>OY986048.1:42090241-43503902 GCA_963920205.1 Stenodema calcarata | reverse complement strand
TAAGATAAGATTTATTTAGCAAAAATCAGATAATACAAAGGTACACTTGCACATGAATTAATTAAACAAAAATTCCAAAATAAACTCAAGCAACTTCAAAAATGAAAATAAAATGTAATGAATATAAAATAAAAAATTTCTTCAATGCATATAAAATAAAACATTTCTTCAATGAATATAAAATAAAACATTTCCTCAAACAGAGCAATAAATAATTGTAACAGATAATACTCTGATTTTGCCCACCACGAGAATAAGTTCATAGAACTTGCGCTCTCGGGTGGAGTTCATCATACCATGGGAAAATCATCAAATAAAGCAAATAAAGCAAGACACTCCAATAAAAATTATACCTACTGATGAAAATCGAGACCAGTAATCTACAATATCGTCAAATTAACATCAAAATATGAAGAAAAAACAAATCAAATAACATCAAAATATGGAGAAAAAAAGCAAAACATTAACTTCTAACCTTAAGACATTGTTTAATATGGCTTTTAAATTTATGAAGGCTTTCAAATTTATTCACATTAATCCTATTCTCATAAAGATAGTTTAGAGCTCTGTTGTACAAGACGCGCCTGAAAAATTCAGTGTTGCATCTAGGCTGTCTTACATTAGTCAACATGGCCGATCTTGTGCACGAATCAGTACACAGATCATTCACATCGATTTCAGTATTATAGACATGTACACAGGATTCTAAGAGGAATATTTGTTTTATATTGAACACATAAAATTCATTGTATAAAAGCAACGTAGCGTACCTAGCAGGCTTATTCGATATTATTTTAATAATTTTTACTCCCTCGAGCGGTCGCGGGCGGCATTTTATGCCGAAATTAAAACTCAATTTTTACTCCCTCGAGCGGTCGCGGGCGGCATTTTATGCCGAAATTAAAACTCAATTTTTACTCCCTCGAGCGGTCGCGGGCGGCATTTTATGCCGAAATTAAAACTCAATTTTTACTCCCTCGAGCGGTCGCGGGCGGCATTTTATGCCGAAATTAAAACTCAATTTTTACTCCCTCGAGCGGTCGCGGGCGGCATTTTATGCCGAAATTAAAACTCCATTTTTACTCCCTCGAGCGGTCGCGGGCGGCATTTTATGCCGAAATTAAAACTCAATTTTTACTCCTTCGAGCGGTCGCGGGCGGCATTATATGGCGAAATTAAAACTCAATTTTTACTCCCTCGAGCGGTCGCGGGCGGCATTTTATGCCGAAATTAAAACTCCATTTTTACTCCCTCGAGCGGTCGCGGGCGGCCTTTTATGCCGAAATTAAAACTCAATTTTTACTCCCTCGAGCGGTCGCGGGCGGCATTTTATGCCGGAATTAAAACTCAATTTTTACTCCCTCGAGCGGTCGCGGGCGGCATTTTATGACGAAATTAAAACTCAGTTTTTACTCCCTCGAGCGGTCGCGGGCGGCATTTTATGCCGAAATTAAAAGTCAGTTTTTACTCCCTCGAGCGGTCGCGGGCGGCATTTTATGCCGAAATTAAAACTCAATTTTTACTCCCTCGAGCGGTCGCGGGCGGCATTTTATGCCGAAATTAAAACTCCATTTTTACTCCCTCGAGCGGTCGCGGGCGGCATTTTATGCCGAAATTAAAACTCAATTTTTACTCCCTCGAGCGGTCGCGGGCGGCATTTTATGCCGAAATTAAAACTCAATTTTTACTCCCTCGAGCGGTCGCGGGCGGCATTTTATGCCGAAATTAAAACTCAATTTTTACTCCCTCGAGCGGTCGCGGGCGGCATTTTATGCCGAAATTAAAACTCAATTTTTACTCCCTCGAGCGGTCGCGGGCGGAATTTTATGCCGAAATTAAAACTCAATTTAAGATAAGATAAGATTTATTTAGCAAAAATCAGATAATACAAAGGTACACTTGCACATGAATTAATTAAACAAAAATTCCAAAATAAACTCAAGCAACTTCAAAAATGAAAATAAAATGTAATGAATATAAAATAAAAAATTTCTTCAATGCATATAAAATAAAACATTTCTTCAATGAATATAAAATAAAACATTTCCTCAAACAGAGCAATAAATAATTGTAACAGATAATACTCTGATTTTGCCCACCACGAAAATAAGTTCATAGAACTTGCGCTCTCGGGTGGAGTTCATCATACCATGGGAAAATCATCAAATAAAGCAAATAAAGCAAGACACTCCAATAAAAATTATACCTACTGATGAAAATCGAGACCAGTAATCTACAATATCGTCAAATTAACATCAAAATATGAAGAAAAAACAAATCAAATAACATCAAAATATGGAGAAAAAAAGCAAAACATTAACTTCTAACCTTAAGACATTGTTTAATATGGCTTTTAAATTTATGAAGGCTTTCAAATTTATTCACATTAATCCTATTCTCATAAAGATAGTTTAGAGCTCTGTTGTACGAGACGCGCCTGAAAAATTCAGTGTTGCATCTAGGCTGTCTTACATTAGTCAACATGGCCAATCTTGTGCACGAATCAGTACACAGATCATTCACATCGATTTCAGTATTATAGACATGTACACAGGATTCTAAGAGGAATATTTGTTTTATATTGAACACATTAAATTCATTGTATAAAAGCAACGTAGAGTACCTAGCTGGCTTATTCGATATTATTTTAATAATTTTTACTCCCTCGAGCGGTCGCGGGCGGCATTTTATGCCGAAATTGAAACTCAGTTTTTACTCCCTCGAGTGGTCGCGGGCGGCATTTTATGCCGAAATTAAAAGTCAGTTTTTACTCCCTCGAGCGGTCGCGGGCGGCATTTTATGCCGAAATTAAAACTCAATTTTTACTCCCTTGAGCAGTCGCGGGCGGCATTTTATGCCGAAATTAAAACTCCATTTTTACTCCCTCGAGCGGTCGCGGGCGGCATTTTATGCCAAAATTAAAACTCAATTTTTACTCCCTCGAGTGGTCGCGGGCGGCATTTTATGCCGAAATTAAAACTCAATTTTTACTCCCTCGAGCGGTCGCGGGCGGCATTTTATGCCGAAATTAAAACTCAATTTTTACTCCCTCGAGCGGTCGCGGGCGGCATTTTATGCCGAAATTAAAAATCAATTTAAGATAAGATAAGATTGAAAATCAATTTTTACGCGCCTAAGTCAGCTGTTAAGAAAGTGCAAATCGTGCCAAATAAATTATTACGAATTATATTAAATAAAAACTCTAGATATTCTTCCTCACTTTTGTTTAAATCTTTTGAAGTTAAAAATATTAATCAAATTTATCATTTTCAATCTTGCATACATCTTTTTGGCGCTAAAGTTGATCCACGTCATCTTTTATCTTCGTCTGTTACTCGTAACTACAATAATTCCCGTGTCATTCTTCCTAATATAAATACTGAGTTCTACAGGAGAAATGCTTATGTAACTGCCCTCAGAACTCTATACCAAAAAGAAATAAATATTTTTTCGTCTTCCAGCCTGTCAAATTTTAAAAAACTATTAAATAGCTGTTTATAATTCTGCATTGTTAAGTCCTCGTAATGTTTTCTTGTGTATAAGTTAATTATTTAATTTTCGTATTGTCTTGTTCTTTACATTGTTACTATGATAAATTTTTGTTTTTGTTAATTAACGTTTATGTCTTAGGTTATTGCATCACCTGTGTGCTGCTGTTATAATAGTGATAGATGAACTCCTCCGAAGAGCACAAGTTCCCTTGAACTTATTCTTTGGTGGGCAATAAGTTGTGAAAATGATACCGATTGAATTATATACTTAACTATTTTGCCAATAAAGGAATACAATACAATACAATACAATACTCCCTCGAGCGGTCGCGGGCGGCATTTTATGCCGAAATTAAAACTCAATTTTTACTCCCTCGAGCGGTCGCGGGCGGCATTTTATGCCGAAATTAAAACTCAATTTTTACTCCCTCGCACTTTAATTAAGTGAAACGTCTGCACAGAAGGTAGTTAGTGGTCAACATTCCAGTATGGTGCTACAATATTGTCTATTTATGGAACATGGTATTTTTTCATGTAACTGATTCATTTCAAAATTGAACGTAACATACCTACCTTAAATTAGATGTTTGGTTTGGTATGAACCAATTAGCTACACAGGCACCGACTAGATTAGGTGACGTCAAGTACCTACATCTTGATAAAAAAAAACGGAGGTATAGAGTGAGAGAGTCTATTTCCACGAAAATAATGAGTACAATTATTGTTAAATCGATTTCGACGATTAGGTCATCATCAGTAACAAATGAACATGCTCATGTTTGTTACTGATGATGACCTAATCGTCGAAATCGATTTAACAATTGTACTTATTATTTTCGTGGAAATAGACTCTCTCACTCTATACCTCCGTTTTTTATTGAAATGGGTTTCCACAACCTCGTCGCGAGTGATCTAATTCGTACCTACATCTTGCTTCGTTCTGAGGTGACATCAATTACATCTTGCCTTGTTCTACAAATGGAAATGAGGACATTCGCTCTGTTAAGAACCATCTCCTAGTATGTTAGGATCTTTAAGATTCCTCATTGTTCGAAGGGTCTTTAGTTCTGGCAGTGTTTCAGATGAGGAGTTTCAGTTCTTGGGGTGGGTCTTGTTTTTGCTTCACAAGGGAAGGAAGCTGATGCCTGCACAATGCCGCTGGAACTGCTCTTTCTGGTGGTTTACTCTGTTTGGTGGAGCGTTACAGCTACGAGATCACTAGAAATGAATGCCAACAAATCTAGGGTTGGTTTCAAAATGTCCAAAAACAACTTTGCATACAAAACTTTGTGTGTACCGATTTTAATTCGTTCTTCCATTGGGGTGGCCGCAAGTAACTCGAGTAAGTAGCAGGCAGGAAAAGATGTGTTCCTTGATAGAGTAGGTATCCCTTGTAGAGTGATGGGTAGTTCAAGATTATATACAAATATTCGCTCATTATTTGGAATTCCAGCTCCAACCCATGAGGAATGTGTAATCCTACTTCCTCGGGTGAATCCATTTTGTGATTATTGAGACCATTTGTATATACGATAATATGGTACATAAAAACTATGGTCGATAAGATTAAATATACTTATAAATCGGAAGTCATAATAACTTCATCGCTCAACGATGTGAGTGCCTAGCAGCAGTTTGACCTTCCTTTTCTATGCTACACCTCTTGCTGTTCCTTTCCTTCTCTCTGCAAGACGTCGCATTGGGCACCCATTTCACCGCCTTGCAATCTTAGATGTGCTAACAATGACAAGTATGGACGATTTTGAGTATTAGGTATACATCCCAAAGCCAGTGGAAAAACTTCTGGTCAGGTTTTCGGTAATTTCATTACCTACGAACATCAAAGAATTATGCCAGGCAAGGGCATAAGACAGTTTAAAAACCTCATACTTTTGAGATTGGAGCTCGGCGACATAATCTCTACTGATTTCAGCAAAGCCTTCGAAACTGCATCATTTGGTGGAAAGTTCCACCTGTTTGTTGAGGACCACAAGTTATTTCGACATGAATTGATTCCATGTGCCCTCAGGCAAATACGCTTCGGCTAAACACATTCTAATGCTCTACAATCGATCCTGGATTCTTATGGTGTATTAGAGCGCACTTCACAGAAAGACATGAGCTCGTTGAAAAGACAATACCCCTGATGTCCATCGACTTAATTTTGATGTGCACCTTCGTTCACTAAAGAGGCAATGAAGAGTTAAGGCTGCATTAATACGAATTTTCGGAGACTGAGTCTCTTTTGTACTTGCACTCAACTCATCAAGCCTCCGGTTTTGGATACGCTGCAGTCCTAAATAGTATGCTCACAAGCAGTAAATCGAAAGTTATCAGCATGAATTCCACCTATGTTCAGTGAAGTAAACTATGATGAAATAATGGGAATGACTAGCTTAAAGCTTTGGAGACTGATGTTAGAAATGAGGACACTGCTGTTAATGAGATTTTACTGATGTTAACTCACCAAATGAGGACATTTCCTTAAATGACACACTTATCATTTGTAAAAAATCCAAGACAAGATTGGATTTAGAATGCTCTAAAACAGATGTTTATCAACACCATTTTGAATTAATTTCAAACAATCCTTCGTATTTTCTTCAATACTTCAATACTGATGAGCAATACAAGCCAGTGTGGCCCTTGGCTTCTCAAACAAGTATTTTCCACTTGTCCCTGTATCAATCCTACTGTGCGTAAATCGCGCGGCACCTCGTCCAGCCACCTGTTTTTAGGCCGTCCCTTTCCTCTTCAGGACTCCACCCTAGTCTTGAGCATCCGCCGCGGTCCTCGGTCTTCCTTCATCCTATCTAATAGGTCAACCCTATGTCCTCGTTGTCCAGGATCTCTTCTCATTCACTATTAGACCTAAGTTCTCTATCTGGCGTTTTCGTCTTATAAATCTGCCCGCATAAAATCGTCAAATAATTTCTCGCTCAAACACTTTTAGTCTTATCTCATCATGAGCTCTTACAGCCCACGCTTCTTAGCCGAATCAAACTACGGGTCTGATAAGGGTTAAGTGGAGCTTGGTGGCTCTGGAGATAAGTGAACAAGAAAACAACTTTATATTGGCGAAGTAGGCACGATGCACTGCCACCATTCTCATTTCTTCCTGGACAACATTTAGGCTGGTAACTGCGCTCCTGAGGTTTCGGAAGCTTTCCACAGCTTCGAATTCATATTTTCTCATCACAAAGTTCTCTACGTGTCAATTAGCTTCAAGATATTTTCTTCAATAATTTGCTGAAAGGTTCGATGGATATGTTCAACCCACGTTCCGATTTATAGTCGGATAGTCGACTCCATCCACGATCCGATTTGCTATTCATTTAGCCATCCAATTTCAGTCCTAGTCTGTTTTCACGATTGTGCACGTCGCTCACGAGCCAAAAAATGTATCGAGATCTGATCGCGGAAAATATAATAAGGATGAGAAAAGTGGCAGCATCGTGAGTGTTAGCCTCATCATTTGAAAAGAAAAAGTGATGGGTGAAGAAATTACTTCATTGCTTAATTAATACATTTGTTGATTGTGAGAACTATTGGGACACGAGGTTGCTAAATATTATTGATGAGGATGATTATAAAAACTACCCCAGAATGGACAACTCCACTTTGACGCCTTTCCTGGAAAAAGTTGGTCCATTCATTGAGAAGAAAGATACTGTGGGTAGCCACCAGTCAACGGCGACAACGGCTGACACATTCCCCTTTTGTAAAAGCTGTTTGGTTGATGTTAATAATTCTTTATTCTTTCGGTTGTCTAATGTTATTCCTTTTTCTATTCCGTTTCGTACTTTATTTATTTATTTAACACGAACCTTCCGGGGTGCCCAAATCCCATTCCAGACATCAACCAGATATCTGGGCGTTCATCTGGATCCAAAACATACATGGGAGGTCCATATCAAATACCTGGTTGGGAAAATACGGGGCAGAATCAGGCGACTTGCTGGATAAACGGTCAGGACTCCCACTAGTCACAAAAACACTTCTATACCTCACACTAATCAGACCGATATGGCTTTACGCTTGCGAAGTATGGGGATCAGCTGCTAAAATCCACATTAATAAGATCCAAGTTATGCATTATCGTGTACTCCGTCTCATAACAGGAGCAGAATGGTACGTCCGAAACACTACGATCCATCAAGACCTCGACATCCCTATGGTGGCAACTTTGATCAGAGAGCGATACACAAAAAACCATGACAGCATGTTAGATCATAGCAACCCACTGATAGAAGCTATTACAATCAATCTGCCTCCACATCCAACAAACCGCTGCTTGAAACGAAAGTTACCCCAAGACAATTTATTATAAAGTCAAAGTGCAATACACAATAATTTAACGTTTAAAACGTTCTCTGGATAAGGGCACTCATTGGGCTGTACCTTAAAACATGTACCAAGTTAATTAGATTAAGTCTACTACATACGAAACTAACAAAACTGTAATATTGTAAAAATAATGAAGTTATATAGTATTTAAAAAAAAAAAAAAAAAAAAAAAACTTTGGTACAGTGGTGACCCCGAATAAAATCTCCGGTGAGTGGTGTTTCGTACGAGGCCGCTCAAAACCATGAGACAACTCGGACGGACAACGCGAGCCAACCCGGACAATCTACGTGCACACAGAGCTCCCACCTCCTCCAAACACAAACCCCGTGGCGAGCAGAGACTTGACAGACTGCAGCCAGCATTCCTACTTGACCACACTCCAGATTCGGATGCTGCTCGTCTATTGCCTCCTGTGCCCGCCAATCTACCACAGGACTCCTACATCCCTCCTACCACACCACCTGATCTATTTCAACGTGCACACCCTGCTCTGACACCAACTCCGCCAATATCGACGAGTACGATTCCCTGGACGGTGTCGTTGACACTGGGAGGGGAGTGCTGTGGGTAGCCACCAGTCAACGGCGACAATCAACCCCATTCTGCAGCTGACACATTTCCCTTTTGTAACAGCTGTTTGGTTGATGTTAATAATTCTTTATTCTTTCGGTTGTCTAATACATTTATTCCTTTTTCTATTCCGTTCCGTACTTTATTTATTTAACACGAACACACTACATCGGTACAATACCATCATGCGTTAATGTGTAACTGCTTAACAACGCCTTGTAGCAACTTTACGGTTGTTGGCCACTGGAAGGTAATATGAGGATCTGGAGTTCAGCTGTAAAAATGATTCTATAGAAATCTCATTTACGCTCAACCAACAATATCTCAATAGAGAGTATTCAGTAAAGAGACATAACGAAAGGCACTGGACAACTGACAAAAATTGGACGACTTTGATCCGACCCGCCCATCTTTGTTGCCGGTCGGAAGTCAGACCTTCGTATCATCCTTCTAGCTGTTTCGACTCGTCCTACTAGACTTCGAACAATCCAACGAGCCCATTCACGTTCCGATATCGGATCCAACTTCGGAGGTTCAACCGCAGGGTCGAACTAAAAATCGGAACGAGAATGGCCTGCGTAATGAACAATATCAAAATCGGAACTAGTCAAAACGTATGTAGGAATTTCCAAAGTCCAGTGAGGAATTAAGTAATAAATATATAGGCCACCCTCAACCACATCGCCCTTCTGGATAAGACGAAAACATCCCAATCTTTCAAATATAGAATACCAAGTCGAAGAAAAGGATCATGATGATTTTGGGAAAGGGGGGTGAAAATGGGGAATTTGCGTCAATTGTTGATTCTGAATATCATCCTCCCGTTGAGTAACGTGTACCGGCCATAGAGTAACGTGTATTGCCAGCGTTATTCATTTAAAAAAATTTACTTGAGGAGAAAACTTCAAAAACGCCGAGCGCAGATTGAATGAAGCCGCGAAAATCAATGGTATCGTTTGACGTCACAAACAGGACGAAACCCCACAGTTGGGACGCTGCCATCGCCCTGTTTCAGAGAGCGGTCTTTTTCAAACGTGGCCAGCTTCTGTAAATTCTCTACATTTTTGGGGAGACTTTTCAGGCAGCTGACCATCATTTTCGTCATTCTCCTAGATTGCACATTCCAACAAAAATTTAAAAAATTGACGCAAATTCCCCATTCCAAGAGGGGAACGAACATTATTTCTACATAAGTGGAGTTTCATTTCCCAATCGAAGGTGTCTGCCATTATGTCATTTATTGTAGTTTTCTTTGTTTGTTTCGTTTATCGTTGTATTCACAATCGGGTTAACCTTTCCAACAGCCACAAACCTCCCAAGCCTGCCTTGTAAATCTATTGGTAGGTAGTTGATTATTTTTACATCGAATTTTCACGTATTCAAGCATGTCCTATACATAGTGTTTAAAGGAATACTCCCCCAATTTAATACAATCGTTGTGAACAACTCGTTCATTGTAAAGATAGAGCGCCTGGAACAAGGCGAATGTATGTCCCTTCCACTGTACCTATTCACGACAGTCACTCACTAGTCAGCTGGACGACCAAAACTCTAACAAGTCTAGCACTTACCTAGTTTGAATTACTTAAGCCTTACAATAATCAGTGACAGTCATGTTTAGTATTTTCCTTTTATCGCCATGTCGTTCTCTTCCTTAAAAATAGCTGTAAATATTAATAAAGTGATGAGGGTATTTACCATGAATAATGTATTACTTACAGAAAAAACATGTACAACTCAAGTTTTCTCATTCAAACAGTTGAAAATGAAAATGTAGTAAATAATAAATTAAATATTTACAATTTCCTATTTCTATCACCATAATCCATACAACTAAACATTACCATTTATGTTGCAATATTGGCAGAAAATGAAGACTTTCTGTTTTAAGACTATAACTAACCAACATCATTGTTTCATACAGCTATCCAACTCGTATCACACGCATTTGAATAGAACTTAAATATAACAACTTACCTACTCGTATATTATTGACATAGTCATACTTGCAGACATTTTGATAATAATAGCTATAAAATTCGATTCAATTACCTAATCAGTATTATTGGCACCTATTATAAAATCAGCAAGTATGCTGTGTACTTCTCGTATAGCCTGGTACGTATCTGAAGGAATTTCTATGGCGGTATAATAAAACAGCTAATTTCTAGTAACGCATTGATACAGAGTTTGGATGTACTTATGAGATTTGCATTTAATTCGTATTGAATCAATTTCACATTTGGAACGATTCCAAGGATATGATAGGTCCTTTATCTACTTTTCCTAATAGATAATTCCATAATAATTCTGCTACGCAACTATGTACAAACATTACATCAGACGGAAAAAAAACTATTTTTTCCAAGAGGTTTAATAATACTTAGTGGTAACAGAGAATGCACTTTGGTATTATCGGAACTGTGGTGTCACTCATTAACATTTACCTTTTCATTCACAAAAAGATCCTCTCCACACCCACACGTTCATTTGTGGTTAATTTGAACATCGTTAAACTATCTGGCAGCTCACGTAAATATCAACATTTGCATTGTGTAATTGAACTTGGAATTTTCAACTATTCAGTAAATTCAATGGTTCCTCTGAATAAGGTAAACTGAGTACACTGAAAGCTGAGTCATTTTTGGAATTAAACGTGGAATCCAATTTACATTGACGGTAAATTATTAATAATTAACTTTCTCATCGGAGAGGTTTGAGTAGGTATCGTGGTACATATACTTGAGAGTGCCAGAGAAATGAGGTTCATTTTTGTTTTGATTTAGAATTTCAATCCATCACGAAGGCAGTGCAAGCACAGTGAAGGTATAAGAGTTAAGGGCAGCAGCGTGGGATGACCAGATCGTGGATTCTGAGTAGATGATGTTGTCCACGCCGTTCTCATACAGACGTGATTTTCTTCTGCAACGAAGACAGCTGAGCTTCTATCGGAGCGAGGCATATTATCGCAATAATAACTGCCGTCACGGCGGTGACTCCGACGATGTGAATGAAGAGCAGGAGCTTTCGGAAACCGGAAAACTGTTGAAAAACAAATATTTTTCAGAATTTGTTATCATTTATCAACAAACCGCAAGACGTGTACATCGAGACTGGTTACACATTGAATGCGTTAGAGCATGCTGCCACTTTTGTATTCTTCATCAGCGAACACTGAGGAAGCCATGACGCAACGGAGTCCACCACAGTCGAAAGTTCGTGTTAGTGAGGGTGTGTTAAGGGTTTTCCAGACGAAACAATCAGGTCATTAGTCGAGTCCGGATTTTTGGTCAATAAAATCTACCAACGCGGATTTTGATATACAATCGGGACATTCCTGCGTTGTTGAGGCAGGCTAAGTTAAGACTCTCGTTATTCTCTACATGTTCAAATAATTCGTGTTAAGGATATTAAAAAAAAAAACAAATTTGAATAGTTGCTCAAATGAATTGAATAAATTCGAAATAATTTTAGCAGCCATAGGTGGTTTTCGTTTTGAATCAATGCTTTCTCCTGATTAGAAAACATGCCCATTCAATAATTTAGTAAAAATCATACAGATGAAAATCTCATGGAATCGAATTCAACATCTAACAATAGCATAGTAGAATTGTTTGTAAGGGAATTCTCCAAAATAACATTACTACGAGTACATATAATATAGTAAATAAATTTTATAATATTGTAGAGGGTAAACAAGTGTTGAATTTAAAATTTTGATCACGAACTGAATAAATGACAAGGCCATGAAACTACAAGTACTTGAAAATAAAAAGTATTGGACATTAACAATGATTTTGACTACACAAATGATTTTGAAATTTGGCTTGCGAGGTATAAGGTTTGGACCAAGAATGGTGAAAAATGAAGGGATTTACCGTCCGATTTCAGAGTTATTGTTGAACTACTATAAAGCCGCTGTAAATAAATTATTTATAGATGGCGATTGTTGTACATTTCAATTAGGTTTCTCACGCTTAATTTAATTTTGAAGAATAAAAATCAACAGGATGTATGAATCTATGAATAAGTTGATTTATTCCTGACCAAGTATTCATTTGAAAATACAAAACAATCCGGACCCTGTGTTATTAGGTAGGAAGAGGTCATACATGTGTGTATACTTGTGTATACAAGTTCAGAGTGACCCAGAAACCATCCAAACAGATCATACTTTGCGGATGTTGAAAAAAACTCTTTCCATTACTGTTACTGATATGCATGATTTGTTATGGGCGTTCAAAATCATGGACATGATTTCTGGATCAACTCGTACGTCTATGAGGACGGTAGGTAGTTGATGAGACGTCATTGTATTACAGAGTCCTGGAACACTTACAGGGGCGTCCATCCTCCGCTCTACACTGTTCAGTGCGCTTCTACTTGTGTTCAAGTCTTTCAGAGGGAAAGTGTTCACTCTTTCCGCACTCTTAGAATCACTGATGCATCCAGCAATCTGAATGATTCACAAAAGTTCAAATTATCATTCGTTGCTCCATTGTTGCGTGTGGGTAGGTAAGTAGGTGGGTATGAAAAACCATTTAAAGTAGGAACTTGGATTTTTTTCTCAAGCCAACAAATGGAAGTATGAAGGGTACTTACGGTGAAAAGTATATGAATGGCCACATATAGAACCACATAAGCAAAGAGAATCCAGTCTAGCCATGGAGGGAGTTCAGCTTTCGCTACTGGTGTAGCAAAGAACAATGCTAATACTGTAACAAAAAAAGGGTATTGTGGTGAAATCGACATAATCAATCACCAATGAACAATAAACAATACTTCAAGACATGGTTGAAGGAGAGAAAATGTAGGAAGGAATACAGCAGGAAGCCTACAATTTAGGGTTTTTGAAGATCGCAGACAAACCCACAAAGCAGAGAGGAAAGGAGTATTGTTCTGGTATTGCAATGCTCAAAATCCAATAACCACACACGAAGCGCTCCCGCAATAATATTCACGTTTTTAAAAAATAGTAACGTTTTTAAAACGGGCGTCAACAATAATTGTTGTGGTGGCAAACCATAAGATTACTCTACCATAAGATTCATCATATCGATTGAATACGATTAAGGGTAGTTTGATGGCCTTTCCCCCAATTTGACCTACGTACGTACATCCCTGCAGCAACACCAACTATTGGAATCCACTGTTCCATTAGCTACACACAAATCGGTAACTCTCTTATTGATAGGCATTTAAAAACCTCACAATACGACATAATGGACACGAATGGAAAATAAAATATGTACTGTAATGCCGCGCACCTGATTTCAAAATTGCCAATACCTTTCAACTATATTACAGTATACGGTAATTTACCCAGTTTAAAAAATTTTTAAAAATAGCTTTAGGAATAGCTTTACACCACGGGAATTGGCGTCGGGTGAGAGGATGCCGCCAGCGTAGCGGACGGATGGACTAAGGCTAAATTACTCTAATTGTAATGATTGTCTGCCTATACAATCACTAGCTCGCAAATTTAAAAATATCACATGAGTAGCTCACGGGTTACATCGAAAATTTCGCTCATGGGTTTTTGAGCCTGTTTTGGTTGGCTTAAATAGGCCGATTATTTGCCAAATGGGTGGCGTTGAAATACGCGAATCGTCCCTTTAAATAATAAACATTTTTTAAAATCTCCCCCGAAGATCAAAAATAATATAAATTTAATTTTCACGATTCAGAGAGTGGTCGATTGTATTAATGAACTACTCGACATTCATTTTGTTTTAGTAAAGATCATTGTGAAGACCCATTACCAATAATTGTAACCAGCCACTCACTACAATTAATGTAGCTAGCTTTTATTGGATACCTACTTATTCAATCTATCAGGTTAATAGGAAGCTGTAAAAAAAGGCAAGGTTGTTGTTGCCTTACTCGAATAAAGTTTGTAATCACACTAGACATCGATAATGGGACAATCAACTCCCCTCGACGTTTGGGCACTTTGAACTGAATAAAGTTCGTCCCACATCGTCGATCTGCTCCCAGTTTATTCGGGTCCCCGAGATGATAAATCAGTCATAAACCGCAGCAATCAGAGTCACCACGTAAGGTAGGTCTACAAGTTTTTCATTGGCTATGGTTTAAGTTTACTGTCGCTGTCTTCTCCAGGTCGGCGATGGGCTTGGGAAGTCGTCCCAACATTATTTATTAATATGTTGGCCACCAGCGAGTTTTACGAATCTCCATTTTGGTTTATTATCTTCAATAATAAAATCACCAAGGACCATAACCGACCAAGTATGACCTCGCTACCGTTGTTACGGCCCACCCGTAACGTACAGATAATATGCGATAATAAATAACTAAATAAATGTTCAAAGCCGTATCTTACATCAGCTCTAATGTATTATGGACAGACTAATGGGAAATACCGTGACATGTTCGCACAGCTTTTCGAAGGATTCAAGCACCCTGTCGAATACGATCGTATGATGTTTGACAGGGTTTATCAGAATAATTTGAGGGACCAATCGACTTATTAGGCAGTTTCCATAACTCGTCGCAATTCGATTGAAGTCTTAGAAATTGAACCTCGCCATACTCCAGAAATGAATGTTGTCCACTGCCAAAAGACACCAAAAATTATACGTATATATCTACATTTCTATATATGAACTTGAATGAATGTACAGGAGGATGAAAATTATAGCAAACACTTACGTAAATTTAGAAAAACTTGATGAAAGTTTTTTCTAAATTTTCTAAATTTACATAAGTGTTTGCTATAATTTTCATCTTCCTGTACATTCATTCAAGTTCTTATTTCACGCGAGTGTCTTTAGTTTAACTCTCGATAGAATTGAGATAAAAAAAGTTCAAATTTGCTCCAAGAATCTGTCCTGGCAATGGAAACGCTAACTTCATAGATGAGCAGGATCAAGCAACTCCATGGTGAGTGGGGGGGGGGGGGATTACCCATAAATTCCCAAAATGAAACATTCTGACAAGTGTGACGGGTCACTTTTTAAAGGTTTTTGTTTCTGCTGAACACGATGGTGAAATCAGAATTTCAATATCTTATTCCGTTCTCAAACTGGAGCACTTTGAACATGAAGGAACGAAGTTGATACTTGAGAATCTCAAGTAGGTGACATCTGATGTTCTTCATGGACATCATGTTCTTCAATGGAGACATTTTACATAAAACCAGTTATTTCTTCGAAAATTCGCTCTTATAGCCATGCTCCATGACTGTGGTTTTTATATGTTTGAAACTCTTTTTGCACCCCTTTCTATTGCCCAGGGGTTATGAAAACTTTCAAGAATCATCCTCAGTCTAGTCTGGGCACGAAGGGCTCAGTCTGTTTGTAGCCAATTGTCAAAGTCAAAAGCTCCCATTTGCCTGCTAAACTCCTCATAGATAGTCAGTACCATAACACACGGGACCTCCAGCTACTACTTGATGCTACATTATTTAACCAGATTTGACTATATTTGTCAGTAAATTCTTTATTGAAAATAATAAACCTAGCTTTCATAGTGAACTTAAAACTGATTCATCCCTACAGACGAAATGGAGTGCCCCATCTGCCAAGAGAATCTGATTGAGGGACATGGGGGCCCAATAGCAATCGGTTGCGGTCATACGATGCATAAAGACTGCAGCTTACAATGGTTCAAAACAGTCGAGGATGGTTGCCCCATAACGTGCCCGCTCTGCAGGGAACCAACCGCTGCAAATAAAATGATAGCTCTGCAGTTCAAGGTACCTTTCAGAAATATTATACTACTGTTAATAGGTTGTGTTTTACCTTCTTTTCTGAACTTTTCTTCGATATAATTTCATTCCGGTAGGATTACATACATAGACGACTAGGTGACCTTGCCAAAAACAATCTGAACAGTCTCGTTGGCTCGAATTATAAATCCATTTAGGTCGAGCGAACAAAGTAGGCATGGCTAATACGGTTATTTCTTGGTAATAGGTTATCAAGCAACAGTGACCGTCTGGTAATAGTTTGTCCCGAATCGCCGGTAACATATTACCAAAATACCCTAATACCACAACCTATTACCAGACGGTCGCTCTTACTCGAAACTAACTCAATACTCACTCGAATAACTTGTCGACAGTTATGATCGCACACCTTCCACGCATTCGTTTTCCGTAATCTATTACCTGATCTGCTAATACCTGGAATAGTCCCAGCCAACCTATTATCACGGAATCCCGAATGGCCGGCGACAAAGAAGCCCTCAAAGGCCTTTCCCCCAAATTCTCAAAACATTTATTCCAGTAATAGGGTTCTTCTGGTAATAGGTTATCTGGCATTAGGTTATTGGACAGTATTAGGTTATTTGAAGCGGTTACGTTAAATATTCCCCACCCCTAGGACAAAGGAGAAAAATGGGCAATAGTGACTTTGGTGACAAAATTCGGTACTTGAATATATGCGTACCTAACCCAAAATAGTACACCTGGGCCCCTAGACAGAGTCAAACGACAACCTGTATAGATTCGGTACAATAACAAAATGCCAAATCCCCAAGTCAAAGTCAATCAAAAAATTGCTCCGTTCATTCGACCACTATAAGGAATGTATCGAAGAATCCGCAGTCCACCAAAGCATTCACCAAATGCTCCAAACATTTTCTTTCAATTGAATTAATTGTTTGCTGTATTGTACTACCACCTCACCTGATTTTTCTTGAATTCACGGAATTCATCATTACTCCTACATATTTACATGTTAAACTAGCCCATGAACGACTGCCGCCTATGGGGACACCAAAGGCACCCTAACGCATATAACCAAATATTTTCTGCGACTGGTACAAAGAGAAAAACAATCATGGCTATAAGAGCGAATTTTCGAAGACATAACTGGTTTTATGTAAACTTTATCCATTTTACTGGTTTTCTAACAAATTTTTTCTCCTTTTTTTTTTTTTGCCAAGTAAAACCTCAGTTTATAGATTTTTCAACGCTGAACACGATGGCGAAGTCAGAATTGCGATATCTCATTCCGTTATCAGATTAAATATTAAACCATGAAGAACATCTCAAGTATCAACCGAGTTTCTTCATGATCAAAGTGCTCCAGTTTGAGAATGGAATAAGATATCGCAAATCTGAAGTCTGAAATGGATTTAAGTATAAAAAAAGTTTCGGAAATTCGAGTCTTAAAAATTTTGAACCGAGAACAATAGCTTCATTTTCTTCGAAAATGCTACCCACTAATTGATTTCCGAACTTGGCTTTCCGTTTATATAAAGGAATATTTGGAGTTTTTAGGCTAAAGCCGTGGGCAGTTATTGTCTGGAAAACATACTCATATATACTCGTAGGTATGTAAACATACTCATATACAGATATGTATAAGTACGTATAGTTCTGTAAAATTCTAGGATTGGATTCAGAATATTCAGAAATCGATTTGCACCAAAAAATAGTCAAAAATGTTGAATCCATCGCAGCAGCGTATTTTCTTCAAATTCATGAAGGGAAATTGGTTCGATATTGTTTCATTTTTTAATGTTTATTGGGTCCCAAATTGCCCAAAATGAATAAGCCCCAATGGTCAACAGATTAACCCAAATTAATGTAATCTGAATCTCCTAGTAATTCCAGTCAGAGCAAGTTTCATCTGACTAGTTTCGGTGAAATTCAAAGGAGTCGGGTGATAGTTGTGTGATTGGTAAAATCATACAACTGTGATGGTATCGAAACTTGTATTTCATAAACTACCTTCATTTATCGCCAAAATTGATAGGTAAAAGCCAAACGAAATGAACCAAACAAACCGTAAGAATGTGTTAAAGCCAATTTTTTGATCATGATCTTAGTTTGTGATTCCTTACAAAAGAATTGAACGTGAATTTTTTTTTTTTTTTTTTTCAGCGCAAAACGCTTTCATCATCCACCTCCTCACGCGTCCAGCGCTTCCGCGAGCAAGCCGATAAAAATCAATGGTACTTCCTACTGAGGAAAAGGCTTTTGACTGTGCAAAAGGTAACCATTTAACTAACTCTGTTAATTCGGTGTGACGCACCACCATCATGTACATGTACACGTCATATGATACCTGCTATGAATATTCAAGACAATTGATGGTTCATCAATAGTATTTTGTTTCTCTCAATTTGAAACTCCATAGATTTATCTAAGATGAATCTATCTACAGATGTATCTAAGACGTATTTAATGTGTAGACGATGTTTGACAACAGTTTCCATCACTCCAGTTAGTATTGAAATAGTTCCTAAGCAAACACCTCATTCCATGATTCAAGACCCCATTGACCTTATCCATGATCTTATTCAAGACCCCATCTTTCTGCATTTTTTAAATCTGCACTCAATTATTACCAGAAGAACACGAGAAACTCGATTGATTAAAAAATTAGAGTTCCAGCTTTGCAGCAGTATGACTTGATAAACAAAAGTATTCTTTAAACAATTTTTAAATAACAGAAACTTCGAGCTTCTTTTTTTTCAATTTCAACCGGGTAGTTTTCGCCTTCAAACTGTCACACAATAGAAGGTACTAAAACTGCTCGCCATCCTTTCTTCTGGCATTATTGGCCTTTGGCCAGTGGCCGATTAAAAAATTGGCAATATTATATTAGTTGTCTGGGGGAAGCCCAGCCTTATTGTCCAATGACCACTAACTTTTAAGCATACTAAGGCTGCGAAATTAGGTAGAAATCCAGTTATTGGGTGAAGTGATTAAAGACGAGAAATTGCTCGAAAGCAATCCTCGCAAGGAAAGCATTCTCTGAAATTCGGTGTGAATAAGAGTTTGCTATTTCTCGCAAGGAAAAGCTCATCGACGTCAAGCAATTGCTTGGAGCTGTCTCGTCATTCACCTCGCGTCGCGAGCTTCTACTCGTTTCAGCTGGTTGATCAACTTAACCCGTCAACTTTACCCGTAGCTTTTATACCTACCTAAACTGATCAAGTGGCCTGTTTGGTGTTCGTGATTTCAGTGGTTTCAAGTGCTAAGTTGAAATGTATAGTTCTGACGACGAAACTACCTTCTAGCAATCTCAGGCCACCCTCACACTGGCAAAAATTTTGCACAATATTTTCAAGATGTTCTTGGAGAAATATTGTGCAAGAAAGGACTTTCAATATTTTTCAGAGAGATTTAAAATTTTTCTGGACCCGTCAATATTTTGGAGGTAGGGAGTCGCGGTGTGACCTCACTTTTTATTCACCTCGCGTCGTGAGCTTTTACTCGATTAAGTTGGTTGCTTTTACTCGATTCACTGTCCTTAAAGAGGCTTGCAGTTCCATTTGATTGTCGCATTACTTGTTGGATGTGGCTACACCGCCAAACTCGACTGTCATGCTTCCTGGTCACTGAGCAAACTTGATGTACTCACTAGCTTTTTCACTTATACGGCCTAACACATAGGTAACTAACTCTGACATTCTTCGATCGATTCCCATATTTGAAATCGGGGGTAACTAACAAATCGAAGAGATACTGGCGCCCTTTTTCTGGCGCGGTGAAAACGCCATTCCGGTATTTTCAGGCAAAATATTAGAGTTAAAAAATCTACGGTCGATGAGTCAAAGCGGTAGTAACGTGTTACTTTCGTAGATCTAGATCTGTGCATTTTTCTTCTACGCACATAACAAACTCAAAAGAACAAGTTCGGAACTCGAAACAATTCGAACACACAACGCGGACAGCACGCACGATGTTCTACAAACTAGATTAGATCCAAATTTGTAGGTTTCTAACCAACAAGTCAGGTGAGCTGCAAGCTCGTGGAATAAGACATCTCTTCTAGAGAAAAGCAATCTCTTGTCTTTATTCACCCGAAATTTGAAGCAACTACTAACGTCGTCCAGTAATCCCTCGCTGTTCTAGCAATTGCTCGCGGAAAAAAGCAATTCCTCGCAAGACAATACTCGACATTTTACGAGAAAAAGCGATTGCTCGCGTTTAATCACTTCGCCCATTGTCAGTGAGATTCCCTGATTGCTATATGCAATAGAAAGAATTAACTTTGTCTGTCAAAATCAATCCATATAAGTTAGGTTAAGTTAAGAACCTCATTACACCCCAACAGAAGAAAGGAGTAAATTTCATTAAAATTAAGAAAGTTAATTTTAATTAAAATCCTTAACTGGTCAATAACTATTTCCTTTACCCCAACACCGTTAAATCAGTAAAAATATTAACAAGGAACATGTTTTGAAATTTGGCATGTGGTCACCTTAGGACTCTCACTTGACGCTGCCCTGGCCTCGGATCAGTTGAGTGGCTCCTAAAGCTACTTTCTATGCTAAACGTCGCTAAAACATGTTCCATGAAAAGGGGTCGGGGGGGGGGGGGGGGAGTTGAAATAATATGAAATAATAAGTAATTTGAAATAAATTGAGAACGTTCGGCTTGTAAGAACTTTTTTTTGCGACTAGGTTAGCAAGAAGAAAAGGTGGGAGATATACACAGTTGCCACCAGAACAGTGAGAACACAGTGGGCACAACTGCCAGCCCGCTAAATTCAAAAGTAACATGGATGTTGGATGATTGTCCTTATCTCAACAGGGGGTCGCAGTTTTATCGAGATATTGATTTTTTTTAAAGCTAGATGATAGAAGAATGATTCCATGTCAGCCGTCACTCTTGTTGAGTCCTTTTTGTGACAAATTTATGATCACTCTGGAGGAATCACCCTTCTCAGTTCTCCAATACAAGTACAATAAGGAATTTATCAATAGGTATATATTGTGAAAGTTATTATTATCTTTTTTTTCTTTTTTTTTTCAGGAGTTAGTTTCTTTACAAAATCGCCGAAGTAGATAACGGGTAATCGATGATTTTGATGATCTCTTAAATAACTATGGTGATGGTTTTTTCATCATATCTTTTAATCACTATTTTTTTAAATCATGGTGGCATTTGACTGTAATTATGGGATTAATGTAATAATTTTATCTAGGTATAAGTTTCAAATGTATATTCACGAAGTGAAATAATGAAAATTAATACGGAAAGTCATAAGTACGATAACTGATTATAGCAATAAACATTTTAGCAATATACCTTTGTATCATTAATTTAACTCCTTCAAAGTTATAAGTTGATATGAAAGATGAGAGAGGAGCAGATGAGGCCTTAATGACTGAATCAATGTAATCAAGTAATAATAACATCCATGAACATCGGATAGAAGCAGTACCTACCATTTATAATGAAAAACACTGCAAATTCTTTATCAACAGTATTATTTTCTGTAAAGAATTTTGAGGATTGGAAATTTCGTAAACGTATTTATACGTTTATAACGTTATAACATCCAGTGTTGAAATCTAGTTTAAAAATAAGGGCCAGGTTTTTTGTCAGACGTCACTGCTTGATCCATTCACTGCGCAGGACTTCACGCAGTACATTTTCACATTTACGTTCACAGAGACATCTATTCGCCATTTCTTCCCCACAACTATGAGATGGATTTCTCATTTGGAAGATGAAGGTGTGGACTGTGTTCTTCAACAGTTGAATGACTGAGCAAATTACAGCATCTTGGATAGGTTTCTAAACGAACAATAGGGGATATTTGATAACTTAAACTAATTATTTAGATCAATACTACTGGTTTCCTGGGGTAATGCGAACATCATAATTTTCTCCCATTTCCCAACAAGGTGACTCTACCTACTAGCACCTGTCCCAATTAACTCAGAATACAGACCACATACAAACGACTTCCCACTTCAGTTGAAGCAGTCCAACATATCGGTAGGAAAAACATCGATGTTTACACATCGATGATTTTGGACAACAAACATCGATGTCTGAAAAACATAGTTTAAAAACATCGATGTTTTGAAACATCGTATGAAAACAACGATGTTTTTGCGAAAATACCTTACCTAAAGTGGCCTACCCAAGTACAAGTACCTACCTAGCTGTAAATTGTTTTGGTGATTTTTGTTCTTACTTAAAAAAATTAAACATGGAAAATTTACTAATTTAGGTACGTAAAAAAGACAAAAAAAAATATTGAGAGACAACTTAACAAACAATTTACTTTATTCCGAATACTTATTGTTTTGCAGCCATATCTTCAAAATTAAACTTGCTTGAGAAAAAAGCCTCACTGTGGGATCGGAGGAGGGGACTGCAGGTACACATTTAAATACTGAAATAATGATACCTATTACACACTGAAACGTACAATAGGCTTGTAATTATAGGTAATTTGGGAGAAAGGAAAACACATCGATGTCTGTAAATCGAGGGTCTCACGGCAACTTCCCACATCGTCACTTGGGCGACTTTTCAGCAGAGCCAAAAAAACCATCTGCCAATGACTATGTTTACTGAGTAATTCAGTAAAATAAATCGTGATTTTTAGTGTTACCTAACTTAGGTACCTAACTTATACTTAGTTAGATCGATCCGCCGGGGGAAGACGCTTTGAATGGTATGCATAATTCATTTTGCCCAAAAGTGACGTTGTGGGGTGTTGCCGTGAGACTCTCGAAATAAACATCGGAAGAAAAACATCGAATGTTTTTAAACATTGAGTATCCAACACCCATCCCTAATTGGTAGGTTAAAACGCAGTTTTGCAACCATATCTTCGGAGAGGGTTCAAAATTAAACTTGCTTGAGATAAAAGCCTCTCTGTGGGAACATCGGAAGAAAAACATCGATGTTTAAAGAAAAATCGAGAAATCAAGTATCCGATACCCATCGCTAATTGGTATGTTATTCCTTGTGATCTCTATGAACAGGTCAAGTCCACTTTGGGGACTACGATTTTAGCATTGTAGCCGATCTTCCCTAATCAATTGCATGCATTCCTTCAACTTCTGGTTCTCTGTGAATTTACACCTTCAACATTTGCACCAGGGTGTTCATTGTTCGGAAACGAATAAAATTATATAAGGACTTGATATAGTTTGTAGGAAATTTACCAGCACATATGTGGGCGGCATTCCCAATGAGCCAATGCATCCAATTGAACAAAGGCCGGTTCCTCGCAGTTGGGTGAGGTCGTAATGCGGCTCCTATGGGCTGAAGGAAACACAGGACTGTCGTGCAGCATCCGAAAATCGCATGTATTAAGCTTGGCGTAGAGCTTACCCAGCCTCCAACATCGACAAATATCAGCACGGCGGCAACTACTGTCAGGCACCATGTTATTAACATGAAAAATCGATGCCACTAGAGAAAATTAAAATTAATCAGTCAGTACATACAGCAAAATCCCATAAGACATAGCCAAGTATAAATGATTCATTTCCATCGGAACTACATGACAATAAAAATAATCATAACAACATTAAAGCATAACCGACCAGATTTTAATAAGAAATGTTTCCAATAGGTGGCACCACTATTGTTGGCAAATAATATATTATATTCCTTTAAAACCAATTACCCAATTTCAATTCTGTAAATGCCTATGGATTTCTTGAGAAAGCCTCATTAAAAGTAAGACTTAGTAAGTAAGTAATACTTAGTATTGTTTTTGGGAGTTAGGGACTTTTTATAACCGTGGTGTAAAATAAAAAAATATGTAAGTTCGAAGATAACACGACGTAGACGCTGGAAGATTATCGTCAGGGTTCATCCTGGCAACTCGCTGTTGATGCTAGAGGTGGTGCAAACTTCTGTCTGAACCTTCTCTGCAAAAGGTCTGTCTGCCAATATAGCCAGTAACAATCTGGAGCTCCAGCCTACTGTTTGCACGTTTTCATAAAGAAGGTCACAGTATCCTTCACCACCTTTTTTTCTTCGCTTCTTTGACCAACTGTCGCATAGGCTCTCACAAATTCCATACTCTTAATCTGTAATCCAGTTTTCGTGGACATTTGGGGACATTCGGTATTTATTGATAAATTCGTATTAATAATTGGACGGTGTTGTGCAACAAGGGTCCAAGCGACATTTGTCACATTTTCGAGGAATTTAAAGTAAAGTTTTTGATCAAGTGTCACGTTTCTAGGGCGTTGCGCTCAATTCCTGAAGTGGAGGGTGTCACTAATAACTCATTTTGAATTGCCCAACATGCCTGTTGCTTCAAATTTGGAAAGAATCCAATGGTTTTGCGATTAAAGCGTCTATGGCACATAAACTCTCGGGCTAACCGAATTTCGCAACATGGGTCTAAGCGACATTTTGTGGCGTTTAGACTCTTGTAACGTAACAACTGTCCCAAAAGTGGCGTTTCGACTTTTGTTGCAAAAAGGGAGGTTTGAATCTCCCTCACTGCTGAATCAAGTTAATAAAAATTGTTACCTTATGCCACCCCTAAAAAAGATCGGTCATAACATCAAACAGCTGGGGAATTTCCCAAAGAAAAAAATTGTAAGAGCTAGACGCATAACTCCTGAGTTGCACTTCTGCAACAATGGCAAAACGTGCACGTACTTACATTCTAAGGATAAAAAAGTTGTTTGAAAAAATCACATTCAAAATAGATTCTCTTAGTTGCTGAAATCAAATATTAGGTTAATTCCTGCACGTGGATGCGGTCTAACCTCATCCAACTGGGCGTGCGCGCTGAGAAGCGTCCATTTGGTCACCAAGTAGATGCACCTCAGTGCGCATGCGCAATGGATACGACCAGGATACGGTTGAATTGCATCCACTTGCGGGAACAAACCTATTACAACCTAAATACGCGTAACATAGGAATAATAGTAATTGGTAATTAAAAACGCATTTATTTTTCTACCTGCGCGCAAAACCGTTTGAAGACTATTCGAAAACTACGAAATTTGAGATCAGATCTTTAGAAGAAAAAGGTGTTTAGAACAGTTCCAAGCACCACATAGCAGTGGCGCTTAGACTATTTTTGTAAAATTAAAATAAAATGAAGCCTGGAGATATGGACTCTTGTTGCGAAATTCGGAATGGCTCATTATGAGGATGGCGCTTAGATCCTTAGCTCCCTGTTACAGTTTGGAACAATAGAGGGCGCTTAAATCGTAAAAAAATGAAAGCTCTTGATGAGACAAGTCTAAAGATACCAAACTCATTTCTGAAAAAAATGTTGCTGGTCCCTTGTTGCATAACACCTTCCAATTATACTTTGAAAAATTGAGATTCTACAGTCAATCAAGGCATCACCGTGAGTACGACGCATACATGTAGAGTCAGAAAAGATACGTAAATCAGTAAACAGTAGTAAATCCGCATGTCAAAACACAGACCTCTTGGGGTGGAATGAGAGGCGAAATTGTTATGGGAGATATCAAAGGATTCGTTCAACGACCAATCTCCTGCATTAGCAAGTGGGTACTTTTACAAATCCTACGTTTGAAACACAGCGTGGAGGCCATAATTGAATCTATTTCAGCTTGACACTATCTAGTGGTGGCTTCTGATAGGAGCATAGGAGCACGTTCACCCCCAGCCAATAAACCAAAAATGGTAACCAAATTCTCTCATCCCATTTGAATAGGAGGTTGGCTATTGACAGAAAACAGAATTTCACTATTTGAATCGACGCGCAAATCGAAGCCGCACCGGGCACCTGACCAATCAGAACTTGAAGCAACTGACCAATTAGAACTTGGAGCAACTGCTCCTGTCCCCCTTCCATTGTCTCCCTTGTTCTCATTACTTCTGCCTGATAATTTTCGGTTTGGATGTGGTGGGACTGAGAGATTGACCAATCAGAGATTGCGAAACGTCTCGCGAGGAGCAACAAACTTGATGCTCCGCTGCCAGGGGCGCTGCGATTCATCATTGTTACGAGTATCTTTCACCAAACATAATCAGCATGTATTTGTTTGTACTTTCGTTTCCGTGGAGTCGTCCGTTGTTTTCTTGTCCAATCATCCTCCTTTTTTTAGTTTTCTGAAACTCAGCTATTCCCGTTTGTCAGTGGAAGATTAGGCTAAGATTCGTGGTGTCGACCACCACTTGCCGTCACTTTTTGGACTGTGGCAAACATTGAAAACGAAAAATCGTCCAGATTCGTGTCGTAAGTTCAAAGCCAAATATTATAAAAAGGCTTTGCGCATCTGAAGTGAATAACAAATTATTTTGCTTAGTCTGCGTCCTTCGTTGTTATAATCGAAATGAGGCTTGGGTTGAAGATGGCATGAGTATTCTGGTCCAAAGAGAAGATGAGAAAGCTTACAAGATTTATCCCATTTGCATATGGTTGAAATTTGTATATGGATGAGAAAAGCACCTCTCCCGACCCCTTTGCGATGGCCCTTCTTGGATCTGTGTGCACCACTTGACCTTCAGGGCAGGAGCCGCCACTGACACTATCAGTACCTATTCGACACTATTTCTATAATCAGTCAATCAATTGATCTGAGTTATGAAATTGGATTTATTTTCCATCAAGTGCTCAAGTGAAATAGGGCTTAACTCAACACGTTGTAGGAATTTAGTAAATTCAACTTGAATCTCTAATGAACGGACTTAATGGTTTCTCATTTTATGCTATGAGAAGCCTATTAGAATATTTCTGTATGTATCCCATTTTGTCTGTGTTTATCCATCAGTTGTCTCTCTGGTCCTTGGGAAATATGTTGAGGAAAGTCAAATTTAACATTTTCAGCCATCAGAATATGAATTTTGTGAGAAACAAGAGTGTTTGAGGGGTTATTCACAAAACATAATATTATTTAACTGTATGGTATGATTTGAAGAAATATTGAAGAAAAGATTGATAGTATCGCATTTATATTTTTCTGGGACGCCCTAAAACGCTAGATAAGGGGTACACGAGTCAACAACACAATGAAAATGACATCAACTGGGACTTCAGTTAGCTGTTCACAAAACTATGTACATTGGAAGGATTCGTGGGCACACAAAGAAACACATAACTAAAATTGCTTGAAGAGCTTTAAAATGCCACAACAACAATATGATTCCAAGCATACCTTTGCACCCTCCTTCTCACATATTATCGCAATAGACTTGAAAGTTTGAATAAACTTACTGCAAACCACAAATCTTTGGCACATAACGAGCTTTCCACCCAGGTTTGCTTGAAGTATCTGGCGAAAATGATGCCAATGCTGGCTGTGCCTATCCAGGCTGCAACCATGAATGAGCCATGCAGACGAACAAACAGTTTGGATTGAGACACCAACAGGGAAACGTCTGACAGGGATCTCTTTTGACCACTAGCAGTAAAGAAAATATCGTGGTATCCAACTCCCTTTTCTAGAAGAAAATAAGAATATACTTAGTTAGGAAAAAGAAATCTTAGTCGACACGATCACAGCTCCAATTCATTTTCAGCATGATTTTTATGGGATATCAATAGTAAAACATGAATGAACCGATTGAATGCCAGTAATTTTCCATCATTTATACTTAGATATGGTGGATTGAGAGTAGTTGGTCCTCACCTTTCAACTTTCTTCCAGCAGCAAGCAACAAGAAATACTTGTCACGGACCAGGTCAAAAGTCATTCCCATTGATTGAAGAGATGCATCTCTTGTGAACTCACAATATATCACTCCATCGGCAAAGCTGCTGTTGACCAATTTAATTCCTTCTTGGTTCTGCAAATCAAACAGTTAGGTGTAGTTGAGAAATTGTCACACTCCCACGAAAGTTTATTTAGAAATCAGTGTGAAAAGTGAACTTACCACTTTTTCCCTCGTGTTTGACTTCTCACCCGGTTTATTCCAAGATAGATACAGCTTGACCGCATTTCGTTCTTGAACACATTCCATAACACTGTCACCACCCTAAAAAGCCAGAAATGATAATATATTTATCTGCTCCAATAAGCTGCATCATCATTTTCATGTGCAATGTTTAAAATATTTAGAGTGTCATTGCCAATTTTCATAAAGTTTATATTGAGTTAACAGGACATAAAACAGGCAAGTTATGCTGAGTGATGTGTACAGAGTTGATTAGGCCCTGCGGTATGCTCTGCTTTTGATTGTTAAGAGAATGGGCAATTATCATGGTTTATGAACTTATTTTTTCCTTGAATATATGTGGAAATATGTACACGAAAATAGACGGATTAAAAAAAAAAAAAAAAAAACTGTCATATTTCAAGTATATCAGTTAAAAAGTTACATTTATAATAATTAAAAAATTAAAAAACCTTAGAAATTTAAAAAATACATTTATAATTGAATTTCCTAAATAGATCTGTTGATCAATCATTGCCTCTATATCTAGTAACAGTTAAGACATGATTGCTGCGGAAACATTCAAATGGGGAATTGGATACCTGAAAATTGACTCACCGGGTCACCCGGAAGAGTTTTTCAATAAATTTTGGTTGAACAGGTCCAGAAAACAAAAAGACAACGTACTTACAGAAAATGTTTCAAACAAATTATGAATGTTTCATTACAAATGTTATGGGTCATTTCAAAATTTCGGTCACATTTACGTCCCTCGGCAATAATTTTGTCAAATCTCATCTGAATGCAGTCCGGTAAATTTTGTATCATGATTCGCCAATGTAGATGTACACGTACCAAGGATAAATCAGTAACAATTATGGCCAGGGGACCCTGGAGAAAATATTAAAGTGGCATTTTCTCACTCCCTACTACTGTCACTGGCTAGAGGTATGCAACTTTCATAAGCATTACACTGTAATTACAGTATTGTAACATTAATGTATTCTTAATACGTGCTAAAAATCCAGTGACATGATGAAAGCATATAATCTAAAATTGATATCTAGGTCCGACGGTCGGAAAAAAAAATGTGGGTCAGTGCAAGTACCCTTACCAACCTATTTTCTGAGTGTCACACAGTTCATCCACACAGGAGCATTTTGATTGTGGTAAGTATAATTTGATTACACTAAGTGATAATTATTATAGTTGATACGAATTCGTCGAAAATGTTTTTGTGTACTCCGTTCAAACCGATTTCAGGCCTGTAATGGCTGTGAAAGGCTAAAACCTCACTCCCTACAATATCCACGGTCTCACAAGTTGTAGGGAGTGAGAATTCTCAGTATTTGGTATGTAATAGCATGCATAAAGCGTTTGGAATTGAGTAGCTTGTGCTGTACAAAAGCACAAGCTACAAAAGCCATTCAGCTGCTTACAAAAGTCTAAACGCCACAAAATGTCGCTTAGACCCATGTTGGCAAATTTGGATTGACGGTTAGCCCGAGACATAGACGCTTTAATCGCAAAACCAATGGATTCTTTTCAAATTTGACGCAACAGGCATGTTGGGCACTTCAAAATGAGTTATTAGTGACACCCTCCACTTCATGAATCAAGCACAACGCCCTGGAAACGTAACGATCAAAAACTTTACTTTCAATTCCTCGAAAATTTGAAAATTGTCGCTAGGACCCTTGAAGCATAACACCGTCCATTTTATACTCGTTAAAATCATACATATTTCTACGTTCATATTTTATCATATTTTTACTGTTCATAGGTTCTGAATTAAACATTTTATGAATCCTTGTTTCATTATTCCTCACTCCCTACTCATTTACCTCACTCCCTACAAAAGTAATTTTTTCAAAAGGGCATATCTGCAGTTAGGTAAAAGATTATGCGTGATCACTTGGGTAACATGTTTAGAGAACCATAAGGAACGATTAACAATGAAAACCCGTTCCATTTTCCAATGATTTTTTTTCTGAAAAGTTAGTGCCCTAAATGTGACCGAAATGTTTGAATGACCCTTATAATAGAGTGGACACTGAATGTATGTCAATAGTTGGATGAATTGCCCACCATTTTATCATCTGACGACAGTCCAAGAGCGATGTAAGCCCCTTCCATTGTTTTCAATTTGAATGTGTAGGTTGTCCCCTGTACAAGGACGGAGGCAGCGGCGCGGCAACTTTGATCGGTCACACATTTGTCAGGGTATCCAAAACATGTTTTGTCAACATTGCAACCATCATAGAAGGTGTCGTGGATCACGATTGGGCTGTAGTCTGTCAGCAGTTTCGAAACTGGGGATGCTTCTCGGGCTACGTCGTGATATCCCACTTTGCCTTCTGTAAAGAAAAAACGGGAATGTGAAAGAAATCCAAAATCAATACAAGCTTGAAAGGCAGTGGGATGGGTACTGAGTAGTGGCCAAACTCGCTGCTTCGTTTTGGAGCTCACAATCATCAATTGAGCACTGCATCTGGGAAGAGGGGGGAGGGGGGTTGCTTATTCAGCTTGAAGTGAGGAAAAAATAAGTGGCAATAAGAGTACGAACCACTATGGGATGTCATCAATAATGACATGTTTATTTGAGTAGTAAATCATTTAACAATAAATGGAAGGACCAAGGCATGGTACCGCTATGGCACAAGACCGTTAGCGGGAGTTCCCTTATAAATTCATCATCCTATTTTAGTACATTTACATGCTTCAATTTTAGAAACGTTGAGTAGAAAATGTTAAAATTATACTTAATTGAGCACTTTGTCATTTGGGTGAACATCTTAAAATAATACCTTATCATTATACATTGTCCTTAGAACATTCGCTATTTACACATTTTACATTCGCAAACAAGTAAGGCTCGTCTCCGTAGTTGAACTCAGCAATGAGATGACTTCTTTAACGCCAGGCCACATTGTAGTACGAGCACAGCTGAGACCAGCTCCTCCCGTTCAGCACTTCCAATAGCTCATCCCTGGATAGCTCTGACTTCCCCTAAATAAATCTGTCTGTAATAGCCGAGGGCTTGGCAGTGCGCTATAAAATGCTCTGTGGTTCCATTTACTCTTTGGTTACAGAGAGCGCAGAGCGGTTCAAACGGCTCTGCCTCGGGCTCCAACTCCAGAATCCTTCCGCGCACCATATCTGCTTATGGAATGCAGATCACGACCATTTAATGACATTCGCCCTAGGGATTGCAGATGAGAATTCGGACTTATGAAACTGCTCGTAAGGTTCTGATGTTTAGAAATCCAAAATACCAAATACCCAACGCACACAACAGTCATCTAACGTCACCTTGACAACAAATGACACTATGAACTATGTACCTAATTCTTGAACATTCGACATCTCTCATGCTCTCAACCGTAGAAGAGGAAAATTGTGAAATCAGGCCAAGATGGGCCGCTTGATTAGTCTGCTCTCTTGATCGGGTAAGAACAGAGACAATTTTGAGTGATGCGAGTGCACTGTGTTTTGTCCTTAGAGTAGACATTAACCCTCGGGCGCCCGCGGGGCGGCACTCCATACCGCTACTCTCTCGCACTTAGTTACGGGTTAAGAAACCACGTAGCTATAGGTGGTTGTTCGGGGGACGTAAATAATAACGGACTAATGTTAATAACTGAACGAAATAAAACTGTTTTTTAATCGAATTTAAATTACAAACTTGCTCGTGGCATACCAAATTATTAACAGCTCGCATGGACACTCACTAATGGAATGGAATCTTTTGATGTCGATCCATGATGGAATCGATACATCTATAGTCTCTATTTTTGTGTCCTTGCCCCTACACTATCCCCTTCCTAGTGACAACATACAATGAAATTGAAACTTAAAAGAAAACAAAATATTTGCAACTATCTACCACATTAAGGTTGTCACGACAATCGTTTACAAAAAAAAAAAGTAAGTACAAAAGACTAGGAAGAAATTCGGTATCAACAAATCTGCACTTTGTCAAGGAACCTAACAGGAATGTTCACTGCACGACCACTACGTGTTGTTTTTGAGCTGAACTCGGGCATGTCACTGGGTGAAGTTCCTTCTTGAGGTGCAGGAGAAGTAATCGTAGATGGTTGATGAATTTGGTGAGGAGCGTTGTCAAAATTTGGAGGCACTGGGAGAGTTTCCTCTTGTGAAGCCAGGGTATACGCTGGTTTGAGGCGGTCAACCGATATGTTGGTAATTTTCCCTTTTATGCCAAGAGTAAAATATTTCTCAAATCGCTCCAGTACTTTGAATGGACCATCGTATGCTGGTTCCAACGACTTTTTCACGCGGTCAATCCTCACAAATACGTGAGTACAGGACCTTAAATCTTTATGCATGAAGATGTGTGGAGAGGACTTGTGACTCACTCTGAATGGAGCTAGGGCACTCATGCATTTCTGGAGGGTATGAGCAAATGTTTCCGCATCAGTCTCGATTTGCCTCCCTTCAAAAAATTCACCAGGCACACGAATTGTCTTCCCATACACCATTTGAGCAATGGAGCAGTTTGAGTCTTCACGGAGAACTGATCGCAATCCAAGAAGAACTGTTGGCAAAGTGTCAGTCCATTTCACTTCGTTATGGGCCTTCAATGCAGTCTTAAGAGTTCGATGAAGTCGCTCAATTTTCCCATTACATTGGGGGTGATATGCCGTAGTATGAAGAAGTTTTACTCCACAAATGTCTGTCAGGGTTCTGAAGAGAGCTGAATCGAACTGTCGACCTTGATCCGTGATAAGACGAGATGGGACGCCAAATCTTGCAATCCAATTATTGAAGAACGCTCTGGCGACGGTTTCAGCCGTCATATTGCTCAATGGAATAACCTCCATCCAATTCGTAAATCTGTCAATAATTGTTAGGCAATAGATATGTCCATCAGATGGCGGTAGTGGTCCAATTAAGTCCATGTGCACAACACTGAATCGCTCGTCTGGTTCTGGAAATGTGCTAACAGGTGACTTTGTGTGTTTACTCACTTTGTTTTTCTGACAACCCATACAAGCCTGCGCCCACTTGCGCACATCGTCTCGAATTCCTGGCCAAATAAATTTGGAGGTCATCTGTTTGATGGTTGACTTTACCCCTGGATGGGCCAAACCATGAATTTGCCTCATAACATGCCAACAATTCGCGGTCATACGTAGAATAACCAATCTGGGCACTATTGAGTTTTTTGGAAAAAAACGAGATAGGCTTCCAACCATGTTCTTCATACTGCTGGAGCACACCACCAACCGAGGTTTGACTCGCATCCACCGCTAGTGATAGAGGAAATTCATGGTTTGGCCCATCCAGGGGTAAAGTCAACCATCAAACAGATGACCTCCAAATTTATTTGGCCAGGAATTCGAGACGATGTGCGCAAGTGGGCGCAGGCTTGTATGGGTTGTCAGAAAAACAAAGTGAGTAAACACACAAAGTCACCTGTTAGCACATTTCCAGAACCAGACGAGCGATTCAGTGTTGTGCACATGGACTTAATTGGACCACTACCGCCATCTGATGGACATATCTATTGCCTAACAATTATTGACAGATTTACGAATTGGATGGAGGTTATTCACGTCGGGGTCACCAGTATATAGGTGGTTGTTCGGGGGACGTAAATAATAACGGACTAATGTTAATAACTGAACGAAATAAAACTGTTTTTTAATCGAATTTAAATTACAAACTTGCTCGTGGCATACCAAATTATTAACAGCTCGCATGGACACTCACTAATGGAATGGAATCTTTTGATGTCGATCCATGATGGAATCGATACATCTATAGTCTCTATTTTTGTGTCCTTGCCCCTACATAGCCATGGTTTTGAACGGTTTGTTACCCCCGTTCTGTAGTGGGTAACTTAGGGTATTAGTTGTTATCACTAATTTCCTCCGTTGACTCCGGCTAGCACAGTGAAGATGGGAGGGTTCGCATTTCAAAAGTCAGGTATGAACGTAAAAACAAAGAGGTGGGCGCCAGTCCGCTTGTGGTTGTGGGCAGAATGAAATTAACTTGAAAATTGATCAACAAGTGTACAAAAAGGTAAAAACGGACCAATACCTATCGTAACTGGGTGATCTTGCCCGGAAACTAGTATGCTGGAATGCAAAAAAAATGAAAACTAACTCTCACCCTCTGCGGGTGCGTTTTGTACAGGATGGATATTTTACAAAAATTCAAAACACAATTTTAAAGGAATGCATATGGTATAATGGTCAAGAAATGGCAAATGAAATGGTACTTGGCCCTTCACTGAGGGAAGTAAAAAATATGCCCAATCGGGGTAATGTACGAGGTACTTCTGTACCAAGACTGGATGAACAGAAAAGAAAAGTCCCTATGGTGCACCAACCTATCTTATTGCCCTAACCTAATCTTAACTAAATTATTCCTAAATCTCCTTATATCTAAGTCTTAAAATACGTGGCTCAAATAGGTGATGCTCCCTAGATCGATTTCCTGACGTTTCAGTGGTTAGGTATAAATTCGAAGGACAATCCTGGAGGTTCAGGGACTGAAACCTGCAGTAAAGGGCTGACCTTGAAGCTCCACAATGTGGAGCTTCCTGTGTGAACAGTTTTTATTTCTGGTTTAAAAGGAGTTTTCTGGTATACGTGCAATCATTTCCAGTGAAATTGGAGCTTCAGGTCACAAAGCAGCTTCTTACAGTAAGTCGTAGATAAATTCTCTGGACAACCTGCCACTCGTCAATTATCCTTTCAGCAATAGGCTCTTCAGCAAAAGAAGATAGGGTACCTGTAAAAACAATATATCCTGCTCACGCGCAGAAACCCATCCAAATCGCCCACGTGTGGAAAAAACGTCGTTTTCACAAAGAAAATCCTGCCAAGCAGTACAATCAGGTTTCAACACCTACGGGGGGCTTGGACTGACTGTCTTCAGGTTTGCAGGCACTTGTATCAGCTACGTCGAGACAGCGGAGAAGGGGGGTGAGGAAGTTCACGTTGAAAGGTTTGGTGACCATTCCACGTCACGTGATTAAAAACACCTGATCAAAGAGAGATAATAAATCCTCAGGTACTCTAGACACAGACGGTTACGTTGTTTCTTAACCCATACCTAAGTGCGAGAGAGTAGCGGTACGGAGTGCCGCCCCGCGGGCACCCGAGGGTTAATGTCTACTCTAAGCACAGAACATACTGCACTTCCCTATTGTGCACTTCTAACAAGAGCAATGGGAGACCGAAAATCGCTAACATTTCGCGAATTTACATAAAATAAATCCAGAAGGTTTCCCTTTTCAACAAAAGTTTGAGTTTTCTCTCGCATGAAATTCATTGCCAAAGGAGCAACGGATATATGAATATGTTTGCGCTAGCGACCTCTGTTGTACCGAGCGTCATTCAATGTCCTCTTCAATACATATTTACAGCAAATGTTTGATACTGATACCCTACGTAGCACTGTATTGACTGCACAAGGAAACAATTTCAATAGTCGAGTAATTAAACAAGTTTCCCAAATTGTCAGTGCATTTAATCTAGATTGAAATTCTTTCTAATAATTACCCGATGTAGTCGTTCCAGCAGCGAGCAACAGGTGGTAAGAGTTGTATTCCAAGTCAAAGGTGACGTCACCAACAGCCGTCTGAGGACTGACCAGTATTTTGCAATAAGTGTTCCCATCATTGTAAGTGCCTTCTTGTAATGTGACACCAGAGTTGCTCTAGAAAACAAAAGAACTTCAATATCATCCAAAATCTACATCAATTTATTAAAATCTTGATACTCCTTCATTATATCGGATGCATAACTAATGAATAAATAGGTGTATTTCCATGCACGAGCCCTTTTCAAACCACCTTTCAAGGGCAATTTCCGATCTTATAGGTGTTTTGAAAGCGAAAGGATGACGACTATGCCAACAGTAAATTGATAAAATCTTTTTCGTAAGGGGAAAAAATTCTGTGGAGGTATTTGCCTGGGGAGAAACTTCTGTAGCCGCCCCCTCCAGAATAGTTTACCAATCTGGTGTGAAGCAATGAATAGGTGCGGTTGGGAGGATACTACCACATCAAGGAGAATACCTTTTTAAAATTCCCAATAATTTCTTAACATTAACCAAACATAGCCAAGATTTTATGAATGTTTTGTATAAACATAGATTAGCTGTCAGATTGGGTCATTAAATGATTTTGAATATTCAAGATTTGAAGATTTGAAGATTTCAAATTTTGAAGATTAATATTGTTTCCTCCTTCCCAACAACTTGGATAATGAAAGTGGTACCTACCTATTCAGAGGTCTTCAGAGAGGTGTATTACCAACTCAGGTTGTGTAATAGGGGTGTCAATCAATGATCGATTAATCGGATAATCGATTATTTGGTTCCGTATAATCGATTAATTTAAATCGATGTTTACCTACTGATTATTTTTTGTTGATCGATTATAAATATTATTACTGATTAATCGGTTTTCGAATAAATCAGGATTTTGAAAGAACCCCAAATTTGAAGAAGGACGTAGATTTGGGAAATGTATGGTATTAAACTTGAGAGTTGAGTGCTTCATATTCGCCCCAACCCGAACATTCTCAAAAGCGGTTCTGACGCCGACCCAAGAGCGGAACCGCTTGAAGGGTGATATCCAATCAAAGCTTTTAATTTTACAATTCACAAGGAATCCCACTTAATTCATTAATACCCACTTTTCAAAGATTTATTCTTTTATGAATATCTACTTTCATGCTTGATACTTTGTCGGTTCTATTTATACCTTCAATTTCTATTATTAAAAAAACTATTTTATGCAATTTTATTAGTTTTGGCATTCCCTTTTCAAATTTAACTTACATTTTCACCTACATCGGATTTTTAGACACTCAAAAAACCAAATATTTATGCGTTTAAAATGAGTACTTAAAAATTATTTGCGTTCGATTAATCGAACACCGATTAAATGTTCACATCGATTATTAGATTACAATCAATCATTTGATGTTATAATCGATTATTTGGTTCTGATGTTAAATCCCTACTGTGTGACTTGGGGCTCCCCCAAGGTAAATCACATTCCCTGCTCCTGCACTATGGAGGCCTACTTGTATCTGGCCCCTCATAACCATTTCAGACTAATAGTGATAATTAGCTCTGAGAACGGGTACATCGGATCTATAGTTTACACAGCCATATTGACCAACGTGGAAGCGTTTTTTGCCTCGGTGGTGAAGCAGTTGTGATATGTACATCATCATGGTGAACAGAGTAGGGCGTTAATCGATTACATTCATGTAATCGACTACATTTAGCGATTACTTGTGTAATCGTGAAAGTAATCGATTACTTTTGTAGTCGAATACAAAAGTAATCGCCAAAAGTAGTCGATTACACGAAAGTAATCGGTTAACCCCCTCTCTGATGGTGAAGCCTGAGAGTTGTTATGAAAACCCCACTACTATCTCTTTACCTAAACTGTATCAGAAATGTCCATCTGAAACCCAGCAAGCACCTCATCAACGGATCTAATAAAAACTGATTCAACATGCATTCCCTGAGGCCCTCATAAGACCATACAGCCTCACTGTTAAATCATGATTGACTGAAAAGATAAATTTACAGATCTCTCCAGTACTATTTCTATGCTCAAAACTAGAGTTGACAGATGCCTTGACAGTACCAATGTATCGCTTCATTATCAACTTACATCTTGACGTTGGTTGGCCTTTTGATTGGGAATATTCCATGACCTGTAAGCATTGACTCCTTCAAATCCTTCCCTGTGATTCTCGTACGCACATTCCACTACTGTGTCGCCACCCTGAAGATGAGATACAAACGGTATCAACATGTAATAATGTTTTACTTTATAACTATTCAATTTCACACACATCACATCCTTTGGTAGAACATACATGTCAAGTAAATTAAAGAGTATCTTTCAAACCAGCCATGCAGCATGAACCAATGAGCAAATTTTGGAAGTAGGTATAACAAACTGCATATTAAAAAAAAAAACTTAAATACAACTACGAAATACAAACAAAATACAAATGTGAACTGTTTTCGTCTACATGTTTATTCTATAAATTCAATACCTGCCTTTATTTTTACCTATTTTACTTTTTTTGTCCTCCTTAACGATTCTACCTAATTTACAATTTGACGATTTTTTGAGCAGAAACTTTTTGAGTGATTCAAATCATAGTGTCTCACTATTCACAACTCATAATTTCTCTTCAGGTTAGGGGATTTTCAGAAAGTGTTTCAATAACTTGAGGCAATTCAAACATTATTTTGAATAATTATTATTTGTATTGTTTTTAAATTACCGATATTTATATAAATATTTTTAAAAAATAACTAAAAAATAGGTAAACTAGAAAATAGAACGAAATAATGAGTATCCATTTTTCAAATGCGATTTAAATATAGTTCTGGTCAGTGTTATTGCGCCATGACCATTTTGGAGAATTGCAGTTTTGGAAAATCTATCAGTTCAGTAATCCAAAACTCACAAAGAACAACACCAAAGACTTATTCTTTGACATCTCAAAGTTTTTACGATTTCTGATTCGAAAACTTACCATTTTGTCGTCTATAGAGAGCCCAACAGCCACGTATTTGCTCTTCAATGCCACCATTTCAAATTCAAAATTTTGTCCACTTCGTCGAACAGTTATCAAAGCGATACAATCTTTTTTCGTTTCACAGCCAACAGGGGATCCGAGGCAGTTTTTTCTTGCTCCACAGCCTTCATACATTTTCTGAAATAATAAAATAACTTGAGGCCATGAACACTTGGAGCCAAACGCCTAGGCGATCCTGATTCCTGATTCCAACAATGCTAAAAGGCGTGATATACATTGCAAAGACATGCCAAATGAATAAATAAAAATAGAGTTAAGAAAGGAGATGATATTCTCAGTGAGTATTGAACAAACCTTAGGGATGGCACTGGAAGCTACACTTGATCCTACTGTTCTTTTGACGACTTTAGTAGGCTGGGAGGCAACTTTGGTCCAATACGTTGTGTAATTCGTCACTACAGAAGCACTGAAATTGATAATGATAGAATGATAGAATTAATATATCTGAATGAAAACGTCAAAAATTAGATTGAAAAATAATTCAATTTAATGTAAATAAATTTAGATATGTCAAATCCGTGAGCTGATACTTTCATCAACTGCATATTTCCAGAAATTGAGTGAAGAAACAGAAATTAAAATTTGAGGTTGGAAGACACCCTTAAAAATTGAAAACATTAGGTACCACTGCATCAAATTTGCGAACGTATTGATAATTTCTTAGTTACTTGAAGAAAATACTAACATGAATGAAATTTCATTGTCGAATCCATCAGGAGCTTCCCATGAAACCTGAATTTTGTCTTTCGGAGAATTCTCCGAGTGAGTCACAGCGCTATTCTGGAACATGACCAAACCACACGTGTATAAACTCATGTATGAATATTGATAAGTGGTCGCTTATTTATGCAGTTGATTATTATTGTAACCATATGACATTGGTCGTTGCTAAGAACCGAGTTGTTGACAATTGGAATTAGGGGAATTTTCTCGGCAGTTTTTGGTTTTCGAGTTTAATTACGTTTCGTTCAATAGTTGCTGATCCAAGTCTCGTTGATGTTTCTCCACCATCTTTGCCAAGAGGTATCACAGGGTTCTATTGAACCGTTCTACTAGGCCGTTGCTTTGTGGACGTAGTGGTGTTGTCCTTGTGTTACGAATGTCCAACAACCTGACTACTTCACTGAAGACTCGGGATTCAAAATTTGTCCCCTGGTCGGAGTGCAGCTCTTGGGGAATGCCGAATCTACTGATCACATGGCAGACCAAACCCTCTTCCACAGTTGCCGCAGTTTGGTCTGCTACCGGGTAAGCTTCAGGCCATTTAGTAAAATAGTCCATTACGACTACAATGAACCTATTGCCACTGTCAGATCTCGGTAGGGGTCCAACAACGTCTATGGCATTCCGTTCAAAAGGAGCCCCAACACTATACTCCTGCAATGGTGCCTTCCGGCGATGCCCTACTCTTCTTCTGCCACAAGTTTCACAGCTCCGCACACAGATTCGGACGTCCCTGTGCATGCCAACCCAATAAAAAAGTTTGCGAATGGCGCTCAATATGTACACAGGTATGGTCCAATAGACGAGTGTAGCATCGAGCTGACAATAAAGCAGATGGAGCAGGATGAGTGGAAGGAGAAAAGAAGGGTTCATGTCTCTCATCTCATTCAATCTGAATCGTGCAAGTCAAATTTTCGAATGATGATACTCGAGATTCTTCACTTAATAAAAATATCAAGCAGCATGAAGGCTTAACATAAGTAGCCATCTGAAGGGAGTAGAGTGATCAGGTAGCCTTCAAGCAGTAGTAGGGTTCTACCAACATCTGTTAGCTGTGGTGGATCCCACAAAACTAAAGAGTACGTCTCATTACCATTGTTGTGAATGATTGGAACCTATTATAGTATAATTCGTATAGACGAAGATAACATAATCCATACTTGGATGCCAAGCACTCGAGTCCTCGTTACAACTGCTCGAAAACAATTTTATAACCCCACATCAATTTTTTCCTTGCTTTATTATACGAGTTGGTGTAAACAATCCAAGAAATTCATTGAGTGATTACATGACTGTGGTTTATAAAACCCAAGATTTACGACCCACTATACGACCTTTTACGTTTTCGTGAACATATTAGAACTTCCTGATTGACCAGCGGAGAGCTTGTATATTGTGCAACAGTGGAAGCAATGAATCAATTTTCCATGTTCTCTGTTGGTGCTCTGAGATGGCTCCACAGCGGCTTAAGTTCTTAGGGTCTAGACTAGTAAGTAAAGAACATGTAATTAATAATTTACTATCAGGAAAAAGTAGGGTAGAAACCAAAATGATAGGCTCTCTTTTTCTTTCTTATCTGCATAAGCGTATCTTTAAGACCAGGTTGTTGGAAGAGGCTGGTTTAGTTTAATTAGAAGAAAAGTTATTTGTTTATATTTTTTGTTGTTGTATTTATCTGAAGGTGTTCGATCTTACTCTTACTGTTTGAAAATGTAATATTTAATTCAAGTTTTGTATAATGGGCATGGCCCATGCCTTTATCAATAAAGAATATTTTCTTTCTTTCTTTCACATGACAGTTCAATATTTCTACCTAGATAACTGGGATGGCAAATCAAGTACCTAAACAAAATAGTTCTCAAATATCTTGAGAGTGCTCATAAACAATCCTGAAAAACAATTTTAAATCCAACAGCACCCCACTGGAAATATTTCTGATGTTTATCAAATTGTTCCTAGCGTAATAATGTTGAGTATGAGCTCATATAACAAAAACGTACTGGGATGTCGTTGCACATGAGGGTTCGATAGTTATCAGGCACGTTGATGAACTGACCAACGCTATCTCCGTCAAGGGACGTCCGCCCTTCAATCATGACACCGGCGAACGGGCTGGATCCGGACAGAGTGACCCGAACGACTCCATCATCGCCTGCTGGAGGTTCAACGACGAAGGAATACGGAGCCTGCGAGGTCTGCGGTGAACTGCCGCTGTGGTGAGGCACCATATCTTTGCACATAGAAGGTGGAGCCCCTGATTTGAATCCTCCGGTTCTCCCAGCCGCTCCCAGCAACACCAGTAGCCACACTGCTACTACCATTCCTGCACATAGAAAAACAGTTGGTAAGGAAAAATCTACAAAAATATACAAATATACAGTTGGACTGGGGAGTCTGTATGCTCATGATATGTCTCAGGGGAAGGTGGCTCATGGGTTCATGGATGTAGCTTCTTACTGATATTGGAAGACTATAAAAGAGTATACACTATGTAATCCTTGTGTAGAAGAATAATGGAGCACTAAAATCATTGGATCGTCATTGAAACTAGTGAAATTAAGATACATCTTACATGTATCAACTTGCAATTGTATATTTATGTTGTTAGTATCCTCATTGAATATTCTATAACTCGAGCCTCACCAATACGGATAGTCCAAGGTGGGGAATGATTCTAAGTTTGAGAGAAAGGAAAGCAACAGTTTCCGAGGAACTACAACAGAGACAACGATGGGGAAGCTGCTTGTGTTTACATTGAAGAAAACTGATTTGAATGAATTTTTTCTTTCGACGCTAATTCTCCGCAACATTTATATAACGTCGTAAATTTAACCTAAACATCTCATGTTTCGCCCACATTCATTTGTTTATTGTGGTTGTTAAGCGTTAGATTGCCACCAGATTTCGAGTTAGGTACTTTGTCCTACTATGCAGAAAACCCCATTAAACACAAATCATTGGAAACAATGCAAAAGTTTGGGTTGTGGCAAAACGTTTCCTCCCAACAATATTTCAAACTAAAACTTTTCTTCGTCTTAAGTAGAGATTTTTTCTGTGATATGTGATTTTCAGAAATTACAAGAGGAAACCCGACCAAAACCCTGTTATCCAATACTTGTACATACAGGCGTTGGAGATTTGAATCAATTAACCATTTATTGACTGGTTTCATACTTTTTTTGTCAAGTAAAACCTCAATTTATTGCATTTTCAACGCTGAACCCGATGGTGAAGTCAGAATTGTGATATCTCATGCTGTTATCAGATTAGAGCAGATAACCCCGAAGAACATCTCACGTAACAACCACGTTTTTTCATGTTCGAAGTGCTCCAGTTTTAGAACGGAATAAGATATCGCAATTCTGATTTCACCTTCGTGTTCAGCGTTAAAAAAAAACTATAAAATGAGGTGTCACTTGTCAGGCTGTTTCAATTTGGGAATTTATGGGTAATTACCCCCCCCCCTCCCCCAGCCTACGAAAGTTTATAGAATTTTCAACGCTGAACCCGATGGTAAAGTCAAAATTGCGATATCTCATTAGATTAGATCAGACTAACAGTGAAGAACATCCAATGTAACAACCACGTTTCTTCATCTTCAAAGTGCTTGAGATGTAGCAATTCTGTGTTCAGCGTAAAAAAAAACCTTTAAAATGAGGTGTCACTAGTTTCATTTTGGGAATTTATGGGTATCCACCCCCCTCCCATTAGAGTGGCCCGATTCTGCCCATCGATTGCCTTGCTTCCAGAAACTTAGCCTTTCGATTGCCAAGACGAATTTTTTGAGCAAATTTGAACTCAAAAACCACTAGACCTCCAAATTCCAACAACCACTAGACCTCCAAATTCCAACAACCCCATTCAGTACCTGAATAACAACAGGTAAAGCCTTCCATTGAACAAGACAACCCTACCGGTACCTACCTACACCGAGGCCTCACCACCCCCCTTCCAGAAACCTCAGTTGCTCACTGGAATGTCACAAGTTTACACCTAAAATAGCACTACGTTCTTGCGAGTGATAATGTTAAAATAGGAAAAACTGTGCCATTTTCTACAACTCACTGTAAGTACTAGTTTCTAGATGTATATTATATGTAAGATTTGTATATATATATTATGTGTAAGTTGCATAAAATGTTCATGTTAGATAGAGGGTTTTCAATTTACGGTTTACTATTATTTTCAATTAAAATTTTTTTGGTTGTAGATTCCTTGAAAAGGACGAAATAAATCGTCGAAACGTTGGAAAAATGAAATTCATTTAAACCTGACCGAACCTCGATAACAACAGCAGCAAATTTCGCTTCAACATATAATATCTACGGTCGATATCAAGAACTCCATTATATAAATTTAATATGTGAATATACATATGTACCTATATGGTGTGAGATATTTTGTTTCGAGGTTCGGTCAATGAGAACAATTTTTGGTTCCGACGTTTCGGCCGTTTATTCAGCCATCTTCAGGGAATTCTGTCGTACGGAATCAGGACATGGAGGTGATGCCCGGTTCATGAACAGCGCACAACAAGTTTTGGTACATACATTGCTTGCTACATTGAGTGATATCCACTCCTCCACCAAAATTTAAGTGAAATGTGAAGTGTTAACGACAATCGTGTACTATGACTTCAATTTTGCTCTTCAACTCATGAATTTCTGATGAATGAGAAGAGAACGGGAACTATATTCACGGAGGATGGTGGTTAGTGTCATCAAATAAGTGGCTATCAGCAATTATGTTACGGTCTAATCAGAATAATTTAATGGAAACATGTCATTGAAATGTATCGAAATTTCTTGCAAAAATTAGTGATATCCCATCCTCCACCAAAACGTAATTGAAATGTGAAATGTTAACGTCGAAATGTTGGTCCGAGTACAATGGCTTCCTTTTCTTCGAAAATTCGCTAAAAGAACGATCCAATGTTCGGTGTTCTATTTGGTTTAAATATTGTGTTTCTCTACATAATTTTGGACAGCGCCAAAAAGTACCAATGCGTACCAAGTACCAAAATTATTAAATAATGTACAAAAAAGTCTCAAAAGTATCATAAAATGGAAACATAAAATGGAAAAACTCTGCAAATTCTTGACACAACGGTTCATTATCTTCTTTGTACAGATCACCCTTCTGTCTAGATCACTAGGTCTAAATGTCTAGATCCTAAATGTTAGATTAATTATTATTATCAATTATCACTAATTATTAACAATTTTATCAAGTACCTAGTGAAAATTGTTATAATTTATTGTTAGGTATTAATAATTCGTATTTATTATTAATAATAATTGTTATTAATTATGATTAATTAATTCGATATAATTCTGGGGTTTTTAATACTACGTCGGTAATAATTTTTCTATAAAAGAAGTACCTACCAACAAACATTCGAAATTACCTTCATTTCCGTAGCACGAAACGCACCTCAGAACAACAAACTCGACATCACTTAAGCCATATGATGTTCCAAAGAGCTTGTTAGTATGAAAATGGACCTGTATTTCAACAGTTTGATTCATGATCGTGTTGTGAGGCACAATCTTTGAGCCCTCATTGTGAACGAACGGCTGGTCGTACAAAGCTGCGGATGGTCTTAAAAAATTCTACGGAACAAACTCTATCTAAATATGAAATAAAAAACATACCGTTCTATATGAATTTTTCGAGATATGAGATTTTCAAATTTTCAAAATTCGTTTTGAACCCCTTCCCCTTGACCTAGGGTTATGAAAAGTTTCGAGGACCATTGTGGGGTTGGTCGAAACCCATAAAAAAAATTTCGTAATTTTAACTCAACGCTAACTGGGCAAAGTGCCGCGAACGGCGGACGGCGGACGGCGTACGGCGGACGGACGGATTTTTTTTTTTTTATTCGATTTTCTGAATCTACGTATCTTGAAACGTAAACCAACAAATTTTGAGGGCGGGTTGAAATTTTTTTTTCTTTGGGCGATTCCAATGGTTCATTATTGAATATAATAAACCAAAATGAAGTACGAGGTACGCGGTGTAGGTGTGGGAGGGGGCGCAGAGACATAAAAGGTCTCGTCGTATGACGCTCTAGTTGGCCTCCTGCCAGCCGTATTACGTCATACGCTCGTGCGTCATAGGCTCTGACGTACTTGTTGGCCTCCTGCTAGCCGTCTTACGTCATACGCTCGTGCGTCATAGGCTATGACGTACTTGTTGGCCTCCTGCTAGCCGTCTTACGTCATACGCTCGTGCGTCATAGATTCTGACGCACTTGTTGGTCTTTTGCCAGCCGTCTTACGTCATACACTCGTGCGTCATAGGCTCTGACGTACTTGTTGGCCACCTGCCAGCCGTCTTACGTCATACGCTCGTGCGTCATAGGCTCTGACGCACTAGTTATCCTGCCAGCCGTCTTACGTCATACGCTTGTGCGTCATAGGCTCTGACTCAATAGTTGGCCTCCTGCCAGCCGTCTTACGTCATACGCTCGTGCGTCATAGGCTCTGACGTACTTGTTGGCCTCCTGCCAGCCGTCTTAGGTCATATGCTCGTGCGTCATAGGCTCTGACGTACTTGTTGGCCTCCTGCCAGCCGTCTTACGTCATACGCTCGTGCGTCATAGGCTCTGACGTAATGGCCCGCCGGTCGCTTGTGTTCTGACGTGATCTGAGGGAAAGGGTGAATCAAGGGAACAAATTTTTCCCGTTTCAGTTTATGTGCCAAAGCAAAGACATGAAAATGTCAAAAAAATGTGTAAATAGGTACCTAAGCCCAACTGTAATGTCCATTTTCTGACAATGAGTTTTCGACTATAGTTTTCATACCTTTTTACTTAAGTACTTATTGCAATTTGAGACTGATAATGAGCTGTTTGCAAATAAAAAGTCTGATAACTACTTTATTACATCTTATTAATCTATTTTCAAGTTCCGATTCACAGTTGAATGTATTTTATTTAGATGTCGTAAAATTCGAAAACGATGGAATGACGAAACCTGTCGACTACTGACTCAAGTGATACTGTCGACTTCTAACACATGTAGGTCGACTACTAGTGCAAAACCATGTCGACTACTGAAGAAAATGTTGGTCACTGGTATCGACTACTACCTAGAGCATTGGGATTTTTTACAAAACTTGTTTTTCCCTTTTCAAACCATGTTGAATAATATTTCCCGCTGCCAGGTCTTTTAGGGAAGGATCTTGGGTACACAATGAACAGGTTTGCAATGAGAAAAAAACCGAGTGAATATTGAAATGTCATCCATTTCTGACCTATATTTAAAATTTCAAGTATCTAGCTCATCATCAAAATTTAATTTGTTTAAACAAATAGGTATTATTTAAACAATTTTACAGACAAGAAACCGAGTGAATATTGCGTTATGATCCAGTTCTGACCTATTTTTAAAATTTCAAGTCAATAGCTCATCATCAAAATTTAATTTGTATTATTACAAAAAGGTATTATTTAAACAATTTTACAGATGAGAAACCGAGTGAATATTGCAATGTGGTCTATCCCCGACTCACGGTTAAAATTTCTAGACTGTAGTTTACCGGGAAGATGAAAAAAGGTAGTTTTATTCTGGGCGTCTGAGGGTTGGGTCACATAACGGCCGTTTTCGACGCGAAAGATTAGTGTTTTTCCTAAACCTTTGCGCGCTCACTGTGAACGAACGGCTGGTCGCACAAAAATCCAATTGGTCTTAAAAGATTCGTAATTTTTCGGGTCATTCAAAAGTGAACTAAAAATTACACCGTTTCATGAGAATTTTTAGAGATATGACATTGTCGAAATTTCAAAGTTCGTTTTGAACCCCTTCCCCTTGACCTAGGGTTATGAAAAGTTTCGAGGATCATTGTGGGGCTGGTCCAAACCCAGAAACCAAATTTTGTAATTTTAGCTCAACGCTAACTGGGCAAAGTGGCACGGACGGCGGACGGCGTACGGGGGACGGCGTACGTCGTACGGCGTACGGCGGACGGACGGATTTTTTTTTATTCGATTTTCTGAATCTACGTATCTTGAAACGTAAACCAACAAATTTTGAGGGGGGGTTAAAAAAATTTTTTCTTTGGGCGATTCCAATGGTTCATTATCGAAGATAATAAACCAAAATGGGCTTACGAAAAATGGACGTACGTTGGATGTTAGAAAACTTCAATAGCTGTTGAAATATTGATGTAAGGAGGAACGTAGAAGTCGAGTTTTACGATCGTTCGAAAGAATTTACGACGAATGAGTATTAGGCTCGTAGGAGCAGGCAGGAGCCTCGCTCGAGAGTCGCTTCGGTTTCGCCGCAGTCTCACTTCAGTTTACGGCTAATTTTACGACATTTTTTATGGAATTCACGTCGGAGCGGAGACAGGCGAGTAGAAGGCCGAAGGAGCTTAGCATCAACATCCTCACGTCGCGGAGTCACCTATTTTACGAGTACGATAGCTCGATAGCCCCTGCGTTGACTAGGAAGTATGCCGGAACTCTTGACGGTTTGTACGAACCATGAATTACGTACGTCTTTTTCCAGTATCGGAAAATATTCATTGTGTTCTTTTTTTCCCTTTCAATTATTCGAATATTTTCCGATACTGCAAAAAGACGTAGGTACGTAATTCATGGTTCGTACAAGCCGTCAAGAGCTCCGGCATACGTTCCGTCAGTTATTGATATAATGCTGGAATAAAGCTTCCTAGGCAACGCAGGGGCTATCGAGCTATCGTACTCGTAAAATAGGCGAATTCGCGACGAGAGGATGTCATGTCAGAGAAAAATAATAGGCGTTCTTTTCATCTTCAACCTTACCTATGTCTGTTTCAAATACTACGACTGTTTTGAAGATGCAGATCTTGAAAAAGTAAGCGGTCGTATATTGGGTGCAAGTAGGTGACTGCCTAGTCACGGGTCTTATTAAATTACAGTATGTTGTTGTTCAGGGGATCATAGTTCCATTGCTAACATGACAGATTTTGGTTCCTAAGCAGAATGGATCAAAGGTTCCTGATAGGTTCATGGGTACGTTTCTAATCATTTTAACATGGAACATGTTTTAGCCTTCACCTAAAGCGCTAAAACCGTCCGTTTGTTACGAAAATATGAATTATTCATATTCCCGAAAAGGGAGATGATGACGTGGCTAATACATGTTCCATGCTTATAGAAATTTAGCCACAAGGCTCAAAACGAAAGGGGAAGGGGGGGAGGCCCACAGGGGCGAGATTTAGGTAATATTAGGTAAATTGCATTGATGTGATCAATCGTCGATCAATTCGTATATTGGTTCATCGTATACTGCTAACCTGGCACACTCTCTGCTTTGCAATGTTTCGAATATTAAACTATGAAGGAACCTGGTACTTATGTATCGTATACCGTCAACGGCGGAGACTTGGGACCATTTTCGCTATATTTTGTGTTGCCCAGCCTGCACCGTTTATAATAAAAGAACGATTGAAGGCATTTTGGAAAGAAGGGATCTCAGGCTGTTCTCTTGATATAAAAATTGAAATCGTCGGTTTTCAAAGGTCGGTCCCAACTCTCCTCATTAGTGGGACCGTATTGGGGACTTCGCATGTTTTGGCAAGTTTTTCAAGTCAAGATGTTATGGAGGAGATCCGAGACCAATGAGTGAGTTTTCGACGAATGAATGACCAACGTACCGTAGAAAAGTACGTATTGTAATAAGAAAAGGAGAAGGGAAAGGCATCTAACCGTCAAAAATAAGAGGTTTTTCTTAAAACTGAACTCGTATTTCTATATCACGTCATCACAGTATTTTCCATTGTACTGGTAACATTGTAGTCTGCAAGTGATTTGTTACCTACATTATTCAATTTCCTTGAGCGGGCTCCAATGAAAAAAATAATAATAATAAATAAAAAATACAAATTTGAATAATGATACCAGCGAAACATTATGATGGCATGAAGAACTTGAGTTCTACTCAAGTGCTGTTGAGGTTGGGGCTGTTGGGCTTAAGTGCTATTAATTGGAACATTTTTCTGGCCTCTATAACCGGTCGAATAATATGCGATATTTTTGAACAGGGTTTTTTTTTATCAAAATGTGAAAAGGCAGTTTAAAAAGTCTGGTACGAACTTTTGAACAGTCATGTACGACCTAATGAGAATTGTTTTGAGAACCGAATACAAACGTTGGTATTTCGAGTTGGGAACGCTGTTTCACATAGACATCTCCCATTTCGACTCCGCTGTCATCAAACATCCAAGATAGGTAGATACATAACGTCTGCTAAGGTGTGACGTATGACTACCACGTTCCATCAATTACATTATGATATCATCATTCTGTACCATTTCGGGAGATAAAGTATACATTTTGGTTCTAATTCCGTACCAAAATGTATTGAATTTTAATTAATAGAACGGGAGTTATTCGCCATACTAGGATTTCCAGTTACTTTTCATAACTCTAGTGTAACTTATCATAAGCAGCCGAAAGTTACGATGCGACCTCATACAATTAATTTTTAGTTTCTAAATGTGATATATACGCTTGTCCCGCTCATACTTTGGTGGAGTCAGCTGTTTGTTGCATTGTCAGTGCCTCAAGGAAAATTATGCAAGGCGTTGGGGCCTCATATACGGAAGAACCTTTGTGGTGTGGACTGAATCAAGGCTAATATTCAGGGGCTCTGAGTAGCAACCGTCGTATGGCTCTATTCCAGAACGTGGAAGAAACTAGACCTACTTTTAGAAGCAACCGTCGTATGCAGGGGTGCCTACATGGCGGTGGGAGGGGGGGGGGGGCATGACGCCAATGGCGTCATAAATATTTTTTCGGGGATTTTTCACAATCAACCTAGGAGCTAGGACCGATGATCTTTAATTGTATGATGCAAATTTTCCATCACCACTAAACATAGACAAACGTTGATTTCAAGGTTCTTTCATTTAATTTTTCTTGTAGGTATTTACTTTCACACCTTTGTATCTTCTTACAGTGTACATGATGAGTTTCCTATTGAAATAAAGTAGTTACTACACTAAAATGTTCAGCTTATGTCACATACAATAATCCCACTCTCACTTGTTTAACAGGAAGACGTGTACAAAAATGTGGGGGGATATTTAGTTCATTGAGGGGGGGGGGGGATTGACACGGCCTATGGCTCTTTTTTTCTCGATACAGATACAGATTGATACCAAACAAAAGCGAATGAAGTTGAGTTTCACCAGTTCAAACATCAAACCTCAATCATGTCGGTATTTCGCTTGTTTACAATTCAAGGTGTGGACTGCATCATTGTGAACCATATCAAATTTCGGAATTTCAGTACTGGTGGCTCAGTGAAGTGGTGTTGCAGGCATAAGAAATGTCCCGATGTAATGTTATGAGAAGGAGTTTATGTGAACTCATATATTATGATCATCCACCACAAGCTCAGCCAATATTGTGGTTAAGATCGCAGCGAACAGGAAAGCTGAAGATGCACCTGCATGACACACGCTTTCCTCTGAAGACATAAGCGGATGGAGTTCATTGCAGTTCATCATGTAGCAGTGAGCAATCGAAGTTGGCGGTAGTTAATTATCCCAGATACAACAGAGGCCGCTACAAAAAGCCGATAAAACTTTACCGACTCTTGAAAAAAGGTGTTAAGACAGAGTTTGTGGGCCTTTTGACTAGGATGGGAAAAAACTAGCATTATTTGGGGAATTGTATTTTATACACTCAATATTGCCATGTTGTGCCATCAATATCACTTGGAACTCTTTTCCTTCATTTTTATTATTTTTAAATTGATCGATTGATCAACGTTTCTCTCCTTCCTAAGTCCGCGAGGTTGCAAAAAAAACGTGTCTACGGTCCGAGTAGAAGCCGACACAGTCTACCAATCAAGGCAGTCTGTGCTGAGCTGTCCTTTTGCCTTCCTACCTTATTAGATCCGATTTAATGGAGACTTTGAATACCGCACCTCCCTGGAGGTCGTTTTGACCCACTAACAGGTGTGACCTGAGCCCGTCTCATAGACCAGGAAAAGCGATAGCAAGGTAAATTTTCAATTAGACATGAGAGCGCAGCCGCGGCCGTGGACCTGCAGCCGTGCAGACCGATGATAATATTTAATTCCAATGGTTCATTATTGAAAATAACAAACCAAAATGGCAAACAATCTGGTTGGGCAACAGGGATGTACAATACAGCCAAATAGGTACAGATGCTTCTGAATTAACGAGCAACAATTTAGGTACTCTTATGAACGATAAAGGCAAATTTGCGGATTTTCCCTACAACAGCACGAATACGAAGCATATTGGAGAAGACCTTGAACTTCAATTTAAATCACTGAAAATGTTTAAAATACCTAACATTGAATTTCCGTGTACTTCAGATTCTTCATATAATATTTGGGAAACATATATACATTTAGTCAAACCACTCTCAGTCGACACTATAGTATACAATACAGCCCATTCAGCAACAACAATAATTGAGAAACCATCAGGAAAATTCTGCAAATTCTTGACACCACGAGCAGATCACCCTAATATAATTCATCATCTAAATTCAATTATCAAATAGGTATTGTTTAAACAATTTTATAGACAAGAAATTGAGTGAATATTGCATTGTGATCCAGTTCTGACCTGTATTTAAAATTTCAAGTCTCTAGCTCATCGGAAAGTTGAAAAAGGAAACTTAGTTCAAACTTGAACTAAAAGTTCAAAATTCGTTTTAGACAGCTTCCATAGACCTTGGGTTATGAACATTTTCGAGGATCATCGCGGGTATCCGAACTTGTAAACCAAATTTCGTAATTTTATCACAACGCTAACTGGGCAAAGTGCTTGTTCGCACTTGAACTGCAATTTGTCGTGAAAGCTGCGTTTTTAAAGTTTCAAAATTCATTTTGAATCCCTTCCCATTGATGTAGGGTTTCGAAAAGTTTCAAGGGTCATTGTGAGACTTGTCCGACCCCGTGAACCAAATTTCGTAATTTTTGCTCAACGCTAACTGGGCGGCGGAATCTAAAAACTTAAACCCTCAAATTTTGTGAGGGGGTAATTTTTTTTCTTGGGCGATTCCAAAGTTTCATTATCGAAGATAATAAACTAAAACGGAGTCACTGAAGGAAAGGCGCTAAAGATGAGAAACATATGTTCGCCAAATGCTCCCAGATCTACAACGTCCCAGATTCTACCAATTCCTCACATTCAGATTCCAATGACTGCTCAGTTTATAACAGCAGTTCCTTTTCAGCAGAAGAAGATGAGACGCTGATGGATGAAGCAGATATCAACGAGCAGCAATAACGGGTCCTACAGCAGCAGAAAGATAATTTCGCTGTGAGCAAAGTACAGAAAAAAACGAAGATCTCGTCGTTGCTGTCGGTTGTTACTGTTTACAATTATGGATTTGAAAGAGTATTCATCATGATGGACACCCAACAGCTACTGATTTTCGGAAACCCCTAAGGACGAAATGCTTCAAACGGAATAAGATATCGCAATTCTGATTTCACCATCGTGTTGAGTGTAAAAAAAACTTTAAAATGAGGTGTCGTTTGTCAGACTGTTTCATATTGGGAATTTACGGGTAAATTTCTGGAGTATGGCTCATTCAATTTCTAAGACTTCAATCGAATTGCGACGAGTTATGGAAAGTTGAACTGCTTAATAAGTCGATTGAAACAAACCCCCTTCAGCGTATTTTTCAACGGTGAACGCGATGGTGAAGTCAGAATTGCGATATCTCATGCTGTTATCAGATTAGAACAGATGAACCATGAAGAATATCTCAAGTGTCAACCACGTTTCTTCATCTTCAAAGTGCTCCAGTATGAGAACGGAACGGCAGTGGATTCAAGATATTTTGGAACGGATTTTGGTATAAAAAGTTCGGAAAAGTCGGAAATTCGAGTTGTAACAATTTTGGACCGAGAACAATTCCTTTTCTTCGAAAATTTGCTAACAGCAACATTTGAATCATCAGTGTTTGTTGATTAGTTTTGGAATCCAATGAATGAAACCGATTCAAATACAACTAAAAAACAAAACAGTGACATTGACTAACGTCAAGGAATATGTGGAAAAACCTACGCTCCGTTGCAAAGGCGGCGTGTAAAACGTATTTGACTCTTAACATAAAATATAAACATGTAAACGTAACATTGGACTGACCCAAACCCTCGCAGAAGACGTAATTGGTTATTCAACAACATGTAACAAAAATACAATTAAACAACAGGAAGAACTAGCTTCGGAACACGATAATGATAGTAGAACCGATCTATTGCTCAATATTTTGATTATCTGTTTTAAAACTCCACTCATATTATTTTGTACAATTTATATTATTTACAAAACCAGTTTGTCGCATGTCCTTTTTACACCGCAGCACTGCAGAAACTTCGGATTAGTCAACCTTCTCGGATAACTATCAATGAGAACCGGTTTTGGAGTTGTTAAGGAGTAATTAACTGACGGGTTCGTATAATGACAAAGAGCATGGACATGGGAGGGCGGCTACTGAATTTCTTCTTACATAAGTCACCCAAAGTTTCTGAGGAATCGGACCGAACTTCCCCTTGTCCTTGAGCATTGAGGTCACGGCGCTTTTAGCCCGCCATATTATAAAAAAATAAGGAAAAGTCGTTTCCGGGCACAAATGAAAATAATGCCTTGAAGTCCTAATTGTGACCCTGCGGTGCTTAGCTGCAGTCATTGTGCCATTATTTGAAGGGAACCGTCAAGGTTTCTATAGGAAGAAAGCCGAAGTGCTGATGAGCAAAATAGACAAATTTGCGAGAAGAGAGAAAATTGTCTCAACTGAAACATAGAAATTTAGAAATCAAAGAACTAGAAATTCTCCAATCAACATTCATACAGTGAAAAAAAAGGTATAAAGTGTAGAAGTCGATGAATGGTACAATCTCACTCCTCTGGTTCCAGAATCGATCTTCCTGTGTCAACCCACATTGACTTAGAAGTCAATGTTCGACCAGAGGAGTGAGATTGTACCATTCATCGACTTCTACTAGAACTTAGAACTAAGCTTATACAGGGTGTCTACAGAAATTATGGGACAAACTCAAGGAATCAATTTTACAGCTTATTTGCAACAAGAAGTGCCTCCAAGAATTTTTTCATTACTCAATTAAAAAACCGACTTCTTTCACTTTTAAGATTTTTTTTTTTTTTTTTTGTGTGTTTTCGACTTTGCCTCAGTAAAACGGCTCTAACATTCTTATAATAAAACGGCTATGACATTCTGTAAAATTAACGTTGAGGGTACCGTTGGAAAAAGCGTTAAATTTTCTATCTCCCTGATATAAAATCCGTTAAATTTTAAAGGCAGCCCTAATTGATGAAAAAATAGCCATAGTACAAAAGAATTTGAAGATTTCGAATCACTGTTTTTTCTTTCGTATTTTGCGCTATCAGTAATGGGTTCTTTAGGCGGGCACTCCTCGGGAAATACCTGCCCAGAATCTCAGCTTTCCAATGATAGAAGAGAAACAATTTTCACAGTGGAATGAGGTGGAGACAATGACGTTTGAGTCCTGAAAAACGTGGGGTTTTAGATGAAAATCCACGTTTTCCACCAAAAGCCAACTTGCTTCATGGAAGTGAGTTCGGTATCTCAATTTAGGGATTTTTGATGCCGAATCAAATGGTGACACTTCCATTTTGGACTTTGGCAATTTTTTCATCAATTAGGACTGTCTTTAAAAAATCAGATTTTATATCAGGAAGATGACAAATTTAACGCTCTTTCCAACTTTTATTTTACATATTAATTTAAGGGAGTTAGACCCGTTTTACTGAGGCAAAGTCGAAAACACACAAAAAAATCTTAAAAGTGAAAGAAGTCGGTTTTTTAATTTAATAATGAAAACATTCTACGAGGTACTTCTTGTTGCAAATTAGCTGTGGAATTGATTCCTTGAGTTTGTCCCATAATTTCTGCAGACACCCTGTATACACGTTCATTATTGACTTCTCAACTGCGTAGCATAATTTTAGTGGTACCAGTTCGATAAGCGGAAGAATGAATAATGGCGCAAGACAAAGTCGGTGATTGGTCACGTACGTTTTGAAGAGTCCGCTCATAAACGAGTCAAACGATTCAAAGTGCCAACAATGTATATTTCGCCTGTCAAGATTCCACAACTATGTATAACTCACATTTTGGGAAAAACCTCTCGCCCCGAATTCCTAACTCATTAGATTGGCCGTACGACTAATAGATGTCGCATAAATCGAGAAATAAGCCTCCACAATGTCTATCTATTTCTTAATATCCACAAGGACTATCTTGTAATAGCGGTAGTAAAATATCTTGTGTTTTTGGACCTGTGTGAATTATAACATAAGGTACGAATTGTACAGCAGTTCATTAAAAATTTACCAAAGTTACGAAGTCATTAAAAATGTACCAAACTGATATTCAAAATTGGAGTCAACTAAATTTACTGTTCGTAAATCGAACAGTCTAACAAGAGTCTAACACCTCATTTTAAAGGGTTTTTTAACGCTAAACACGATGTTGAAATTAGAAAAGCGATATCTCATCCCATTCTCAAACTGGAGCACTTTGACGATGACCAAATGGTTGTTACTTGAGATGTTCTTCACGGCTCATCTCGTCTAACATGTATTATAAAACCAGTAAAATGGAGACATTTTGAATAAAACCAGTTGTTTCTTCGAAAATTCGCTCTTATTGCTACGCTGCGTAACTGTGGATTTCTGAGAATTAATGGGTAATTCCCCCCCCCTTCCACACTCACACACACACACAACACCTCAAAATCGTCCTTAGAGTGGCCCAATTCTGCCCATCTACGAACTTCCGATTTCGACTTTCCGACTTTCGATTGCCAAGATAGATTATTTTGTGCAAATTTGAACTTTTTATCTCAATTCTATCGAGAACTATCGTCTGGAATGACACATACACAAATATAATACATTCCACGGATTTTGGTATAACATTTCTTTCGGAAATTCGAGTTTTAAAATTTTTGGACCGAGAACAATAGCCCTCTTCCTTTCCTTCGAAAATTCACAGAAAACCACAAGTGGTAAGTATCACAATTTCAGTATTTTGGGTATTTTCAACTGAAAAACTTCATTGTAATTTCAGAAAACCCAAGAAAGCAACGGAAACGTCGATGGTAGATTGGCAAAAACATTTTTTGGGTCTCCTTAAAAGTTGAGAAAAGTGAGTTTGACCTTGTAGAATCTCAACAAACGATTTGTTCGTTATGACGTTATACGAGATATGTACAGATATGAGAAATCGCTACTAAAAGTCGAAGTCGAGTATTGAGATAAATATTTTCTGTGGAGACAAATTTCGAATTGATTAAATATATACGAAAAAAGATATTGATTATAAAGGTTAGAATAGAAAGTACAAGGTGATATAATTATGTTTTTGAATACTTGAAATAATTATGTAGAATTTGCATGATTTCGGGACCAAAATGGAGGATCAAGATGAATGAAGCAAAATCAGTTCATGCCGACTTTACCAATCGTAAGCTCGTCTATTTCCCACTTCATCTCAACGGTAAGACTGTATCGCACGCGCATGAAGCTAAGTACCTGGGAATGACCCAGGATGCCAAATTGGAAGGCGCATGTCAAGAAGAAAAAAGAAGAACTGGGGCTTAAGTTCAGGAAAATGTACTGGTTAATGGGCCGACGCGTCGGTTAATGCGTCGCGACGCTCAAAAATGTCGATACAGAACAAATTAACCCTGTACATTCAAGTCCTCAAGCCTGTTTGGACTTACGGAGTGCAGTTGTGGGGCTGCACTGCTCAAAGTAACCGCGATATTATCCAACATTTTCGAAACAATGTGCTGAGATGTTGTGTGGATTCCCGCCGGTACACCAGAAATGTCCGGCTACACAAAGAACTTCGCATAACATCTGTCAATGAAGTCATCAAGGCTCAAGCCACAGCCCATCACTAGCGGCTACAAGTACACGTCAATGAAGAAGCTGTCCAGCTGCTCGAAGTTGGCGACCTACTCAGACGTCTCAAGAGAAAGAAGCCTCATGACCTGTGGAAGTGAGTGAAGGTGTTCTCGCGATTAACTCCGTTCAGTGCCGTGCAACCGCGATCGGTTTAAGTGCACGAAATTGTAAAAACTATCAGCGGACTTAGTTAAGTTTCCATGTTATAATACAAACAATTCACATATATGTCAAAAATATGTTGCTAATAAGTTGTTACTTGGGGCAATAAATCATTTAAAAGAAAGAAAAAAAATGAGTGGTAGAGATTTCCCCACCGATGGAATTCGAATTGGCTATCACTTACTTCGGTAGGTAGTTGTAGTTATTGACGAGGATAATGAATAGGACCTAGACTGGTATGCAAAGTATGCAAAGGATATACGAGTATACCCATATCAAGCTCATTCAACATGGATTAGAAATTATTTAATACGAAATTACCCATTAAAAATGTTGTATTCATGTTCTTATTTGAAATTTCGACCATCCGACAATTTTCAATGACATCGACATTCGATACCGAATACCAAGTTGGTGTCAATATCGGTTGTTTGCAGGGTGGCAGAAACGGGTTTTCTCCAAAGGAACTTTATTATCATCCGCAAATTTTTGAAATTATTATGATAACATGGTACATTACGTTCTATGCCGTTTCATAACGAATTTTCCAACCGGAATTCCGGCTACACCGCGCGACTCAGCGTGAAACTTCTTTTAAAATAAATTTTTTTGGGCACGGAAATATCAAACACTACTGCTGATATCGGACCTGGTTAGTATGTTCAGACGTAATGATGGCAAATTACTAAAACGTTACGAATTTATTTAGGTAGATACTGCAGCCAGAACCATATAAATAATGAAAATTCAATAATAGTGGGAAGGTGAAAGGTTTTAGATATTGACTACAATTCAATAATACAAGATTGAATAGTCCGGAAACACGAAAAAAGAGAATGTTTGACGGGCAGCTTCCATTACTATATCTTTGGAACATTCGTAATCACGTTTTTAAGACATGCCTACCTATTAGAGTAAATATTCAACTTTGACTGACTGTGTGATTAAATTTTAAATTGAAGAAGTGGCGTATGCATTAGTAGTAGACAAAAAGAACCACTATTATATGTCAATGGGCGTTCAGATACTTTGCGATATAATACTCGCACATCAAATCACTTCAAAAATATACAAATTGCTTTTTCATTTCGGAGAATCCTTAATCCGTTCTATTTTGAAAATAACTGTTAATGGCTTGTTATTGATGAGATTCCACTCCTTGCGTAGAGAAAATCTCGTGAAAATTGACAACGATAGAGCTTAACAAGCTCGATCATTGTCAATTTCCATGAGATTGTGGATAAATAAATCTTTAAATAAAAACATTTTGGATAAATATTATATTTTTCTATTGATATAATATATCAACAGAAAAGGATAATATTTATCCAGAAATGTTAGACCTAGTACCATTGTGGGCCAATTCGTTCCACTTTTTTTACGGGCATTCTTTAATTCTTACGAATTCCTACAAAACTGCAAAAGCTGCAATAAGTTATGATGTAACAGTTTTTTCAGTTTCTCCTTCGACTACAGGTTGTCATTCCCCAACACCACTCAAGTGCTCGATTGTGAGTGCTTTGATAAAGATTAGTAGGTAAGCAACAATAACTTAACGATTTAGGTAGGCTCTTCCGAAAAGTTACTAACTACCTACGCCAGTCTGACAGAACCATTAACAACCCTACAATTTTTGGTTATCGTTACGATAAGTAAATCTGGATAATCACGCCCTTCTAGCGGCCTAATTGAAAACATCGTTGTCTGCCGAATGGAAATTATCAATAGTACTTAGCGTAAATAATCTGAACCAAGGAATATCGGACAACGATGTGGCCTTTAAGTATGTATTTATAATGAAACTTCTGTAGTTTGACGTATCACCATCGGTGGTAGGGTTTATAAAACTATCCACTCCATCCTCCTATTCAAATCACTCTGGTATCTAAACGTCCATCTCGTCATTTCATCGCTCAAGTGTTATGGACACATCTCTTTCAAATTTGGCCCTCTGGGTTTGAATATAAGATTAAACGGCAATATACGTTACCTAAACTAAAGTTCAAAGTAATTTTGACAACGCCAAAGAAAACTTAATTAGGATTTAGTTTTAGGTTGAGGATGTTACAAAAGATTCAGCGAACTATCCCTTAAATTTAAATTATGAAATAAATTTCTTCCTTTATCTGCCTTAAAAATTACTTTTCATGCATTCGTGTACTCTACTCTGAGCTACTTTTAGATCATTTGAGGTGGCAATACAGTCAGTATGCGACTTACATTTAGATGTGGATATCGAAGCCCTAGCAAACCTTTGTTTTTTAAAATTTGTAATTATTACCCCTCGAACTTATGCGCCAAATTTAGTCCAATACTACTATAAATATTAACTTTCTAAAATCCCTCGATTACATGGTATCACTCGACTTCACTCGGGTATTATGGTACCGATCCCGTATCCCGAATGTAATTTTTATCTAAGGCAATTGAGTATGCTATTTAGGTCCCAGACTTTTTCATTAAGCCCTCCTAACATTAGTCTTATCAAAAGATTTAGGCAATTTAAAAAAAGTGTTTATGAGTTTCTGATGCAGCAGTATTCAAATTCCTTTATTCATTTTCCGTTGCTGCACTTTTTCATTGATATGTTTTCCTACTTACATTATTTACGTACTTTATGAATCTTTTTTTCTAGGATTTTATTTGATTTTTTGATCATTAATTTCCGGATATTTTCTTTAAATTTTGGAGATCAGAAATTTCAAAATGTTTTTGTTATTTACCTACATAAATTTGTACTCGTGAATAATTTTACTTCAAATATCCAATAATTTTCTTTCTGTGCTATGCGTATTATGTTAATAAATGGCTTTATTGATATTTATTCGTACCGCTCATTAGTTGTACACGGAAAAATTAGAAGAACTCCTGTTTGGTTCTGGTATGAAAATGTCATCGGCCCTTTATGTCTTGGGATTTAGGGCACCTTCAGTTCAGATGTCATCAAATTCACACAGGTATGTTTGGATTGACATCAAAATGTAATTTGACTTATGGAACCGATTCATATCAAATCTTGAATCTTAAAATATAAATTGGTAAACATTGGTTTTTTGGTTCAATGCGAATATTTATCATCAGGACGCTATTGAAGAAAGGAAAAATGCCAGTGGTTACTCATCTGTGGGAACGAGGAAGAGGAATTTGGGTTGGAAGGTAGGTGAGTAAGTATTAGGTATGTACCCTATAGTCATCAAATCGGGTGGAGCCCGGAAATCTCGAGCGGCTTCACGGTCAGAGTTGGAGTAGGAGGTATAGAGTAAGCGGGAAAATACATCAGTGAGTCATTCATTGACGTGAGGTCAACCCAGATGAAGGGACAGGGGGGCGTGACTGACTTCAGGGCCAGGAATCGACTGTCGGATGAAGGGAACCTGAAGGAAGGTTTCCAATCGTTTTGTGTCCTTCATTACGGCACCTTTACATGCACACTTCCGTGTTGGACTGTTGACAGCGACAGGAGAGGCCTGTTGTCACCCTTACCGCCCATGTGATACCCGTCTTTGGAGGATGTGGGTACTTACTGGAAACGAAGATATTCGAGGGCGATGAAGAAGTTGAGGAGCGAAAACAGCGATGTTGGCCGAGTTGGTAACGACGAAACCTTCCCGTTTCGCGAACAGTGATCGGCACCTGATGAAACTAAGCGCCGCGAGACGATCGGCGCTAGACAGAACACTGAGGACGTGAACGTGGGTTTGCCAAGTGGAAGGAGAGGACGTGGGGTGAGGAGCAAAGGAGAAAGTCACCGGAGGCCTTGGTTGCTCGTGATTCTTGGATTTCCCATAGCTTTAGAGGATCGTATAGCGGGCATAGAGACCTCTAGGGAGGTAGAGTGGTAGGGACTACTTCACTAACCTGGAAGGCCCTGCGTGTCTCAGGAGCCGCGGCGATCCAACACCAGAGCGCGGGGCAAGGTGCGTTCGCGGCATCCGATGACCACACAATACGAACAGTAACTGTTCATCAACACTATCGGATCTGGGTTACCCCTATTGATTCGGAAGGGTTAATGTCCTAACCATCCTGAAACAAACATGTCATCGACTATTTAAAGGTACCTACTGGACTAATCGCGTAGATCTGGACTAAAACCTGTAGATCAATACATGAATGAGGTCGAGGGATCGTCAACCCCCTGACCCTAAAATCCCCGAGGGTTGCCGTAAAATCCCCAATATAATGAAGTTACTTTGGCTGAAAGTAGAAAAATTTAGAGCGCCGAGAAAAAATTTAGTACACCGTAATATGAAAAAAATACGGACCACCTTCCGCTAAAATAAACGGAAATAATCCCAATTAAAACGGAAGTGCGGTAAGACCTGATGGTTCGGCACTCGTAATGTTTGCTATTATTGAGTGATTTTAGTGACTGGGTACAGTAGTATCAAAAGCGTTTTTAAGCAATGGGATGAATCTTGGGGTCGATATTAGATCGATAATGTCGGAAGTGTTGGAGAAGAACCGAGTAGTTTCGGAAAACATCGGGAGAATGCAAACGATGCTGGAAGGGTTCGGGATGAATCGAGTCATGTTGTCACTTCCCAAACCATCATTGTCAAGGGCTTTTGGATGTGACAAAGCACCAGTGCCTATAATCGATAGTAATTCTGATTAACATTTATTTCTGCAGTAGAAAAATCATTACTAGTAATTTCTAACGTTTATATAGTGAACCCCTATTATAGTACTATAATAGTACACTAACTCCTTTGTCAAACGTACGTATTTTAATTTACAATGGTTCTTAACATTAATTTCTCTTGTGGAATTAATTCTCTTTGATGAGTTATATTTTTTATTTTGTATACCTAATAATAAAACATGAATGTATCTATTTTATTACACTATATTTCCTATATTAATCACGTTTTTAATTCAGATCTTGATAATTCGGCACTAAACGATTAACCGACGTTTTACTGTAACTATACACCTATACAGGGTGTCTAGTGTAACTATGTGACAAACTCAAGGGATCGATTCTACAGGTAATTTGCAACAAAAAATGCCTCGTAGAGTTTTTTTCTTACTCAACTAAAAATCCGACTTTTTTCACTTTTAAGATTTTTTTCGTCTTCTCGACCTTGTCTCTGTAAAACGGACCTAAATCCCTTAAATTATTATGTAAAATAAAATCTGAGGATGCCGTTGGAAAGAGCGTTAAATTTCCTATCTCTTTGATACAAAATTCGATTTTTTTAGTCTGGCCTAACTGGTAAAAAAATGGCGAAATTTAAAAATTTGAAGATTTTCTTAAAATCACCGTTTTTTCTTTAGTAGTTCGTTTTGTTATTACGGAGGTCATTCGGCGGGCACTCATTAAGAAAAACTTGCCCAGAATCTCTTATACCGTTGGAAAGCTGAGATTCTGGGCAAGTTTTTCTTAATGAGTGCCCGCCGAATGACCTCCGTAATAACAAAACGAACTACTAAAGAAAAAACGGTGATTTTAAGAAAATCTTCAAATTTTTAAATTTCGCCATTTTTTACCAGTTAGGCCAGACTAAAAAAATCGAATTTTGTATCAAAGAGATAGGAAATTTAACGCTCTTTCCAACGGTATCCTCAGATTTTATTTTACATATAATAATAATTTAAGGGATTTAGGTCCGTTTTACAGCGACAAGGTCGAGAAGACGAAAAAAATCTTAAAAGTGAAAAAAGTCGGATTTTTAGTTGAGTAAGAAAAAAACTCTACGAGGCATTTTTTGTTGCAAATTACCTGTAGAATCGATCCCTTGAGTTTGTCACATAGTCACACTAGACACCCTGTATAACTGGCGATGGCTGATGTGAAATCGACAACTGAATTGCTACTGATGAATCCTACGAGCCTCAAGTTCGCCTAATAAGCAAATTACTTTTTTTTAGCGCCATTAAGTTAATCACCGTTAAAAAATCGATTCATCATTCCAAAAGAAGCACGTAGTATTTGTTGTGGATCCATTTTGACATCAAACAATCTCAGATGAATTTATAGGGTACACTGAGGTACTCCCGAATTAAATTCTGTAAATTAGCTTCGTTTACAGCGAGGATTTCGAAGTCAATATGAAGATTTTTGGATTTCTCAAGGTGACAAAATTGTAGCCACGAATGTAGGAAATATCGTTGAGGCCGATGATGACAGGATTAGAGCGGCAGACAGGTCGGCGATAATCCAGAAATCATAGCGACAGTTTCAAACGGTTCCAAATCGGCTGGATCAGCTTCATTCGTCAGCATTAGACCGGCGGTTGAAATGAGTTGGGATTAAGTTACGTTAATCTATAAATCTAACAATGATCTGCACTAAGTATATGCAATATGTACGAGCCTGAGACGATCACTCACATATTGTTCGTTTGCTCCAATTATGAATTTGGTAGAGGGAGACTTTGTGCCTATTTTCATGAACCTCTCTTCTTTAAGGAGCTCGTCTTTAACCCAACTCCGGGCATCATTAACACAATCATTAACACCGGGCATCATGGTGTTAACTATTTTGCGAGGCAATGAATATGATAGAATGTGTGTTGAGCGAGTAAAATAAGGTGTACAATCATGTTTGATTTCTATGTACCAAATAAGGAGACGGCAAGAGTATCAAGTTTGTTCTCTTCGATGAAAGAACGTATAACGTTTTGCTAAAGTGTATAGTTTGTATTATACCATATGTATTGTTTGTTAATGTACCTACATGTTACGAATGGTTATTTCGATAAGTTATGTATACTCAGTTATGTACTGCGGTACCCACTTGTCCTGGCAACCTTGTAACGGCCCTAGGGCTCTATACAATAAAAACATTTATCTATCTATCTATCTTATTTTGATAAGTTCACGGTATAACGCACCCCTTTGTCGTAACATACGAGTACATTTGTTTAGAGCAAACGTGCATATTGATTGATTGATTGATGAATGAGTGAAAATGATTTTGAGTTAATATTTTCAAGGAGAGAAATTTTAAAAAATTGAGTGGTTCACGAAAGTTTTCTCCAGAATCATTTGCAAAGTAGAAAGAAATGAGACGGGGCATTTTGTGTAAACTGTCCATTTTGACATTACTTATTCGTATTAATAAAAGTTTGTGATATAATCGTTTTTCCAATCACCATCAATCCACACCAGCAATCAATTAATAATATTAATTATTATCAATATAACTATTAATTATTATTAATGTGGCTTTACTGAACTTGCCAAAAATGTGATAAAAATCAATGTTTGAAATTTTGGAGTTATCGGCTTTTGATCCTGAATGCTTCATAATATCTTTTTTTCATAATATCTTCATAATAACTTTTTTTCGGTTGCAAACTTGGATATACACTACTCAGACATGCTCAAACAACATATTATGTTGTTTGAGCATGTCTGAGTAGTGTATATCCAAGTTTGCAACCGAAAAAAAGAAAGGGAAAACTTTTGGCCGCCAAAAAACCTCAACATTTTCGGAGTTGTTTTAGGTTTTGGTCTTGTAAGGGATCGGAACTTGAGACCGACCGTCGGGGCGACAAGACGAGGACCTGTCGCCCCGAGGACCCTGTCTCTGTTTACACCGAGGACTCTGTTTACACCGGGGCCACTTAGAGGAGACGCGGGATCCCGCTAATGCCCACTTATGCCCATTTTCCATCTTAGAAGAGTCGTGGGAATGATAACATTCTACAGAACACATGGCCCCTCGGAGGAATATCGCTCCGAGCCCGACGAGAGCAATTCAGTTGGTGTTGTGTCGGGCTTGCGGTAAGGACTACCAGGAGATGAGCTGGGTCTGGACATTGGGTGAGTCCCTAAATCAATTACTTTCTTCGAGTTAAAGCTGCGCCACGGAGTACTGGAAGTACGAGGGTTACGAGGGATACATGTGAGTTAGGGTTGTGTTTTAAAGGGATTTGTGCGGGGACTTGTGCGGGGATTTACGGGGACTTGTGCGGGGATTTACGGGGACTTGTGCGGGGTTTGTCTTGTACTAGGAAACGACTATTACTGTGAAGTCCTTCTGTTATTAGTGCACAGAATAGTCGTGTAATCAGTCCGAATAAGGGCTCAGTAGTAATTTGTAGCATAATTTGTAGTCGTTCATCGACGTATTTGGTGTTGTCTAACGTAAGGCGAATTCAATGTTGTTATCCATTTAATTCATTCATTTTAGTTCATTTGATTCATTTTATTCATTTGATTCACTTATTCATTTTATTCATTTAACCTTATTTTATTCAATCGTAATTCCTTATGATGTATTTGATGGGAACAAAAGGAAATAAAACCCTGTACTAACGTCAATCTTTATTTTCCTTTATACACTTACCACAAGGTGATAAACGATAGATATATGAATTGAAACAGTCCCTTTACAGTACAGGTGCTATTTACTTTAGGTACTTTACTATTTGAACCGGGGAGGGCGGGTACTACAAATGGTGTCAGGTGTGGGGTCGTTGCAAAAATAACGACATGAGAACCCTAGTACCCTTTGCATATTATCCTTTCATCCTTGTCCTTTTCCGTTCTGCTACTTCTGATAGATATATATTATTTCTTTTTGTTGATTTGATTGGTTGGGTTGTGGTCTACGCCTGATTAGTTTCGTTTTTGTTTTTTTTTTTTTGTGTGGTTGTTTTTGTGTGGTGTGGTCACTGTCGGGAGAGGTTCATTGACGTAGTCGTGAACGTAGTCGTCATTTGTTCTCGGGGCGGTTTTCTCTCTTGCTTTTTGGCACTGCTATTGAAAGTGACCTTGGAGACTAAGGATGGACTGGTGGGTAGAGTAATCATGTTATACCTGGGTGATAACGTGGTAACGCATATTGATTCCACTACCGTGGGTTGTGGATTATTCTCATTGCACTTTTGGCATTGCTTGCTAAAGGCAAACCTGGAGATAGGGGTGAGGATTGTTCTCCTTGCCCCCTCCATGATGAAAGTGGTTTTCCACTGTTTGCGAATTTCCTTGATTTCCGTGGGTTTCCACTGTAAAGTGATTCATCTACCGTTGGTGGTAGATTATTCTTATTGTCCCTTTTTGCATTGCTTGCTGAAGGCAAACCGGGAGTTAGGGGTGAGGATTGTTCTCCTTGCCCCCTCCCTGATGAAAGTGGTTTTCCACTGTTTGCATATTTCCTTGATTTCCGTCTCTGCAACGTGAGGAGCTTTCTCCTTGCGTGCACTCAGTGGTGACAAGTGGCATTCCACGGGTCGCCAGACGGGAAGTAGAGAATTCGATTATGCTGCATCCTCTAGATTTCTCTAGGGTTGTCGTGGTCAGAATGACTAGAAACGTTAATGATGATATCAACAAACCCGTACCTGTTCCGCTTTAGAAGGTACTATACTTGTTCATGTCTATCGTACATGGTCGGATGTGTGATTCCGTCGAGGCTGGTCGTACCTTGTTGGAAGCGGGATAGTGTTGAGACCAGTAAGGCGTTGGGAAAGGTAATGATACGTGAGGTGCCGTTGAGAGGAGAAAGCCGGTAACAGAAGTGTGTTTCGTCTGTTACAGGGTTGCTGGTGGGAGGAGGACTGATAGCAAGCTATGATGCCCTGGGGGCTCAGTTTGGCCGAGGCCAGGAAGTGGTGTTAACGAATGATTATTGGAGAATCATTCTAAGCCTCAATGTCACTACAATGAGTCAAGAGGTGAAGCGGTTGGGCAAGGCCGTTCTGGATGTTGAGTCTGACTACTGGAGGATGAGGCAGACGTTGCCGGAGTTGGAGGGGTATTACCCTCAGCTGGAGAGAGTGAAGAGGATGGCGCTCCAATTGGGGGCAAACGTTCGACAACTGGACCGCCTCTTGCCTCCAAAAGAAGGACGGGTGAGGCGGGGTGTGATCAACGCAGGTGGGTCGGTGTTGAAGTGGCTGTATGGGAACCCTGACGCGTACGACTGGGAGTGGGCGGAACAGCAAATTGCGGAGGGGATGGCGAGAGATCAAAAGGTCCTACATGTAATCGAGAGGCATCTGACATGGTCCCGGTTGTTGGAAACCAGGGTGAGAGAGGGAGAGCAGGCCATGGGTCGAGTGGTGAGCCTCGTGGAACAAATGTTCAACGAATCGAGACAGGCGCTAGAGTAACTGCGAGCAACGGTTGACCACACCGTCCTTTCTCTTAATGCTACCCTACCCTTCCTCTCCAACTTACGGGAATTAGAGGTGGTGACCTTGCATCTGACCCAGGAAGTACGGGCTATCCAGGGCGTAATTGGGGAGGTCTCTCAGGGGAGGTTGGGAGTAGCCCTCATGAATCCTCAGGACCTAGTACGGATACTCCGTGAGGTATCGCATGCTTTGCCTCTGGGATTGGATTTGATTGCAGGTGCCGAACCCCGAGAAGCCTTCATCCACTACGAAGTTGCAACCACTAGTGGATACGCCCACAACGGCACTCTTTATTTTGCCGTTGACTTCCCACTCCAAACGGAAGAATCTCATTACCGCTTGTACCAAGTCACCGCCATGCCCTCATGGAACCCCCAACTGAACGCAACCATTCAGTTGGACAGCCCGACACCCTATTTGTTGATCCGAGCTGATCATGAGTACTATGTGGAGATTGGACGGTCTGAACTGTCGTCCTGCCGAGGCAGACTGAAGCAGGTCTGTTCCCCCACATACATACTTACCCATCGACGCCTGGTTTCCTGTCTGACGGCGCTGTACTTCGAGGACTGGGAGGCCGCACTGCAACGATGTACCTGGAAGGTGGCCGCCGCTGCAGACGCTTTTAAATGGGAAAGAGGAGAGGAACCCTCCACCTGGAGGTACTACGTAGAAGGAAGCACTCGCGTCACCGTAACCTGTAGAAACCACCCGAGCCAGGAGCACCTCATCCAGGGGGCGGGACAGATGAAATTGGCCCCTGGTTGCGGAATCAAGATGACAAACCACCTGGTACTGCCTGCCTCCACCCAAGTCAGCCATCATCAGGTGAACGTTAGTGTGGAATCGCCGGTCTTGCAGAACATATCCCAACGGCTGTTTGCTATCCCGGAGATGAGAGACAATGGGGACCAGCTGCGAGCGGCGCTTCAGAAACTTCGCCAGGAACTACCGAAGGAAGGCCACGACCGGGCAGCAGGGGTGGAGCTGCAGACCCTGCTGGCCACCACCCGGACCCTACAAGAGACGGTCAGCACCCCCAACTACAGCAGCGACTGGTTTCACCCGCTTCGTTCAACGCTGACCTCGGCTGGAATCCTGATGGTCGTCTTCCTGGCCTGCTGGCTGGGCACTCGTCGTCGAAGCTAAGGAAGTCATCGAACGTTGCCGCCAAGGGACTCACCCCTACTCACCCCGACTGTGCCCTCCCAGTGGTCTTCCATGGCTTATGGCCTAAAGTGGCGCCAGTGGCGCCACTTTGAAAATGGGGGGAGCTATGTAAGGGATCGGAACTTGAGACCGACCGTCGGGGCGACAAGACGAGGACCTGTCGCCCCGAGGACCCTGTCTCTGTTTACACCGAGGACTCTGTTTACACCGGGGCCACTTAGAGGAGACGCGGGATCCCGCTAATGCCCACTTATGCCCATTTTCCATCTTAGAAGAGTCGTGGGAATGATAACATTCTACAGAACACATGGCCCCTCGGAGGAATATCGCTCCGAGCCCGACGAGAGCAATTCAGTTGGTGTTGTGTCGGGCTTGCGGTAAGGACTACCAGGAGATGAGCTGGGTCTGGACATTGGGTGAGTCCCTAAATCAATTACTTTCTTCGAGTTAAAGCTGCGCCACGGAGTACTGGAAGTACGAGGGTTACGAGGGATACATGTGAGTTAGGGTTGTGTTTTAAAGGGATTTGTGCGGGGACTTGTGCGGGGATTTACGGGGACTTGTGCGGGGATTTACGGGGACTTGTGCGGGGTTTGTCTTGTACTAGGAAACGACTATTACTGTGAAGTCCTTCTGTTATTAGTGCACAGAATAGTCGTGTAATCAGTCCGAATAAGGGCTCAGTAGTAATTTGTAGCATAATTTGTAGTCGTTCATCGACGTATTTGGTGTTGTCTAACGTAAGGCGAATTCAATGTTGTTATCCATTTAATTCATTCATTTTAGTTCATTTTATTCATTTGATTCATTTGATTCACTTATTCATTTTATTCATTTAACCTTATTTTATTCAATCGTAATTCCTTATGATGTATTTGATGGGAACAAAAGGAAATAAAACCCTGTACTAACGTCAATCTTTATTTTCCTTTATACACTTACCACAAGGTGATAAACGATAGATATATGAATTGAAACAGTCCCTTTACAGTACAGGTGCTATTTACTTTAGGTACTTTACTATTTGAACCGGGGAGGGCGGGTACTACAGTCTATATCTCCAAAACGGTGCTTCTTAGGTAAAACACATGCCTTATACATTTTTAAACTACATTAAATTTGATACAAGTTCAGCCCAACCGGAGCTCTGTAGGTCCAATAGATTCGGAGTCAAGGCCCTGTGAAAATTGACCATTTTTTCCAAAAAGTTCAAATTTTAAGTTTTGGCCCAAATTTCTGAGGAATATTGGCTGAAGGAGGGATCCTACGAGGAACCCATGAGAAATGAAGTTGTATAATATGTAATTAGCTTCAATTTAAGCACAGACGGAGCTCTGTTGGTTCAATAGTTCTTTTTTTATTTAAAAATAAAATAAAATAAAAATAAAACAATTAAAAAAAATATGGAAAATTACCTCAACATCACAGTTTGATCTGAAACTCTTTAATACATTTATAATTGTGAATTATACTGTTAGTTGAATTGATAACTATGATTCCACTTCTGTTTAAACAATTTTTTTTAAGTAATATGATTTTTTTTTAATTTTTATCGGACTCACGTGCTTCGCATTAACGCACTAGACCACTCGGCCACGGAGCTCCTCAAATTTTTCGTTAATTAGGCCAGTCAAAAAATCGCTATATACGCAAAACATGGTGTATCTCTGATTCTCTAGAATATTAGAGTAGAAATAAAAATAAGGTAGGTAGAGGGGTTCTAGGGGCTTCTAACAGCTGGAAGGACCACGTGTACCTTAAATTCACATTCATTTCAACTATTCCAGGTGACAATAACATGAATGAAAATGACCTTGTTCGCTCTTTAGATGGGCGAGGGATGTCAAATGATAACGTAGGTACGGAATCCAACAATACTATGCCGCCTGCTGAAAAGAGCCGACGCACAGTCCAACCTACTACTGACACCAATATCGAAATCGTAATAATACAACCCCTCAACGATGAGTTTCAACGATTTTCGTTCATTCTTACTATGTTAGTATAATATACTAACATAGTATATTATTCAATAGTATATTGTCAGAGCCACGTTCGGCGATCGTGCAATCGTACGATTGATGAAGGTATCATATGAGTGATGAAGTACTAGTTGCATTTATTTTGCTTTTATTTAATACTTATGTAGATTCAAGATTCATATCGATACCTTGAAGCACAAAGGTGCTATGTCCAAAAATGTCACTTTTGAGGTAAATTGATCAAGGACATCGTGGGATCATTTTCATTCATAATACTACGGGATGCGCTAGGAACCTTCTAAATGGCGGGGTTCCATGTCCACTCCTGAAAAATTGTTGATGGCATTCAGTGCTTTGTCCAAAAAAGTTTTTTTTCCAAATTCTTTATTTATTCAAGATTGAGACAGCCCTTCTAGCCACTGCACTTGCATACATGAATCACATGTTAATGGAGTTGCACCTCATCAGCTGACCCAATTACAAGCACACTGGTCCTCAATTCCGCAAAATACTTGAGTATACTCAAGTATTTTGCGGTGGTTTTGTCCGATCCAAACGCCGCACCGTTTCACTGTTGTCAAAGATCCGGATCATTTCTAGATTTACATGTCTGTGAAGTCTTTCTTGATGGCTTCGGTGACGGTTTCCATTTACAGGTCACGATGAAGGTCGTCATTTCTTATGCATTGACTATCCCCCTAAGTAGGTACTTTGTTTTGGAAAGTTTGGATGTGTTTGATGTTGAATTTTTTTGAGCAGCCCCTAATTTGTATGCCATACGTCCAGAATGGTTTTAGAATTTGCTTGTACAACATCAACTTGTTGTGAACCTCTAGTTCTGAGTGCCTTCCCAGTAACCAGTACAACTTTCTATATTTCATGTTGAGCTCGTTTTTTTTTTTATTTTAATGTGCTCTTTCCATTTTAGTTTGCCATCTAGCGTCAACCCTAGATATTTAGCTGTGTTTGCTGAGGGTAAGAGTTGGAAGATGATCATAATTGGCCACGGTTTATCTTCCTTATATTCAAAATTCACGTATGCAGATTTGGCTTCGTTGAATTTGATTCTCCATTGTTGGGTCCATTTGGTGATTTTATCAACGTGATTTCGCAGTTTGTGAGCAGCTTCTTCTGTTGTGTCCCCCTCGGCCATCCCCCCCATCAGCGAAAGTTGCTGTTGTGCACATCCCTTGTGTACATTAGGTATAGCCCAGGCCCAAGAACACTACCTTGTGGGAACCCTGCGCAGATATTCTTGAGCCCAGAATACTCTTCTTCATACCTTACTCTGAAGTGTCTGCTACTGATGTAGGATTCAAGTATTATAAAGCATGTAGTAAAACATCCAAGAACACGCAGTCGCATACTTTCTTGTTTTATAATAATTTTTTATTATTGCGTTGGTAATCCAATGTATCTGGTCAATGGTTGAATGCTGTTCACGAAACCCACACTGGTGATCAGGGGTCAGATTTCGCTCGTGTAAGACAAGCAATAGTCAGCAATAATTTTTGCATCAGTTTAGATAATACTGGTAACAGAGATATATATTGGTCTGAAGGACTTTGTATCACTGGGATCAATATCATTATGACTTCGGAGACCTTCCAGAAACTTGGAACATAGCGGCGCCTGAAAGTTGCTTCTTCTTCACTACCTGCCCAGTTTTTGTAATACGTTCGATATCTCTGAAGAATGTGTAACTACTTCATTGAAGGCCATGAATGCAAATGGAACCTATGGCGGAGTTGATTAAGGATTGGTAGGCCAGTGCCACACCAAAATCGAATATCGTGGCTATCAATGATTTTCTGAATGGATTCCCAAATTTACCTAGCCACATGTATTTGGACTCAGTCATCACAATTCTTTCTAAGTTGTACACCACTGTACAAACCACAGCTCCAGTCAAATCAAATGTTTTTCGTAAGGCTTTCAAGATGTGAGCCGCCACTGGCAATTTTTCAACCTAAAAATCCCTAACTATGTGTTGCCTATTCAAAATTGACTGTATTTCAAGTCTTCAACTGGACTTTCCAGCTTACCATTCAGAGCTCTTATTCATTTTTCAATGCTGAATGTTACAAAATCGAATGTACAGTCTCACCTACTTTTTAATTTTGAGCAAATTATGGGAAAATGGACATCGTTTCCCTCCAATCATTAATTATGTATTTTCGTTTGAATTTTATTTCTATTATTTGATGTTTATTAGATAATAACAATTATATTCATCGTTACTCAAGTACCTACCTATATAAAATGAACATTCTTGGCCACGCTGCCATAATCCGGCTCCTTGCCCCTTATGAGTTGTTCAGGCGAATGTTGATATTTTTCCGGGTCAACTACCCCGAAAGGGAAGGAGAGATTGAAGGGGATATATGAACAAAGGCCGAAAGTCGAATTACCATTTTTCAACTTCAACATCGTACCACTGCCCCTGAAAACCCAATGGTTAATGTTGTGGTAGAGAGGGAGAAACCTACAGGTAGGTGGTTTTGGAGAAGAGGCCAAGTATGTGCTCAAATCAAAGTATCGCTTTTTGTTTCAGCCTGATTACAATACTTTATTTAATATCTTGAAAAAACTTCAATGAATATTAGAAGGCTGAAGATAGTTTTTGTACTGTTACATGATAGAATGGGCCATGCTACACGTATCCTTAGCTTGAATGTACTACTAAACCCATGTTATTTTATGGAAAAAGAGTCCTAGCTAACGTAGTTAAATCTTGTTGCAAATCGTATGAGTTTATGTTACGTTGTGAATGGTTCAATTTCATTAATACGGGTACCCTTAGAGTGACTTTATAAATTTGTAGGTTGCCTTCATGTTTATTCGAGAGTTTACTAATCGTACTGATGTAGAAAATCCCCTGATAAATTGTTCAGAAAACGATGCAGGATATAAAGGATTTTATATAATAGCAATTTTTGTAAGGTAGATTTAGGAGCAAAACATCATCAGATGATCATTAACTTGTACACTTGGGAAAAACCTGAACACATTAGAACCTGTTTACATTGGAATTTAAATAAATATTGAATTTATCAGCTAATTGCCTTTAAGGTTTAAAGGCAACTTTTCATAACATAGTAGGGGAGTAAACATGGATTACTTGTAGCAGAAATGCATTAATTTTTCACAGTTAAATGTTTGAGAAGTTAAAAGTTAGATTTATCAAAAGTACAATACTGGTCAGGGAAAGAGAGACTGCCTACTTTAAAGGTGTGGAGAGTATGCACCAGAGAGCCTGTGTCCTTCTGGACAGAATAGCAGCAAAACGGTCACGATCTTTATGTTGCTGAAGATTTCTAATTGAAGTTTTCTACAATTTGTATAAGTCTGAGGAGTTTTTGAGCAAATTTCTCGAATGCATTAATCATCAATGTCACCGTTCCTGAATGTATACAGGCAGAAGTGAACTAGTCCTCAATTTCATGTTAGACTACACTCTAATGGTAGGTATATTCCCTAGTTTCATCATATTCAAATAGCTTGTGTAGTCATGATGTATGACAAACGTACTGACTGACGAAGTGAGTAGATAGAGTTAATAACAGTGTCAATGGTATTGCAAATTTGGGTGAAAACAGAAAAGAAGGATATCAAACCACTGAAAAAAACTAATAACAATTTTATTAAGCTAGCACCATTAGCTAATGCACAACTGTCATCAATTTGAATATCAACTTGATATAACGGTTTCACAAATGACATATTGCTACCATGTGGAAGATGTCGAGATCATAACGCTTCATCTCGTCACAAAAATTAGATTATGAGTCAGACCATCAAAGCAAATTGTTGCATACAAATTGTATTACTTTTTCTTGGCTAAATAGAAAAGATAACTATAACATAAGACTTTTACGCTAGTAAGGTGAATAATAGTGTGAGTAAAACCTAGGAAAAGGAGTGAGCTTTAAAACTCTTGAAACACAGCCATAATATTTAATAACAGGAATAAAGCTAATAAACTTCATGACTCAATCATGATGAACGAAGCGTAATCTCAAAAGCTGCACCATTGGCTAAAACATGAAAGCTAGTTGAATTACCCAAGCAATATCTGACCTACCACTGAAATTAACGAGTAATCATAACATTACATGACATAAACTATGGAGGGAAAATTGAAATTCGTCAATTTAGTAGGTTAATCCATGATTTCTAACAGTTTAACCTTGGAACTGGAGAATTTTCCTGTTTCGTTATCGTTATCGTAAATAGGGCTGTAAAAGAATGAAGCATAGTAACAATATTTTGCGAAAGAATCACAGTTTCTACCAGAGTATGTTTTCTTCTTTTTTTTTATGCGATTATTGTTTTCTGTAATTTTTACTCTCTTCTTCACAAAAACGAAAAGAAGAGAAAATGAAAAGGTCCAGGTTGACATAAGGCTTAGACTAAACCGTAGAGTTCTCAATCATTGATTGTTTGATGCATATTCAAGGAAGTAGCTTCCATGTTGCTATAATTATTAGCAATCAATGGAAAAAACATCGAGAATACCCAATTATATTATGAAGGCTTCCTAATACCTCATTCACTATTTGGGAGGTTTATCCTCCAGCCCCACTCAAAGTGATAAAATTAAATATGTTCCTGTGTAAACAATATTACACATTCAGGACTGATACATTAATAATAGCTATTTGGATAAAATTGATAACTGGAATGGGCAAATTCTCTACATAATGACATGACATAATGAATTAGCCTCGTTATAGGAAAGCAAAAATATGATATAGGCATTACTTAACTAAAATAGATAACGGCTAAGAAGGTTTAATAATGGTAAAACCATGAAATGAGATTAGCACTTAATTATGAGAACTAGAAAAGAGTATTAAAGCGTAAGAGATTTCTATGATAGGTACAAGGTAAAGCATAAAGACATAACCACACGACTAGCCCGAGCTAGTAATCAAAACTGAGAAGCAATATTTTATCCAGAAACAAAATCTCGAATCAAAATCAAAATCAAAATCAGTGATAGAGTGCCTCACAATCACCACGCAGTCGTGTGCTTATGGCTAAGCGATACCTCATTATGTTGGAATATAATCGGAAATTAGTATCTTTGACAATTTCACCACTTGAAACAATGGAACCCAATACATCCCAGTATAAATGTAATAAGCAATGGAGTTCTGCCACCACTTGTTTGAGCTCGACTCAATTATGAAATGTGGATTTATGATACATTCTGATTGACTACAACATTTGGGACTGAAGCGAATATTATTTCAGAAGTGTTCCAAAGTTTCTAACGAAATTATTCTCCTTGTCAAGCACAGGTCACTCTAAACAGTCTCTCTGAACAAAAACGATCCCAAACATAAAGCAGAATAAATGAAGTAGGTAGGTAAAAGCCGATTAAACATAAACTAATCCATAAACGCTACCATCCAGACATTGAAGCAAGATATACAGTCTATCAACTAGAACTATGGGAACTTGGTATTCCTTGTTGTCATGGTGAGTTCCCGATGAGCAAGAAATTTCCAAAGGGTATTGCCCACTACAATATTGTAAACAAAATCACTTTGGTGTGGGGGGGGGGGGGGTCATTTGGACACTTTTGTCATATGAATGGGGTGATGTTAGATACTAACATATATTTATTTACCAATTACGTAATGAATAAAAATATATATATATCAAGTTTATTTATTAAAATATACAACATTGATATCCAAAGGTGTGTACACTTTAGATTTTTGCAGCTGCAACACGTAATGATTTATATAAGTGGGCGCCAGCTAGTTCTGTGATCCCATAGATTTGAATAAGAGTCTATGAGTGACCTGCCAACACACAACTCCACGGACAAAGTGGATGGATGGGTTTGTTATTGAAGCTCATTGTAGCTATAAAACAACATATGAATTACCATACGTTAATAAAAGCACTATTTCCAAACTGACAGATTTTCACTAAAATTCCATTGATCACCAGGGTTGGCCCTAAGATCTTTCCGAACTATTTCATCTTTCTTCTTAGCCTGCACAGGGGGATAGTAACACAGGTTTAGTATCTTGACCACAATTAGTTTGATTCCAGAAAAGCACTAAAGATAATACTGGTGACTTAGATTACAACAAAACACTGGCAATGCTTCAGTGCTTCAATGCTCATCCTAGTGTGTACTTCAGTGCTTCAATGCTCATCCTAGTGTGTACTTCAGTGCTGTCCTATGTGCTGCTTTTGGAGCATACCCAAGAGATACAGAAAGGAGAGTTTAGTATCTTTCTAACTGAAAATACCTGCTGGCTGTCTGAGTTCAAGAGTTAGATGTAAAATATTAGCTTAGAGGTAAAATAATTATTGCAGCTGCAAGGCACTAGCGTGTACTGGCGTTAAGGCACATGGGGGTATTAACTTGAGAGCCATTATTGCACGATAACAATTACCAACAAAATAAGTTGGCAAATGTCGAAATTATATTAAGGCTAAATGTAACGACAAGTTAGAGAGATTCTGAGATAAGAGATGGCCGCACTCTCGGGGTAAATTTCCTTGACTCCTCACGGGAGAACGAATCAAGATATTTTGAATCTGGAAACGGATTTGATAAGATATCAACTCATATTGTTTTCTAAAAAATTGTTTTAACAAAATCGCAAAATGTTTTGCGCACTGTTCAAAAAACATTTTGATCACATGAACATTTTGGTTGGTTGGTTCCAGATGTTGGTTGGAAAAGACGAGTTTTGTCTGTGATCAGGCCTTGTCCCATAGGTAGGTGGAATTCATTTTTCTCACTACGTCGATGTATTTGAATAGGGAGCAAACCAAGTCTTTTTTGAACAGTGCGCAAAAAACATTTTATTTTTTTAAACAATTTCGTCCAAACTATGGGTTGACATCTTATAAATCCGTTTTCAGATTCAAACTATCTTGATTCGTTCTCCCGTGAGGAGTCAAGGAAATTTTCTTCATTTTGGTTCTGCCACGTGGTGGCGTTTTTTGCAACTAAAAACGTTACATTTAGCCTTAATGTACGTTGGATTTTTTCAAACAAATGTCTAAGATGTAACACATTTTTCCAATGTGCATCAATTGTGAGCATAATTTCATAGAGCTAAGATTTCAATTACAATCCACCTCTCAAAAGACATAGGAAACAAGAAGAGGTACTTTAATGAGGTATTTGATGAATATTTGCCATACGAATTTAAAGTGAAATAAACATATCTATCTAGGCTCAAAAAAGAGAAATTGCAGGGGGTAGTCAATAATATCTGTTCAATAAATATCAACACTACCAACAACTCTATGATTGGTGTTAATCATACAGTCATCCCATTACTTTGTACACTGGTTGTGTAAGCAAGTTGTATTGGAACCTTTGTCATTCTATTCCATATAGAATTATTTGTTTTCAAATACTTTTCAACGATTTTTAAATTGCCATCCACAAGGGTTTTCCCAACAAACTAATGCTCGATCTCAACTTATCACACCTGTTTTTCGTGCTTTCTAGCCGTAATATTTTCTATTAATGTGTTCAATTATCAAGTATAGTGCACAGATATTAAAATGTACAGGTATGATTAAAATGAGAAATCAAATGAATATTAAATGCCAGGGGAGATTGGGCAGTAGGAATATGCAATCCCCATTACCTACTTAAAACCAATGGAGGGCCCATTGGTTTCACCCGACGGTCAGTAATCAATAATACGGCGATAATAACAAAATAGTCCGTAAAAGTAAAAAAAAAAAAAAAAAACAAATACATTCATTGAGCAATATCTCACACAGTCTGAGATTGAGTCTGATTATTTTAAACCAGCCTCACTATGCACATGAACACTTTTCCCTGAAAGACAGTACTGAAAAAAATGTTATTAGAGTTGATAGGATACATAAGTTACCCGGAATTATTACCTAATTCCAGGTAACTTATGTATCCTATCAACCTATCATGATAACTACAACAACATTGTACTTGGTTAGTTAATAATTTTATGGAAATTACAGTAATTTCCACTGAACGCCCGAATTCGCCTGATATTCCGTAAAATTGGGAGATTATAAATATTTGATGTACCATTAAATGTCATTGTAAATGCTAACATAATGATAGAGATGTCTAATATGGACGAGAGTAGGTTTGCACCTTGGTAAAAAATTAACGCGAACTTTCGATGCCTATGAACCTCCCATATCTTCTCCAAAAAATACACGCCAATGCAATTTCTAAGACAAGAAACCTTAGGATAACCTTGATCTTTATCCAGTTGCTGGAGCCAACTAGTATTACTAAATGGTTTCTGGTTCTACATTTTTCTTATGTATTTTATAATATATATTTTCTAGGGTTATTTTCCCACTGGTTTCAAAATAGTCACCGAAACATGAATACAAAAGTATATAGTTATGATGAGTATACATCAATCGTTTCTTTGGTTAGGTCAAAATAGCTATATTTCTCGTTTAAAAGGTATCAATTTTCCTTTTTATTTAAATCTTAACAACAGCACAATAATACATGGTGAACGTCCCACCAAGGGGTGATCGAATATTGATCCCAATGTTTATAATTGTGGATTTATAAATTAACCAGAGCAGAAACCTCAGAACAGCTATCGCGGTGTTGAGATGCCCACGTACCGGAGCCGGACGCAACAGGATAAGTCATCCTTGAACCTGCACAATAATGTGTTGAATTCTCTTTTTAACTCACTCCCCATTCATTTAAGCAGCCAATGGTCATTTTTCCTCATCAGAATACTATATTTTAGTGTATCGTGCGTTATCATGTATAATTTCTCAACATCATCCGGGATAAATCACAACAAAAGTAAATATTTCCAAGGGATATACCTGGGATCAACCTGATTTCTCAGCTGAATGATGATAAAGTTTACAGTGGTTTAGAGTATAAATGATCCAACAAAATGAACTGACTTCATTCTATGCCAACCAATAGATTTAAGAATAGTAGTGCGTCATGAAACTTTTGACTTTGAGACTGGCGTCACTGCAGAAGGTCAAGTAATAATAATTATTGTGAATCATTATATTGAAATTAATACTAGTTAATGGACCATTAACTATGTGAAATGATGTCCTTTAAGGGTTAACTACTGCTTTGGTATATGTTTCATATTGGTGACAATAAACAACTTGGTAAATAAAATTCCTACATGCAAAGGTGAGAGGTCAGGTATCATTTCAATAGAAAAGTGGATTGCCGAATCTCTCCAAACCATTCATAACACAAAGATACAATCAATTGAACAAAGTCATACTACAACTTAATTAAACGAAGGAAGTGTTTTAGGCTCTTCAAGAGTGTTTTAGAGTTTGTGATGACTGAACTCTATTAAGTATGATCTTCATGGGTGTTGTGACTCCATCTTCCTCCACTCATCCACATACTAGGTATTCAACACCTATCATGGAAGAAGGATTATGTTATCAGAAGATTATTAATAAATCATTATTGAAACGACACGCGTGCAGCTATTTAGTTCTCCCGATTCCTATTAATCGTAGGAAACATAAATATAACATTTGGCGACGTGAATTTTTCGAACATTTTCGTAAGACATCGCGCATTTTTAATTCGAGTGTGTGAAACTGTTATCATCCGCGTCAGCATGCCGTCGACACTATATGGAATTTACTTCGACGACACGGCCGATTTCAACATATTTATCACCAAATTGTCCAGCTATTTCGTCCGTGAGGATATAACTAAGACTGACAAAAAGAGGGCAACGCTTTTAACAGTTATTTCTGATTCAGTGCTACTACTCCTTCAAAGCCTTTGTGTCCCAGATAAATTGGATGATGCTACCTATGACTCTCGTAAAACGTTTAAAGAATCATTATGCGCCTCCCGCTTGGTATTTCATGAAAAGACACCAGTTTTATACCGCAACCAGAAAGCCCAATGAGACATATTTGCTAGATTTGAACTGCCGCGCTCTATCTCATCTGACGGGGCAAGGTGCTTCACTGGCCGCGAAATGAAGAGTTTCCTGAACAATTATAATATCAGACATCTAGTTGGCGCGCCATTCCAAACCAATGGGGCAGGAGAATCTGCAGTGAAAGTGATCAAAACCTTCCTAAAGAAAACCCTATCACACTCAAATCAACCACTCCAGCTGGCTCTCAACAAATTCCTATTTCAATACAGGAATACGTAATACGGAACACGCAGCCATTGGAGAAACCCCTGCCAACATGCTTCTGAAACGTAGAGCACGGACAGTTTTTGATCTACTGCTGCCGTCCACCGAAGACCTCGCATCTGCGAGACAGGCCGACTGGATTTCTGGAGGAGGCCGTCGATCTCAAACTTTTCAACCTACAGATGAAGTGTGGGCCCGTGACTATGGCTCCAATCACGCCAAGTGGTCAAAAGGAGTAATTTGTGAAGTACTTGGTGCTCAAACGTACAAAGTCAAAACAGAAGATGGAGATGTTTGGACTCGCCATCTCGATCAGCTATGGGCTAGAGCTACTCAGGCCAGAGAGGTGGCCCCAAAGTCCCCATTCACACAGACTGGATCGGTTATCCCAAGTCCAGCGCCGCAGAGACCAACCAATCCTTTACCAGATGGTCAAGAGCCATATCCCTTCCAAGAGTTCTTCCCAGACGCTTACCAATCTCCTAACTCGAGAGCTTCATTGCCATTCAAGGGATTCGACTCACCTCCACCACCCATACCTTCACAGTACAGCCCTCAAGGACCACCGCCAGGCCAGGGCACCCCCAAGAGTGATCCTCAGTCCAGGAACCCTCAACGTGTGCTCAGACCTGTAGTGAAGCAGCCAGAGCGTTTTGTGCCAAAGTGACACCTTTTATTTGTATTTGCATTTTTTTCTTTTTTTTTCGAAGACAAATGCTATTTTCTTTAAGGGGGGAAAGATGTTGTGACTCTATATTTCTCCACTCATCCACATACCTAGGTATTCAACACCTATCATGGAACAAGGATTATGTTATCAGAAGATTATTAATAAACCATTATTGAAACGACACGCGTGCAGCTTTTTAGTTCTCCCGATTCATATTATTCGTAGGAAACATAAATATAACAATGGGTTTCAGTCAAAGAAGAAAAAATTCAGTTACATGTATAGATTATTGTAGGTTATTAAAAATTGTTATGCTTCATTATTAATTAATTATTATTATTATTGATTATTATTTATTAGCTCAATATTTGAAAACCAGGTGCTGTTCAAATCAGCTGAGACCGTTTGAAAGTTTACCCGACAGGTTGCCTCACGATTCACTCTCATGTTGACGATTTTTGGCAAAAAAACAATCAGCACTATAAACATAAATCGTCATTAAGTCAAGTTTTCTTGTTTATTGGTTTATTATCTTCGATAATGAACCATTGTAATCGACCAAAGAAAGCATTTCATGATACGTAGGTTCAGGTACGCAGGTTCCTAGATTCAGGAAATCAAATAGAAAAAAGATCCGTCGGATTTTTTCATATCATACCATATCGCACTATACCAAATCATACCATACAATAATATCCCATACCATACTCATACCATGTCATACAAACCGAGTGAATATTGCATTGTCATCCAGTTCTGACCTATATTTAACATTTCAAGTCAATAGCTTCATCATCATAATTTAATATGTATTATTACAAAAAGGTATTATTTAAACAATTTTACATATAAGGAACGGAGTGAATATTGCAATGTAGTCAATCCCCGGCTCACAGTTAAAATTTCCAGTCTCTACTTCCCCAGGAAGATGAAAAAAAGGTAGTTTTATGTTGGTCGGCTGGGGCGTTGACCGACCTAACGGCCGTTTTAGACGCGAGTGTTTCTCCTAAACCTTTGCGCGCTCACTGTGAACGAACGGCTGGTCGTACAAAACTCCAATTGGTCTTAAAAAATTCGTAATTTGTCAGGTCATTCAAAAGTGAACTAAAAATTACACCGTTCAGTTAAATTTTTCGAGATATGACATTGTCGAAATTTTGAAGTTCGTTTTGAACCCTTTCCCATTGAGCTAGAGTTATGAAAAGTTTCCAGGATCATTGTGGGGCTGGTCCGAACCCGGAAACCAAATTTCGAAATTTTAGCTCAACGCTAACTGGGTAAAACGGCGCGGATGGCGTACGGGGGACGGCGGACACAGGTCACAGGTCTATCTGGTTGATAGGAGACATTCCACAATATGCGAATAATGTTCTGAAAGCACGGTATGATATACTCAAGAGGGTTGTTAACGTTCTGTCATTATGTATGTCAACACACCCAAAGCTGCCAAGCGAACGTTCCTGAAGTTAGATTCGTACATGTCACTTAGTTAGCACTGCAGACTGTGGTGTTGAAAAACATTGTGTAGGGGGTGTGGGGTGTTATCCCTCATGTCTCAGTGATTGGCACCATACGACTAGTACGACCAAAATATGGAAGATAAAATCCTAAAACGCATAAACTGTGAGTGCAGAGTAGAGTATTTGTTTGCGCTGCTTTTACAAGAACCAAACTACCAATTCGTTCGTTGAAAATAGTGAGCAGTTTCATATACTGTTGATATCAGTTGTTGTTGATATCATTGTTTTTGGGAGAATGAAAAACGTTTCAAACAATTTTGTTATACTTCCTTGGCCTCTGCACTACTCCAAACGAGTTTGGAGCCAAAACTTGGCTCTTTGGAAACATTTCACTGCTTATGGGCACGATCACTCAACGGAGAATTTAGTCACAAAGTGGGAAACACGAAAGCAGTTACATACGATCCACAGGCTCTCCTCATGGGATATCTACCCTATCGTTACTCTAATAATCATTTATTGTGCTCTGCAGATTGCCTCCAGTCACCAATAATGTTTATTTTGATGACAATTCAGAAAAAAAAGTAGATTCGATTTTGAAAAAGCAATATAAACAAATGACGCGCTGGCAGCGCTTTCTACTATCTTAGAATATAGGAGGAGTCCATCCTCTTTAGCCATAAGTTGATTTGTTCTGAAACTTTAGTAGGCATCGACCAACCAACATAAATGGAATCAAGTTGGTAATTTTGCACACCATAATGTTCAGAAGGCCAGTGATCACATTTTGTCAGTTGCCATAGAACTCTATAAGAACAACAGTGAGAGTTGATATCCGACAACAGAGTTGAGTTGAGTTGAGTTGTTGTGTCGTTCATCTGCAAGACTTGAAATGATGATGGAATACCATTGGGAAAATATGTCTAGGTGAATTTGAGATAACTTGGAGTCAGCAGTTCACATTGTAAGTCAACTAGATGCCTGATATGTTGAATGAGGATGGTAACCAAGTCTTGATCAGCTATCTGGTAGTTAATGAACCTTCACATTCATCCCTGCTTCACTGCTCACAGCTTCAATTTTCGAATTTAAATCCCAATTTCCATCACCCCGTGATGTTCTGAGCTGATTCCACGCCTGCACAGCCTGTAAAAACAGGAGCACGAACAAGATAATTTCGAGATTTGGGGAAGTACTCTCAATTTGAGGAGCAGGTAGTCTCTGCCTCTGTGATAAACTCAAAACATTATTTGTGCTTCCTAGCAAGTTGTTATGGACCACATAACTCTTACGCTATTCAAATTATTCATTTCATTCTATGCCTGAATTCCGTTTAATAAAGCCTTAACTATCAAGGTCAGCTTTAATTCAATGTATTGAAGAAAATTCAATATGGATAGGCTCTTACGTCCGAATCGTCTTGAACTGGACCCAAACACAGCTACTGCGGCACTCGAGCGGAAACATTGGTTCGGCACCTTTGAAATCTTCGTCAGGAACGTTCCTGAACCACTTCCCGAAGAAGGTAAACTCGATTTACTTATGAACCATGTAGCTGTCCACCGATTTTTCAAATGATATGCGAGGCAAATAGTTATGAGGCGGCTATTTGTAAAACTGATCAACGAAATTTTTGCCCGCCACCAGTTAGCTACCAGATCTCAAGGCTCTCACGAGTCTGTCGGCCAATATTATTGAGCATTAAATCAGCTTTGCCTACATTGTCAATTCCTAGCTTTATCCGCAGCCGAAAACCTGGACGATTATGTTAGGGACTCGTTCATTAGAGGATCAACATCGTCTGACATTCGCTGTCGCTAGTTAGAGAACAAATCTCTCACGCTTGGTCAAGCCTGTACGCAAGCACTAGCTCTGGAATCAGCCCATATTCCTTCCACCTGGCACAATAGTGCATTTTCCTGTTGAGAATGCCGTGCCAAGTAGCCCACCTGATGTACCCGACAGTTCATCTGTTCACACAGCTTCATCTGCACCGAATGACAGAAAAAAAGTGCAATTTTTGTGGGAGGGCGAAATAACCTCGCATTGCAGTAAAGTAGGACACTATCCATCCGTTTGCCGTTAGAAGAAGCAAGTAACAGCTGTGATTGATGAGAATACTGCTGTCATTGTTTACGCTGCTCATAAATGCCTCTCAAAATCAGTGGTAGATATTCTCATCAATGGCACTTATTGACAGTGGCAGCTCATCAACATTCGTAGACGAAGGCTGTGCTTGCCGCTACAATGCGCGAGCCCCATTTCAATACTTTCCACTTCCTTAATACGCTCATTTCAAACTCTCGGTGCTTCCACACTCTTGTGTGGGCATCATCGTAGGCCATGACGTCCTTCAAGAGAACAAAGCCGCCACCATCAGTTTCAAAGGCTCTCGACCTCCTCTTGATATTTGTAGCGTTGCTATGGCCAAAGACTGGGAAGCAGAGTTGTTCACGAATCTGCTTGAATTCATCAAACCCGTTGCTATTAAATCGCGTCGTTTCTCTAAAGAAGACAGAAGTTTTATTGACGAAGAAATTAAGCAACTACTCACAAATGGCGTTATTGAGGAAAGTACTTCTATATGGCTTGCACGACTCGTAGTTGTTTCTGGAGGAAACCAAAAGAACCGTTTGTGCATTGACTATCCTCAAACAATAAATAGGTTTACGTTACTGGATGCCTTCCCTATTCCAAGGGCTGAGGCAGTCGTTAACAAAGTTGCTAAATACTGTGTTTTCAGCCTTTTCAACCTTTGACTTGAAGAGTGCTTATCACCAAGTCCCTATACGAGAGGTTGATCGCGCCTACAATGCGTTTGAGGCTAATGGTAATCTCTACCAATTTCGTAGGATTCCTTTTGGAGTGACCAACGGAGTGATTCAAGGGCATCATAGACTCTGAGAAGCTAGAAGGGACATTCACATACCTTGGCATCACTGTTTGTCGGCTACACAGGCAGACCGTGAATGAGAAGAACAAAACTGCCGACACTTTCTCCCGCTTCTGCTCTTCTACAATTTCAAGCAGCCATACCACTTTAGACGACCTTCACAACATGCTTTGTCATCCAGGGGTCACACGAATGTTCCGTTGGATCTGAAAGAAAAACCTTCCATTTTCTATTGCAGAGATCCGTGAAACCGCCAGAAAATGTGCGGTATGCTGTGAGATCAACCCACAATTCACACGGTATCAAGGTGCTTTGATTAAAGCGACTTTTCCGTTTGAGAGGCTCAATTTAGATTTTTAAGGACCTCTTCCAACAAGCTCGGTTAATCGTCATCTCTTGACAAGTATTCACAGTTCCCATTTGCATTCCCATGCGAGGATACGTCGCTTGCCTCTGTTTTCGATTTTCTGGAACATTGTGCTATACTCACATGGACGAGGGTAGCTCTTTAATGTCTACAGAGCTCAAGGCTTACCTTACAAAGAACGGGATTGCCACAAGCCGCTTTCCTCAACCCACGAGGAAACGATCAAGTGGAACGTCACAAGGGGATACTTTGGAAGACTATCCAACTTGCCCTTTGTGCTAAGCATATTGACGCTCGACATTGGGAAACTGTACTCCCAGAAGCTCTAAATGCAATTCGATCGCTCCTCTGTACGTCAACAAACGAGACTCCACATGAACGCCTCTTCAAACCAAATTCGTAGCTCCAACGGAACATCTCTCCCAGAGCGGTTGACTACCCCAAAGCCTGTGTGGATGCAAAGGAACGTCAGAGCGAGCAAGTACGAACCATTGGTGGATAAAGTAGAGGTCGTTGAGTCAACTCCCCGCTACGCCCACGTACGCCTTCCTGATGGTAGGGAAACTAGTCCCACTCAGGCAAGCGACTGTAGGCGCTGAGACAGAAACAAACGAAATCCTAGCAACTGGGACACAGAACATTTTGCAAACAGGCCCTGCTCTCCAATCAGGGCCTCCTGCCCTGCTCTCCAATCAGGGCCTCCTGCCCTGCTCTCCAATCAGGGCCTCCTGAACTCATAATCGGTGCCTCACGAGCCCCAACCAGTAGCACTAGCAGATGGAACCATCACCAGGGCCTGAGACTCCAAGGGAACATCAGAAGAGGAACAGGCGGCCACCAAGATACTTGGAGGGTTACATTCGCTATTGAAACGAAAGGGGGGGGGGGGAGATGTGATAAACACAAAAAATTATTTGTGCTTCCTAGCGAGTTGTTATGGACCACATTACAGTTACGCAATTCAAATTATTCAATTCATTCTATGCCTGAATTTTGTTCAATAAAGCCTTAACTATCAAGGTCAGCTTTATTTCAGCCTCTAAGAAGTATGTATGTATTACCTTGAGTATTGAAGTCTACACATTGCAGCTACTACATTGTTTCACGGCTTTTCCTTCTCCCAACCGCACGGTGTTCTGGCTCTCTTCCACAGTGAAATTATCATGCCTTTTCTGGAAATCAAAATAATAAGATGAATCTACTGCAGGCTTAAACTCATTTAGAATTTAGGCAAACAATCGGTAATAGACTCTACATTCAAACTAAGTAATAATACATTTACCTTAATGTTCAATCTAAATGCTATTATTATAGTTATGGGCATTTAGTCAATCAACATTGATTCTACAATAGGATGAGTAACATGCATCATTTCTCATTTTAAAAAACCGTTTTATATCCTACAGGGCTGACAAAATATTCCTAAACTAGATACAAGACAGCTTCAGGAACGTAAGAGATACACACCTTGAGCTCTGAAGCCAGTAAGAGAAACGCTTCCTCTATGTTTGTATTATCTTTGGCAGAGACTTCCATTGAACAAATGATCTCAGGAATATACTCAACAACAGACTCTCTCTCTTCTACCTCAACTTCTCTCAGTGAATTCAGATCACATTTGTTACCTGCAATAAAATTTCAATTTCATACACCAACTAACAAGACAAGTGCTCTTCTTATACTACTGTTTGTGCAAGTGGTAAATGATAGACCACCTGTACTGATAGCAATAAGACCTTTCCAATGTGGTCGCACATCTTCTGACAAAAACGAAATTGAGTGATATTGTCTAATAGAGAGTAGAGAATGAAAATCGTCTATTTCCACTGAAATATGACTACACTGTAAGACCGGTAAACCAGCATCAGAAACAAAACACCGAAACTGGTCTAACAGTGTACTCATATTTCAGTGGAAATAGACGATTTTTGTCCAATACTCTTGTTTCCCCTAACATGGGTTCCCACGATTTCGTCGCAAGTGATTTAGTTCGTATCAAACCATAGTCAAAGGAGCTAAAGCCAACAAGTGTGAATTGGCATATCGCCTACCTAGGCGCCAAAAGTAAATAGAAACCCACATGATTGAATCCACTTGGTTTCCATTATGACTTCAACATCTAAACATCTACTATCAAAATAATGATTGAAACAAACAGGATAAACAGGAGCAATAATCTGCCATGAATAATAATTACTAACGAGTAACAAACAAATATTAGTGAGAAATATATTTACCAATTAGAATGAGAAGAACATTAGAAGCTGTATATCTTCTCACTTCTTCAATCCAACGATGGAGATTCAAGAACGATGATCGTTTTGTGATATCATACACTGAAACAAAACCACTCTGTTGATTATTTACAAGTTACCAGAGAATTACAGCAATGCAGGATGATGATGTGAGGAAATATTAAAAGAAACATGTTGACGTATTTTCGATACATAATAAATTAAATGTAATTCACCGATGATCACTCCATTTGCAGATCTATAGTAGCTCTGTGTGATAGTGCGAAAGCGTTCTTGGCCAGCAGTATCCCATATCTGAAGCTGAAATGCAAAGATTTCATTAAACTATCTTGAAAACTACTCATTAAATGTATAAGGGTACATCATGGATCAGAAATGTTCAGTTATGACTCCACAATTTCATTCTGTATTGTCAGAAGAGCCTGAGTAGATAATTCAACAATTGAACTGAGTAGATAGTTCAAACTCAACTTTCAAAGTTTTTGAAAATGTTAAAAGTAAAATGATATACCATTGGACACGATTGATTGAGGGCCAGTTTATCAATTGCCAAGTTATGTAGGCGGATGACCAGACCATCATTGTGACAATATTCGTCTAATCAATGATTTTCAGCCATTGGCAGGTAGGTAAATTGTGGAGCTGATCTGGTGACAACAATTGACACTTGCTTGATGATTATCCATGCTGAACTGTGACTAGCACAGCAATTACTCGATACACTCCGAAATAGCAGTATGACATACGGATTACACATTGTGTAATCCGTAAGGATCGCTGGAATTAAACCCAACGTCTTCATAATATATCAGTACCAAGAGTAATAGGTAGTAACTGTAACTAGTTGGACGCTGAATGAAGTGAGAACTTGAACTTCAATGAGCGAACAGACATTGCTAGTTGGCAATTCGGGAGTTTCAGCGATCTACTCAAGCTTCTGGCAACCCCAACAATCTAGTAATTAATGGAACAGGTACTGTTCTTACAAGAAATCGTCGTACGAAATCGAAATCTACCTTGACTTTCTTGTTCTCGATGGTGACAGACTTCATCGAAAAATCGACCCCGATCGTATTGCCGTGACGTTCGACGAAATTGCCCGTCTTGAACCTCTGGACGACGGACGTCTTCCCGGCACCGCAGTCGCCGATCAGAACGATTTTGAATAGAAAATCGAACTCGTCGTCGCTGGATTCTTTCCGGAGGACGTTCGACATGGCGAAAGACGTGCGTTTCCCAACGATCCAACGTCACTTCACGACCGATTTAAGAACATCATCTGGCTCCTGATGCCTGCATCCTCCACAGCTGCAGCGATTCGCCTGCGCTAAGCAATTTCAATATTACGTTGTGACAGAAGAAGACATTCACGAACACAGACCAAAACAAGTTCAGCGGCAATGGAGATTCAAATTTGATATTGAGATAAACAGTTGGGAGACAAACAGCTACGCAACCTTCCCCACGGCTGTTGAAATCAGTGATGCATGTCGAATATTCACAGTATCGATACGTTACTATCGATTACTTGACGATTATCAATCTTTCATGCCCGATACTCTCAAACATTGTCATGATCATTTTCTACCTTTTTTTATGTAGCTTTTTGTATTGAATTAAAACTGTCCAGAAACGAAATGAATGAGTGAGTTCAACAGTGAATGAGTGATGAATACTACTCACCTACTAGTATACCACAGGTCCTTCTTGATTGGTGTCCATAGTAACTACCAAACACTCTATGTAAAAAGTACATGGTAAATCGAAGATAATAAACCAAAAGGTAAACTACAACCACCATGGAAAGCATTTTCACGATTAAGAACATTCACCATTTCGTATTATTATTTATTCACCATTTAGTACCTAAACAATATCGATATGCTCCACATGGTGTGGGGTGTTTAGTATCGATATAATATATACAACAAAAACATCGACATATTATGTCGATAGAATGTCGATGTTTGTTGTATCCTACCCAGGGCATATCGATATGTCATCTGTATCGCGAGAAATACCGATGTATCGGTTTACATCTGATATCGATATTATGAAGCCGATATTCCATTGGTATCGATACCATTCTTTCGATATTGATCTTGATACAGATATCGATACTCAGCTTTCGATATCCCATCCCTATGTATGTAGGGAGTATGCAGTACTCGCTCTATCTAGCGGCGGCTAGGTAAAACTCTCTCTGGGAGTTGTACCCTGAGCGTCAATGTAAGTAGTTTCGGCGTGACAACCTTCAGATCGTTCCAGGCCAAAATTTGATCCTGTGAAAGGGTCATGACAAGAACGTCGAGATATCTCGTCAGCTCATCATTGCTAGATTCTTTCTTCGATTTGTGGGCCACGGCAATAATGGTGTGCCCACATCCCGAGCGCGATAAGTTCACTCGAGCTGCGATGGGGGAAAATTCATGTGTCCACTAAAAGTATATGACGAGTGATCTATGGTTTGGGGGATGTTTTCTTATTTTTACTGTGTTCCTTTGTGCAGAACCTGAATGATATGTGATGATAGAGATGATGAATTAATTACAAATAAAATTCTTAGGAATAAACTCTATCTAAATATGAAATAAAAAACATCTGACTCCAAAGTATTGAAACTTTATTTCGCCAATATTAATGGACACATCGTACTCCCCCGAGTAGACACGGTAGGCAAGTTTCATAATATATTATGAAATAATAATAATAATATTATGAAACTTGCCTACCGTGTCTACTCGGGGGAGTGCGATGTGTCCATTAATATTGGCGAAATAAAGTTTCGATACTTTGGAGTCAGATGGTGGTAGTTCAGAAAAAGGACGGATCGCTGAGGGTGTGTATGGACCCTAGGCCACTAAACAAGGCCCTTCGTCGTCCTCATTTCCCTTATCCTACAATAGAGGATGTGTCTTCCAAGCTAAAGGGAGCCAATATTTTTTGTAAGCTGATGCCAAATCAGGGTTTTGGATGCTGCCTTTGGATGAGAGGAGCTCCAAGCTTTGTACATTTGTTACACCCTGGGGTCGATTTGTGTTCAAACGGTTACCTTTTGGTGTTTCACGCGGGCCTGAATTGTTTCATAACTTTGTATCGACCTTGTTCAAGGATTTAGACAATGTTTTTACATTCCAGGATGATATATTTTTGTGGGCTACATCAAAAGATCTGGAGAAAGTTCTTACTGAAGTGTTGACGGCGGTACAGAATAATGGTATAAAGTTTAATAGAGCAAAGTGTGAATTCTTTGTTGATAAGGTCACGTTTTTTGGGACACAGCTTCAGCAAACTGGGGGTACATGTAGATGAGGACAAAATTAAGGCTATTAATGCATTGAGGCCTCCGCAGAATAAAAAATCGTTGCAGAGAGTTTTAGGTCTATTCAACTGTGTCGAAATTTATTCACAATTATTCAAAGCGTACAGCTGGTCTAAGGGAACTTCTGAAAACTGATAACGAGTTTCTTCGGACTAGTGCATTGGATAAGAGTTTTGAAGACTTGAAGTAAATGTTGATTAAGGCACCTATACTTGGTTTCTACAATCATGATAAGCCAATCACTCTCACTGTTGATGCTAGCTCTCATGCATTGGGTGCCTCTTTACATCAGGAGGGCATACCGCTAGCATACTCGTCTAGAGCCCTGACTGACACTCTACAGAGGTATGCACAGGTAGAGAAAGAGTTGTTGGCAATTTGTTTTGGGGTTGAAAGATTTCGCCAATACATATTTGGTCATGAAGTGGTGGAGGTGGAAACAGACCACAAGCCGCTGTTGGGGCTTTATGAGAAGCCGCTGTACAAGGTTCCTGTTTCGGAAAGTTATTTGCCTTAATATGAATGGAAAAGGGATGAATTAATCAGATACAATTGATTCGTTTCGTACGCCATTTCCGAATGCCCTCTTATCGGATGGCTCCTTTATTTGATATGAGAACATCGATTTATGTCTGAATCGATACCCGTAACATCCCCCTTTCTCTAACAGTACAGCAACCTCGGAAATACGAAACAAGAGTGAGTGAACACCTTATAAGAGCGATTATAAAGAAAATAGAAATGTTTCAGACACTATGACCATCAGTCATGATAATCAAATTAGATTGTCATGAGCGAGAGCTTGCTTCAGAGTAAACAAATAATACCTGATCTGTCATAAAGAATGAAAGTAACTTATTGCTTCAAAAGTATGACATATAAATAAACAAATAATACATTATCATCTGTCGTAAGGACCTGTCGTAATGAATGGAAGTAAGTAGCTTTTATTATTATTTTTATTTTATTTTATTTTTTTTTATTTATTTATTTTTTTTTTCATTTTTGCGAGGGGCTTGATTCGCTGAACGTGAAGCGCTTTGGAGGTTTCACTGACCGTCCTGACTTAGTGTTCTGTTGAAGCTGGCTTGGGGCTAGAGATGTTTTTACCTTTTGGCTCGACTGGTTAGGCTTTGAATTTACCTTGGCCCATTGTGGTGAATGTCCTGTGGGTTGTCGCTGTTTGTCGTCGTTTGCTTGCTGGCGAAGTGTCTCTGTGCCAGAAGGGGTCGTGTTTTCTTCATGGCATACTGGCTCCTGTTGCGAGGGGTATCTTGGCGAAGTTGCAATTGAATTCTTGGTTGGTGAACGAGTTTCTGGAGATGGTGTTCTGGGCCGGATTGAAAGACGTACTGGCGGTATTTTTTCGTGGTCTTGTTGGATTTCCTGATTGTGGTACGGTCTGAGAGACGTACGGTTCCTGCGGAGCAATTTCCCCTCGACATTCACGTTGTATGATGAGGAGTTGTGTTTTTTCTGAACTTGTCCAAGCGACCATCTTTCGTTTCCGTTATGCGGTCTCACCAAAACCTCTTCGCCAACTTCTAGGTCAGGTAGCCCAGTGGCCCTCTTGTCGTAGAAAAGTTTTGCCCTCCTTCGTCTCAATTCTAGAGATTCCTTAACGCCAAGGCTGACTTCTGGTTGAAGAAGGGTTCTGTGGATTGGTAGAGTTGTTCGTGTTCGGCGTGTCATCAGTCTCTGGGCTGGACTCAAGTTTATATTTTCGGTAGGGACGTTTCGCCATTCGAGTAGAGCCGCCAAGAAGTCGGAGCCATCTCGCTCACACTTCTTCAACATTGTCTTGGCAATTTTTACTGCTGCTTCTACCTTGCCGTTTGCCTTACTGTGCATTGGTGACGACGTAGAATGAGCAAACTCCCACTTTCGTGAAAACTCGTTGAATTCGCTTCCCACAAACTGTGGTGCATTATCAGATATAAGGACTGAAGGGATTCCATAGCGTGCGAAGTTTTCTTTGCAGAATGTGATCAACGATTTGGCTGTTATGTCGTTAAGCCTTTTGAGCTCAAAAAAATCGGAGAATGAGTCGACTATTACGACATATTTAGCGGTTTTGAACTCGAATGTGTCGATTGCTACACGCTCCCATGGCAGGTCTGGCACCTTATGCGACTTCATTGGCAACTTGGGTTGGTCTGACGCAAGCTCCTGGCATATTCGGCATGATCGGATTGCCTCCTTGAGTTCGGCGCTCATGAAGGGCCAAAATAGTGTTTCACGAGCTCGACGGATTGAAGCATTCATGCCAAGGTGACAAAGGTGTATTTTCTTTGTGAAGCTGGCTCGCAGTGCTTTGGGTACTACAATCTGACTGCCTCTAAAGATGACACCGTCTTGCATGGAGAGATTATCCTTGTGTTCCCAGAATGGATGCAGGGTAAATGTCAGTTTCTCTTTGCGATCTGGCCAACCATTCTTTATGGTAGATGCTAACATGCATAGGGTCTCGTCCAACGCAGTCTGTTCTCTGATGTTCTGCAAACTCAAGGGCAACATGTTGACGTTGTCAGTGGGTTGAATCGCTTCAAGCTCTTTGTAGATGGAGTCTTCAATGCAGAGTACTTCGTCCAAATTTGATGGTTTTCCACCTTCCAGATGTAGACGCGATAGCGTGTCTGCAATATACATGTGCTGTCCCTTGAAGTACTTTACTTTGAGCTCGTACCGCTGAAGCCTCAGCATCATGCGCTGTAATCGAACTGGGGCTTTTAGTAGTGGTTTTTCGAAAATCGTTTCTAATGGTTTGTGATCTCTAAGGGCCGTTATTTTTTTTTCCTCCAATGAGAAAGTTGGAAAATCGTTCGCAGGCGAAGAGGATTGCTAGGCATTCTCTTTCTATATTTGCCCAGTTACGTTCGCTATTGCTGAGACTCCGTGACGCAAAGGCTACTGGGTGTCCGTCTTGCAGTAGGACGCATCCCACGCCATGGGATGAACTGTCAGCTTGCAGAATTACCTCTTTATTTGGGTCGTAATACGCGAGGACTGGGGCTGTGGCTATTAACCTTTTTACAGTGTCAACCGCTTGCATTTCTGCTGGGCCAAAGTTCCACTTGACGTCCTTGCGAACTAACTGTCTTAGGGGCTCTGTGGTTGCAGCAAGATTGGGTACGAATTTGGCCAAGTATGTTGCCAGTCCTAAGAAACTCTTCACTTCCTGCACATTCTCAGGGTATCTCATCTGCTCAATACTGCGGACTTTATTGGGGTCTGGGCGGATCCCCTTGTTTGTGATGAGGTGGCCCATGTAGTTCACTTCTTTCATTTTCAGCTTCATTTTCTGTTTGTTGAATCTCAAGTTTGCTTGCTTAGCCCGCTCAAGGAGTTGTCTGAGGGCATGGTCGTGCGTTATTGTTGCTTCTTCATCATTTTTGCCTACCCCCAACACAAGAATGTCATCTTGGACGATTACAATGTTCTTTATGGCGCCAAAAAGCTCGTGAAGTCGCCGCTGGTATTCATCCCCAGACACCTTGAGTCCAAAGGGGAGGCGTTGCCATCTAAATCTGCCGAATGGTGACCAAAAGGTGGTGAGCTTAGAACTTTCGTCGTCGAGAACTACATTCCAAAACCCGTCCTTTGTATCTAACAGGCTAAAGAAACGGGCTCTGGTTAGCTCAGGCGTTATTTCCTCAAAGGTTGGTGTCTCAAATTCGCTTCGCTGCAATGCCTTGTTGAGATGGAATGGATCAATGCAGAGACGCAGTTTCTTTGGCGTTTTGACAACGACTAGGTTGCTTGTCCATTCTGTAGGCCCTGTCTCCTTTACTATGATGCCCTTTTTGACCAGCTCGTCGAGTTTTGTTTTGAGTTCAGCTCGCAGTGGCACTGGTATTCTACGAGGTGACTGCTTCACCGGGCTGAATTTTGGGTCGACGTGGAGCTTACATGTCCCTCTGAGACGACCCACGCCGTTGAATACGCACTGGAATTCCTCAATGATTGCCTGGGAGGTGCTTTTGTCCTCCATTGCCTTCACAGCTTTTAGCTTTATTAAGTTGAGCTCCTCACATGTGGCGGCGGAAAGGATTGGTAGACGCTCTAACCCAGGGTTTCCTTCTATTACTTGAAATTGAAGTGGGATCTGCTTGCCTTTCTTCTGTGCAGTCAGCGTGATTCGTCCTGTTGGTTTCAAGATTCCTCCGCCAAAGACGCGTATGGCTGTTGACGTCTTCTCTAATTTGGGGTTGTACCCCATCAAGGTATGCAACAAACTTCTCTGTATGACATTGATTGACGCTTGTCACGCCCGAAATTACATACAGGACGTTATGGGGATAACTCCCAGAGAGTTATCTAGCTTCCGCTAGATAGCGCCAATACCGCGTACTCCCCCCCCCCCCCGGAGCCCGAACGGAGAGAAGATCGGGAGTCGCTAAGAGTTTCCTTCAGAGCTTCTGAAGGGTAAATTGTGAAACCATATTATTGAAACAAAAGAAGTGCGGTGTAGAAAAAATCTTATCCCAGTAAAGTGGTGGTCCCTAGGTGTAAAAGTTTTGGTGCCGGATTTTTGAGGTGAGCAGAAGTACTTTTATTATTTTGAACATTCATTTATGCAAGTCCTTTTCTTTTGGTTTCTTTTCTTCTCTTTGGGCTGAAGAGCATTGCTTGAGGTCGAAACCCGTTTTCCCTAAGTAGGTAGGGATAAAACAATATAATTTATTTTAAACCAGATAATTTTTCTTTTGTTATTTTGTTTTTCCCTGGTTTTGATGGTACCGGTTTAGTTTTTTTTTAGACGTTCAAGTCACAAACAATTTTCTCCAAATTAAAGAAAATTTCCTTCTTATTAAGGTATCTACCTTATACGCTCCTGTATCAAGCTGGCACTCTACCACTTTTTGCTGACCGTCGATGACAAATGTTAATTTGGCTGACCAAATTTTCCCTTTCTTGAGCACCCCCATGCTATCAACACGTTCGATGAGGAGTGCTTCTTCATCATCCTCCTCAAACTCATCTGACTCGTCGTTGGAGTCGCTCAGGGCGTGAACGTTGCGCTCCATTGTTTTGCGGGTGTGCCTGGATCCTCCCTGTTTTTGGTCTTTTGATGTCAAGCAAACGTTTGCGAAATGATTCAATTTGTTGCATTTTGAGCATTCTTTCTCATACGCAGGGCAAAATTGACGACCAAACTTGTGATAAGTTCCACAAAATTTGCAAGGTGCTCTGGCTCTATCTGATCGCTTTGGTTGCTGCTTACTGTATACTTTGTTCACGACGGCTTCGGACTTACTTTTCATAGCGCTTACCTGTGAGTCTGCAAGTTCGTTTGCGCGGCATTTGTCAATTGCAGTTGCGAGAGTTAATTCTGCGTCACTTAATAATATTCTCTTAGTCCGCTCACTCTGAATGCCAATAACAAGTCGATCGCTTCAAGGGCCTTGTAACCACATGTTGAAATAAGTTTGCGTAAGCGGCAGATGTACCCGTCAATGGACTCGCCATCGTCCTGTGAAGCAGTGCCAAAAATAAATCTTTCGTATATTACGTTCACCTTCTTCTTAAAGCATGCATCGAGCTCGTCTGTAATAGATTTTATTGACTTGAGCTTCTCTTCAGATAGTTTCAAGTTCGTCAAAACTACTCGCGCTTCCCTACCAAGACATACTTTGAATGTTGCTACCTGTTTGTTTGCAGGTTTCTCTGCGAAGTCGGAAGCGATCATGTAATCAGTCCATTCTGCTTTAAAAAACTCCCAATTAGCTTCTTGATCTCCTGTCAGGTCCATTTTCGCGGGGATTGGAATGTTTGATGATGCCATGACCGTTAACGGCGCGGGGAGAACAAAGAACCGGCACTAAAGTAGATGAAACGGTAATAATGGGCTCACTGGTGCGAACTTGATCGTTTTGATTACAAAACGCGATAACCATAAACACCTGACACCATGTTTCGGAAAGTTATTTGCCTTAATATGAATGGAAAAGGGATGAATTAATCAGATACAATTGATTCGTTTCGTACGCCATTTCCGAATGCCCTCTTATCGGATGGCTCCTTTATTTGATATGAGAACATCGATTTATGTCTGAATCGATACCCGTAACAGTTCCTATACGTTTCCAAAGGATGCTCATGAGACTGCAGCCTTACAGTCTAAAATTAGTATAGAAGCCAGAAAAACACTTGTATTTGGCGGATGTATTGTCTAGGGATGTTTCAAAGGCTGGATTTTTCGAAAGCAAAGAATTGGATGAAGATATAGAATTACAGGTTGCCCTTTTAATAGAAAACTTGCCACTAACCAAAAGGCTTTGGAGTCGAATTAAGAAGATTTCAGATAATGACCCTACTGTCAGCCAACTTAGGGACTGTATTCACAATGGCTGGCCTGATTATTATAAAGATGTGAGTGACCCCATGAAACCTTATTTTCAATTGAAATTAAGTAACAGTGTTTTATGGAAATCGAATTGTAGTTCCAGCGGCTCTGAGAAAAGAACTTTTGATTAGTTTACATTCTGGTCACCCGGGGGTGAACAGGATGACGGATAGGGCTGGAGGGTTTTCTGGCTGGGAATCAATCAAGACATAAAAAAGTACGTTCTATCCTGTCCTACATGTTTAAAACATAGATGCAATCAACAAAATTTGGTTATGCGAAGTAAGAAAGTACCATCACTGCCTTGGATGGAAGTTGGATGCGACATATTTGAATTAAATAATAAAAAATACTTGGTTGTTGTGGATGGGCTATCTAATTACCCAGAGGAAGCTGAGTTGGACAACCTGAAAAGCTCTACAGTGGGGAACTATACCAAGACTGGGCACCGTTTTTTGTCTCTCCTGTAAAGTGGGGAAAAGTGAGTGAGCCCATATGGGATCTTAAGTGACGATATAATAAAACCAATACTTGTAGAAGGAGAACAAATCTACAAGACTGAAACTCATTAGAAACAGGAAAAATAACTCATTTATTAGAAGGATGGGTCCATGTTATAATAATGTGGAACAGGTAACTGAATGCATCAATGCTGTATTTTATCAGTACAATCGATCAGCCATCCAATGGAGACGATACTTTTACAAAATAGGATGTAATTCAATTTCAGAAGATGCACTGATGCAGAAACAATGTGCACTTATTACAACAAAAATTGGAACAAGGGATACTGAGAAATGACATCAAACTCGAAATTACAACCTGATCACGTTACATAGTTTCTTCTATGGTTTTATTTTGCTGGGCTTAACAAAATCAACATCACACTTCACACCTACTGTGAAATTTCACAAGGAGCCACATTGTGTGAGGAGTTTAAGAGTAAAATAGGTTTATCGTAAACAATAAATTCAATGTGAATGGATTAGTCAAAACACCACTCTCAATAATCCGTAACAAGTATCCACACCTCAATACTACACAAACATCATTTTTGTACTACTACCATCGCTGATTTGTTCTACCAGGGAAGCTCATACTAATTCTCAATTTGTCGTTGAATAATCGATGGATTGATGGATTGAAACTAACTGTGCAGGCTCCATTTAGAAAGCAGATTTAAATCGCATGCAAACTTCTTGTCATGTGGAAGTAAGTTTTGGAAAGCTGTAAACATTCAATTGCTTCTCAAAACACTCAATAAAGTATCTTATGTTTTCATTGAACGTCGACTGTGGCAAAATGAGAGGAAGGCAGGGTGAGAAAAACGGTCACATTTTTCGGCTTTTCTCAGTTTGTAACACAGATCATGTTTAGTTCGTTACGCCACCCTCTCACCCAGAAATGGAGGGAAGTGATTAAAACGTGTAGCATGCTTATAAAAATTTAGCCTCAATTCTCAAAACGAAAGGGGAAGGGCTAGGCCCACAGGACCGAGTCTTCACTTTGAAATAAATTATAAAATTGAGAAGTTTCAGTAGTTTCAACATTAAAAGGACTTGAGTTGATAACCCAGATAAAAGGACATTGGCGATCTATAAGATACAGAGAGTTTTTAAATAAGTAACATCGCTTCACATCTCCATGGACGTTTGAAATTCATTTGCTAGCAACAATTGAAAAAAGTACGGAAAATTGCTTGGATTTACAAACATCCCCTACAGCGAACACAAAGGGCCTTTGCAAACCTAAGACACTTCTGTTAGGTCCCATCAACGTTACTTCCACTGACGACCGTCGCAACAGTTTTTTTTTTAACTGGCCTATCCATCAATAACAAAGATGACAATCAATTACAGTTAATTCTACCTCAATCGGAATCAGTTCCAGCTGAATGTATTCCCTTATTATAATTGAATACCAAGTAGTAATCAAGAATACTTTGTAATCTCATTAGTGACGTAATTCAAGACACATTTCATATTTGTCTAAACACTATTCATGAAATTCATAAGAATAACCATAAATTAGGTAACAGCCTGACCTAGCAGGAATTAACGAGTGGGTTTTGCCAACAAGTACTTTCATACATTCATAACATCTTTAAAATATATTCCAACAAAATTCTAAATGCAATATCTTGTGTCTAGGACAATTAAGTACTTCTTATTGCCCTGGAGAGAGAATTGAACAATTGCTGTCAAAACAGTATGATAAGCATGTGATCACATATAAGTAAATGAGGCTTGATGAAGTTAATGATTAATTTCATATGAAAACCAAATACAGGAAGTAAAGCAAAATCACTGGTAGAAACAATACTTAAATTACTAATAAATTAAAAAAGGAATAACTAGAATGAACTAAGTTAGCTAAATCTCTTATAAAACGTGATCACCACAATTGCGTCTCTCGGATCTCACTGATGATGAGATTTGCTTTCTGAAGAGCCTGAAACATAACAATCAAGGGCACCAATATTTTAAAACAAAGCAAAGAAAGGCATAGTTGAGTGATTTCCTTGTAAGAAACCCTTACAAGGGTTATCCAGAGAAATGTGCGACACGATTTCACAATTTTGGCTTTTTTTTTTAAATCCCCAAGCTAGCATTTTAATACTTTTTTTTTAAATAATACTAATAACTGGGAAAAGATAAAGCGAATTCTTTGAAATATTTGGCGAACATTGATAGATACTATATTAAAATATTTGTTGCCGATTTACCTGAACTCGTGTGATAACAATTGGATTGACGAGTAATTGATGGCACTTGATCTGAGTATCAAAACTTTATCAAGAGACAAGCGAGATTTTATCAAGATTACAATAAATGTAGGATTGATAACAATGAATCGGCAATTTATGAAAACTAGAACATATTGGAAAACTTTCATCACTAACGAATTGATTTGCAAACGAAAGCGTGAAATCACACTTGGGAGATGCACACCTTCAACTCCCTGTGCAAGTCAAACATTAGCATTATTTACAAAGGTTTATTTTAGGTTCCTATTTGTCTGAATAAAAACTCTTTGCGTATTTCATTTTTTGAACTAAAGGGACTTTAAAACTACTCACCTTCAACATGTCACTTGATTCCCTTCTTCTTTGAGCTATGTGCTCTGATTCATTGAGTAACTCATCGGCAGCGTCGGATTTATACAGGTGCGTGACTAGTTCACTTTGTAAATTATCTTGCACATAGTTAACAAGAAAGTGCATAACAGCTTTAGGGACACTGTCCTGAATTGATTTCCTCACTATGTAAAAGTAAGATTTGATAAGTCTCTCTGGAACACAAAAATAATGCACTTGAGAGAAATGAAGAGGTTAACAAACCATTAGATGACAAATTGGGAGTATAAATTAAGCTTCGTTCGCAGTGGGCGTTTGGAACGTTCCGACCGGTTCTGCGCAAGCGCAGTCGAGTTTGGTTTTTCGCAGTGCGCGTTCTGACAGTTCCAGAACTAGGAGAACTAGTGGCACGCGAACGCAGTTCCAAACGGTTGTCAGTCCCCGAATTTTTTCAGAACTCACAGAACTAGAACGTAAGCGCATGCGCATTTCACAACTTTATCAGAGTTTGTGGAGTAAACAATAATAAACTTCATCAAAACTTCATCAAAATCATAGATCAAAATTTCGACCACTACCAGCAATAGTTCGGAAAGCGATAGTTTTGACGACGGTTGTGAAATGTGTTGTTTTTCGTCTACATACGCGAAACTCGATTTTTTCCGACAAGATTGAGCCACAGTTCGACAACGAAGAGGTGTGCAACTATTCAGAATTTTCTGATTTTTGTGGGAGGTAAATAGGAAGCTCTAGTATGATCGTTCTTCAGAATAAGGCTTAGAAACCCCCATAATTGAATAAAATGTATTTTAATCAGAGATGTTTCGACGGATTTTCCATCCCATTCGCAGTTCACCTTTTTAGACATTTGAATAAGGATTTTGAACGGTAAAAAATGCAATTGTTCAATCAAAACGGAATTGAAAATCCGTCCTTTTTATGCAGCCAAAAAATCTAAACAGTTACGGGCTTCCAGCTATCTGCACTCATGATAAATATCATTTTCAACTCAGTTAAATAAAAAAATGGGAATCTTCTCCTTTGCAAGTCTCTACCAATTCTTGTCAGAGACCTGAGGACCCTCAAATGGAGTTATGTACGATTTATATTAAATATAAATCAAAATGTGCTTCAAGGGCACACCAGCAGCACAGGTAACACGAGTTGAGTGAGGTTACAAACAACAAGACAAGTTCTTCCAGTTCTGAAATCGTTCGTAGTGCAGAGAAGAACGCGATTCTACAAGTTTTGGACCTTTTGGGGACTTTCCGTCCCAGTTCTGACGAATTCCGGAACCGTCAGAACGCGCCATGCGAACGAAGCTTTAGTGATATTTTGCTCATCCATCTAATGGCAATCCTAGGAATATCATGGGTATAAATACCTATAACAGCGCATTCCTTCAGCTCTTTTTCTGTGAACTTTCGGCCAGAAGGAACATGCGGAGCATCAACATTTATGGTACGCGAATCACCACTGTTTTGAGAGTAATGGGTCGGCGTGGAGGGCTCCATTGGAGTGTGGACTCCATCACCTCCGCCATCAACCAGTGAAGAGTTGTCTCCAGAACCATCCACAATCCTCTTCCTCTGGGGATGCTAAAAAATGCCAGTCGGTTATGGAACAAAAGCAATGAATACATGAACTTATTGGCATAATGCCTTCACATATTAAGGAAATTTGGGCAGGGAGACTGAAACAATATATTTAGTTTCTATGGTGGCAAGCATCTTTAAGTGTATAGTAGTCTATTATATTCAGTAGTTTTCAAAAGATGGCTATTGATCAGGAATTGTTTGTGAGTGGATATCAGAACAGCAAGCGAATAACGTGGATCGGAAAACGTTCCTTTCTTTTCCACACTTTGCCAGGTTCGATGTTTCTTAAATCTTGTACATGAAAACAAGAGTTTTGAAAAAATCGTCTATTTTCACCAAAATATGAGTACAGGCGGTCAAACTGACATAAACCATCGTCTTACTAACGATAGTTTAATCGCCGAAACCGGTCTAACAGTGTACTCATATTTCAGTGGAAATAGACGATTTTTTCAAATACTCTGGTTTTTCTTAACATGGGTTTCCACGATTTCGTCGCGAGTGATTTAGTTCGCCTTGTACATGAGTTTTATACACATAGATTTGTCTGAAATATGATATAATATATCTATATTATAGATTTGGCGAAGTTCAATTCTTGATGTAGCAAAAAAATTGAAAGAAACCCCCAGTAACTGGGTAAGTAGTCTGTAAGAGTCGTTAACCAATGATCAGACTACTTACTCGTTTCTCTTCAGCATTAATGTGGTTGGTAGTCCTTCTATTTCCTTGGCTTCTGTAATCTACAACTTCTTCCTCTGCAGCAGTATCCAACAATGATGGCACCAAGGCAGCTTCTTTATGGAAGTCAGGATGTTTGGTGTTTATGTATGCAAGTTCAATAGCAACCAAGTTCTCAACCTAAAATGAGACACATGAAGGGAAATCAAATTTGCAAAGGATCTTTCTGTTTTCCAAGATATCTCAACAAACCCAAAATTTGGACAATATTAATCAAGGATGAATTTTAAGAAGTATTTCTCCAAGTATGATTCCTGAAGTATAATCTCTTAACCACGTTGTAGTTACACACCATTTGATTAGTAGTTGGCAAACGTCTACGTAATAATTGAGTAACGACATCAATGATTTTCTCGTGAAGCTTTGGAAACCTCATCATCTCTTGCTGTGACTCTGTACCACAGTGCTGAATAATACTTTGCATTTCTTCATGCACGAGTTCAACACATCTTAGAGATGGCTCTTCAAGTCTTCTTATTTGCCTCTTGACTAGTAGTTCAAAGCTAACCTGAAATGTTCAAAATTAGTAGTCTATCATATAATGAGAGATTTTCCAAAGTAGCCTATCAACTAGCGGGTCACTAACCAATACTCGAACGTCTATTACTTCAAAATGAATATTGAACCAAGGGTACAGGCTAGAATACGATGCACAAGGTATTTAACTGGCACTGTCACCAATTAGACGTATGTTGAAGATACTACGTATTTTCTGTCAGACATCATTGATGCCATTGTGGTGCCAAATATTGCCAACTATGTTGATAGGGTATATCCTAAAAATGCAACGCCCCAAATATTGTTGTGCGTCAGTACTGTACGAGGGGGTACCCAAAAGCAACGGGAATTGGGCTGCCGTGGAGAGGGAGAGTAGGGATAATCATTGTTCGACCAAGTGTCCATTAGAAAGACGTCTCATGAGTTAATGTGCGAAGTTCTTGCGAAGAAACTATTGCAATGTTTATGGGGCTGTTGCCTTAAGTAAAACTAGAGTCCACGAGTGGTTTTTGCGTTTTAAACGTGGAGAAATCTATATAACTAAATTTAAAGACTTTCGTGTTTCTTGGGTATTTTCAAAAACTTTCACTACAGTTATTCGTTTCGCGTGAAGTAGTCGAACCATGCCGATTTTGAATTTGGTGTATGTCTGTTTGTCTGTCCTTCAATCACGCAAAAACGGCTCAATGGATCGAACCCTTCTCCCGTATTTAAATGTTTCCGTGATCGGGGAAGGACGTAGGGGGGTTCACTTCCAGACCCGATGCATAGGGGTGGGGGTTTATAGGGAATCCGAAACATAAAAACCTTAAATCGAGGGTGGTCTCACGGCAACTTCCCACATCGACATTTCAGCAACTTTTCAGCAGAGCCAAAAACTATCTTCCAATGACTGCGTTTACTGAGTAATTCAGCAAAATAAATCGTGAGATTTAGTGTTACCTAACTTAGGTAACTAACTTATACTTAGTTAGATCGATCCGCTGGGAGAAGACGCTTCGAATGGTATGCGTAATTCATTCTTCCTTCCCGTGAGACGGATGAATATTATTTTTGGTATCTAAGATTATAAGGGGACATGTAAGTGGTATAATCCGTAAAGCGACAGGTCAGATTGGCAGATGGATCCATCCCGAGTTCTGTCCGTCCGGGACAGGTAACAGAGGTAGATGGACACACCCCGAGTTCTGTTCGTCAGCGACGGGCCCGACAGCTAGTGTCAATTAAAGACCAACACCCTTCGGGACGCCTCTAGACGTCAGAAATGACGAAAACATCGACAAAATCAATGCTCTTGTAGGTACATGACCATCGCCAAGCCATTGATCAACTCTGTGAAATGAGTGGAATATCATGGAGTTCAATTCAGAGGATTTTATCCGAACATTTGTACATGGGAAGTGTTGCAGCCAAATTCGTCCCTTGCCTTCTCACAGACGAGCAAAAGGAGCGTTGACTTCAGGCAAGTTTTGAGCGTCTAAATTAGCTCAAAGAGGACCCTGCTTTATTTCCATGTTGATTACAGATGATGAATCGTGGTGTTATGGATACGACCTCGAAACAAAGCAGCAATCAAGCCGGTGGAAATCACCTGGCTCTGCTCGTCCCAAAAAGGCTCGCCAAGTGAAGTCAAACATCAAGACAAGTGTTGTGCAAAAGGAGTTCGTTCCCCTGGTAAGTTGTATATGAAGATTTTGAAAAGATTAAGGGAGAGTACTCAAAGCGCAAGGGCATATCTTTGGCGCGCAGGCGACTGGTTCTTTCATCATGACAACGCGCCGGCCCACACCGCTCTCTCGGTAAAGCAGTTTTTGACCAAAAAAGGTGATCATAATTTGGTATTATAAAAATATTAAGAAATAAAGAAGTTATGACGAAATTTCCGTTTTTTTTTTGGGGGTACCCCCTCGTACACATACATTATAGATCTTTTAAATATCCCAAATCAGCATTTATTACCATATCCCAACACCATTGCACAGCTCCAGGGGGCCACTATGCAAATGCTTTGCAGCAAATTCTGAGCGTCCTATGAGTAGACACTAAAAATACAAGTTATGAGCTATACACAGGGTAATTAATTTGTAGAACCACTGAACAAATTCAAATTTTGTGGGGAATTATTCAGACAGGAACTCAAATTTTACTGAATTCTCGTGTTCGTATTTAATATCAGATAAGGCCCAGAAATGGATTTGTAAAATATGTTCTATAAATACAGTATAGAAGAAATTATGATGACCAACAAAGTTTGAAGCCTATGGAATGACATAGTTCCATCATAATCCATAATTCGCTAAAAACAATTAAATTTATCAAGTCAAACCTGATTTTGCATCAGAGTACCTACAAAGTGGGGCCTGAAAACCAAACCTTTCGTGGTCAAAATCTTAACTTCCTAAGAGGTTGCCAGAATGAAGTGAAGCTACTATTGACCGAACATAGAGCCTTTATTATCAAGGTTTTTATTAGTACGGGAAAAAAGTCTTGAATTAGGTATTTTATTATTCTCAACTGTTGTACCCGTATACTAATAAGCAAAACTGATATTGATCTATAATTGTCATAAGGCTTGATCGTGATTGAGGGGAAAATCCCCAGTGCACCTCACTTCATACACCAACACATTGGAGAACATTACTTCTGAGACAAAAGCTTTTAAAACTAGCCCTGGGCTCTTAGTCAGAAAGTGTACACAACAAATCTAAAAGCCAGCTCAAAAGGTAAGAAGAATCTTTATCAGGACTATTCAATCATGTGATTACAGAATGACAGGGCCTTGTGAAAGAGCTGCTCCCTACGTGATTCGTCATTATAATGAAGTGACATCTCAACACCCCCAGACACCCCTGACACATCAGCGTGTATTATATTCCTATAAGGATATCAAGAGGACTATATAAGTTCAAGGTGAGGGAAGTGCTACAAAGTGAACCAGGTGGGGATTGTGATTATTATCATTGAGTAACTGCTAAGCTCTGACTTTAGGCTCACTCGTTAACTTTGATTTTCCAACCAAAAAACTTCAGACAAACTTTCTTCTTATGAGAAATTACAGTAATCTCCTCCAACTCATTGGTTAGGATATCGTGATTACTAACTCAATTAGGAAGAAAAGTAAATTGTAAATCTCATAAACCTCATAATAGATGAGTACCTCAGGTACAAACAGAGCAGGTCTTGGCCCTGTAGCATTGCGGATTGCAGTGAGGACGTCTCTTTTGGTAAGTCCAGCTAACGGATGTATCGAGTCCAATGTTTTTCCAAATGTTTCGTGGAAAATATAGCATATTCTAGCACCACCACACCTGAAATTGTACACATTTATTAAAATACTACCTATACAAATAATAATATAATGGCTTTTAGTTTCATATTCACAATTAATATTACGGGATAGTTTGCTTTTTGGTGTGGTTAGTTATAATGATTATCATGGAAAAAATTGAGAAATAACCAACGACAAACGATACCTAATAGATATTTGAGGATCTGTACCATCAGATTACATAAGCTATAATACATAATATTTGGGTGAGCCACAATATTATTGTGGCTCACCCAAATCTACAATTCATCAAATGTAATATAAATAAAGTGAAACGCCGCCAGGAGCCCGACAAAGTAACCTCAGGTACAACTCCTCCCAGACGGTGGGGGAGAGGGAACACTCTACCAGAAAAGTCTATATAACTTAACTCGCGGGACTTTGGGGGAAGCTTTTTAAAAAAACCTTTTTAAAATTCCAAAGTCCTAGAATAAGAAATTTATTTGCGAACAACCGTTACACGGGAAAATAGGATTGAACTGGACTGGACGAGCGTGAGAGAGACTGTCGACCTTTAGCGGAGCTCGCGAGTCCAAGGGGAACTCTGCTTGCTTCAGCATTTAATATCCGCAAACCTGGCGACTTACGTTACCGTATCTTATATGAACCCAAATGAAGGGCTCAGGGGGAAAAACGACCTCAGTCCAATAACGCTGATTTTGAGAAAATCAGCAATTCATAGTTTTCCTACTCTTAGTTCAGCGCTAAGGAAAAAATTACATAACAATCAGTATTAATTAAGGAACCTGTGTATTAGTGGGTCGTAAAGCTTTTATTTTTTGTAAAATAAAGATCACAATTGAAGAGTAGAAATTCATAACAGTCTAAGTGCCAAAAAGTTCGAAAATGAGTAAATAATTTCAATGTAGTCTAAGAACCGTCGCCAACAACCTACAAACCAGTCTAAGAGCCTAGGAGTTTCTCACGGGTTCCCAGAACTCCCGAAAGATCGCAGCACGTCTAAGTGCCATAGAGGCTGGCAACAGTCTAAGTGCCGAAAGACGTGTGCATCATGATAAAAGAAACACAGCATTCGAGACCATTCATACCAGTAGAGTTGGAAAAGACTGATTTTAAAAATTTACAACAGCTTGCGAACGCCACCCTCAACACCAGTAAGCTTAACATAACCCAGTTATCACAAATTCGAGTTTCATACAGTAACCTTCTTAATGGCGTTATAGAAACAAAGAAAGTCCACAACGATCTCACTCAATGGGATGCAGTGAAAGTTTTCAAAAAGAATGTTTCCATTGAGACAATAAAAAATCTGGACATACCTCCCTAGAAACGTCTAGTCGGATTTCAGCGGAGAAACTCACTGATCTGAAGAATATGATAGCTTACCTTGAAAACCCTGAAGCCAAAATTTATTATGAGCAGTTGGTTCGAGAGCAAGAAGATGGTTTCCGACCAGAGCTGGAAGAAGGAGATGATCCTACGAGAAGAGGCAGTAGCTCCTGAGCTAGGAAGAGGCTACATTCTACACATTGCAGTTTAGAAGAATGGAGCGTATGGAAAAATTTCTAAATTTACATTAATATTAATGATCCCAAAAATAGGTAACTTTCTAGTTAAGTTTCGTATTTTCAAACATTTTTGTCAAGTAAAAAACAATAATTTTTCACTTTGGAGGTAGGTAGGTACTTAGACTAGTGTTAAATGTATATTGGATTTAGACTTTTTCAAAAAATATTTCACAAAACTACTTTATTTTTCGAAGTTTACTTAACTTTATTGCTTTACTATTGTTTGAAAGTTTTCATTCACAAATTGAGCACATCAATAATATAAACTGTGAAAAAATGGTGCGTTTTTCTCAATTTCCTGGGAACTACAATTTTGGCTCTTAGACTATTATGAATTTCAACTCTTCAATTCAGTTCAACACATTTTTGCCGAGATGTATGGACTCGTGTCAGTTTTCTCTAGCATGGTAGGTAATTATTTTTACTGTATTTTCGAGGACTCAAGTCGTAGTCACCTTTTCTTGATTAACGCATGTTATAGTACTCTCAAACTGCTACTAGATGGCATCTCAAGCTCATTTTGAGGTAAAACTGGACTGAGGTCGTTTTTCCCCTGAGCCCTTCAAATATTCCATTCCATTTTCAACTCACCCTTCTTTTATATTTTCCTTCAACCCCTTTTCAGAAAATTTCAAAATTTCACAATAAACTGTCTCCCTGTCGATCACAATAAACACTTATTAAACTCTTAAACACTTATTTCCTTTTGTTCTTAATTCTACATTGGATGTCGGAAGGAGGCCCCACGTGAGGCGTCCTTTCCAACATCCAACATCGATACACAAACGACTTTACTTTTTCATGAAGGTTGGAGACCCCACGTGAGGTACCCTAATCACTCATGAAAAAGTAAAGAACGATTATTCAGTAAGCTCACCAGAGCGGTGCGATTAGTTTTCCTTCCTGGCGGATCCAAATTATAACGAGTCACTAAACATATTGATCCATTTTATAAAATATCCACCAAGCAGTATCACTTACAGCTCAGTTGTTTCAATATTGCGAGCTGTCCCCTCAATAGTGTTGCAATATGCCGATGCAAACTTGGTGATAATCTGCAACAGCATCTGGCTCCTGTCACCAATGTCATCACCATAGGAGCTAAGGAGAGACTGAAACTGGGATACCATAACGTTGACTCTGGTCTGCAACAAGCAAAATGACATGTCATTAGTATACTAATGTTGAAAGCTTATATAGGGGTTTTTGCTAACATGAAGTAAGCAAGTTCATGAGGGAGGCCGAAAATGTTCAACCATCACTGTTCTCATTCGATAACGATAGCTGTATGTTATTATTACCTTCAAGTCAGGTAGACAATCTCGAATGTGATGCATTAACAAGCGATTCAGCGTTTTAGCGAGGTAGGGGGTTCCATTGCGATTGGCCAAGGTGGGGTATTTTCGTTGAAGAAATACTGCTTCGTCTCGCAAAGCGTCTTTGATACTCTGAAAAATTAAAAGCAATTGAATTTGTTCTAAAAATAAACCGTACACTTCAAATCAAGTGAGTTCAAGCGATTAGATACCTTCTTGTCTAAAATGTCTTGCTGAGACCGATTAACCACACCAATGATACCCAATTTCACGGGAATAATTTTACCACAGAGCACATCAATGGCATCGGTGCCTGAAAACAGAACAAAGAGAGATTATACCAAGCTACTCGTACTTGATTTTGGGGACCCTAACTATAAGATCCCCAAATCCTCCATCCAACCCTCACAAAATAAGTACACACACAATATTTACATGCATTTCACTAGCACAAGTTTTATTAATCGGCAGGGTTAAATTTTAAGTAGAATGAAATAATATGAAATAATACAAGGAATATATTATATTCCTTGTACTAAGTCACTATTTTGTTTCAGGCTTAGTGATTTCATGTAATTTAGTTGAAGAACTGTGACAATAAATCTAAAATGAAATTAATGAAGTTCAATTACGAACGTCCAGGGCCTATTGCACAACATGTTAATAATATTAGCGAATTTCATTATTCTGTTAGTCCTGATATTATTAGCACCAATATTTTCTGTTGCTCAATGAATCACTTGTTACTAATAATCCCAGAACAATCTTACTCGAAAAATATTAGTAGTTCGGTCTAAAATATTAGTAGGTGGCCAAATATTTCTGCGGAAACAATGTCCCCCACCCCACTGGCTTTCTCCATCAATCATGCCGCAGTCCGCGGTTCCGCATCCATGTGAATCCTGCTTTACTCTGTAATTTTCCCCTTCTGTGTTTTGGGTTTTATTCGGAATTTGGGAATTCGAAATCCGTCAAAAAAGTGAAGTTTACTCTCGCTCGGGATACTTTCTGGCGGCGTCGGCGTACTTCATTTAGAGGATTTTCATCTTCCAAAGATGAATCAAACAATATATTTTCCAACATTGTCACGGCTTCATCACTAATGATCACAGGAGAACTTACACCTTAAGAAATAGGGAAGGAGTGAATACACCTGTCTTAGGGGAAGGAAGAGTTTAGGATTTTTATACTTCGGCTTCCCTATAAACCCCCACCCCTATGCATCAGATCCGGAAGTACCCCCCCCCCCCCCCCCCTATGTCCTTTCCCGGCCACAGAAACATTTAAATAAGGGAGAAGGGTTCGATCCAATGAGCCGTTTTTGCGTGATTGAAGGACAGACACCAAATTCAAAATCGGCATTGTTCGACTCCATTTCACGCAAAACTAATAACTATAGTGAAATTTTTCGAAAATACCCAAGGAACACGAAAATTGTCTCTTAATTTAGTTATATATATTAACGATCTCTTCGCATGCATGTAAATCAGGATGGATTTCTGTTCACATATTGGAAAAAATTCTACTTCCTGGATGTTGCATTATGTTGGTTCTCTCCAGTTATCGACATTGGATGAATTTGAAATGGTCTATTCCACTATTTCTGTCCTCTATTGGTCCCACGATTTATGTATCATATAAATTCTTTCAAGTCACTCGGTTGAAGTATGGGATGGAGGAGCTTCTGGCAGAAATGAAGAGCCTAACTCGATTTATGAAAAAGACAACGAAATCTATCAAAGAAACCTTTATAGATTAGTGTTTGTACCAATATTATTAGTTAATAAAGGTTGTGCAATAGAGCTCTGGAAAAATGTTTCATTTTGTTCATCATATACCTATCCACATACATAAATACAAACTAAGACAAACTCATCTTGAAGCCTAGCTTCTGAGTGGTGTGCTTTAAAACGAACCTGCATCCATTAAATCCAGTTTGGTGACAACAGCCAATGTTCTTCGACCATCAGGATCACATTCTTTGGCAATTTTAATACTCTCACTAGTAGCCATATCAGTATTGGCTGGAGTGACAGCCAAAATGATGGAATTGGGATTCCTTATGTAATGAAAAACGAGTTCTCTAATTTGGTTTTCTATATCTTCGGGTTGATCTCCAACAGGAACCTGTAAAAAAATTTCAATGAGTAGGCTTTCTACACGTCGGAGCACTAACTGGAATAATTCAAAACATTGAAATGTGAAACATGTCCACAAATAGATAACAGATCAACAGCAAAAACAAATTCTACATTTACTGGAAGTAAACAAGCTCACCTTGGTTAACCCAGGCAAATCTACAAGGGTCAAGTTGAGAATATTCGGTGAATACATTTTTAATACTATCGGCTCAACACAAATTCCTTTGTTGTGACCCGCCATTCTGTCAGTCTCGGCAGATATCTCGTTACGAACTTCATCAAAGTCTGTGTAAATTTTGCTTTTATTGTGGAGGAATTGAGCCCATTCTTCAATGCCATTAGTGCCTGTAAGGAAAATAAGCAATTACAGAATGGTTGTCTATAGACTGGAACGAAAGGCCCTGGAATGGGTGACATGCATGGGCGGCCCTGAGTGAAATGAGAAATATGAAAGCTGAATTCTTTTCAATGCAGTTATTTTTTATTGTTAAGTAACCCAACTGCGAGTGAAGGCAGTGAAAAACCAACAAAGAACATCACAGGTACCAAATTTTCAAATAAGTGATCAGCATCTAGTGCAGAGAAAACAGGATGTGCGTTGTCACAATGATTCGGCGATTTTCTCATATTTTCAATGTGAGCAGCTTTATGACATGCAGCAAGAGCAGCTTTACTATACATGGTGAGCCAAAACAGTCAGTGCAGTTTCAAAGGACGATAAAAAAAGATAAATAAATAAAACGACGCAACTTAGAAGAATGCGGTTTGTTCAATTAAATTCCATACAATGACAAGTCCCCATGCCAAATGCCCCTTACAGAGGTGTTGGACATGTTCTATGCAATTGCATGCTTCCAAGCAGAGCGCCTAGGTGACTGTTCGACTGCTGCTCTCACCATTTTGATTATTTGAGTTCTAAAAATTATGTCAGGAAGGTGGCCGCCCTCAGCGGTAATGCACTGATGAAGGCGATTTCTGAAGTTTACAGCCGCTTTTCTGTACATCTTGATGAGAATCACATTGCTTTGGGTCTTGAGCGCTACCAGAGTGTGAGGTCGATTATTGAAAAGCTTTATCTTCAGGTAGCCTCAGAGGAAAAAGTCGCACACACTCAAATCCCCCCCCCCCAAGTCGCCCCTGACAGAACATTAGCCCCCTTTTCACCATTGAGTTTTGCGCTGTGTCTCCTCGTTGTGTTGAAATCAAATATCCCCCAGATGCTGTTGTTCAGCTAACTGATCACATCAATGGCAGAAAGTTTGTTTGTTAACCGCTCCTGCGAGATGGAAGTGGACTTCGTCCAAACTGAGAAAAGTGGACGTTGGTGGCATGGGGTTTATCATCTCTTGGCATCGATTCAATCGGTTTTGCAAGTCTGGAGGTGTCAATTCCTGAACAATCATCATAGTGGGGATAGAATGACAAGTCCCCATGCCAAATGCCCCTTACAGAGGTGTTGGACATGTTCTATGCAATTGCATGCTACCAAGCAGAGCGCCTAGGTGACTGTTTGACTACTGCTCTCACTAGAGCGACATTTTCTTGGTCTTCCCATACCTCTACGCCTTATTCTGGAACCAGTTTCATCCAATGCTTGAACCCATCCCACAATAACTTTGAGGTAAAGGACGGGATCACGACGTGGAATGTTGAAACACAGTCGGAAGGCCTGCTGGGTGACAATGAACGAACGGCCACTTTTGAAAACCGTGGGGATGACGAAGCCCAGTTGCTTTTCTGCCAAAAACCATTGTGCTGACCGCATAACGGGGCCACTAACCCTCCTAGGTACCTACCTAACCCCACCACGAGGGATACAGCTCCCCTTTGAAACAGCTTTGTTTGTTTTGGCTCACCCTGTGAAACTTTCAGGGGACAATTTGGGAAGGCCCTGATAGTAGGGAAGATTGGAGCTGTAGTAACCTCCGTGCTAGGTCAAGGAAGAAATCTTTGACAACCCATAACTCTAATAAGAAACGGAGATATTGAAACGTTTTCTATGTCCATTAAAAACAAAATATCGAGGGTGAAGTGGCAACAAGGCCTACCTCAAATGGGACTGAACAACAGGGCCTACTTCAAATAGTACAGAATAACATGGCCTAACTGACATTTTTGGGCTATTGACTTTTTTTATTCAACGGGATTCAACTTAAAATCTATTAAAATTATTCATCATCCTGTAACAGGGTTCGTGCCGATTTTCAATTTTCAATTTCCCTGACTTTTCCCTGATTTCCAGACCAAAAATTTCGATTTTTCCCTGACTTTTCACAACGTTTCAGGATCCTTTGAACAGTAACGTTTTGCATGAATCGAAAATTTTAGATGTGCAAATGAAGAAAAACAATATAAGGAACAAGTTTTTTTATTCATAAAAAAACGAAGTTTACTTAAAACAAAGTGAGAGATAGAATCACAAGATAAAACACATAAAAGTTTTGAGTACGTGGTTTACATAAACCATACCTTACAAAGGTAAAGGGGTTTTCGACGCGTATCATGGATTTTTCGCAATTCTGCACCCGATTTGAGATTTTTCCCTGACCAAAATCCAATATCCCTGACTTTTCCATGACTTCCAGTGCCCATTTATATTTCCCTGACTTTTCCATGACTTCCCTGACCGGCACGAACCCTGTGTAAGTTGTATGTACAGTATTCTATATAGTATTCTATACTGGTTTATTATTAAATACACGTATGTTCGTTTCTCGTTGTTTGTTGACAAATTGGTTGTGGGTAGGGAGGGTGGGAATACACCAGCTTTGTACTATAGAAATACTAGTGATACTATAGTACACTATATATACTATAGTACTAGAAATACTATCTCCCCCAACTACTTCATTCCCTCAAATATTACGTACCATCCAAATGCAAAAGGTGTCACAATTTTATTTAAAATAGAATAGTTACGGTTAAAAAAGCAGCCACCAGATTGAAAATTGGTAGAGCCATTGAGGAGGAATAAAAGTTCTAAAATGGATGGAGGGGGGGGGGGGGATAAACTAGTACACACATATCATTCGTAATTATTTCAAATTTTCAAGTGTAGCCACATGAAATCACAATTCCACCAATTTAGTCACGAATTTTCCCCATGGTAGAATATACCGATCTAAATCTGTTCTTTGATCACAATTTCCTCAATAACATTCCGAACCCTCAGTTCTTTAAAAAACTAAGAACATACCATGGAACGTAGCATGTTACAGAAGTAGTGGATGATTTTACCTCCATCTCACGAGTAGATGAAAACTCAAGCTGGGTTCACATCCATCCGGTAGTGCGTTCGGGGAGTGCGTTCGGGGAGCTGATTGGTTGGACGTTAGCTGGGGAGGGGGAACATTCTTACCGGAGAAGCACTTTTGAAGCGTACTGTACGCATCAGATTTTTTAGATATTTGCCGCAGCCGCATCTGCGCAGTTCACTACTGCGCATACGGAAATGGCGGCGCTGTTGAAAACAGCTGTTGAACCTTCCCAACTGCCGCGATTCCCCTCCATCCCCTCCACTGCTTTTCACTAGCTTCCCCTATCCGTATTGCCGCAGCCTACCGGATGGATGTGAACCCAGCTTCATACTTCCAAGGACATGAAAAGATCGAAACATTTTCAAAGATTTTAACTCAATTACTTAACAAGCAATTTTGACACTATGTCCAATGATACAGGGATGTCCAAACCCATGAATTTCATTGGATAGATACAAAGCAAGCTACTTCAAGGATTGTCTGAACCTCAAAGGTACGTAGCCCTTTTACCACAATTTGGCATTCAAATATTAAGTTAAAAGTAGAGATCGGTCACGCACGACAGAATGGTGCCGAATTTAAATTTGATCCCGCTAGGAGGAGACAAATAGCGGTTAGTCATCACTAATCAGTTATCGCGTATCCTGTCTAATTTTTGAAGTGATTCAAGAGAAGCGTCCTTCAAATCTAAGGAAACTTCTCAATTGAGCAATCAGGCAAATAGGCAGTCGGCCTACAACCCCTTAGAATTCCACTCAATAGGGGGTGATAAGCTCATGATCCTCATTGCAGGGCCACTGCATCACGGAGAACAAACCATGAGTGGATTCGTATTTGTGCTTGCTCATTACCAGTAGAGGTTGAACGGCTTTTGATAACTGAGTTGTGTTAAGCCCGTGCGGGTCGTTCAACTCACCTAATTCGCTTCTCCGCTGCTTGTCATCTTTAGGGCAGTAGTTGAGCTGAAGAACGAGTGGAGTTCGCGTCACTATGCCGGTGCCCCTCGGAAGGAACGAACGTCCGACGACACTTTCGATGACCGAACTCTTGCCGGAGCTCTGAAATTCATTGAAAAATAGATATTGTATCAAAGACGGAAAGACTTGAAAAACTCCGCAAACTCCGATGTTCAAAATAAAGAGACAAAAGGGACGTTGAGAGAAAACTCACTTGAGTTCCGATGACAGTTATCTGTGGAAGTTGAATTGCATCCGCGCCGACGGTGTTGAAAACATCTTGTAATTTGTTAATTACTGGGATGAGAGCTTCCATTTCTAAAACCGATTTTATCCCGCTGTAAACACGGCTAACCAATTCACAAACAGCCGTCCATTGAAGTACACATGAAAGAGGACGGAGCGAAAACTGAGAGCTAAGTTCCAGAGAAAGGAAAATCTTTTGAAACGCTTATCAGGGCTACCAAAGCACTGTATGCGCGATTGATATGGAGGGGGTCACGGAACGGCTCGATAACTGATATCATGGATACTATACGATGAACGCAACTGGAGAGGGCACCAACCCTGTCTTATCGGGTGTTATCAACCTCAAAGAAGATGGCCGATTAGTTCTGGACGACACCACGGACTGTCATTTCGCCAACTTTTCAGGGCGGCCAAAAGAGTGGTTTCCAATGAATTCACTCCTCATTGAGGAGTCCTCAATATCTATTTATTTTCTCCACCTGCCAGTTCCCCATGCTCCTGATAGCGTTTTTAATCGAATGAAACAAGTTTGAGACCAAAAGAACCATTTTCATGGGAAATGACGACGGTAAGTGGCGTTGTTCGTCAATGCTTGATGGCAAGTTGTGTTGCATCTCCCTTTCCCACTGGATTTCCACCATAAAATTACTATGATTGAAAATAATTCTTTTCATTCCGCCCTTCTTATGGATACAGTTTGTTTGTGTAGACCCTAGACGGTTATTATAGGAAGGTAGTACCTATTCACAGAAATTACTAGCAAGGACTTTTATGCTGAATTCGATGCGATACGATGCTACGCAAAGCGAAAGGAGGCGCAAATTTCCAAGCGATGCGATGCGGTCATAGCGATTACAGGCGAGTAGGCCAGTCAAGTGTTTGATGTCCTGCAAAGATTTTTTTTTAAACATCTTTATTGTTGCAACTGTATATTAAACATCTAGTAGCTTCACTCTGTTAGTTAATTTTAACGTAGTACGGTTCATAGATCACTACCTACTACCAGGTTTTCATGGTTCGTTGCTCAATTTTTAACAACTTCGGTCGCGATGGAGATCATCCTCTTGAACATACCAGGGGGCATTAGCTATGCTCCTGAGAATTTTGTTTTGCGTTGTTAGGATTATTTTCAGTTTGCTCCTCTTAGTGCAGCCCCATAACTGGCAGCCGTAGGCCCAAATTGGCTTGATCACTTGTTCGTACAGTAGCATTTTGTTATGTATAGGCAGTTGGGATTTTCTCCCAATGAGCCAGTAGGTACATCTTCTTGAATTTTAGGTTGATTTCTTCCTTTGTTTTATTGGAGAATACTAAAGGCGGGTTCACAAAGTCCGGATTGCGTATAGCTCGAAGGTTGGGAGTGTACTTCCATGGCCTTGACCACTCACAGAGCAATACGCAATCCGGACTTTCCGCTCCGATGTGAACCCGCCTTTAGTGCAGTGAAAATTAAAAGAAAACGTGAGTGGGTGCATGAAGTCAATCACCCAAGATGTACTTTAGGAGAATAGGTATCACTATTCGTACAGTCACCAGCGAAAGGATGAAAAGCGGTTTTGGAGCTACTTCAGAATGACTCTAAGTACTTTTGCTTACATTTCATCCCGAATTTCCAATGCAATACAGAAGCAGAACACCAATACCAGGATGGCCATACCGGCAGAAGAAAAGGTCACAATTAGGTGAGTAAGATATATTCACTTATAAAAGTTGTGTCAGCGTATTTTTAAGAACGGACTTTTCTATGTTCATCGTGAATTAATCCAAAAACAAGAGAATAGAACACAACAGAACAAATAGAAGATTACTCACTTCAAATCTCAACGCTGCTTGCGATTGTGCGATGGTATCAGACAACCCGCCTGAAACCTCTCACAATCGAGTCGTGTTCATATTACAGCTACAGATCCCATATCGTACACAAAAATGTGTTAAAATGTGAAAACTCGTGTTGTATTTCAGTCTCAGTCATCTCTTAAACTGACTAGGCGGGTTCACATAGAGCGGATTGCTCTGTGATTGGTCAAGGCCAATCACAGAGCAATACGCACTGAACCCGCCTTTAATTATTAAATCAGTTATTGCATGTCGAGGGTCTCACGGCAACTTCCCACATCGTCATTTTGGCGACTTTGCAGCAGAGCCAAAAAACCACCTGCCAATGACTATGTTTACTAAGTACCTAATTCAGTAAAATAAATCGTAATTTTTAGTGTTACCTAACTTATACTTAGTTGGATCGATCCGCCGGGGGAAGACGCTTCGAATGGTATGCATAACTCATTTTGGCCAAAAGTGACGATGTGGGGTGTTGCCGCGAGACCCTCGATATGAGTAACACAACAGGACTCCATCGCACTCTTGGATGCATTTGGATGCTCTTGGATGCATAATATACTCATAATGAGGTAGGCATAACGTCCCAGACCTCAGACAGCATCACAACGATCTCAGGCAGACATTGTCACTCGGAGATTTAATCCACAATCTCATGATAAAAGAGGTAGCCATAATAACACTCCTGTCTTGTACGATTCTACTTTATAAAATAAAATGGGCAACTTTGTTAACAAGGTGTTATTTCACTGCAATAATTCGAATAAAAGTCAAAGTTACAAATTTAAACAAATTTTGCTTTAGAACCCTGGCCGTGACAAGTTTTTTGTCTCTCCTGTAAAATTTCCAAAAATGGAATCAGCTGGTTTTGACAGCAAACGCCTCATTTATGAGAAGGGAGGAATGAAAATGAGTAATTATCTATATTATTAAGATGTTCACAAAAATGATTTCAATTACTGAAATTTTCTGGTGGAAATCCAGTGGGAAAGGGAGATGCAACACAACATGCTATCAAGCGATTGACGAACAACACAACTAGAGGCTAATTTACACGAGTAGAGTAAACGGTAGAGTAGAGTGGTAGAGTAGAGTGTCCTACTTGCACTCTACTCGTGTAAATGTTTTCAGTAGAGTAGAGTTCACTCTACTGACTAGTAAACGGTAGAGTAGAGTACTCTACCACTGTGGTAGAGTGACCCTACTCTACCATCTCCCCCACCACCAGAAATTGGACTACTGTTAACAGCATCCCTCATTACAGTGTCCTGACGTCGGATCAAGGGCGAAACAAGTTCCAGCAGCTGTTTGAAAGCCTGTGGGTCTTCAAACAAGAGTTCTTTCAGCAGAGTGGCTGATGCTCTGTGGGTTTCTCTCCGATCCAATTCCTCACCCACTCCCTTTTTTCTCTCCTTTCCTCCTCCCTCAACATCTCTTCCAACTCATCCACCAACAAACTCGACACGTTCAATAAACTTTTCCTCACTTTTCTGATGTTCCTGTTTCTGTTCGCCATTTTTCCTTTCAATGACCAGATAACGACAGAATTGAGTTGAAAAAAACAGCAGCTCTCGGCGACTCGCACTCTACTGACGTGTGAACGACCCAAGGTGATGACGCGGTAGAGTAGAGTAGGCGGTAGAGTGGTGGGTAGAGTGGAGAGGACTCTACTCTACCATTTACTCTACTCGTGTAAATCATGCTTTACTGTCGTCATTTCCTTGAAAATTGTTCTTTTCGCCTCGAACTTGTTTCATTCGACTAAAAACGCTATCAGGAGCATGGGGAAGTAGCAAGTGGAGAAAATAAAGGAGGAGTTGGGGAACCACTCTTTTGGCCGCCCTAAAAAGTCGCCAAAATGACACTACTTGGTGTTGATCTACTCTTCTCTGGTTGCACAGGTTTGACGACAGAGTGTGCTACAGAGGTTCACCTTGTTCAGCTCCCAAGAGTATACCTAACCGTGTAATGGAATAACTCGTCTGTATCATGCTTTGAGTATAGTTAATATAATATTATTATTATATCATTAAATCATATTAAAGCATTATATAAGTACCTAGTTCATGCTCGGTGGTTTCATGCATGGCGGAATTTTGCTGGTGTTGTGTTGGCACCATTGTATGTGTATAACCTATTCGAATGATCAGTTTATGTTCTCCCTGATATTTTAGTGTTTATTACTTTATGGTCATGTAGATTTATTTTTTGTATTATTCGTCGATCTGTTTGGACCATTGGCGAAAATATGACTTGCTTTTGGTGCACCGAGTCGACGTTCCCTGTTGCCGTCACTGACGTCCCTTGTTGATTTCGTTCGAAGATCCCTGTGTACTCTTTGTACGTGACAGAATTGTTTTCACCTTCACGCTTCGCGAATGGACGGTAAGACAATTTCCGTGTTTGACAAATGTAAATATGGCTCTTGTATATGGTCGAAGAGTTGAATATCGAGGACATGTTCAGTAGTCAAGTCCCTGTCAACGCCCTTCACGGGTTGGCGAGTTGTATCTGAGATTGGATTAGTAGGTAGCTCACTGTTCAATATTCAGCTCCGTTCAGCACTGTTCATGGTTTCCGTGTGAATAATTCAATGTAAGCTACTTGCTGGTATCTTTGTGTATGCCCTATAATCTCATTGACACAATTCTAATCCAAACCGATTGATGTTGATCCATCAAGATCAATTGATCTGAAGTCCACGGGGCTCCTCGCATACATTGGATAGTTGATGGTTCAGTATTATTAGTGAAGTTATGTGTCAATTGTCCTTTCAACGGTCAGAAGCATCTCAGTGCTTCCGTATGACGTGTTGCCAAGCCCTGATGCTGGATTCTGTCTGTAGCACTAACTAGGTACGTACGTATATGCTCTAACTAACGGAACTGGTGCAGATAATTCCATTCATGAACTGAGGTCAGAACAACTTCAAATCACCCCCTATCATGCACAGAAACATAATATGTTTCTGCGGGCTCGGTGAAACACGTTTGGCCACCAAGGCGACACAATTGGCCACACAATGTAAGACCCGTTTGACCACGGGGTTTTAAGCTGTTGAAACTAATTTCTACGTGATATTATGTCATATAATTCGGACATAATATGTCCAACTAATCTATATGGTCCTAATCTGTTGTTTGGGGGATGTTTTTATTCCGCAACCCTATCCACTTGGATCTATTTGTCCCCCTATCCACTTGGATCTATTTGTCCCGGTCTTTATGGGACCCGATTCATACGGACTCGTTCTCAACTTAGACCAACCGGGAGCCGATTTACCGTCCCCTGTTAACATGGGGTCAGAGGGACACTTCTAATAAGATTCAGTCATATTCATCATTCAGCTCGTACTACGAGTTGTTTGTGAACAGTTTAAGAGTTCTCCTTCTGATTTCTCTGTTCAAAGATCCTTCCATTAGTTCTTCTTATATGTGGTAACCAGAGTACAATGAAGCCATAAATCTCCTTACTACTATATTAGTCATGAAAACTTTGTGTTTGAATTCCATGACGACAGTGGTAAGTGGCTCTCTGTTAATAGTAGTAATTTCGTGGCCAAACGCGCCACTCAACTTGTGGCCAAACGTGTCCTCCACTCTCGCCGTATTGGTATCCAAACGTGTTGCGCTTTCAGCACTCAGTGGCCAAACCTTTTACTCCCTGCGGGCTATGTAATTAGAGTAAATATTTGAATCTAATTTTCGAAATTCTACACGCAGGTTTTTCCCCAAAAATCTTCTTTATTAGGAACGTAACATTACAACTGAGCTTGGCCCATCAAGTTAGTTTACTTTAATACTATATTCGACAATGTGTAGAGTTCATAGCCCGATAGCAACTACTCTACAGGATCACTTTTCCTCAAGACTTGTCACATCACGTTACAAGTTTGAGAGGTTTCGTTCTGTCAACACGACGGATGACGCTGCTGTTGTCTAGTATACGAAGAACTTCTAGGTTCATGTGTTCATGAAGCCGCCGCAGACCCTAACCACTTTGCTAATTGTTTTCATCTTGAAGGAGCGTTTACAATACTCCTTAGTGGATATATACCTATAGAGCGGTAGGGGTCAGGTACCCATTCTCCGACTCCGGGCCTGTGACCGGTCAGGCAACTGGGGACAGTGGAGCAACCAGCATTCTGAATAGCTCCCATCCCAACATCCATGCTACCGGCTAGAGGGTTCCACTGTAAAATGCGGTGCTTAGGATATCAGGTACCAATCAGCGGTCGAGCCATTCGCCTGTCTGGACTCCTGAGTGGTCAGCATACCTCCCTCAGGTTCAAATGGTGGGCTGTGTGCCTTCACTCCTGCCTGCAGGTTGGGGGAGAAGCGTAATCCGGTGCGGATTGGCTCTCCTTAATGCTACTTTTCCATCATGGAAGAAGAGCTTGTATGATCCTGATGTTTGTCTTTTTCGTGCTGCCCCAGAGCTGGATGTCATACGTCTAAGCAAGCCTTAAAATTTGCTTGTAGATAAGCAATCTGTTGTTTAGCGATAGTTCAGAGTACCTGCCAAGCAGCCACTACATTTTTTTGAACTTGTCATTTAATTTATCTATTTTGGTTTATTATCTTCGATAATGAACCATTGGAATCGCCCAAAGAAAAAAAAATTTTAACCCCCCCTCAAAATTTGTTGGATTACGTTTCAGGATACGTAGATTCAGAAAATCGAATTAAAAAAAATCCGTCCGTCCGCCGTACGCCGTCCGCCGTACGCCGTCCGCGCCACTTTGCCCAGTTAGCGTTGAGCTAAAATTACGAAATTCGGTTTCTGGGTTTGGACCAGCCCCACAATGGTCCTCGAAACTTTTCATAACCCTAGGTCAAGGGGAAGGGGTTCAAAATGAAATTTAAAATTTCGACAATGTCATATCTCAAAATATTTAACTGAACCGTGCAATGTTTAATTCACTTTTGAATGACCTGAAAAATTACGAATCTTTTAAGACCAATTGGATTTTTGTGCGACCAGCCGTTCGTTCACAGTGAGCGCGCAAAGGTTTAGGAAAAACACTAAACTTCGCGTCGAAAACGCCCGTTAGATGGGTGAACCTGCAGACGCTCAGAATAAAACTACCTTTTTTCATCTTCCCGGTAAACTACAGTCTAGAAATTTTAACCGTGAGTCGGGGATAGACCACATTGCAATATTCACCCGGTTTCTCATCTGTAAAATTGTTTAAATAATACCTATTTGTTTAAACAAATTAAATTTTGATGATGAGCTAGATACTTGAAATTTTAAATATAGGTCAGAAATGGATGACATTTCAATATTCACTCGGTTTGTATGACATGGTATGAGTATGGTAAGGTATATTATTGTATGTATGATTTAGTACAGTATGATAAGATAGAAAAGAAATTCGTATGGTATGGTATGAGTACGGTGAGAATATGGTATGGTGCCGATTTGCAACACAGTCTGGTATAGACAGAAGGGTGATCTGCACAAGGAAGATAATAAACCGTTGTGTCAAGAATTTGCAGAGTTTTTTTGTTTGTTAATGGCATGCTCCTTCCACCTCAGTTTTGCATCAAGAGTCATTCCTAAATACTTTGCTGTAAAGGCGTGAGAGGTCTCACGCCTATTCAACGTAACTGGTATTTTTGTTTGTAAAGTTAACATGAGTAGATTTCTGTTCGTTGAGTTTGAGTCGCCATTTGTCCATCTACTGACATTGTTAACAATATCTTGTAATTCCCTAGTTGCTTCGTCTACCGTATCGCCAACCGCTAATAGAGCAGTATCATCAGCAAAAGTTGCGATTGTTGTGTCGTCATTGCTAGGTACATCACGTGTAAACAGGAGATGGAGCAAGGAGATGGAGGACCCGAGCACGTTACCTTTCGTTACACCTGCCTTCACTCTCCCTCATGTTTCACTCTAAAGTTTCTCTCAGCGAGAAAAGATTTCAGAATTAAGTAGAATCTACCCGCAGGTGAGAAATTGGATGTTTTCCTCTTTCTCAACATCTTCATTACTGATCTCCACTTTAGAGATCGATCTCCATCAAACGCTTTCATTGGTGAGAAATGTGTTTGTGACTGGGTATTAGGAGCTAGTTAAGTTCTGAAATTTGGCTTGTAATAAAGGACTTTGTTGTAATTATCACTTCTCTAGTGGAAAAGTAAATGATCATTAATCTAGTGGAAAACAAAAGGATCATTTGATACTCTAAATACCCTTAGAAGGCGTTCAAGTACATCGTTTTGACCATAGAACTATCATTGTTGAACCATTATGATAAAATAAACAACGTGACATTTACAATAATTAATTATTAATTGTTACCTCAATCTGTTTCAGTTTTTCCTGTGTAAATATGGAACAACACATGGACTCAAACGGCATGATGAATTCCAATAATGACAAAATTCATTCTCTGTGTTTGGGAGTTGAAATTTGCGTAGTGTGTGGCGACCGAGCTTCAGGTAACTTGTTTTTGAATTTCCTTATTTTTTCCTCTTTACAATCTCAATCCAATTAGGTATCCATCGTTATTCCATAGTTATTATTCAAACCTTGCTATATATTCATCCTTCGAAATTTTGGATGTGTTGAACTTCCTTGATTGACGTCTTGATGATCCCTTGATTATTACTGAAGAAGGGAATTCGATTTTCTAAGAGCCAATATAGGTCTTCTTCCGACTGCTTCTTCTGTTTACCTTCTCTGCTCCCATCTCACTAGTTCGTAGTTCTTATTATGCGATATGATTCACTCTCGCCTATAGTATAGAATACTCGTATATTGGATCGGAATCCAATCCATCAAGCCATTCTTTACTTACATTGATATGTATATCTCTAAAATTATGCTGTAACTATGTTTTTCCAGACAGTTAACTGTGGTGAGGATAATACAATGTGGTTTTGAGTTCATCCACCTCTTTCCATAGTGCACTGAATATTTGTGAAGTGGATGTACTTTTACTCATTTCATTCATGTTTGTTCGATATCTGTAGATAACGAACAATCCTTGTAAACATCGTACAATCAGTTACAAATATTATTTTAGTCAAATGTTTTATTTTAGGACGTCACTATGGGGCAATCAGCTGTGAAGGCTGTAAGGGTTTTTTCAAAAGATCCATCAGGAAACGTCTTGGATATCAGTGCCGGGGGAGCCAACAGTGTGAAGTCACAAAACATCACAGGAACCGGTGTCAGTACTGCAGACTCCAAAAATGCCTGACCATGGGCATGCGAAGCGACTGTGAGTTCCTTATAATTATTCGAATTATTCTTAAATAATGTAGAAACAAAGGAATTTCCTTCTATCTGAAGCGCTGATTCTTGTATACTGGAACGAAAACGTCGGATGTCCTGAGCCTTTCGTCTTTGAAATAACCGGTGAAAATTGGTATAATAATGTGGGATGCGAGAGAGGATGGCCTCGTTGACGGCTAGAAACAAATAAATTTATTAATTTTTGTTCATAATTAACAAAAGGGTGAAAAGGCTTGTTTGGATCTGATGTTATGGTGTTTCACATATAAATTGTAATCCATAGTAGAGATCACATCCTGTTTGAATGTAAAAAACAAGGCTACATATTCTAACTTAGGTATCAGTTGTTTTATTACCTTGAATCTGTTGATAAAAATGCTGTTCAAGTATATTCCCCCTTTACTCATCAGGCATATGAAATCACAATAATTCTGTATACTGTAGACAATAGTACTGTCTACTTTCAATAATTGTCTGTCAATCTGCTACACCTCTACTTTCTCTACAGAAGAGCAAGTGCAGAGTACCAGACAGCTCAACGAAGGGAAAAGCTAACGTTTGAATGTTCGTTGGTTTGGGTTAGGGGAAGGCGGTGGTTGTAGCCAAATCGAAAAATAAGCGCATCGCGTTGACCAGCTTGAGCTCTTGGGACTTCTTTCACCACTCGTGTGGTTTCAAATAATAATAATTGAGTCAGCAATACATACAATGGAGCGACCTGATTTGTCATTGGTGACTCAGGGACTTGAGATTAAACGTGTACGTATCTGAACCACGACGGTTTTGGTATTTAAGAACAAAGTCACACAATCACACATACACAGTATTGTCATTCAGCGGACGTAAGACCATTAGTGCGTTAATGGTGAAAACTTAAACTTATACTGGGTATTCTTGGAAATGAATGACTAATTCCTTGAGAAAACGACCTCCAACCCATCCTGATCCTTTACTTGCGGATTGTGTTCAAATCTCAAGTACCAAACTGCATTGCAGGATCAAATTAGACAACTTGCCTAACCAAACTGTGTGGTTCATCCGCCTGGCTAATCTATATATCTATATCTATTGCTCTTCTCTAAAAAATATCTTCAGAAATAATGGGTCAATATGATATCTTTATTGCATAGGATTAGGAAGTGATTTGTTGAAGAATGAAGTGACATGTGAGTGTGAGTGGTGATATGTTGGTACCTATCTCTCATACAAAAAAAGCAGTTAGTTTTCAAGTTATATGCATTAGAGACGCTATAATATTGTTCTACTATATAAAAACGAATGCACCTAAGCACCTCAAATTACAAAGATCACAACAACAACAAAATACACTGAAATGGTGAAAACAAGGGTATGTAGCTGACCCATTTCTATGTAGTTTTTAAACCAGAAATAGCTAATTAACTGCAGTTTACTGTAGTTGGGATTGGACCCTAACAAGGTGAAGTGGGCCAGTACTATTCAACCAAGTGATGAGTGCAACCCATTAGATTTACAAAACCAATTGATGTGCTGGGTGTGTGACCCAGACAGAAGGTAGAAAGGCTCTGTGACACGCTAAGCACCTCACCTGCTGAGTGTGTGTTGAACTAATCTCAAAATAGAAACCTGAAGAGCTCCCAATAGAAGACAAAACAGTAATAAATTCCTCTCCTTTTCAGCTGTGCAACATGAAAGAAAGCCAATATCTGTTAAGAAAGAATATCCAAACCACAGCAACTCTATCGGCTTCGGAGAAGTTCCAAGCCACCCATTGAATTTCTCTCTGTTCATGGATCGTGATGTAAAACCTAACTACGCCCATACACCTCACTGGCAGCAGCTCAGTATCAGTCAGCCGAACTTTGGAATGTATGCTTCATACAATACGTATGCTGGTATGTATTTGTATTTTTAAATTGATTTTCTGTTACAAAGTATATAGATTTTTTTGAGATACAAAATTTCGATTTGCATTTAGAAATTTGAAGCAATTTAGGAACCTGAAAAATTCTGGATCCTTGAGCTTCTTTGGAACAATTTGGTAGTTTTGTAGTCCCCCTGGGGTTTGTCGGGATAATCATTGTTTTTCAACTAGATGGTTCCAGATGAGTTTTACACTTCCAATAATTATTGCCTACTTGTGATTCAAGTTAATACTACTCATTTCGAACACCAAATTTATTCGGCTCATCTTTACAGAGAGTGGATATTCAAGAGAACCGAACACCACTAGCAGTAACAACTATGACGATAACAACTACGAAGAATCATCTGACAGTGATATTATCGAGTCATCCTATCCAGCTCAAGAGGACCGGGCAACCATAAATGATACTCTCGAAGCTATACAGATGGTGCATAATTTGGTAAACCCTATTGTAGGCAATAGTTCAATTGGGATAACAGTAGGATTTGGACAAACAGGAATGACTTGATGGGCTTTGTTGCTTATGAGGTACAACTTTGTTGCTTATGATTACAACCAAGATTTTTCTACAAGCCGCATCTGCATATTTGGATTGTCCCAACAAACTTTTCTTACTAAAGCAAATCTATTGTAGGGAACCATTTCCCAAGTTTCCTGTGCCGGTCTGTTTATACGTTTTCTTGGACATTCAAGGTGAACGGTCCCGCTGCCAATTCTGATGATGAGGAGATAGAAAACATCCAGATTGATGGCCGTATTTTGGAGGATAACACGTTCACATTCAAGATCCAAAACCCGTCACCTGTACCTGAATTCAATGACGTTCATTACATCATCGAGTGTGCATCAAGGCTCCTATTTCTTTCTGTACACTGGGCAAGAAATGTTCCTGCATTCCAAATGTTTAGGTATGCACCCTGAAAATGTTCCTCCTCATTTCCTTCCCGAATCAACTGTATTCACGTTTATATCCAATGTGTGTTTATATCCTATGTTGCAGCGTCCAAAACCAGATCAGTATAATGCAGGGATGTTGGAATGAACTATTCCTCTTGGGGCTCGCTCAATGTTCAAAAACACTGTCCTTTCCCAATATAATCTACTCGATGATCAGTCATCTGCAGAAGTCTGTTGCAGAAGAAAAGATTTCAGTTTCTAAAGCCAAAGCAGTAAGTGTTCTTAGTGTTGATGGCTCTTAACCTGCAAAGAAGTCATTCAACTTTGGAGACGACAAATAGAAAATGAATGGTCAACATTTCAAAAATAATTAGACTTCCTGTCGGTTGGTTATTTTCAATTGTTAAATATATTTTTCTGTTCTTAGGTGACCACTCACATTTTTTCTCTGCGTGATTATTGTCAGTCACTAGCTTTACTGAATGTTGATGACCAGGAATTTGCTTACCTGAAAGTCATATCTCTGTTTAGCCCCGGTAAGTACAAAGAGGGTTGAAGAAAAAATTATTTTCTATGTTTGAATGTAATCTTGATAAAAAAATTCTTTGAAACAAAATCAAGAGAATCAAGCGGCAAAATTAGTTTGCCGTTTCAACTCGAAATATGTTGATCAGAAAATTGTGACGACAAGTGCTAGCCAGCATCCAGAGTTGCGCCGCCCCGACGATCATCTAGTTTATATCATTCTTGGGTTTGAAAATCACCCCAAAAAATTCTATAATTCCTATTTCTTAAGTCTTTAATCATTGATCGCTTTACTTGTGTGTTTTTCAACCAAATGATACCCAACAATGGTTTGGTTTTATGCCATGGTTGAATTGGACATAATTTACCATTCCATCAAGCAGGAAACACCTCATTTTATGAGTGAAGCTCAGAAATTGATCAGTAACACTATATATTTTCACTTTCTTGTGGCTTCAACTAATTTTTATTGGACTGGTCTTTCCAGATTTTGGTATCAATGTCGCTATAAAATTAGTTATGTTGTAAGTAAGTCATTTTTCAACATTTTAATCTTACGAACCTCACATGTAAAACATTTCAGATAACCGTATGGCATATTTGAGGCGTCGACTTTCACAACTTCAGCAAAAAGCAGTGCAGGAGCTGAGGGAACAAATTGGAGAGAACAATTCTGACAAGTTTGCCAAATTACTTCTTAGGCTTCCCCCGCTAAGAGCTCTGAACCGTTATATCATGGAACAAATGTTTTTCCCTGGACTTGGAGATCAGTGTGACATCGACAATATAATTCCTTTCATCTTGAAGATGGATAGTACAGATTTTTTCTCTGAACAAGGTTAGTTATTAAAATTCATGAGGTTTCTAAGGGTTTCAACTAACTGGTATTTACATTGTCATAATGCACACAAGTATGTCACGAACGGTTTCTCCATTCCCCCTTACTGTAAGTTGTGTGTTGATTTTAGATCACAACTTAATGAATCTTGATATCAGGAGTCATCTGTGGCATTCAAAACATAGCTGCATGACAGTTTTAGTTTTCTCGCCATTAGTAAAACTAGTAGACCAGAACTAAATAAACTCCTGAACTTCAAAATATAAAGAAGACCCAGGCCACAAACTACTGACTACAATACCAAAGATATTTTCCAATTTTAAGTCTTCAGAGACAAAATGTTTTTGGATGGGCGCTGGCCATAGGGCATGTTGGACTAGACCAAAATTATTTAATAATGAATGAAGAGATGATGCTTGTAGTGATGGAGGTTGTACGACAGCCGCCAGTACAACTTAGTTTACGAAATTAGAGATGAGTGTGACCTCAAGGGTGCCCCCACAAGCAGGAACTCTTGTCACTCAGCTTGGAAGGGATCACGGTCATCCCAAACTCCAGTGGTTCTATCAGAAAGTTGGGAACTGTCACATGTTCTAATTGAAAAAAGTTCTAATTCTGCTTTCTGTTTCCAGGGTCATTTCAAAGTAGTGCTATGGATGCGCTCTTTATAAAATCTGAATCGAGAAATGAAGAGGCTGTTGCGTAATTATGCTCTATGGTAAAGTGTCTCCAAACCGCAAACGGTAGATATATCTTTTTGAATAGTAATTTTTATTCAAGTTCAGTTTTTGATGAAGATGGGTGGAAGTACCCATTTGTAGTAGAAATAGTTCCCTTTGTTTGGTTTATAGTATAAACAGTAAACAAATGGCTTTTTAAAATCAGTCAAATTTGTCTATCAACTGATGACTGAATGGTGAAATAACGTGGTCAGGTTCTATTTACATGACTGCCTGAATAATTTGTAAGTTGTTGAATGAATAATTGATCTTGGACTAGGACTGAGCCCTTCTCCCTCTCCACACACACCTTTGGCAGAATGTGTCGTGTTGTTTCAAGATTTGTCCCACAACAAATGACTCCTAATTCGTCATCTCCGTGGCTAGATAACCTAACCGCGTATTGTCCCTTGATCATATTTCTCTTTATGAGAGATCTTGATTTGAATGTGAACATGGTCTCTGTTCAGTATACATCAGTTGGAGCTGGGTCCCATTCATTCCTCAGTTAGAGCTGGGTTCCCATTCATTTTTGTTTGGTTCTCTTGAATCAATTGAAACCTAAAATAAAAACACCAATTACAATGAATCTAGTATAGTTTTAATTATTAATTTTATAAACGTTTTAAAACTCTATTTATATCAATTGCTGAGTGTAGAAACGGGACTAGTCCCAAAAACCAAATTTTACAGGAGACGCCAACTTCCTACACACAGGAGGAATGAATTTAAAAATTTGGTAAATTCCCTACATGATGTAGACTCCCGATGGATATTTTACATCCAGTCGTCACCATAGTCGGCCATCAGGTATGGCCGTGGCAGTCACTTTTGAGCGATGGATGTGTCCTTTCCTTCCACTCAACCATCGAAATTGCAAAGTTGTGGGCTCTATTTGATTAATTACGATCAGATTGAAAAGAAAACAAGAACATAATGACTCAGATTGTATGTGGGATAATTTTTATTTACCAAAGAATATCAAAACAGAATTTAGACAACTTTTATTTCACGTGTGTGAGTGTCCCCCTGGCAGGAAAAAGTTTCATTAGGATGCTTTTAGGAACTGTCCATGGTAGGCCACTTGAACAGCTCGTTCCAGAATCGATGTTTTGCTCAGTCGGGGATGTACTGTTGAAGACGTTTCAAGTCATTAATTTTTTTTTTTTTTTTTTTTTAATTTATTGGGTTTTTTCGACCCTCGCAGAGTTTGTCTTGGGGCAAATCGAGGTTCGAAACATTCGGGTTTCTCAATGGGTAAGTGAGGGTGACCAATCCTCCAATGACTTGTGAAGTTCCCACCATTCCAGGAAAATAATTGGAGGCTTCAAAGTAGTGGTAAAACGATATCAAGAATTCACTCTGATCTTTGGCATCTTTGTTCCTCGTTTCGATGGAAGAGGTAATTTATCGCTAAAACTGAGGGTACCATTTTGAACATTCTTCACCATACTGGACAATCATAACGCGAATTTTATTGGAAATCTGCGAACAGCTGACGATTGTATCAATATATTCATCCGATAACACTAGGCTGTGAATAACATAATCACCTGAAACCGTGGGGGGGTTCGTTCTGGTTGGCACGACAAACAACGACAGCGCTTTCGGTTGAGTTAAATAGAAGACACGTCCTGGGCTTGTACCGCTCATACGCTCAACGCCGATTTCGTTCATCAATTTCTGCCGCCAAAGGTTACAGGACGTGTCTCTTTTCCACACTAAATGTGTATTGACACAAGAAGAACAGTTTTTCTGGAAACCCCGATATTGACTAACTTATGGCCTTGTCCCTTTTCTACACTCAGCAATTCATATGGTCTAGGCAATATTTACTGGTTGGGAGATCCCGCATTAATGTTAAGTTCGGCTATCTGGGCTCAGCCCTATTCAAAAGATTGTTCTACCTCATACCACTCTGAAAATTGGTTAATTTAATTTCAAAACTTGTGTGGAAAAATGAATCAATTGCCCTACTTGAAAATAATCACGCCAAAAGAGTTTTCATTGGAAAGTCTTTATATTTTACGATGGTACGTCTTGTATTTCATAGCGTAACCTCTCAATTTTCATTTATGAAACTCTTCAAGAATAGTGAGGGAGAGATTATTTACCGTAGTGTGACTGTTTTTGACGTTATGGGTTCAACATTTTCGCACACTGAATTTTGGAACGAGGAATTTATTAATTTGTTAGATGTTTACTCCCTTATTTGCTGTGCGCCAAAGCTCAAGTTCAAACTGATATCACCAAATCGATTGACCTGCACAGTGAGGAATATAATCAACCGAAAAATACAGTTCTTAACAAATTTACAGGGGTTAGGGGTTATTGCTACTTCTGTCAATAGGGATTGACACATGTTCTATTTCTATCTAATTCTATAATCTGACAGATCCCAGTAGGATACTACATGGTCCAAATCAACTGAAATGTAGATGAACTAAGGAGGCGAATACAATGCAGAAGTTGCAAAGAACTAAATAATAGAGATGTTTTTTAACAAACAAAATTCTGATTAGTGTGAGAAAGGCAGTATTTTGGGTCTTCTAGCTGTATCCTCCAATACTAAATGTATGTAATTTTTATTATTATTTTTGACATTGTTCTTCATTGAGGACAACGTGGTGAAACGGAAATGTATTTGTTACCTACAAATCAAATGGTTTTTATTTGTTCAGGTGTTTTCTTCCAACCTGAATTATACTGGTGGCAGTACTTCAGTAATGAGTTTGGTTGGAGTAGATTCTACTTCTAAATACATGAAACGTCTCCGAATAATATAATAACGTGAAGTTTACATGATATAATTCTCGGTTTCTACCCTTAACATGTTTTTTATGTTAATTAAAATTACATCATAGTTCTTCCATTCATGAACGAACTGATTCTGATTTTATGAGGTATCCATGTAACTGTTATTTTATCTTACTCGTTTAGGCTGCATGGCTAAGTATATATTGAACCTTGAAGTGATCAGACAATAAAATGTTATACGTTTTGTGTTATGTTAGGCGTTTATTGCCTACCAGTTGTAGGCTACCACGGTCAAAAAGGCCGACGTTTTTCTTGGCATCATAGCATTGTTTGGGGGCTTATGATGTTGATTGCAGGTTTGTGGATACAGATGCTTTTTAATACTCAATTATAAGTATTAGAAATTGTTTCTCCTTGCAATGTTCTACTCTTGGTGGTTGACGTTTGGTATACCAGTTCACTACCGGTATATCAGTTTCAATATTTCCGACCGTCTTTACTCTATTGTCTTGACAATATTGTTTTCAACTTCATCTTGGGAATTTCAAATCATCCGTGTATCCACAATCTGGCTTTCAAGCTCCAAAAACTTCTTTTTGAAAATGATTTGAGCCTTTAGTGAGAGATGAACGCATATTTAGATACATCCAAGTACCTTTCACATATAGGATTTTCATGATCAAAGGTATGACTATTTAGCACTAAATGTAAACATTGTTACAGTGACCAGCCTTATTTTTGGTTTTGTCCAATGAAAGATATAGATAATTGAACAAATCTGGTGAAAATCCTGTTCTCAAATAATCCCTCCATCTCGAATAGTTCTCCAGGAAGAATTGTTAACCGGAAATCGAAGTTACCGTTAGTATCAATGCAGGATGAAAATTGAGTTTGCTTAGCCTTAACAGCCTTCTGTAGTTGGCCAGAATACTGTAAAATTGAATGAAGTTATCCTCCCAGGCAACACTGCATTTTTCCGGCAGTCCCTCATACAGGTCCATCTAAATAAATTGACTGAAAGTCAAATTGTTGTATCTACCAGCAAACTAAGTCCTGTTTTCCGTCTTATTTTGTTTGAGGTATAGGAGGAAGTTAATTATTGAATGTGTTATTTATTATAACTGAAAACTAAGGCGTTTGCGTGTGCATGGCATTGTTGCATATTTACTGAGCCCAAATAGCTATCATAGATATCTTGGCTGGAAGTTGTATGTGTTTTTCTCTGATGATTACATAATTGTTTGCCTGAAGGGTTGTTTATTGACAATATATGGTAAGTTCAGTCAAAATGTTCTTACCACCTGGTTGCGTCTTAATGTGTATGTTATATTTATAGATACTAATTAGTGTAATGTGTTTGTGTGAGGTACACTCTACCTTGATCTAATGTCTTGAAAATATTTTTTATAGCATTATTTGTTTATTTAGGAATCTATGTGCAATTAAGTCCAAAGACAATAATGAGTCGGCCTGATGGTTGGTTAGGGTATTCTTATATGGTTTATTGAGCCTATTTTGTTTACAGAAGTGTTGTTGCAACTATTCAAATAATATTTATTCAATATTCTGTTTGAGCGATTTAATATTTTGTCCTTAGCATTCTGGGATATGGTACTTCCAAGTCTGTTAGTTAAGTTCAAGCCTTCTTTCCGTTGACATGTTGGAGACAATAACAACTTAACCTACTTATATTATCCCTACTTCTTCACTTGAATACATGTGAATATTATATTAAATTTTAATTCTCTAAATAGGAGCTCATCCAATGAACCTGCTTATAAGTTTGATTCTGTCGAAAGTGCGATGTGCTTGAATTAACTCGTTTAAACTCAAAAGAAGTGAGTCTACTGGATAACCTTTTCACCATCAATCATTTTTCATTAAAATAGGCAATCTTTTAAATCTAAAGGGTTAGTTTCTCTAGGAAAAGGAGTATAGTTAACGTACGTCCTAGAAGGATCCGTCAACTTCCTCGTGACAACGGATTCCTCCAGAACGTATATTGATTTTAGGTAATCTATGTTTTTCATATTATTTATTTCATTTTGGTAGTACTGAAATAATGTCAAGTTTATTTCCGAGTTTCAGGTTGAGTTCAGGCTTTAGGTATCATACCAGACATTTCTTACAAAGAATATACCTGTGTCAAAAATGTTTAATCATCAGTGGAATAATAGTCTTACCAAACTCTTTTTATGGCAAATAATGAGAGTTATTATTACTGAGTTCAATTGAATTGAAATACTGGCTTAGGAAACAATACCTACCAGAATGTTGGGAACTCTGTTGGTACACAACTTTTAAAAAATATTAGTTAACTGCACATTTTTGTTGTTATAATTCTAGCAATTTTATGTTTTATTAATTTTTTATTTTATTATTATCATTATTATTACAATATTTTTCCAAGTTGAGCCGCAGTTTAGTGATTGTATTATGTTGAAAGAAATATATTTGTCTATCCATGTTTTTGAGAAGTTTGTATTTATTTTGAACTAAGTAGCACATAGCTGTTCAATATTATTGATCGGTGTGTTAAACTAACTTGGAACCATTGTTTTTACTGGAAACGCTTATTTGACAATAAATTATTAATCATCCGTAAACATTCTGAATACATAGAAATGTAACAGTGTAATGTGATATATCCTTCATATATACTGTTTGTCTGTGGAGTATTTAATTATATGATGTTATTGATTGTTTTGATAATTTTGTGGTTTTATGACAGCCTTTCCTCCTTGGTAATTTTATCGTTGAAGTTCGCCCCTTTTAGAAGTTACTTATGGCAGTGACAATGCAGCAGATCCCACATTCAGGGGGGTCAGGCAAGGGGGCTATCAATAGAAATCCTTAGCATTCTTGATTGTAAGAAACAATAAAAGACGGCGAAACTGACCACCAGCTTAAATGAGGGTGAATGTAACAAAATTGAAAGATTTTGTTACACTTGATTCATTCGTGCTTGTAGTAGGAAAACCTACGAGGATGCGATCATGATGATTTATCAACTGTTTTGGGACGAAGTGTCAGCATACTCACAAATCTATTGTAGGTCACCCCTTAAAATCTGAAGGTTGGTTTGCACAAGTACGAAAGCCTACATTACAGTACACGTACCTATAAGTACGTATATAAGTACGTATATATAAATTTGTGGAAGTATGCACCATGAAAGCCTACATACGTATTAAAAGTAGTTGTCAATTGTAAATTTTTCCAGAAATGTTTATTGTTTTCGGTACAAATCACCCTTCTGTCTAGACCACTGTTCTGCATACAATAGCCTTGTGATTCCTATAATCGTATGAAATGATAAGTGAATTGTGCTCAAATATTTAAATTAATTTATAAATGATTATTCGTCATTAATATCATTCTGGGGTTTTACGTATACTTACAAACTTGGCAATGATTTGTAACAATTAGTAGGCCTACAGAAAAAAAAAAAATCCTAAATAATCTTCCTTCCATAGACTAAGTCAGAACAACAACCTCCATATCACAAAACCATGTGTTTGAACCAAGCTGTCCCTTTGTGTGAACATTGGCCTGGAGTTCTACCGTTCAATTCACAAACGTCATGACGATTTTGGTTTATTATCTTCGATAATGAACCATTGGAATCGCCCAAAGAAAAAATTTTTTTAACCCCCCCTCAAAATTTGTTGGTTTACGTTTCAAGATACGTAGATTCAGAAAATCGAATAAAAAAAAATCCGTCCGTCCGCCGTACGCCGTCCGCGCCACTTTGCCCAGTTAGCGTTGAGTTAAAATTACGAAATTTTTTTTATGGGTTTAGACCAACCCCACAATGGTCCTCGAAACTTTTCATAACCCTAGGTCAAGGGGAAGGGGTTCAAAACGAATTTTGAAAATTTGAAAATCTCATATCTCGAAAAATTCATATTGAACGGTATGTATTTTATTTCATATTTAGATAGAGTTTGTTCCGTAGAATTTTTTAAGACCATCCGCAGCTTTGTACGACCAGCCGTTCGTTCACAATGACGGCTCAAAGATTGTGCCTCACAACCCGATCGTGAATCAAATTGTTGAAATACAGGTCCATTTTCATACTAAAAGCTCTTTTGAACATCATATGGCTTAAGTGATGTCGAGTTTGTTGTTCTGAGGTGCGTTTCGTGCTACGGAAATGAAGGTAATTTCGAATGTTTGTTGGTAGGTACTTCTTTTATAGAAAAATTATTACCGACGTAGTATTAAAAACCCCAGAATTATATCGTATTAATTAATCATAATTAATAATTATTATTAATAATAAATACAAATTATTAATACCTAACAATAAATTATAATAATTTTCACTAGGTAGGTACTTGATAAAATTGTTAATAATTAGTGATAATTGATAATAATAATTAATCTAACATTTAGGATCTAGACATTTAGACCTAGTGATCTAGACAGAAGGGTGATCTGTACAAAGAAGATAATGAACCGTTGTTTACATTAGGAAAACATATTTCATAGTGCAAAACGCGTCGACAAGATAGTTGTATAAATTTAAACTGTTATTAGTAACATATTATAGGTCGCGGTGGAGCAGTGGCAAACATTCCGAACTGACGCACTAGAGGACCCGGGTTCGAATCCCGGCCAGGAAAAAAAAAAAAAAAAAATTAAAAAAAAAAAGAGCAGCGTAATTGAATTTGACGATGAGGATCTCAATTATATGCAGCGTGATAGTTAATAGAGAGAAAAAAAAAAAAAAAAAAAAAAAACCTGCCGTACCCGGGTCCGATTTCGGTCGGGAAAAGCACCACCGCGACTAAATTTTTGAAAAAACTGCAAATTCTTGACACGCCGGTTTATTATCTTCTTTGTACAGATCACATGTGATTCACTCTCATTCATCTCGATTCACTCTCATGTTGACGATTTTCAATCTGCTCCAAATTTGAGCCGTCCACCATAACATGTCCGCCACCAGAAGGCGGGGAGATGTAACCCTTTTCTTTTTCATTGAATAAAACGTGCAGTCTAATTTCGAGTTTTTTAAATCGACTTGCGAACAAACGACTGTTTGTGCAAAGCTTCAGGTGGTCTCAAAAGATGCTGTGATCTATTTTAATGCGAACGTAAAATGATGCTGTTCCATTTGACATGTCCAAGATATGACGTTTTGAAAATCTCAAAATTAATTTTAAACCCCTTCCTATCGACGTAGGGTTATGAAAAGTTTCAAGGATCATTCTCAGGCTAGTCTGAGCCCGCATCCCGATTTTCAAAATTTTAGGACACCTATGCTGGACTGTCGGATTTTGTTTAGTTCAATTTTATGAATCTACCTACCTTGAAACAGAAACCAACCAATTTTGGGGGATATAAGATATAAGAGATAAAATGTTGGGTGGGATGCTTGCTGTAAGTAGAGCACCTCGACCTAATTAGGTCTATTGTGCCTTCCCTGTAAATAGAGTTCCTCTCTGAACTCCAGTTGTTTTACCAACTTTCAGAGGCTATTAAGATTCCCCGTGTAGATTTCTAGGTTAGGTTGTTCATTGCCTAGGCACAGAAACCCGGACTTAGCTAGTCCTTCACAGTGGAGGCAGTGGACTCACTGTCCTCAGTCACCCCGATCCTGCAGAGATTCTTGCGGAGTCAGCAGTGTCCAGTAAGTCGGCCTACCGTTACCCTCAGCCTGGTACCGCTGAGGTTTAGTAGGTCTGCGGTGGCGGCATGCGAGGGTTCTTTTATGGATTTTTTTCGCGTGCCTCTGACCTGTGGATCTACTTCATGGGGCTTGAGTTTCTAATAGCAGCCTAACTTTAATGGTGCTTTCCCTGAGGCTTTTGAATACCCCTGAGTAACGTTCGGGTCCTCTGATAACGGTCTCCGACCCTTTTATGGCCAGTGTATCCTCGTTCCCCTTCAGCTCTGAATGTCCTGACACCCACACCAATGTGACATTGTTCCTGTTTGATATGCTGTCCAAGGCATTTTTGCAGTCCATCACAATCCGTGATGTTATTAACGGAGAGGCTAATGCCTTAGTGTGGCTTGGCTATCAGAACAGATCTGCTGTAGAGCGTTTAGGGAATCACTGACAATAACTGAATTTCTATCTAACTCCTACTTGTACATGGCCAAACCAATGTTTTTTTGTTTTAGTGATTTTGCTTTTTGCATTTTGTTTTTTTATGAAACACTTTTTGCATGCTGAAGAAGTCCATGTTGGAACTCAGCCTTAATATGGACCTATCGAGCAACCCCTCGAAATATGAGAGGTGTCACTATTTTGAAAATTGAGATGTCCTGCCAAAACGTTTATGGCCATGCCCAGATACTAGGCCCAGACAACCAGATTGCAAATTTTTGGCTCTCAGGGGGGTGTCATGACGCCATGACCCCCCCTTGAATCCGCCACTGGAGGGGTTCGAGTTTTGAAGCAAAAATAGTGGGGATGTTCTACAATTGGCAACTCGCCCTGATCCCACCCCTGAGTTTGAAATGGAGTCATAAATAATTATATGACATTGGATTAAATTTAATGTTTTTTTTTCATTCACTTGAGGCACACATTTAATACACATTAAAATCATGATATACAAATTTTCTGATTTTTCATTTCTGTATTAGAGTGAACTTATAGGTAGGTATCTTTTTTATTTATTTTTTAAAAATTTTTCGTTTTTTTAAAATTACAATCATACACAAAATATTCTACAAAATGCAATCCCGGACATTACTTTATAACCTATTTTTCCCGTTCATATAGGTAGTAGAAATACGACTCCTATGAAAAGGTTCTTGTAATAGTATACCAGTATGAACCGTAATACTTAATCGAAAGAGAACAAATAGATATTTCCATTACCAAACGTAAAAATCACCATGCAAGGTTGCTGGTGAACACAGAATGGATACATCTATATCCCTGTATCGCGCGATATATTTAAAATTTAAAAAATGCTTCTAAAACAGTAGGTAATACACGAGACAAACTGTCGAATATACATTGATCTTAACACGATATATACACAGACAAATACTTGTATGGTTATATATGGTTTTCTTACGTATACATACATATTAAATGAATTTACACAAGCATTTCTATAATATGTACATGGAAAACTGATGAGTAGTGTCTTAATGTATGTACAGGTAATGGTTTTCTGACAAAGCCAATCTTCTAGCTGTGGGTTTATTTGTTGTAGGCAATTTGACAACGGTTCATCATCTCTCATTTTAATCAGGTCATTCATATATTGTGCGTATTTATTACAATGATATAATTAATAACAGCCTATCAGTTAGGCACATCTGAAAAAGAAATAACATAAAAAACTATAATGTGGCTCATTCGCACCTAAGCTTTGTGTTATACTTGGTTCAATCCACAGGAATGAATGGGTAACATCACAAAATTTGTATTTAATACTAGAACCAACGATTGTAGTAGATACTATACTATTTTTGGTTTTCTTGGTTCTCTTCAGGTTCATATGGTGACATTTTTGTTCCATCTATTTTGTTAATTCTAATAATTTTCCAGGTGTGAGATCTCAAACCTCTCCTTTAGACTATTTGAAAGGTAAGTGGTTGGTGGTAGCTGCTTCAAATTTTGTAGGTTGAGCATAAATTTTACTGTTTCGGATTAGGATAGTTGCCGAATACCTGATTCCAGTAGGTCAAGTCGGTATGTTGTTAGGGGTTCTGTTTTAGACCTTATAAGTCACACTTCATTCCTATTAGATACCCCTATTTAATTGTACCAGTAGAGTGATAAGGATTGTAATTATTGTTGTCATCATACCAGAGTCTTACCATCAATTCTTAGCCATAAAATGGCCTGCTAAGTAACGTGGACAAGCCAATTCGTGTGTTTAATTGTTCGAGTACAATACGTACTTGTGCTTTTTGAGATGTCTGGGATCTCAAGAGAGGTGAAAGTACCTGTTGCTAGTTGCAATATACTTCCCTCATCACAGTGCCAATTATTTTAGTGACAGTGAAATGTTTAGCAAGAGGAAATTGTGCACAGAGAATACAAGAATATTACATAACTACCAACGATTGAACACCGCTCCTGACTCACCGTTGAAAATGTTAATTACTTTCGTCCGCTCGCGCTAGCGGCAGACTGCAGCATTGATGAAAATCTGTGCTCAAATCGCTGTTCGGCTCGAATCGGGCGAGCATTCTCTAGTTGAGGTCTGCGCGGCAAATCGCCGGACAAGAGCGGGAGTGTTACTATTTTTCAGACTTTTCGTCAGCAACATGTATGTAAATTTTCACTATTTCCAGTATGTGAGTCGTGGTATTCAGTTGATATTATATTTTATAACTACCAATGACTATTGTAGGGTTGAGGGTTGAAGCAATTTTGGCTTACTTCTAAATGTGGTTGTTTTTTATTTTTCCGACATGTTTCGCAACAATGTGTTGCCTATTCAGGGATCTATTCTGGGTGATTTCAGCGGGATGGTCCGCCTTCGTCCTAAGTTAGTAAAAAGTTTTATTTCCCGGCGCTACAGGTGGGCATCGGCTGTCTTCGATGGGGTTGAATGGTCGGAATAAGTAATTATTGAAGTTACAGTTAAAGCTAAAGTAGGGGTGCACTGGAGTGTTAGGCAGTAACAGTTCTTGCTAAAATCACCCTGAATAGGCAACACGTGGTTGCGAAACATGTCGGAAAAATAAACAAAAACTACATCTAGAAGTGAGCCAAAATTGCCTCAACCCTCAACCCAACAATAATACTAGTAAGATGGCTGGCTACCCACAAACAAACCTACCAATAAGTTTCGGTACTTTTGTGGCTGCTGTTTCTGTAGTTTACAGTCTTCTAACTAATTTAGTTTATATTTCTGTGTTCATGTTTTCCTCTTCGAAGATTGTATCTGTCGCAGAACAAACCAAGAGTTGCGATTTTAGTTGTTTTGATATCATGATCCAGAGGATATCCTTCGAAATAGAGGACATTGATGATCCAGACTACGAGCCTCAAAGAAATGTTATATTTTACCTATTTTATATTTGTATTAAAAATGCATTTGCATTAATAACCGAATGGTTTAAAACTATCATTTGCCCTATCCACGAAAAAGGTGATGTGCTGCCTGGAACTTAATGGGACTTCGCAACTGGAAAGTGAACGAGAAGACTGGCGGGCGCGACTTCGGGAGACCTTGATCCCTCGCGGGTTGTAGAGCGGTGGAAGATTAAGAAGAAAAATCTGGACTAGTATAAGTTTAGTCACGACGGAGAAAAAATTGCTGAATATTACCCACATGAACTGTTTTGTGCTCTGTGAATAGGAACTTGCCTATCTATTTGTATTGAAGTTTACCTATTTTATATTTGTATTAAAGTTTTTTGTCGCTCAAAACTCTTTGTTTTATATGTATAGACAGTCCACCCACCTCAGCTCGTTACTATCGTGCTGGTGGATTGAAGAAAAACAATTTATAAACAAGAATAATAACTTAGGGATCTGCGGCAGTTTGCCGCAAGGCGAGCGCAAGTGTGACTCGAAGGAGCGCAAACGGATGAAGGTTAAACATTCTTTATGTTACCTATACCTTCTTACATTGCCAAAGAAGGTTTGTGTTTTTGACGAAACATTTAGGATCAAAATGGGAACATTGTTCCTTTATATTGATGATTTGATTCATATAATAACCCGTCGCAAACACGTCGTTTTCTTCCTGGTTCAAACGAAGATTTATGACTAGCCCATATGCAGAATTATGCACTGGCACTGCTGAGGGGTGGTTTACGATTTGGAAACCACTAACTAGCACTGTGAAAATCTGTTTTGTCCCAGCCCAGTGTGCGGGGACTTCATGACGATATGTACTTAATGTTTGAAATTTCACGTTAGCTGGAACTTTATTTTATGCTCTGCCTTGTACACGAATTGGGTATTTACACACATACATCAGTACAATTTTTCTGTAACACATAGAAAAGAATCCACATTGAGAAAGTAAAATTACTTCTGAGGGGTTCCAGAAACCGTTTTAAGCCTATCATTCCATTGCACAAAATTCTCGCGGAAAATCTCACGGTGTTATTGTTTGAATTTCCAATTGGGGTAAAATTTTGTTATTCTTGAAAATTTGAAATTGGGCTTGGTGTCACCAACACCGCCACCCCCATCACCACTGGTAATCATGGTTCTAGAGCACAGGCGTGCCATGCATTTTAGAGGCCCATCAAGTTGGTTACAGTACGGGTGGAATGATCAATCCAATGAAAGAAAATTGGCTAAGTTGGAGCCTTCGACACACCTCTCCCTACAAGTTAGGTGGGCGTATGCACCTCTCACGACATGTAGATCTCAAATTCCTATTTACAATTATGTACAAAACGTGGGAGAAGGTGAGGAGGCGTGGAGGGAGGTTCAAAATAAGTGGTTCGTCGGGAGGGAGCCTGCTGTGAGCTTGTTCCCGTGCAGGTGGTGGGATGGGCTGAGGAGGTAGCCAGGTGCTGCGCTCAGCAGTGAGAACGGGCCTCCAATATCCTTGTGGCCGCCCCCACTCAGCTGACTCCACTTGTTGTTATTGCCCAGCTCGTCGCTCAGTTTGCCTGCAACAGTCAGTGTCAGTAAAAGTCAAACAATTTGTATTAGCGGCCTGCATGTACAAGTGTAGATTAATGAATGGAGATTACTCAATTTATAAATAGAAACGTACAATTAGTTTGATTTGCCCTGACATACAGCAGTCGGAAATCCAATTTTATGGCAGCGAAATTATCTGAATACGGATTCTTATAGGAAATTTTACGCTGAACAAAAAAGTTCTATAAACATTGGGTCTAAAATGAACCCCATAATATTCATCCATAATGTATCAATCAGAATTTCATTAAAAGGTGCTCCTTGTTGGCAATGCAAGAGGTAGATGCAAATAAATGTTATTGCTGTTGCAAATAATGTAATATACTTGGTAATGCGACATTGAATATATATTTGAAAAAATAACATATTCCTATTGATAATGTAAATGATAATAAAACGAACTCAGTGGTGTAATTACGCAATAGGTGAAACACCGTTTTGCAGCACCTAAAAAGTTAAAAAACCAAAAGTTGCAGGTAGTAGCAGCTGATTTTCACTTTTTGGAAGACTTTGAAAGTTTTGTAGGGTATGAAAAAGAAATGGTCTCCATTGTATAATTTTTCTAAATACGATCAAATGTTTTAAAAATATTTTTTTGCATGAAATAGATATGTTTGTTAAGAATCTATTTGGGGAGTATCCGTCGTAGGTAGCACCAGAAACTTGTGAGTTTTTACTACTGAGTTGTACCTAGTACGGATCGCTATTGCATCCAAACGGAATGCGCGTCCTAACGTATTTAGTATCGTTTCAAGAGGGAAGATTAGCGAGTAAACAAACCTGAGTTGTATTGTGTAGGTATCTGGGTGTACTTTCACTACAAAACCGACCCCGTTCTTTCATTTTCATGTTTACTCTTTTTAGTCCCATAAAATCAGTTTTCCGACCACTGTGTGACCCGGAAAATGCCGTTCCCTCCCAAGATGAACTGCTCAGAGTACCTAATTGTTGGTACGTACAGTTTACCCTTCCCGTATTTGTTCTCAAAATTCATCATTAAAAGTACCCGAAGGGATTAAAAGTAATTTTAATGGTGAATTTTATTTATTTATTATTTTTTACACGGGCACAGACCCAATTATAATGAGCAATGATGAACAGAATAGAACAGCAAAATGAAAACAGAATATCTTAATTTTATTATTTGAGACAAATAAATTGAAATTGAAATGGATCCCAATGTGACACTCTACAGTCCTCACGCCAAAGCATGCAGCGCAGCAGACACGCGTCTACGAAAACGCCTCTAGCCACCGTCAAAAAGATCGACCCGCCGCATACGAATCAAGGGCTGATTGTACAGGTAATTGGCGCTGGAGGATAAAAAGTTGGCGTACGTCGGGTTGGGTGTGTGGGAACGTGAAAGTCAAGGGCCTGAAGCAGATGAGGCAGATCAATGAGGTTGTGGGTCAACTTGAAAATGAAAACCCCATCAGCAAATAGTCTTCTGTTGTCGAACGACATCATCCCACTATCCCTCAAAGCTTTCTCCGCGTCCAAATTAGACCAGGGTACACCAGATTTGTAGGCGAAAAAATGTAAGAATTTTACGTTAAATTTTCTCGACAGCGTTTTTACAGTTGGAGTAGTAAGGAGACGAACAGTATTCCAGCTTAGGACCAAGTATTCCAGCTACAAGACCAGTAAGGTACTGACATCTGAGAACTCGCGCGCTGTCCTCTTGACATACCCAGGAGACTTCATCGCGTCGCTGGTGGTTCGACCAAGGTGGTAGGCGAAAGACAGATCCCTATCGAATTACACTCCCAGATCACGAATAACAGAAACTCGGGGCAAAACCTGCCCATCCAAATCATATCGAAAGCGGTCATTCACGTCATAGAATATAAAAAATATAAAATAATATAAAAATCGACTTCTTCGCGTCTAGTTTCATAGAAATGGCAACAATTCTTTGTTGTTCAGGTGTGTTATAAAATGTTGCTTTAAATTATCCAGCTTTAAACATAAATGAATTGTTTATAAATACAATATTAAAATTATTTTACGACCTATCGACCTGATTTATAATTTATTTGTATTCATAGAGTTTACACCTTTTTACTTGTTCCTCCTTCACGAAGGACGGCGGACGGACAGATTTTTGTTGTATTCAATTTTTTTAATTTAAGTACCTAGAAACGTATAAACCAACGAATTTTGTGGGAGGAGGAGGGGGGGGGGGGGTAAAAATCTCCTTTTTTTTTGTTTGGTCGACTCCAATGGTTCATTATCGAAGATAAGTTCAATTTAGTGGAGAGCTATGCCTGCAGCTGCTTTCGGGAGCTTCACCATCTTGTCCATCACTCAGTTTGAGCAGTCGGTCGGTCCTATGGACGCTACACCCTCCTCGATAATATTGATGAGGATATGTTCCACCCCCACATTGGAAAGCCAGTTCCGTACAAATATTTTAATTTTAGAGAAAGCCTTCTCTGTTGGATTCAGCAGCGGAGAGTGCGGAGGGAGATGTTCCACAGTAAGCCCGAGCTCTTGCATTGTCTCCTTCGTATCAGGAGCTCGATGAATTGCTGCATCATACATAATTAGGACTGTTCCATTGAAACTGTCTCATTTCTGTTGTAGATCCGTCAAAAATGCGTTGAAACGTATTGAACGTATTAGTTTCCTGCACTGATTATTTTTGAGTGCACTACTTTTTGGTTACTGATCGCCAATATGAGTGTCACATTTCTCTCTCGAACTGTTGTAATCGATTTGGACGAGGGAGGGAGAGGGACACAATGTGAGATGATTTGGAAGAGGACTGGTAGATGGTCACTATGATCTTCGGTGAGAGTAAGCATGTTTTGGATGAGTCGAACACAGAATCTGGTGGGGGGCCGGTCAACACGGTCCCAGCCAACACCAAAACAGTCCCAACGAACAAGACAACTCGTTCCCTAATACCGACCCGGTCCCGCTAGCAAATGAAAAGTTAGTATGAATTTATTACCTAAACGCATGAAAAAATTACTATGTTCGAAGCCTCATCGCAATACAACAAAAACTCCTCCCCTTTATTAGTCGTTATGTCCATCGTCTGTACACCTGAAATGACGTTGTTCGTTGATTAAGGGATGCAAGGCGTTCTCTTCCTTCTCACTCGGTATGCGATTTTCTTAAGAAATGGTAGAGATGCGTTAGATATCTCATTTAACACTGTTCTTACAACATGTCAAGATAAATTAAATAATTGAAACGGTATTACCCAGTAGTAGTGGGCTACTATTAATATTCCTAGTAGTGATTAGTTTCAAAGACAGCATAGCTTTGCAGGACGAACTGAAAACTCCAACAACGCTTTTGTTTTACAGCTGGTTTCACAATACATTCAATACATAACACACAACAAGACTTTTTGATTAGAAACAGGCTCATGACAGTGTGGAGTAAGATGTAACAGTTCTCTTTCCAGAATTTTCAGGTAGGTTTTACAGCTGAATTTCTCACGCGCACTAACACCACTCCTCTGACTTTCTCCCAAAACTATGGTCTCGCTCATCTTGAACACTGAACCACAGAATATTGGAGGGCAAAAATATTGGTCTAATCCTTCCATGTCTCGACGGGACCGGCTCGTCATTTTCATCGTTGTTCTTAACAAGATCGTCAATGGACTCGCCGTTCTTGTTCTTTTCTGCACAGTTGGTGCCAAGCGTTCCAGTCCGCAGCCAAGACAGCGTTTGAAGGAGCAATCAAAGGTGGGATGGTTGTAGTGTGTGTTATAGATGCCTAATACATGGATGTGTCTGTTTATGTACGGTAATCGGATGCCTACGATTTCCATGTTGGTATGCTGTAATTTGGGCGTGTGGTATTGAGTCCTTTATGGCGATTAACGCGCCACCATCTTTGGTTTTTCTGTCGGATTTGTAAATTTGATAGCCTGAGATCCGTGTTTTGGGTTTGTAGTTCAATTGAGTTTCTATCAGTATGTCTATGTCTGTTTTGGATTGAGTGATGAGGTGATTGATAATTTGTCGGCCATGTTTTTCTTCAAACCGCAGTCGTTCCATAGTAGGACGTTATATTGAGTCTCGCGGGTGTTATGGGCTGACATTGAATAGGTGTAAGTAATTTGACATGATTGTTAATTTTTCAATATTTGTAGAGGCGGATCTGAGGGCACTCACCATTTCTCTGAGATCGTTCAGAATTTTGGGTGAGGGGCGGGTTCGGATGTAAGGGACTAGTTTTATTATTGTGGCTGGACAGTACGAACAGACCGACGACAGACCGACTAGACATTCAATGAATGATGGTTGCACTGATCAGACACTGTAATAAAGTGGAAAATCGTATGGACCAACCTTAACAAGTCCTACCGTGACAACTACCGATTTCATGTTACAAGTCATGTTACAAATGTATAGAATTGAAATAGACAACTAATTTCCATCTGAGAACTTTTAAGAAGTTCAACGGTGGGAGTAAAAAACCCATAGACGTTGGAAACCGTGGATTTTCATGGTATATTCAATCAGACACATGTAGATTCTTCTAGATGATTTTGGAGTAATTCGATCGGAAGATTATTTGCTTTGGACGGTTGAGGAATTATCATCCATTTCCAAAGTCAGTGCTTTATGAATCATTTTACTGACTTCGGAAGGTGATGCAAGACATTCAAACTGGGCCAAATCGTTATCCAGACATTGAAGAATTGCTATTTGGCGGCTGTAGCTGAATTGATTCTCATGATTTATGTAGGTAACCTTTTGTGCATTGAAGCAGACTTTAGCTTTGTTGAGTGCCTTGTTATGTGCATTTTAGTTACAGCTCGTCTAATCGCTTAGGCTCGCCTGCAATCACCACTGACGTGTCATCAGCACAATGGTATGTTTGCGTTTTCTTATCGCGAAGCATCTCTGGAATGTCACTCGTAAAATTTAAAAAATTGAAATCCAGGGGTCCAATTACGGACTGCAGTCTGACGCCAAGTTTTAGAGAATTGTTAGCGTATTTTGTTTGAAAATTTACTGAAAAAAAGGTAAAAATTTATTCCGGACTAGCCGTTGTTGCTCGTATAGGGAGGGGTCTGTTTCATATTTGTTGTGTACAGTTGAGAAACGGTGGAAGAGTGGAAATAGAGAGAAAGCGAGACTGGTGGGCAGAGTCGGGGGCGCATCGTGGGGGGCAGAGTCGCTACGCCGCGCCGTGTGTGAGTCCTGCACACATGGGGCCTCCCCTTGACAGTAATCCAAACGAACGATGGGCGACATAGCAATTTTCTAGATTAAACGGGGAAGAGACGAAGGGCGAGGGTGGCAGGGGAAAAGCCAGGGAAAAAGAAGTGACGCAACAGTTACCATAGCCCTAGCGCTTCGGCCCTGCCGATGCCTCGTATAGCTTTCCCTACCCGACGCTTCGGGTCTGTATAGGGGAAAAATGATCGGAAGGCGGAGGAGTGAGGTCTCTACCAATGAAATATTGTTTGACAAGGGCCGTACGGGATACAGGGATTTGAAACCCGGTTGTGCCGTCTGAATTAAATATGGCCGATCGGTGGTTGGAAGGTGAAGGGGACCCTATGACAGTCAGTAGGTGAAGAGGGGAAGAGGTAAATTGAAACAGGCGGGTCGTACATAATTCCAGTGACAGCCACCGCACGGTTTGACATTCTTCTGCCTCCCCTCCGCTTCCACTTCCCCTCGCAGCCACTTGAACCCAGGTTTTTTCCCCCATTTTTTCATACCACAAACCAGACAAGTTTCACAAACTGGACACCGGCATTTTTTCAGGAACATTGGTGACTAGGCAGAATGCATAACAGGACCAATCTCGTAGTGAAAAAAAGAACAAAAAACTGTTTGGCCGGTAGTAATCCGTGGATTTAACTACGACTGTCAGCATTTTATGAAAATTTACATTGAACGATCAAGTTCCCAGTTGTACTCTGAATTGGTTACAAATCGAGCGACATTTGGGTTGCTGGTTTTATCCGGACATTATGCTTCATTTTTAGCACATTCAGCAAAAATTAAGTTGCAGTCATGAAGTTTGAGCGAATTTTTAAAGTATCCCATGATCTAGTGGGTAGGCCAACTTAAATCCAACGATACACACCAGAACTGCAGCCAATACAATAAACACGTGGACCCAGTAACTTTGTCAAGTTTGCTTTATGTTGTTCCATAATAAAAGGATACTTGCTGAAACTACATCCAAACAACAGTGAACGAAAGAACTTGGTTTTCCGGTTGGAATATAAAAAAATCCAATATATAAAAATATATAAATATATAAATTCTCACGACGTTTCGGCAATGGAACAAAGCCCTATTCAAAGCACTAGCTTGGTCATTTGAATACAACCTGCTTCAATACACTAGTCAACCCCATCAACATAAATATATAAATATAAGGAATATATAAAAAAGTGTTTTATTTGTTTGCTGTTTCCTTTTACTATGAATTTGTTGTCTGCTGTTTAAATTTAGCTCTTTATGGGCCTGCTTTTCAAATTGCTCGTAATTTCATTCATTCTCTTGATGTCCCAAAGGTATTCTTATTATTATGAAATCGAAAACATCCAAAGAGTCGAAGAACACATCACAACTAAAAGCCTGCGTTCATAACAAAATCTCGCCTAGGTTTCAAGATCATTTGATTACATTCGTAAAAACCAAGCCAACCAACAACATCAATATGATCCACCAAATCGATGTTGGTTTTTACCGCGAATGTTGTTTACAGTTCTTTTAAATCAGAGGTAGGCCTATATCTCAGCTTCATCCATGTTTTCCAGCTGTTTTGGCAGAATATAATTTACGGATAAATTGAGGGCTTATCAACGAGTGGCGAACGATTTTTGTGGGATGAAAACTAACGGCGATACATTTTCCTAGAAACGGGTCGGTTGTAAGTGAAAATCATTACAAAATCCCGCGCTACTTTCGTTCCACGGTTTCGCCACGTTTTTTCCCAGTTAGGTGATGGCTAACGCATGTTCCATGCTTTAAAAGAAAAAAAAAAAAAAAAAAAAAAAAAAAAAACAGTTATTTACTGGCCTTTTTACTGGTTTTATAACAAATTTTGTTCCCTTTTTTGGTCGAGTGCTCTAGTTTGAGACCAGAATAAGATACCGCAATTCTGACTTCACAATCGAGTTGAGTGTAAAAAAAACCTTTAAAAGGAGATATCATTGTCAGACTGTTTCATTTTAGGTATTTATGGTAATTGCCCCTCCCCCCTCAACCAACTCCCCCCCCCCTTAGAGTGGCCCGATTCTGCTCATCTACGAACTTAGCCTTTCGATTGCTAAGATAGATTTTTGTGCAAATTTGAACTTTTTATCTCAATTCTATCGAGAGTTATCGTCTGGTATAACACATACATAGATATATAAACATGTATATATGTATTTATGAACACATTTATACATATATCGCACTGAGAGTTTTACTAAAGTAAGTAAGTAATAAAACAGGCATGTTGAAAACCCCAACTTTCGCTGATATAGTGCATTATACGCCTCTATGAAATATCGAGAAAGAAGGGGAAGCAGAAACATTGATCGCATTTTTCTCGGAATTTTGAAATATCGTTTAGCGCCCTTTGTACCAAAAAGTGCCCCGTGTGAACTCACAGTGCGATTTATATAAATATACATAATACGTATATTTATGATTTGTTGTGTCTTTTGGCACTGAATTCAGGATGGTCAGGAACGGATTTTGGTATGAAAATATTTCGGAAATTCGAGTTTTAAACATTTTGGACCGAGAGCAATAGCTTCGTTTTCTACCAAAGCGTCTGATTAGGCATGGAAACGTCTGGAGGACCCCCCTATCGCATGGAGACGAAAAACTATGCAGTGATTGTCATACAAGACACGGATATTATGGAGTGGCTTTGTTACGAAGAGTAAAGATCAACAATTTTACTAGAACTCACTCATGAAAGGTCTTGAGTAGATATCTTGAAAACTGAATCACAAACGGCATACTTTAAAATTCTGAACTCATTAGAAAGTGTACAAGTTGTTTTGTAGTATTTAATGAAAAAACTGTTTTAATTATTTATTTATACTTCCATGCAATTTGAGTCTATTCGTCATTTTCATGTGAGTTAAATTGTGAGTGAAATGTATGAAATTGTTGAACTTATATAACTTTGTAGTATAAGAAACCTCACGAAAAATCAGTATTGTGAAGAGAACATCCAAAACCCATACTTAGGAACGACTATTGCGTTCACAAATTATTTTTCAATTGTTTCCTCCCCCAATTACAGAGGCTGTAGCCGAGGTTGTAGCTACCTATAGGTCAAAATGAACATAAGAATAATATATTATCTTACCGTTGAGGGGTTTGATGTCCTGAGGGCTTGGCGTTTGGGGGGACGGAGGTTTGTCTTTATTTTTTAATTCAGTCTTGTTCACGTCTGCGCCTGCTCCCTGGCCCGTCGATTTTTGCTGCGCTATCCGCTCCTGTTTTCTAAATTTGGCTCTTCGATTTTGAAACCAGACCTGCAAAATATTTGTGAGGCGTTAGAAATTTTCATCGTGTAGGTGACGGCACTTGAAGACATTCAATGTTATAATTACGAGTACATTCTACGAGGAATACTGCTTCTTGATCGGATTGAAATCCCCGATTGGAGTGGCAATGTTGTTGACTGAGAACTGGACACAAACCTTCCAATTGTTTCAAAAAAGGGTCGAAATGGTCTCCTCATTTGGTCTAATGCTGGCTATGGACGGTAGCGTACGAGACCAATCAGAGCTGCCCTAAACTCCATAAGTACGAGTATCATCATTCGTTCTCTACGAGAGGGCGGCGAGTTTTAAATGTGAAACACCTTTTTCATTCAGCCCTACATGCTGAATCATCATTTCATTTAATAGTAGGTACTCGATAATCGTGCGATCGCGAATGGCCGTCCGTTTTATAAGAGACTGACAGAATCCTGAAATCTCTATGTAGTCAATGGAATCCAAGGGGCTTTGTGAACACGTTGGGAAGAGCTAATCAAAATCGGTTCATCAGTTTGAGCGTTACGAACGGACAATTATACAAAAGAAGCTTTTGAAAACTCCTCATCTTTCCTTTGTCGACCGCCGCGTCGTATCGGCCCTAAACTACTCGTAAAAAGAAGTAAACTACTCGTAAACTACTCCCAGAGATTTATGAGTTATGAGACGATCACAATGATCTATGATGAGAAACTTATTCTCAACCGAATCGTACCTGGCGTAGAGTCATGGAACAAACATAGAAACTACGGTTTGAGTTGAAATAGAAATATTTTCTCGGGGCACTTCAGATCGACATTGGGTATGACATTCAGAATGGAGGCACGAATCAAATTGAGGTTTGAGGGTACTGGATTTAAAAGAAATATCAAGTTGAAAGGCTCAATGGAAATAATATTTATAATAATTATAATATGCCAGAAAGTTTCCGTCTGGTCGGTTGTATCTATTACATTTCCACACTCATATTGGGTTACCATCTATAATTTCCGCGCAGATAATCCCCGTCGTTGGAAGCAAATATACAATCTCAATACGGCGGCTCGAAGGGGAGAGTACAAATTTCGTGCGGTCTAGTTCAGATAACCCAACTCTCGGCTACACCACGTCAATCATGGCTTCGCGTCCAAATATGACATGTGTGTCTATGTTCATTCAGTTCGTCGAGGAGTACATAGAATTCAGAGAAGCTTGTATCCCAGGCTTCCCAAAACCCTTAGTGCACTTCATTCTCCGTTGAAAGAAATAAGTTCGATCAAACAAGGCCATCAAACCCCTCCACAGTGAACTCGATACATTTTTGGTTTACCTCTTGGATACTTACATTGCGGAAGATGCCTCATTTCTCATTCTGGAGCGAATTTTGTGGTACCGTAAAAATGCGGTCCAATCACGAAAAGTCAGCCGAAATCAGGAAAAAAAGGAATTTCTGAGGCAGCAGATGCTAGCATACTCTTCGGGCAAAATCCCTCGCATCGATTTCGTGAGAGCTGTGTCCTTCAAATTTCCGCCAGTTTTTATTTATTTTTTTTATTTTTATTTTTTATTAACTAGAAACATTTTTGTGCATAGCACTATATAGTTGGACTATAATACAGGAATATAACAGTAACTTGTTAGACGATATACTAGTTTAGTCCATCAACCTCCTAGTATAGCCGATCGTTGTTCGTACTGAACCACTGTACGCAAAGCCCTGAAGATGTAACAAACTCGTATTTTAGACTTGAACAGAATATATAAAACTTAACAGTAATAACAATAGAAGGGTGGTAACAATAAGTACGATGTTAATAGAGACAACGGGAGTAATACAAATAAAAGCAGTGTGTTGACTAGACGTTAATTATCACGCTCATTATTGGGAGGTTTCAATTGAAGCCCTCGGCGAAGTCACTGTGATGCTTCCGCTTGAGGCGCCTGAGGTGTCGGGGTAAGGGTCGGTCGTGAGGTATTTGATTGATGAGCAGATTCGGATGGGAAGAAGCTTTTCGGTAGGACGCGTAGTATTTAGCAATCAAGCAATTTTTAACAGTTGGTACTTCAAGATCCTTGTGAAGCTCTTCATTCCTGATGTACCAGTCTGCCCCAGTGATCATACGTAGGATCCGATTCTGCAGCACCTGTACTCTGTTGATCTGGGTATCTGATCCAGATGACCATAGACCACCACCATAGCACCAAATCGGTTTGATCATGGAGTTATAAATCAGAAGTTTATTTCTAATGCTGAGATTTTTGTTTGTGAGGAGAGGTTTCAGCTGACGGATTCTGTGGCGAATTCTACCGGCTATGTCATTGATGTGATCCTTCCATGTAAGCCGTTGATCCATGGTCAGTCCTAGGTATTTGACGTGCGACTTCAGTTCGAGATTGGACCCACCCATTACCACAGGGGGGCAAGTAAAATGACGCTTGTAGGTGAAGATACCCAGGTTTGACTTGGAGGCATTAATTTTAATTCTCCATTTTTTTGCCCATTCGCTGACACCGTTAGCGATCGTTTGTATCGATTCAGATGCTTCCTCGCCGGTGGGGTGTTTGGTTAAATAGGCACAGTCGTCGGCAAACTGTGCTGACATTGTTACTTCGTCATTGTATATTGGCACGTCATGGATGTAGAATATGTATAGTAAAGGCCCAATGACGCTGCCTTGCGGAACAGATGAGTGAATCGGTAGTTCCCCAGAGAAGGCATCCTCCACACAGACTCTGTACGTCCTGTCTGTAAGAAACGATTGTACCAATCGGAAATAGGTGTCAGTGAGATGGGGCTTTAGTTTGGCTCAAAGCCCAGCATGCCAGGTTTTGTCAAAAGCCTTTTCAACGTCTAGAAAAAGGCCCAGAGAGATTTCTTTGTCCTCATACGTCTTCAGTATACGATCTAGGAAACGATGGAGCTGCCACGGGCAATAATGTGACTTCCTAAATCCAAATTGGGTTGACGGTAGCAAGTGTTCAATTTGATTGAGAATGTGCGGGTAGATGAGCCTTTCCAGGATTTTTGAGAAAATAGACAATAGACTAATGGGTCTATATCCGCCAGTGTAGGTAACTTATTTTTTGACAACTCGCGATTATCCGCGAGGCTGTTGGTGTGTGAGTCAGTTCGCCTCCTCTTGGTGCACCCTGAGTAGCGCTAAACGGACTGCATACAGGTAGAGGCGCGGAATTTGTACATACTCAGTTTGGCTGCGGCACGCAGTTTGTACATTCCCAATTTGACGGCGGCACAGAGTTTGTACATGACCGCACGGAGTTGGTCCATTCCGTCATATTGAGCAACATTTTGGATTTCAAAGCCTACGGTCGATCACAGAGAACAGGACAGAGGTTTGGGATTATTTCCCACAAATTACCGAAGTGTTTGTGTTGCTCAAATTGCAGCCATCAAACGGTGATTGGAAACTTCGGTTGACTGGCGTAAAAACTCGGAGGACAGTTGTTCAAATTGCCGGCAACATGTTAATCGAATCAGCCATAGGGGAAAACTCGTTGCAGTTTCCATCCTCCACTCTACCTGTTATGTGGATTTGCCTTAGCCCAAGAACTTGTTAGAATTAACCCCCCCCCCCCGTCCCAATCACCTTCTATTGACACTTCATCTTCAATGGCCAGTTTAGGAATGAACTCTGATAGGACGTCAATTAGTGGCCCACTCATCGTTGAACGACATTTCGTTATTAGAACAGGAAAAAGGTTCAGTAGTTCCCATGCATCACAGCTTATGAATTACAAAGGACGTTCATTTGGCGATGTGTAAATGCACGTTACGCTAGTTATAAGGGTTATATGTTTAGGAAGGTTCTATTTTTTTAGAAGAGGTGTGAACGATTTGTATCCGTTTCAGACCATTTTGAATCCACTGCCTAAAGACACCACAAATTGATTTTTGATTGCTAACAATATGGCATTATGTCTTATTGCATTTTTGGTCAAGCAAACCAAATGGTTCTCCGATGTTATACTAAGTATAACATCGGTAACATAAGTAAGTAGTCAAGTCTTGACTACTTACTTTATTATTGAACGAGGAAATTTATAGTTAGAAAAATAACGGGGAAACGCACGACTACAGATTTAATCGTATGAACATTTGGAAGTTTTTATGCAGTATCAAGATAAAATAACCGTCGGATAAAAAACCTAATTGGACCGCACGATGCGTGAGCCTGTCACATTGTTGGTAATTCAAGAGAGTCAAAAACAAGTTAACCAAATATCGTTTAAAACGGCGAGGCATCTCACTGCTGGACTAACCCCCACACACCTTGAGGGCTCTCACGACGCTGAATATTGAAAACGATGAATGTATAATTGGGCATATTCATGAGAAGGGCCTTGCTAAAATCAGCCCACTAACCCGCCGTCAGTCAGCATTTCAGCGGCTTTCCAAGCGTTTTGTGGTCCGAAGGGGAATAATTAATATTTATTGAGAACCAACTCAACGGAGGTCATGGCATAACCGAGATTTTGAAACAATTAAATCATCTCTTTCGAAAAACGGTAAAAATTGTTGATTAGCTTTTATCGAGGACGTTAACCACCTGTAATGAACAAATAACCAATTTACCGTCCCGAAAACCCGATCAAAGCGTCACAAATTGGGTATACTGCATTATTTGATGGCAGAGCGACGCATCGGATGAGATTGAAAGGAATATGAAGGAGGGAATAGAACGTGTGCGAGGATGTTCACTACAATTCCTTTTATTAGATTTCAATGGGTCAACTCCAGCAGTAGCAGTAGTTTTATAAAATTTATTAATTAATTTATTTATAAAAGAACTCAAATTGGTCGTATTTTTTTTATAAGTATTTAATACTTATAAAAAAATACGACCAATTTGAGTTCTGTACAACATATAGTACTCTCTACATATACGACGGTTATTGAGAGAAAATGCTATAAAAATAACGATTTTTTGTCAACAATAACCATAGAAATCGATTTTTACACAACTCTAAACCGTTTGTTGTCCACGGCACTTTTTTTTACAAGTTTTTAAATTTTTGTTTTCATTTGGCTTTGCGCTGGCATACAGCCGTTACAATTAAAGTTCACATCGTTATAAAAATAAAATTAAATATATCTGTTACATCACACTTAGATTTTGAGTTAATAAAATAAATTATGATTTTTTTTTTTCTTTCTTTATTTTTGGCTTTGCACAAGCATACAGCCGTTACAATTTAAGTTTACATGGTTATAAAATAAATGAATATATCTGTTACATCAGCACTTAGATTCTGAGATAGTAAAATAATTTATGATTTTGTGTTGATGAAAATAAGTGGTTATATTCTAATGTTCGTTACTATTAAAAATTTATTGACACTGTTATACACTGCAGGATGGTTGCTCCCGATGATTGTATCCAGATTCATTGGGAGTGTGAGATGTGGCTTGACCTCATTGATCAGATCCTCTCTAGGACCAGCATACTCGGGACAGTCCAATAACAAATGTTGTCCGTTGTTTCTGTGGGGTGGCCGCATGATCTGCATTGTGGAGTTTCCGTCTTCCCAATTTTGTGGAGAAAATCATTGGTACAGCAAACTCCCGCTCGCAATCTTATAATATTTTTATAGTAGCATTTGTCTCTGGGCTCCTTCACTTCCCTAAACCATGGTGCCCAGTTTGTTGGTGGGAAAAGGTTTGCATAACGAGCTCCGGTAACCGTATGGTGATTATAGAAGGATTGAGTCCAGTTCCGATTCATGAGGTCCTTTATGTGCTTTTTTAGATCCGTTGGTGGATAGGTGTGTGATGCCAGTGGAAGTGGGAGAGTAGTCGATCGTTTGGCTACCTTTTACCTCGATCGTTTTCTACCTTTTAATGTTCGTTACTCATAAAACATGATTTACACTATTATACACTGTAGGATGTTCACTCCCAGTGTGAGACGTTGTTTGACTTCGTTGGTCAAATTTTCACTAGGACCAGCGTACTCGGGGCAGTTTACCCCTAAAAAGTTAAAGGCTGTCACCTTCTAAATTAATTTTAAAAAATCGAAATCATTGACATTTCAAGACGCAATAATTATAGTATGGTTTTCATTGAAGAATCGAATTGATTGTGATTTAGGGGCGTTGGTCGACCAGCCGTTCGTTCACAATGAAGGCTCAAACCAACTTCAGGCCAATTTTCGTACGGGGAATCAGCTGAATCAAACCACACTTGGTTTTGTGATGTGTCTCGTTTTATTACTTTATTGCCACAGTGGACGAAGCGGTTCGCTTCATCTCAGGGTTATTGTTACTTAGTGCCGCTGGAAGTAATTGTACAACAGTATTGTACCCCAGTTACAATTGTACTGATTTGGTGGTGCCTTGGAAGTCTTTAAAGCCACAGCAGAAGCTGTGTCTTCAACAAGGCTTACCTACGACATTTCTTGCCTTTAAAAGCCAAAAGGATGGTTTACTTCGCCTTGGCCCAGTCACACCTATCTACGACATTTCGGGCTTGTGAGCAGGCGGAGCAGGGCTTCTGGATTCAGTTTTTGTGGCCCAAAAGCTACTTGTGAAATTCCTTCTCAACAAATGAATGAGATGCCACCGTGCAAGATCCCACCGAGCAATTATTCAGAAAAATTAGAGTTCTGACGTTCTTGGATCTCGTGGACAAACTAACAACGATCAAGGCATTCAAACTTGTTAAAGAGAATGAAATGTCCTTCCTCGAAGAAGGAGACCAGGGCCAGAAATCGCTGTTTCATTGCGTTGCCCTTTAGAAAGACTGTTCGTGGCCAGCCGGCTTTTGATTTTAGGGGCGCTGTACAATGCAAATTCTTGCATCCACGATCCTGGAGAAATTCAAGAGTAGGCTTAGTGCTCATTATTCGGTCAAAGTTTCTGGTTGAGTGAAGTCAAGGAATGTGAAGACTTGCTCATAATGATAAAACCAATGTAATATGTTTTTTCTCTTTACCAATTTTTGGATACCAATGTAATTTTTTTCTCTCTTTCTCATTTCTTCAATAGTTGCTATTGCATATAAGAAGCACTCATGTTCATTTTTTTCTCGCAATAATATTATAGTTAACGTAATTATAAATAAGTCCACCCCGCAGCACAGGTTTAACCTTTTTTTTTTTTTTTTAAACAAACGATAACTTTATTGTACAAAAATTAATACATTATAGTTCAGAACATTGTGTTGTACAGGAAATGAAACATGTGGTAGGGTGCTATCCAACGATAGTCCTACAGGTTTAACCTACAGTGGGAAGTAGCATTCGGTATTATGCTATTATTTATGAGGTGTACTTATATACATTTGTTTTAATAAACGCATTATTATTATTTTTTAACCTGCTGGGTGCTTTTAGGTCAACTTACTGCGGAGATTCCCTACAGTCTTGATTGTGAGATTCTCTCTGTAGTCTTCGATAAACATCTCACCTGGTGTCGATGAGGAGAACTGTCTTTCACACCAGATGAGTTAATTCTATAGTTTTGAGTATCAATCCATTTCCGAGTATTTGAACTATCGCGCATTGTACACATGTTTCGGCTTGTCACGTTTTCACAATCGTCGTTAAGTTTCAACAACAGAGTTAAATTTCGCGGCGCTGTTACTGAACTAAATTAACCCAACTCGTCTGCTGTTAGGTCTCTCATCATAACTATTTAGCTGGCCTATTAAAATGGAAGGGATTACTGCCAGTGAAGTATTTGCCCTTCGGAAGAGTAAAGGGAGGGACTGTGGTCGAAGGGTTGGGTGTAGTTCAATTGACAATCAGTGAGTGTTTGCCGTTGGCGTGTTGAGTTAAGCAACAAAAACAGTAACAGATGGTATTTACAAACGAATTCGCCCCTCGCATTCTCGTGTGCCTATGCAACAAGGGCGCATTCTGGGCCCGAAAGTTTTTTTTCAACCTCAGTTCCAATTCCAAACTGTGAACTAAAGTTACAAATATCATGTTAGCTCCTCGTTGGGGTAGATTTCGTTTGGAATTGCACACAATATGTTGCACATGATAATATATTATATTGTATTTATACACATAAAATACACAGTTACAGTGTTTTCAACGTATTTATACAAGTATGAATGCAGCATAACCAAATGAGACAATTTCCGGTATAATGAACTCGACCTTCTGCAAAAAGCAGGGAAAATAATCTTCGTCTTTATAAACTGACATTTCTTCATTTGATGATTCACTCAAATTAAGATGTTTGACTCAAATTTGATGGTTCACTCAAATTAAGATGATTGACGAATTTCGATTCACTAACAAAAACTTTACCCAATTTCACGACATAGCTGAGGCCTTCGATATGGCGTCTCATGGAGTGTTGATCATGTCCCTGGAATCGTCTTGAGGGAGTCCCGTGAATGCCTCAAGTCCTATCTATAGGAGCAATTGACGGAGGTGACCACTAGGTTGTTTCGTCCGGAAAATATGCAAGTTAACTGGGGAGTGCCGTGAGGCAGTCTTTTGGGGGCATGTTTCTGGTTTTCATCAGTGAATTGACGGGATTAATTTCCAGTAACCAGTACATATTCTCATAGAGGAGTTGCTGATGACACCAGTTTGGTCATGAAAAACGTTCAAAAAGTCTATGGCAAGAACCCATTCAAGATCTACAAGGTCAATATGAGCCGCATCAAGCTTGGTGGAAGCCATGATGAGGGCATCCTTGGTAGCATTTCTTGGGTATCTGTGATGTATTGATTAACTATTCTGGTGACTTAGCCTTCTTCCTTTTCGTTTATCCTCCTCAATAAAAAGAACGTGTTACTTTCGAGTATATCTCGCGACCTCGTCTTTATTAATTCAATTTCCCAATTCAATTCTAATATATTTCGGTATCCATTCGCCTCCGTATTTTACCGTCAAACTCATCACACGAAAGATCTTCGGTTGGTTGGTGAGTAATCTGTAATTTTAGCAGAATATTTCGGAATTCCAAGCTTAGTAACATTTAGCTTTCTTCTTCTTCTTTGTGGCTCTACAGCCCCGGCTGGGCCTTGGCCTCCTTCAAGACGGCCCTCCATCGCGTCCTGTCCTTTGCCGCACCTCTCCAATCCCGACATCCAGTCCTGGCCGTGTCTTCCTCCACGTTGTCGATCCATACAGCTGGTAGATCTGCTCGTTTTTTCGGCGTATCCAGCACCCGCGATCACAGACCGGGCCGAGGATTCTCCGAAAGATTTTCCTCTCGAACCCTCCAATCCTGTTCTCTGGCTGTTTAGTCATCACCCATGTTTCCGCTCCATATAAAAGAACGAAGGACGAAGGAGGGTTTTGTACATGGTGAGCTTTGATTTCCTCGATAGCGTCCTGGATTTAAAAAACGGGAGAAGCCCAAAATAGCACCCGTTGGCGGACAACAATCTCTTACTTATTTCAACCGCACTATCATTTGACATATGCACAGTGGAACCGAGGTACGTGAAAGTTTCAACCCTCTGAAAGCTACCGAGAATTATAGAGCCAGGGAGTCCAGTGTTTGGGTAGAGGCCAGAGACCATATACTTGGTCTTATCCATATTGATTTGGAGGCCCATCTTTTGTACGTTTGGCTTTGGATACGCGAAACTGAATGGTATCCTGGACTCTTCTAATTGAGAGCCTCTTACGGCATTGTTTTTGGGACTCGTCCAATTCGCAATTCATAAATTTTCTACAAACGATATGTTTGGATGTTTTGAATCTAAATTCACACCAATACCGCAAAACAATTCAGGCATGCAAATCAATGATTAGGTATTTAAATTGTTCTTTTGTTCGTTTGGTTGGGCAACTGTGGTACGACGCAGGTGCTACCTGGGAACGATGCCGGGGCTTTTTGAAGAGATGTTTTCCTCACAAGATAGTCTCAACACATCCTATGGTGATTATAATCGCTACCATCGTCTCTCATGACATTTTCCATATTGAGACCTCGGAACATATTTTTAAGAATTCAGCAACACAAATGTAAGCACTTTTAATGCAAAAATAATTTTTTCTCTTCCCTAAGTACATTGTTGATTTTTCTTATATTTTTTAATTTATGTTACTGTTTGAAGACCATATCATGATGAAATTCCTGGTTGATTAATCCATTTGATGATGTAACTATTATTATTATTATCATTACAATGCCCATTAAACCATTTGGAATACCTATCCAATTATACAAGGTGTTACGCAAGTGGTGTCCGACACTTCTCCTACGTGTTCTACATTTAATTTCCGACCAAAAGTTCTGAAATTTGGGGTTTCATGCAAAAGGTACCGTTTGTGAACTAGTGAGTTTTGAGTCATCTTTGTGGTAATTTTTCACGCTGAGTCGAGTGGTGACACTTTCAGATCACCCAGTACCTATTTAGTCGTAATTTTAGGGCTATTGTATTGAGATTAAAAAGAATATATTAGAATAATATTGACATTAAAGAATTTTGTTTCGATCTTTACTAAATTCAGTTCGCAAGTGCAATTCCAATTATCTTTACTTTAGCCGAATAGCTCCGAAATGCCGTCGACGCTGTTAACAGACGAACGGGTCTTAGCATTCGACAAAACGGAGGATATTTTGTGAACTGAAATTAGTAATACCCAAAAATCTAAAATCTTCCATAGTTCAATTATTTTTTTAAATGTAAACACTCCTTCCCTAAAATGAAAAAAACGACCAAATAGGTAAGTACTGGGAGATCTGAAATTGTCACCACTCGACTCAGTGTAAAATATTACCACAAAGATGACTCAAAACTCAGTAGTTCAAAAAGGGTACATTTTTCATGAAAACCCCTAAATTCAGACCGAAAACCTCATTTTAGCGAATTTTTGAAGAAAAGGAAGCTAATGTTCTCGGTAAAAATTTGTAAAACTCGAATTTCCAAAATCAATATCTACATATAGGTATTTATGTTTTTGTTATTCCAGACGATAACTCTGGATAGAATTGAGATTAAAAGTTCGAATTAGCACAAAAAAACTGTCTTGGCAATCGTAAAAGGGCAGACTCGGGCCACTCTAAGGGGGTTTTGAGGAGTTTTAGGGGGGGGGGGGGGCGATTACCATTAAAAACCTAAAATGAAACAGTCTGACGAAGTTAGAATTGCATAATAGGCAGGAAATTTAACGTTTTTTCCAACGGTATCTTCAAATCTAAATTTCAATGCGAATTGAGGGAGGTATGGCAATTTTAGTGAAGTAAGATCGATAACATGAAAAAAATCTTAAATGTGGGAAAAGTCGGATTTTGAGTGGATTTAAAAACAAAATGTCTACTAGACACTTTTGGTCGAAATTAAATGTAGAACATGTAGGAGAGGTATCAGACACCACTCGCGATTAATGATTTATTACGATTGTTTTTAGTAGATCGCATCTATGGAGAATGTGTTGAACGCTTATGTGTTGAAACATCGGGATGTAGAAGAGCAGTAAGGAAATCTTTCGCCTACAGCTGTCGAAGTTAATACGGATTTGAGACTAGATCTGAAAGACTCGTTATACCAACTTTACCACGGTAAGGCAGAACCACGTGCCAGAAAATCCCGGCTGATTCCTGCGAGAAGTCCTCATTCCCTGTCGGGATTTGTTGTGTTCGTAAAACCTCCTGTTTTTCAGTGTCAAGTTCATGGAACATTCAGCGACATTGACTCGAGGTCTATACAGCAATGATTCGAATGATTTTTTAAATGCCTAATTCAGCCAGTCGGTATGAGTGGAGGAGGGTTTCCTAGGGTTTACAACCGTTGAGAAGTGGCGTTATCAATCTTCAGGATAGCCAGGAGCGGCAGACGTGGCGTGAATGTTGCATGAATCACAGCCCGGGGACCTGTCACAAGGTTGTCTCCCGTCGCTCTCATTAATAATTCAATGCCACAATTACTATGGCATCCGAGCTAATCAGGTTTTGCTAATCATAAACGCCATCAACCGGGCTGACGCTCATTCGCCTCTCACCCAGCAGATCGCGTCCTGTCGCCTGTCGCCGAAAAAGACGGACGTAGGAATTACGGGTTGGGCGATTACACAAATGGAAGTACGATGATATTCAATAGCAAATTGTGCTGTGACGTATTCACCCATCATTCTGGAGTTGGATAGAAAAATGAATACAATATGAAATACGGCACGATTGCCTCATGTTTAAAATTATAAACATCAACGTCGGAAGATTAATATTGAGACTAATTAATACACGCTAATTACATGGATATTGGTTTTATTAACCCACTAGTGGACGCTTAGCGGTACACCATACCGCATCTGTGCAAAGTCTGAGACAGGGCGGTAAATCTTTGTCTGATGTTGATGACGCCCATTGGTATTCCTAGCACAGACCCCCTCACTATCCTGGCAATACTGGCTGTTGGTCCCACAGTTGAAGAAGCCTCGAGTAAACTACAGGAATCCGTAAACAGTATCCATCAATGGACAAAAAGATGGAGAATAAAGCTCAACGAAGCAAAGTCAACACACATTAACTTTACATACAGGAAAGTGAGACCAATACCTATAGAACTAAACTCCCAAATCGTCCCATATGCTGATACTGCTAAGTACCTTGGAATGACCCTGGCCGCCAAGCTCCGCTGGAAGGAAGGAGCACGTAAAGAAGAAGAAGGAAGAAATCAACCTAAAATTCAAGAAGATGTACTGGCTCTTTGGGAGAAAATCCCAACTGCCTATACATAACAAAATGCTACTGTACGAGCAAGTGATCAAGCCAATTTGGGCCTACGGCTGCCAGTTATGGGGCTGCACTAAGAGGAGCAACATGAAAATAATCCAAACAACGCAAAACAAAATTCTCAGGAGCATAGTTAATGCCCCCTGGTATGTTCGAACGAATGATCTCCATTGCGATCTTAAAGTCAAGATGGTGAACGAAGTTACTAAAAATCGAGCAACAGACCATGAAAACCGTCTCCACAAGCACAGGAATGTTGAAGTACTGAACCTTCTGGACAACAGTGGCGACGTACGAAGGCTGAAAAGGACCAAACCCCTGGACCTACATCTCACTAAAGTGATGTGATGAGTGGTAGTAGGTAGTGATCTATGAACCACAATACGTTAAAAATTAACTAACAGAGTGAAGTCACTAGATGTATAATATACAGTTGTAACAATAAAGATGATTAAAAAAAAATCTATAACTTTTATCAATAAAATGGTCGACTAAAACATCATCAATAAGGACGGCACAAGAAATTATTGTGGACTTATTCGAATACATAAATATACGTTGCCACCGTATAAGGTTCCGGAAGGTAGCGCGGATATCAGCTGCAATTACCTCAATTCACGTTGGATTATTATAACACGGTGAATATCTCAATGTGCAACTCATAGGACGAAGAGGCCTCATAATGGCGAGTCCATCGTGTATATGAAAAGGAAAGTGATTTCTTTCGCCATTTTCGCAAAAGCCTCAAGTGAGTGCTGGGTCTCAAGTCAATGATTCGAGGACGAGTTAAGTATGACAAATGCGAGGCGAGTCTAGGAGGGAGCGAAAAGACTAAGGCGGTTGCCAGCACATAGAAATAAATCGGGGGTAAATGACTGGGAAGGTTCCGCACCGCTGGTCTACCAGAACCCTCCAGCTGGCCTTACAACGAGCTACCCAGCCTGAGAGAGCTCCATTGCCGCTCCATTGGTTTTCACTTAGCGGAGACCCAATACCCAGCCAGAGCCCTTCGAGCCACCTGCTATACCTTCAACAATCGTCGTATGTTCAACTGGCTTGGACCCCCACATACCACCCCCTCTCCATTATCCGACACCCTCTTATCCGGATGGAAAAAAGTCGTTTAATCCAACAAACACGGGTGGGGTGAAATCGTTTTGTGTTGATTCACTTGTTTAAAACGAAGGGAGTTGTTAACCCCTTGCCACTGACAGTCATTGCCTATTCATTGCCTCTCGGTCAACTAGTAAACTTGTCACCCTTGTTCGCAACACCATGACAGATAATAAATCTACTACATGCACATCATTTTCGCGCCAGGTGCTCTGATTTCCCTTAAATTATTCATTACTATTGTAGGGACCTGACCATCTGAAGAGTTATCCTCGTCCATCCCTATCAAAACTCCATAGACAAGAGCCTGTCGGATTGGGAATTGGGGTGTAGTCTAACTTTTACCCACTAGGAAATTATCATTGATTCAAAAGCAAAGACAAAGAACCAAACTATTTTAGAAAAAAAAAGTTCTTTCTAATATACAATATAGTTTGTATTCAGCGCGGCACGTTTGAAACTGCAAGCTACATTTCCGAGCAGCCATATTCGCGTGTTGTTACTATGCTGAACAGGATATACCCTCCAAATTTCTAGTCGTACGACACAATAATTTTGTGGCCGTTCAAAGAGATGATCTTGCAGAACTTGCAGGTACTGTTTGGTTAGTGCGAACAACTTAATTTCTACAGCGTGGTCGTCCGACCCGAAATGAGCTGTTTTCGTGTTTTGCGACGAGATTGCTGGTGCTGTAGTGAACCTTCCTTGCCCAGTTGGTGCGCCGAAACTAGGGCAGCAAATTCCGACTGTCTAATCAGCCGTTCAACATTTATGGTCTTAAGATTCAGAATAAGGAATTTGCGTCAATTGTCGATACTGCTGTTGTATCGTACGGCCATAGAGTAACGTGTATTGCCAGCGATATTCATTTAAACAAATTTACATGAGGAGAAAACTTCAAAAACGCCGAGAGCAGATTGAATGAAGCCGCGAAAATCGAGGTGGCCGTTGACGTCACAAACAGGATGAAACCTCCGGTTGGGCCGCTGACACCGCCGGATTTCAGAGAGGTGGTGGGGGGGAAGTGACGTCATACGGTTTTCTCGCTCCAGCAGTCGTTTTCAAACGCGGTCAGCTTTTCTAAGTTCCCTACATTTTAGGGAAGACTTTTCAGGCAGCTGACCATTATTTTCGTTATTCTCCTAGATTGTACTTTCGAGAAATTAAATAAATAAAAAAAATGACGCAAATTCCCCATTGATTAATTGGCTGATTTTCTTCCTAATTTTGCAGCCCCTGGGGATATCCTTCCGAAAAACCCAACAGGTGAAATATGTCACAATGTGTGGCATCATAACCTGTACCGAAAATTCTTACAGTCAAAGATCTATACCCCAAAAAATGTGAAGTGATAAGACTCATTTCAGTTCCTCAAATAAGACGCCCTTTTTTGACTCGTTGGACTTCTCTGAAGGTCTAACGAGTAGACTCTCAAAATGTCAAGTCATTATACATATTGCAAAAATTGTTTCAACGGATCAAGCACGTACACTTAGGTCGGAATTCGTAGTCGTTCCTCAAGAAGACGATTTCCTCCGCTCGACTCAAGCCGTTTCTCCACTCAAGGATGTGCGCTGCTCAGAACACATTTGGAGGCCGACCTCAGCTCACTCCTCAACTCAAGGAGTCCTCGAGCCTCGAGAAAAAATTGGTAGCCCTGCTATGTAAAAGCACCGATTTTAGCGCTTCTAGCGGTGAATTAGTTAGTTAAAAGCGTGAAAATCAAGTGAAGAGTGGCTTGGTTACTCAAGGCGTCATGCAGACCAAAAAAAATAGGTTTTTTACTCTCCGGAAAAGTTGGAGATACGAGGGTTCACGTATTCACCGTCGGTTTGTGTTTTAAGTGCGTATTGTGTTTTATACAACTGTATAAAAACTGTGTCCGGTATACAACTGTGTAAGTCAATAACAGCTAATATTGAGTCTAGAAACTTCAATATATTCACGTTAGTTTGTATTTCCGGTTTCTTAGAGATGTACCAGTAGGCCATCGCACCAGTTTGTTCAGTACATCGAAAATTCACGCATCAACACGACAAAATCGCTCAATTGTTTCAATAGGACGGAATGTGTTGCAAGTATGCAAAAAAGCAACAAGCCACGTGGGCTAATATCATGAAGGTTGTAAATGTCCATTGAATGCGTTAAAAGTTGTTTTCACACGAGATAATGAACAAAAACAATATCAATGTATAAAGGCATGACGAGGAGAGGAGGTTGTAGAGGCATCTGATAATTGATTAGCAATATAGGGGATGTAATACAGGGATGGTCGGGCGCGACTAAAAACGATATATCAACATGAGGGAGGAAGGCTGGTTGATGGAAGGGCTATGGTGTCGGGGGGGTTGGTTGTTTAATATTCATAAGAGATGAGCTGCACCCTCACCCTCTGACGAACCAAATGTTTGGGGGCGGCAATGTAGACATTACAGCTTCAGTGTCACGCACTTGTTCTTCCTAACATTTCGCACCCTCTTTTCTTTTCTTACTTCCCCTCAGTTCTGATAAGCCTTGTTTACACGACTATTCCCCGCGCTTCTTCTCTACGGAATATCTTTCACCAGCCTATAATTTCGTCCTTTCAAATAAATAACGAAGGAGTTTTTTCATTCAGTAAGGATCAGTGCCTATGAAAAGTTTTCCAAAATAATCCAAATGGCACATATATACAAAAACACTCATAAAGACAGTTAAATCCTTTTCACCTTTCATCTTCTACCACCTAGTAGAGATACTGCAACGGAGAAGTGAGGCTATTTCTACTGAATCGGTTCGACAGTGGTCGAAAGGAGAGTAAATATTCAGGAGTAATTGTGGATGAGCAACTATCACGAGATATTTGCTTGATAAACAGAAGTGTATACCTATTTATTATAATCCGCGATCAAGATCATCCCCAAGTAATTTGAAAACTGTTTGTGAACATTTAGTTCAATCTATAATAATTATTGAATTAGCTGAATAATCATATGAATTGAATTGCAAACAAGAGATTATTGTTTGAAGTGGTATATAAGGCACAACACTAAATTACATAAAAGTCTTGAAGTGCGCCTAAATGGCCCAAAACTCTTCTATTGGGCAGTTGTTCAACCAAAGAAAAAACGGTACATATTCATTATACGGAGGCCACTAGTTTCCACCGCGCGTATTGAGCTTATCACCTTATGCCCCTGCTTAATTTATCCGTCCACTAAAGTATATGAAGGATTTTCTCTGTCCATCATTTAACTCTGATGATTGATCATATATTAATAAACAATACCATTATTATCAAGGATAGTGTTGGTAAGGTGTTTACAAACCTCCATCCTAAATGAACAGCCGTAGCGCGGTGAAAACTAGTGGCCTCCGTATAATGCATAAGTACCAAAAAAACTCTTCTGATTGGGCATTGTTCATAAACACCTAAAAATCATTTCGAGCGTCAGCATTGCTTATTTCATAGTGTTCCAGTATGTTAGTCCAAGACTAGGAGTATGTAGTCTTTATCAAAGGGAGTTTCTCATGGTAGTAATCTAAGGCCTATCGTTCCCCTTGTCTAAAATTTCAAAAACTGCTGTTAGCAACTGAGGAGGACGACGATTTTGGAAAATCGCAGAAAACGTGTTTCACATATCAGATGATGAGTTAACTTACTTTTTTTCTTTTTTTTTAAATTTGTTAATATCACCCTCAAATCAAGATTGAAATGAAATTTTAGAAAAAAACTCCCCCCTGTACCCCATTCATCTTTTGTTTTGAGCCTTACAGGTAAATTTCAATAAAAATATCCCTTTTCTATTTTATTTTTTTATTTTTAGTAGAGTGACAGATGATTAATATCTGGAAAAAAATTAACTGCACTGACATATCTAGGGACGCGGGAGCGTCCCGCCCGCCAAGAAAACCGAAGCCCTGAAAACCGAAGCGACTGAGACACTGATTACGCGACGGAACAAGTTCGGGTTTTCACCATCCCGTAGCTCGGTCCCCTGAGTGTCTCGAGAGTTGATTTTTTGTACACCAACTCTCCAGGGGCACGTGAGGACGTAAAACAAAGTTCAGCTCTTGGGAACATCAGGTGTCGGGGGTATAACAATTTTAAAACCACTATTTTTCACGTTTTTCGTGTTCTTCTTCTTGTCGTTGTCGTCGTTGTCGTTGTCGTTGTTGTTCATTGACGGGGCTACAGCCCAGCAGACAAATCGGATCGAGCTGAAATTTTGCACACACGTTTGTTATGCTCCAAGGGAGTGCCTTTTGACCATTTTTTCTCCCTCCCTCCATTTCCCCCCCAATTAGGGGGGAAATAGTGTTTTTTAGGAATTTCAAATGGTCATAACTCCTTCAAAATTGAAGCTTTTCAGATTTTCTTTTTTAGTTGTGTTCAGCTTTTCAAACTGTTTAATTTGAGATCAAAAATGGATGATATAGTTGTTCCACCACTGATTACTCGTGACCACCAGTAATACTTATAATATAGTAATGCTTCAATTCAGGCTTGTTCATCCGGTAAAAAGCTCCCGCCAACAGCATTGAAAGAAGCGTAAAGCTCCCTGCTGGTGTAACAGAGGAAACATATTAGGTGAAACCGAGGGTGACTAAGGGTGAGAAAGGGTTGTCGGAAGGAGACAGGGAACAGGAAAACATTGACGGTGGAGGTTAGGGGTAGGAGGATCAGGTTTCTATATGCACACTCAACAGCGAGGTGCGAAGCACCGAGCATCCTATATATGTGGCTGGCGGGCAAAATGGATATCATTCCTTTTTGCGGCTGATTACTTTTATAGAAATTAGCTTTACGAATTCCTAAACCTCTCAGATGATCCCAACCCTATGATGATTGAAGTGTAAGTCCTAAGGAGGCTACATGCCAAATTACAGCTTCATAGAGTGAATACCATAGAAATTAGCTTTAGGAGCCCCTCAGCCGATCCGGGGCCCGTGCAGCGTCAAGTTAAAGTTCTAAGGAGGCTTCATCCCAAATCACATCTTCATAGTGTGAATAGCATAGAAACTGGCTTCAATAGCCATTCAGCTGATCCGGGGCCGGGGTCAGTTCCTTTTTCCTTGGGCCTGGGCTAGTTCCTTGTGAATAATATGTAGCTGTAATTTGGTGTGCAACTTTTCAAACAATAATATTGTGAATAGCATAGAAATTAGCTTTCCAGAAGAAATTGATTGGTTCCAGCGACTGTAACATTCTACACTTGTTATTAAGATACAACAAATGGTTTTCTCACATTTCCGGTAATTAGGCCAACAAAATAGGACTGGATTTTTTTTAAATTTTTGTTTTTAGATTTAGTGATTTTAGGTTTTTTAGTGAAGTGTCTCTTAAAAAAGGATTCCCTTGTGTAGAGGAGGAGCCCAACCTTCTTTCTCCCACTGAACAGGAGGAGGCAGAAAAGCAGTTGATTCCACAATACTAATTATAACAATCACGAAAACATGCACAGGAGACGAGAATGTATGAATATGTGTATGAGAATTGATGCCGTTCATCCTAAACCTGGATGGAGGTAGGATCCCTTCATGAAAATAGAAAGACAATTATTGAAGACGAGTCGGAAGTCCTGTACTGGCACTCAGGACTCTGAAGTCCACAATGTTGTCGTTTAGTTTGATAGGAGTGCATAATACTTGTGCAAGTATTTTTGGTGCATAACACTTGTGCAAGCATTCAACATCCTACCGCCCAATTTTCTTGGTGATCTTGTTGTTCTTTGGCGTAACTTGTGTTTTTACTTCCCCGATAACGAATTCGAAGATGCTTTGTAACCACTACCTGACGCGTTATTTGGCACTAGGGTATTACTTAGCGCTGCCCTGCTCGCATGATGATATTAGAATGGATGACAACACAAGTGCAAACCACTGCTCATTTACGGGGTACACCGATACAGTACCGATACATTACAAGTACAGATAAGTTGGTGATCTTATTATTTTAGGAACATCTAAAAAGTTGTGAAGTAGCTTTTGAAAGGTTCAATTCAAAATGGTGCAAAGTATTATTGAACTACGAGTGTTGCAAATAAATGGGGTACTAGAACATTGGGTACTCACTGCGATACAACAAATTGACAATAGAACTATCACGTTTGGTTACAACTACAGTCGTGTTCATCACTGATTAATAACATTAATAACATTTTTAATAGGGAGCACATTATGTTAGTGAGTATAGTTTTGGCCTTCTTGTTCCAAAGGTGTGTGAAGGCGAACAGCTAAATTTCGAAAAAAACTTCAAAAAATAGCAAAAATCAAAGGTTTATATTCATAAAATACAAATGCCTCGAATGGTCCTGGTGATGGTCTTAAGTGACTGGATCTTTTCATGGATTGAAAATTCTGAACTTGTTTATTGGTTTTGGGGCCTTACAAATGGGTCCTATGATTTGAAATTCTGAGGCCCAAGCGTTAGAAACTACTTCTTTAGCAAGGTAGTAAATGTATGCGATAAACAAAGATGAGAACCAAAAATGAACAGAAAATATTGCAAGTTTTGGATTTTTATGGTTCATCCCCGTTTAATATAGTAATTATTAAGTTTTAGGTCAAGGGACGTTCAAGTACGTTACGTACGCCCTTAATGTGTCTTTCTGGAATTCAAGGCAAAAGTGATTTTTGTGGAATCACCTTTACTATTCAAGTAGATACCTCCACATAGCTCCCATTGAAATTTCATTCGTGCCTGCCCAAAAAGCATCAGGTTGATGAGAAACCATTACAAGGACCCTTCAGCTGATTAGGCGCCGCGACATTCGAAAACATCGATCTCGAGCCAACGACGAGAAGGTTGCAAATTGACTCGTCGTAAGAGAAATATTATGTTTATAGGCTAAGAGGGCGAGGAAAAATTGAAATGAGAAAACTTGGAAGGTGGGAGTGTTGAAGGCAGTTGATGATTGATAGTGGGAAGGTAGGGGGAGCCCGACTTAAGCTCTGTTATGAATATTGCAATATCTGTTCACGCGCTTTCCCTCCGGGTTCCTTTGTAAATAAAACAATTCTCTTTGGAATTTTCATGTTGCCGCCTCTTGTCGCGAGTTTTTCATCTGATTGCTAGCAGTATTTTTTTTCTCCAGTTCCCTCGTACGGCGCGGTTGGGATTTTATATTTTATCAGATCCTATTTTCGTGACGCTTGAGAATATAAGTCGGGGATTTTTCTTTCAGTTCATGAAGAACATGAGTTGGGTCCGACCTGTTGATGGTAAACCATCAATGCACTCCCCATCTCCCACGGCGATTGTTATAGTAGCACGTTATTCAACACGTGTACGAATAGGTCTTTTGTGATGTATATTACATACCAATAATATTACGTTTTAAAACATAAAATAGAAAAATGGACAAAATATGCACCAATGTTAACACACACTCCTTAGGTATGCAAGTTGTTAGGTCAACGTTATGAGCAGAAAACCCGCCCGATTCTGCCCAGGTGCCCACATGTAACAGGTGACCCTTCAGATACTCTGAATTACTTAAATTATTATTACATACATCGATAAAGACGAATTCATGCATAAACCAAAGAAATCTGCTAATTCTTGACACAAAGGTTTATTATGTTCTTTGTGCAGATCACCCATCTGTCTCGAACACTAAATGGTAGTGTAGCATCGAGCGCAGTCTGTCGGGTACGACATTTTGTACGTACATTAGGTAGGTATGAGAATAGGTCGTAAAGTACCCTAGGTAATCTCCCCCCCCCCTTTAACGCTGAATGGGGTGGGGGTACCCACGAGTTCAATTTTTGGAATTTGTTAAGACCACTCGGTGGTTTGTATGAACAACCGTTCTTTCACAATGAGGGCTCAAAGTTGGGGTAGATCAAACGCCGTCAACATGAGGGTGAATCATGAGGCAGCATGCCGGGTGAATATTCAAATTGGCGCAGCTGATTCGAATAGCACTTAGTTTACAGATATCGAGTTATTCATTAATTAATAACTAACATTAATTATTAATCATTATCAATAATTAGTAGTAATTTACATTACTTTATAATAGTTATTGATAATTAATGATAATTCATCACAATAAATCTATCATTTTGTGATCAAGACAGAAGGTTTATATGTACAAAGATGATAATAAACTAAGAATTCGCAGAGTTTTTCATATCGTATTCTTAATTAATATTACTAAGATTTAGGAACTGTTTTTTATATTCTTGTCGTTGTTTATTACCATAGCTGATGCTCATTCTCCACCACGGGATGTACCCATATGGAGAATTAAAATTCCAAATTCTGCTGCATCCCTTGGTCACATCGTGTGTGATCAACGAGAAGCATTATCTTTCATAACTACTGCATAACTACTATGCATAACTACTATGCAGGCTTTTGCTTTTCTACTCATTTAAATCTTGGGTGCCCTGGGCTGATTTTGACGCCGGTCTGGCTATGAGGGCGGGCGGATTGATGTCGTTGGATTCTCGGAGAAAGCTTATGGACGCTCTGTTTATTTATAAATTGTTTCATAACCGGATAGACGCCCCTCAGTTACTCGAAGCTCTCAACTTTAATTTTCCGGCGTATCCCACTCGAGGAACCCCGAGCTTCTACGTTTGAAACACTGCCACGAACTACCTGTTTGACGCACCAATGGACCGCATGCAAAGAGAGTTCAACCGGCTCGATGTGGACCTCTTTGTATCTGGACTGCTGAAATTTCGACAGGACGTGCTGAGGGCACTCCAAGAAACCTGATTGTGTCAAATGTTTCTTTTTATTGAGTTACAGCTAAATTTTTCTTTTTCTAATAATATGTCTTTTAGCGAATTTTTGAAGACAATGTAGCTATTGTTCTCGGTCCAAAATGTTTAAAACTCGAATTTTCGAAAAAGTTTTATACCAAAATCCGTTTCAGACCATCCTGAATCCACTGCCAAAAGACACCAAAAATTATAAGTATATATATTTACAATGGATAAATATTTTCACAGGAGGAGAAATTAGAAGGAGAGAAACACTTAACATATACAATATACAATTGGAAAGCTTACGGAAATTTCTTCTTCCATGGCTGATGACGCTGTAACGCTAAAATTTCCGTAAGCTTTCCAATTGTATATATTAAGTGTTTCTCTCCTTCTAATTTCTCCTCCTGTGAAAATATTTATCCATTATATCACCGCGAGTGCCTTCATTTCCACTTCGAGCACTTCGAAGATGAAGAAACGTGGTTGTTACTTGAGATGTTCTCATGTTCTTTAATGAAGACGTTTTACATAAAACCAATTATTTCTTCGAAAATTCGCTCTTATAGTCATGCTGAGTGTTCATTCATTTTACTATACGATCAGAAACGACTGGACTCATCTAAAACTCCTTGACATACGTGAACGTGGTTAAAATCTCTATTCTGCATGAATAGAATCGATTTCAAGCTTTAGGGCCCCTTGCAGAACACGAGATAAAATTACGGCGCCAACAAAAACGTGATCAACTCATTTTTGTATACTACTGTAAAATCTTCTATCATGTCATATTTTCTGTAGAGCATAACAGTGTAAATTGGGCACCCGCCCGTGTAATTTCTAAATAAATAAATAAATGTAGCGATTGAAATGTGCAAGGAATTAAGCAATTTGTATTTTAGAATTTAATAGAACTTATAAATAAATAACCATGCCAAAGAAATCGTCAGTTATACCAGTTTTTGTCACCATTTTTGACAAACCTTAGCCGGGGTTTTTTTTTTTTTTTTTTTTTAATGGTTTATTGGCACAATGGAGAATATAAACAGAAAAATAATTAGATACAGAAAATGAACTTATTATTTAAATTGATTAAAATGTAACGCAATCTGCTGTAAAACGAATCGATCAAAATGAGATGTTACAACTTCAAAATAAAACAATGCCATAGTTCTTCAAATAGTTCTTAATGAACTTGTGTTATGCTGCGGAGTCGCATGCGATACCATAATATTGTTACTCCATAACCCACCAGCAGACTAATCAGTCAATCAATACTTCTTACATTTTCATATTGTTACAAGAGTTAGAGAAGAGTAGGAACATGCATTATGCTGGAATCAGGAATGGCTAGATATCCTTACCATTATACCTTGTATTTCTCTCTTGAATGTGGAAAAGCTGACAAAATCCCCTATATTTACGCCATGGTTATAGAAAAAATTTAATGCCGTCACATACGCGCCTTCTATAAAGTTCTATGGCAATTTTTGGTAGTCTTATATTAGACCTAACAGTATTTCTTGTGTGATTTTCACTTGCACCTACATGACATTCATCGACGCCCCTAATGAATATAAGCAGGATTCCTTAATAAATATAAATTTAACCTTCATCACATTGAACAACGTCATAGTACGGAACCGGAATGGTTTGTTAAGCATAATTTTAACTACAGCATTTTGTGCAATTTGAAGTTTTTTAAATTCGTTTTTATTTCAGCGCCTTCAAGCTTGGGAGGGTGTCAAAAATTCGCACGGGTCGTTAGCCCCGCCGCTGTAGAAATGAAATCTGTCGACTATGAGAATCAAAACGTCGATTAGGGACGGAACGCGGAAAAACTATGAGAATCCACGGGACCCGACTTTCCCAAGAGCGGTCGCCAGAACTAGAACAGTTGTTTGTTCAAGGCGTGTAAGCATCTGTGTGTGTGTGTGTTTATTCAAGGATCATTCGGACTCGTGTGAGAGGGTGCTATGGGAAGTTAATCTACCGAACTGCGAACGAATCCTCTTGGGGACCAGCAAGTGCGGGACAAGTGGGGTGACACGTGGGGGACACGTGGACCGCCACTTGTCCCGCCCTCACGCCACGCGACCTACTCGGAACCGTTGTCACCCGAGTACGGTCCCCGACACTCCGGAAAATCACTCAGCGAATCAGTCTGAACGAAATTTGAGTCGGTTGATCTTCCGGATTGATAGTGTTTGCATGGTCATTCATTTGGACAAGTCCTAAATCCGACCAGGGACATGAAAGAGCTCATGCCTTTCAAGAAATGTTTTCGTGCGCCAAAACATATGTTCAAGATAAGGATCGTGTTATTCCATTAGGGTGTTGACCAGTTCCACGCGGACACAAAATAAGCCAGTTCTTCGAGGGTGGATGAACAGTTTATTGTCCAAACTATCAAATTATCGTCAGAAGCAGTAGTACGAATTTGCGCATTACTTAGCGATTTTGTTTTTTGAGTAGTAGGTAATACAATTTGTGCTCAGAAGGGCCCTAACAGGAAAGTATTGGGGTTGTTTAGATTTCCAGCATTTACGAGTCCCCTTTTTTTCCGGACGTCCCTCGTATATACGAAGGTTCAGCACCTCAAACAACATACTGTGCTGTTTGAGGTGCTGAATCCGAATCTGAGATTTACTAACAAAATTTTGTGACGCAAAATTGAGAAAAAATGAAAAAAAGGTAAAACTTTTGGCAGCATTTTGCTTATAATTCAAAAACTGTCAACCTCAGCCAGGACCTTATAATAATTTATCCGCTGATCTATGTACATCAGACATATAATCAAATTTATTGTACGAATAATCGGGAGCTTTATTTTTAAGTATCTTGTACAGCAATAAATAGGTATTTCAATAAATAGGTAGGCGATTTCCCGAACTTTCGTGCATAGATCATCTTCAAGGTAATATCAACGTGTGCTATATTGGTCTCGTGGATTCAATCGAAAGTTCACGATGATCAAGAAAGTTCAATGTTCAAGGTTGAATTTTCTCCTGCATCCGATACGTAGGAATGTACGAATAACGCCGTAGCTCTAAAGGTGACAATAACAGCTATAGATCGTGGAATCAGGGCCGGAGCCATGGGGGGGGGGGGGGGAGGCATTAGGGTTGGTCGAAACCAGGGATTTCGAATCTCAAAACCTAAACTCAACTCGCAAAACAGGCTACTCACCACCAGTGGTCCTGGAGTAATTCCGAAGGTTACATGCATAAAGCCTATTATAATGCAAAGTAAATCCGATTACTCCTGATAAACCATTCGATTATCACTATCAAGAAGTATAAAAAACAATATTAGTTTCAGAACCACCAGTGAATCAATAATTGAGGCGTTGACAATATAAAACAAGTACCTAAGTGCCAAAATTTGTGAAACTGCGTTTAAAAAAATTAAAAATGATCTATGTTCCAACACCAATGGCATCGAAAAAGAGCCTAACGAGCTTTGTTTAGTTTCAGTCGTTGCCGGAAAATGGGTTTTGGCATCGAAAAAGAGGACCATCAAAACTTCTTTCCCTTCTCCTGTGAATTTTAATTTTTGGCACTTACCTCCTTTTCATTGTCAACGTCTCAATCGTTAGTAGCCTAATTAAATATTTTGAATAGAATTGTTCTTTCAGAATTAAAACCTCAAGAATCCAAAACAATTGATCTTTTCTTGTTTTTTGTTTTTTTGTTTAAATGTTGTAAAATCAAGAAATTATCAATTATTATGATATTTAGATAATAAGGTATACTGTAGGAAGAACAAGAGATCGATATCAATAGGTAACTACTATTATTAATATCAACCAGTTTTATTTCGCAAAAGAAATGAAATATTTTCATAAAGTAGGAGTATATCTTTCAAAAAACTCAAGTCCAAATCAAAATGGATTTATTGCAAAATGAAATAATGTAAGCCTTAATACATGGAAAAATTACCTAAAAAAAAACAAAAAAACAACAAGATTAAGAATAAAGATAGACGAATTCGACCGCCTTTGGGATTCTGTTGTTATTTATTGAAATGAATTGCATAATTTCGTCACTAGTGAAATGTGCGACCGATGAAGATGACAGTAAGCTTGTGTCCTTCGAATTATTGATCGACACGTTATTCCCGTTAAAAACAACAATAATGACGCAGAAAACACATGAGAAATATATTTTTAGAAGAGAAATAAATTTAAGATTGTACATCAAAACTAACATCTTCAAACTTATTGAAATTACAGTTAATCATCAATATTTTTGCAAGGTTCTCAACTTTGAAACCCAGTCTCTTGTCACTCAAAACGTTTTTCAGTGATGAAAACGAGCATTCCACATGCCCAGAGACTATGGGTACGAACCGGTAACGTCCTGTGGTTCCATCACAATAATAAGTTATTATACTAGTAGTTACCTATACAATTCAAAACGTTTAGGTGCGAGAGAGATTGCAGCTTCCGTGGAGTTTACCCACACGTTTTATGGGATTACGTTTGAAATGAAAACATAGCTTGAAGAATTCATATTTATACTGCATTGTAACATTGTAAATATGCATAAAATAATTCAACTTTGTTGAGCGTATACGAGGTTGAAGAAGGAATACGAACTGTTCATGATCTGTAACACAATGAGAACCAAGTGTACTAAACACCTCAAAATTTTAACAACAACAAAAATCTACGAGGAATAAACAATCAGAAACAATACATTTTAATAATATTAAAACAATACATTTTGATAATATTAAAACAATACATTTTAATAATAGATATTAAAATATCATATTACCAACTCACCGAAGAAAACGTTTCAAGACTTGCATCGATCAGGCCACCAACCTTTATGATAACAGGCTGGTTTACGCCAACTTGAAAATTAACCATTATTTTTCGATTCGTTGAGTTCAGCTTTTGCCATGGAATGAAATAGAGCATTTGACGCAATTTCTTACTCTGTGAAAGTAGAATTAAGTTTGGGCACGTTACTCGACAAAACCCTTGAAAAATGTACCTTTTTTGATACAATTTATATATTTTATTCACCTCGGTTGTAATAAGTTCACAGAACGACGAAATTATAAACATATAATTTATCAGCCCCGTGTATACCACGATTTTCTCATAATCTTCAGCTTTTTTAGCCTTGAAAAAATTAATAAATAAATAAATAAAATAAAAAGGCGTTGGTAACCAAATACTTCTGTTTGAGTTATTATTGTTCCAGTGCTGGATGAAAGTTCCCAGTTGAAAATAAATACCGAATTTTTATTAGCATGCCGTTAAAATATATTATAAATATTTCCATGTCAAGTATATATAGATAATAAAATATTGTAATCTGATATTCACCTACAGTATGTTAATGAGCGACAACCCAATAACACCGGTTCCAAACCCGTATGCTATAAATCCCGGCCAATTGAGCAAAGTGATGTACTCTGTGAGCATTCTGAAAATGAGAATTATATGAGAAACTGCCGAATTGCGGGGCACATTCTTATTAGTTAATACTCACCCACACGAAGAATAAAACGAGAGGGCTTATCCGTATAGGGGTTTCATAACTCCCAGATTTTATTTCTGATCCCTTTATTTCATAGAATGTAAATATTATTAACATTTAAAATTATCGAACTCAATAGTTTTACAACTCAATAATTATTACAACTAAGAATTATTCCAATCATTCCAAACTTACGTACATCAAAATCTCGCCCTGCTTTTTTTTTTTTTTTTTTTTTTGGAGCAATGTTTCACTTTAATGCAGTAAATTCAAAATGTCACGAATTCATTAAAAACATAAAAACGTTTGATGAATTCATGTCTTTTCAGCATGACCCAATAACACTTCAATTAGGAATTTTTAATAGAAGTTTGAAACAAAACTTTCAAGATAAATGGTAAAAGTGGGGTTGTGGTAACTAGGGTTCAATTGAGGATTATAACACTGTTCCTCCCCAACTTCGAATACTAGTTCCAAATGCTGGGTGGTTTTTAATGAACGTCCCACCCTTTTTATTTTGATATTTCGAGAAATAAAAAAAACTCATCGAAGCCTTTTTTTTATTTTAAAGAATTCAACGATTACATTTTCGTGCGCCGCGCTTGCGCACAAATGGCGGCTACTTTGCTAACTTTTTTCTTTTTTTTTTTTCAAACAAAATCCCCCATTTTTATTGCAGATACGTCCAATTTCATGAATTTTTTACTTGGACAACCTTTTTTTTGTGGCGCACCCAGGACTACTCATGTTTCACGATCACATTTTTGTGCGCATGCGCGGCGCACAAAAATGTGATTGTTGAATTCTCTGTGAATTCCATAAGAACCGAACTTTGTTCACCATGAGCGTATGCGACATGTACGTAATAATGTAAATAAGATACTCACATGTTAATATTGTGATGGCGAATTACGCATTCTTTGAGGCATTGTTCAACGCAACGTTGGAATTCCACGTTGTTTATATCCATTTTCTCCGTGTTAATCGTTGGATACTTCATCGCGTGTAGCCTTCTTGCCCTCCGCATCAGCGTTTTGAGAGCGTATTGTAGGACTCGGTACTCAAAAATTATCGCTTGTGTCATACGAAAAATCATCAAATCCATCGTGGCGATCACTAATGCAAGACCTCCGGCAGTCAAGAGTTGCCCAAGGACGACAATAACAGACAGTGTTCCTTCATGCGATGGGAATGGGTACCAAGCAGGAATTGGGAGCTTCATGTTTGCACCGCGGTTATTATAATGAACTTTACCGTCAAATGATTTCACGTATGGCATCAAGATCGCGGCACCTGCTATTCCGAGGGTCAAAAGAGGAAAAAACAAGAATCGCAACATCTGTTTATGCTTTTTCTCCTCCAGTTTCCGAGGAAGTTCTTCTTGGTATATATTTCCTGCTTCATATTGACCCACTTCAACGATTATTTGCCGGTGGAATTTAATCATACTCTGACGGTTACCGTTCAGTAGGAACTGTGATATAACCGAAAACATTAATAAGATCCAGTAGTGAACCTCCATGCTCAACAGATTGAAATCATCACGAACACAGTCGATACTCATTGTCAACACCCAAATATGAAAAGGAAATATAATGACATAAAAAGCTAGCACAGACAACGTCAGGGGCAGTCTTGATGGGCGCCAAGACGGAAACGTAAAACTCAATTCTAAAGTAGGCCCGTACAATTTACTGAGCAACTTCCACTGGTCGTCATCTTCTTCTAGCGAGCTGAGACGTTGGAGCACAAACGACATGTTAGGTACAACTCAAGCGTGGTTGGGGAAGGTTGAGAACAGCCCGAGAAACGTTCATAAGTAACAACGTTTGTTAGGTAAATATCCTACACCACTGAGTTGACAGCAAATATTATCACACGTGTGTAGTTGATCCGTGATTGTGCATTTTTCATGCCCACCAAGCTGTTGATTCAAGCCCCAATTCGATGATTCATAGATGATGATAACATAGTGGGAGTACTAAATTTCGAAGTACAAAAAGTTAAGTTGCTCAATTTTACGTTTTTACGTGTAGAAAATTGCTAAAACGTCCCAAATAAGTACAAAACAACCTTCCCGATCATTCTCAAGACTTATTCGTGCTGCTCGTCTGAGCAGGCCCAAAAACTGGCACAAGCCCTGCTAATTCTTGGACAATGGTTTATTATCTCCCTGTATAGACCACACTGTTTTTTATTCGATTCTCTGAATCTACGTATCTTCGAACGTAGGTAAACCTTAAAATGTGGACGGTGAGTGGGTGGGGGGGGGGGGTGGGGGTTCATTGGCGATTACAATCAATGATCAATGATCAAAAGCTTGCACAATATTTTTATGATTGTCTTGTTTGCAGAAAAATTGAGTGTGAGGTGGAATATGGTGCAAAACGAAGGGTGTTCAATATTTTGGTTTATTATCTTCAATAATGAACCATTGGAATCGCCCAAAGAAAAAAATTTTTTAACCCCCCCTCAAAATTTGTTGGTTTACGTTTCAAGATACGTAGATTCAGAAATTCAAGAGAGAGAGGACGCCGTCCGTGGCACTTTGCCCACTTAGCGTTGAGCTAAATTTACAAAATTTGGTTTCTGGGTTTGGACCAGCCCCACAATGATCCTCGAAACTTTTCATAACCCTAGGTCAAGGGGAAGGGGTTCAAAACGAACTTTGAAATTTCGACAATGTCATATCTCTAAAAATTCTCATTAAACGGTGTAATTTTTAGTTCACCTTTGAATGTCCTGAAAAATCACGAATCTTTTAAGACCAATTGGATTTTTGTGCGACCAGCCGTTCGTTCACAGTGAGCGCGCAAAGGTTTAGGAAAAACACTAAACTTTCGCGTCGAAAACGGCCGTTATGTGACCCAACCCCCAGACGCCCAGAATAAAACTACCTTTTTTCATCTTCCCGGTAAACTACAGTCTAGAAATTTTAACCGTGAGTCGGGGATAGACCACATTGCAATATTCACCCGGTTTCTCATATGTAAAATTGTTTAAATAATGCCTATTCGTTTAAACAAATTAAATTTTGATGATGAGCTAGATACTTGAAATTTTAAATATAGGTCAGAAATGACATTTCAATATTCACTCGGTTTGTATGACATGGTATGAGTATGGTAAGGTATATTATTGTATGTATGATTTAGTACAGTATGGTAAGATAGAAAAGAAATTCGTATGGTATGGTATGAGTACGGTGAGAATATGGTATGGTGCCGATTTGCAACACAGTCTGGTATAGACAGAAGGGTGATCTGCACAAGGAAGATAATAAACCGTTGTGTCAAGAATTTATGGAAGGTTTGACATTTTTGCGAACCCAACAATATCTTGCAGGTGGGGATGGTGAGTTGAATCGGCACTGATATATTGTGCAATATTTTAGTGCAGTCCGAGGGCTCCCGACCATTCAATATATTGCACGATATTTTTGCGCAAAATATGGAACGTATTTTGGTTTATTATTTTCGATAATGAACCATTGGAATCGCCCAAAGAAAAAAGTTTTTTTAACCCCATGTCAAAATTTGTTGATTTACGTTTCAAGATACGTAGATTCAGAAAATCTAATTAAAAAAAAAAATAAATTTAAAAAAAAATCCGTCCGTCAGCGGCACTTTGCCCAGTTAGCGTTGAGTTAAAATTACGAAATTTTTCATATAGAACGGTATGTGTTTAATTTCATATTTAGATAGAGTTTATTCCTAAGAATTTTTCAAGACCATCCACAGCTTTGTGCGACCAGCCGTTCGTTCACAATGAGGGCTCAAAGGTTGAACCCTTCAACACGATCGTGAATCAAGCAGTTGAATGGAAAAACTCTATGAGGTACTTTTTGTTGCAAATTACCTGTAGAATTGATTCCTTGATATATAGACACCCTGTATATTCAACTCGAGAGAAACCCTGCAAATAAATCGAATTGATTTTTGGGGCCATGATTATTCGTATTCATGTTCATAATTTGCAAATTGTGGGAAATATGAACATGAATACGAATAAAGCCATAATGAAAGCCATTATTTGCAATTTTTGGAAAATATGAACATGAATTCGAATAAAGCCATAATGATTATGACTTTATTCGTATTCATGTTCATATTTTCCAAAATTTGCAAATTATGAACATGAATACGAATAAAGCCATAATGATTATGATTATTCGTATTCATGTTCATAATTTGCAAATTTTGGAAAATATGAACATGAATACGAAAAGCTTTCCCAAAATTTCATATAAAAGATAAAATTTTTGAAAACTACTCGAAACTCCTCGAAGCCCACAACCTGTGGAGATCGTTTTCTTGTTCTGAAAAGTTCGAATTTCCATTGTTTTCTCTCGCCCTAAAAACTTGAAATTTTCAAAATTCAATATTTCCCAAACTCTCCGTTCCATTATGTTGTGAAGCGACCATCCACTGCCCACTGCTAAGTCCCTATTTGTTTACTTGGAAACTAAAACTCCCGAAAATGTTACATCATTTCATTATTTCATACAACAACCGGTAAGTACGAACTTCACGGGCCCAGTTCGCTTCTACTCGTACGTACATCAGACGACTGGCGAGAGTGATCAGGGTATTTCAACAGGCATCGTTGAAATCAAATGCGACAACCAAGCTGCTCAGAATCTGGTGGAATCTCAGACCGTAAGCTCCAAGTCGAATCATATTTCACTTCATTAGAGAAACCGCCCGAAGACGTCATCGTTACTTCCATGTAGACGGAAGAGACAACACTTACAGTTGACAACTGATATCATAAATTCTGTTTCTGAATCCAAATTTAGAGGGAAAAAAAGATACAGATCTGGAAAACATTAGCTAGTTCGCCGAGAAAAGTTCGAATCTCTTTTCTGACGGTGTTGATTGGACAGCCCTTCCTCCCTCACTGCTCTCCTCAACCGACATCAAACCACCGCCGAATGCCCCCTCGATACAAGTCTACTCACGTTCTGTGTGTAATCTCAACCACTTGATTTCGCTAGCTTCGCGCAACTCTGCCGGATAACTTTGATTACCCGACTTGGTTCTTTGTTGAAGGAAATCTAAGCGCACCCATTTACACCCATTTTATCACCAAACAAACAGGCTACACTACCGGAGTGGCAGAGACTGTACGACCAGGAATCACTGGACAAGGGATTACATCACTTAATCCAGCCACACATCCGCCCGAGGCCATGGTTTTCCGGCCTTCGCATGAAAAGATATTGTCCAGATAGTAAGATTAAGGACCAATCATGGTAATATAAACAGCAGTTTGCACCTGGTGGAGGTCAAAGAGTGGCCGAATTGAACCCATTGAGATGTCAAGGAAGATTATGGTCTACAAGATAATAAATAGACTGCGACTTCTACGAGGAGGAGAGAGGTGAATGGGGACAGGTGTTGGAGGACCAGGATTTGATAACTCTGCTAAGGACATTTCGTTCAAAAGAGGAATTCCCTGGGTTTTGAACATGGGCTTCTATCACTCCAAACCCATCGTCGGTCAACGGATGCTCAGCTGTTGAATCTCATTACTTTCCATACTCCCTCTTACAGTACCCGAACTAGCACCCCTTTTTACGTACCTACTACGACCACCAACTATCTCTTAAACAATCCACTCCGTAGGGCTCAAAGAGCAATCAATGGAATCTGTTCCGGCCATGGGTTTGATCCATACTTCCATAGTTTGTGCAGAATTAAGCGTCTGATGCTGGAGCACAGTGGTTGATATATTGTATATTGTATTACCTATATATTGGATATAGTATATTGTATCCTACTTGTCAACATTTGATTCCATTATTTATTTTTTATAACACGTAGCTGGAGTTCATTATTTTTTTATGTTTTTAATAATGTAATTGGGCATACTTTCCCGTGTATGTAAAAAAAAGTATGTAAATTCATAAAGAACAGTATGTAAACCTACAATTGTGCCGGCAATATGTGTAAAAAAAAAAAAAAAAACACGTCACTTTAAACAAAAAATCCACAGTCATGCAGCATGTCTATTGGAGCGAATTTTCGAAGAAATAACTGGTTTTATGTAAAATGTCTCCATTGAAGTATTATTGTAATGCGCCGTTTGACCTTTACAGACCAGTTTGTGCAGTTCGATCCTTCCCAGTTGGCCGGGCAGCCAACATAACGAACTCCCAATTTCTGCTCTCGGCAAGTCATATCGACGAGTTGGGTGTGGCACCGAAACTGTACGTGATGGAGGAAAAATCCAATCGAATTTGATGTCAGCACGAAAAATCCATTCAGAAACGAATGTTTAACACTAAACATAGAAATCATGCAGCATTGTTACTGTTTAGAGGAACCATAATCCTTTCGAGTTCAAATTTCCTATGTTGTTACTGTCTAATAATTTTAAAATGCAATTTTTCTTTCATACATGATTGTTACTTATACCTGTTTGTAAAATAATATTTTACAAACAGGTATAAGTAACAATCATGTCCAACTCGGCTGCCAATACGCTTGATAATACGACTGAAGACGAGGAAGATTGAGAAGATTGTTTTACATCACATTCTTCATTCTTACTACTACCTATAGGTACTAGGTACTTTTTATAAATTCCTGACAGTTCATAATAATAATGTTTTTTTCGTACACCGTGTGTTCTTGCGCTTGTAGAATAATGTACTCAATTATTATTAGGTAGGCAGGTACTCTTTAGTCTTTCAGATCTGAAGTTATTTTCAATTTATGATAAGGCATTATCGTCGGAAGAATGACAAAGGGTTTCATAAAATTGCTAGACGCTTTTTCTGGGGTTGGATTTGGAGCTATCTCAAAAAATAAGGTTTTTTTCCAGGTACCTAAACATTTTCCAATGGGCATACAAGACGTTTTGTCCGTTAGTTAATGGGGGTCAACTACTCCCGCTATACCAACTCAGAGTGAAAAGGGAGTCATGTGCAACCATATCCGACAAAAGTTATAATTACGTCTATAGTAACGAAGAAAAACTCATGAAACTTCTGCAGCTGATTCCCCACCTACCGGAGAAGAGGATCCCCGTAAAAAAATAATTTTGCAATCAAAATTTCGATTTGTGGCACTGAAGCAAACTTTGAAATTCGATTTCCCAAAAATCACATGTTTGTAAGTTGACCCCCTTTACCCTGCTGACACAGATATATAAATGATCATTATTATAATAAAGGCGGATTCTGGCTGATGAATGCCCAAAGCCTGATTGTGCTCGTGAGAATGTCAATGTCAATCTAAAAATATAGTCAAATAAAGAATATCATTTATTCAACGATGGAAACTACGGTTGAACTCGACAAACCAAGACTTTCCGTCAATTCCCATCGATTAGCTACGGGTAGCCATACCATGAGTATCGTTCATCGTTGAAATTTATGTAGGACAATCTAAATCAACAAACTGATCAGCCATGTTCCCTTCGCATCAACAATTTACATAAGAAACAGCCTTCTGTACCGGCTTCCTCGCTCCGCTGATGTTCTCATGGATGTCCGCCCCGAACTGACTTTTTTCACCACACCCTCCCCTCTCTCAGAAAGCTGATGGCCTCTTCCCCGTTTGATTTCGTTTAACAGCCCCCAGTGTACTTTTTCATTTATTATCTTATCGTGTATTACCCTATTAATTTCTTGTTTTTCTTCTCTAATTTTTTTCTTGTAACCAATATTTTGAAGTAATCCAGTGAACTGCCATTGATACTGTTGTATGTGTAATTGGGCTTGCCCGTATATAAATAAATAAATAAATAGGACGACTTACTTGTACTCGGGCTTCTGTGAGGTCTATTTTCATTGCTATTTCTTCGCGGGTGTAGATGTCGGGGTAGTGCGTCTCTTGGAACGCTCGCTCGAGCTCTTTGAGCTGTGCCGAGGTGAAGGTCGTTCGGATCCTCCGCTGTTTCCGCTTTTCCGTGAGGACGCCGTCGTGGCCGGGGTAGACTTTGTAAGGTAGACCGCCTGGAACAGACCCACAAGTCCTGCGACTATTATTGAGAAACACGGGCTACAAATAAATGTCTGTCAACAGGCCGGTGTGAATTTGAATGAAGGTTTTTTAACGTGGAGCGTGTTTTGCGTGTTTTTGAGGTATCGTATCGTACAGTATAGGTGTAGATATAGTACACTGAAACCCGCTAATCCGTGTGAATGCCTGGAATTGGTCTTAGTTGACAAACATATGTACAACTCAAAACCGGTGGGGTTTACCTGATAACACATCAGTCGGCTGGTTAGTTGTCGATATGGACTCGATGCGTAATGAATGGGGCGCTCTACACCTTTTTGAAAAGATCATTCAAGCCGACCGTCAAAACTTATTCACAACCCCGCGATGTTTACACATGTGTTCACTGTCCACGGTCTCATCAACGACCACTACGTCCCACTCTTGTACGGCCTTCTTCCTGACAAAAAACCTAAATTTTTTAAATTGTTATTACTTACGATATAATTATGTGCTATGTACCTCACTGTTTCCTCCAGTAGTTTCCTCCGATTTATTTTTTACAACTCAATTTCACCAGTATCTCGCTAATGACTATGGCAAATCACTCACAAGACCCTACGATCTTATTAAAAAAACTTGGTATCCATATCTTTCACATAATGACGAACAATTCGTTCTACCTCTACAACAAATGTTGGGAGAAAACTGGATCTGCACGATTTTCATCTGGCGATCTTGACTGGGCTTCTTCCAGAACGACCCCCACAAATTTTATCTCAGCCTTCTTCAGTAAATCTACTGGAACTTTTACCAAGAGGCGTCAACAACAAAATACAAAGGAAACGTTGCAAGATGTGTAGCGAAAAAGACAAAAACGCAAGGACAAAATTTATGGGCCCTAATTGCCTGAACTTTCCTGGATTATACCTGAAGCCTTGCTTCAGGGATTTTCATGGTTACAGATATTTTTGAATAAAACAGGACCTTGTCAGAACCAACGAAGCTCGCCTTCTATTTTAATTCATATTTGTGGTTGATGAGGGAGATGAAATCCTCGACCGCTATGGAGGCATCCAACGGGGGCCATTTTCCGCCCCTTCTTTTGCCCACAAGCCTGCATCCGTTCTCATCCACATGAAGTCTACCTGAATCAACAATAGCAGAAGCAACTGAACCACGACATCATTCTTCGCTCTGCTAATGCTGCAAGATTTCAATAGCTGCAGTGTACTGAGTGAGTCAGTGCATATAAGGTAGGCACGGTCAGTCCTACCAGACCACGTGTTCAAGCGACTTAACGGTTGCTATTACCTCTGCATTGAAGCTGGAAGTCATCTGCGGTAGGCTATATTTTTCGCAGTAATTGTTGTAAACATCGAAGAAAGCACACCCAACTGAGATATTGGACCTGGAGCCATCAGTGAAGACGCATAAAGACTGCGGCCATTTAGAATTTAGCTACAAATATTCTGCACTTAGCGATTTCCGTAAATGAACCGAAAGACTATTACGGTTGTTTAGTATGTGACGGGATTGAAACAGAACTCTTCTACGTCACAAAATCTATCAATCTATTGATAGGGTCTGGAAGCCAGGTACTCCAACAAGTATCATGCAGCCGTATACTCAAATAAACATTATATCATGGATCTGCCGCTGAAATAAATTCCCTGAACTGACTCATCATTCCATCATAAGTAATATCGATGTCATGATGCGATCAGAATTTAAATCGTCGTCCGTTCTTAGCTAACATTTTACTGGTAAAACACTATATATTCTATGGGAACTGCTGTACACCACCAGATTCGATCCTAGACCAGGTGTCAGACCAACCCATTTGACGATTTGCATTTGGCCATAACCAACAATCAAGCAGTACTTCCTCTATTATAATACGTACAAGAAAAAAGCGGGCAAATGGCTTTGCTCCGGGAGTGTGAGAAACGAGCATTCAAAAATTTTTTTTCTTTGGGCGATTCCAATGGTTCATTATCGAAGATAATAAACCAACAAGCATCGCCCTCCGGTATGAGTTGACTTCATTGAGAAATTATCTACCATGGAAAGAAATCTCATCCATGGGAGGTCGCAACGGTACGCTCACTTAATTTCAAACAAATTTTTAAAAATTTTTAAATTCTAAAAACATTCACTTCTCAAGAACCCAACCTCCCACATCTAGCTGATACCAAGCCGCACTTTTCTTCAAAGAGCGCAGCTACGTCAAAGGCTCCAGGTTCGGTCGTGCCAGAAGTGCTCCAAGGAAATCACTCGGCTTACAAAACTATTAATGACATGTTTCGTTAAGTCTCTTCTTCTGCTCAATGGAAATATATCTAAATTATAATGAATTTGAAACCAGGGAACCCAAAGAACGAAATAGGGAATATGGGATTTTTAATTTTGGTTTAAATTGTCCTAAACTGGTATACAGAAGGAAAAACCAAATACTCGTAAAAGTAAACATTAGATTTGTGTGTAAAGTACAGAAGTAAATTAAATGAATATAAGTTGAATTTTATATTTATGTTGAGTTATGTGTACCTCGTAAGCATAATGTTGTATGCAGCGACCCCCCTTCCACAGCACAAAGCCTAAGGCTTTAAAGTGAAAGGGTAATTTCCATGTATTTTCTACTTCAATTGGAAATAAATCTATCTATCTAGGGTCATATAGGGTCCAGAGTCAGGGGAATTGTACACAATATTCTGGAACGACAAAAACATGACCAGCTATTCCAGGTTATCGAAACGTCAGACGACCTGACGCCGAACTGCCGAAGTTCTACAAACGCCCATTCACGAAATGATTGGCGAGTGGTAATTGAAAATGAATCTTACCAAGTCTTTGCAGTGACGTTTTCCTACCGTTGGAGATTACAAACGAGTTCCTCTGTCCAATGAACGGTTTCCGTTCTCTATCGCCTCTAGCCACAAATACTTTGGGTTCACCCTTAACCAATGACATTCCGGGACCACCTCTCGGATCTAATCAGAAGAACAAAAGTTAGAACAACCCAACTAAAGCCAGCACATGTCAACCGCAAGTTTTCGCTGGCAAACAAGATGCTAATTTACAAGGCCCTCATCCGCTCCATTCGGACATATGCTTTGCCTGTTTGGGGAACGTGTTCTGAATCCTGATTCGGACGGCCCGAAGGGCAGCAGGACAACATTTTGCAGCGGGACGTATTACCCACCCCACCGTTCGTTTGAAATTCTGCGGCGTACTATGATTTCAATGTGGATTCGTCATCCGAAAATGGGCTCTTCGCGATGAAAAATGTACGAACAAATACAATCACTCCAACCTACTTGCAGCTAAAAGATTTGCATCCTTCCTCGGTCCACAACATGTTAGGGCCCGGACGGGCAGAACTCGGGATGAATCCATCTGCCACTCATACCTCTTACCTCTTTACGGATTATACCTCTTACATGTCCCTCTAGAAACCCTTATAATTTTAAATACCAAAAATAATGTTCACCTGTCTCACAGGAAGGAAGAATTTAGGATTTTTATATTTCGGCTTTCCTATATGCATCCTATGCATCGGATCCGGAAGTCCTATGTCCTTCCCTATGTCCTTCCCCGATCACGGAAACATTTAAATACGGGAGAAGGGTTCGATCCATTGAGCCGCTTTTTGCGTGATTGAAGGACAAACAGACAGACACCAAATTCAAAATCGGCATGGTTCGACTCCAGTTCACGCGAAACGAATAACTGTAGTGAAATTTTTTGAAAATACCCAAGGAACACGAAAATCGTCTCTAAATTTAGTTATGTAGATAACGGTGGGGGGAGGTGGGGGGTTCATGGCATTTGGGAGAACGAGGGTTCCATATAAATCCCATCGCGATTGCAACAATAGCTGCATCTGCGCAAGCCCAAATGTAGAATCGTATACAAAGTTACATCATCTGTACTACTATTTCTTAAACTCTCAAATTCTTGTTGTTTGATCAAACGATCGTCCCCTGTCAACAATGGACGTTGTATACACCAAATATACACCCTATGTTATGGCGCGTAAGGAAGCCGTTCTGCGCATCCAGATGACAGATTATTAAAAATATGTTATAAATAAGTAATTGATTTCAATAAGATTATGTATTCAAAATTTTGAAGCCAATGCAATATTTATTTCAGGCGAATTCTCTTAATGTCCCGCTGCGAAATGCTAGTGTCCGGTGTGTTGCTCTCAGTGCAGCTTTTGTTACTTGTTTGAGATATTTTTTTTTTTTTTTTTTTTTACCGAAGCGCCGGGAAAACATGTTGATACTAAAGTAAGTAGAACACGAAGATGTTCTACATACTTTAGTATCAACACTTAGGGCCCATGTGTTATTCCAATAAATTGTTTAGCTCTCTCTGTTGCATTGTGGTGCTCTGTACTGATGACAGAGTATTTTGTTACCATTTCTAGCATTTATGTGAGTCAACCGTGTGAAAAACGTGCGTTTGAGGTCTTTGTCAAAGATTAGCATAGAGCATTACACTGATTCCTCGGTGTCCTCTAATCCAGTTCATATGTACTGATTTTGTTGGAACAGATCAGATTCATCGACAACTTGAGTATTTCTGCTTTCAGGTTGGTGAGCAGGGACGTGGATGTTACACATTTTTCTGAATTTGGTCAGTTTTCTCCCAACAACCCAGCGCCAATTTTTCATGGATCATCGATAGTTTAACATTTCTTTCTTTTCCTCTTTCCAAGACCTAAAAACAAAGTAGATGTGACGTTAACCTCAAAACGAAAATCTCGCTGTAAAGAGAAAGCTAATCAACAAGTTTCGTAATAGTAATTAAAACAGAAAAATGCAGTCTTGAAGCATGGCTATAAGAGCGAATTTGCGAAGAAATAACTGGTTTTATGTCAAATGTCTCCATTTTACACCTCAGTTTATAGTTTTTTCATCGCTGAGCACGATGCTGACGTCAGAACTGCAATATCTCATTCCGTTATCAGATTAGAGCAGATGAAGTGTGAAGAACATCTCAAGTAACAATCACGTTTCTTCATCTTCAAAGTGCTCCAGTTTGGGGATAGAATAAGATATCGCAATTCTGACTTCACCATCGTATTCAGCGTAAAGAAACCTTTAAAATGAAGTGTCACTTGTCCGACTGTTTCATGTTTGGAATTTATGGGTAATTTTATCCCCCTAAAACTCCCCATCTACGAACTTAGCGTTTTGATTCAGGATGGTCAGGAACGGATTTTGGTATGAATATTTTTCGGAAATTGGAGGTTTAAAAATGTTGGATCGAGAACAATAGTTTCCTTCTCTTTGAAAATGCGCTAAAATGGTCGACAGAAATATTTATTCTTGAAAATATCTTTCTTTCCTGTACCTACGCTAGGTCATGGATGCTGTAGTAATCTCTTTTGGAGAAGAGATGTGTCCTGCGCGTGATGACAAGGCCCCAGCTCCTAGGAGAGGACCCTATGAGGACTGAAGAATAAATGGCCACAGGGGTGAGAGTATCATCTTCATGTAAACTGAAAATCACATTACTCGAAAAAGCCTCGGGACCTGCGGTTTTCAAGCGCAATCACTTGGAAGTGGATCACGAGTGCGGTCAGAGACGGCGGTATTGTGAGGTGGAGGGGGCATTATCGCCCCCGACGCAAGGGATTAAAGACCTAAAAGGACTCAGTGAAGTGACGGCGGAGGGGATAGGGGCAGGTTGGATCTTCCGGTTTTAGCGGTTAACCTAACTAATGAGCCGGCACTGGTGGAATTATTCAGAGCCAGGACTAGAAGAGACCGGGACTCGCCCCGATACCACACGGCTCATGAAACATGCACCAGGACCTCTAGCCCCCCCCCCCCCCCAGGCCATATAAACCCCCACAATATCTGACCATCGCGCGAAAAGACTGCGATTTCCCAAAACCAGATATAGACAAAGGATTATCGTTTACAATAACTGATTTCTACGTTTATCTGCTCATTTACGATCGAAAACCAATCCGACCTCCATGCAACCGATTTGCCAATGCCAATCACTGCATCTTGACTCAGATCTATGAAAACTAACATTTGATCCCTCATTATATTTTTGTTATGTTTTTTTCATAATGTTTGAGCAATGCAAATACCTACCAGTAATTATAGTTCCTGAAGCAACTGTCGTCTGGTAACGTATTTGCTTGCCTTGTATATATTATCCTAATGTGCCTATTTTGCTTGGTCCAATTTTGAAAATAATTAATTACATTGTATAGTTTTATGTCAATCAATCAATCAGTCAAAAACTCTTTATTGCTTAATGCGTTCCATCTATACAATGCATGGGCATAATCCACCAAACAAAAATGAACCTGAATCTCAACTTGAAGGTATTGACCAGTGAGTGCGGTAAATATAAATCAATAACAAATTTCCTTCCTTTACATAGTCCTACGGCAATGAATAATACGTGTCAGCAATTTATATGTCCTAGTAACTACACCAGGTCCGGGCCTGCTTCTTCTAACAATCTTTTCTTAAATTTGCGGTTGCATAAAAACGAGAGGATAAAAGAACTTAGCATCTTTGTTTCGGCGTCACTTCTGCCTGACAATAAATCTATACTGAAGTGATCAGCACTCAGTCTTCTAAAACCGAAAAACTCGAGTCTAAGATGAGACAATTTGGGGCATTCACAGAATGTGAGAGTGTGACGTTAAATGAAATGAAATTGGATTGTAGTTTCCAAAAATTTAAAATTACCAGGCTAAAGGAAATCAAGAAACAACAAAATAAAAATTTGTGGTATCTATTCTTCGATACAATAGAATTAAATGAATTATGCAAGATTTCTCAGGGTAGGAATCACAGATATAACCAAATAAACGGTATGAAATTGATATACAGAGGTATAATTTATCAATACTTTTACTCACAGTTCCGACGGCCGTGGATTTTCTTAAGCAATACACTAAATCTAGAAAATAAATAAAATTGAAGGGAAAAGAGATAAATTTGGGGAAAGGAATTTTTCCTTGGAAATATGTTGCGGACTTCACGACGGCGGCACTTCAGCAATTCAATCGTTGATTTCGGCTCCAACCTAAAACTGAGCAAGAGAAACGGAAAGTTCCTTAATATCTTGCTCGGAAGTACCACACGAGGAAGAAAGTTCGAAATCGAATTTGAAACATACCGGTACGATAGGTGTATGCGTATCAATCGGTGTTCTTCGAAGTAACAACTGCGACGACTTCTCCAGCAGCGATGGACTTATACGAAGAGACGACAATTATTAGAAGTCCCAAATCCAACAATAATTTTGCAATTTGAATATATATTACAGCTTCTGTCGGAAAACTCAACGTGACAAGACGAGACGAGAATGAAGAGAAAAATGATGGCGATTCCGAGAAAACGACAGTGATTCCTTGATCACCAACGGAAAAGTAGTCCGCAAAACTTGCACGAGGAAGACTGGAATATTACTTTTATTAACGGATTGTTTCGTCACTTCCGAAATGAGAAAAATAATTAAAACATTTGCAGACACTTCAAATTTAATGGCAAATAAAATAATTTGCCGGGAAGTGCGTTCCATCTTCTGCACGGAACCGCGTTCCATCTTCTGCATGGAACCGCCGATACCGCGTATTTCAGCCGCAGCGGGATATTCAAATATCTTCACGTTACAAGAGATAGTTTCCAATTTGTTACAGTTACACAAAACGCATAATTTGTTTTGGTCGATTTCATATTTTTCCCCCTGGGTCCATCTTCTGGGAATGTTGCAATTTGACAATCTAAGAAGCATACGGATACGCTTCGCATGAGGGACCTCAGGGGTAGCTTTTCAAGTGGGAACCTTAGGGCGTCAGTTTGCAGTACAATGTACTGTATGAGGCATTATAGGTACATTCTTCCTAAAACCTCGTAATAACATTTCGTTCTGAAACTATTCACCATACCATTCCTATGCTTTCGTAACCCCTGGCAATCAAGTTTCTCCCAGACACCACCAAAGCCGATACCAATCATGATCCCTTTAATCTGTGCCGCCCAGCATTTATTTAAGGTGAAACCTCCTTTGGCAGTTCTGATCAGTTGATCCAAGCAAATACAAGGATATCTGGCCGTAGGCATTTCCAGGATTTTGATCAACCATGCAATTACTCTACCAAAATTATTGTTATCGGACTGCTCATTCAAGATTTTGGTATCAATGTCGCTATAAAATTAGTTGTGTTGTAAGTTATCTTTCAACATTTTAATCTTACAAACTCACATGTCCAACATTTCAGATAACCGTATGGCATATTTGAGGCGTCGACTTTCACAGCTTCAGCAAATGGCTATGGAATGAGTGTTGCCGTACAACCAACTTTAGCAGGCAAATAGTATTCATATATGCCATGGATGCTGCTGTGCAATCAATGTCGCTATCCAACCCGTCGGGAGAGCAAAGGATGTTTCAGGGAAGGCTCGCAGTTTTCATGGTTGACTATTGTAGGAAAATTTGAGACGGGAAGTTCTATTTGGATCAGCTGAGAGGGGTCGGGTCTTTACAAATACAAACACCAAGTGTCCCCCGAGCTCCCGGGGCAATTAACTAAGGGCCGACGGCTCAAAAATCTTCCGCTGAACTGGGAGATAACTGAATTAGGAGAGAACTCTGCGAAGGAAGGGAAGATTGAGAGAGAAGGAGAGATGGAGTGGTTATGGGGATGTACAAAGAGGAAATGATGAGGGGTAGGTGGGGGGTAGGTATAGCAAGGGAGGCCCCTCGAGAGAGGATGGAGTCAAGTAAGGATGAAGTAAAGGAAAGGAAAGCTCGCAGCGGTCGGGGAGCTTCTACCAGATAATTGGCCTTTAGCTGATTGGGCGGCCCCTTCAACCGGCTATGCAATCTTTCTTAATTCCTTCCCGCTCTTCCCATTGCTCCCATTAAAAAAAAAGCTACATTTATTCTTGTATTTACTGGTTCCATTATGGTTATGAGTTTGACACTCTGTAGCCGGTCCAGGCCCGAGAATGTTCCACATTTTCTGGAAATCGGAATCGCAACTAAAATCCAGGTCCACACCACCAGTAAACTTGGTAAACTTAGCAATAAGTAATCATGTGTATCCCTAACACCCTGCACAGTCTGGAAAGATTGCGCTCTTTTAATCGATGCTACTAGACACACTGCGATACTGCAGACCACTAGACCAAACACGACTATAGATTGAATTAAACACTATTCAAAATGAATTAAACAATGATGTTGAGGGACGTCGAGGGTCGGTCAAATGGAAATTGATTTATGTGCCAACGTTTCGAAGAATATATTTCGTCGAAACGTTGGCACATAAATCAATTTTCATTTGACCGACCCTCGACATCCCTCAACATCATTCTTACTAACGGTAAACAAAATCACATACAAGCGAATTAAACAATTTTCGATATGATTTGAACAATATCTTAAACGAGTTGAACATTTGGGGAGAATAAAGGAAAAAATCCACAGTCATGCATGGGTATAAGAGCGAATTTCCCAAGAAATAATTAGTTTTATATAAAATGTCTCCATTAAAGAACATGATGTCCATGAGGAACATTAATAATGTAATACACTATAATTAATTGCAATGGCGCGCAGTTTTTGAACCAAAATAACAAATAGATATATTTGGGACGTAAATAAATAAACGTTGAATAAATAAAAGCTGGGGAAAAAGACCATCAATCGTTTATTGAAAAGGAAAGTCAGTAGGGCCTGTCGGTCTCTTCACCAGTAAAGGTTTATCGACTGGACGGTTTATGACTTGCGATTTTGAGGGTATACTCGTTAGCCCTTAGGAATTCTCTGTATAGTTTATGGTGGCCAATGGTGCGCCAATATCCGCCAATTTCGGGCCTCACGACTTGGAACTATGAGGGACATCGTGTACGTTAGAAATGCATGGCACAATATTTGGCTCTACTACTGATTCCAATGAGAAAATGCCACGTTTTGGGTTCGCACTTTAAGTGTTGTTTTTTGACATTTTCATGTCTTTCATATGGCACATAACTCAAAAACCGTTACGAGAATTGACTACGAAAATTGTCCCAAATGAGTTTCTGACGATTACCGCGTACAACCGAGTCGTTGCTAGGGGAATAGTACTTCGTAATTTGTCAACAGACAAAAACCGTTCATCATTCGTTGGAAACCTCTCGATTTATAGAACTAGAATACATTCCTCTCACTCGGTTGTCGCATTTCGGAAAGCTGAGATATGCGCATGACTTGATACGAAGTTTGTTTGCACACAACATTATGGTCGTTAGGTGTCCCAAATGATGTATAATTTTATAAGAGGTATATAATGGAGACATGAAAATGTCTTCGATTGAGAAACGGCGACATATTCCCGGGGGGGGGGGGGGATGACATGAAAATGTCTCAATGTGTTGCAGACTCGTATTCAAGTGTTTACATTGGCGTTCGACGACGTACGGTTTTGTGGGTTTCTGGAAGGTGTCTCAACTTCAATCCGAAGTAGGTACTTCAGGGATCGATTCTACAACTAACTTGCAACCAAATTTTCTTCTATTCTTGAATTATTATGCAGGTAGCATATTGTTAAAATGCCTTGGTTGGAAAAACTCGGAAATCATCTAGTAATATATACTAGAGAATAGAAAAATGCTTTTGTTTTCTGGCCCTCCTGAAGAATCGTCAAAACTGTGATGGATGTTGCCAAAGCGACGATATGTCGGTTTAGTTGAATCCAATTTCTCACGTAGCGACTTAAACCGACATTGTTCATGTTTTTAGCCTTTGATATTAAAACTTTGATCACTTTCATATTGGTGCAACAACACCAACATTTTACAAGGGCAATGTAATCACTTGGAAGGTTCAGGGGCTCATGAGTGCTCAAGTTGACGGAGCGATAACGTTCTAGAATTCTAAAACCATTGTCAACTTCTTGTCTCCAAATTTTCACCAAGAAGCCGTAACTCGTTATTATGAAGGTGGTCGTGTGGCGGAGCAAATACGCAAAGAGCGTACCCAGCGATTTGATTAATTATAATAATTAATGATGTTGAGGGATGTCGAGGGTCGGTCAAATGGTCCGTGGTTGCTACCTCTGCCATAATGAGTGTGTGTGATTTAGTTTGACCGTCAGTAAGAATGATGTTGAGGGATCCACTATCCCACATACGTTTAAAACATCGTTGACCACACGGTCTTGAGCCAGATCCGTCATGGATCGAAGAAGTTGAGATGGGCGCTGGTCCCCTAACTCGGCCGCAGTCAATAACTTTTTAAGTTTTCGATCTTCAGTGTCAGCAAACACGGTAATTAGTTTTTGTTTTAACGCATCGTATTTCCCTTCCGCAGGTGTGTCGCTTATGATATCGCCAACCTGTTCCATTGCGTCTTGAACTAATTGACTCACAACACTGTTAAATTTCGTCATGTCTTGGGTCGTACCGCTCAGCTGAAAATTCGCCTCGACCTGTTTAAACCATAAGGGCCAACGTTTCCGCCAAGAAGGTGGCCATTTATTGCTTACCCTGCTAATGTTGGGTTCCGACATCGTGGTTGGTCGCAGGCGTCGAAAACGGAACAACAAGAAAATCCGCCGAAATTGTCAGGTAACGAAACTCGAAAAGATTGTCGAGAACGAATGTCGTGAAATGAGCACCGAGGTACGCACGTCGCGAACAGAACGTCAAAAAGCGAAGTCGTGATATGACACCACAAAAAGGCGTTGAGCTCAAAACAAAACACAACCGAATATCAGATTCTATGGAACTTAACTGATGTTCTTGTGGTTATTTAAGTCCTCCTTAGCGCTTTGAGCGTCGGCCACAACAGGTGCCACAGAATCAATAATATATCATTTGAATTATTTAATTATGTAGTTTCCAGGGAGGATGAAAGGGAGGACGATTCAGTCCTGCGCCTTTCCTGGTTCGATAAATGTATTTGACCTTTATTGGCATAAACATTTACAATAGGCCTCTAGGGGCCCTTAAGGTTGTAAATACAAAAAAATTACAAAATAAATAAAATAAATAAGATCCGATATCCAATCTCTCTCATGGACATGGACAAGTCAGGATTCGCCTCCGAAATAATAAATAGGATTCGCGGTTCATGTTTTCAAAACCCGAAACCAATACAAGAAACGAGAAGGGAATTGATTGTTAAATAGTCCGTAAATATGATGAAGTCCGTAGCAAGGGGCACTTGTCTGCCCACGCCATCTGCCCTCCAATCAACTTTTCACTCGTGGCCCTACAGAGGCCCCTCTATTTCCACTTGTTATTGTCAGTTAATCGTACGTGACAAGATCCGTGCAAGTCCTCGGGTTCGGTACGAAACTGATGATTCAATATAACCGCGATTAACCTCATCCGGAAAATTGAAGAGACCATTACTGAGCTAGTTGCCGACTCCCCTCACCCACCAACTTGGAGAGCACCTTCTCTATAAAGACAATATTTTTTCTCATTACTCCAATCAATAATATATCAAATGAAGGTAAATACCTTGAGATTAGGCTCATCTCAATTGTAAGGAAATAATCACGTAGACCAGTCGTTCTCAACTTTTTCACTACTGAGGACCACTTTGTACCCTTCAGAATCCGACGCGAATACCATAGAATTAATATTTCCACCACAGTTACATAGATAGGACATAGGTTGTAGCTAAATGATTCATGAGAATATGGTTTTATATATGCAACAGAACTTTGATATCGATAGAAAATCATTGGCTACCCCTCCAAAAGTATGAAAACTTATATATAGTTGAAATTAAATTTGTTTCTTTTCTATATTTATGAAGATAATATTTAAACTTACTTTGTACATTTGTTTGAATTTGGTAATATTTGCTCAAATTTTAATATGATGGTAAATTCGAGTCTTTAGGCCAACTCGCAAAAGCGGCCGAAACTAAACGAAGAAAACAGAACTATTGGGTGCGTGGAATAGTGTGGTCAACACGATACTGCAAAGACACACTTCAGGATGAGTGAAACTCACCGCTAAAAAATTCTAGAATTGGGAGCTGTTGCATGTTGGGTAAACCAATTTCAGTAGATGCATTAATTTTCGTCCGGATCTAAGATTAAAATTCATAAGACGTTCGCCTCGCGGACCACAGGTTGGGAATCACTAACGCATAGCGTTTCAATCTGCAGTGTGGACGGTTGGGAGGGATTTGGTCAAGGATGCCAGCAGGTAAAGGATTCGGGTGGTTGTGAAGTCTTATATGAAAACGGGATTAGGTGGCCTGTAGGACTTCCCATACTGTTGGTACATTTATATCCTTATGGAGATTGTCGTTTCTGACAAACCAGGGTGCGTCAGCAATAAAACACGGTTTTGAATAGTTTGCAGGCGTCTCACTTGCGAGTTTGATGCCCCACCCCAGACATGGCTGCAATACTCCCAAATTGGCCTGATCAGCAATATGTAGATCAATCGTTTCACGTCGAGACGTAGTGGTGATTTTGCTCCTAGGAGAGGTTTAAGTTGTCTAAGACAATGATGACATCGCCCATTGTCTAAGTTGTCTAAGACTAAGTGTGTTTAGGACAGTGACGACATCGCCCAAGTGTATGAGAAATATGGTTGTTGAATGTCAATCGTCTGTCTAATCATAATCCCAGGTATCATACGATGGAATCGGAAGGGACAACATCATCACCAATGCTGAGTTAAGGTTCGTCATAGATGCGAAGAAATGTGAACACAGTACAGCAGGATTTTTGAGGGCTCCGCTTAATTTTCCAACGTATTGTCCATTCGATTGATGGGGAATTAGGGATGTCACCAGCATATAGCAGATACAAAAGGTGTCCAGCGTGCTTCCCTGCGGGGCTCCTGCGCGAATTGGCCGATATGGTACTACAGGAATTGGATCGATATGGTACTACAGGAGTCGGATCGGTATGATACGAGGGACGATCAAAAAGTAAGAATACAAAACGTTTTGGGCAGCAGGAAAATTTTGATTTATCTGCCTTTCTGTTTATGGAGAGGAGGTAATGAACCGCAATAACGTAGCCAAATGGCGTAGGGAATTCAAAAACGGGAGAACTGATGTTCATGACGGAAAAAGAAGTGGCCATCCGTCTGTGGTGACTCCCGAGATCGTGGAAGCAATCAACAATTTGATTCGTGAGGATCCCCGAAGAAGAGATGTGGACATTTATGAGCATGTTCCTGATCTCGTTTATGGAACTGTGCAAAACATTATTTCAGAAACCCTTGGTTATCGCAAAACTCGAGTTCGGGAGTTACCACAGACGGACGGCCACATCTTTTTCCGTCATAAACATCAATTCTCCCGTTTTTTAATTCCCTACCCATTTGGCTACGATATTGCGGTATATTACCTCCTCTCCATAAACAGAAACAAGCTGGCGATGAATTTCTGCTGGTTTAATTACAGCATCTCCTTTATTCTTGCTTAATTTATTTATTTTATTAATTTATAACTTTATAAATAAATAATTTTTACATTTAATAATAAATAATTAATGTTATGATGTTGATGACTAGCATCCATAAATAATTAATTTATAATTGTATTAATATGCTTAATTTATTCTCGCATATTGCCTCTAAAGGTCTATTCAACTACAATCAACAACAAAAAGATGTGATATCCCCCCCCCCCCAAAAAAAAAAAAGCCTTGCAAATTTCATCCTACAGTAGCTGGAAAAAGTTATGATATCCACATTCCCCGCTCGCCTTTTTCCTTCCAACTAAAGAGATGTCCTAACAACTTCACAAGCACCGTAACCGTTTCGAAATCTCCCCTTGGCGCCATGGTGAAAGGTTTCTATTACTACACATCTAATACATGTAATAAATTGAAATACCTAACATGTTAGGTACGCGGAGTGTTTTTTGGGGGGTTGTAATACTATGTAATATTTCTTCTTATATGTTTGTTACATACCTTAAAATACATTCGATTGATATATAAAATAATTATTATGAAGGTTACTCTAGCTGACGGCCGCCCAAAGCGTGATGATGCTTTATAAAAAGTTAGATAAATAAAACATATTCATTCATTCATTCAATGTGGTAATTTGTGAGTGGGAGCCGTTTTCTCTGTAATTCAACTTCACGACCATCACATTCGGCTACTGATTCGGTTGTTCCAAAACGAGAAGAACCACATCGTGTTGGGTGTAGGGGAATTAAAAATCGCCCAAAATACGAGCAAAGAGAAGGGTTAAACGGAATTATACATAATAAAAGAGACTTTCCGAGCTGGACGGGCGGTAGAAAACCTTCTTTTTTTTCCTCCCTCACTTCTTCTACCGAGTGAAAACTGTGATCAATAGCTAATTTAGAGAGCGAGGTTGCCATGTAGATCTGACGTAGACCCTCTGGCGTGAGGTCAGCCGCAGAAGAAAAGCGATTCTTTCCGTGCGTTCCACTCGACAGAAACTTGGACGATTCTTCTCGTCTCTCCCCCCCCCCCCCCCCCGCCACCAGTACTACGGCGAGCCGATGGGGGATCGGATGTTTTTAGAAAAGGCCGTAGACAACGAGCATCCCCCAACGTAACATCCCCACAACAGACCGTTTTTCCCTTCACCTCGTTTTTATCACGAGGTTTTATTTTCGGTCCGTATGCTCGGGGAACCACTGGATGAATTTTTCGGGGGTCAGCTTCACGAGAAGGGTTTGGGACTTGAGCATCAAAACACCAAACGTAAAATTCATTTTCCCGAATGCACAGACTGTCAGTCCTCGATTTAGCGAACCGCGATTCAACCCTTTCAGGCAGAACGAAACATTCACAATTGTCCGTAATACGTTATCGTTTAATACATAGGTCCCCAACATGGGGTACGCCGAAAATATTTGGTAATGTTCATGTCACGAAGTGAAACATCAAATTGTGACACATTTGACAAACCTGAAGGACTCTTTTAGGAAATATTTTCCTAAACAATGTGACGGAGAGAACTGGATTGCAGATCCTTTCAATGAAGAAAACGTCAAGACTGCTACATTGACCGTTCATTGAACTCCTCCTTGAAGTCCGAGTTCAAGAAGAAACCCCTTGGACAATTCTGGGTGAGCATTAGGGATGAATATGGACCACAAAAGCCCTTCTGGTTTTAGTTCCTTTTACACACACAGAACTAGATGAGAGATCGTTCTCTTCCTATGCTTTCATTAAGAATAAGTATAGGAATAAGCTAAATGCAAGTCCTGATTTAAGAGTGTATTAATCAACCTTCGATATTGATTTCAAAATATTACGTACAACAAAACAGACCCAAAGGTCACACTAAAACAGTTTTGACTTGTTTTAAGATTTTTTTTTTTTTCGATAAACTTATTTACTAATTCTAGTATGTTTTCGTGATAAGAAACATTGTATTTACTTTGTTATTATTTTTTTACAGTTATTGGTATTTAGAATTTACTAAGTTTACTTAGAAACACATATAGGCCTAATTTTGGAGCAATAACTTTATTGTCAAATAAAAGATTAAAAAAAAACTCTAGCGTAAATATTTACTTTCCATGATCTTGCAACTTTTTTTCTTGGGGGTACGATTTGAAATAAATTTATCTCAAGAAGTACGGCAGTGAAAAAAGGTTGGGAACCGCTGGTTTAATAAATTAGACAAAATAAATACAATTTAGTCGATGATTCCGCGCTACATTTCAAAACTTTTTTTCTTCAACCAAACACCACTCACTGGTCGGCTTAGGAGTGGAACTAATAATAATTAAGTATGTCGTCATTTACAAGGAATACAAACTAAATAAATTGCTCGCCAGGAGTGTGACACAATGTGACAATGTGATCGAGTGTTCTCCTGAGCTACATCCACTGGGCTAAGAACTCAATTTTTGAAGCTCAGTTGTTATACGTATGAAGCTCAGTATTATTGATATACGAAATATATATTGATTATATCCCGAGAAATTCAAATTGAACAGTGTAATTGTTTGTAGACATTTAAAAAGAATTTAATTGTTAGAATTTATTAAGACAAACCGGAGCTTTGTACAACCGTTACGTTCACAATGAGGGCTCAAATGTTGGGCCAACGAAATGCCGTGTATCAAAACGGCGGCTAGTCGGTTCAGCGGTCCTCCTGGGCAACAACAGTATTTTGTCACATCAAGTTGCTTGATCTGAGATACTTTTCGTGTCTACGGAATGAAGGATATTTCGAAAATTTGGTGGTAGGTAGGTCCTGTTATTATTTGTTGCCGACGTCAGTAGGTACAAGTAAAAATCCCAGTATTACATCCAGAAATGTTAATTCTAAATAATCTAGGTATATAACTGAATAGACTAGGTATATAGACAATTTTCTTGTTCCTTGGGTATTTTTGATAAATTTCACTACAGTTATTCGTTTCGCGTGAAATGGAGTCGAACCATGCCGATTTTGAATTTGGTATCTGTCTATTTGTCTGTTTGTCCTTCAATCACGCAAAAACGACTCAATGGATCGAACCCTTCTCCCGTATTTAAATGGTTCCGTGATCGGAGAAGGACATAGGGGGGTTTACTTCTGTATCCGATGCATAGGGGGGAGGGTTTAGAGGGAACCCGAAATATAAAAATCTTAAATTCTTCCTTCCCGTGAGACAGATGAATATTATTTTTGGTATTTAAGATTATAAGGGTTTTTTAAAGGGACATGTAAGGGGTATAATCCCTAAAGCGACAGGTAAGCGTGGCAGATGGATCCATCCCGAGTTCTGCCCGTCCGGGACAGGTCCTAGAGGTAGATGGACACACCCCGAGTTCTGCCCGTCAGCGACGGGCTCGACAGCTAGTGTTTCATAAAATTAAAATCAATCATTTATCTTTTATACAAATAATTTATAGATCATCACTGAGCTAGTTACCAACTCCCACCCTTCTCAGAAATTACCATCTCGCCACCTGTATGAACAATATTTTAGCGCATTACTCAACTTGTTTCGTGTAGTTAGAGGTCTCACAGGGTAATTATGAGCAGAGCAGTGTTTTATAAATTATTGCCAACGTAGGTAGGTGGAATTAAAAACCCCCTAATTATATTGGTTAAAATTATTTGTAATTATTTCATCATCTCTTTACACGTTTAATTTATCATTTAGTGATCTAGACATGAATCTACATATAACCCTCAAACATGTAAACATGTACATGTAAACCCTCAAATGTTGATAGGGATAATTTTTTTTCTTGGGCGATTCCAATGGTTAATTATCCAAGATAATAAACCAATAAACAACATAATATGTTAATATATAATAAGTGCATATTATGTATTTTTATTACAACCTATGTAATTTCTTTTTAAATAACTAATGCTTTTCTTTAATAGGTATAGAAAATCAGTACTCTCACTTTCTAAATAACCCTCGTATGTCATTAATTTGAGGTCTGGTTTTTCTAACAAGTTGAGGTGAACGCCCATTTCTCTCTGAAATTACATCTCTACGCCACTTATAGTGAAAATGATGGAATTTATGGAAATGGATTGCTTTTTTGTAAATGAATTTTGTAAATGGATTGCTGACCCCTAAAAACTCAAAGTTGACCGTTTTGTAATTAAAATACCGGCAGTGATTTAAATTCTATCGTATTTCAGTGGATGATTGTGAATCACACTACAATGAGCACTCCATGTTTTCCATGTTCCAGAAGAAGCCGAACAAATGTACGGTCAAGATTTATCTAGTATAAATCATCTGCCAAGAACTTCCTGGGTGAGTACTAATTATTTTACTGCGTCAGCCCAAGTGTCGACTCGTTCTTCAGCTTGAACTTGTGCCTCTATTGATTACTGTCTTCACGATTACACAGTAGGATACTCCTGTCGCGTATTTCTTAAACAATCGCTGCACATACTTCTGCGTCTATAAATTTAGTTTTTTGATCATTCAATACGTTGTTAAGGCGGGAACCGGTAATTCTGCAGTGGAAATGGTTTTTTCAGTAGGTCCACTTCATACGCCATTTTTTGTCGGGCAATCAAGTCCCACCCAAGCTTAAATAGCAAAAATGTAGCTTAAAAAGCCATTTCCATGACGTGTTCATTTCCATTTTTTGTATCTTGAAGAAAGCAAACGGCTTGTCGTAGAGCAACCCGGGAAACTCCCATTCGACTCGAAAGATTGAAAATCGAACATCGAAAAAACACTACATTCACCTTCGGAAGACCGAAGTTTGAACCCCTATTTTTACTTTCCTCGCCAAATCATGAGCTTGAGGAAACATTTGTGGTTGTGTGTGTGAAAAACTCGTTAACAAGATTGCGGCGTTGACAAACGTGTTAAATAAATTCCGACTCTGGTTTTCTATTTTTATTCACAAAAGATTGTTTGTGCATAGAAATCAGGTTTTGAGGTGCATTACAAAATGAGTATGACAAAATACGTAGTTTTAACAAAGTTACGAAGAAAATGAGCAGTTGTTTCGAATTTCCACTAGCTTCTTTTTTTCAAATATTCTTTGACGCCTTTTTAAGACACTCAGAATCTTATCCTAGATTTGTAATTTTCTCGAATTTGCTTTTGCGGCAGTTGACAGCTGTTTGGATTTTCGAAGTTGGGTCATGAAGAAGAACGATAATAAAGGATACGTCCGTGGACATGCCAAGCAATATTTACGTCCAGACGATATTCGTCCCCGGCCTCATCATGAAAATATCTCAATCGTCGATAAACATTATGAATGAGTTCGAAGACATTTTTGGATTAGAAATTTCTGCAAGTTATTGTCACAACAGTTTATTATCCTCATTGAGCACATCACCCTAATCCAATTCACGAAATGATTGATGAAAATCTGGCTCATCATGCAAATTTAATTAAACAAATAGGTACAAAACAGGAAACCGAGTAAATGTTGCCTTATCATCGAAATTCAAAGTGCCATGGACTTGTTCAAACTTGAACCAAAAGTTCAAAATTCAAAGTGCCATGGACTTGTTCAAACTTAGACCACAATTTTTCTCGAAAGTTACGTTTTCAATGTTTCAAAATTAATTTTGAACGCCTTCCTATTGACCTAGGGTTTTTGAAAAGTTTCGAGGATCATCGTGAGACTTGCCCGAACCCGTGAACCAAATTTCGTACTTGTTGCTCAACGCTAACTGGACAATGTGCGGCGAACGGCGGACGGGCGGATTTTGGTTTATTATCTTCGATAATGAACCATTGGGATCGACCAAAGAACAATATGTTTTAACCCCCCTCAAAATTTGTTGGTTTATATTTCAAGATACGAGATTCAGAAAAACGAATAAAAAAAACTCTGGAAATTCTTGACACAAAGTTTTTCTATCTTCTTCGTGCAGATCACACTTTGGTCTAGATCACTAAAATTTAATGGTAGATTATGAATTATCATTAATTATTATGAAGTAGTGTAAATGATGATTAATTATCTTAAAATCTAGACACCCCTTTCCCTGGGGTACGTGGGGGGGGGGGGGGGGGGAAATCACCCCCGAGTACAGAAAACATCAATTTTCCAACCCCCTTGTCAACAATTTTCATTTGAAACGGTAGATTATAACGAGGAGGGGGGATGTTACCCCTGGCTTCAAAAACATAACTTTTTATTCGCTTTTTTTCAAATGTACGTATGTACTCCAATTCATCCTTCATTGCCCAAGGTGTGCCTCATGACACGTTTCCAGATGAGTATCTAACACTGCCCAGCCCAAGGTGACCCCAAGTATGTTATCAAAAATAATGGGATAATGACGTATACATCCTTATCCTATTATTTTCGATCTGGGATGCATTAGTTAACGTTGAAGCCAACGGGATAATCTTACATGCTTTCGACAAATTTTGAAGCCGCTGCAATATCATATTTTGTTCGAAAAACTCATCTAAAAAATGACATAAGACAAATTGTGAAAGAAGAGGGTTGTGGTGTTGTGTAAGATAAGGAGGGAGACGTTAGTTGTGCAGTAAGTACAAGCGACGTCTGGTGGGAGGAGCCCAAAGCCGGTAAGGGGCGCTCCCTGATTGATGGCGGAAACTGAGCGTACCATTGTGACGTCACATCCCCCATTTCTTCTTACACTTTCATCATACATCATTGTCAGGGGGCTCAACAAGTACAGGAATCAACCAGTCACTCTCTTACATCCCCGTCCCCAATCATTTTTCGTCCATTATGTTGCCTTGTTGAGCCTTTCTAAAGGTCGCTTGATGTTATCCGACTCTCCCGTCACCCTTCAGTTCTCTCTGATACCGAATAGCCATCATTAGTTCTGCACGTTTCGGTTCCTCTCCTGAAACGGACGGATGCGATTTTGCGAGAGAAAATCGAGAGAACTGTGAGAGATGTATGTTTCATTTGTATGTTACGAGAATGAGTGTGTGTGTACATTCGAGTTCGAATACCATACAATTTTTGAATACGAAAACCCTGCCACGACGATTTATTATTTTTTGTAATTAAAAGGTTCTCAGTTTATTTTGGGTGTTCAAATTACCGCAGAGGACGTTTGACGAGCGGATGGAATTTTTCAAATTCGATATTCGGGTTCAGCGTATTTATCAACGTGAACGATTGAAAAAAAAAATCGTCTAAAAGACATCAATTTTATGGAATATTTCATTTAGACATAAAGAGGTTATTTTGGTGACCAAGAATATTTAGGAGCTAACTATTGATTATAAGTAATTGGTGTTTTATAACTTAGAAACTACCTACTAATTGATACAATAAATTCCGTGATATCGATCCAAACGGAGGAAGGTGAGTAGTGGCATTTAGAAACGTTGGTATAAATTGAATGGGATTGTGAATTTAAACAAAAGTTAAGGTCCAGTTGATACATTTGTAATGTAATTTAGGCATTTCAGTTTGAATAGGTGTACAAATGAAGTACAATTGTTCCATTGAGAGAGTTCAATTTCCTAAATTGTATTCTACTATACTGGAAGACACAAGAGAATAATTAGGCGTAATGAGGTTGTGGGGAAATATTCACGATGTACCAATGTATGAAAGATTCTCTCTTTGAGAAAACTGTGATGCAATAACAGCAATGTGGGTCTGATTATACAACCGACCGGCAGGAACTCTTAGTAAAATCAGGGCGAATTTCATAAAACAACAAGTTAAAAGTTAACGCGTTCACAAGTAATGCACACCAAATATGCCCCCCCCCCTCCCCACCCACCCCACACCCTGCACATTTAAAAAAGAGAAAAAAACGCTGCCAATTTTTCCACAACGTTTATTACCTTCTGTTCTACAGTGTTCTGTATACATTATCCTTGCGAGCCCCATAACTACGAGAAACAAATGGACGTTATACCTATAACGTGTATGTTAAAATATTGTCAACTACTTGGTCACGTCCGAATAAAGGGGGGGGGGGGAGTCAGTAACTAGTTACCTATGGCCTATAATTTATTTATATATTTATTTATTTATTATACGGGCTAGCCCATATACATTCTTGAATTACAACGTCAGACAAGTGGCTGGTAAGAACACCTCACTGGATATGACATACGTGGACCGGCAGGGGGTGGATGACGTCAGACAAGTGGCCGGCAAGAACACCTACCGGATATGACGTACGGGGACCGACAGGGGATGGATGACGTCAGACAAGTGGCCGGCAAGAACCCCTCACAGGATATGACGTACGTGGACCGGCAGGGGCTCGATGACGTCAGACAAGTGGCCCGCAAGAACACCTCACAGGATATGATGACGTACGAGGACCGGCAGGGGGTGGATGACGTCAGACAAGTGGCCGGCAAGAATACCTCACAGGATACGATGACGTACGAGGACCGGCAGGGGGTGGATGACGTCAGACAAGTGGCCGGCAAGAATACCTCACAGGATACGATGACGTACGTGGACCGGCAGGAATGGATGACGTCAGAGGGGTCAAGGGGAGCCAAATATTTTAAACCTCCATTTCTTCCTTACTAATATTAATAAGCATTATGTAAATACGGATCGTAATCTTGAATCTACTTGTACTCTCAACAGTTCCATTATATAAAATATCAAATTACCGTCGAGTTAAGTATTTTTTAACAACTCCTATTTCCATCATAAAAAAATTGTTTCTTCATACAAAAGTTGCTTAACTCAACACTTCCTTCTTTAAATACATTTAAAAATAAATTGTGTCTTCCTTAAACATAACAGTTTTAAAATCTTTGTACAGATCACCCTTCTGTCTAGATCGCTAGGTCTAAATGTATAGATCCTAAATGTTAGATTATTTATTATTATGAATTATCACTAATTATTAATAATTTTATCAAGGAGGTACCTAGTGAAAACTATTATAATTTATTGTTAGGTAGTATTAATTTGTATTTATTATTAATAATACCTAATAATTATTAATTATAATTAATTAATACGATATCCGGCTGTTGGAATCGCCTGGGTTGCTTTGTGCAGAACCTGAATGATAGAGATGATGAATTAATTACAAATAAAATGCACCGATATAATTCTGGGATTTTTAATACTACGTCGGTAATAATTTTTCTATAAAAAGAAGTACCTACCAACAAACATTCGAAATTACCTTCATTTCCGTAGCACAAAACGTACCTCAGAACAAAAAACTCGACATCACTAAAACCATATGAAGTTCCAAACAGCTCGTTAGTATGAAAATTGACCTGTATTTCAACCGTTTGATTCACGATCGTGTTGACAGGCTCAACCTTTGAGCCGTCATTGTGAACGAACGGCTTCGGGTGGTCTTCTTAGGAATATTCTTAGGAAAATTCTTAGGAATAAACTCTATCTAAATATGAAATAAAAAACATACCGCTCTATATGAATTTTTCGAGTTTTGGAATTTTCGAAATTTCAAAATTCGTTTTGAACCCCTTCCCCTTGACCTAGGGTTATGAAAAGTTTCGAGGACCATTGTGGGGTTGCCGGAACCCACTAAAAAAATTTCGTAATTTTAACTCAAAGCTAACTGGGCAAAGTGCCGCGGACGGCGGACGGACAGATTTTTGGTTTATTATCTTCGATAATGAACCATTGGAATCGCCCAAAGAAAAAAATTTTTTAAACCCCCCTCAAAATTTGTTGGTTTACGTTTCAAGATACGTAGATTCAGAAAATCGAATAAAAAAAAATCCGTCCGTCACCCGTACGCCGTCCGCCGTCCGTGGCACTTTGCCCAGTTAGTTTTGAGCTAAAATTACAAAATTTGGTTTCTGGGTTTGGACCAGCCCCACAATGATTATCGAAACTTTTCATAACCCTAGGTAAAGGGGAAGGGGTTCAAAACGAACTTTGAAATCTCGACAATGTCATATCTCTAAAAATTCTCATGAAACGGTGTAATTTTTAGTTCACTTTTGAATGACCTGACAAATTAGGAATCTTTTAAGACCAATTGGATTTTTGTGCGACCAGCCGTTCGTTCACAGTGACCGCGCAAAGGTTTAGGAAAAACACTAAACTTTCGCGTCGAAAACGGCCGTTATGTGACCCAACCCCCAGACGCCCAGAATAAAACTACTTTTTTTCATCTTCCAGGTAAACTACAGTCTAGAAATTTTAACCGTCAGTCGGGGATAGACCACATTGCAATATTCACTCGGTTTCTCCTCTGTAAAATTGTTTAAATAATACCTTTTTGTAATAATACAAATTAAATTTTGATGCTGAGCTATTGACTTGAAATTGTAAAAATAGGTCAGAACTGGATCACAATGCAATATTCACTCGGTTTCTTGTCTGTAAAATTGTTTAAATAATACCTATTTGTTTAAACAAATTAAATTTTGATGATGAGCTAGATACTTGAAATTTTAAATATAGGTCAGAAATGGATGACATTTCAATATTCACTCGGTTTTTTTCTCATTGCAAACCTGTTCATTGTGTACCCAAGATCCTTCCCTAAAAGACCTGGCAGCGGGAAATATTATTCAACATTGTTTGAAAAGGGAAAAACAAGTTTTGTAAAAAATCCCAATGCTCTAGGTAGTAGTCGATACCAGTGACCAACATTTTCTTCAGTAGTCGACATGGTTTTGCACTAGTAGTCGACCTACATGTGTTAGAAGTCGACAGTATCACTTGAGTCAGTAGTCGACAGGTTTCGTCATTCCATCGTTATCGAATTTTACGACATCTAAATAAAATACATTCAACTGTGAATCGGAACTTTAAAATAGATTAATAAGATGTAATAAAGTAGTTATCAGACTTTTTATTTGCAAACAGCTCATTATCAGTCTCAAATTGCAATAAGTACTTAAGTAAAAAGGTATGAAAACTATAGTCGAAAACTCATTGTCAGAAAATTGACATTACAGTTGGGCTTAGGTACCTATTTACATATTTTTTTGACATTTTCATGTCTTTGCTTTGGCACATAAACTGAAACGGGAAAAATTTGTTCCCTTGATTCACCCTTTCCCTCAGATCACGTCAGAACACAAGCGACCGGCGGGCCATTACGTCAGAGCCTATGACGCACGAGCGTATGACGTAAGACGGCTGGCAGGAGGCCAACAAGTACCACGTCAGAGCCTATGACGCACGAGCGTATGACGTAAGACGGCTGGCAGGAGGCCAACAAGTACGTCAGAGCCTATGACGCACGAGCGTATGACGTAAGACGGCTGGCAGGAGGCCAACTAGTGCGTCAGAGCCTATGACGCACGAGCGTATGACGTAAGACGGCTGGCAGGAGGCTAACTAGTGCGTCAGAGCCTATGACGCACGAGCGTATGACGTAAGACGGCTGGCAGGTGGCCAACAAGTACGTCAGAGCCTATGACGCACGAGCGTATGACGTAAGACGGCTGGTAGGAGGCCAACAAGTACGTCAGAGCCTATGACGCACGAGCGTATGACGTAAGACGGCTGGCAGGAGGCCAACAAGTACGTCAGAGCCTATGACGCACGAGCGTATGACGTAAGACGGCTGGCTGGAGGCTAACTAGTGCGTCAGAGCCTATGACGCACGAGCGTATGACGTAAGACGGCTGGCAGGTGGCCAACAAGTACGTCAGAGCCTATGACGCACGAGCGTATGACGTAAGACGGCTGGCAGTAGACTAACTAGTGCGTCAGAGCCTATGACGCACGAGCGTATGACGTAAGACGGCTGGCAGGAGGCCAACTAGTGCGTCATACGACGAGTCCTTTTATGTCTCTGCGCCCCCTCCCACACCCACACCGCGTACCTCGTACTTCATTTTGGTTTATTATCTTCGATAATGAACCATTGGAATCGCCCAAAGAAAAAAAAATTTTAACCCCCCCCCTCAAAATTTGTTGGTTTACGTTTCAAGATACGTAGATTCAGAAAATCGAATAAAAAACCAATGGTTCATTATCGAAGATAATAAACCAAAAAATCCGTCCGTCCGCCGTACGACGTCCGCGGCACTTTGCCCAGTTAGCGTTGAGTTAAAATTACGAAATTTTTTTTATGGGTTTCGACCAACCCCACAATGGTCCTCGAAACTTTTCATAACCCTAGGTCAAGGGGGAGGGGTTCAAAACGAATTTTGGTACGACATGGTATGAGTATGGTATGGTATATTATTGTATGTATGATTTAGTATAGTACAGTACGGTATGATAGGAAAGAAATGGTATGAGTACGGTGAGAATATGGTATGGTGCCGATTTGCAACACAGTCTGGTATAGACAGAAGGGTGATCTGCACAAGGAAGATAATAAACCGTTGTGTCAAGAATTTGCAGAGTTTTTTTATTCGATTTTCTGAATCTACGTATCTTGAAACGTAAACCAATTAATTTTGAGGGGGGGGTTAAAAATTTTTTTTCTTTGGGCGATTCCAATGGTTCATTATCGAAGATAATAAACCAAAATTACACAATTGAAAAGAAAAGTAATACAAAACTTCCTAAGGAATCGAACATGAGGAAACAGAACCAAAAAACAGAGATTGAACCAAACGAGACTGGGGAGGAGACAAAAAGAGTCTTCAAGTTCGTTAGGGAGGAATGAGAAAAATCGAACTGAGGGTTCACAGATAAAAGTAGGTTTGCACTGCGAGGGAGGCGGAGGAGTGGTCTATTACGATCGTAGTTCGTTGAGGAAAACTGGACACTGAAGAGTAACGGCGAGCGAGATGAAGAACGAGGAGCAGAAAGGTGAATCTTGGAGAGCAGCGATGGACAGTGAATCAGGCTGTTGATGATTTTATAGAGCAGCACGAGGTCAAATGAACACCGTCTTCTCTCAAGCAACCCGCATCTATGGAGAATGGAGTCATAGTCAATGGCTCCTGAGAGGACTCCCATCTTGAAGGCGACATAACGCAAAAATTTCCTCTGAACGCGCTCCAGACGGCACTTGTGGATCGCGTACTTAGGGGACCATACAGAGGATGCGTAATATAAAATATAAATGACAAATAAAATGTTTATATAGATGATAAATTATTTAGTACTAATTTATAGGTACTAATATAATCCTGGGGTTTTTACTTGTACTTACTAACGTCGGTAATTAGTTATAACAAACAAATATTTGAAATTCAGTAGACACCAAAAACTTTTCAGAACAATAAACTTGATATCACAAAACCATGTGTTGTTTGAATCAGCTCCACCGGCCTTAACTTTGAGGCCTCATTGTGAACGAACGTGTGGTCGTCCAAAGGTCAGGGTGGTCTCAATTTGATTTGTATTTATACCGTTTCAGTCAAAATTTCAGAAGTAAGACGTTATGCAAACCCTATTCCGCACCTCTTCTTGACCTAGGGTTATGAACAGTTTCAAGGATCATCATCGGCCTGGTCAGAGCCCTTAACTCGAATTTTTTACAATGAGGACAATTTTAACTAGGCAAAGTAAGGCGGACGGGCACATTGTTTTATTGGTCGATTCCAATTGTTCATTATCGAAGATAGCGTATAGTGGCCATCGAGTGTAGTGGCCATCTTTGAATGATATTGGTTTTTAGTGAAGAATATAACGTTATGTACTCGGTTACTACAAACCAACGTCTTTCGACGGTCGTTCAAGAACTATATTCAATGTCGGAGTTGTTGATTCAATGTGAGAGTTGATTGCGAACGATTGAACCGCACATTCGATTCAACGATGAACCGCACATTCGCAAACTGTTTGAACTCTACGACGCATGTGTCGAGTCGTGTATTTCGAACAGTTCGAGTAACTGGTTTTCAGAAGCAAGTAGAATATGTTAAATAAAATAGGTTTCACTTGCAAAGGATCCGAGAATGCCAAGTTTCATTCCGTTTTATTTAGTCCAGTTGGACACAAAAGAAATAGTAACGCTGCAATGTTTCATACGTAACGCTACAATATCCTTCCAAGTCCCATAGCTACACAAAACAACTGGAGACACAAAATGGATTTTTTGTTTCAAATGTTTTATTTCCGAAAAGATCATAAGTTGAGTAAATCGAAAAAATTAAGCATACTTCTTAGGAAATATAATCTCCAATAGTGTACTAGTATAATCTCCAATAGGGGCAGAAGCCCGCGGTGGGAGATTAGCTGTTAGACCTATCTAGGTGAATATAATAAAAATGTACAAATAAATACATATTGACATGCAATAAACAGACAGAAGAAAGAAGAGAAAGTATATTCATTTCATGAAAAGTTTTACAATTGAATTGTAACATACATTAGTGGTTTCTTTTCTAAACAAAATATGATAGGCTATAGGTGTGAAGCCCGCCTACTGGGTTGCCTGAAGTCGCCGACTAGTCCCCATAATAATTATTATATGTGTGCCTTATTAATAATATGTTATTATATATATGTCCTGATATTGGAGACGCAGCACTACCAATTAAACTTTGCTTAAACTTTGCTACATCCAGCCAACTGTCCGTAGTATCCTCCGGCCTCAAGCTATGGTCCAGTGAAGTGTAGAGTGGGTTTCGGGATTGCGCAGCAGCAGGCAATCATATCTTCCCTCCAATTTCGTCGAACCGCCTCCAAGAGTGTCTCAAGCTGTTGGCTCCGTCCATCAAGGTCCTCTACATCCCAGCTAAAGTCGCAGCCATTGGTTCGAGCCACATTTGACAGGGTGTATACAATTAGTGTATGAGCCACATTCAACAGGGTGTATAAAATGAGTGTATGAACCACATTCAACAGAGTGTATAAAATTATGTGGAAACTGCGCGGAAATGTTTTGGTTTATTATTTTCAATATTGAACCATTGGAATCGACAAAGAGTACATTTTTTTTCAACCGCCCATCAAATTTGAGGGTTTAGTCTCATCATACGTAGAATCAGACAATCCGCACATTGCCCAGTTAAAATTATCCCAAGATTTTGAAATTAGGGTTGTGGGCTCGGAGCAGGCTGAGGATGATCCTTGAAACATTTCATAACCTTAGGTCAATGAGAAGGGGTTGAAAAGGAATTGCAATTTTGAAAACTTCATATCTCGAAAATTGCCAATAAAATAGTGAATGTGAATATAGTTTAATTCAGGGACATTTTTAAGACCAACCGGAGCTATAACCAGCAGCTTGTTCACAGTGAGGGCTCAAAGGTGGAGCCAATGAAAAGTAGTCAACATGAGCATGAATGAAACGGTAGAATCACAGGCCAATTTCCAAACTCCGGAACAGCTGATTCGAACAATACATGGTTCAGAGTTACTGGTGTTGTTCACAGATACATACTGAATCTACGGAAGAAAATTACATTGGGATATTCTTCGGTAGGTACTTGTTATAAATTATCGCTAAGGGTGGTGCTAAATAAAAGTAAATTATAAATAATTTGTGGTCCCTATTCCAAGACAACATCTGGAGCTCATTACTCCATTTATTATGGAACTTGAAGGATATTGTGTACGGAACAGACGATCGGTACAGAAGATATTAAATCCGTTCTCGAATAATTTACAGCTTTTTTATAACAGAATGAAACTCCTCACGATTTGCCTTCATTTGAACAGGTGGAAAACGTCATGTTTGAACAAACATCCAATTTCCCGCCGCTGCCGGAAAGGTTGCAGAGTTAACTGTGTCCTCCTAAACAAATCTCAAGAGATTCGCTGTTTTCTATAACTGTCTTTTTCCCCCCTTAAATTGCAAATATAACACACTTCGCACCGGTCGTGTACCATCCTGTACCAAAATACTGAGGAGCCGACATTGTAGCAACATGATGAACAGTTATAAAATATGTTGGAGATAGGACAAATTCATTTTCGCTCACAGACGTTCTTGCCTCTTGAATCTTCCTCATTAAATCGTTTACATCTTGTACATATGTAGCATGAACCACCCCCAAACACATAAGTCCAATGGTGTGAGGTCCGGCGGCCAGTTGATCACACCGCTTCTACCAATCCAGGAGGTAAAATTTTTGGCTAGCAAATCTCGAACTAGGCATGGCTAATAGGGTTATTTCTTGGTAATAGGTTATCAAGTAACAGCAACCGTCCGGTAATAGGTTGTGGTATTAGGTAATTTTGGTAATAGGTTACCGGCGATTCGGGAACCTTTCTACCGCCCACTTGATTTACAGGCTCACAACTGATCTTGATTCATTTTTAATTCTCATCATTATCTCCTATGACAAGTTTATGTTGTTATAGTTCCTACATACTGATGCATGTTTCTTGACGCTCTGATTGAAATAAGTGCAACAGTGAAAACATAGGTACCTACACAAAAAATAAGCTTGAAAAATACATACTGAAATCGCATTGAAAAAATGAGTTACCTTCTTCTTTCAAATTGATGTACTCAATAAGGCAGTAATCTAGGAAGAATTTAAATTTCTTTTTTAGTTTTAGAATGGCTAGTCTTTTAATGAATATTATGTGGCTAACTCTGTTTGATAATTGGACTCTTAATGTAGGAAAAGGAATCTTAAATTTAAAATGTACAACCAAGTGAGTATGCGTATGCGTATATCAATGCAAGAAAGGTACGAAAGAAGCCTAATTCCAAGAGAGTTTGGAAGCTAACTTTGAACCTATTATCTGTTAGTAGGTCCCAGCCAACCTATGGCCAGGTAGTTAGTGGTTATCACGGAATCTCATAGTGCGGAAATCCTTAGGGACCGGGACGGGTATTCGTTCTCAGAACAGTTATTGCAGTAATAGGGGTTTTCTGGTAGTAGTGTATCTGGTATTAGATTACTGGACAGTATTAGGTTATTTGAAGCGGTTAAGTTAAATATTCTCCACCTCGAATCTCGAGCCCTTCTGCTGTAATGTGGAGGAGAACATTTGGATTTTTTAACATGCATAAATCATGTCGTGATCATTTTTGGCATTAAAACAATTTTTTACATTTTTATTTATACATTTAGTTCAAAGTGCAATCTCCAAAGTGCAAAAGCGGAGACGGGACGTTGTAAGTTAGCAAGACATTGTATGACTGGAAGGTTTTTCCAATTTTTGTCGGATCTCGCTCCATTGTCGGCCGATTGCAATACTTTCCTTTCTACCCTTCGGGTTGGGTTAGGAAAGTTGAAACGGGAGCTCACCCTCATAGTGGGGGAGATGAAGCCATTAGGAGGGTCGAGAGAGGCGGCAGCGGCAGTGAAGGAAGGGGATGTTGGTGTGTAGTCGTGGTGGGAGTGGGATAACCGGCCGCCATTGCTTCGAATACCGCCGGTATACCGGTGTTGGACGGTCTCTTTGGACTCTCATTGCTGGGTCTTCCAGAGATATTACTTGAAAATTAACTCGATATCCCGCATGACTCCATCCAAAGAGGTGGCTCAGAGTAGCTCAATTGTGGGACTCCAGCCTGGTTGTATCACTCCTGGGAAGGCACCGTTCATTCGAGTGTATTCGTCATACACGGTGATTCGCTCGTAGATGCAAAAATAATTTTGCGTAAAACTACACCAAAAATGGAGTGAAATGCCGCCAACCGCATATTTTTATCTCAATACGTTCTTGAGATATGATTTTTTCAAGTTTTTTTTTTCAGGAAAACCATGTTTTTCTCTTTGAAACTCACATTTCTTCACTCTACTTCATAGACAAATTTGAAAAAATAAAAATTCTGAACATCTTTAGAACGTTTCTACTTTTCAAAAAAAAAAAAAAAAATCCTGGAAACTGGCAACTCTCATGTAAATAATTTCATTCAATAAAGTTTCTTAAAAGTTTCTTCGCTAGAAAATTCACCTTTAAATGCAAAACAAGTTGGGCGATTTGATGTTGTTTTGTCGTCAGAGATTACAAAATTAGCGCATAATTCGTGTATCCACCTGTTTAAACAACAACGTTACTTTTTGCATTAAAACCATTTTAACGAATTTTTGAAAAAAAGAAAGCTATTTTTTTTTTGTCCAAAATTTTTTTAAATCGAATTTCATACACTAAAATCCGTTTCAGACCACCACCAAGAGACACCAAAAATCATAATATGATAATATGATAGATGTATATTATACATCTATAATAATGTATGTGACATCCCAGTCGATAACTCTCGATACAATTGAGTTGAAAAGTTCAAATTTGCAGAAAAAACTGTCGTCTTGGCAATCGAAGTGCTATATAATTGCGATATCTCATTACGTTCTCAAACTGGAGCACCTTGAAGATGAAGCAACGTGGTTGTACTCGTACTTGAGATGTTATTCACGGTTCATCTGCTCTAATCTGATATCTGAATGAGAAATCGCAATTCTGACTTCCCCATTGTGTTGAAAAATCAATAAACTGAGATGTCACTCGGCAGAAAAAGGAGACAAAATTTGTTATAAAACCAGTGAAATGGAGACATTTTACATACTCGTATAACCAGTTATTTCCGCGAAAATTCGCTCTCATAGCCATGCTGCATGACTGTGGTTTTTGGTTTTTTTTTACCCTCGTATTAAACACCTGCCTAACTCTTTTTTTGCATTTAAACTTGAATTTTCGATCAAAGGAACAAGATAATCTCTCACTGCGAGACTGAGAGAATCACAGTTGACCATACCATTGAATAATGTCTCACAATGTCATAATCTCGTAATAATGTCTCACACAGTCACAATCTCACATTGTGAGACTGTTGACCCACAGTTGCGCATACTACCATTGAAAAGCTTATTGAATGACACAGCAGTTCGATCAGTTTGGCCAAATAGCGAAATTAGAGGTTGCCGATCCCACCTCGCCCAGAGTTGGTGGAGAAATATCCAGAAACATCGTCTAACTGAATATTTCAAAGACCAAAATTCGGAAATCGGTCAGTGTTTGAGAATGATTTTCGGTCTTCCATTTCTTCACCCTAACGATGTGAGTGACTGGTTCACCGACGATTTGATGTCCATTGTCCCGGTAACCAAGAACCTTGACGATTTTTTGGACTACCTTCTTGAGACTTACATTTCCGAGGATGCCACGTACCCTCCAAATTTGTGGAGCGAGTTTTCCTGCAGTACGATGAGGACGACGAACAGCTGTGAAGCATTCCATTCGAAGCTAAATGAAATGTTTTATGCTAGTTATCCACACATCTTCAAGTTCATTGAAGTTTTGAAAGACATACAGGCCACTACTTATGTTAAAATGCGGTCTCAACAACAGAAATCGACGACGATTCGCAAGAAGGAAGAATTCCTCCGCGAGCAAATGGCTGCGTTTGAGAGCGGTCTGATTTCCCGGATGGACTTTGTTAAATCAGTTTCATTCAAATTTTTACCAGTTGCTGTGTAGGTGTTTTGAGGTTGCAAATTTTGACAACTCCACCAATTTTCGTGGAGGCTTTTGTGGTATTTTGAGGTTGCAAATTTTGACAACTCCACCAATTTTCGTGGAGGCTTTTGGGGCGTGAAGCAGTTCGCCTCCAAGCGGTGCACCCTGGGTCACGCTAAACGGAGATTGTACGAGTACATGTCTCATTTCATAGCCGCACGGAAACGGTACATGTACATATATGACCCTTCTGAGGCTCGCACGGAGTTTGTGCCTTGCAGCACGGAGTTTGACGATTGCCGAGGGCACATTTTTTGTTAGGTTGAGCTTTTACCGGCCTACCTAGGCATAGGCTGGATCGTCCACGCATTTATCCTTCTTAAGAATTAAAGTATTGACCATCACTGAGCTAGTTACCGACTCCCATCCCCTTCTCATGGGGGACTCATAAGGATATTGTATACAGAACTATGATCCAGACAGAAGATAATAAACCTTTGTTGACAAATTTGCAGCGTTTAAGGTTTAATGCCAAAAGTATTTTTCGAACGAAATAATACCATTCGTTTTAAAAGAAATAATCCTGAAAATATTTTTTTTTCAAGTTCCAAGTTCAGATCGGCAGTGTGCTACTTTTTGTGCGATATCCGACAAATTTCGAGTGTACTGCTTAAAGAATCTCATTCGCATATACTTAAGTTATTATACAGTTTACAGACCTCCGATGATGGGCGAATAACCCGAAACCGTTCTTCACTGAATGATGAAACAAGTTGAAGTCGTTTCTCTCCATTCATCCTTCTCCTGTCAAAGTCGTAGTAAACTACCGTGAGCTGCGTCGAGAGCAGCTCATTAGGCGGAGTTAGCTCTTCAATAGTTTTCGTCACTCCGTCGTCCGAAGCAAATGAGTCGTGGGTATCCGAATCCCCTATTTTCCTAATAAAATCCCGCGTCCCGAATCACCGCTCGATTCAGCGAGAAAAAAATCGAATGTAAGCGGATTCGACAAAGTCAACTTTATTCATTCATTTCAACTCCGCTGGTTCTCATTTGATCAACTCCATATTCTTGACGGTCTCGATAGAATATCTCGAACACGAAATTCAAGTTGGTACGGTTTCATTGATTGACTGAGATTCGAAGGAGCCTTAACAGTATTATATCTGTACGTCTGGTAACCCATATTTCTAGTTTGTTACCCGATTTCTAATATCAGCTTACAATGGAGTGGGATAGTCTAACCCAACGAAATGTATGTGTTAGCATTACCTAAAGTATGTAAATGAGACGTCGGGTTCGAGTGCTACTGGAAAAAAAAACAACAACGTGGTTGGGGAGGATGTATAAATGCTGAATCGGGTTTTCCAGTTTTATAAAATACTTTTGTTGTGACGTCACCGGCGATTTACTGGATCTCGCTAATTTGGAATGTGAGAATAGTCCAAAAACAGAAAGGGCATCAACAAAACTAGGGATAAGTGGTAATGCCATACAATAAACAATCATTCCAATAATAAAAACATATTGTTGAACTTTGATTTCTTATGAAAAACAACGATGAGAAACGTTTTTTTATGTAAAGAACTAGTTGAGTGAGTGGATACGTTAACTAAAACGGTGCTCATTAATTCATGCTGCATGGGAAAAACTCTCTCGGGCAGGAGCGTAGTGTGGCTCTGGACAATGGGGTACCGCACTCATATCCCCCCCCCCACCTCCACTTCCTAACTCTCTCACCCAAAAAAGGAAGCTGTTTGTTCAAAGGAATTGTATGATATTAATTCATATAATTCATAAAATTCCCCTGCAAACAGCCAGTAGGTATACGTTTCTTAAACCCTGCAAACCTAAAAACGCTTCTAGGGGACAACCACGTTAATCAACATACCTAACGACTATTGAGAGCTGGGACAGAGAACTAACGTCTGATGTTTCATCTAACAAGATTGAGATGAATTCTGAGCTAGATCAGATTTAATGTCATCTAGAATGACTCGAGCTATAGCACTTATAAGATCATTCTGGATGGCAGGGGAGGTCCCTTTGAAAATTGTTGCCGTTTTCAAATGATCTTCCAATGGCTGGTCGTAATCTTTTAGGAAATTCAATACCTCGAGGTAATTTCCTTTGTTATGAGAAGAGGAAGAGGACTCGTCATGCCCCCTAAAAGGCAGTTCCTGTTTAGCCAAGAAAATAATGCAGTCCCTCCCTTTTTTTTACGTTCTCATTATGAAGAGAGATTTGTGCATTTTGTTACACATCCAACAAAAGATTAATACGAGGGCTCTTACCGAATTTCAATAAAGCAAGAGAGGAAACTATGTGCAAATTGCTACACTGGTGCTTTTGAGCAGCTTTTTTAAAGTTTGTAATTCTAGAAAAGCCGCCACACCGTGAAGTTTTTTCAGAGGAAAACAAAATGCGTGGGAAACAAAAAAGGTTTTTTTGAACTACACCCTGATAACCACTGGTATCTATTGTAGTTCTCAATATTGTCGAGTGTACTCACGATTTTGTTCCTTGAAAACTCCTTTGAGATTCGGGACCTGCAAAGTCGAACGGCCGGCCACAATTATGTCGAATTTTCGCTAAAACTTCGCGAACTAAACGCTGGACTATCAAACAATTAATGCAGCAACTATCCATTTTAGGAGGATAAAAACTAAACGACAGACTGAAAACTATGAACAATCAAAAATATCAACATCCACAGAATAGGGCAAGAAAACAAATTTGGCAGGTCTGAAAGTTGATCCGTACCGAATCGATCGATAATCGATCGATCGATGTCAATCGGTCTGTCTTAACGCTTGCACATTACCTTCGGGCACCGCAAAAGAAAACCGCTGTCCGCTCAATGGCAACACATTGAGGAACAAACTCACACAGACGAACGCATACTATGAACGAGGGCCCCCCGTAATATTTTTGCGGTTCCACTGTTCCAGTAAGTAGCCTCTTCGCGCATCACCGTCTTCCATGCAATCAGACTTTTCTTCTTCCTCTTCTTGGATTACTTGGCTTCGGCCGTGGATTCCATCAAAGGTAGGCAGCATGGAAGAAGTAATTCTTCCTTGGGTAGTTAGGTAGCTGTAGATAATTTGCAATTGTAATAAATTTATTCATCATTCAACTTCTACCTACATTCTTCATTTCTTGTGGGGAAGCGCCGCTTCGTGCGCTCCCCCTGACGCTACGCCCCTGCTCTTGGGCAATAATATTATATTTTATAATAATATATATTATATATTACATGTTATAATAATATATGTTATATATTATATGACTTTTTCTTGGTCATAGTACAGTAGGTCCCGCTTGTAGTGATCGCGGATGTAGTGATCACCCGTTTGTTGTGATCAAAATCCCTGGGACCGAATCACTTCTCTGTAAACACACACGAAATCGCTCGGCTGTTGTGATCAAGGTCTCGGTTGTGGTGATCAAGAAAACCCAACTGTATCAACATGTTCCTCTCCCACCAACTGGCACAGTTTCGTCATTCATATCAGCTCAGTATGGCCCGATCTATCGACTGGGACATTCGATTGTGGTTATGAGTGCCTCCCGCCGTGTTCTGAGTGTATCAGAGAAGTGCGAGCTGTTGAAATCGTATGATGCCCTCCCCCTAGATGAGCCAACGTAGAGCAGCTGCTCGTTTACAAATTTGTCAGCCACCTTTGAACAAACTTTTAAAAAGGAATTAAATTAAATTGAACAATTTGATTTACGAAATGAGGGTAAGAGTAGAAAAAGAAAGCGAGGTGGAAATAGGAAAGAGCCCGTGGAGCTTCAAGGGCATTAAAAATCTTCCTGTTCAATATGCTTGGAATAGAAATTAGTGAATTTAAAGAACATCCGAGTTGTTTTTTTCCCTCCCAACACCACATCCATCATCCAGCCTTGTGATCATGGAATAATCAGAACAATGAAGGCCTACTACAGGCACGAAGTGAGAGCTATCAACTCCTCGACGATGATGCATCGAATCAAGCAAATTACAGCCAAGAAAACGTCGCTGCTCGATGGCCTCTATTTTCTGGTGAAAGCGCGGAATTCACTGTGCGAAATTGCTCCAAAAAAGGTAGGTTTGCTCACGTTGAAACAGTGGAGGAAGCGGAGACCTCTGTTATGCCATTACCGACCATTGGCGACATTACTTTGGAGCAGTACAATGAGTAGATGGCAGTCGACTTCGTTCCAATCGACTGAACTGAACATCTGCGACAACATTATGATGCAGCACAACGACAGGAAAAAAAATTATCCCAGCAGCGAGGTTCTTGATGACGCAGTGGACGACGATCCTGCTTTTCCGCCTCCAACCCACAAGCAGACCCCCAATATCAGTACGAGGACTATGTAAGGAAGATTTTACAAAAGAAAGAGGGACAATCAAAAATAGACGAATTTTTCCCCCAAAAATAAGCCAAACTTTCTGTATTCTAACTGTATACATATACATTACTTACCACAGTTCCTGAAATCTTAGGAACTGTGGTAAGTAATGTATGTGTATACATATTAATATGTACCTTGATTACGTCTGTAGCAATAAATGACACATGTATGAAAAAAATTTGTAAATTTGGGCTTGATTCTTTATTCCTCCGCCTGTAGTGATCAGACAGATCGCCCAACCACTACAATCGGAACCTACAGTAGGTATACTACGAGTAATACTATAACTTATAAATTCTATAACTTATTGTCAATTAACAATAATTTAATTATAATTTGTATAAGTAATTTGGATTACTTGGCTTCGAATGGGGAAGCGCCGCTTCCTGCGCTCCCCCTGACGCTACGCCCCTGCTCTTGGGCAATCATATTATATTTTATAATAATATAATATGATATAAATGCAATCATATTATATTTTATAATGCATAACAAATCATTTTGATAATATTTGTTATGCATTATACTTGGTTGTTTATTGCATATATTCTTAGTATCACGATTTGTATTGTTAGTACCTATAATAGTTTTTTTCTAAATATTGTCAGCAGTTTGGGTTATTTTTATCATTTGCATAATATATATTGGTATTTAATCTGAGTTTTTCAATTATATAATTCTAATTGTTATTATTATGGTGATTTTCAGTACAACATGAATTTTATAATGTATTTTACTGGAACCTTGATGATTTTCAAAATGCTCTCAACGTAGATATAATCCAAGATTTTAAGTAATCCTTCAATATTTTCGATGATTCCCTCTTATTGAAATAAAATGCAGGTTGACTTAAGCTTTTGGATATTAGTGAAAATATTGTAAATGCGTGCAAGCGTTACACCCCCATCCACCTACTTGCGAAAAATCACTATAGTGGACGACGATTTTCTAATTTTCATTTTAATTCCATTGGCTTCGAAAGTGATCACTTTTCCAATGAAACGTGGGACATGCAAAATAAAATTTTCCACTCGCATTTTGCTTTCATCCACATCCACGTCTTTCCACGTCTTCCACGTCTTTTCGTAGTTTAGTGTGGCCGAAATAACAATTTGTGTCTCGTTAATGGTCGAGCGGGGCTTGAGAGCAATAACCACTCAGCACCGCCATTTTGCGGAGATCCGTTTTTACGATCTCGAACGTCTTAACCCGGTGTTTGGAACGGGAATCTACCTGACGAAGACCATCTACTGATCAGGACCCCTCAATATTTGATAAGGCAAAGACCCTTCGGATCCACAGAGCTCAGGCAAAAGGCAAAAAGCAATTGTGCTTTCATTCTGAATGAAACCGAAGAGCACAAAGTGTTTTTTTATTGTAAACCATGAATGGGAGTTTTGGTTTTTATAGTTATACAGTGCGTTACGAGTAGGGATAAGAACTCCAATTTTTACGCATATAGGTGGTAAATACATATCTGTGTTCCATTGTTCATTCCGACCTGTCTTAAAGGAATACCCAATATTCCATTTCAATCTGTATTGATAGAATCGAAATTATGTTTGTCTTTACTGTTTATTTTCCGTTTCATCTCAATTTTTCTCTATCCCTATGTTTGATCGCACATCTGAGCTTCACTAACCACCGGAATTATATGAAATTTGGCAAATACAAAAATAACAGTAGCGAATCTTCGTGATGCTGTGGTGTGTGTAAGAACCCTGCGAATGACTTGAAATGTTGAAGGTCCAATCGCATGACATTAAAGTTGTGTGGTTAGATTCTAGTGTCACCACGACGTCCTACAAAGAGGAGTTTGAAGACCAAAAAGGAGAAAAACGTAGTGCAACAAGTTGGAAAAATTAGTGATGTATCAATCAAACTCCGTGTTTGCCGTGGTCGGTTATTGAGGATTTGGCAACTTTGTCTCCTTTCACATAAGACGGAACAGGATATTTGCCCGATCTCCTACACAATCTACTGGTCAATCATCTCGGATCAATCCGTCCCCCTCTTCTGTCCATTTCCCTTCCAAATGACCCTCCACCGAAGGTTGTCAATCTGTTTCTGTATCCAAGCCGTTTTCAAGTTTCCCGAATCAACTTCAGACCCCGTGTCCAGAGTTTTTCTTTACGAGCATTAGTATTTTTATATTCATTTCAGCAATGATCATTTCCTTTTTCTCATTTTCGCTTACTAGGTTTGTTTATTTAATTTCTACCAAAAGGTATTTTTAGTTTTTCTTTTTTAACCACCCGAATATTTTTCCTCGAACGTCATTTCGAATTTTTCTTATTTCTTTTTTTTTACCTTTTTGGTTCTCCATCTGAGTGGTTCGGCACACATTTTTGACGTTTTCGTGCCCTGGAATATTGTAATATATTTGCACTAGTGGTGGCAGAGAATTGGGAGAGTATTTGGACTTTACATTATAGCTTTTCTCAATCTAATTCTACATTTTCCCAATCGAATTCAACATTTTGCTAATTAAATTCAACATTGTATCAACCAAATTCTACATTTTACTATCGAATTCAACATTTCCCAACCAAATTCGACATTTTCCCAATCTAATTCAACATTTTCCCAATCTAATTCAACATTTTCCCAATCAAATTCAATATTATTCTCTAGATCCACAATAAAAAGCATGGGAAAGAATACAATTTAATAGTTGATAGGTAGGTTGTCTACGCCATAGAAGGTCTATTCTCTTCGCTCTAGAAGGTCCGTTTTCTTCAGGCGTCGAATTCGTTGAGAGTTGTCAAGTAGCTGGATAGTAGCTGTATTTGGATGTTTAAGAGGCCTGCGCTCATATCTCATAGCTAGCTCTTTATGACACTTTGAGGTCTTTGTGGAGGTCACCATTCCTTACATACCAAGGAGCGTTTACTATGCAATCCACATGCAATAGGTCCAAATTGGCATTAGCACTGTCTTGTATAGGAGTACTTATTATGGATCCCACGATCTCCAAGTGCCATTTTAACTTGGCATCTAATGTCATGCCTAAATATTTCACTGAATTTGCATATATTATGATATTCCGATTCAGTACCAGAGGGATTGGTAATATCTTTTGATTTGTGAAGTTGATTTTGTTTCATTGATTCAGCATTCCAAAATCCAAATTGTATCTTTTAATGAGAGAGTTTTTGAAAGAGACGTAAAGGTTTGTTCCAGGACTCAAAACCCACAACGGACGGTTATCTGAGACTTAAAATTGCTAGCGGGGAAATGGGGTTATTGAGTGCACTGTTCAAATTTGAGGACCACAGACACAGATGATCCACTGGATCTGAATCCTGGTAATAAGACCGACGTTCTCATAATATATATTATATGCAATATATTGCATGCTTGGCTTGTCTCTGCATTGATTGTGCGATGGAGTTGGTTCACTGTCGCCTTGGAGTTGGAGTTTGGGCTGGAACCGTTAAGTATCTTCATTAAATCAACAGCGATGAAAACGGCTCTCGGGCTATGAACCCATTGGAAATATTGATCATTGCTCATGTTTTCATTAATATAATTTTTAATAATAAAAAATGATATCCATAATATAGTTATATAATATAATTATTATGCTCAATGTTCTTTTGGTCGTGTTTCTTTCATTTATATCGTAATTGATGTGTCTACAATAAGTAGCCTCATAAATCTGTATAAAATAAATGATTTTTATTATTACTATTTCCATTTGACTTTCTCACGATTTGTGACTGCTCAATACATCCAACATCCATAGCCTAACGTACGTAATGTTTACGACCTTCAGGAATGTGAACGCTGAAATCTCCTACAAACCAAACGAGAACTGAGATTAGCTCATGGACTTAGTACTAGAAAAACTTCAATTTACATGTACGGACTACTTAAGAAACATTCAATCCAGTGCCAATAAAACCAAGCATAGATTTACCGTAACTTTCGAAGGGGACTCAAGTTAGGAAGCTCAGACATGCAGTCGAGTTGTTAACAGCAATATGATGTGACCTTGTAATGCTCATTATACTCGTATTAGTGAATTATCTGCTATTATTGTCGTATAAAAAAATAACATGACGTTTTGTCTGTATTCACTATATACGTACCTTAACTTTGTTCTTTTTAATAGGACTTATTCTTCAATTAAGGTGGGCGTGATAATACCAACTGTTACATAATTCAATGATGTGTGACAACAAAACTAGGCAAGGTAACAACTTGTTCCCCAAATCAAAAATTCACTCCTGATTGCGATTTATATTTTCATTGAACACAATTTTAATTGTATTAGCCCATCTATAGCTGTGTCAACTCTATCAATTTATTCCGCTTTGTAATAAGTGTATTTAAATAATTATCAACTTACCGATTGGAGAAGTTAACTATTCATTAACCTCTACCGACCGCGACAACGGCCTTGTCGCTTTGTTAATCGTGAAAAACTCACAGCAGGACGGCCTAATGAACGAATTTTCCATTAACCCACCGTTTAAATGTGTTATATCATTGTGATATCAGCCGTAATGGGATTCGTTGCCTTAGTTATCAATAATTAACACTTCCTATTGACAACAGAAAAGAGAAAGTTTAGAGAGACTTGCTCAGGATAGACAAGGAACCGCACGACTGAGCGGTCCTCCGAAATGGTATATACTTGCGCCGTGCATGCATTACCGGTGTAACGGGCTCCGCAAGTCCAACAAGCAACCAGTAAGCACCCTCAGAGATTACGTTCTGTTTATTACGATTCATCAAAATTTCCGAACCATAAAAAATCAAAATTGGACATGTTTTGCCCATTAAACATCATTCGTATACGTTTACTACTAGTAACAACATTCTTCATTGCTCGGCTTTTGATGATTTTGGTTTAATATTTTCAAAATTAGACCATTGAATCGATTGACACTTGTAGGTTCGCCTTTAAAGATTCGCAGGATCCGAAAATCGAATAACAAAAAAAATCCACATTCCACTATGCAGCATTGCTATAAGAGCGAATTTTCGAAGAAATAACTGGTTTTATGTAAAATATCTCTATTTTACTGGTTTTATAACAAATTTTATCTCCTTTTTTTGCCGAGTAACACCTCAGTTTATAGTTTTTTCGACGATGAACACGATGGTGAAGTCATAATTGCGATATTTCATTCCGTTATCATATTAGAGCAGTTGAACCTTGAAGAACATCTCAAGTAACAACCACCTTTCTTCATCTTCTAAGTGCTCCTGTTTGAGAATAAGATCTAACCTCAACATCGAGTTCAGCGTTAAAAAATCTTTAATATCTTTGTATATATACATACATATGATTTTAGGTGTCTTTTGGCAGTGGATTCAGGATGGTCTGACACGGATTTTGGTATAAAACGTATTCGGAAATTCGAGTTTTAACAATTTTAGACCGTGAACAATCCTTTTCTTCGAAAATTCGCTAAAACCCGTTTGTCTGCCGAACACCGTCCACAGCACAACATTGAAAGTTGCCGTTCGGACTCCGATTTCCATATCATATTAAATAGAACGGTCTCATTTGTAACACGAATTGGAATTAACTTTGATCAGGAGTATTTATCAAGATCGGTGCGTTGTACGACAATCCGTTCGTTTACGATGATTACACGAGAGTAGAACCAATAAAATATCATCTGATTCCAACAACACACTGTTCCTTGTTCAGAGATACTTTCCGAATCAACATAAGAAAACTACTTCTGGATATTCGTTGGTAGGCACTTCTCGTTATAAATTATTGATAGTGTAGGGTGGGCACGAACCCATGAATTATATAAGTAACCCCGGACTGCTGGAATGTTGACACGACTATCACAGAGGTGGTTTGCGATTACTTCTCACTCGGAGTAATTCAGTCACCAACTCGAACAGACAGACAATATTTTACCCCATTCTTCAATTTATTTCGTACAGTTATACGGAAAAGTGATAAATAATAAATAATAAAGAATTGGCGTTTTTCGTCCTGTATGCCAATTTGAAGCACTTGTCTAGTATCACGTTTCGGCAATGAAAAACTCAAAATGGTGTACGACATTGAACTAATCTTTTCTTGCATTCTTCTTTTGGTTATCAACTTTTCATAATACTCGTAATTTAAACCCATAAAAAAATTTTGTACTTATTTATACTCGTACATGTAAAGTTCTGCACGTTATGGTGGAATTGGGTATTTTTGATCGATTAGACAAAGTCAGATACCAATGACAAACAGATTTAGATTAGTGACTCAAGTTATTTCGGACAACTTCGTCAAAAATAATGTTTTGTTGTAAAGAACAATACAGGTTTTATCCCCCGTTGTATGAATCGTTTTGTGTCGGGAAAAGTTTAAATTTAATTGACGACAATTGATAACATTTTCACTCAATTCGTAATACATGTAAGTACATATTTTATCAATACATAATATACCTTTGTATATTTATGTTTTCCTTTGGTTTCTATTTTATTGGAGCCTTTGCAGTAGCCTATTATTTTCAAAAATTCATAAACAGAAGAGGGAAAAACCGGTTATACTACTAGATAACCGGCTTGGTGATTCGCGGTACTATGTCTGTGTCATTGGGTTAGTACCATTAGACTTACGTTATGGCTATAGCTGATCCAGAACAATATACTCGTACTATCCTGATATTATTGGTTTGATGAGAAATAGTTAAATGGGGAACCGATGGTTCGATAAACCTTCTTCATAGGTACGAGATGAGGTAACGATATGATTATTATTCAATAAGACTCTAAATAAAAAAAAATCAGTTTTGAACACCGAAAACGGTAGTTTGAACGTTCCAAATGTGCGTTAGTAGAAATAATGTGTTTGATAGTTTTTATGGTGGAAGCGCTGAGTTTGTGGAACTCCATTATCATGTGAGTAGGTTGAAAAAGGACTTCAGTTCCACAATCTTTGTACTTTAAATCACAATATATATTTCAGGCACTTTATGCCCATCATCAGGTGTTCTGAAACAAAAACAGTCAACCAAAACGCTTAGACTTATTCTTATAACCCAAGTACATTATACTTTACTTATATAAATTGCAGCTCATCCCCTCAAAGACCATAGAGACTCTGCAGGCTATTGCACGCAAACATAACTTCAAACTAGACATAGACCAGTCAATAAAAAAGAAATAAGTCTTTTAGGTAAAAGACTTAAAGACCTAAAGACTTAATGACCTTATTTCTTTTTTATTGACTGGTCTATGTCTAGTTTCAAGTTTTGTTTGTGTGCAATAGCCTGCAGAGTCTCTATGGTCTTTGAGGGGATGAGCTGCAATTTATATAAGTAAAGTATAATGTACTTGGGTTATAAGAATAAGTCTAAGCGTTTTGGTTGACTGTTTTTGTTTCAGAACACCTGATGATCGGCATAAAGTGCCTGAAATATATATTGTGATTTAAAGTACAAAGATTGTGGAACTGAAGTCCTTTTTCAACCTACTCACATGAAAATAATGTGCGTAATTCGTGGTTTTCCCTTCCCAAATTTAAATTAGAACCAAAGGGGAGGACAAAGACGCTTTGTATAATATACTGTTTACAACTGATGTAAGATGTCAATTTGATATGTCAAGTGAATCGTAATTATTCTTCAATATCTACATTTATACTACAAAGCGCCTTTATATATTATATAAAGGCGCTTTGTAGTATAAATGTACATATTGAAGAATAATTACGATTCACTTGACATATCAAATTGACATCTTACATTAGTTGTAAACAGTATTCTCCATACAATTCAATGCATATTTCGACGACCCAATGCAATTGGATGCGTGTTCCATCATCATTCACATTCCTTCAATTGAATTCAACCATATAATTTTGTTGGTGTGCTTTAGTAATCCTGTTGGGGGGATAGCGAATGCCAAGAAGATTACTGCTCTGAGCAATTATAATCCCATCAACCGTAATAATTAAACGAACGAAATATTCAATAAAAAAAACCTAGACGTTGAAATTCTTCCAACAAATCTGATATGTGTTAGCGAGTGTTCACTGCCACATAAAACAAGCGTTTTGGGATTCTTAGGACAGGATTCGGGAAACAGGTTCAACCGGCGGCGGAAAACAATCTTCGATTTCCTTCGCTTAACGCCTCAATTAAATTCGCAACAGAATTAAAGCACAAATATTGGAATTTTTGCTTTAATGGAATTTGCGCCCACTTAATGGAAATTGATTGTGGGTTCAAAGGAATCTCTATGTTATTTATGTGGGCAAACTTACTTTAATGATGAGGTCGCCATCTAGTTATATTTTTGGCGCACCTCGCAAGGTTTCTACAGGGAGGTATATACCTACTGTAAATATACTTATTTATGTCTCTTTTATATTTATTTATATTTGTTTACTTATATGAATTCATATTGATCTTCAATAGATTCAAAATAATGCTCTCCATTGCTATATTATGAGAATATTAACCAAGTTGATATAGCATGAGAACAAACGTTTAATAAACTACAGGCATAATTAACGTTTGTATACTCTTTATACATTCACAACAAACGATTGAATTATAAATGAATGATGATATAAAACCATTGTATTATTCATTGAATACCAGACCGTGTTGAATGAGGACTATGAGGGTCATAATGGTCAATAGTATGTTGATTTGCAGAATGCAGTTGGTGGAATATGGTGGTCCTGAATCAGCTGATAACTGTTGTAACTTACAATAACCTATCTCTTTACGTATTAATTTGTGTATTTCACACCCCAAGCTGTTATTCACTAGATGAAATTTTAGTTATTTTATTGTGCGTTATTTAAAAATATGGATAAATTCTGAGTTTTCGATTGGAATTGAGCACAATTTGTGTTCATTTAAATTGCCATTTGATCACGAATTATTAATAAGCACAAGTAGTAGAATTTTGAATTTTTCTGAACCTACAGGGAGGGTTCTCGTTTAAAAAATGTCAGTTTGAATTTGAAATTTAGTTACGAAATATCTGACGGGTGTCTCCAGATCATTCCTTAATCGACTGAAATGTGGAGTCGTTGGGTTTTCGAGTTGTATAATTTTCACGATATTCAGCTGGAGACTCTGACGATCAAACTGGTACTTGTGTCGTGCTGGTTAATTTCCATGAAGGATTGCGAATGTGTTATTAAAATAGAATAACAAGGGGTAGGGGACGCAGTTTTGTGATATGAAAAACAAAGTTTGAGGTGTTTGTGTGGTAGTACTATTGACATTTCAGGAAATACATTGGTTCTGGGGATGTTGGTGGTATTTTGGAGGGTGTAAACGTGAATGAAATAGTGAGTTTGATGGAGTACCTTGTAGATTCATAGCTGGAGGGAAGATAGGGGTCGGTCTGTGATCCTGGTGAGATCTTGGCATGACGGGCGGACATTGTCCGGATGTGCCGAGTCCGGATGGAGCTGAATGCCCGTAGCCCGATCTTGTCATCCCGTAGCGATACGAACAAGATGATATGTCCGGATACGAACAAGGACCTAAACCACCGTCCATCGGACCCGCATTCCCGCCTCCGCCGAGGCTGCACGACGAGCCGTCAAACCCGGCGGCGGCCGCCGCTGCAGCTGCCTGGTTCAGATACGAATAGTCCATTTGTAACACTCCAAAACACTTCCACTGATAACCCCGGGCCCAAATTAGAAATATTAAACCGTTCCTTCCAGACCGTTGTGTGGAAATCAAATGATAGCCTCTAATTCAATAACAGCTTTATAGAAAAGAGTCAAGTGGGCGTTTGTGGGCGTGGCTTGAGGGATGTTGCGCCCCGCAAGCCCTCCTATTGGTTCCCCACTCTACTCGTTGCCCCCCACCCCCAAATAAAGATTTTTACCGCCTTCTCAGAGCCTTATACTTGCGGACTCGTGATTTTTGTTTCCTTACCCAATGATAACTTTAACTTGGTGTCGAGGCAGCCCCCTCCACAATCAAACCCCTTTGTCCGTGCACTATGCTTCCTCAACCCAACCATCCTCTGCTTTCCTCGGACCTCTCGCCTGTTTATATGCGACTTATCCACCCCACTCCTCGATACCTTCAGTATAAACATCTTGGTATCATTCCTTGAAGGAATTCCTTGCATCGTAACATTGTGCTCCATTCCTTGAAAATCAATAGTACAATTGATTGATTTCAAAACGGTAAAGGCTATTCATAACTTAGCACGGAGACGAGGTATCCTCATCCACCACCGATCTATCTGAATAACCTGACAATGCGAATTACATACGACGTTATTTCCCTCAGGACTATACTGCACTGTGCTCCTGCTATTATTGACTGGTTCAACTGATTTGGTAAGAGGTAAGAGAACATGAGTTAAGGAATGTGACGAATGATCCACCCGATAGATAGATTTGTGCAGGGAGTCAGGATGGGACAAATCCGCAACACCGAAACCTGTCTTATTGTGCGGAGCACCCTGGGAGCCAGCCTACAGGCCCTGGGTACAGTCTTCTCCCACTCGTAGTATGATGAAGTACCAATTTGTTCAGCTACACGTTTTCCTCTGGTATCAGGAATCTAATTATTCTGTATCGTCGAGCTTCAAGAGTTAAGCACTCAAACAGAAGATGGAATATAACTAGCCAGAACTGGATGCATTGGAGTCTTTGGAAATTCAGAAAATTCATCATTTGGGAGTCTCCGTAAATGATTAAGCAGTCTGTAAACAATAACCTATTTATCAACCCATCTAAATGCTTTGTGGTCACTTTCCATCGTTCCACCCAACCGGTTGGGTTCAATTATGTCCTAGAGGGCAATCAGGGCTGCAACTTGGGAGGCTCATGGAGATGACGGATTTGGGGGTACTCTTTGACGAGACACATCGAAGACCTGGCGAGTAAAGCTATGCGAGCCCTGGGGTTTGTGAAGCGTAACTTTCGCGAGTTTTCAAATATTCAAGCCATAGCGGTGCTCTACAAGGCCCTGGTACTTCCTATTTTAAAGTACACCTCCCCGGTTTGGTCGCCCATCTACGCTGTTCACCGAAATACTTTGAAGAGAGTGCAAAAAAACGTTTCTGCGCTTCATGGCTTTCAAGTTGGGCATGCCATCGAGCTAGGTCTATTAAGACGCTTTGCTGGTTACTTGTGGTATGTTGCTTCTGGAGAAGCGAAGTTCAATGGGTGATATCACTCTTCTACACAAACTGGTAAATAAACAACTTGACGGACAGTCCTCTCCTTGATTGGCCTCCGGGTACCTCGTGTGTCGGCCCGATCTTCTCAACTCTTCCTTGTAAATAAATTGTTGCATGGGAAATTTTGAAATAAATGTCCCTTATCTGCCCTAAAAATTACTTTTCATGCATTCGTGTACTCTATTCTGAGCTCTTTTTAGATCATTTGAGGTGGCATTAAAGACAGTATGCGACTTATATTCAGATCTAGATATCGAAACCTTTGTTTTTAAAATGTGTAATTCTTTCCCCTCGATTTACTTATGCGCCAAATTTATATTTATATTTACTATAAATATCAACTTTTTAAAATCCCTCGATTACATGGTATCACTCGACTTCACTCGGGTATTATGGTACCGATCCCTTATCCCTTTGTAATTTTTATCTAAGGCAATTAAGTATTCTATTTAGGTCCCAGACTTTTTCATTAAACCCTCCTCACATTAAGGTTATCAAAAGATTTAGCCAAAAAAGTGTTTATGAGATTCTGATGCAGCAGTATTTAAATTAATTTATTCATTTACCGTTACTGAACTTTTTTTTCATTGATATGTTTTCCTATTTACTTTATGAATCCTTTTCTCTAGGACATGATTTGATTTTTTGATCATTAATGTAAGTTTTATGTACTATTAATTTGTAACTGCAACTCCTGATCTGCGGACAATTTCTTTAAATTTTGGAGATCAGAAATTCCCAAATGTGTTTACCAAATGTTTATGTTTATGTTTTACCTACATAAATTTGTACTCGTGAATAATTTTACTTCATGTATCAAATAATTTTCTTTGTGTACTATGCGTATTATGTTAATAAATGGCTTAATTGAAAATAGTCTCTGCATAAATGGCTTCCTCGCTCCGCTGTCAGTTCCTTTCCCTTTTTCAAAAGCTGATGGCCCCTTCCCCGATTAATTTTGTTTAAAAGCTCCTAGTGTTCAATTGTTTTCTAATTCTCTTGTAATCTATCTTGCTTAGTAGTAATGTTGTGAACTCCCATCGATATTTCGCTCATTGGCTGTAATAGTGTCACATCTCCAAATTTGATGCTTCGGGTTAATCGAACTTTGAAATATTCCGCTACGAATTCCACGAAGCTATATTTCAAAGTTGATTAACCCGAAGCATCAAATTTGGAGATATGACACTACTGCAGCCAATGAGCGATTTATACACGTGTAATTGGACTTCCGTAAATGAATAAATTAAGTAATATTAGGCATTCCCCTTTGATTGACCTATTCCTGTAACTGATCCTTTCGTACTTAGCAGTTGCCAGTGTCTGGCAGTGAAACCAGGCGGTTTTTAAATGTTGGTAGGGGTTGGAAGGGGAGAGGTTGGCTTTATACCGCCAAACATCGTGCTTTTGTAGTAGAGGCCTTTTGTGATCCTAAACCAGCGAAGTTATCGTGTGCACTTTAATGTTCCTCTCCGTCAAGGAATACGATTTTTTCATGGGATCGAAATTTTCGGAACAACAAGAAGATGGGGAGGGTCTCCCAAACCAATAAGGACAACTGCAAACATCGAGGCAGTACCAATATTCCAATATTCGACACGCTCAGGCTCTTGGAATGTCCGACCGAAGTGTTCGCCGAATACTTCATTAAGACTTGTGTTTTCCTTCTTATAAAATTGCTATTGTTCAAGAGTTACTGGAGCAATATTTCGCAAGAAGAGTAGCGTTCGCAGAAACGTTGTTGCAGAGGATGAGTGAAGATCCTGGAATGATTATTTCCACGTTCCAGTGGTCATTTATGACCAAAATTTGCGAGATTGTAAATAAAACGATATTCAATTCAATTCAATTCAATTCATCCCGCGCGCTCGCAGGATCCGTCCCCGTACGATTTCTATGTGTGGGGCTACCTCAAGGAAAAAGTTTACAGGACAAGCCTCGAAGTCTGGCACAACTGCGAGAAAATATCCAGAGAGGAATTCGTGCAATCCCTCGACAAACTTTGGAGAGGCTGATGGCGAACTTTACAAACAGACTGCGTAAAAATAACGGTCGTCATTTGACTGATGTTATTTTTTCAACATAATGTTTTTTCCCTACTTCTGGTATGCATTCCAATTCACCACAATTCGTCTATTAAATAAAAAATAATAAATAAAAAAAATCTTGAAACATCATTGAATGGTATATTATATACCAGTCATTCCTGATTATATGTGACCTTGGTATAATAATGAAGAACACATGGTGTAACAGCCAAAACTGTGGGCTTAGCCAATCAGAAAGCACCTTTCACTTTTGAACTGCATATAAATAGATGTTCACTCACTCCATCATCATTCTGCTTGGTACCGGTGATGGTGTACCAGCCAAAATCGGTCTACTACAAGTGTACCTACTAGTGTATGTACTATTTATTATTTTTGTGGAAATGAAATTTTTCGTCTTCAAACCTCGTCTAGTATTTCTGACGAGGGATTTCAATTATTTCGCCGCAATCACCTTACGGTGAGGATCCTGTTTCGTCCTCTTCCACTCTTTTCATGGGAACCTATGTTCGAATGTACCGTAGTCCTTCTATAATCCGGCCCTCGTTGGTACCAATAGCGTCTTATAAGTGAGCGGCCCTCTTAAACGTAGGAAGATACCTACTCACACTCGTTTGTATTTAATTTGGTGCAGAATCAGATCGTAAGTCCCTCAAACCGGGCGGCTCTTGAGATATTTCGAAGATTTCCGGAGTGTTGCTAAATTTTATTTGGACGGATCGCACCTGAATTCCTAGAAGGGGCAAGACCAGGATGTGCGTCGGTCACGCCAGCCAGTGGTCCGGGAAGACTCCGAAATGGTCAAATAGAGATGCCGGGAAGGCGAATTCAGATCCTGACCGGGACTTCTTGCCTCCAGATGATGCCTTTGAGAGGCTACAGCACACGAGTTATGGAAATATGAATTTCCAGCGAAAGAAGAGAGCTAAGCCATCACCTTCGTACATGACAATCCATTGGAAATACGTTATTGTTGGTGTAGCAGTAAAATATGCGGTGGGTTTGGGTTAATTACCTCGAAGAATAAAGATGATACATTTTCAACGGATGAGATTATTATGCAGCAGCGATCCTCAGCGGATGAGAAGATGGCAATTACAGTTGATACCAATCTTGTTCTCCCACGTTCTACTCAAATTTTTGGCAATTAATATGGCTAATAGAGCGATCCGCATGAAGCGACAAAATGGACTGCTCAACCACGGAAATTGATGCTGCCAGGGGAAATTGGTGGGGAAAGAGAAAACGAGGAGGAATGAGATGGAGAAGGAGAGGTGACAAAGTGAGGTAATCAGTAGCAATCTCAGGAAATCACAATCGCAATCGAGCTGTTGGCTCTTAAACAAACCCGAGTCCAGATTCCACTACAGGCGTTGCAAGAATCCCTGCAAATCCAATTGAGCGTTGGTGAGGTTTTAACAACCGAGGACGTTTCTGAGTCGCTCATCGGTGATGCACAGGAGAATCATCAAAATTTGACAATTTAACATTTAATGTTAACGGATAACGGAATTGTAGAAGCTATTGAAGAAGAGGTGGAAGAGGAGCAAGAAGCAACACTATCGGAAGACGATCAGCCATGATCCCGCCATGATCCCGCACCCTTGCGAGAATAGTGTTACAACTCAAAAATCCTCTTTTTTCAGGAAACGCGAAAAACTGATCCCGCCTTCAAATCTTGTTGTTTTGAGCCTAAATTCATTCCATAGTATCACATAGCTATTAAAAACCAGGTTTGAACCCTTTTTTGTTGTCCCTCACTGTAAATCTGTTTATAATCGTAATAAAATGTTCACTTTCCGAGTTACAACTGTATTCCTGACTCATCCTTGCATAAGTCTCTGTAATATTTTGAGTTGTTACTGTTTTGCTGAAAATGTTTTGAGATAGAGCCACTCTTGATGATTTAGATGCTGTGATCACTACTGCACTGTGATCACTTCATTTTGAATTGAAACTTTCTTTTAAATCCACTCGTACCTGATGAATGGGTGAAACATACTATAATTAGTTATAACTGCAAGTGTAAAACGTGAAAAATTCGTTTATTTTCGTTTATTCATTTTATTATATCATAGTTTATTCGGCTCTGTTTAATTCTCGAAAATTTTGAGTGGATGAGTACCGATATTTTGGTTTGATTTGGTCGGTGTGAGCTGCTATGTATTCTCTTTGGCGCTGAAGATGAGCCAAACTCCAACAGCCAGAAAATAATTGTTGACGAGCTTCTTCGCTTATTTTTGTAGGGCATTTTAGGCGGCATTTTATTCCACAGGGCGGTCGAATTTTTTTGGCACTGATTGCAGTTTTTGTTTTGTAAGTCACGTATTTCTGACCTCTGTTTCGGAGTGATTTCAATTTCTTCTTTATCCAATCCTCTGAGTTATGAGCCCGCTTTTTCCCTTTCTTCTTGTTATCTTCATTTCCGTCAGAATGATTTTCAGGGGAAGCTGAGTGTTCGTCCCCCAGAGGGAAAGTCCCCAGGAATGAAGAACTTGAGTCTGAACTTTCAGCACGAAGTTCATGGTTGGGACTGAAGTTTTGGTCATCGTCATTATTCTGATCTTCCCCTCTGGTACTTGATGGAACGATTCCATGGTTAGTCTTTTTGATACGAAGCAAGGTTGGGTTTTCATTGTCGACTATCACTGAATACGATGTTTTTGAAGTCCCCTCCAACGAGTCAAAGCCTGTATTTTCAGTGTCATTGGTTATTATTTCATGTACGATTTCTTCATCAGCACTGTGATTGGGCTCAGTGTGTACTACTTTATATTCCCCTTCAACGAGCTCTGGTCCCAATGCAGAGGAACCACAGTATTCTTTTTCACCAAAGGTAGGTAAGTGGTTGGATGCGTCCTTCTTCACAAACAAGTGGGAAAGCTGGATTTGACGGGAGAACTTCCAATCCTTCACGGCATTGTGACAAATCATGCAGCTCCTGTATGAGATTTTCACCTTTCATATGAGAGGACTTGATAATAGGGGTTCCTCTGCTTGCCCTGTGAGTTCAAAGGAGGCCAGAGATTTTATAGAATAGCTTGTAACTGACTCTTCATCAGTATCAGTTGGCGGAAGAAGGGCAATGATTTTCGCAGCTCGTGAGTTGAAATTCATTTTTTCAATCGTGATTAATGTCACATTTTGACTTACCCAACAGAAAACTCGCTACTTCAATCGTCAATAACGTGTCAACTCAAATTGATACACTTTAAAATTGTCACTTTGGTCGTGAACACTGTGTCAACTCAAAATATAACAGATGTAAAACGAAATAACGCACGTACACTTTATGGCAGCTCAGTCACAACTGAAGTTATGACTGTAACGACGAAAGGTGGGGGAAGCGAGGTGAGACGTCAACAGCGTTTTAACTGCACCCTGGCGGCTACTGGAGACACTTAACTTGAAACGGTTCTTTGGGATGGATAGAGCTTGTTTTTCTGAATCCATTGATACCAAATACGCAAAAACCCCCAATTTTGAGTTGTAACACTATTCTCGCAAGGGTGCAACATTATCTACGATAATGAACCATTGAACCATGAAGAAAGAAATATTCCCGGTCATTTTCTTTTTTTTTTCCTTTAAAACATTCTTTATTACACCAAGTTTACAACTTATTAGCAATTTAATTTTGATCTTATTTACTACGTGTAGCAATCGAAACAAGATACAGAACTTGTTAATTATTGAGTCAGATAACTGTTGAACTATTCATTACTTCACATTCACTGTGTTAGTTCGTGAGGCTTCCTTCTTTTCAATCTTCTCAGTAGGTCACTTACATCCAGCAAATGGACAGCTTCGATGTTGACATGACCCCTTAGTCGCTCTTGGTGGGCGATGGCAATTTTCTTGATAGTTTCATCGCTAGATTCCACCTCTAGATCATGGTGAAGTCTTATCATTCTGAATGTACCAGGGTGCATTAACTATGCTCCTGAGCACACTGTTTTGAAAGAGCTGAATAATTTTCCGATTGCTCTGAGCTGTGCAGCCCCACAGCTGCGCTCCATAAGTCCATACTGGGTTTAGGACTTGGTTGTACAGGGTTAGTTTATTTTGCACAGACAGTTTTGATCGCCTGCCCATTAACCACGACATTTTTCTGAGTTTAAGAGTGAGTTCGGTTTTTTTCTTCTTTACGTGCGATTTCCATCGCAGCTTCGTATCTAACGTCATCCCAAGATATTTCGCTTCGTTAGCGTAAGGGATGACTTTGCCATTGAGGTAAGCGGGCAAGTACCTGATTTTGCGGTTCGTGAAATGGTCATATTTGAAGTCGTCCGGTACTGTTTCCTTTTATTCTTGAGGTATGAGTGGAATTAGTCCGATACAATCACAGCCACCGCAATCCGCCCGGGGCAGATAAGTTATTTCAAAGGTGTTTTCACATATACATGACGAAACCCGGTCAAATTGCATTAGATGAACATAAATTACTGATCTATTTATTGCTGTCTTAGATTAGCAGACAACGCAACTTGGTTTCGCCAAACATAGTCTTTCACCCACACAAGATAATATTCAACTTATAGGAATGAAAATACAATCATTGTTCTCATCGGAAAGACCGTGGGTGGAGGTCATTGCCCAAAACTGTTGGAGAGTATCCAAGTGTCAAATTTCAAAATTTCCGTTCTAAATATAGAAACTGATAGTTGGTATATTCGAAATCAGCGTCAATTTCCCTACATGTATCAGCTACAACATGTTGAAAGTTTGTTTCTTCTCCGTAAACCTCTTATACCTATATTAATTTCTTATAATTATTATGTATAAAGAAATCGTTCAAACCAACTCATTTTATAAATTTCCGAATCACGGAAATCACTCATTTTATACACTTATCGACGGTGAGCAAGTGACGACCCGAATCTCCATTTTTAAACATTTCCAAGCGATTCTGACGTTCATAGCGGCGAAAAGTGAACTAATATTCTGTTTTTTAGTGTGTAGTGATCTCCCAAATCTGAAAACGTTGAAGAAGAAGTTTTTTGGGTCTCCTGTAAAGTTGAGTTTTTGGAGCTACGGATCTCTCGTCCACCGTCGTTATATAGAATGCCTAACGAATGGCTGTGACGAAACAAAAAAATTAAAACGAGAGCGTAAGGGAGGGGATGAACCTGCGAAAATAAGGAGACCAAATTACTATTGGTTGATAGAAAGAAAATTAATCTATATTTGAAAAATGAAAATAAACTTTTGAAATAACTGAACGTTCTCAGGGAATCACAGATAAAATCAAGCTGTAGGTGGTACCGAGATAGTAAGATATTCTTAATAATATTTAAAAATATATTGAAAAACTTACAGGTCCGACGGCCGTGGAATGTATTTGGTACTACTAAAATGGTACGGTATAGATACAAATCTGATAGAAATGAGCGGTAGACGATAAGGTGGTTTTCTATTCGGTATAGGTATATGAAGGGAGGTGGGACGGGAAGACTTGAAGAAACGGTATCCTTCTGGAGGCGACAACGAGATCAGCTCGGCGGTAGGGATGCATGATGACTAAAATCGGTGTGAAGGTTTCAGAAATCGAAGAAGCATACCGGTGCGATAGATGTATGGCGAGACAGCGGACGGTAGTTCTTTGCAGCAGAAGTGACGACGATACAGCCTTAGCTCCGAGAAGGGATCTGGAGACAATTGCATAATATTGTCTCCAGGAACTTGTTGATCTTCGAGATACGGATGGCGAATCCACAAAGAAAAGGGTACGATACGATATCCACAAATTCAGAACTAGTTTGACGAAACGAGAACGGTAGAAATGCTCTAATAATTGGGCGGTGTATAAATTTTATAAGAGAGCACAATCGACAGGGGCCGTTGAAAAGCGAGAAGTTCCGGTTCGTTTTCTCTCGGGATCGGTAGACGGCAGCACTCCACGGCGAAAACGGGACACGTGCAAAATTGACGATAAATTCATTCGTATTAGGATAATAACTTATTGTTCAATTGTAAATTAATTGTAAATTAAGTTCCTTCAAAAATTGTGAAATAAAATGAATATTGAATGTTTATCTTCTTCTGCACGGTAATCAGCTGATCGGGACAATCCTCGGAGAGCCCCGAAACCGTGAAAACGAGCGATGGAGGTACGGTAATTTTATTCACGGTACAAGGCATTAGGTATTCACAATGCCTAGTCAAAGTATGTGAAAAGTGGAAGAATGAAAGAAATTACTGTTCGACTAAAACAGTAAATATAATGATTAGGCTGTAATACTCGTATGTACGAGTACATTCACTACCTTTCTCTACTTTAGACGATTTTACGGAGCTTTTCCCAGCTTGTTGCACTTTTTTCAATGATAAAAGCTCATATTTTGGTCATCGCACTTAATGATCTCTTGTCGCACAATTCAATACCTACCTATTGGTATACTATTGCAATAGTAGGTATACTATTGCTAAAAAGTTGAAGACGAGTTATTAATGAATTTTGACCCACATAAACTCACATGTTACCAACTTGTTTCGTATGAGAAGTAGGGGGTCTTGGAAATCATAAACATTACACATTACTTACTTCCACTTGTTTTACATCTTTGGAATTACTAGCATAATTACAGCCATGTACATATATAAATTTATCCTGTTGAAAGTTTGCTTGAAAGAGATATAACCTCGGGTATACGTTAAATTTATTGCTTAATCATTAATATTTAGGAGAAGGTTTCTTATTCCAAAATGTATGCCAAGGGGCCAATATTTTAATTTAATATTTGTTTGTATAATTCGTGAAGGCAGGTTCAATTCAGGAAGATGGCATGGAAAAAGGAAAGTTTGGAGTTGTCACTAGTCTGTTGGAAAGGGTGACTTTAATTAATTAGAAACCACCTCATGCTGAGATGATATTCCTTTCTCGGTTAAACACTATAGCGCTATTATTGCGTTACCTTTTAATACTTTCCCGTTGTCGGAAATTTCGTGATGGGATTATGTAGTTATACAGCTGGGAAATACTTTTCTGTAGGATACTTCCCGTGGTGAAAATGATCAACAAGGACTAGAGAAAGGGGTGAGGGAATTTATAGAAGTCAGGAAGAGTTGCGATGATCGAAACGTACCCCCTATTTATGGGTGAAAGGGTTGCGCAACATACTATTCTATTGATTTGGATCAAAATTGTTCAGTGCATAATTTTCAGTAGATTTACAAAGGCATATTACTGAGATGGCATCTCCGATAGCGGCTGTTGTAGTTGGCATTTGGACCTTTGGTGCAGGCCCACGTATTTGGAACGCGCTTCCTCAACATTGTCATACAGCAGCAGATTCGGCCACCGATACATGGAAGACGGACACTTCTGCGCCGAAGTTGATTTGGTTTAATTTGGTTTAAATTTTGAAAAAATAAGTTTTTGCAATGCTGGTCTTAGCCGACGATATGTAGGTATTCTTCAATAAAATCCAAAATGCCAAGACGTTTTCTAGGATTTTATTGAGTGGAGAGTTCAAATATAGATGAAGCTCATCAGGAATTGAGGCGTGCAAAATTCTTTTCTTCATCTGCCACTTCTTGATATCGGCAAACAATAAATGTTAACGTCGCACGGTTAGACTAGACGTGGTGGTTTTGGTTTCATTCCTACTACCTTATCTCGAGTCAATCACGACTGACATGAAAAATTTGGTACCTACTTATACATTGCAGCTGCTAGAACAATAAAAGGCATAAGGGCCACTTGAAATAATGTAGTAGGTAAGTAAAGTTCCTAACAAGTCACAAAAATAATTCAATTAAATACTGAAACGTAAAATAGGTTTGTTATTATAGGTATTTTGGGAGAAATGAAAAACATCGAATGTGTGATAAACATCGGAAGAAAAACATCGAATGTTTTAAAACAGCGGCTACTCGCTACCCATCCCTACTTTTAATCGACCACAATCAAATTTTTTCAGTCACCAAACCTCGAGGTTTTTTTATATTTAAAAGGACCAATTTCTACACGCATACCTACTATGATACTGCACGCAGATATGATCAACATTCACTCGCACGCAGGACTGCCAGGCTGGAATCGTCTCAACCGATGTGTGCAGTTTACTCGATAGAAGACGTAATCTCTTCAGAGCAATCGTAGAGGAGTTATCAAGCATTCGGGCCCACATTACACGTGCCTCTCGAGTTATTTTCCAAAACCTTTCGCGGGAACCAAACGCTTCAGATCACAATCGCTACCTACCTGTACTCAGTCAGTTGACCAGCGATATCGGTTATACTCGTAATAATTTAGTGCTGCTAGACTTCCCGGCGTTTCTCCGGACCAATTTCTGAAGACAACTGTGGAAAATAAGGACGAATCGGAAAAAAGCAACCATTGAAATCGATTGGATGAATTCTACTGAAAATCTCCGGAAAAGGAAGGATTGGGATGGATTTATCTTATAGGCCACAAGCTTCGCCTACTGGGCACCAGCAGAACGGGAAAACAATTATTTTCATCGACGAATTGGTATTTAATCTCCATCTTCGAATAATACAAACTCGTTCTCGGCGCGGCACTCGTGCTGTACTCACCGTACCAACAGTTCGAGGAAGAAATGTGACACTCATATTGACGATAACCAAAAAGTAGGAAACTAATACGTTCAATACGAGTTCAATACGTTCTAACGAATTTTTGACGGACCTACAACAGAAATAATTTCTAATTATTAGAAAACACCAATGGAACAGTCCTAATTATGGATAATGCAGCAATTCATCGAGCTTCAAATGCTCGATCGAGACAATGCAAGAGCTCGGGCTTACTGTGAAACATTTCCCTACGAACTCTTCGCTGCTGAATCCCGCAGAGAAGGCTTTCTCTAAAATTAAAATGTTTGTACGGAACGGGCTTTCCAATGTGGGGTTGGAACATAATATGTGTTCTTATGTTGGTGAGGATATTATCCTCATCAATGTTATCGAAGAGGTTGTAGCGTCCTTATAACCGACCGACTGCTCAAACTGGGTGATGGACACGATGGTGGAGCTCCCGAAAGCAGCTGCAGGCATAGCTCTCCACTAAGTTGAAAATCATTTTTCAAATAATTACTATATTAATTTCAGTTTCATGCATATATTTATTCCATTATTTTATATGCTTATACTACTTATTTTTGACATTATAATTGTTCCATTTATATATTACCTTTTTTGTACAAAGCTAATTACTATGCATAGTATTAATTACTATAATTACTAATTACTATACATGTATAATAAATATATCAAATAAAAATACTTTACATTTTTAATTACCTACCTACTTCAAAACAAAAGTAATTATTGTAAGGAAGTTGGTCCGAAATTTCATATAAAAAATAACTAAAATTTATTTCTGAATTTGATTTGGAAAATTCCGAAGATAGTTTGGGAAATTCTGAATCTGTCTTGTAAAACCTATATATCGATATATCTTTGCCAACCCTACACGTCAGTCTCTCACCTATGCTCCTTACACATGACTGTTTCAGCTGCTGTCATAAGCATCATCACAGCAGTTTGTCGTTTCTGTGCCACAGCCCTGAAGAAATTGTAAATTGTGGATGAGGATCGGATTTATACATGTGCTATGTGCAATTCTGGTGAGGACGAAGACCTTCTGCACTTTCTCGCAAGGTGTTCTATTTTGAGTGGATTACGAAAGAGTCTGTTGGGCACTGGGTTTATGTCCGATCAGTTGGCGACAGAATTTTTAAATGGAAAGAATTGGATTAAGCTGGGTTGGTTTGTGATCGCTGCGATGAGGTACAGAAAGGAGTGGATTGACAGGTATAACTTCAATAGTTGATAGAGTCTGTCAGAAATGCCTTTGGAAGTTCATGAGAGCAAAATAAAATAAAAGGGAGATTTCGTCAATAAGAATGAATTGATTAATATGGAATTGATTGATAAATAAGAAGTAATGAATGAATAATAATAACTTAAGAATAAGTTAATTAATACCTAATAATTAATTGGAAATTAATATGAATTGATAAAAGTTTCATGTATCTCAACTCATAGAGCGACGTTTATATATTGCAAGTCGCCAACTCATCTGTTTATTTACGTCTACATATGTGTGTTTGCGTATGTCCTTGTGGTGCTCAAAAATTGTTTCGATGGTGAAGACGCGCGACCCCGGCGGATAGCAAAAGCTAAAGCCGTATTGTGTTTATTTATTATCGTTGTGAATTATTATTCGTTGATGAAAATAAAACATGTTGAAAACTGAACTGAACTGAAACAGCCCTGAAGATGGCTTAATAAAGCCGAAAGCTCGGAGACAACGGTCTTTCTTTCTTCTCCCTGAACCTCTTACAACCCTCCAAATAAAAAAACGGTCAATAAGCCAAGGAGAAAATGCACAAGACGTTAACAAGTTGAATTTATTTCTTCTACCTACATACGATTGGCTATTTACGAATCCTGCTGGTATGTTGGGCTGTGTACTCAACATAGAGATTGAGGGATTCGCTGTAGACGTCTCAAGGGAAGGTGATCGGCCGCGTCTTCTTTGACAAAACGGATAAGTTTTTTACGTAAACTTCGACGGACTGAGGAAAACTTACTCCAGCTACAAGGATGGAAAAAGATGAGCTCCGGATGAAGAGATGCTGGAGGTGGACCCTAAAAGAGTAGAAGGCCTTGGAGGAACCATCGTCAACGTCCTGGAAGAGGAGGCAGAAAAGACGAGGGTGAGAGGAGGGACGTTCGATTTTCATTTGTAATCTAATTTGGTCCCTCTTGGCTTGGCGAGGTTGTGTTTAACTCATTAGTAGAGCAAACACAACGAAAGAGCGGAGGGGAGGCAAAGACCTTGGAAGAAGGGGTGGAAGAAGTAGGTGGTAGGGGGAATGTTGGATAGGGAGATGGGAGCGGGGTCTTGTGGAAGGGAACGGGACAGCCCTTGCTCCTAGTCTTGTCCCTTTAGACAAATATTAGCATTCAACGGGCCCTTTTCCTCCTCTAAATCATTAAGCCACTACCTTCATTTACCCTCTCCCTTCAGATGCTGGCCCTCCGCTTAAATTTTTCTTCCGAGCAGAAACGTCCCATACTCGAACCCAACGCTGTTATTCTTCACCTTAGGAAAGAATCCAAACAAATTGGAACCCTCCTCGTCTTATACAGAACAGCAACAAATTCAGTCCTTTGCAATGGGAAAATTTTTTTTTCATGGGCCAACTGCTGTTTACGCTATTTACTTTATTCATTAATTCCAACCACCAAGCGTATCGGAAAATTGACCTCTTCAAAAATATGGACAGAAAGGGAATGCTTGACCTGAACGTAGACTTAATGCAACAGTTCAATACTTTCTTCTAAAATTCGCTGACATCTTCACCAAACTTACCCAAAATAGGGAATTTCAAATTATTTTGATTATTTCCGTAAACACTCCATATGCAATAGAAACAATTTAATTTGTCTGTCAAATTGTTGTGGATATCATGACCCCCCTCCCTCCCCCTTCATGATCATAGTCTAGATCCGCCCCTGGAACCAAATCTAGGGTGTAAAATGATCATTTCGTTTATGAATCATCTACTCCATCTTCACAACCTCTCTGTACTGCCGAATCCGGCTCGTCATTTCTCTTTAGGTTGCAGGGACCAGGAATGCACTGGATTTGTATGGGACCGTTTAGCGTGCGAATCAGGTTGGAAAGTTCATAAAAGCAAAAAACGTTGGCTTGCGGACTTGTTCAAAGCTACTAGCGCCGTAAAGTTTGAACCGTAAGTTTCCGTAAGTGTGAATCCGTAAGTTTGAACCTCTATAATTTTCTCCCTTTATTCTATGTTACTTCAATAATATTTCTTTGTAATCGCTTACAAAATCCTTCCAATCATAAGCATAAACTATTGAGTCTGGGGGCTCAATTCCGAAATATGCGGCTGAAATTATTGATTTCTGAGAACGATTAAATCCAACATCGTCTGGCTGACAAAATCGTATGTCAACATCGTCCAAAATTATACTGCCAAGACCTTGACAGCATCATGACTGCCAAACCGCCCTTTATTTGATGCGGCAGGTTTTGATCACACCTAGGGTCAGTGCCCTGTTTTTGGAACAGCTTTTGATTTTGGAAAATTTCTTGATTGGTTGATTGGTTTGATAAAATCAAAGCTGATATTCAGATCTTATGTATCTTGAATCAGCCAAAAAATGAAGAAATTACATTTCTAAATTTCAAAATTTGATAAATAAAAATGCGTCCGTCTGCTGCACTTCTCTCGTGTAAATTTTAATGGAAAATTCGAAATTCGGGATGCCGGCTACGGCCGCGCCGGGCATGCTCATAAAGCTATTCATAACCCTCGGTTAATAGGAAGGGGTAAAGACGCTGCGAATTTTTCCAAAGCGGGCGGTTCATTATTTTCTGTATAGATCACCCTCCTGTCTATATCACTATACAAAATGATTGGAGTAATGAGCTGTATTGTGTGTTCATTGAAGAATGTGACCAGATGGTCCTCCAAGTGAGGGTCGAGGGAAAGGGTAACGAACTCAGTGATGGTCTCGTCAATTTCCCAACAAAATTCCAGGCTGACCTAATGATAATGCAGTCATATGAATTATTTATTTATTTATATACCTAATCAATTGGTCAACTCCCCAACATACCTACTTAACTACGCAGACATTAATGAAGTGACTTTCTTTCTGTGACACGTACAGTATCTCAGAACAAGGCACTCGATGTCACAAATCCAAGTGTGGTAAATGATAGTAATTAATTGGTTGACTATGTTATTTTGAAGGCTCACTCGTAAGATCATGCAGCACTACTAGCACATTTTCTAATATTCATACTGAGATCAATAATTGACCTGTAAGATTAGCGTGATCACCAATTCCAATATCGCTGAAACAAGTCATATGTCGTCGCTTAAGAAGCAACCCCCCCTATCGGCCATTTCCACACAGCTGGTTGTCTGGTTGATACGGGCTGTCAATGATGTCGATAGGGACTGTTATAATTTTCGAGTTTCCTAGACTCTGTAATTCAGATGAAGCGATTTTGAGCTAAGGAGAGGCGTCGAATAAGAATCTGCCAAAACCTAATTGTCGTGCAAATGGTCGATAGGGGGTATTGCTTCTTAAGCGACGTTATGACGAAACACCTCATCATAATGACCTCTTCAGATCAGGAATGTTTTCTACATCCATCCAGAAAATAATACTAGCGAACCATGTACGTACAGTAAATTTTGAAGGTATTGGAATGGTGACGGTTCATTGATAACTCGCTACAAGTACGTCATCTCAGCTAATCGTAATTGGACGATGATCTTATCTCACCCACTTGTTATTTTCTCACTAGACCTCCCAATGAGGGCTTGATGATGGTGCAGTGGCCAGTGCCGGATGGAGGGTTGAGGGGTAGAGTTTTAATATCGCTAAAGTCGTATCAGAAGGGAGGAAATACCCCCACCCTTCCACTATACCGTTTTCTCTCCCTCGCAGAATGATTAAATTGACTCGGCAAGTGCCGGTTAATGGGCCGTGCCAGCGCCCGCAGCTCCCTCGCCCCACATCTGTTCCACAGCTTCAACCTCGTCCCATGAGGCGCCAAGTGAATTTCTCCGATCGCATATGAAAATTTCAAAATAGTCTAAATTAATTTGTGCGGATATTGATACCTTCTATCAATTGTGAAACTAAAGAAGGCAGGGTACGCTCGTATGCGCCAAACCGTCTCCAAAATATTACGAAAGCGCCACCCTAGATTGAACTGTCCTGAACAACGGTAGACAGTATTGTGATTAAGTTATCCTGTTCATCTAGGAAAAGCGAAATAAATAAAAGAAAAAAAAAATGCTGCAATTGGACACATGTCACACGTATCCTAGAAGAGGAGTTCAAATTTCTCTCTTACATAAAAGGCATCTTACAAAGATATTAGTGATCTTACAAAGATATTAGACATCTTACAAAGATATTAGTGATCTTTGCGGAAATGGTTCCCCACACTAATGCTCCAACAGCTCATAGGACAACAATATTCTTGTTTTAAAGGAGAAAGGAGTGGGGGGGGAGACTTGACTAAAATTTTCAGACTTGTACCCCTCTTCTAGGATGCGTGCGATGTGTTTGTTGCTGTCCTGTGTAGAACTTGATACAGTTTTCATTGTTGGATTAAATGTTGAAAGCGTTTGGAGCGGTGATTGGGTTTGTTTCTTTTGATTCATGCCAACAGGTAGTTTCAAAAGTCCCACTCGTCTTACAATTCATAACATTGCTGCGAGAGGTTCGCCATGATTCGGGCGTACGTCGGTGGCTTGTAGCTTCTGCGCGACTCCGAGGGTCTGGAGGGGTGCTTTCCTCTCCTTCGATACATAAAGCTTGCCGACATGTCATGTAAGAGTAAAGAGGAATTTTTTATGGATAGTTTAAGGATTCATTTCTGATTAGTTTATTGTGTCATTCAGTTAGCCGGGTTTCAGCATTGTGACAGCAAAAGCCCCGCAATTTTCATTGGTGTTTAGCCGTTAAGTGCGTCCTTCAGCAAATTCTCGACATTGACGATAAATAAGATTGTCCATGAGGCAACGAACGTCTTTACTGGCGTGGGTGATCCGAAACATTGTACTACTTGGGACGAATTAAATCACTCGCGACGAAATCGTGGAAACCCACGTTACAAAGAAAATGAAAGGCAACTGGACTCATATCATGCCAAATTAACAATTTAGATCCATTCATTAACTTCACTTTGGAATTTGGATGTAGTCACTTACATTTTCTAGATCTCTTCATTCAATTGATTAATGGAAAACATGAGTTCTCCAATCATAGGAAAGATACTTATAGCGACATTACCATTCATAATACTTCAAATCATCCAGCATTTCACAAACTTGCCCCTTTCCACAGTGTTATTAACAGGGATCTGTGTGTACCAATGATTGAAGAAAGTTTGGCCAAAGAAAAATACTTATCAAGAGTATAGCTGCGAGTAATGGGTAAGATGAAGGAAGAAGCGGAGGGAAAAAGAGTAGGAATGGAATTTCAAATTTAGTTAGGGAAGAAACATTTTGAATTGGAATTCCGTATTATAGGAAAATTTCAGATAGAATTGGTAAAATATTAACTTCTAAAGGGCTTCAGATAAGATAAGATTTTGGGAGGCATGCTATAAGTAAAGCACCTCGGCCTAATTAAATTTATTGTGCCCTGAAGGGTTTAGAGTAGGGTATAAAACTAAAAATAACCTCATATCTTTATTAGGTTCAGTTAAGGATAACAAAAAACTCATAGTCATGCGCGAATTTTCGAAGAAATAAGAATGGGTTTTCTGGTTTTATAAGTTCATCTCTCTGCAATGCACCTTCAGTAATGTTTTGTAACTGACGCTGGTATAATCACCGAAACTGGTCTAACAGTGTATATCTGGGGCAAGTGTAACCCAAGGTACAACGTCGGGAAAGGATATAATCGAACTTTGAAGTTCGGATATATATATATCCCACGGATCTCTACGTTGTGCTCTGATGATGTCAAATGAGAGTCGCTACGCTGGGGTCAGATGTTGTACAGTTTCTCTAAACATCTCAATTCCACTCGGGACTCAAGTTGGTCAGCTGTTGACATTTAGCTGTGCAGCTTTCTTGGAAACATTTGACATTCAGATTTTTTCTCGGTAAGTTTCTATTTAGTTTCTATTTCTCGGTAAGTTTCTGTTTAGTTTCTATTTCTCGGTAAGTTTCTATTTAAGGTTGGTAGGTAGAATGTTTTGTCGTGAGAGTTATATTTTTATCTCATTTTGTAAGTGAGTGGTGCCTTTAATACGAGTCACACACTCGTAATTGAAATTAATTAGTCCCGCTGTAAAGAGCGCCAGTTTGGTGCGTGATGGCGGCGTGCCATTGCGTGTGGCCCGATGGGCTTTCAGGGTACGCGCTGAGTTCTGAACGCGAGGCCGTATGACTCCGGGAGATCTGAGGAATCCGCAATCGGCAACTGCACAAACGAGAGGATATGTTTCCCTTCCTCTGCCAATACCCCGTCCTTTCAGAGTTTCGGCGATGCGCGTTTGCAAAGAACACGTTGACCCGCAGCGAAGCGATCCAGATTCTGGACGGACCTGACTGGACGAGGCTGGAAGACTTTTGTGGATCGGCGTGGCGCTTTGGAGAATTTAATTTTAAACGTTTTTATTTCAATCATTTTGGTTCAAGACAATAGTATCATTTTGTTTCAAGCAATTTTTTTTCTTTTACAAATTTAATCTTCACTCCAATTATTTCTTCCTCACTAACGAATGGCCCCTTCTTCCAGCAGACGAATTCCAATGCCGTACAGTTTATTCACTTAATTTTCTTGTATTTCAAAATGTACCTATGTATATTTATTTTTTCAATTAACGCATTTCTTGTTCTTTTTCTTCTTCTTCTTCTTCTTTACTCGTAATAGAAAGATTGACACAGTGCTATTTATCCTGAAAAATCTTCCGGAATGGCTATCCGGTGGAATGGCCTTATCGGCCTGTTATCGGTGGTAGGAAAGTAGATGAGAGGAAAAAGAAGGAGAAGTAGATACAACGTCGGAAAAATAAATAATACATACGGTAGATACCAACTATGGGACGAAAGGAGAGTGTGGAGGGGAGGAGTTATTCCTCAGGGAGGTGAGGGATTTCGGTGGAATAGAGAGGGACGACAGTCTCCCACGGTAGTGCTAATTGTGCTGGGGGACGCGAACGAAACGATGGGGGTGCAAGCGGACAACATTGATTGGGGCCGAGTCCCTTGAGACGCCTCCCTTACCGTCACCAGCTCCATAGTTCATCTCAGCTTCAGACGTTTCCTTGGGAAGTTGTGAGTGGGAGCGTGTTCCGCGTCAGGTAGTGCCTCTGGATACAAAGGTTTGTTCCAATTTCTGGAAGAACGTACGAAGCCGCTGGAAATATTCTTGGCGAACCTGCGTGCCCACTGAGAAATCCGCCACAACCCCCTAAGCGAGGTGCTCTGTGAATCCAGTGACCGCTTCAAATAACCTAATACTGTCCAGTAACCTAATACCTGATAATCTATTACCAGAAACCCCTATTACTGGAATAACTGTTTTGAGAACTTGAGGCCTCTTGTCGCCGGCCATTCTGGATTCAGTGATAATAGGTTGGCTGGGACTATTATTGGTTACGGAAAACGAATGCGTGAAAGGTGTGCGATCATAACTGTCGGCAAGTTTCGAGTGACAGCGACCATCTGGTACTAGGTTGTGGTACTATTATTTTGGCAATAGGTTCCCGAATCGCCTGAATTAGCTGTATTGCTAATGTATTCATCACATGGCAGCATACTACAGCTAACAACCTCCACGTTGGTGCCAAGTTCTTTAGCTGCCTCGCTAAAACTTGGTTGCTAATTTTTTGTAGTCCATACCTATCCTGCGGTAGTTAAAACTTAGCAACAGCAGCTACCTATTTATTTTTCTCCGTGCACAAGCTATTACCAGACGGTCGCTGTTACTTGATAACCTATTACCAAGAAATAACCGTATTAGCCATGCCAAACCGTCTTTGGTCTAAAGAATGTTGAAATTTTCGCACGCGGATTTTGCTGGCGTCCCTTTGTCTATCTCCGTTAGTTCTCTTCAATGTGGCGTAGTCTTTTAATATTATTTTCACTGCTGTATAATGTTCTACATATCGAATATCGCATAATTCTGGTCTATCAGTTAAGTACCCAGCGGTCATTACCGAGGAATATGAAAATATGTCGATTGTTCACAATGAGGGCTCAAAGGTAGACCTGACGAAAACTCTGCAAATTCTTGACACAACGGTTTATTATCTTCTTTGTGCAGGTCAGCCTTCCGTATAATTCACGAAATGATAGATGAAACATTAACATTTTTATAAAGATGATGAATTAAATACAAATAATTTGTACCAATATGATTCTGGGGTTTCTATATACACCTATTTCGGAAATGATTTAATAATTTAGCACGAGAGTTCCCTCAAATGGGGAAGTAGCATTCGTTAACTCTAGTTTATTTTATCTGTATTTTCGTATACGATAATATTTGTTTTCTCTATAAATTTTATTTTTACTTTTCAATATACGAATGATTTTATAATAAACGAATTTATTCTTTTTTTGAATTAATTGTTATTAATTACCCAAAAGTGTTGAGTATTACTATTAATTATTAAAAATTATAATTCATTGTTATTAATTATTAAGAATTATTATTATTCATTTTAATTTATTAACTCGACGTCTCAACACCAATGTGCTATTTGAATCAGCCGGGCCAGTATGAACATGGCCCGCCAGGGTGCCGCATGATTCACCCTCATGTCAAAGAAAATAAAAGAACTGAAATTTAGAAATTCGTTTTGAACCCCTTCCCCTTGAACTAGGGTTATGAAGTGTTTCCAGGATCATCGTTGGTGTTGTTCAAACCTGTAAACCAAATTTCAGTACATCGCTAAGTGGTCAAAGTGTCGCGGACACGAAACCGAGTGAATATTGCTTTGCCATCCAGTTCTGACCTAAATTTAAAATTTCAAGTCTCTAGCTCATCATCTTTGAACGCGTGTGGTGGCCATACTGCTGGACCGAATTACCAGTTTTCGAGTTACAACCAAAAAATTGAAAAACGTCTGAAAATTCCGTGGTTTTTCGCCTCTCCCTTCTGAAGCTCGAGGGTATCGAAGGCGCAAACTCATATAAATACAATCATTCTAGGTCCTATTGAAGAGATTAAAAAGTTTTCCAACTTTCCGAAAATTATTCCTTATTGTGCCACTTTTTGTATGTTTATTCAGTGGGCTGACTATTTAACGTTATTTAACGTTAATAATTAATATAAATATTACACGTACTCCACATGCTCCAAAATTATTAAAATGATTTTTTCAACATTTTTCTGTTTTTCCATTTTTACTTCCCTCATAAAATGATCGCCAGATTCCGGCGATCAAACTTGGTCCCAACGCGATCGATATAAGGTGGCACTACTGTATATATAAATGTTATTAACACCTCTTGTGCATAGCTCCAGCGTAACTACCTCTCAGGATCTTGTAGAGGGTTAGTAGCCCTAGAAGTGAATAACTTTATTTGAGATAAAAAGTATTCTGTGGCATAAAACAGGCCTCAAAGGTCTACATATCATATTGGGGCACTTTTCCCTATAATTACTTTTTCTTTCAGTTGAACCAACATCTCCAATAGGAGCCATCACACCTAAGGTGAAGATATAATTGAACTGAAGAGTAATGTAGAAGAATGTGATGACGAAATGAAAGAAAAATATTGTGTTTGGGCCCAATACGGCAAACTCGGGCTTACAACCCGGTTCACACAACTTTTTTTGCTTCACTTGACTTGAAAACTATTAGGTTTCACTATTCGAAACTATTCACTATTAAAATACTATTCGAACCCACAAACGTATTACTTCAAAAAGAAAATTATACTCACCCTGTTTAAACATCGCAACGCTTCCCAACCATTTTACTCAAGACTTCATCTCACATATCACTAACGCGCTCGGCTAGGTTCATGTGGAAGTGGAAGTGGATGTGGAAGTGTTGCTAGGTTCACGTGGAGTTCATATTGAGAATAAGAGACTCAGAATCAACGCATATCATCCGCACAGACTCCTTGAGTTTTTTGAAGAAAGTTTAAGAAGAAGAAAGCTTCGAATGGGCTGACACCACACCTACATCTGCTACTCGTACTTACCTGCCGAAAGAACAACATAAACGTGCGATTGTTATGGATAAAAGCTCACGTAGGACATATCGAAAATGATACGGTCGACCGTTTAGCAAAGGAAGGGTCATGGAGTACCGCTAGATTTCGCGATAGAGGTGAAGGATTTCTTCCCATGGGTTGAGGAGATCTGTCGATTTGAATGGCAGCAGGAATTTACCACAACAATTGAAGGAGCTTTTTACAAGAATCTGCAGCCGGCTGTTCCGATTAGACCATGGTTCCATCGAAAGGAAGTAAATAAAGATCTCGAAAGAACAATATGCAAACTGAGGTCAAACCATGGTGTTTGCGATTCATACCTCGCCAGAATTGGACAGCAAGAATCAGCGGAGTGCAGCTGATTCGGAGCGAGTGATGGGCATTTACAACCTTTGATTATTGAGTGCCCTACTTTCTAAGTGCAAGGTGAGGAGTTTTTCAATGAAGTTGTGAAACATTTGGAACAACCTTTCAACTATTTGACAATATTACAAAGAGGAAATTAAATCATTTATAAGGCTATTCATCATGTTTTGAGTTCAGTTGCTATATACATATAAACTATCTATTTTAATATTAACAATATTGTTGATGGCTGTATAATACTCGTAATGCCAATGAAAACATAAAAAAATTAAATTAAATTAAAAAAAGTGTTACCTTGCTGTGGGAGTTCCATCAAATGTGAAGGGGTGACTCTAACTGGAGCTTTAGCCTTATTTGGTGCACCTATTTAATTCGTTCTATTTGACCGGGTACGGGTATTTGCACAGGATGTATAGAAAGTGCGAATCGTCCGGATTCAGACGGGGTGACGGAGGATCGGGCGTGTGGAGAAGGGGCACCTGCCACTCTGCAGGCAGATGCCAGCCTACAGTGCAGCAGATGACACAACAAGCAGGGTCAATATTGACCCCCGCACCTAACAAATATACACTAACATTCCCCACCGAGACTTTCCCCTACAAATAACTTATTGTCTTTTCATAATCCTCACGTTCTTGTTCCCTCAAGAAATTATTCAACTCACGGAACAATCGCTTGACTTGAAATATCGATTATTTTTGATTGCTCGAATGATATGTACACGTACGAGTACACAATCGAGTTGATACTGTCTGAGACGGTCGATGTGACAAACCTCACTAATAAGCGCGTTTCAGGATTGAAAATGAAGTGATTACGGCATCCATACCACTTTCCCTACTCTGAAACCCGGGAGCGCAATGTTTATAAACACTATAGTCTAATGTGAAACCAGAAACTTTTCAAGGAATTTTCCGGGAATAATTTGACTTCAAACATTATTTCGTTACGGCACGACTATTTCGAGATAACCGCCCGTAGTCTTTGCTGGGTCATTGTTGAGAGAGGGGGAGGATAGTACCGTTTGGCCACCTTCCACATACGTTGGGATATCTGAGTAGTGAATATAAGAAGGAGCAATAGACCTATACTTCGAGGCTGGTCTGTCAAAAGTTGATATTTCAAGTTTCGGCTATTTTACAGCAGAGCCGTTTGAGAATTTTCCAGACCAACGGAAGCACATAACAAATAAAATAAGTGCGTATTCCTTGTTTGAAAATTTTCTTTTGACGGAATTCTTTTTTTTTCTTTTTTTTAGAACTCAAAAAAACAAAAGCCCTGCCTACCAGAATAAAAGTTCTTGATGAAATTGTGCTATCTGGTAGAGTTGTTCCTCACCAAAATACCTTACCTAGTATAAATAAACCTAAACCATGTGCATACTTATAGAAAATATAAACCAAACGACCAGTCTACACTTACTCCTTAATGAAAATACTGTTCAACAAAAAATTACTAAAATCTTTTAAATTCTTGAACTGACCAAGATCTAATTTATTATAATACAAGAGTTTAAGGGCCTGTGTAAATGCATTTCTAGCAAAAAACTCTGTGCGAACTACAGGCAATCTAATTCCACTTGCAGCACGGGTGTGTTTCGCTAATGACAAATACTCACTGCTAATGCCCAACCTGAACAACTGCCGGCAGGAGGTGAAGAGGAAGCTCTGTCTAATATTTGAAAATTTGGTCTTACGCAAATAGACTCCAAGTAGAACATTCTGAGTCACCTGAAGTGCCCGATGGTGAGATCCAAAAGTACTTCCCCATATCAGAATCCCATACCTAGTTTATAATAGATCCCACCAAAAGCAAAATAAATTCATCGAAAAACTTTTCTAGGTAAAATTTCTGAAAGAACTCTGAAGAAAGAAGAAGATTTTGATGCCCTAATTTAATAATTTTATCCAAAAAAAGATCATATCGTTTGACCTGTGTTTTTTAGCAGACCATAGATGGTGGGTTTGAATGGACATTCCATTGAACAAAAAAATCTCAGGGACTGACACTATCGTGTATTAAGGTACATGGATGTAGTACATGAATGTAGTTAAGGTAGGTACATGAATGCACAGCCCAATCCCATAACATCTATTTTACGTTTGGATGTCAAACAAGGTGAGATACCTTTACTACGATTATCAAGCTTGTAGTCCTACTGTCATTCAGCTAGTAGTTCCTTCTAATGTTATTTTGTTTTTTCTCTCTCTAGATATCTAGCCCTCATTTTTTTACATACTTATTTCAAGTCATACTGTTTACTGGGGTCTGTAAATGACAGCCCAATAAGCCGAAACCAGGTGGGAATAAGAGTTTAACAAGTAGACGAGGTTGCATTATTGAACATTTTCACCATTTTATTTTTATTATTATTATTTTTTTTTTCAATTGTAAATCAGACAATATTTTATTATGATAATAATAGGGTCATCCTCATTTGGATAGAGCATCTGAAAGACGTCCATAGAAAGGCTTGCGATGTTATTGACAAACAGTGAATTCCATAACGCTTAGATCGCTGAACAGCTATTTCCAACGTAATGCTGATAAATTCCTGCTAAAATGTTCATAGAATTCTGAGAAAGGTGAAACGAAGGTCCGCAATGACTTCCGTCGTGCCTGGAACCATCAAAGTCCGTAACCATCTATATCTTCTGTAATAGTGATCCGATCGCGTCAAACTCACGGTGTACTCGATATGGTCTATCGTAATATTTTATGATTCCCATCCAGAAATTATTGTTTTCACATTGGTTTTCTTAGTGCATCCCCACTCAATCTGATTCGGGTGGTTCCAGTATAGTAATCGCGATGAGCGAACAAACAGAACAGCAGAGAAGAACCAAATTATATAATTTATAAGTGTGATACTTGCCCTCTTCCGGAAAATAATATCGCACGATTCCCTATTTACGTTGTAAATTATGAGAGGCATTGATGCACCAGGTCATTTATCTCAGTATAATCATAAAATACAATTGAAGAATATTTTAGCTATATCTGATTATCTATTTGAAACAGTAAAATATTTTCTGAGTGGAGCTGAAATACAAAATATGCAACAAACTTACTAATCTGGACTAGTCCCACCCCTTGTGTAGCGATAGCCAATAACACCCGCAGTACTAACCCGTGTTGCGGGTTTAGCGTATGAGTAGATGTGGGCGCTTGGTCCTTTCTCTGTTGAGATTTTGTTTTTTTCATCTTCTTCTTTTTAAGAAATTGGATCCCATGATCCTAACTTTTTTTAGGTCCCACCATTTTCGGGGATGCTGGATTTCAAGATCTCAAAACTTTCAGTGATCCTAACTTTTTTCCGGTTATAGCGGATCCCAAGGTCCCAACTTTTCCAACGTAGATCCCTGTCGTTGGATTTACTGTCACGACTCGTACTAGAATTTTGATATTTGTCGAGTAGCGTTGTTGTAAATCCCACTGTTTAATCCATGCTCATGATGCCTTTTTGTTCGGTTCTTCAAGCCCTCATTGTGAACATACGACTGGTAGTACAACGCTGAATTCTTGACCCTTTGTTGGTCCAAAATAGAATTTCAAATTTGTTACTTCTCTTGTTATTTCTTTTTTTAAAGGCATTAACATTACGTTAGTTCCCAGTTGAATGATACTGCATACACCGACCAAGACCCATCAGTAAACTGCATGTGTATGATACATCAAACAGTTCCAAGAAATCATCAGCGTTCTAATACAATATAATATTGAGAAGATATTTAATAGAATTGATTACAAGACCTTTTTTAATCGGAAAACCTTTGATAAAATATATGTCTCTACCTAACGAATTGTTAAACTTGAATCTTTATGCAAGCAAAGTTAGTGGATTTGTCCTATATACAAGGACTTAACAAATTTGCCTAGTAAAACTGACAGTTGGTCCAAAATATTAGATTTACCACATATTGGACCATGGAAGAATTTGAAACAATAAAAAGGTATTCACTTTTGCAGATAGTGAAAATTTTACAAGAAGAAGTTGCTTTCATTTAGCACATTTTTGATTTTATCGTATTATGTAAGTAATAATCAAAATTAAGAAATGAGCTGAACAAAAGACACGTCATCTTGAGAATGTAAACTATCTGCTAATGCTACATAATGTATGCAGTATATTTCGGCGCCGCCAGCCCTCATAAATTATTTATAATTGCTTATAAATGCTAACATGGGGTCGTGGAGCGTGGATATTCTGGACATGACCCGCAGTCGTAGAACAACAGGAGGTAGGAGACAAAGTAGTAGTTTTTATAGTATATTACCTCTGATTGCAATCACCTTTTATAATTGAACAAATCAGTTAATAGTCGAATGATCACTAAATGGCGTTTTTTTTTTTTCAGTTTCACAGTGGCTATTTTATGCACATGCATTTTCGTCGTTCTTTGTTTTAGCATTCAAAGGTATCCAATTAGTAAACCGTGGGGACACTCCTTATGACACGCCGTCGTATTTGTACAGACGTCGAAAGGCACCAAACGAACTCACGAGGATGACGAATAAATCTCTCAGTAGAAGTTCGAACTTATTTATATATTTACCTACTTATATTGCACCTTTACACTATGACAAACATATAATACATGTGGTACAAAAAAAATAACATCATTGCGAGGCAAAGGCTCAATGTACCGCCTCACAAGCGATGTATCAAGCTAGTTAAGCTACTTACATAGTTATCAGAATCATTACATGATCAGAATATTCAGTCATCAAAAAATAAACAAATAAAAACAACAAAACTCCTTCACACAGATAAGAATGAAAACAAACTACAAACTACTATTGTCAGCTTCCAAACCTCCAGGCTCAATCAGCCACCCAGTTATTCTTTTCTAGTAAGAATCACGTGACATGAGCAGTGGAGATCTGAGGCAAAGATCTAAAGATTGATGTATGAGGGACGTCCAGAAAGTAATGTTACAAAGGCTGTGTAGGACGAAGGGAATTTTGTTTTTCAGAGTTGTCATCACTGGTAGTTGGAGAGGATCCTAACGGCCAAAACAAATCATCAAACGACTCAGTCCGTTACGGAATGTCGTCATAGCAGCCAAACGCGTCAAACAGTTCGTCCTCCAATCGCTCCAACTACCGCAGGTGTGAGATACTCTCTGATTCGGTTCCTTACTTTGCATTACGAATCCAGGGCTAGTCAGTATTCGTCGCCAGCTTGTTGAACCCTATGGATCCGAGGTGATGACACGTCAGCATGTTACCAAGTGGGTTGGGTTATTTAAAGAAGGCCGTACTGACACTCACGACGAATAAAGGCGTGGAAGAACATCCGTCATTTCAGATGAACTTCTGCAGCAGGTTGAAAAAAGATCGCGATGATCGTCGTGTAACTCTTGAAGCCCTCAGTGAAAGTTTCCCACGCATCTCAAGAAGTCTCCTGGGTGAAATCATATCAGAAAAACTTGGTTTTAAGAAGTTGTGTGCGAGGTGGGTGCCAAAAATGTTGACTCCAGAAAAGAAGATCATGGCATCTGTATTTTGGGACCGGAAAGGGATATTACCTACTGGACGATTTTATGCTTAAAGGAACCACCATAAATGCAGCTGCATTCTGTGAGACACTCAATAAGTTGAAGAAAAAAATCAAGGACAAAAGGAGAGGAATGCCGACTCGTGGTGTGTCACTCCTTCACTCAGGACCTGCTTGTTTCATTTGGGTGGGATATTGTGACTCATCCACCCTACACCTCGGACCTGCCGCCATCGGATCATCACCTTTTTTTCAATAAATTGAAGGAGTTTTTGGGTGGACAACGATTTTTAAATAATAAAGAGGTCGAAAAATAGCTTCGAGAGGTGGAGCGGAAGATTTACGACGAGGGTACACAAAAAATGGTTGCTAGGCTTCAGAAATGTATTGACCTTAATGGCAATTATGTAGAGAAATAATAACATGTTTTGACACTTATCTTGTACATTTCATTTAAATATATTCATTTTTCAATTTTTAATACAATGTGTCATGTTGTAACCTTACTTTCTGGACGTCCCTCGTACAAAATACAAAATATAAAATAATACTCCTCGTCGTGATTGTAAGAGCAGGCCTAAGAATCACCACTTTACCGGCCAACCGAAAAAAGGACAAGTACATAATATGTCGGTGGCCACCTCCTATTGCATTAGGATATTTGTGGTACATGAGAAGGATGGACTTGATAAAAAGTTGTCTGGGTTGAATTCCTCATAGAGCTTCACACTAGAATACATGCGTGGTTTTACAAGATAATTCTCTATGTAGCCCTCTGGACAACATTTTCTGTTTCCATATGAGCAAGGTAAGCACCACCCCAGGCAATAATCCCATACTGGATAATGGACTGAGCACAAGCCATGTACAAAAGCCTTAATTTGTATCCCTTGAAAACTTCCCTCGTATAGAAGCTTTCCTCATATGTTAGTGACTAACTCAGGGTATGCTGAGTATCCGTGCTTAATGCATGTTTTGGTCCGTATTTTTTACGGCATGTTCGTAACACTGAATGGTGTAACATTCACACAAAAACCATTCAGTGTTACAAACATGCCGTAATACTCGTAAATACGGACCAAAACCATATAATATATGGTTTCGGTCCGTATTTACCATATTATGGTGCATTTTAATGTATAATATACATATACGGATGCATATTATGCATGCATCCGTTCGAAATAGTAGATTAAGTTGTTCGCCACAGGGCGTTGACCGACAGAACAGACCAAAAACAGTGCTGCTTTAATTTGTGAGGTTGCCTGAAACCTCCGGGCGGTCTTGGGAAAAAAAAAACACTCTTAATCAAAATCTATTCAGACTTCTATTTTAAAGGGAAAAAAAACCTTGACCGTTCCATTCAAAGTTTTTGAGATATGGCGTTTTTAAAATGTCAACCTTCATTTTTCACCTCTTTCCGTTGACTTGGGCTTACGGACAGTTTCGAAGGTCGCCCTCGACCTACCTAATCAGAGCCCGAATTTCAAATATCTCTTTTAATTCATGGTACACGGCGGACGGTTTACGGATGGATTTTTGTTCTTTTGAATTGATAATCGGATCTCTATAAACATATCTTGAAACGTGAACCAACAAAATTTGAGGGCGAGGGGGGAGGTGGGTAGTAAAAAATCTTGGTAAATTTCAGTAGTTCGATAGGAAAATAATGAACCAAAATCGCTGGAAACCAATTTGAAAAAATCTGCAAAATTTTAGATATATGACGTTTCCAAAGTTTCAAAATTCATTTTCAACTCCTTCCCCTTGACCTGAGGTTAAGAATAGTCGCAAGGCAAAGTTGTGGGGCTGATCCGAACCCGTAACAAAAATTTAATAAATACATAGTTCCCACCAACATGATTGAAAATCAATTTCCGTACAATAAATTTTATCAAGTACCTATTGCAGTTTGTTAATTATAAATGAGATTCAACAATTTATATCATTTCTCCACTTCATGAAAAACATTGCGATTTGGATATGAAAATACAATGCCCAAGAACCTATCCATGATTCCATGTTTTTCCATGAAGTGGAGAAATTGAGTGTCAAATTTGAAATTTTAAGTCATCGCCAATGGTTACTATAGAAAAAAATTACCTCACCTCACAGGTAAACAAATAATGATTCCCCTGCTTGGAAGTTTCGAATTCAATTTACTCAAAATGCATAAAAAGTGACATTCGCCCTTTTTCCCCTGTGGTCTTCAAATATTTGAAATATGTAATAGTATTCATGTCGGAGTGTCATTAAAACAGCGTATGGTTTCTGTTGGAACGGATTTTAATCGTCATTAAGACTGTTTTCGCGTGTCAATCGCCGTTATAACGTAATTGAATAAATTGAAACAGACACTCCGATGTGAGGGCCTCGAACCGTTGGGTGAAGCCCTGATTTCTTGGTTGAACGCGTCTAGGAGTTGTCGAGCCGCAGGTGACGACACGATTTTTTGACAGATGTCGCTTATCGCTATCAACGTATCAGCCTCATGTGAGCCCTCGGACCGTTTCTCTTTTTATCGAACTGCTCAAACCAGATGGACATTAACTTGACATTCAAAAGTCCAGAGCTACACCTCGTTCTCGAGCCCGTTTCTTGTTTTAAGAGATTTATTAGGTATTCTGAAATGGAGGTGGAGGGAGAAAGATGAGGTCGTGTGTGTGTGTCGGTGTGTGATACGGCGAAGAGGTGGATGAGGGTTGGTGGGGGCAAGTCACACGACACGGTGGCTACGCCTTGGGCTTAGGTCCAGTTTGAGTTAGTCGAGTGTCCAAGGTCGAAGAGAGAGTGGCGCGGCTTCGAAAAAACAGGTCACCGAGATATGTTCACCAGGTGAGCCACCTTATCACGTTGTCGATTAAGTTTTTTACTTTTTTTCCCCCTCTTGTTATTTCTGCGTTTCCACCACCTTCCGCCCGCCCGGAACACAACTCATGCGGAAGGTATTCTCTGGATGTCTTCCCTTTGTATTCCTGTCGGATGTCACCTAAGACCTGTTTGAAAGGAGGGTTCTCCCCGTGCTAGTTCAGAGATCGAGTGACCACTGGTCCTCAAACTCGCAGCAGCTAAATGTTTTGCTCTCTGCAGCTGTTGAGGGGGCGTACCCAACTATTTCCACGTCTCTAACCACCATCTCTACTCACAGCCTCTCGTTCATATCTACCATTGCCTTTGCATTTTTGTTTAAATCCCTTAATACAATCACAATCACTTACGACACATGGGCAGATAATCAAACAATCAACAAACGCTACCGTCCACTTACTATTTCCCGGCATCATCAACTCGAAGACGCGTGTATTTACTGTTGTTACTAGCTCTCAAGTAAAATAACACAGAACTGATTGCATTCTCCTAATAAATGACTAACGAAACTTCAACAACCTTTTGGTGCTAGAAGTTTCTAATCACAATTGATCCTCATGTGTATAAATTAACTACCTCACGATTTGATTTATGATTTACTTCAACAATTTTCTTACTTATAATGTTTGTAGCTGTTATTATTTTTACTTTCTAATACCAAATAGTAACTATCAGACTATCAAACCTAGGGTTATAAAAGGATTCGGATGTGTTTTATTCGATTTTCTGAGATACTTATCTTGGAGCACTTCCACAAATTCGCGCTCATAAGGTCATATTACATGCCTGTAATCTTTTGTGGAAACTGTCCTTCCGCTGGTGCTTTTTCAGTGCTTTTGTTTTTGAGTAGTTTTTATTGCGTTCGGGTGTTCAAGGTACATTTTGAACGCAAGAGCTCAGCGTTGCTCAAGTTCGAGTGTTTAATAACTCCGAACTCCACGACATTCGTGTTCTGAATATTTCACGCTCTCTGAAGATCGAGGCAAAATTTCCGAAAGATCCTTGGATCGATTGATTGATCGATTTATTTATTTTATTAATTTATGTGTACAGCATCGGGCTAAGTAGCCCGCTCTTCATGCCATACAGAAACCTTTAGGCATCATGCTATATTAATCAAGCTCCATTTGATCAATTTCCATTGCAAAAATAATTAGGATAAAAGTACCTAACACTACTGAAAATAAAATTAAAATAACATGACACTTCCTTCAAAAATAAATGGAAAATAAAATAATTACAAAATTACAGCACCATTTTTGATTCCAGAAAAATTATAGCATCGTCGTTGAACAGTTTGCTCCCATAAATTAAAAACGACTTGGCATACATCTCTGTTGAGTGTTTAGGTATTTCTAATGTGACTGCTTTATATCTTGTATTCAAGTGTACCACACTTACTATTTGAATTTTTCATATAAATAATTCGCTTTTCTATTCATTGGTGATTTGCACATTATTATTGCAATTCTGTAATCCGTTCTTTGCTTAATTTTAAACCATTCTTGTACAAAGGAGTCACATGTTTATCACTTCGAATTGATGTAACATACCTAAGGGCAGCATCCTGCGCTCTCTGCTATTTAACATTAAGTCTTTTCGGACATGTCTGAGAAACATGTTGAGCCATATTCGAAGTTCGAAAAACTTATAAGGTAATGAATTTCTTTTTTTTTCTTTTTTTTTTTTTACGAGAGACAAGAAACAATTCTAGTCGTGCCAGTTGACCTGGAGAACGGAGCAAGATATTGTGGCTGCAAACATCGCCAAATTCAGAAGGTCCTACCTTTAAGCCTTCCAAGTACCAAGTTGAATCACCGAACCAATTTACGATTTTTTACCATTAAAAAAAAATGATCCATTTTATGTGATCCAAAATAGCTGAAAATCGATTCAGATAGCCCCAACATGGATTTAAAAAAAAAATCACTTACGCTCAATTTTGTATCCATTGCAGTAGTTAAGAAACGAGGTTACCCGAAAATTCGGATATGCACTAACTTAGGACAGCGCTATCCGCCTGAAAAGCTGTGATTGCCGAGTCTCGTCTCATATGCGGTCCTTCTTCTTGAAAAAGGATGAAAAAGGTCGAGAACGATATGATAAAATCTCCATAACTCCCAAACGTTGTCATATTTTGTAATATTGTTAATGAGTAGGTAATCCATGCGGCATCGTCGGTTCTAAAACATTACTTCTCGGAGTAATTGATTCAACGGTGTATTTGGCAACTTTTGTTGGTAAAACTGCGAGGAATCAAATTGTCAACAAATTCACTATCCGAAAAAATTGTTTGAATATGATCTTTTATAAGTCGTTTTATAGGTAATTTCACAGCAAAACGCATTTTCAAAGGCATCAGAATTGTTAGAATATGATACTTTGAAAAAATACTTCAATTATTTTTTTCTGTGTCTTTCCAGACGATATCAACGTACCGTATTATGGAACTGTTGAGAGTACAAGTAGATTCAAGATTACGATCCGTATTTACATAATGCTTATTAATATTAGTAAGGAAGAAATGGAGGTTTAAAATATTTGGCTCCCCTTGACCCCTCTGACGTCATCCATTCCTGCCGGCCACGTACGTCAAACATTCCTGCCGGTCCACGTACGTCATATCCTGTGAGGTGTTCTTGCTGGCCACTTGTCTGACGTCATCCACTCCCTGCCGGTCCACGAACGTCATATCCTGTGAGGTGTTCTTGCCGGCCACTTGTCTGACGTCATCCACCCCCCACCCACCCACCCCCCTGCCGGTCCACGTACGTCATATCCTGTGAGGTGTTCTTAACGGCCACTTGTCTGACGTCATCCACCCCCTGCCGGTCCACGTACGTCATATCCTGTGAGGTGTTCTTACCAGCCACTTGCCTGACGTCATCCACCCCCTGCCGGTCCACGTACGTCATATCCTGTGAGGTGTTCTTGCTGGCCACTTGTCTGACGTCATATCTTTTGACGTAGTTGGTCGCTTGTGTTGCGACGTCATATTATCTGAGAGGCCCGTGGATGAGGTGAATTAAGGAGACAAAATAGACTACATATCGAATCGAGGTGTTTATTTGAATTCTTCTTCTTAGATGATTTGGCTTCAGACATGCCAGTCCTAGCCATTGGATTCGTGATTCAAAGCAACCATGAAGTGGGTACCGCTTTCGTACGAGTACGCAACCACGAGGGACACTGCCCAGTTAGCGTTGAGTTAAAATTACGAAATTTTTTTTATGGGTTCCGACCAACCCCACAATAGTCCTCGAAACTTTTCATAACTCTAGGTCAAGGGGAAGGGGTTCAAAACGAATTTTGAAATTTTGAAAATTTCAAAACTCGAAAAATTCCCATCAAACGGTATGTTTTTTATTGGTTTATTATCTTCGATAATGAACCATTGGAATCGCCCAAAGAAAAAATTTTTTCATATCTAGATAGAGTTTGTTCCTTAGAAGTTTTTAAGACCATCCACAGCTTTGTTCGACCAGCCGATCGTTCACAATGTCGGCTCAAAGGTTGAGCCTGTCAACACGATCGTGAATCAAACGGGTGAAATACAGGTCAATTTTCATACTAACGAGCTGTTTGCAACATCATATGGTTTTAGTGATGTCGAGTTTTTTCTTCTGAGGTACGTTTCGTGCTACGGAAATGAAGGTAATTTCGAATGTTTGATGGTAGGTACCTACTTCTTTTATAGAAAAATTATTACCGACGTAGTATTAAAAACCCCAGAATTATATTGTATTAATTAATCATAATTAATAATTATTATTATCAATAATAAATACAAATTATTAATACCTAACAATAAATTATTATAATTTTCGCAAGGTACTTGATAAAATTATTAATAATCAGTGATAATTCATAATAATAATTAATCTAACAATCTAGACATTATACCTAGTGATCCAGACAGAAGGGTGATCTGTACAAAGAAGATAATGAACCGTTGTGTCAAGAATTTGCAGAGTTTTTTCCCCTCCAAAATATGATTTCATTTGTTATAAGTTATAACATGATTTTGTTCAGTTGTTCTGTAAAGTGGCCCCTGGTCGTGGTGAAGAGCCTCAAGGAGTACGTACACATACTAACAACTATCACACTTATACGAGTGATCAGAAAATTACCAACCAACTTACCTCATGTACAAAAATAAGTGAACTGTTCTTCCTGTGCTCTGGAACTCGACCTCACTTTGTATCGGTATAACGTTTCTAACCTCAACTATCGAAATGTACAGTAGGGCGTCTTTCGGTGGTGAGAAAGGACTTACGCCCATCATCGGGTTCGCACATCTACGTGGATATGTCTTCAATTGTCATAGCATTCACGTAGGCGAAATTAATATGCAAATGACCTTCTGAGACTGAGATCGTTTGCATATGAGCGTCAAAAGTATGAACATGCCGTGGGGTCGTGACATGCGACTGGAGGCAAACTTTTCTTATAAAACTATCCGGGGTCATGCAGCATGGATATAAGAGCAAATTTTCGAAGAAATAGCTGGTTTTATGTAAAATGTCTCCATTTTACTGGTTTTATAACCAATTTTGTTTCCTTTTTTGCCAAGTAATACCTCAGTGATAGATTATTCAACGTTGAACACGATGGTGGAGTCAGATTTGCAATATCTCATTCCGTTATCCAATTAGAACAGATAACTGTGAAGAACATCTCAAGTAACAACCACGTTTCTTCATCTTCAAAGTGCTCCAGTTTGTGAACGGAATAAAGCATCGCAATTCTGAATTCACAATCGTGTCCAGCGTTTAAAAATCTTTGAAATGAGGTGTCACTTGTCAGACCGTCTCATTTTTGGAATTTATGGGTAATTTCCCTCCCTTCAAATTCCCCAAAACCCCTTTAGAGCACTTTTGGGAACTTGAACTTTTATCTCAATTCTATCGAGAGTTATCGTCTGGAATGACGATTTTTGGTGTCTTTTGGCAGGGAATTCAGAATGGCCTGAAACGGATTTTGGCATGAAACCTTTTTGGAAGTTCAAGTTTTAACAATTTTTGGACCGAGAACAATAGCTTCCTTCTCTTCGAAAATTCCCTAAAATATTGACGTTGCCTGTCAAACCAATGTAATTCCATAAATACCACCAAGCGTGCTGACCGTTACCATAGTCTAAAGATGACTCTAAATCAATTTTCTAGCACAACTAAGTGGGTAATTGTCAAATTTGGTTTTGTTTTTATATTGAAACAACGACCTAGCGTGTTATTTGAAAAATTCCTCGTCCAATCAAAAGTAATTTTTGAAACGAAAACTTGTTTTAATATCTATTTCAAGAGAATATCCCTCTTCTCCCATCATTGACGTAGACTTGAGTCACCTCACGACTAGTACTTCAAAAAAAAATTTGAAATCCAGTCTTCCCAGAAACTGAACAATACAATTTAGTGCTTGTAAAACCAGGCAGGACGCGACGACTGATTTGTACAAATATCCGATGTTGGTCAGGCACCGTTGCGCCGCTCATCAGAAATAGGGGTAATGTTGGGTATTTTGGTATTGAGCCAGAATTAGTAGTAGCGTTAGTGTATTACAACACAGAATGTTTTAGTACAATAAAAGTGTAAAGCGCAACACGCATAAATTGGTCCAAATTTTTCGGAGTTGTACCTGTGACAATTATCTGAACCCGGACAGACGGATACACGCAGAGCCACATTTATTCGGGAAGATGTAGAATGCAAAACGCCAGTGAAAATGATTGATTTGGGGTGGCAACATTGTTTTCAATGTTCCTCGCAGTGTACAAGCAAATCAAAATCTTCATCCCTAACGTTTCGTTTCGCTTTCAGTAAAATCTTCAAGAGGTGTACAAAAAAATCCGTTATCAGATATCGGTGGGATAGGACCAGTAATCAAAACTGTCGTGATATCTCAGAAAAACATGTTAGTTGTGTTCTATTCGATGGTGAAATTATTTCGGTAGATAGTCAGATGCTGTTAGTATTCGTGATTCGTTTTTCCTCCTAGTTGAACAGGTCGTTTCAATGATTTTATCGAAAACCAAATAATCAAACAATTCGACGGCGGGTACCCTATAATGCCTTCCACAAACAAATCTCATCTATTTTAAGCTTCCGACTGAGAATAAAACCTCGAGTCCACGTACGTTCGTATCACAGCCCCTGAGGAGTCAACCGCAAGGATTGGTTACACAACAGTATTACTGGGCTCAGAACAACTGCGCATGCGAATGGCTGCTGTAGATTCATTCTAAGCGTACGCGCATGAGCATTCGAGGGTTCATTAACGAGTCTATATCGGCTCGCCGAGCTCTACCAAGATTATGTGGGTATAAAATCGCTAATTTATAAATCGATTGGTACCTACTACGTTGGTCCATACTACTCTTATGATGAAGTATTTTCAAGTTATCTAAGAACGCGGCAGCGTTCCGCCCCACAAAGCAAACAAATCGAGAAAGAATCCACTGTCATGCAGCATGGCTATAAGAGAAAATGTATATATATATTTATTTAGGTTGTATTCAAATTACCAAGCTAGTCTTTTTTCCGTGTTTATTTTTTCACGACGTTTCGGCAATGGAACAAAGCCCTATTCATTTGAATACCACCTGCTTCTTCACACTAGTCAACCCCATCAACACAATATATTTATTTATTTATCAGTCTCGTGATCACGGCCACTAGCCGAAACATTGAGGTATATTTTTCATATTTATGTATGTGACACTCCGGACGATAACTCTGGATAGAATTGAGATAAAAGGTTCAAATTTGCACAAAAAATCCGTCTTGGCAATCGAAAGGCCAAGTTCGTAGGTTGGCAGAATCGGGCCACTCAACAGTGGAGGGCGGGAGGGGGCTTGGGGAGTTCTGGGGGGGAAAGTTACCCATAAATTTTAAATGAGAAATCAGAATTGCCATATTATTCCGTTCTCAAACTGGAGCACTTTGAAGATAGAAGAAATGTGGTTGAAGGGAAACATAATATGTTTTCCTTCAACCACGTTTCTTCATCTTCAAAGCATATTATGCTCCTCTCGTGTTAATATTATGATGGTGGTTAACGTTTTATACAAGTATTAGTTGCTTGTGGAAATAATAAAAACGTCTCGCAATAGCGCCAAGGGGAGATTTCGAAAGGGGTACGGTGCTTGTGAAGTGGTTAAGCTTTTCATTATACTTAGCTCCTTAATGAGGAAAAGGGCGGGCGGGGAAAGTGGATATCATAACTTTTTCCGGCCTCTGAAGAATGATATTTGCGAGGCGGGGTGATTTTTACACGGAGTGTTTTTTGGGGGGATATCACATCTTTTTGTTGTTGAAGTGGTTCATGTTATAAAGAAGGTCTATGCAAAATTTCAAGTCGATTGGTCCGGTTACCCAGGCTGTAGACTCGTCAAAGTTGCCAAAATTAGCCTAAATTTAAGTTTTTTGTTTCTAAAGGTTTTGGGTTGAGATAATAGGTTAAACCTTTCAAAAGGCACTGTCTGATGTTGAAACGAAGCTCTGTGCAAAATTTCAAGTCAATCCGTGAAGGTGGAAATGCCTAACTGATTAAGGAGAAGAAGAACAGGTAAGGGTGAAAAACCGTGTTTTTGAAGTTATATAACTCGGCTCCCTTGAAAGATATCGACTTGAATCTTTCAAAAGGCACTTGCTACACTTGAAACGAAGCTCCGTGCGAAATTTCAAGTCAATCGGCGAAGGTGGAGAGGCTGTAGCCTTGACCGACTGAAAAAAGTGGAAAAACATGGTAATTGGTTTTTGAAGTTATATAACTCGGCTCCCTTTAGACCTAGCGACTTGAAACTTTCAGGGCTTACTATTATCCGCACCAAAAAGATCCATACCAAATTTCAAGTTGATCGGTCTACTAGGAGCCGAGATATGGCCATAATTAGCCTAAATTACCCTAAATTTCAGTTTTTTTGTCCCTAATTTTTTTTTTGGGTTGAGATAATTGCTTATTTCGTTCAAATGGCACTGAGCCATGCTATAAAGAAGGTGTGTAAAAAAATTCAAGTCGATTGGTCCTTTTACCCAGGCTGTAGACTCGTCAAAGTGGACAGAATTTTCCTAAGGTTTCTGTTCTTTTGTTTCTAAAACTTTTTTGGGTTGAGATAATGGGTTAAATCTTATATAAGGCTCTGTCTCAAGGTTAAATGAAGCTCTGTGCAAAATTTCAAGTCAATCGGTCAACGTGGAGAGGCTCCAGCCTTGCCTGTCTGAACAAGGAGAAGGAGAAGAACAATCTAAGGCCGAAAAACCGGGTTTTTGAAGTTATGTAGCTCGGCTCCCTTTAGACCTATCGATTTGAAACTTTCAGGGCTTTCTAATATACACTCAAAGAAGACCCACACTAATTTTCAAGTTGATCGGTCAAATAGGAGCCGAGATATGGATACCTCTAAAACGCGTTTCGTGACGTCCGGTAAACATACACTCGGCACCGTTCGTTTTCTCAACTTCTTTGCTTGGCGGGGCGGAACGCTACCGCGTTCCTAGATTAATTGCAATAACGTACATGTTGTAGACATTCATAAGCGTGTTACTGACTAAACGACTAGGGATAATATTAACATGAGAAGGGAAACATGCTCCTCTCATGTTAATATTATTAATTACAATTACGTACATGTTGTAGATATTCATAATCGTGTTACTGACTAAACGACTAGGGATAAAATTAACATGAGAAGGAAAACATATGCTCCTCTCATGTTAATATTATTAACCTTCGAAGGGTACGTTGAGGTAACCTTGAGATGTTTGGAATTTATTCCTTTTCTTCGACACTTCGCTAAAACGAATGGCATCCAAGTGTATGTTTACCGGACGTCACAAAACGCGTTTTACAGCTATCCATATCTCGGCTCCTTTTTGACCGATCAACTTGCAATTTGTTCTGGGTCTTCTAGGTTCAGATAATACAAAGCCTTGAATGTTTTAAGTCGCTAGGTCTGCAGGAAACCAATTTATATCACTTCATAGACCCGGTTTTTGCCCATTAATGTTCTTCTTCTCCATCTTCTAATTCAGTTAGGCAAGGCTATAGCCTATATACAGCCTCTCCACCTTCACCGATTGAATTGAAATCTTGCACAGAACTTCGGTTCAGACTAATTTTGGCCACTTTGACACAGCCGATCAACGTGAAATTAGGAGTGGAACTTCTTGAAAGCCCTGAAAGTTTCAAGTCGCTAGGTCTAACGGGAGCCGAGTTGAATAGCTTCAAAACCCTGTTCTTCACCCTTACCATGTTCTTCTTCTTATTCAGTTAGAAACCTGTCCTTTATTCTTACTTAATTTATTTATTTTATGCATTTATAATTTTATTACTTAATAAATAGATAATTTATAAATTCATTATTAAATAATTCATTCATAGGTAATTTTATTAATTGGTTAATTTAACAAATTGCTTTTATTCTTGCATATTGCCTCTACAAAAAGATGTGACCCCCCAAAAAACCCTCCGTGTAAAAATCTCGCACATAATATGTGTAGTGGTTAGTGAAGTGGTTAGGACATCTCTTTGGTTGGAAGGAAAAGGGCGGGCGGGGAAAAAGGATTGATGTCCACTTTCCCCGCCCGCCCTTTTCCTTCCAACCAAAGAGATGGTCTAACCACTTCACTAGCACCGTACCCGTTTCGAAATCTCCCCGTCGTTCCATGGAGAGACATTTTTATTTCTACACATCTATTTTATTAGTTGCTTGTGAAACGTTTGTCATTTGATACAAACTTCCACATTTTGACGAATGAAATACCTAATATCTCTCATTTTTTAACCATCCTGAACACGAATCTGATGATACAAATCCGAAGTTCTAGTTTTCTCAGAGAGTGGAAAACATGGCAGATTGTATACACAAACCTTTGAAAAGCCCATAACTGTACGGAGAAAAACAATCGTCGAAATTAGCTGATACTTCGTGGGTGCGTGCCGTTTGGTGTTCAAATGGACCTTTGTAATATCAAAGAGTCCTGTGATGTCAGATCATCATTTCCATTGATAATAACGAGGTTGTAATCATTTTTAATTTCATTAAAATCCCGGTTGATTAAAAGTATTCCTTTGTATACCTACCCCAAATGTATTTTGACTTTTAGGTTTGGTATTCTAAATAATTTATTGTAAATAATGAACCACTGGAATAAACTAAGGAAAATAAATTGTTGACCCTCTCCCCCCTCCCATTTAAAATTGGTAAATTTACGACAATCGTACAGTACGAAAATCGTATTTTTTTCTTATAGATTCGTTCATCGGCCGTCCACGGTACTTTGCCCATTTAAAATGAACTATTAAACACTACATGAAACTTTACAGCTCTCATGTTTCATAATTCATGGTTCATAGCTCATGAGCACTGGGACAGGGCCGAAGATGATCCTAGAAACCCTAAGTGAAAGGGGTGAAATGTTTTTGAAATGTTCAAAAACCGTAGCTCGAAAACTAGAAAGGAAATAGTAACGTTTTTAATTCAAATATGGGCTTAGTGAAACGCAAAAGGTGGACCTTCAGGTCAATCGTTACACTGGGGATTAGCTCATTCAAACAACATCTGGTTTCGTGTTATCGAGTTTCTCGGTCTGAAATACTTTTCGTCTCCATGGAGAGGAGGTAATTCCGAATATTTCTGTTAGTAGGTACTTTTAATTATAAATCGTTGCCGCAGCAGTTTCTGACATTGGCTGGGGGCATGTGTTTCGAAAGATGTTGACATGGATTATAACAAGTACTGTGAGATCATCTCGAGCAGTTTTCTAAGAATATTTATAGGGGCAGCGTCGGTTAACACTGGTCATAGTTAGAAAACCCACCCGATTCGTCGATGCAAAACTCCTTCCTCCATCCCTTATACGGCTGATCTCATCTAGATATCTCCACTTCATAATTGCCGGGTCGCACAGGATAATTGGTTCTTGCGCGTGCGTCTTCAATTAACGCCGTACGCGATGAAGCGGAGAAGGAGAATAAAATCTTAACGAGCCATGTCCTACCCGTTTACTAAAGGAGGCTATATATATCAGCTGGACATATATATATACATACTAGACCTACTAGACCGCTGCGCTGGCGTGGTCGGTATTTAAACGGGAGGGTTTGTAGTTGGACCGATGCTGGAACGGGAGCGCCCGGTTAGTTTCCATATACGGCGAGTCCTGGTGATCGGATTTGGGGCCAAAACTCGGAACACACCCTCGACCCGGGCGGTCAGTGGGAGTTGGAGGTCTCCTACAGACATACACATCCCTTTCGCAATCCTTTCAATGACCCTCCCCACTATTCGTCCTCTCGATCCACACGTGAGATACAACGCTGGACCGCTACTGGTCACTGGCCCAATGGAACAGCCCAGTCAAATATTGAGGATCGGCACCTTCAGAAGCAACTCACAAATCTTTCCAATAAGATCAAACGCAGAGGGTAGTCAAGAACTAGCTAACAGTGAGTAGAGCTGTTGGATGACCCGATTTGTACAAATTTACTTCGCCTCTTCAACATGTGCTACGTTGTTCGTTGTAAAGATTGGCGCATGATACGCCCTTATAGCGAATTTTCCCCGAATTTTCTCGGTCCAAAATTTTTAAAACTCGAAGTTCCGAAAAATTTTCATACCGAAATCCGTTCCGGACCATCCTAAATTCACTACCAAAAGACACCAAAATGATATGACCGACCCTCGACATCCCTCAACATCATTCTTACTGACGGTCAACAAATCACACACACTTAATATCTATTATATATGTGTCATTCCACACGATAACTCTCGATAGAATTGAGATAAAAAGTTCAAATTTGCACAAAAAGTCCGCCCTCGCTGTTTGCTATAAGATTAGTTTAATTTGATTCTTGACAGACGAATTTGAAAAAATAAAGATTCTGAAAATCTTTAGAACGTTACTACTCTTCCTAAAAGAAATCATGGAAACTGGAAAATCTCTTCATTCAATACGCTTTTCAACAGTATGGTCAACATTGAGATTATCTTGTTCCTTCGACAAAAATTCAAGTTAGAATGCAAATAAATCCACAGTGATGCAGCATGGCTATACGAGTTAATTTTCGAAGAAATAACTGGTTTTATGTAGAATGTATCCATTTTACTGGTTTTATAACACTTTGCCTCCATTTTTTCCGAGTACCTAGTAACTCAGTTTATAGATTTTTCAACGCTGAACACGATGGTGAACTCAAAACTGCGATATCTTATTTCAATGAAGATGAAGAAACGTGCTGTTACTTGTATGTTCTTCACAGTTATCTGCTCTAATCTGATAACGGGACGAGATATCAAAATTCGGTCTCCACCATCGCGTTCAGCGTTGAAATATCAATAAACTGAGGTGTTACTTGGCAAAAAAGGCGACAAAATTTGTTATAAAACCAGTAAAATGGAGATATTTTATATAAAATGAGATATTTCTCCAAAAATTGGGTCTTATGGCCATGCTGTATGACAGTGGATTTTTATTGATTCCCCCCAGGAAGTGCGCTATTGCATACCCAGTCTGCGAACTAAGACTCTCGCGATGAAGTCGTGGAAACCCATTTCAAATAGAAATTGAGGGTATTGAAATAATGATAATTTCCACTAAAGACAGGACGATATCGTCCAAACTGAACCACTCGCAACGAAATTGTGGAAACCCATGTCAAGAAAAACAAGAGTATTAGAAAAAATCGTCTATTTCCTCTGAAATATGAGTACTGTCGGTGATTTACGCATCGTCAGTAACAACTAGGTCTAACAGCGTACTCATATTTCAGGGGGAAACTTTTCATACCTACCTACCAATTCAACGGTGAAAAAAAAACTCGCAAATTAATCGATTAATTGCACTTAAGGCGATTTTAAAATTGCCAGCTTCCGTTTTGGGATTGTTTGTTTAGGTAAAATTCCTCAACTTGCTCCTGAGGCAGTCAGTCACCTTAACGTAAACAACTCAATCAAACGGATGTTGTGTTAGGAAAAAGCCCAAAATAATGTTAATTTTTGTAGGTAAAACGCCTCATCTCAATATTTTGGTGAGTTGAAGCGTTTTTCCTCAATACTAGCGCGAAAATAAATAAGTTTTGAGGCATTTTCATCCTAGAGTTGAGGCGTTTTACCCTAACATTGTCCAATTTTCGTATGTTTATGGTCAGAATTTCCCCCACTTCCGGTTCCAATTTTGAAATTTGGACCATCGAAAAGGCCAGGTCCAAAAATAGGGGGGTTCCGTAAAAACCCCAATTTCGTAATTATTGGACATAGGGCGTTTTTTTTATTTTACAGGGCAGAGTACATCAAATCATCTATTAGTTCACCAACATAATTCTCATACTATGATTAAAGAGTGCATCCCATACGAATCAGTGCATAGAATTCAACTAACTAAAATTCAACTATAAACACTTTTGAAAATAACTAAATGAAGTCGAAGTCGTAGGGAAAAAAGCAGAGAAAGAGTTTCAAATCTTGTCAGGGAAGTTGAGGTTTCGATTAGTAAACTGTACCTATTATGGAATGTTCTGAAACAATTGCTACAACTGTGACTTCTGAAATGCCAAAGTGGAATATAAAACTGTAAATAATTTGATTCAGCTTTTCAGATTTTGGTTCAGCTGAAGACAAAATTAAAGTTCGATACGGAAGTGGGATGTTTCTTTGGATTTAAATATTGTGGTCAAACTGGTTCGGGAATGAATATTGGAGCATGAGAAAGATTGTAGAGGGGTGATGACGGCGATTCCGCCGTTGCGAGAATCTGAATGATTCCAGCCTTAGGTCCAATTTCGGTCGAACAAGTTGACCATTCATTTCTACCCACCTTAAAAAGATCTCGTGACTTTCTCAAAAGGGTCCCCTAACTGTGGCCCTTCATTTGTAACAATATCATAGCGCCGCCAACAGCTAAACATTGAATTCTTACGGCAATAACTTATTCTTATTGTTATTGCACTTTGATTTTGTTTCAGAGGCAATCATTCCTTATCTTCTAGAACATGACAATTTGTTGAAATGACGGGTTTTTTCCGTCATAAACCTGGTAATCTAATAATCATATCTTTGATGGTTCCTCAGAACTTGAATTCAATTGACAATGCTTTGATTGAAAAGGATTGAGAAACATGCCATTTTCAGTTGCCTCTTAGTTGCACGATTAGTTAGTAGCCATCTCGCGCAGAATCCGTAGGATTTCATATTCGGTATTGAATTGGAAATTCCAATTTGGAATTCTTTATTTTTTCTCTCTAAATGTCACAATCTTAGATTTTTAAAAATCCACAGTCATGCAGCATGGATATAAGATCGAATTTTCGAAGAACTAACTGGTTTTGATGTAAAAGGTCTCCATTTTACTGGTTTGAGATATCTCCAGTAGGATCAGTGGAGGATGGTGTGGCCGTGGGAATGGGGGGGGGGGGGATATTATAAAACCCCACCGAAAGTCCAGAGTTGCCCAAAGCCCACGAACTGTTCGGCTCGATATCTCGATTTTCAAAGTGGTGACACCTCCTAAATTTCGAGCGATTGGTCAATAGATCCATACTAAGGCTGAGTTTTGACATGGACGTCTTTAGCGTGCAAAAAGTGTTTCATCAAAAAATTCAAATAGCAAAATCGCTATTTAAAAAAAATAAAAAAAATAAAACAATTGATTTCGGCATGTACACGTAGGAGTTGGGTAAAAATTCAGTTATTGTCAGTGATTCCCTAAACGCTCTATATGCAATAGAAAGAATTAACTTTGTCTATAAAATTTAATCCATGTGTCCCAATAAATAAGGTTATGAACCTCATGACCACCACCACCCCCTCCACCCACCACCGTATCAAAGTCTGGATCCGCCCCTGGGTGGGATGGTTGTTACTTGTGTGATGGGGTGAAGTGCTAATGCTAACAAAACCTGAACTATTGGTGGCATAATACCGTCAACATTCAAATATAATGTGGGAAGAATGTACACATTACAACTCACATACATAACCGACCGATCACCTATAGCAAGTTTCATTATGGTTAAAATGCCAAGTTTCATTTCATCTTGACTCCTCTCAGAAATTGTGCCAATTTTCGGTTTAAATTCCATTTGATGGATGGAAATTTTTGAACAAAGGAGCCGAATCGGTTCGTTGATGTCTAAAACGCAAAATGATGCTTTCAGAATCAATTTTTCCTTTTTCAAAAACGGCCTTGTTACGTTTTTCCCGAGTTCAGACATGAAATGATAAAAATGATTTTGAGTGTACAAGTAGGTGTTCATCCGTGGTTAGAAGGCTTCCTTACCCTCGAGAGTGAGGGAATGAGAACAATTGGCATACCTACGGTCCAACATTCTTACCCTTGTATGAATACCTTTGTACTCGTAGTCGTGAGCTCTCCAAGATCTCTGCTAACTCTGCTAACAGGTAAAACATACTCCTCTGCCTAAAACAGATCTTGATTATAATTTATTTATTTTATTTTATTATTATTATTTATTTTTTATTTTTTACTGGTAGATTTTAGTTTTGGTGCCCGACTGTGCGGTGTTATCGTGTCTCGTCAGGATGGTTATGGGATCCTTCATAAGAAGAAACCGGTATTTGTATGATGAAACGAGCCGCTAACAATGGCAGACCCTCCTCGCGATTAGAAGAAGATAACCCGTGACATCATCCGCTCAACTTGTCACCCAGTGAGTCGGAGGCGTTGAGAGACCACCCAAGTCTTGGATCATCTCAACGCTCGTCGAACGAATTCAAAACCGAGCGCAAATCCCAAGTTTTGGCTCAAGCTGATGCCACGATTCATCAAATAATCCATGAAAAACCATGACCATGAAAAAATTCTGCCAAGTAGAAAGGCATTGAATAGCTTCCTCTCTTTATTAAATGGGACTTGGAACCAATTGGTACATTAAATGTCTTTCTATTACTTTATTTAAAAGTCCCACACCCCTGTACGAGTTCATAAATCACATGTGAATTTTTACGTAACTGAATACTATGAATTGGTGTTCTAGTTTACATTATTGATTATAATACTGCAGGGAACGAACCAGCATGGTTTCTGACATTGTCATTAATATCGGATAAATAGAACCAAAGTTGAGAGTGTCAGATATATCATGTTTGCGCTAAGTCGTCATAAATCATTCTGATCGCGATCATCAATTGTAAAGGGACCTTCACGGACCTATTCCACACAAGTTCAACAGAAAGGTCAACATTAACAATATTTTATTATTTTCGAACATGTAATGTTACTAATAGCGTAGGTTATCACTGGTGTCAGTTAAGAAATACGTGTTTTAAATGGTCGTCTACAGTTTTTGGTCTGTATTTTCTGTTAACCCATTTCCGCCTACTGCAACATTTACGTAACTGACGAGGAGCGACAAACGTGATCTTATTTAAACATGAACTGACTGAGGACCCCCCCCCTTCCCGTAGAACTCCGGACATCCTCCACGTCATTTCAGAACAGTTTCGTGCAACTATCACGGAATTTCTGTTCATTATTGATTTTTGAAATGTTTCCTCGGTTTTTAGCCACTGAATAAACGGGCCCATTTCACATATGTTTCATTATTTCAATTTTGGTTTATTATCTTCGATAATGAACCATTGGAATCGCCCAAAGAAAAAAATTTTTTAACCCCCCCTCAAAATTTGTTGGTTTACGTTTCAAGATACGTAGATTCAGAAAATCGAATAAAAAAAAATCCGTCCGTCCGCCGTACGCCGTACGCCGTACGCCGTCCGCCGTCCGCCGTACGCCGTCCGCCGCCGTCCGCGCCACTTTGCCCAGTTAACGTTGAGCTAAAATTACGAAATTTGGTTTCTGGGTTCGGACCAGCCCCACAATGGTCCTCGAAACTTTTCATAACCCTAGGTGAAGGGGAAGGGGTTCAAAACGAATTTTGAAATTTTGAAAATTTCATATCTCGAAAAAGTCATATAGAACGGTATGTTTTTTATTTCATATTTAGATAGAGTTTGTTCCGTAGAATTTTTTAAGACCATCCGCAGCTTTGTACGACCAGCCGTTCGTTCACAATGACGCCTCAAAGATTGTGCCTCACAACCCGATCGTGAATCAAACTGTTGAAATACAGGTCCATTTTCATACTAACAAGCTCTTTGGAACAACATATGGCTTAAGTGATGTCGAGTTTGTTGTTCTGAGGTGCGTTTCGTGCTACGGAAATGAAGGTAATTTCGAATGTTTGTTGGTAGGTACTTCTTTTATAGAAAAATTATTACCGACGTAGTATTAAAAACCCCAGAATTATATCGTATTAATTAATCATAATTAATAATAATTATTATTAATAATAAATACAAATTATTAATACCTAACAATAAATTATAATAATTTTCACTAGGTACTTGATAAAATTGTTAATAATTAGTGATAATTAATAATAATAATTAATCTAACATTTACGATCTAGACATTTAGACCTAGTGATCTAGACAGAAGGGTGATCTGTACAAAGAAGATAATGAACCGTTGTGTCAAGAATTTGCAGAGTTTTTCCTATATCATTATACCTAATTATTGTAACAATTTGAAAGTATTTTAGCCCATTTTGGCTCATTTATCGCCAATTCATCATATATTTGAGCGTCCTTGAGTATCACACAGACATTTATGTTACCCTCGTCATATACCGTAATAGGTGATCTGATAAAAAATTTTCGGTTTTCAGTGGTGTTCTCACTGTTCGCGATCAAACGGTTCAACAAGCCATTGATATTGTTAGATGAAGGCTGCGATTTGGTCAAGAACTGTGTGCTACATGAGTCCAATAAAGTCACTTCGATCGGTACTTTCGAGCCAAAACCAGTACCTCGACTTTATATCTTATAAGATGGAGGTACTGGTAGGATAGTTAAGAGGCCGAGTGATGTTTGGATGGATCATCGTATCAATGTGTACCAACAAGCCCTGTACATCCCAAATGAAAACCAAAAAAAAATGCGATATCGGGTTGTGTGTGATTGGTTATATACCCTACCACAAGATATAATTCGTGCGTATTATCTATCACATTGCATACTTCAAGGTCTAAACAAGATTTCATATTTCTGTTATTCGATTTTGATTTTGGTAATTTTTATACTCACTTTATTCCTAACTTCCTACGTTCAAACCCGAGATATAAAAACAAATTTTCCCAGACTTTCCCCAGAATTTTCCCTGGTTCTTCACCCTTACCATGTTCTTCATCTTATTCAGTTAGGCAAGGCTACAGCCTCTCCTTCATTATTGCTTAATTTGTTTATTTTATTAATTTATAACTTTATTAATAAATAATTAATAAACGTATTAATAAATTATTGATTTATTCTTGCATTTTGCCTCTACAGGTCTTTTCAACTTCAACAAAAAAAATATATGATATCCCAATAAATACTCCGTAAATAGGTATCATTCTACAACAGCCTGAAAAATTTGTGAAATCCACTTTCCTTCAAACTAAAGAGATGTGCTAACCACATATCTAATACAATGTATCAGATATATGTCATATATGTTTAAATATATATAATAAAATATATAATAAAACGTCTCTCCATAGCGCTAATGGGAGATTTCGAAACGGGTACGGTACTCGTGAAGTGGATAGGACATCTCTCTAGTTAGAAGGAAAAGTGGAAAAGCGGGCGGGGAAAGTGGGTATCATTACTTTTTCCGGCTGCTGTAGAATGATATTTGAGAGGCGGAGTGATTTTTTGGGGGATATATTAAATATATAGTAAATTTTAGTAAATATAGTAAATTTTACGTATGTGTCATTCCAGACGATACCTAACTCTCGATAGACTTGAGATAAAAGTTCAAATTTGCACAACAAATCAAAAGGCTAAGTTTGGAGAGGGGCAGAATCGGGCCATAATAATGATAACTAACAATAATTATTCATCATTAACAATTCCTAATTAATAATAATTTACACTAGGTACTTAATAATAATGATCGATAATTATTGTTAATTGGCAATAATAATTCATAATAATTAATGTATCATTTGGTGATTTAGACAGAAGAGCGATATGCACAAAGAAGATAGGTAATAAACCGTTGTATCAAGAATTAGCAGAGTTTTTTAAATCTCTATTCAAATAAACGGTATCGTTTTTAGCGGTAATTCGAATAGACCTCAGAGCGTTTTACGACCAGCCGTTCTTCATACTGAGGATTCGAAGGTGAGCCAATAAAAAAATCATCAACGTGAGCGTTAACCGAACGGCGGCAAGTCGGGTCCATTATCAAAGAGGGGAACAGCTGGTTCAAACAACACACGGTTTTGTGATATCTAGTTTCTTGTTCTTTATTATACTTTGTGTGTCTACGGATCGATCACCCTTCTGTGTAGAACCATCTAGTATTGTGTTCTGGAGAATGTCCTTCTGTAATGACCAAAAAAACAATGACTAGAAGTTCATAAACGGTTTCGTATAGTTTGCAGGTTACTTAAATGTTTAAAGGTTACTAAATTCGCTCATTAGATTGCTGTGTGATTAAAACGCGTTATTTTGCACTCAGGAGTACCAGAAATCCAGCAAACGCCCCGGACTGATCTTGGAACAAACACCTTGGAACATACTTTATCACATGTTCAAGAGGTGGCGAGGTACCCGCAAAAAGTGGCGTCTCAGAGGCCTTGACCACGACCTGCGAAGGGCGGTAAGTATTCGAATGTTTTTCAGGTTCGCGCGCGCAGTCATTTTATGAATCAATAAATCATGTGGACTAAACGGTTCACACAGTTCCCATCAAGGCCTAGACGAGGAAATATGCACGTATTATGCGTCGCCCCACCTCATGACCACTTCGATGAAAGGCTGGTCCAAACAGGCGAACGTATGGAGAACGGACTGGGTCCAATGACGGCCCGAAAAGAATTTTAAAATCCCACAGGTGTTTTGGAATCATGAGTGTTGCCGCTTCGTCAACTTCATTGCGATCAGAACACCAGCTTTCCAACCTCAAAACACATGAGTAAACGAAAAATCTTTGTAACTCGACATTTTAACATATTTCTCATTCTCCCAGATTATGATTGATCTCCCACTAATTGCGACAAAATCAAAACGAAACACAATGTTTCACATCGTCACTATTTCCACTGGTTCTGGCGATATTCTCTATATAGTCAACTGCCACAGACACTATGTGTTGCCATAATCACTCATTAGCTAATGTTTTTATGTTTCCTAATTTCAGGAATTGGAGCCATGGGGTGCAACCAGAGCCGGAAAGCAACCTTCAAATCAATAAGTTCTCAAAGTATGATGGTATTAAAATCAATTAAAATTCATTTTGCGTGGGTCAGCGCGCATTTAGAAGTTGGCTGGATGTAAAGTCGAGCTACGTACATAATGCAATATCAATCAGTCAAAACGTTTTATTTGTACAGATCTTACAAGATTTTGGCAATCCATGACCAAAATGAAAAAGGAAAATACAAAGGAAAACATGAGTAGGTACTTCATGTTAAGGAAGAAGACAAAGTCAGTTGATTTCGTAGCGTAAACAGATCCCCATGAAGAAGGAGTACAACCTTCCTTGTCAAAGATCATCATATTGTGGTATTAATGGTTTGCTCTCTTAGTCTGCAGTATTAGGAAAGCACATAGATCTTCTTCTGAGCGTCATTAACATCTCATATCATCATATTGCAATAAACATCATCTTCCTGTTCTATAACATCCTTCAGTGGGGGGTGAATTTTGAAACTTATTCAATGAGAATTAGTTCATTCTGCTAGTAATTTAAAATGAGAGGGAGCATTATAATGTCATTACGACAATGGCAAATACCACTTTCGTTATTTTATGGGTAACCTTACCTAAAATTGTCGATTCAAACCGAACACTTCAGTCGTCTACTCTTCTTATTTCAATAGGTTTCCTGTTGATACATGCTTGGGTTCCGCGGGATTGATTGAATGTGCGTACAATTTCGAATCATTCAATTTTTCAACCAGCCCAATATTATCTTTTTTCCATGTTTATAGCAACCAGTACATTATAATAAACATGTATCTACATACGTTTTGTTTGCAGTCTTAGAAACTCGGATGTTTCCCTGAAAATACCCGTTTATCCACAGTAGCTTTTGTCCATTTATCCAGTATCAAAGGTAGCTTTCGTAGTATCATCAGCCCATGTACAGATGTCACTAACAGGACCTTTATTTATTTAACCTGAGAACTTGAGATTTTATAGTGTAATTTGTAACCCTTACATTACAACAAAATTCCAATCTGCAGATTGGAGCCCTGCAATCCATGGATTAGTCCAAATCCAACTTTGTAGTTTGAATATTTAAGAAATTTATTAACTGAAATTGTGTTTTTATCAACAGATCTGCAGACTCCAGACAAAAAGGTAGGTACATTTTTCTTATTTCAACTTGCATATTTATATAATTCTCAGATGGTTTATAATGGCACCTAGCCAAACAAGGTAGATTCCTGCCTTCTTTACACCAGATGCACCTTACTATCAGAATCATCTACTAGTTGAATATTTACTGATTTATTCTTGTTTCTTTTTCAAGGACAAAAAAGAAGAGAAGGTGAAAACTCCCATTATGAATATGAAAGTAGGTTTCTACCAAACTAATAAAATAAATACCTATGAAAATTTAAATTCTTAATGATGAAAATGCTTGAAAACTGAGATAGCTGGCGAGAGCCACTTCACATCACCAACCTCATAACTAGAGGAGCTGAAATTTTCGTCAGTTATCTCTTTTCGTCAATTATTTTTTCATCCACTCTGCAGAATGTTATTCCCTATCCAATAGTCCCACACTGTAAAATTGGATTTTTGGACGTTTGATAATAGCCCAGAAATTAAAAATAGCCACACAACCTTCAATGGTATCATACAAATCCGTTGTTCTTTGGGGGAAATATCTGAACCCCTTGCATTTGTCAGTCAAGGTGGAGTTTAAAATCATGGGCCAAATAGTTTATTCTAACCCACAGATTGCCCACTATCTTATTGATTTGAGTTAGATCCTCAACTAGTCTACGCTAAGTATAACTGATGATCTCTTTGACGAATAAACATCTGTTTCACATGTCAGGTGGTTGTTGGGACGGTTGCCTCCAACCCGGATCAACTGTTGCCAGAGATGTACGAGTCATTGTTGAAGATGGAATCCATACAATCATCTATAGCACTGAGTAAATCAATGTTTGCTGCTCTCGAAAAATGTCGTGAACTAGTCATGATCACCGACAGCAACAACTGCATCCAGGTAGGTTGCTAATATAAAAACCTTCACGTACCTATCAGTCTTCAACTGATATTATCAAGTCATTTTCAATTAAACGTTGTCAGTAAACAAGAAGAACCCATGGGACTTGGTTATGTTATACAGTATGTGAACACTCCAATGGCGCGGGTTTTGAATCATACGCCAGCTGAAATCACCGGCCAAATCGCAACTGTGTTCCAAGAGCACAGCGATCTTCAGCCAGCTATAAGGACGCTCGAAAGAGGATTCGAATGGGTTGGAAGAATACGGTGGCGCACAAAATCTGGCGACAGTGTTTCTCTCCAGTGCCGCTCAATGCCCCTTTCCCCCGCTCCATCGTAAGTTTGTTGATGATTTTAAGCAGCGACATCTCTTATTTAAGGAATACGAAATTAATATAAGGAATATGAACAAAACTGTCTTGAAACCGTAAAATACCACAACTTTCTGATTACAAAAATATATTTTACAAAATTGCTAATATGTCGAATAGATGGTGGGTCAGCCGTTATGACCAGGGCGCAACCAATAGAGCGGTGATACAATAATTGAATTATTCATGGTGGATGATATTTTATCCGTTTCCAAGCTACAGTATGCGACAGAGTGGGTGTTTTTGAAAAAAAAATCATAACTTCTTTGATTTTGCCCCAAAAAAGGTTTTATTGATATCAGGACATTCGTAAGGATTTACCATTTGAGAATATAAGGTACTAAAAATTACATCAGGCATGTGATGCCAGATTTCGTAAACACGTTCCAGTAGGTCTGCATTGATGAGAGTGATTTCGTGTTCGATTGACGCGTTCAGTTGTTGCAATGTGCGTGGTTTACTCTAGTAAACATGTGACTTGAGATAGCCCCATTAGCCCTGTCTATAAAGACATCAAACTTTGCATACGCGCATGTATGATCTACGATTTTTTTTTTTTTTTTTTTAATGTTGTTAGGACCCCTACAGGTAGTGTGTACCTAAATTGTAACCCTGAAAACCGTGTGCCAACTTCGTGGTGCTCGAAAAACAGCGACACTTTTGCACTAGTTTTCGTGTTTGGCCAAAAAAGCAGTTACGCTGCCTCTTGGCAAAAAAAAAATTCGCCCTTTATTTTTTAAATTAGTTGAAATTCCCTACAGTTTCTATGGTAGTAGAACTAAGAACTTACGTGAAATTCCTGAGAGAGCTCTGCAAAAACAGGCCATTTTTCCAAAAAGAGCAAATTTCATTTTAAGGTATTTTCTCTAGTCTCGTGGTACCGGTCAAACTACTGGTCCTATAAAAAGGTCATGAGAGAGTAATTTGAACGCTTTAACTTAAGGCTGGAATAGTGCTTCTAGACCGAATGGTCTTCTCAAAAACTAGCGAATACCGAAAAGCGGGAAACCGGTATTTTGAACCCAACTGGCTTGAAATGTACACGGCGTCATGAAGAAATTTTATATCATAGTCAGAACATGTTGGAACAAGATGGAACAGATTCTTATCTGGAGAAAGGTGAACACTCAATAACAATAAATGTATTTAAAAAAAAAGCGTAGGTACGAGGTTTTTCATTTGTTTTTTTTTTTTTTCGTGATTCGTTATTAGAATTGACACCGCCCATGACCCAAAAATTTAAACAAAGTCAAATTGATTTCAAAATGTCTCCAATTTAGACTGGATAATCAGTCATTAATAACGCATTCTTTGCTAGTCGCCTAAATTTTGATTTCAGTCGTCATACTGAGGGAGTTATAAGTGTTTTGAAGACAAGAACGATATCGAACAAATTCTTAAATTGAATAGAAATTCTGAAATGACCTCGACAGAAACTAATCGTTAAAATACTTCTATTTATATTGCAAATCGTAGAATTAAAATTAATCGTGGGAAGAGGAAAATTACATGAATGGCGTTGGTGGGGGGGGGGGCATGATGCTACGAATAAATTAATTACATTCTCTCTAGAAATATATTATAAGTCAATCCAGATGTGAATCAATGTCTTTTTAGTAGGTCTATCTGCCCATAGAGGACGTAAAAAGATGGCGGACGCATTCATTTCATGTCTTGTTAGGTATTTTTATGGTTTCAGATGTCCAACCTACTACCTCTATCTATTAGACAACCCCTCGGACTGCCATTTTCCACGTGGGAGTGTTCCATCCTTGCGAAAAGGCTCATATGATTTGAAGTCAATCATAAGCGAAGGTAGGTACCTGGATCGTTTGACATATCTGGAAGTATTTGTCAATAATTAGACTTGAACATGAGGGTGAATAGGAGGGGGGGGGGGGGTCTGTGGTGTTTTCTAAGACCACTCAACAGTACATACGCACATTCTAATCTACACATCATATTTGCCAATGTGGGATAACTTGGTACATCTATAGGCAATGGCAAGTTGATTCGTTGTTAGTTATCCTGCCTTTTTGAACCAACACAATCCAAGATAATGCTTCAAAATAGATCACACAAATCTAAACATCATGCTCGAAACATCATTGCAGTTCACCCCCAACCATCTTGCCCAACAGGTTCTGCTCGACGTCAAAGCCTTGCCAAGCTGCATAATCTTCCACTGGAAGCTCCAATCACGAAAGTCCTTTCCTTGCTTTGCGCTGCACAAGAAAATGCCCCACCCAACGTGATACAAATGCTTGAAGAGGTACGTAGGTGGAACTACCAAATATTAATTAAAATGTATTCGTTCATTCATCCAATCATTTTTCCTTTACATTTTTGTTCTTCAGGTGATGGACATATTGAGAACGACTGAGTTGTACACGTCACACCTTAAAACAGATAATTTACGGGCAGAAGATCCCCTCACGACCAACCTGATAGCTGCATTAGTGGCAGTAGGTATCCTCTGGTTTCATATGACGAGAGTATGAACAGTTCATTAGACCGATTGATACAAACTTGCTGCTCACTAAAGTGTGATGAACAGCTAGTCAATATAATGTTCTATCCCTTTAAGTCGCCATAATATATACGAATAAAATATTTCCCATTCCCCACTTCATACCCCTTGAAGATAAACATGAACAAATATTTTAATTGAAATAAACATAGTATAAATTTTAATAATTTAATATTAAAATTAAACAACTGATCTAGGATACATTAATTACAAAATAGTATACATCCATGTGGTGGGTTCCAAATAACGTCCCTTCACTTCAGCTCCTCCCCACACCTGTTGTCCCTTTATCTTCAACAACCAATCACAATCACCTCCTTTCACTTTTGTTCTGTATACGCTCACCTTTTTTTTACTTTGAGTTATTGTTGTCTACGAGTATAAATGATTTGATCACAGAAACACTAAGTTCAACTGTGTCATTACTTTTTCACTGGAAACGACATTTCAATAACTCAGTTTTCTATTTTACAGTCGAATATTTTTATGCTCACCTGTCAACTTTCAAATTTAATCAATATATCTTTCAATATGTAGGTTGAATGTCAATTGATGTTTACGTTGATTTCAGTCGCACACTTTTAATCATTATAATTATGGAATCATCATTGAATATACCTACATCTGTTAAATGGGTATCTCGTTGATTGAAATATTGGTCATACCAAATATAACAAACAGATGGTTAAGGTATTTCTAAGGGTGCCCCTAATCGTGAATTTATGTATAAGTATTGGTCGTATACCTAGTTATCATTTTTTCAATTTGATTCTAGAAAGGTCCTCCATCATCCATCATGCCGAGACGGAGTTCTAATGAATCGCCCTCCAAGAAAAAATTCTTATACAAGAAGAACACCAATGTTGTACTACCGGCATCCAAAGAGCTCAAAGAAGCCATGAAATTAATCAATACCTGGGAATTCGATGTCATACTAGTAGAAAAATTAACATCAGGCAAGTGAGTAAAGATGAACGATTACCTTTGAATAGCTTCAAATCAGTGACGTAAGTGTACATTGAGGGAGCGATAGGTGTGAGAAAAGGCTTCCATGAAGCAGGTAACTATATTTAATGTAGCTAATGTCTATTTTGTATAGGTAACTGGGTAGGATATAATATATTCTTGTCGACTATCTTGAATAAGGTTTTGTATTGTTTGTAAGGTTTTGTATTGTACCTGACTCAATTATGGAAAACAAAATATACAGGGAGGGCCCTCAAACAAAATCAAACAAAACAAAGACATGTTGAAGATTTATAGTAAATTTGATGCTAAATAAAAAAGTTCCATTGGACATAGGTCCAAGAATGTGGCCTTCTATGAGAAAAATGTACACAAAAATTTTTGAAATCGTGTTGTTTGGCCTCTTTCATGAATTACTCCCAAACGGCTTCATGTCTCAAAATACGTATCGAAGAGAACCTTTTACAGCATTAAATTTTGAGTGGTATAGTACTAAACGAGCGTTATTATCTTAATTTGATACCGAGGAATGATTTTTTTCAAATGTTAGTAAATCTTTTAGAAGGAGAAAGTTAGGAGGTCAGTATGAATGTTGATCCTACCTCAACACCTGGACAGAGTCCGGTTGATCCGCTATGAAATGAAACAAGAACATTTATATCGCAGGTATGAAGTATTTGAATCGCAGTTGTCAACAGCGATGGGTGTTGTGGTTCATGGGAGCTCTGCTCAATTTGAATTGTAAGCCACACAACGTTGACAACGGCCATTATTGTTAATAGCATTTTATTTGATCAGTAGTCTTAGTATTTTCTCTCAATAAATGTGTTTATTTTCTTTTTCTTCCTCTAGTTATATTCATAATATTTTCTGCTATCCCTACTCACCCTAGAAAATTGTGACGGATACTGTTTATTTGTGTGTATCTACTATACACACAAACTAGTTGTACTCGATGTACTAGTGTTTCTCAAGAGCAGTATTAACTTTTCTTTTTTTTTCAGGCCACTTATTTATGTCGGAATCAAGATCTTCTCAATATTTAATGCCTGTAAAGTACTCGGCGTGGACGAGAAAACAATATACTGTTGGCTTGTTCTTATGGAGAATAATTACATCCCAGACAACAGTTACCACAATTCTACTCATGCAGCTGACGTTCTCCAGGCGGCAGCCTGTTTTCTTTTAAAATTGAGGAGTAAGAAATTACTCGAGCCGCTGGATGAAATTTGTTGTTTGATAGCGGCTGTTGCTCATGATCTTGGTCACCCAGGAAAGTCGAGGTGAGACTAGAGGAGACACTCCCATATGTGATACGTCTGATACCTAGATGACACCTTACTATTTATCTATTTCTTACAGCCTTTACATAAAATGTTTAACAAATTCCTAATTGTTATCTTTATTTCTTATTTGTCTATATCTGATAATCCAATTTTATAGTGCATTTTTGACCAACGCCGGGGACGACCTCGCCCTCCTTTACAACGACATCAGTGTCTTAGAACAGCATCATGCATCACTCGCTTTCCGGCTCACACTAGCTGATGACCGAGTGAATATTTTGAGAGGTACATTCGATTACATCGCATATTCAAGTAGTGATAAAACTTCCTTTGAGCGGTATCATTGATTGTATACCATTGGACCACATGATCATTTCAGGATGAGATGAGTAAAAATGCATTATTCCAAAAAACTTGAAATGGTGTTCAATATTTCCTCAGTGCTTATTTGGAACTTTCCATGGTACTGGAATAATTCAAAAGTCTGTCTTCTTTGATTCTAGGGCTGGAAGAGTCAAAATATAGTACTGCCAGATCATGCATTATAGATACTATTCTGGCTACTGATATGTACAAACATTTTGAACACTTCACGAAATTCGTCACAATATTTAGCAAGAGTTCAGAAGATGTCCCTGAAAAGGTGATAATTAACTGGATAAAGACTCCATCAATTCTACCCGTATATGTGATATGATAAAGCAGTCATTATTGTGGTGTAGATGTTGATGTGATCAACGCTGATGTTGTTTTTCATAGAATGAGAAGCTGGGTGAGATCGAATCTGATGTGAACCCTGAAGATGTGGTGGTTGTCAAACGTATGTTGATAAAGTGCTCTGATGTAGCCAACCCTACAAGACCTCTCCATCTCTGCAAACACTGGGCAAAGAGAATAGCCGAAGAATATTTTACCCAAGTAAGACTCAACTCCTTGCAATAGAACATACTAAGTAGGTACAGAACAAACTAGGTTTTCTAATCCAGTTCTACGAGAGGGAATCGTTTCAACTATATATGTTGGATGCTTTTCGTCCTTTTACATAGTAGCGCCGAACCAGGCTGAGCACAGCATAGGAGGTGTGCTCGGTCTTCGTGAAGGAGGGAGAAATGTGATGTCACAGCGAGAGAACGGGTTTCTTATTATCAAGAGACGTAAGATATGATAAGTAAAAGGCAATCGTCGTAAGTTTCTTCATACTAAACAGCAATTACAATAAAATATAGAGCTACGGTTTTAAAACCGTTAACGCTCAATCCGTTTGCATTAAACCACTCACTTGAACGTAAAATAGATGTAGAACTGTTTACCGCAAAATCACCCAGGTTGTCAAAATGTGCTCACGCAATATCGCAGGCACTCTATGACTGATACTTTTAATGTTGATTAAATATCGAAGTACTGGTCGCTTCCTATGTAATTTTCTGGTCGCTTCCTTTTCTAATTTTATATTATAATCTGTGCATAAACCTATGGTTTCCCTCACCTCCATAAACCTGGAATCTTCTGTATGACAGGAAGAGCGGGCTCCCTAGCCCGATGTTGTACAGATACATAAATAAAGTTATTCTATTCTATTCTATTCTATTCCTCTTCTTTACCACATCTCAAGGCCTTTAACGGATTCGTTCATTCCTAATCCCCCCATTTGTACTTACTATCTCCTTCCTTTTGAACTCGAAAGCAGTTCAATCCTAGAAGCCAAACGTTGAGAGGTACATGAAAGCCTTCGTGAAAGTTACATGAAAGCCTTTGTGAAAGCTAACAGTCTGGTTTGTTTCATTTTTTCAGACTGATGAAGAGAAGGAAAGGAACCTACCAGTTGTAATGCCCCTCTTTGATCGAAGCACCTGCTCAATACCTATTTCTCAAATGGGTTTCATGGATTATATTGTCAACAACATGTTCGAAGAATGGGATGGTGTGTAAAAATCTCATTACCCGTATTTTATGTAATAACATTTGAATCAGTCGTTTCAGAAACCCGACTGACTAGTCCACAAAACCCAAGTTACCAGGAAACGCGAAAAACTGCTGACCTCGCCCATCTGCCATAGATTTGAGATTTTCCAATACACATGGTTTTATTTGGCATAAAAGAAATGTATGAGTGAGCAATTTAAAAAAAAAATTGTTCTTAAATGCTTCAAAAATGGCTTTGAATTTGGACAAGTCGTGTTTCTCCTGACTCTCAACTTGAAATTCAAACTCTTGTCGTGTTTTTTCGAAGCATAATGAAGTTAATGTGTGCAGAAATGACTTTTGTATTATGGATAACATTCATTCAGATAAGACAGGAATAATTTTAAAAAACAGGTACAAAATGTATTTTAATTTTTATATTTTGGTTAAAATTCAATTATTTGTGGAGATAACATGATTGTGCTTGATTACCACATTAACCACTTTTGTTCTCATGGTCAATCTTCAAAAGTTGACATTTCAGGTAAATCTTTATCTGAAATTGGCCAACTATAAATTTTCTCCAGAACAACTTAACACTTTTGGTTTATTATCTTCAATAATGAACCATTGGAATCGACCAAAGGGAAAATGTTTTAACCCCCCTCAAAATTTCTTGGTTTACGTTTCGAAATACGTACATTCAGAAAATCGAATTTTAAAAAAAATCTGTCCGTCCGCGGGACTTCGCCCAGTTGTGGACTTTCAGCGTTGTGCTAAAATTACGAAATTTAGTTTACGGGTTCGGGTCAACCTGGAGGCTTTTCACATGCCTGGACATCAACCGTGCGTGCGAGCGCTCAAGAGAAATACGATCAGTCCCGGACAAGTCGGGTTTCTGCTGACACCCTTTTATTGAAGCCCCTATACAACACAGCTGCAATGCCCGGGCAAGTCGGCTTTTACTTGCAACGTGTAGCTCAACCTAAAAGGATGCAGAATCGATCAAAAAACGGAAATCGAATTTTTTGGACTAGTTTCTGAAACGACTGATTCATTTGTATTTACAGTTACTTAGAGTTCAAGGTGAGATATGGCTTCAAGGAGGCAATATTACGATTGGAAGACAGTAAATGCCATTGGTTCAGGATTTCCCTGCTAGAAATATACGTACGATCTGCCACAACCACAATTGATATTGTAGATGTAATAAGGGAATGCTTGTTATTTATTTTGATGGGGGTTCAGAATCTCCTAGTAACTGTTTGATTTTCATTTTATATTGAAACACAGTCAAATTCATTGCCCCCACGCAAACTACACCACAAAAATCCATTGGAATGAATACCTACAAAAGTTTGAGAGGGGTTCTAAGATGTGAGAAATTTGCTCAATGCCGTCCGTCATTCACAAAAAAATAAAGATGAAAAACAAAAATAATAATGTGGCTGAGCACAATTGTATTCATAGTCCTCAAGAGGATTCACTGCTTACTTATCAGAACAGACCAGAAGTGTTGCTAGGGAAATTTTGATAGGTAATTGGGGAGAGGATTCTGCGGATGGGATACTTGGGATCCAATTATATAATAAAACTGAGTTATCATTCTTTACCTCTTCATCATGTTATTGCATGACAGCGGTGTTCGGTGAAATAAGTCAGCGTGTAATTTTGAGCCCGAAAAAATGTCAAGTTCTACCGGCCTCTTCGTTGAGTTCTTCACAACACGAAGGGACATCGTTTTCACTCCGCCATCCCAATTCAACTTCAAAAAAACTGGAGCTGTGGGAAAGATGGTTCAAACGATTTGATCGATTATTGCCAAACCATTGTACCTAAGCTTTATCTATATAACTAAATCTAAAGATGATTTTCGTATTCCTTGGGTATTTTCGAAAAATTTCAATAGGTACTTTTAGGTATTCGTTTCGCGTGAAATGGAGTCGAACCATGCCGATTTTGAATTTGGTGTCTGTCTGTCTGTTTGAATCGTCTGTCCTTCAATCACGCAAAAATGGCTCAATGGATCGAACCCTTCTCCTGTTTTTAAATGTTTCCGTGATCGTGGAAGGACATAGGGGGGTTCACTTCCGGATCCGATGCATAGGGGTGGGGGTTTATACGGAAGCCGAAATATAAAAATCCTAAATTCCTTTTGCTAGGTTGCATTTAAATACGGGAGAAGGGTTTAAACGTTTAGCAAAATTCCGTTTGCTAGGTTGCAGGTAAGACAGCATCTTTCCTAAATTCCTAAACTTTTAAGAGTGGCATATGGATCCATCCCGAGTTCTGCCCGTCCGGGACAGGTAACAGAGGTAGATGGACACACGCCGACAGCTAGTATAATATGAATTATATTTCACTTCCCATCACGATCCCCAGTCACACGCTTGGATGGACAGGATTACTGATTCAGTACTTTTTGTATCCATTCATTACCATGAACTTTACGTAGGTAATATAAACGTGTGCAAATCTCGATCATTTACCAAAACATTTTTAATAAATTATTTTGATTGCATATTTTGTCCATTATGAATTGGGATACAAGGGCCCTTATTAGTTTCAAGTTTATTTTAAAATGGTGACACATCCTCTTCAGTCAACCCAAATTTCTTATGTTTTTTTTTTAGCCTTTTTGGAGATGCCAGAAACTTTATACAATTTGAGGCGGAATTATGACTATTGGAAAGATCTTAATGATAAAGGATGTGTCGGAATACAAGAGGATGTCAAGGCGAAGGAAGAAGAACCGGAAAATGTTCAAACCTTGAATGTGTAAAAATCCTTGATAACTTTTTCTCACTTTCGTACGTTTTTTAAATTGAATCAGTGAAGAATTTCTCCATTTTAAATCCAATTTTGTACTATAGATTGTTGAAGTGTGAATGTTTGCTCAGATAATGTTAATAAAATAATTGAATTATTATTTGTAACTCAAATATCCTGTTACTCTGACGATGATGAGGAATTCGCATTACTGTTAACCTTTATATATTTGGAGGGTTGTAGGAGGTTGTAAAGAAAACGAGGGATAATTCTTTCCGAGCTTTCGGCTTTAATAAGCCATCTTCAGGGGTAGGTATTTTTTCCTCGACCCAGTCTCTGTTTCTTTCAGATTCTGAAAGAAACAGAGACTGGGTCGAGGAAAAAATACCTCAATTGTACGCGCTACTCATTCTCCCAATAAGGGTTGCCTGCAGGTCCCCATATTGAAAACTCAATCATTCAGGGTCCCTTCCATCCCGCAAATTAGCGGAATTCACGCGAGTTTCAGCCCTCGTTGGTGCCCCGAGTTCCCCTCGCAATCTCCATCCTACGCTGAACGTGGTGAGCAGCACAGCACCAGGTAAGCCGTATTACAGTAATTCCTGTCGGGCAATTGGAGTTATGCCCTCACTTCTGGTTCAGCCGTTTTAAATCAGCGAAACTCCTTGTAGTTAAATCCCCTCATTACTCCAAGTTGGTGGTGCGGGCCGTTTTCAGGCCTTCAACCCCCCTTAGAAATAACTCAACAGTTAACGAAATATCAGTTCATAACATATGTACCAACTTTTTGTCAAAGAATCAAAAAGAAATTGCAAAGGTTCTAAATAATTCAATAATGTGAGAATGTAGGAAAGATGGGGCAGTAACATTAACTTAAACTGATCAAGGTCGACATAAGTTTATTTATAAGTACATCACAGTCATGAAAATATATGAAATCACAGCAAATTTTAATAGTGCAGAGCTCCTTCAGTCATCTACACTTTGTGAATCCAGACAAGTGAAAGATGAAAAAAGGGAAACACCTGTTCGGAAAGGGTGAAACATATTGCATCACAGGGCTTACCCAAAATGATGGATTGATCCCTGTGGGATTAACTGACGAACCATTCCTTAAATTTAAATCATGTCATAGTATTCTTTTCACTTTACCCATTAAAAACTGCGAAAAGTATACAAGCATCCTCAACAAGACCCGTCTGTACGAGTGGAAGATGAAACAACTCATGAAAATAAGTTGAAAATTGCGACGTTGATGCACAATCATTCATGGTTCAAAGATGTGCGTATTTGTGTCAGAACGAATTTTTATTTCCTTTACCTTCAGTAAATCCTGCCAATTCAAAATGGAGGAGAACCATAAAAACATAGGACGAGCTGCCACATGTGGCAGTTGCAACCCTGATCAATTTCTGATCACTTCAGGGACAGTAGCACGTATAGTTTGACTCTTGAACTAGATGTCCAGTCATCCATTATACAAGTATTGCCAAGAGAAATTGCCCAAATTCAATGTATACTGTACAGATACTCATACGTTTTGTGGGATTTCCACAAAATAGTGATTTGATTAAACGAATCTGATGCTTGCAAGAATGCATACACGTATCCAGTTAAAAATGTACCTAATCCATGTTTTAGCCAACACCTTCTATAGTCAAAAGCAGCTTGGAGGATCACTGAGAGAGCACTGCAAATATTACATAAAAGTAAACTAATGGCTTCCAAGCAAATGTAAATGAAATGAGTAAAACTACAATAATATTCTGTTTACAGAAATGTATAAGAGTTTCAATTCACATTGGCGAACATGATGGAACACTAACCTTCATACGTCATACAAGAGCTTGAATAATAGTACTGTAATGACAATGTTTTGTAAGAGCATGAAACAGAAAACATGAGATTCATATTGTATATATTTTATACTATCTTGGCCTTAACACGATATTTGGCAGGCAATAAACATTTTTTCAAGCCGTTTTAGTAACGGTTATTTACAAACAGGAGATTAGAGCTGACTCGATTTTAACCCTCCGTCGGTCGCAATGTGCAAATTTTGCACATTTTTCAAATTGCCACAGCTCCCCCCCTCCTCATAACTGTGCAACGCTACTTCACCCCAATTGTCATTAGGATGTAAACTAAGGGATAATTTATTTAGAATGGATGAAAAATGCTTTTTTATTATATTAAGTCCCTTTTTTTAAGGGAGAACATCAGGGAGATTTAAGGGAGAACATCAGATTCTGTTACCGGAAGATTTGGCTGAATGCGGTAATTTCCAAGATTATTTTTCTTGAACAGTAATTCCTTGCTGTAATTTTCAAGTTGGATCATATCTCATCAAACATAATCCATTTTGAAAGTCCATTAGTAATTATAATTGAAATCGAGAAGTGCCTCACGTTCCCCAAAAGAAATTGGATGGTCGAATAAATGTATTAACTAACTATACTGAAGAAAAGCTGGGGAACGGGAGGGGGTTTGTACGGGTACATCAAAATAGTTTTCAGATGGAATAAGCAAAAGGTTATATCAGTTTAGATCAGGAATTAAGACCTTCCCATGCATGATTTATTATTCTGTCTCTGTTGGTCAATTTTGGGTTTTTTATGTTTTTCTAGTTACATACTTAGCATTAAACTTGCAGTACAAACTAGGTACTGACCTAATGAAATCATATGATCATATCAAACTAAAATTCCAATGAAATCGTTTGATTCTAAGATACCAACCATAATCCACAGAAAACTCACTTCTTCACATTTTGGATATGCAACGTTGTTCCGGCCACCCATTCAATTGATGAAAAATAAAAGCTCTTAACCATAGATAACCACTTCGTGCAAACGAGAAAATATTGACGGTGCTATAAATATACACAAGTAGGGCATTCAATGATAAAACTTATATTCGTCACAATTTTCAACGTGGAAATTAATCATAGAGCCCGTTTTCAAAGTGAATGAATGCACATTGTCGGGAAATCATGTTTATTTATACCTCGTATTTAATTTTCTGGAGAATCAGACTAAATGAGGCAAAATCAGTGCACGTTGACTTCACTAATAAGAAATGCAACTATGTGCCTGCTTCCCTCAATGGACAGGCAATCCCATATGCTAACGAAGCAAAATATCTTGGAATGACACTTGATGCCAAACTGAGATGGAAAGAGCATGTAAAAAAGAAAAAAACCGAGCTCACAGTAAAATTCAGAAAAATGTACTGGCTTATGGGTAGGCGGTCAAAAATGTCTATTCATAACAAGCTCATTCTGTACAAACAAGTCCTGAGACCCGTATGGACTTATGGTGCACAATTGTGGGGATGTACCGCACCTAGCAATCGCAACATTATTCAGCGATTCCAGAATAATGTTCTGCGTTCATGCACAGATGCATACAGATACTTTCGTAACGACCGATTACACTACGAGCTTCAAGTGGAATCGGTCAATGAGGTCATACGCAACCAAGCCATCAACCACTTAATGAGGCTACAAGATCACGTCAACGACGATGTTGTCCGACTCCTAGACACAGATGATCTACTCCGAAGATTGAAACGTACCAAACCGCATGAGCTTGCTCAACTAATGTGAAAACGACAGAACAATATAAGACTAAGTGATGTACTTTAGTTTTGAACATTTAATTTAAAATTCAACATACGAATATTGCTTATAAGTTTACTTGTATATACTTGGCGCAATAAAATATATTAAAGAGAAAAAAAAAAAAAATTAATTTTCTCTGATAATAGACGTAGGTTACAATTAAATAATTTCTAATAACTGAAATACGATCACAATATTTGGAATAGAATGAAATCGAACAAGGTCATAGGTATCATCTCTGAAGTTTTATAACATAGATAAAACAGCTTGACAAAATGAAAGCCATTTTTGTATATCAAAAATCATGGCTCGAGGATTACCTGTAAATTCCGCGTCTATTCTAGTGGATAAATGATAATTTGTCATGAATGAAACAAAGGTTATCGTTTAGCAGCATACTGCAGTGAAAACAAATGAGAAGGTGTCCTACTATCATTCAAAGCAGAGAGAGGTGATGAGAAATACTCGTTGAAGCCCACAATAAACGGTGTACGAATTCAGAATGCGATGTGCGTATGTTTGGACCTTGAATTCACGGAAGGACTGGACGGATGCGCATAAAAGTGGGACCAACGAATTTTGCACCCCTGAGCGCATCCAGATGTGCAAAGCGTGATACATCATGAGCATGACACAAGTTGATAATATCAACTTATACAGGGTGTGTCAGAAGTCATGGTCCACCCTTTTTATCTCCGTTGTTTGGAGGGTTAGAAAAAAACTTCAAATCAGTAACCCCCCTTAATTTTTTGCGAGGAATTCAACTATCAGACTTTCGCGCGTGGCGCATGCGCGCAAATGCGCGTAACGCGCACTAACTTCGTTATTTTAAGTGGGAAACCCCATTTTTTATTTCAGATTCGGATTCTACTTAGGGAGTTCATGTAGCAGGTTGCTCCTTGGTTTTTGAGCCCGACGAAGCCCATGTCCTTTATGGGCTTTCTGACAATGCCACAATCTTCAAAAGTGATGAGTTCCAGAAATATTGTACTAATAACGGCATATTCCAGAAGTTTAGCGCCCCAAAACCACCCAGCAACTAATGGGTTCGCTGAACGCAACATACAGACACTCAAAAGGCGCCTCAAGGCTGCAGCTGACGAACCAGGTCCTCTTGCATCAAAACTCAGGACTATTCATTATCGATACAGGCAACGCCCCTAGCATCAGGACAAACGCCTGAATCCTAATGGTTTTAACAAGAAAACGAGAGAAAATCAGTAATTGTGTTATTTCATGGGTGACAGGTCTGGCCTTAACAAACTATGAGCCAGTGGTAAATATGTGCATTTTTAGATTGATTATTCATTTGTTTGTCTAAATCAACCTTAGAAATGAAATTCAACTAAGAGTAGAAAAATAAACCAAGTTCTCAACTTCTTACAGCATTTATTCCCGAAAGCGATGAGTGATGACTCATGTTATTTACAGTTTGAAATGTTTGTTCAATCAAGGTGAAATATCCCTTAAGACAAAGAGAAGGTGGGTGAGAAGACTGAAGCGCACAGGATCTCTTCAAAGACTCTCCAAAATCCTGATTTATCGAAACTGCAACTATATTCTGATTTATAATGATAAAATTAGACAAAAAGTGGTAAAAGTCTGTTTTTTGGAAGGTTTAGAGGGTTGGGAAGGTCCACCCTACCGCGCATGAGTGTGTGGAAGAGCCCCAGGTTGAGTTCAATCTATCAAAAAGAGGTGACGTGACTCTGACATAACCTACGGGTGCAGCATGACATAGTAAAAAATGGATTCACCCTCGTTAAGAGACCCCTCCCAATAACTTAGATTTGTCAACTTCTTTACTAGAGTAGATCACTGAACCCACGATCAGTGAGAGAGGTTGCGATTTCCACTCTATAAACACTTACAGAATGAGAAACATCGTCAAACTTACAACTGACATGTAAGTCAGATATAAGAAAGGTATAGAACTGGTTGGCATAGCGCTGTTTAACGTAAAGTGACCTAGGGTCTTCTCTGAGAACGCTTTGAATAACAGATAACATATCGCCTTTGTTGATTTTCTCCAATTGCTCTCTAGCGTCGGGAGTGAATATTACGTTTATTTGGCCTGTAGGTCTTATCCATGGAGGTACCCGTACTGGCTAAAAAAAAAAAAAACCAAAAACAAAACAGAATTACATCGAAACTGTATAATTGATATTAATAATGCAGCAATAAAGTATTGTTATAAAACTCGGCAATTGTATCATTAGAGAGTTCTTGCAGCCAAAGTTACGAACGCATTCGTCTGACGAATGATGGACTAGCTAAGCGAGCGACGTGAATGCTAACCTCGCTCCGCTCTTGATTTGTTAGTTGCATTCGTCAGACGAATGGTTGACGTGTAGGTAGTCAAGGTGACGCTAAAAAAAGTTATAGTTCGATATAGTTCCGTCATTTGGTTGAAAACATGAACAATTCGAAAATTATGTGACCAACAACTCAACTCAAGTAAACACTCTGTCAGACAAGTGACAAATGCGGTCCATCGATATAGAACCTGCAGTCCTCGTACACGTTCCTAACGTTTATAGCGTGAATTTTGTGAGTTTCGCAATTAAAAGTTTTGTTCATTTTTTTTTCTTCATTATATAATTGAATTTAGAGACGATTTTCGTGTTCCTTGGGTATTTTCGAAAAATTTCACTACAGTTATTCGTTTTGCGTGAAATGGAGTCGAACCATGGCGATTTTGAGTTTGGTGTCTGTCTGTCTGTTCGATCGAACTTTTCTCCCGTATTTAAATGTTTCTGTGACCGGGGAAGGACATAGGGGGGTTCACTTCCGGATCCGATGCATAGGGAAGCCGAAATATAAAAATCTTAAATTCTTCCTTTCCGTGAGACAAATGAATATTATTTTTGGCATTTAAGATTATAAGGGTTTCTTAAGGGACATGTAAGAGGTATAATCCGTAAAGCGGCAGGTAAGAGTGACAGATGGATCCATCCCGAGTTCTGCCCGTCCGGGACAGGTAACAGAGGTAGATGGACGCACCCCGAGTTCTGCCCGTCAGCGACGGGACCGACAGGTAGTTTATTAATAAACGAAGATAAATTTCCGTAATAACGGTTTGGTTGTAAGTAGAAATCATTATAACATTCTGAAAATTCATTTTTGACCAATGTTTTCCAAACTTGAAACCATACAAAATGAAAACGGGGGTAGTTGTACGCAAAGTAAAATTCTCCTACCCTCCCCTTTACCTCTTCTATGCACCCCCCTATCAACGAATTACAATTGATACAGGGTGATGTATTCAGTTATTGTTTTTTTTCATTTTTATTAAACCTTTTTATTAGAAACTGACAATGAAAATTATATAGGTACAATTAGTGGAAGAAGTGGCGTACTCCCGCCTTTATTACAAGTTCTCAATTCAAATGTGGTTAGTTTCCACGTTAGAAATCACTTCGAGAAATCAACACAAATTTTCTCGAAGTGATTTCTAACGTGGCAACTAACCGCATTTAATGCTTAACAACGATAGAATGTTAGCGAAAATCATCAGAACTATCAACTGTAACGCTTTTTCATAACGCAACGCTTTTCGAGTCCATTTGCCAAAGTAAAGACATGAAATGTCAAAAAGACACGCCGTCGTTTTTCTTCCTCTTTGTTGCCACTTAACAAAAACTGTCGTGGAACGCTCACGAGTGGGTAGTTATGGTAGAACAACTGAAAGCGTTTCGCGAGCTGTACGAAATGGGATTAATCACAGCCGCCGAGTTTGATTTAGCTGTAGAAGGCTACGAATACATGCGCACACGTATCGGAAAAAGATTTACGAATCCATTTCATACATCGCAATACAACAGCAAAATATTACGAACAGCAAGAGAACGACAGCGGGAGAACGAGAAGAAAACATTGGGTCGGACTGGCAGTCAGTACGTACACGTTTGGAAGGTTCATTAGAGAGAAGGTTATGAATCCACTCGTCTTCCTTTTCGTTGTCGCACTCGTCATAGGACTCCACTCGGCTGACGAGTGAGCATTCGTCTGAAGAGAACGTTCGCGCATGCGCACACACCTAACACTTACACGTCACCTCTTCGTTCGTCAGACGAATGCAATTGTAACCTTGGCTGCAAGAACTCTCTATTTTACTGTATCATCAACAGAAAATCATGTATAGAGACAGTGGACTTGGGTGGTAAAATTATGATAAACCTCTTTGGACAACACTGAATCATGTCTTGAGAACCACAGCAACCGCTGGCTAGTTGTGTAATAGTAAATTGTTACCTGGACTAATGTGTGAACTAAAGTAGGACCATCTTCATCAGATTCTTCACCGTCAGGTGCTTCTCTATGCCCTGGACAGACGCCTGGAGATCCTGGAGCAATAGGGATGTCTCTTACATCCAAAGTATCATCTACTCCTGCTCCTTGCTGTAGAGGGTCGTCATACTGTGGAATATACGGCTTTATATCCAGCACTGGAGTTCCGTCAAGCATGTCGACGCCGGAAAAGTATATGCATGGCCCTGAAGACACCAAACAAAAAATAAATTGTCTTCATGTTGAGTAAAACTGGGGCACCCTTAGGTGAATATGATTACAGGTAAAGGTAAAAATATATGCGTATATGATCGAGTTCAATTCACGTGCTTTTGGAAGTATCAGCTCTTTGCTGTAGTCTGTGTTTGGAAGACAAAATATGTGGGCTTAAAATAATCGTGGATTAATTCAGTTTTTGGCCAAGATTTTCCTAACGGCAGCGCTTGGCCTTTTTTAGATCTGAGATAGGGGACCTTATATACCTGTATAACATACATTGCGATCAGTGTCTGACATTAGTCTAGGCCATTACTTTGGGCTCTCCAATTGTAACACACGACTATACTAATTTTGCGCCCTGATTCAACGACGTTCGTCCTCCAGTCTACCTGCTGTATTACTTTTTTTCTCCCCATCAGAATCGATAATGGTGATAATAAGTAAAATAATCAATGCAGCAAGGCAGAAAGCATAATTATAGAAGAAATAAGAGATTTACAACAGTAATTTCACCACTGTAACACTGTTCAGTACCAGATCTTCACTATTCAATTGATACTAAATACCAAAATCATTTGTAACCAACCTTCAACCATGTCAATCTGGACAAGAGATAACCCTATTGGGCAAGGTCGATGTGGAGACCTTGTGGCAAAGACACCTGTCTTTTCTCCACCAAGACGTGGGGGTGCCACTTTTGCATGAGTGTGTTTACTATTGTTTTGGTTGAAATGGAAAATTATCCTGGAAAGAAAAGAAAATCTATAAAATATTTGTTCAAGTAGGTGGCAAATAAGCTCGGAGGGGGGGGGGGGGGGTTGACTAGCTCAGTGATGGTTAATAAATTATGTATAATATAAATGATATTAATATAATAAATATATTATATGGATGAATCAACTCTTTAATGCTGAATTCTCTCCTGTTCACCCTAGAGCGCTGAGATTTGGCACACATAGTTTGTAAATCAAATATTGAAAACTGGCCATGGGGAATGATTGGGAGGATGTAAAATCAGCTTCGTGAGCGATACAGGTGAATTCTCTCCAGTTCACCCTAGGGCGCTGAAAAGTGGTACACAGCCTCTTGAGGCCACAGGGGAGTGATTGGGCGGGAGTCGCATCAGCTGAGAGAGCAATAATGCATGTGGACCCGTGCTTCGCACGGTTAACGGCTAGCTTATGGATAGATAAATAATAACAATAACAGGCATTATACTCACCACATGTGAGAAAATCCAGACAACCCTTCAAGAGAATGCTCTGGGTTTGAGAGCACTCGCTTATCCAATATAACCCTGGCACGACTATTAGCACAAACCCCTGGTTGCCTTGGTACTGCTCGTTTCCTTGGGAAAATGGTAGACAAAACCCCAATGGGTTTCATGATTATACCGGAGTCGTGTGAAACTTGAGATCTTTCCTCAACTGGATCAGCTTTTTGACAACCCTCATATGACCAGGATTTCAGCATATCAGTCAATTTCTCAACTTCTTTTTCCTGAGTGATTTTTAGGGTTCTGATTTGTTTTCTGAAACAACATTATAAGATGAAGAATGATTGCAATAAGTACTTGATATATTTTTTTGCAGATCACCCTCCTGTCTAGATCACTAAATGATTGAATAATAATTATTATTAGTTATCAGCTTGGCCAGTATGAACAGACCAGACAGGCTGCCGCATGATTCACCCTCATGATGACGACTTTTGATCTGCTGTAAATTTGAGCCCTCACAAAGAAGGAACGGCGGGTCGTACAAACCTCCGGATGGTCATAAAACATTCTACAAATTAAACACTCAAGTAATATCAAGCTACTACTTACTAAAGGAAGAAAAGAAGTCAATATTGTACCAACCTCAAATTGCAAATTTCATTTCTAGCGGTTTTTAATTCCTTCATCACGTCTGCTACACTCAATTCTTTTTTGGTGTCCATCATAGTTATTCAAGTTCCAATACTTCCCTGAAAAATAGAGTTAGATAACATAGATATAGGGAGGAATTTGTAATAAATAACAGATATTAGTTATTAGTTTGGGATTCGAATGTGCTACCATTGATACCAAGGGAGTATGACATACTCCCCTGGGGTCAATGGCAGCACATACGGTTCGACTCTCAAACTAATAACAAATGTACGTTATTTACATTGTATACACATTATTTACATTGGCTATACAATGTATAGCCATGGCCTGACCCCAGTCCCATATAAAATTTTCTTGCAATGTAGCTCCAGTAGTGTGGATGTAAATCAAGTTTTTTCTCATTGCTTTACGCTTATTCCTGCCCTCAATAACTTTGATCGTTGAGAGCTTATTACTGAAAGCTGTGATTCAAAAGCTGAAAAATCAATTTGTGTGAAAGCGTCCCATCTACAAAATGAGACGGAATTTAATAAAATATATTGAATTTTCAAAAGTAGTACCTAAGTATACTCAAAAAGTTAAATACGACATTAGCCGTAGCGGGTACACCCACATAAAAACCATTATACTCAAGCCTGAAAACGAGCTGGAAACACCTACTGCACTTGAAGTGAATAATAATTATTCAATTAAAGTGCAGTATTATAATGCAATATTATAATTGTTATAATACTGTACGCTAAGTACTGCTAGCTAGCGAATACTGACACAGATTCATTAATCGGATAAGAAACTGTGAAGGTAGTTTTCATCAAAGATGTAGAGTTTTGATCAAGTCGAATGCATTCGGCTATGTAAATTTAACCACATGATAAGAATCCTAAAAACCATTGAACGCCCCAAGGCTTTCACGGCCCATTCGAACGTCTATACAATCCTTGAAATTGAGCGAACTGGAAGTGAGGTCGAGTTGCATTGCAGGGTCAATGTCAAGTTTTGACAACACACTAGGGTATTGAATCCATCAAAACTAGCGAAGTTTATTTGAATACAGCGTTCAACATCTTCAGCCTAACTGTACACGAAGCGCAATGGTACAATGATTTAATCATCTTCAGGTGCCAGCAGGACCCTGGTTTTATAGGACATCGAGTAAAAAAAAATTCTATCTGAGTTTGAATAGTGTTTGTTTACCTTTACACCAGTTGGAATGAAGAAACACTGAACGGAATACAGAAACTACAACAACTACAAGTCATCGATACTTCACCCGAAGTATCATCATCAATCAACGGAAAATTGTTTACTAAACTGCAGAATCTGATTCAAATTTAAATAAATAAAAAAAGACATCACCAATTGATATACGCGAGAGCATCGGAATCGTGGATACTACTCTCCGGAGCGTCCACACCGACCTCAATGCGGTCAACCTGCGAAACTCAAGTCATGGAAGAAGTGGAACTCCTCTTCTTCCATGCTCAAGCGCTATCCACACTATCCACAGAGGTGGGGGCCGGAACGGTGTATTTTCAATGAGAACAAGTAGTAATTAGTAGGGATGGGTATCGATGAAGTAGGGGGAAAAACCTAGGTAGAAACGAAACAATTTAATACACCAATTATTAATAAGATTATTATTGATAATTCATTGGTATATTTTTATAAAAACAGAAAAACTACCGTAAAATACGAGTATACAATTCTGACCACAAATAAAAATACTTTTTAAAAATTCAAGTCTGTTTAGAAAATGGTTTATACGTATTATACAAATAACCATGGAAGACATGACAAATAACGAGGAAAATGCAAGTTGCTAGCGCTTCAAGTAACAATTACCTTCCTAAGCAAGTGACAATATAACCTTCTCAGCGATAACCTTCCCACTCCCTATCAATTTTCAATATCGATAATTCGATATAATCAAATAATTTGATCATAAATACAATAATTTTGATCATAAATTAATAAATTGATCATTTATACCGATCTGTAACGTTGTTTTCTTTTGATGTCCCATCTTTAGTATCATACCTGTTCCTTGGGCCTCAAAGTCTCGTAGGATTTTTCAAGCTGAGAGTTTACGTTATTATAGTATCCATCCAACAATTTTAATCAAATCATGGAAGAAGTGTAGTTCCACTTCTTCCATGAAGTGTAGTTCCACTTCTTCCATGAATCAAATCTTCAACAAGTGTATTCAACCAACGTGCGCGATGTTCTTGTGAAACAACCGAAAAGAGAAGAGCACACACGCACTCATAACGAGTACTGATTAGTGATAAGGTTGACATAACAGTTATTTTGTGGCGGCTTCGGTCTCTTTGGTCTTAGAATTTTCATTTCTTGGATACCTGACATCGCAGTGATTCTGGTAAGTGCAAATAGTTTTTTTTAACATGATTGAAATGTAGTTATTTTGTTTGAGTGCCTCGGCAAATTGGCGATATGTTTTTGAAGTTCTTACCTAGTAGCAAACGTTAGCTTCCCATTACTTGAATACACGCTCAAATAATTTATTTACGGATCACTTACATCCTCTGATATAGTTTCCAATATTTAAACCAGATCGGTTACCCTTGGTATTTATTCAACTTTTCATTTTGTTTGACATAGAATTGAATCGAAATCACAATCTTGCGCTCGTACTACTTCCTCAAACTATATTCAGTCAACCAATTTGGTGGCAATTGACCTTCCATCTTGATGTTGGAGGAAAATCACGGAGGATAACGTCTGAAAACCGTTCAGGCTTTTAAAAAGAAGCCGCCTAATTCAGGCTACCAAATTCTATTGGGACTTCTGTCGGTGGTACGGACCCAGTGCTTATAATTAGGGGTGCACATCTACCGCTAAATTTCTTACCTAGTACATATCGCACGATGAGAGCAGTATTGACGTAACTCAGAAATGTACTCGTAGTTTCGAAGTGGACATTCCGAACCCCGTCCAGTTGATCTATATGTCCTACTAATCTGAATGGTACTAGTCAGTTGATTGGGAGAAGACTTCGCTGTTCACACACAATTGTGCGAATATGATGAACCAAGTAGTTTTGAGAAAACCGCCATAAATGATTTGATGATTTTTAAAATGAAGATTATCAACGTCCTATTTTCATACATTAATCATGTTTTATTTATTTTTTTTTTTTTTGGTCCAAAATTTCTTTATTAGAAACTTAACATAACAATTGAGCTTGGCCCAACAAGTTAGTTTACTTTAATACTATATTCGACAATGTGTAGAGTTCATAGCCCAATATAGAAAAACCAAAAAAATCTCCCTTACAGGGAGACCTTTTAGATCATGGATATGTCTTCTCAAAATCATACCGATGTAAACAACGGCTAGGTACTTACTTATCTGTTGCGAGGCAAACAATAGGTCGTTTAATATTCAACTTGCGATCATATTGTTATACCGGAAACTTTTCTCCTCGTTAGTCAGAAGAGGTACCCGGTAACGAACGGATAAACGCGTCAACCTGCTGTTGAAAGTTCCTCTGGCGGTATATTTGTACACGTTTGTCTTGGACTTTTAGCCATCACCGAAATTATTTTTGATGAAATATCAATATCTATATCCAACGATATCGGTGTAAACAACTGCTAGGTACCTACTTATTTGTTGCGAGGCTAACAATAGGTCGTTTAATATTCACTACAAGCACTTTTAGTTAGGTTTAGGAGCCACCCAAAACCGTAACGAAAAAATTCTTATGATTTTCACGTACAACCAAGCCGTTGGTAGGGAAATGGAACTTCCGTAGTGTTCATCGCACATAAATCTTTCACCACTCACCAATCGTCTCCAACCACCGGAAGTGTCCCAAAAAACGTTACAATGTTTTTTTAATTTTGTTTTGATGACGGAAATTTTTGACTGACCCCCAGATAATAGACATATCCATGTCAATAACTTTCCCACAAGACTTGTCACATCACGTTACTAGGTCGAGAGGTTTCGTTCTGGCAAGACGTCGGGTGACGTTGCTGTTGTCTAGTAGAGGAAGAACTCCTGGGTTCATGTGTTAAATCGCAAGGTCCTTAACCACCTTGAGGTCCCGTATGTACCAGGGAGCGTTGACAATACTCCTTAGTACCTTGTTCTGAGATGTTTGTATGATCTGGATTTTTTTTTTTTTTTTTTTTTTTTTTCGTGCAACCCCTGAGCTGGATGCCATACTCCCATGCAGGCCTTAAAATTTGCTTGTAGATAAGCAATTTGTTGTGTAGAGATAGTTGAGAATACCGGCAGAGCAGCCACTACATTTTTTTGAACTTGATATTTAATTGATCTCTTTATTTAATGACATGCTCCTTCCATCTCAGTTTCGCATCAAGTGTCATTCCTAAATACTTTGGTGTAATGGCGTAAGGGTTTTCACGCCCATTCAACATAACTGGTATTTTTGTTCGTAAAGTTAACATGAGTAGACTTCAGTTCGTTGAGTTTGAGTCGCCATTTTCTTGTCCACTTACTGACATCGTTAACACTGCCTTGTAATTTCCTGGTTGCTTCCTCTACCGTGTCGTCAACCGCTAATAGAGCAGTATCATCAGCAAAAGATGCAATTGTTGTGTCGTCATTGCTAGTACATCACGTGTAAATAGGAGATGGAGCAAGGGTCCTAGCACGCTACCTTGCGGAACTCCTGCCCTTATTTTTTTGAGACTAGAATACTCCCTCATGTTTCACTCTAAAGTTTCTCTCAGCGAGCTATGATTTCAATATTAAGTAGAATTGCTTTGGTAGGTCTCTCTCAAGTTTGTATTCAAGCCCTTGGTGCCAGGCTTGTCAAGCGCTTGGGAAACGTCCAAGAAGGTGCCTGCGCAAACCATTCTCCTTTCTCAGCAATTTTCAATTGTATCAGTGATATGAACCACTTGATCGATGGTAGATGCTTCTCCCTGAAACCGAACTGGTGACCGGGAATTAGTTCTCTCTCTTCGACAGTAGTTTTCAGTCTTCGAGTAATCTCTCAGTAGTTTGGAGTAATCTCTCAAACAGTTTCGAGATTACTGGTAGGTAGCAGAGATATCGGTCTGTCAGACGTTTTGTCCTTAGGGTCCTTCCACGGTTTCAGAATCATGATAACTTCTGCCACCTTCCAGCAGCGGGGTACGCATTTCAGCCTCGGTGCTGCGTTGATAAGATACAGAAGCATTCGTTTGCCTTCCTCCGGAAGTTTTTTAATTATATTACCAGTAATGAGATCACCAGTAATGAGGTGCTTTGTTCGTTTTCAGGCCACGATTCCCATCTTTAGGTTCACTTAGTGTAACTGGTCGTATGTCTTCTATATCCATAGGGGAAGTGAGACTCGGTAGCTCACCATCATCCTCATGACTTGAGTTCGGAACAAATGTTTTTTCAAGGTGGTCAGCAAAGACTTCTGCCTTTTCAATTGGGCTCATTGCCCGTTCCTCGTCTTCCTTTTTAATTGGAGATACGTATTCCTTCGTCTGCCCAAATGTTTTATTGATTCTTAGAATGAGTTACCAAAAAAACTGCTCAATTTTTGTTGAATATTGACGTACCTAATTGATTCAAAGGACCTACTATGTACAAAGTAACACTTTTATTGCTAAAAATGTACTCGTATTTGAACAAAGTATTAATATTTTTATTGCATAAGTAAATAGATGGTCATGTTTTAAGGACTTTCACTTAATGTTTAGGCCTGAACTGTTTAAAGAAGTGCCATAAACCGTTTACGATCTCACAGATTTTCGTCATTTTCATATCCTAATTTCACTAGAGCACTTCAGTACCTACATTACACATTTATGTGTCACTGATGTTGATGATCCTCGAAACTATTCTTAACCCAATGTCAGTGGGAAGGGGGTTAAAAATGAATCAAAGGTGGAATTTCTTGTTCTGAGATAATTTACGTGACTTAGGAAAGAAGGTTATTTTGGATATTGGATGGATGTAGACACAAACAAATAATTAATACAAAGAAAAATCAATACAATAAATGCGAAATAGTTTGCCATCAATATACCTAAATGTATAAATGAATTATCATCAATTGTATAAATAAATTATTTAAAATAGACCGGTCCAGTACAGAAGATAGAATTGTCCGAGAATTTGTAGCGTGTTTAACACTCAAACGTAGCAAGAAAATGGGTATATGAGCTATATTTCAAAAACTAAACCTGATAGCGAAAAACGGGTAAAGGAAAACAAGAGTATTTGAAAAAATCCTGTAATTCCATTGAAATATGAGGAGGTACACTCTTAGAACGGTTTCGGTGATTAAACCATCGTCAGTAACAAAACAATACTTGTTGTACAATACAAAAAATGTAATTGTCACAGGCTCTTGTTGATGATTTTCATTGGCTCAATCTTCGAGGCCTCACTGTAAACGAACGGCTTGTCGTAGAAAGCTACGGATGGTCTTGAAAACTCTCTCAAACTCGCTCAACGTAAACCAGCTAATTTTGTGGTGGGGGGGGGGGGAGGTAAATGTTTTTTCCTTGGTCGATTCCAATGTTTTACTATTGAAGATAAATCAAAAGAGTAACCGAAGATGGGCGAGGTGGAAATCTGACGACTGGTTCCTCTCAGTGAAGTCATACGTACGAACAAACCCTAATTGTTTGGCTCAACCATGATTTGTTGTGATGATTGATTGGATGTTTCGCGTGTTTCTTGTGTGTGACTGTCAGCGTTTTAGAGCCGATCCCTGACACTTGAGATGCCTCGTTTATCCAAATGACGCTAATGTTAAATTAATTTGTCATAATGATGACCTATAAGTACAAGCCAACGCTCCATTAGCCACACCATCAAAACATGAATTTTGGACGAATATTCCGACGCAAATCCGTTTATGAGAATTCATAATCCATCCATGGATTTCAACAAAAATTATAATATTATATTGTGTATTACTGTGTTTAAAATCCAAAGTTCGGTGGAAATGTTGCTACTAACGTACCTTCCTTTCGTACTTGGGTGATTCTCAGAAAGTAGGATATTCGTCACTTATTTTCTCGAGTTCAATTTTTTTTAATTATTTTTAATTATTTTTTCTTTCGTAGAAGGTCTCCTAGTGTTCGGAATTTCGGAACAATAATTCGGTCGGTTGAGTGGTTTGTGTAAAAAATATCCATAAGTAGTACTTATGTATGATATTTTTTATGGTTAAATAAATTACTTAGTGGACTGTATTTTTAATACAGGTTTTGTTGATATGAGAATTGCGGTTCGACAGCGGGGTTTACTTGTTGATTATTCTCCTAGAAAATTGTACTAAGGTCGCTGGTTATTAATCGCTCGGATCCACCGGGGTAGTAATTGACAATCGTACTGCGGGAAAGGAACTTATGATAGAAAAGTGTGAAAAGGTTGTTGAAAAGGTAGAAAAAGGATGAAAACTCACCGAAGTCTCGAGGCCAGTTGTACTTACCCCCGGCCGGGGGACGAAGGCAGCGAAGTGTGCAGTGCTGTAGATGGCGAGGGGGTGAAGGGAAAAAATGGGAATTTTCATAGGATAGAGGAGGTTTGCGGTTTTCACTATTTTTGTTGAATCAAAACACTTTACGCAATTAAACTCGGATACTACCGATTCTACTCGAATGATTTGAACTCGAAAATAATAATTTGGTATTAGCAAGCGGGTTGACGGGTGGCGGCATTAACAGCTGACCTCGATGGGCCGCTATCAGTGTAAGATTATTTAGCGACATGAATCGTCATGAACGTTATTCAACGTTATGAACGTTCATTACCTGTTCTTTGGCCAATACAACTTATGTACGGCGATTCCACCGGAAATGGCCCAACGAATGGGTATTCAGCTTTAAAATGCTAGGCTTCTGTACTGCATGCTAGCCCTCTCAATTTACTGTCTAGCTATTGACCCATCAATGGCGCCAGGAAGCGGCACAATGGCGTTGTAACGGGTGACTCAAAATTACGTGTTTGGCATCATGAATTCCATACTGCTGAATCGATTTTCGAACTAACATACGTTGATTTGGTTATTGCACCAATTCTGGCGCCAGTACTAACGGTGACAGTAAAAAATGCGCGTTTCGCATCGTTTCTTCATGCATTTTGGAAACCTGAATCGATCTTCAAACTTGATCAACTTTGAAATTTTTCAAAACATGAGTGAGTTTCATAAAGTCAAAAGGTAATAATTTTATACAACAAAAAATAATTTCAGTTACAGAATCTTTTCCGAAATCAACCTGTTGAATATTAATTTGTATGTTTAAAAGTTCGCAGATTTTTGAATAATGCAAGAGATTGTACTCAATTGATTACGTAAGTTACTTCAGAAATTCGCGTGGCTGAATTTGTTTTTGTCTTCAAAAGTTTGGCTCTAGCACTTGAAAGTAGTACAACCTACATAAGGCATATGAGCGGGATTGATTAATTCAGCTTAACACTATTTACCTCGTTTTCATAACACCATCGCAAGTGGCATTTTTGCCAGTGGTGTACTGAATGGTTCTGAGATTAAGTTTGACCATTGAAATAAGTTGCTCATTCCAACGTGTTATCTCGCGATTTTCAAGGTATTTACAAAAATAAATGCTACAACATTCTTAGCTAAATATAAAAGTCATATTTATGTATTTAGCCAATAATGTTGTATTATTTATTTTCGTAGATATCTTGAAATCATGGTATAACGCGTCGAGACGTTGAAATAAGCAACTTATAACCAACTTCAAAGAACTTATTTCAACATATTATGTTACCATCGTTGTATGGTGAGGACAGAATCCTGTTTCAGTTCGACGTGAAGCACCCAATGAGCTATTGCAACTGATGTTGAGAAACTTTAACAACATGTTTAATGGAGGGAACCTCCCGGACAACTTCCGTAGATCTATTGTGTTTCCAAGTAAGGTGATAAGTCGGACCCTTCCACGTTTCTTGGCATATTGTGTTTGGACGGAGGTATCAAGTTGTACTCGGGTATACTGGCGGTGAGATCGGCTGATTGAGTGGAGATCAAGAACATTTTGTACAAAGACCCTCCTCGATTGCTCCAGTCAAGACGATCTTTTTCACATTCACCACCGCAGTTCGATCAGAAGAAAGAGACATTGCTTCTTCGGAGGTGGTGACACTGCCAGGAACATCCTTTGCAATGCCATGGCTTTAACAAATAAAGCATGTTGTATGAATGAGTTGACTGCGCATTCATAAACTGCTCTAATTTTCGCGCATGAGGTCAATGTTTCCTCTTTTTGAAGCATCTTCTGTCGAGAAAACAAAAATTTAAAAAAAAAGGGAAAAAAAACGTGCGCACGCCCTATTGATATCCAAAATGTAAGAGCTATAATTATAATTTAACCTCTATCCACTTTTAATAAACAAGCACCTAAATAGTACATTGTGCCTAGTTACAAAATAGGATAACAGTTATAGTTCTATAGTTATCCTACAATGAGCATATGAACCCTGAAGTGGTGCAGTGATAGCTATCACAACAGCACTGAACCACTTCAGGGTTCGTATGGTCATTGTAGTTTTTTTTAAATCACGTTTTTCTAACACTGTCTTCATTTTTTTCGTTTCTGGTTGAAGATCAAAAAAAGGTCAGATCCCTGAGACTGAGGTCTTGAGTGTATTCGGTTGTTGAACTCAGTAGTGGATTCTAATAGGGGAACAGAAGTGCTTGTGTTTTCGTGTAAATCACATTTTTGGTTTATTATCGTCGATAATGAACCATTGGAATCGCCCAAAGAAAAACATTTTTTAACCCCGTGTCAAAATTTGCAGAGTTTTTAAACACTTGACTCGACTTCTTTTGCTTTGTAGGTACCTATCCCGACCAATTGCACTCGTAGCAAACGCATCAAACGACAAAAATGATTGAATGAACACAGAGTTAAAAACAGATGTCACCGCGTGAATCAGCGTTGAAAAACAATGAAAATTCATGTGCCACACTTGGGGTTTACAATAATCCATTTTGATGACTTGGCAACTTTGCGCGCTGAACGGGTTCCGCGCTACAAAAAAAATGAGTCAGGTGTCAAATATAATATATATTTTTATATTGCGGGTAAGGATGACCAACACTAGTCGTTGTTATTGTAGGAATCTTCTATATCTTTTCCTAGTCACAACAACCTCCACTATTTACATCAAAAGGGAAGACCAAGATGTCCCTACTAGAAGATTCCTACAATAACAACGACTAGTGTTGGTCATCCTTACCCGCAATCTACTGTTTCCTAGTCACAACAACCTCCACTATTTACATCAAAAGGGAAGACCAAGATGTCCCTACTAAAAGATATAGAAGATTCCTACAATAACAACGACTAGTGTTGGTCATCCTTACCCGCAATCTACTGTTTCCTAGTCACAACAACCTCCACTATATTTTTATATATATTATATAAAAAAGGGGTTCCCATTTGAAAAAACAAAGTTGACGCGCATTGCGTACCGCGCAATTTTATAATTTTTGAAAAACTAAGAAAAACATTAGGTATGAAGAATGGCGTAAGTCCGAATTTTTTACTCCGACAGTTAGAGAAAATAAAGGGGGGAGCCTAACTCGTCGACCAACCTGTATAAATAAGTACACCTACTAAATACCTACATTTCATATAACGGTTCTAATTCAGAATGTTCCAAAACTAATTTGAATCGAAAAATTTATACATTCGTCAGAAATCAAGTTATCTTGCAATTTTCTCAGTCAACGCAAAATAAATTTAATAAATCAGGTATAATAAACCAATGCCCATCAATAAAGCGTCGGGTGTCGGCCTCTACTCGAATAATTGACCCATCCAACCCACGACTGATTTCCTTCGGGAACCTGAGGAGAGAAAATTTTTCAACTACTTTGGTTTTAAAACATATTTGTATAATAACACCAGTGGATTAGACAGGAATTTCGTTCGGGTGGGGGTATTTTGGACCCTGCGGCTCCGTATAGCACCGTATCCAACCATTATCTGGTCTCGATGTTAAATGAATCAGTTCATGAGAATTATGGTTTTAGTGTCAATGTATTACAGTAGAGCTTCGAAAATCCGGATCGGCGGTTTGAGACATTGCCTGAATTTGAACAGAGCGATGAACTTGACGCAAGGGAGTGGTTTGAAAGTGATGAAAATGCCCCTGGTTATCAGCGTTTGAAGGATGACGAAATAGTTCATCAGGTAACTGAGGACAATGATGATGGAAGCAACGCACATAAGAGTGACGACGATGAAGAAATGGATGCTGAAGAAGCTGCCGGTCCTTCACACTCAGACGCCTATGGAGCATTCCAGACAGCTATGAACTGCTTAGAGGCAACCTGAGGCGACGGCAACACAATTCGTACTTCGTAAGACTGAGAGATTTCGCTGGAAGTAGGTACTTCAAGTCTTGTACAAACAACAATTAAGGTCTTTTTTACTCAGCAAGTTTCCATTAACTAAGTACTGCAGATTCTTTTCTTTTTTTTCTAAAAAGCATTGTAGAATTACTAATCATAATTTTCATGTTCTTATTCAATATACATACTTACTTTATTAAAATATTTTGTGTATCGTATTTTTCGAACCCTTCTGCCTCTACTTTGCAATATAGGTGGCTCCTGACAGTCGATACATACTGTATACAGTTATTGAAAGCAGATTTGAAAATCCGGATGGGTCCCAGTCCAGATCGATCCGAATTAACGACGCTCCAATGTAAATGCATTGTTGTTCGCTGATCATGTGATTGATGATGCTGGTTTGACTCATATCTGGAAGTCAAGAAAGATACAATAGGTCGGCTCGAGTGCGGAGGTGGGGGAAGTCGCATGCCCGACGAATGATAGTGGAAGAATAATTAGTGTGGGTTTGAAATGGCGTCAGTTCGAAACTACTCGAAAACCCCACCTATTCCGACAGCAAAAACAGGAAAACCGAACCTGGTACTGCGCCTGCTTGGTACTGGTCCTTGTTAACCAGGCTGATGTCGCATTCGTGCCCCCCAAATCAAATCAGCATTTTGATGGAGTAAAAATGGGTGGTTTTATGCAAATTTCTGTATTGGCCGTTAGTGGTTTGTACGGCGGCGACAGGATGACGACGAAGGGGAATTGGGGTGGATGAGGGCGCAGTCTCCCAGAACTGGGACGGAAGGGCATCGATCGAGATATGGAGGTGATCTACCGGGAGCTTTGGGGGGTCGACACGCGGTCGGCAACATGAACTGCTCCGGTGTCACCGTTCCATACCCTTCACCAGTTCCATGGGTAAATCCGTTCCAAGAATTGACTCCTCGAAGGACTGATGTTTTTGACTCATTGACTTCGTATTGAACTCTTCTAAGGGGAATCCGACGTGTAGAAAAAAGGCTTTCATAGTGCGTGCAGCATGCCCCAATACAGAACGTCCTTTTGGTTTATCTTCCATAATAACCCATTGGAATCGACAAAGAAAAATAAAATGCCACCCCCTCCCCCTCAAAATTGGTGGGTTTGCGTTCCAAGATCAATTCAAATGAGAAAATCAACGTGAAAAAAATGATGATAATGAACAATCCACAATCCAATGGCTATAAAAGCGAATTTTCTAAGAAATGACCGGTTTTATGTGAAATATCTCCATTTTACTGGTTTTCTAGCCAAGTTTGTCTCCTTTTTTGCCGAGTGACACCTCAGTATATACATTTTTCAACTCTGAACACTATGGTGAAGTCAGAATTGCGAAATCTCATTCCGTTATCAGATTAGAGCAGATTAACCGCGAACAACCACGTTTCTTTATCTTCAAAGTGCTCTAGTTTGAAAACGGAATAAGATAAGTATAAAATGTATTAATCAGTTTTGCAGCATTTTGCTTTCATGTTTCTGGTTTCTGGTTTTGTCTACCAGAAACGTGAAAGCAAAATGTCGCAAAACTGACTATTGAAATGTATTACCTAATCAGTTTTGCAACATTTTGCTTTCATGTTTCTGGTTTCTAGGTTTCGTCTACCAGAAACGTGAAAGCAAAATGTCGCTAAACTGAAACGTTTTGTAACATTTTGCTCTCACGTTTTTACCGTTTCTGACTTCTTTATTGACTTCTTCTGACTTTCTTACTGACTTCCGTTTACCTTATCGCAATTCTGACTTCACCATCGTGTTCAGCGTAAAACAATATTTGAAATGAGGTGTCACTTATAAGACTGTTTATTTTTGGAATTTATGGGTCATCCCCCCCCCCCCCCTCAAAACACCCGTGAACCCACTTAGAGTAGAAATTTATGTTTACGAGCTCATTTAAAAAGCTACAACGAAACAAAAATTAGATCTTCACATAAAGTAAATTAGTTTTCTGCACTTTTCACGTGCAATAGTCCCATTAAATTGAAAATGCCTACGTCGTAATTAAAAATTCACTAACTGGGACGGGAAGGACAGCAATGGCGGTATTTTGTTGTCTAAAACTCGTGATAACGGCCTTTCTCTCCTTCCCCCTCCATCTTCCCATCTCTAGTCGACAGAAACGTCACAAGACATGAACATTATACCCTACATCAACCGCCCGAGAAGTGGAAATTGGGCAACTAACATTAGTGAGAAGTTAAAAGTCGTATATTTCAACAAATTTTTCGTTGGTTTTTGGAATACGATTTTGAACCTTGCACCATAAAAATTCAAACAATTTCAGTCCTCACCCTCCCCCCACAGCTTACTAAGGGGTATTCTATTCTCTCTAGGCTACTGGGGTCTGTAGCCCCCCCTCCCTCTCCTCATCCCTAGACTTTCATCCTAGTTACGACAATGGTAGGTTCAACTGAAAACCCAAGATACAAATTGATACAAAACCCATTGATACAAATTCCATTTCACACATAATTTTTATAAATAAATGATAGACCATCACTGAGGTAGTAACCCCCATTTTTATGATTGCATGAGCAGTAAGTACTAATCCATGGTACATGTTCATTGCACATGTACCATGGTTTAGTACTTACTCCCATAGGCTTGCGCACTGGCGGGGGAGACCACCGACGTAATACATGTATATAAGCCTTGAAATCGTACTTTTCATTCGACATTTGAAAGTCTTGAATCGTAGTGGGGGTGCACACATCTATAGTGTTATTTAAGTTCCGAATGATCGAGGATTACCGCTAATGGAACAGTCTAGGCGTCAAAATCTGTTGAATCCGAAGGATTTTAAACGAAGAAACCTTTTTCACTCAAATTTGGTCACGACGCTTCCGCTTTGAACACACCTTTTGGTAGACTCGGAAGGAATCAGGTTTAGAAAAGTTGATTTTAGATTTGTTCTTTTCAAATGAAAATTATGTCAACTTACAGTCGGTTACGGGGTATTTCAGGAGTCGGTAGGGAATATTGTTGGGATTCCTTACTGAGCTTATGATTGAGCCAGATATAGCAACAGGTGTGAATGCATTCCTTACAACCGCCTGTCATTCTTTCTCGGCATTCTGTGTAATCCTTTACAATTTCTCGAATCGTTTACTCATAATATAATACAACTTATTGCGTTCCATACTCCGTTTAAACATTCAATTTCGTATCACAGCCCGTACAATATAAATTTTCATCCGAGTTCGCCCAATGACCGTTGCGTCTACTTGAAACCAAAATCTTGTAATCTATTTTGATAATTCTACTAAATTCTTCTAAATAATTGGTCATTTCAACGCTGTGGGAGTACTGAATTCATCCTCGATCGTGTTGTTTTCATCCAAGGTCCAAGATCGTTGAGTATTTAGTCCCGGAATTTGATTTCGCCACACTCCTTTGCAACATTGGCCCTCTTCAATAATCATATTATCGTACGCTTTCCACTGCTGCTGTACTCACTCGTATTTATTGGATACGAAATTAATCAAGTTTGACGTCGGTCTCAGAGGCAGGTGGCCTCATACGCATAGCACATGGAGAGAGAAAATCAAGTTTGGTGCGGTAGAGTTGAGCCCGCGACACAATAGAAAAAAAAGAAGACATCATGTACAATTTACTGAATAATTCAATTAGGACGAAAACGTTTGGCTTCTCTCAGAGCAAAACATGGTCACAGAAGAGTGATGCGTGAAGGATACTCGAGATTTTGGTTTATTATCTTCGATAATGAACCATTGGAATCGCCCAAAGAAAAAAAAATTTTAACCCCCCCTCAAAATTTGTTGGTTTACGTTTCAAGACACGTAGATTCAGAAAATCGAATAAAAAAAAATCCGTCCGTCCGCCGTACGCCGTCCGCCGTCCGTGGCACTTTGCCCAGTTAGCGTTGAGCTAAAATTACGAAATTTGGTTTCTGGGTTTGGACCAGCCCCACAATGATCCTCGAAACTTTTCATAACCCTAGGTCAAGGGGAAGGGGTTCAAAACGAAATTTAAAATTTCGACGATGTCATATCTCAAAATATTCAACTGAACCGTGTAATTTTTAGTTCACTTTTGAATGACCTGAAAAATTACCAATCATTTAAGACCAATTGGATTTTTGTGCGACCAGCCGTTCGTTCACAGTGAGCGCGCAAAGGTTTAGGAAAAACACTAAACTTTCGCGTCGAAAACGGCCGCTATGTGACCCAACCCCCAGACGCCCAGAATAAAACTACGTTTTTCATCTTCCCGGTAAACTACAGTCTAGACATTTTAACCGTGAGTCGGGGATAGACCACATTGCAATATTCACTCGGTTTCTCATCTGTAAAATTGTTTAAATAATACCTTTTTGTAATAATACAAATTAAATTTTGATGATGAGCTGTTGACTTGAAATTTTAAAAATAGTTCAGAACTGGATCACAATGCAATATTCACTCGTTTTCTTGTCTGTAAAATTGTTTAAATAATACCTATTTGTTTAAACAAATTAAATTTTGATGATGAGCTAGATACTTGAAATTTTAAATATAGGTCAGAAATGGATGACATTTCAATATTCACTCGGTTTGTATGACATGGTATGAGTATGGTATATTATTGTATGTATGATTTGGTATAGTACAGTATGGTATGATAGGAAAGAAATTCGTATGGTATGGTATGAGTACGGTGAGAATATGGTATGGTGCCGATTTGCAACACAGTCTGGTATAGACAGAAGGGTGATCTGCACAAGGAAGATAAACCGTTGTGTCAAGAATTTGCAGAGTTTTTTAAATTCGGCCAGTGTGAATTCCTAACTCGCTCAGAAGAATAATGAATGTTGAAAAAGGGGAAAAATGGCAGTTGAATATGTTGAACATAATAATAAATATTATGTTGTTTGTGAACCAGTTGTGCCCCTTTTAGCGAATTTTTGGAGAAAATGAAGCTATTGTTCTCGGTCCAAAATTTTTAAAACTCGAATTTTCGAAAGATTTTCATACCAAAATCCGTTTCAGACCATCCTGAATCCACTGCCAAAAGACACCAAAAATTATGTGTATATATTTATATATATACCTAAGAAATTGATAAAAATATTTACAGGAGGAGAAATTAGAAGGAGAGAAACACTTAAAATGTATAATTATTCGCTGTAGGGCGAAAAGTTCCGCAAGCTTTCCGATTATATATATTAAGTGTTTCTCTCCTTTTAATTTCTCCTCCTGTAAAAATTTTTATCCATTATATCAACGCGAGTGCCTTCGTTTCTATATTTGTATCTGTCGCTCCGGACGACATCTGTCGATAGAATTGAGATAAAAAACTCGAATTTTCACAAAAAATCCGTCTTGGCAATAGAAGGCCAAGGCCTAATAAATCATGACGAAAGCAAGATTTCAACAGAAATGTGCAGCAAATTCTTCCACAACGGTGATCTTCTGTCTAGATCACTGCTCCATGTACAAATCCTTGTAATGTACAAATCCTTGTAATTGTACAAACCCAATTATACCAAACGCTTTACTGTGGGGTCGGGGGTTACGAGCTCGTCAATATTTCCAACTAAATTCCGGGATGACTCATCTGATTCATCGGTTATTACCAATATTGTCGATCTCTATCAATAACCGAAGACACAAAACTTTTGTATGTGAATTTTGGTTTAATATCTTCGATAATGAACCATTGGAATTTTTTGTTTACGTTTCAAGATACGAGGATTCAGAAAATCAAGTTAAAGACAAAAAAAAAGTCCGTCAACGCCACTTTGCCCAGTTACATTTGACCTATCATTATGAAAATAGGGTCACGAGTTCAGACCAGCCCGATGGTTATTCTTGAAACGTTTTATAACCCTACGTCAATAGGAGGGAGTTAAAAATGAATCTTGAAAACGTCATATATCGAAAATTTTGAATTGAACGGTATAGTTTCCTGTACAAATTTGAATAGATAGAGTTCAGTTCTGAAATTTTTTTAAGACCTTCCGCTTTTGTACGACCATTCGTTCGTTCACATTGAGGGCTGGAAGGTAGAGCCAATAAAAAGTGGTCAACATGAGTGCGAATCAAACGTCCGGCAAGTCGGGTCAATGTTTACACTGGCGAACAGCTGATTCAAAAACAACACACGGTTTTATGAGGTTGAGTTTTTGTTGTGAGATAGTTTTCGTGTCTACGGAAAGAAGGTTACTGCCGACGTAGGTTCACGAAATAATCATTCGTCACATATACAAATAAATTATAATTATAATTATAGACCGTCACTGGACTAGTTACCGACTCCCCCTCCCCCATCATTCAGAGATGACTGGGTGGTCACCTATTCGAACAATACTTTGACCCATTCCACCTATTTTGGTTTATTATCTTCGATAATAAACTATTTGAATCGCCCAAGAACCCCCTCAAAATTTGAGGGTTTACGTTTCAAGTTACGTAGATTCAGGGAGTCGAATTAAAAAATCCGTCCGTACGCCTTCCGCGGCACTTTGCCCAGTTAGCGTTGGGCTAAAATTACGAAATTTGATTTACGGGTTCGGATCAACCCCACAATGATCCTTGAAACTTTTCATAACCCTAGTTCAATGGAACGGTACAGTTTTTTTTCTTTTTTCCTTTTTTAGTTCACATTAGGGTCGAGTTTAACCACCAAAAACAACTCCGTTGTAAAAACTGGCCCGCCAAAAAACCTCCGCTGTAAAAACTGGCCGTCAAAAAACCTCCGCAGCCGCAAAAAAGAATGATATCTATTTTGCCCGCCAGCTACGTATAAGTATAGGATGCTCGGTGCTTTGCACCTCGCTGTTGAGTGCGCATATTATACAAACCTGATCCTCCTACCCCTAACCACCACCACCAATATTTTCCTGTTCCCCGTCTTCTTCCCACAACCCCCCTTTCACTCTCATCTGTTTCCTCTGTTGCACCTGCAGGGAGCTTTTCGCTTCTTTCAATGCTGTTCGCGGGAGCTTTTTGCAAGGCTTCTGAGAATTAGATGATAGAGGTAGTAGTGGTGGTGATGAGTACTCGAATTCGTAATCAGCGACCTCAAAAACCCCCATGTACAACGTTTCATGAGAATCCATCGACTCTTCGACACTTTTCTCACTGCGCATGAGCCGTACGGTGGCGCCACCTACGAATTGCATAAATCTGAACGCGAATTCGTAATCAGCGACCTCAAAAACCCCCGAGTATGGGGGTTTTAACAAAAAACAAGCCAGTGGAAAACCATTGGTTTTTTTTTTTTTTTTTTTATCGATTTGGTAACCTTTTGGGGTTTATATTGTACCAGTGAAGTGTTAACCCCACAATTCACCCTTATTACAATTGAATTACATCGAATTCGTACCAAAAGTAATATAAACGGGATACATCAAGATCTAGGGACGCGGGAGCGTCCCGCCTGCCAAGAAAACCGAAGCCCAGGAACGAAGCGACTGTGACACTGATTACGCGACGGAACAAGTTGGGTTTTTCACCCCCCTGTACCTAGGAGTTTTTCAGCCCCCTGAGTGTCTCGGGAGTTGATTTTTTGTACACCAAGTCTCTAAGTGTTTGTGAGGACGTAAACCAAATTTCAACTCTCGGGACCATCAGATGTCGGGGTTATAGCAGTTTTAAATCCACTATTTTTCACGTTTTTCGTGTTCTTCTTGTTCACGTTCTCGTTGTTGTTCATTGTCCACAGCCCAGCAGACAAAACGGATCGAGCTGAAATTTTGCACACACGTATGTTATGCTCCAAGGGAGTGCCTTTTGTACATTTTGTCCCCCCTCCCCCCTACAACAACAGAGGAAACAGGAAACAGAGGAGGGTGAAAGGGGGGTTGTGGGAAGAAGACAGGGAAATAATGGTGGTGGTTAGGGGTAGGAGGATCAGGTTTCTATATGCACACTCAACAGCTAGGTGCGAAGCACCGAGCATCCTATATACGTGGCTGGCTCCTTCATACCATTCCTTTTTGCGGCTGCGGAGGTTTTTTGGCGGGCCAGTTTTTACAACGGAGTTTTTTGCGGGGGATAATAATGCCTAATTCAAAGTTTTCCGAGGATTCACCCCATTCTGGGGGTGTTTTTCGGCTGTAACTTTTTTTGTTAGGGGTGTTAGGCTTTTTTTGACCCCGGATTTGGATTCAGCGACCAAAAATACATGGAGAAATGCGGGTCCGGTTTAAGGATCTGAACTTTTTTTTCGTTTCTGGGGCTGTTTAATCTATCATTTAGTGATCTAGATAGAAGGGTGATCTGCACAAACAAGATAATACACCGTCGTGTCAAGAATTAGTAGACTTTTTTAGTATACTCTTAGTTATTGAACTCGCTAAAATCAAACTGATCACCCGAGGGGTGATCTCTACAGAAAATACGAGTAATAAACCATTCTCCAGGAATTTGCAGCGTTTTAAATGTAGTTAGATATTGCAAAGCACCTAAGTCCACCTGAACTTTATTGTCTACCTTTTTATTTGACGGTAAAATCCGGTATCGTCCTGCACATTCATGTCGCGTTGCGTAGGAGTGTGTTACTTGCGGAGAGCTGCTCCATGTCACGGCTCCCACCCGCAAACGGTTCACTTCGTAGTTCAAACGTCTCTCGAGGGTGCTCTCGGGATGGAGAGGGTTCGAAGGGGTGTTGCCTATATTGCTCGGGTGCTAGGGGTGCTGGGAAGCTCAGTGCAACAGGAGGGCTCCAAGTCCACATTATCGTGCTCCCTCCCCCACTACACTCACCGTCGCATCTGACACATTAACAGTTTATTTTTAATTTTAGTACCACGTTTTTTCCATCATTTTGACAAAATCGTCACTCGTTTCATTTTTCTCACTTTGACGCCGTTCGGTTGACTATTGTGTGAATTTTCATCCTCCTACATAGATCGACGTACTCCGGTGACGGCATCAACACCTAAGAAGGCAGGTCAGTGTCAATAGCTTTCCACTGTGATTTTGATTCAGTCCGTCTCATCCTCTAGTTCCCTAGATTGTTGTTACATCTACGTAACATTAATACACCATGATTCATGCAAACTATCCCATTCCGTTCGAAAGGTCTCAAGAAGCGTTCTGAAGTGCCCCAGGTCAAAAATTTCGCGTTTTGATATCCTCGTCGCTACAACCAAGTGCATGCATGCTCTTTGTTTCACTCGGAATCCACATCTCAGAATTATAACTGGGGTTTCTACGGCTTTTATATATCTTTCTGACTATTTGTGTTGTTAGATTGGTCATAACTTGCGAGGCGCAGGGACCCGCCTATCCTCCATCCAAATCTCCTGTTGATTCTACTTGGTCCCCCACACCCCATTCTGACGTGAGGCTCCTTCATGATGTGATTCACGACATTCATTAATTGATTTCGAGTCTTCAACTACTGATGTTTGAATGATTTTTCTTCTGCTCACATTTGCTTCTTTTTTCCTTTTTTTCCTTTTAAATGTAGGCTTGTTTGTAAACGTAAACAAGAATGTGCTGGGCATGTGAATTCCATTAATCCCTGCATATCCATCTGACGAAAAATCCGTTAGGGAGGAACAGGATCTATCTCCCCTCCCTCACACTATATCCCACATTCACCTTCTGCTTTTCTTTTCTTTCTAGGGTTCATTGCTACTTTCGACCTTTTACCATCTCCATCTTCGTCAATCCAATAACTGACATGACGGGTGGAGGTGTGGGGATTGACTTTATTAGTTCCGGGTTTGTAGCTTGCCACAACCTGTTGCGTGTTCATTTACCTGCTCCCTCACTCCACTTGAGGAAAGCACAAGATAGTAGCTACCCGTCTTTCCTCCCTCCCTGTCTTCCTGGTTATTGCTCACCCCCTTTCTTTTCCTTACCCACCCTGTCCGATCCCCCTCAGCGCTTTGCTGGAAACTCTTAATGAATACAATCATCAGCACTACGTGACATACATACAGGTGTTTATATTTTGTTCTCGGTCCAAAATTTCTAAAACTCGAATTTCCGAAACTATTTTATCCCAAAATCCGTTCTAGACCATCCTGAATCCACTGTCAAAAGACACAAAAAATCGTACGTACCTATATTATATTTATGTGTCATTTGAGACGATAACTCTCGATAAAAAGTTCAAATTTGCACAACAAATCTATCTTGGCAGTCGAAAAGCTAAATTCGTTGATGGACAGAACCGGCCCACTTTAAGGAAGGCTTTGGGGAGTTTTAGAGGGGAAAATTGCCCATAAATTCCAAAAATGAAACAGTCTGACAAGTGACAACTTATTTTGAAGGTGTGTTTTACTCTGAACACGACGGGGAAGTCAGAATTGCGATATCTTATTCCGTTCTCAAACTGGAGCACTTTGAAGATGAAGAAACGTCGTTGTTACTTGAGATGTTCTGCTAGGTTCTCCTGCTCTAATATGATGATGGAATGAGATATCGCAATTCTGTATTCACCAGCATTGAAAAGTCTAGACAGAGATGTTACATGTTGTGTTACTGAGATGGAGAAAACATTTGTCACATGTTGTAAAATTGATACATTTAACATAAAACCACTTATTTCTTCAATTTTTTTTTTTTTTACTTACGTAATAATACCCCTTGTAGACACCTCATTTTAAAGGTGTTTTTACGCTGAACACGACGATTGTGATATCTTATTCCGTTCTCAAACTGAAGCGCTTTGAAGATGAAGAAACATGGTTGTTACTTCAGATGTTCTTCATGGCTAATTTGCTCTAATCTGATAACGGTATGAGATATCGCAATTCTGACTTCACCATAGTGTTCAACGTTGAAAATTAAAAAACTGACGTGTTAGTCGTCAAAAAAAGGAGACAAAATTTGTTATAAAACCAGTAAAATGGAGACATTTATCATAAAACCAGTTATTTCTTCAAAAATTCGCTCTTATAGCCATACTGCATGACTAGATTTTTGGTCTTGTATTTGCTGACATTTGACATCATTTCAAACTACAAATTTGATATTTTCAAGTATGTAGGTCGGTCCAATACTACCTAGCATTGCATACATAATATTATGTATGTTTGATGAGATCCAGGGGTTGTCAAAATCTCCTGAAACGGAATAATTACAAATATCCACAGCAAATGTTTGAAGAAATAACTGGTTTTATGAAAAATGTCTCCATCTTACTGGTTTTATAAAATATTTTGTCCCTTTTTTTGCCGAGTGTTTAACTAGTCAACGAGGACTAGTCAACTAGGAATGAGAACAATAGCTTCCTTTTCTTCGAAAATTCGCTCTCATTCCTCGGAAATTCGTTGAAAAAAAAAAATACACTCAACTGCTATTGCGATGGTCAAAACTTGAAATCTTTCCGGCAACTCTGTTTGGTAATGAACTAGGGCGCACTCGCGGTGCCGTTGTCGGCCTTAGCCGTGTTACCCATTCAAAATTCATTGAATTCCCCGTTGAAAGGTCAACGGGGAATGAAGGTAACGTTCGATGATAGTTTCATGACCTGGCTCGACTTGTGACCACCTTGTTCCAGACTTGCCCGTATTACTCCGTGTTTCGGATGCTAACCCCAGTGTGACCTTACCATGTGAGAATGATGAGGCCAATAGGAGTTTCTGTATTTTGGAAGAAACACGGAAATATCTGAATCTGCAATAGGACCGTAGACCCTTATATATTGGTAGTAACGAGTGCCTGTCTGATATCTGTTGATTTACCCTTATTTGCAATCTCTTGTTATAATGATTTATTATTCACCTTTATTATAGACAGCACAGGTCTAAGACTAGCCAGTATGGTTAAACATCAGTCACCCATCTAAGAAGTTTGTACTTGAATACTATTTGAAAAACGTCAACATGGGAAAATACCAGTTACGTAAATAACAATACTTAACTAGGGCGTATCTAAATACTAGTTGACTACCTAACATTGTAGTTAAGGACTCAATCGGCGGATCCCTCCGAATGAGAACGCAAAATGTTGAAGATCGTAGCTGGTTTGAGGGTCTTCGAATTCATCCTTCATTTTGCATCTATTATCATTTGAGCGACGTTTAAGATTTCAGACGAAGGTATTACCAATTTCTTGGCCAAGTGCCCTATTGTAAGGACTTACATGGAGACTAAATTTGGATCTAGATTTTCATCGGAGGGTATGGTATAATATACTGGAATACATGTATAGATAAATTCATACATTCAGGTATTCAATGGCGGGTATGGTATAATATACTGGAATACATGTATAGATACATACATACATTCAAGTATTCAATGGCCATACCATCCGATAAAAATCTAGATCCAAGTTAAGTCTCCCAATAAGGTCTTAGAATAGGGCACTTGGCCAACAAATTGATAGTACCTTCGTCTTCAACTTCAACTCAAAGACCATTCGAAGAGACCCTGTCCCGGTCACCTTCTCGAAACAACTAACGCTATCACATCTAACTACTGGCATTATTATCGGAGCTCAACACTGCAAATGTGACCGTTCACGGGAAAGGGGGCCGTAAAAGCAACTTTTCCAGGAAAGCAGTTTTTTGATTCGGAGGCATCGATTTTTTTTGGTTTTTTATCGATTCTAATGCATTAACAATCGTTCTTTCGGGTGTTGGAGTCCGTTTTTGCCGATCAATCGATTAAAATATTGTAAAATCAGAAAAAACCGATACAAGGTCCGATTGAAGAAAAGGGCCTGCCTTCAACTTTCCGATTGGGCCTTCGGGATCTTCAAAAAAAGATTCAGAATGGAAAAAGCCAGTTCTCTTCAGAATGTAGCAGTTGAAGGCTATACCTACCCAGAATTACCACCTTTGGGCATTTTGAATTTTTACAGTGACGGAAAGGTATGGCTGAATGCAAATTGAACTCGACGGTCCTTGCATCACCTTTCCTTTTTGGATTCAGAATCCCCCCCGACAGGTTTCCCAACACAAACTTCCCTACCTTGCTTGACTGCAGCTCGACAAAAATATCTTTATAAAAAGATAAGGGATTATTGCAAAGAAGACTGTAAAGATTTGCTGTGTCCAGGCCTGTCCCTCTGCATAATGAGATGATAGAGGAAATGGCTACTCCTCTGTCACCGAAACGCCGCTCTATGATGTCTTCAAAAATCAATTAGTTTTTCCCTGTCAATAAAAACTATGGTTTCAGTAATTCCTAACGACTTGAAAAAATTCTATAATTTCACTTTTCTCACCTGTAAGCTGTCACATTTCGTCCAAGTTACAATTATATAACTTTTCCCATTTTTGAGATTTTTAAATTTCTTCTCATCTTATCTCTGTTTATCTCCAGCGCTAAAAATCTGTAACTTTTCGAGAAAAATAATCGTAAAAACATCCTGAAAAAACCAGCGTTTCCAGCGTGGTTTCAGCTTTTAGAAAATACTGAAATCTCTGTTTTGACATAATATAAGTTAAGGCCCTTTTCCCGTGAACGGTCACAAATAATGTAAAGTTGAGCAATATGGTGCTCAAATGTCTAATTCTGTTCATTCAAACACTCAGGGGTCAAAAAGTCCTTTTAGTCAGAACTCATTCCAAAAATAACATAATGGAAAATATTTTTTCGAGCGATCTAAAAGAGGCGCGCCGCGCCGAGTTTCCATGCATTTTCATATGCCGTGGAATCCGACGATAATTTAAGTTGAAAGAAGATGCAGGCAACTGAAAACGGCACCATCGGTGGTCATTTACGGTATTGCAACGCTTCGTAAGCTTGTGCGTCAAAAGCTTACGCACGGAATCGCATCTTTTGAATGAAGGTTTTCGATTGTTTTGGTTATTGCTTTCCTTTTCCTTCACCCGACCGTGTTTGTGTTCAATTTTATTTGATTTAGAATATTTTGGATCATTAAAGCCAAATTATTATGCAAGGGGGAGAACTGTTGCGTGAATCATTGGGTTCTCGGTCGTTTGGACAAAACCGCGATGTAATTACTGTCGACGGGTGTTGTGAACCGTTTCCAACCCTTTCAGCTCTTGCCAAGAAATCAGGCTCCGAATACACAAGATTGTGTCCTGTATAAGTGGTCGTTAGACTGCCCACATCGAGGTAAGCTTTTCTGCCCTCTGTCTATCGTTCATTCGAGATAAGACGATACATTTGGACCTCCGAATGTTATAACGACCTTAGGGGTTTCACTCGATCGCATCTTCTACCAGCTTAGATTATCACCTGATGTTCACGACCTAACACTGCTAATTCCTGGACAACGGTTATCATCTTCTGTGCAGAACATCCTTCTGTCTGGATCTCTGTCCTATTTACAATATCCCCTCAAAAAGAAAAACACTCCGTGTAAATATCATCCCGCCTCGCAAATACCATTCTACAGCAGCCGGAAAAAGTTATGATATTCACTTTCCCCGCCCGTCTTTTTCCATCCAACCAAAGAGATATCCTAACCACTTCACAAGCAGAGTACCCGTTTCGAAATCTCCTCTTGGCGCCATGGCGAGACGTTTTCATTGCCTATGTGCATGGGTAATAAATACGTATTGTACATGTATGTGTACATGTGGGCTAGCGCGGGTATTTTCCGGGACCTTTAAGAGAAAAAGAAATGTGGGATCGGACGAATAGCCCAAAGAGAGCGACAAACGTGTTTTCGCAGAGAAGTGCGACTTACCGCAGGTTAGCCAATCTTTGAACGCGTGTGGTGGTCAAACTGCTGGACTGAATTTACCTAATGTTACATGGAGCACATCGACGCAGAATTTATGCTTTTTAATTTATCTTCATGTGGCCATGTACCAAAAATCACCCGTTTTCGAGTTACAACCGAAACATCGAAAAAAGTCTGAAAATTTAGCTCCCGTATGAAGCTCCAGGGTCTCGAAGGCGCAAACTCATATAAATGCGTTCTAGACCCAAGTGATTAAAACGTTGTCCAAGTTTCCGGAAATTATTTCTTATTGGATCCGTTCATTCAGTGGGCTATATCAAGTGGGCGTTATCAAATAACTGTTTTTTTTTCCTTCAAACTTACCCCCACTCTTACAGGTTGGTGGAAAAAAATTAGCGTTAGAAAGCTAATTAAATTCTCTACAACCTCCATTCTCTACACTTTTCGCTGAGACGTTGTCTTCATTGAGGGTTTCCCGTGAGAAGTGGGGATAAAGTTAAAATGTCGCAATTTTGCGATTTTTAGCCCTTTTTCGCAGCCCCGTAGCTCCGAAACGATCGCTCCTACGAGAAACAGTCATGGGATCAATCTTATAGGAAGTTTTATGCTCTACAAGTTTTATAATAAACTCAAAAGCCGATAAACGCAATGGGAAGGAGCTACAGGCGAAAAACCGAAAACCCCAAAGCCAACATTTCCGATGATTGTGGAGATTTGTTACCTCCTAATAGCCCCAAATAACATGTCAAAAATCCAGGATTACCACATTTGATGTAGGGTAAACGCAAACCTTTGGAATCGCGCATTAAAAAAAAAGAAAAAAAATATCCCCCCCCCCTTCTCCCCAAATTTGAGGGTTTGCGTTTCAAGACACATAGATTTCAAAAATCGAATTTAAAAAAAAAACGTCCGTCCGCGGCACTTTACCCAGTTAGCGTTAAGCAAAAATTACGAAATTTGGATCACGGGCTTCTCATGATGATCCTTGAAACTTTCCGAAACCGTACGTCAATAGGAAGGGGTTCAAAATGAATTTTGAAACTTTAAAAACGCAACTTTCGCGAAAAATTTCAGTTTGAGTTCGAACAAACCCATGCACTTTGCCCAGTTACCGTTGTGCAAAAATGACGAAATTTTGTTTACAAGTTCGGACCACAGCCATGATGATGCTAAAATTATCATATCCCTAGGTCAAGGGGAAGGGGTACAAAACAAATTATGAACTTTTAGTTCAAGTTTTTTTCAACTTTCCGAAGAGCTAGAGAACCGGATGACAATACAATATTCACTCGGTTTCTTTTCTGTAAAATTGTGTAAACTATTCATATTTGTTTAGACAAAGTAAATTTGCATGTTGAGCTAGAGACTTGAAATTTGAAACATGGGTTTTTGTTGTACCCTTTGACTTGAGTTCTGATTTAACGAGCTTCTTCTTGAGTCTCGATTCTAATAACACGATCAATATGCCACTTTGTTCGATTAGGACCTTCCACTACTGATCCTTTCTTTCCTCTTCACAACTTTGGGTCACTTTGTACACTGGTTAGCTTTTTCCTTAATATTTATTAATATCATTATTTTTCCTTCATTGTCATTATACTTCCTCCCAAGTCGGATCAAATTATTGTTCGATGTTCTTGGGCGTCTTTTGGGTCAACCTTGAAGAAGCCTTAACCCAAGTTCGGCGGTTTAAGTTGAAACCTGGTCCGATGCCACCACTGCTGAACGCTTTGAATATTTATTTCAGCTTATTGACTTCACGATGAGGTGAAGTGACTCGGGGTTTACTTATAACTGTCAATAATATCATTTGAACGGAGAGCATTCAAATATATCAAGTTGATACAAAAAGATCAAATATCTGTTAGAACACAGTACGGTGACAGGTTATTGCAAAATTAAAACAGAAACAGGCGCACCCATTCATGCTAATATCAACAAAAAGAAATGTTTGATCACTTGAACGAATCGGGTCAACAATTGAATCCAACGCTTGAATGAAACGTATACGAACAAAGGTAAATTTTAATTATTCGTGTTTTAATCACATACTCGGGTTGTTATTTGGTCATTTGCAAACTCATTTCTGTTGGCTCTTTGTGAGGGTGGGCCTGACACAGCTTGATGCTATTCCGTTGGGAACAATGGAAATAATCTCTATGAAAGATAATCAAGTTCTATCAAAGACAGATCTTGATGTGAAGGGAGAAACTCTTGCTGGGGGTACCTGCGTTACACGGCCTTTCCAACTTGCGGTTATCACCATCCATTCTACATTTAAACCGCCAAAACTTGTGTAAATGGGTTGTTGTATCAATTACAAGGAAAAATGCATTGATTCGCCAATGTTGGCGGCAGTCTTAAACCGGCGATTCCTCGGCCCTTCAACGTATCCAAGAATTTGAACACTTTCGAACGAAATTTTACACAAACTGAAGTTTATTCAATTGATACAAAGTGTTAGATTCGTTTTTGTTCTTTTATTTTCAATTAACTCCATGATTTATATTAATTTTATGTGACTTTTGAATATTGAAAACATATTAACGTTCACGTCATTCTTGGGTTTAGATACGTACTTGGAACTATACCTTAAAAATGCAGGTGACAATGCTCCCACCAATGGCGCCAGATGAAAATTTGGTTTCCATTTTATACATTATGTATCTTGAAATTATCATTCGATTTTTGAAATTTTGATTTCAAAACGTATTTGATATCATTTTTTCATCTTCAGTTTTCGGCCTGTTGTAACGACTTCGTATACATATTGAAATGAGCATTGGTCAGCTGACTCGCTAGATCTCCATCATACTTGTTGGATGATAATGAAGTTAATATTGCCTAATATAATTAAATGGCCCCAATAATCAAATTAGTAGTCAGTTTGTATGCAGGATCCATCTCTTATAATATCCTCTACATTCTACATTATTTCATCATTTTCAAATTCTTTGTCAACTGAATGCCCAGTTAATGGGCCGGAGAATACCTATTTAATAACAATTAGCATCCAGCGATTCTCCCTAATAATGTGTATTCGCCCCCCCCCCCCCCCCCCACCCACGAACTTTCCTGCCATAGTGTTCAGTCCCTATCATTAACATGTGAGATTGTCTTTGAATAAAGCGTTAATATCTATAATCAGTCATGTAGTTTTCATTGTCTGCCTTCAACCTGACAAAAATAACCTAGATAATCGTTCACCTGAATTCATGGTGGAGCGATCCCTCACTCCCTTTCCTCCCCTCAGTGATCACCCTTTGTTTTCCAGGACACCCCCCCGCCATCCTAAACGTGGATATTTCCTGGCATCCTGGCATACAAAACAGAGCTTAACACATACAGCAATGTTTTATTATTGAACTATTGGCATAATTAGAACAACCAATCAGTTACACCTACCACAACTATTGATTAGTTTTCTCTCTGTAAATTTAATCCACCCTTATTCATTGTCATTTCAGATGATTGATGAAGAAACGGCTCCAGCTATGGAGGACACGTGATCACCGCCCAAATGGTAGACGAAGAAGTGGATGATAAACCAGGGGTGACACCATCACCCCTGGTCCCAATCATAAGTGTCACTCCTCATTCACCTGCTGGAAAACCATATCCAATTTTAGGTGTGTTGGTAGCTTGTGTCGTACGTTATGTGCCAGTGGCAGGAGTAAAAATACATTGTCAACCCATAGGTTTTTTAATGAGGGTCATAAATGACCACACTTGATGCTAAACAAATGTAACACGATACAGATATACAGGATCGGTTGTCATCACGAAGACGTATTCCATGCTCCACAATACTGAAATAATAATCTATCCAAAATTTGATGTTGTTTAATTGGATGTTGAAATCAGTTTTTCAACCGGAAACTCATACTTCCAAATGGCCTTGGCTAGGGAGCCAAGGAGTTGAATGAATGATTTTATCGTAGAAAGCCTTAAGGCCATTACAAGCGTTGGTAGATTAGGGTTTACAATATAAGAAATATAGTAAGTCATTCAAGAAAATAAAACGCTTCCAATAACCAATAGATTCAAAAAATTGAGCCATCACTTAACGCGCACATGCTTATGCAAAGGACACTTCTCAAAAAGCCCAGTAGCTTGAAGGTGGATGTGATGGAGCATACTTCGAGGCATTCTCCCGGTGTTAGGATTATCCGACCCAGGAACCTGCTGCGTTCAGCCCGAAACACAGCACACTCCTCAATCAAGTGGCAGAGCGTGTCTAGCGACCCAACATTACACACTTGGCATTGACGGGTATCAGAGAATGGGCTAGTCAGCCTGTCAACTGTTATACGGCCAAACCTGTTGTCAACAGTGCGAATCTTAGCTAAAGAGCGCTTAACAGAGAGAGGGAGTCTAGTTTGAGATAGCAGGCGCATTCACCAGTAAGGGCTCTTGGGTTGCGTGGCAGGTGTTAGTGGTGCGAATCACTGGCGGACTCCACATCCTTTTCCCTGAGGGCTTTTCCCATGTTATCTGAGAAGACAGTCTTCAGCTCCTTGAGATTCCTTGTTACCGACTCCATGCAAGATCCGCAGTTGGCTTTCTCAAACAGTGCTTGCAGTTGTACCGCCCAATTATATCAGGGATCAGAAGATTGAGGAGCAAGCTCTACAAGCCTGTCAAAACATATTCTGGGGAGTCTCTTACCGTCCATACTCATCAGTTTGGACCACCACTCAAACATACTCGTGGCAACATAGAATTCCATGGGTACGAGGCCGAGCTCTGTACGCACCAAGCAATCGGGTGTTGACCGGCCTAAGCCCAGCAGTGCCTTGAAAGCTCTCACCTGAATGCGCTCAAGTACGTTTGTGTGGTTAAATCCCCAGGTTTAGCAGGCATAAAGGGCGGTTGATGCAAACACAGAGTTGAATAGAGCATTTCAGGTCTCTGGGGAGACCTGAACTTGAAAATAACTGACCATATTGCCTTATATGCAGCGACGCCCTTTTGTATCGCCAGTTTTGCATGGGTTGGAAATAAACCAGAGCGTGAAAACTCCACCCCCAAGAAACAAAAAGAGTTAACACTTTCCAGAGGGCCTCTCCACTGGGAAACTCATAGTTCTCTAATTTTCTATTAATACCTTTCTAGTGGTCTCTTACGATATATAAATAAACTTTATGAAAAGTCCCTAAACAGGGAACAACCTCTGTATTATATCAGTGGATAATCTTTTTTTCAACCAGTTATAAAAATATATTGCGAGGGTTACAGTAATCTCACTCCAGGAGCACATAAAGTTTTCGTGATCGCACAGTACATCAATTCGAGAAGCTACGTTAAGGCACTTGTGGGTAGATAATGGAAAAGAGAGCCTACAAGAATTCGATTGAGTTAACTGAGTTAGTAAGATTATAACTGATTGGTAGATGGGGTTATGTTGAAACAGATGATTCAACTTGAACCATTTCTGTTGATAGTTAGATTGACATAATATCTACGCTGTAGTTAAGTATAAATATTAGATACATGGTAACCATAAGTACAAACTGACTTACTTAGCAAACAAAATTTGTCTTCCCATTACAGAGGACAACCTGCAGCAACTTCATTACATTCATGAAAGTGTTCAGCAAATGCGGGACCTGGCCCTGCAGCCTTTCACCTACCAGGTAATCTTATTCTTCAATGGATGTGTAGATATACAAACGCAGTTGTAGAATTTCTCCTTGAAGAAGAGACTAGCAACTGCCAGCGAATAATAAGACCTTAGTTGACAATTCATTGAAGAAGTTGTACATTGATATTATTGTATTTGCTCAATTAATCACCAAATTCAAAGTAATTCTAATTATGTTATGTTGAATAGTATCATCATTTATTGGCTTTTTCAAATATTTCGTGTTTTCTGTGTAGATTTTTCCACTCTGTTCTATCTGGCCAACGTGTATCTCTATTTCTAGTGAACATTCTATCAACATTTGTTTACTATACTACTAAGTTATTTTTTCATTTACATTTGTGTTTTGTGTGTACAGGAAGCAAGTAGACTGAGTTCGTCGTGTCCCTCTCTTAATGATGCTGGATCAGACCCAGATCTCATTTCAAGCATCAATTCCACACCTACCCAGACCCTCACTGTTGCAGCTCCCACTGCTTCTCGTTCTCTATATCACAAACGTAAGAATTGAAACTTTTCAAATCACAAAATAGTTCTAGTTCTAAATACGTCTGCCTAGGCTTCTAGGAAGTTTGTTAATGATCTAATGATCTCCCAGGATCCTGCGATACCGCGCTCTTCTGTAGTTGGGATGGTTCGGGTTTTTGGGCTTCATTGTCAATGACATACTTGCCCTGCGGGCCATTGAAGGTTGGATGCGTCCCCTGCCTATTCAGGAGTACCAAATCGTGAGTCACTATGAACTCAAACGCTGTCTGGGGCGATTGACGTAGTTATTTTCCCAGGACAGGTGGCGTGAAGGAGGATGGAATGGGGCAACTAAATGGTATGGAATGGGGCATGGAATTAAACCCCGTCTCGCCCCTTTTTCTACCTCCCCACATTCGTTGCAAATGATCCCATTTCGTCACTGAACTTCATAACAGATTCCCAAAATGAAGTTATTGTTGTTTCCTACAATTTAGCTTCCTAAAGACCAGAAAAATTTCAGCAACAATCCGTTCCACTGCTGAAGGATTCATATGCAGGTACATGAGGTGGAATCTGAGAGCTAAACAAAATAACTTTGTTCTGTGTCCTTGAAGGATGCCTGGCCCCCTTCTTATGTGTGGACATAGGCCTTAATATATGTATGATAACCATTTAGAAACTTATTAGCCGTACGGGTACCTGGTGAATATGGTTGAATTTAATTGTCTTCTATTACACCCTATTTTAATATTTCTCTCCAGGAGGATCAGGAGAATGGGAGCTCTACCGGAGAAATGCAGGGGCTGAAGGAGAATGTGAAGTGGCTCGTCGCAGAAGTTGGGCTGCGCTGGAAGACCTTTCACATGGGAAAGATTCCTGCAAACCGGGAAGGCAGCGCAGGTAAACAACGGCTTAGCTATTATTATTTTGCCCCGGTTTAATCATCGTCTGTTGTAAATGATTTGGTGTTCATAAAGTCCACTCTCCTATTAATTTACTCCTTTTTGATTGTTAATGTAAGGTGCATTCTTCATGAGTGCATTTTTCCGTATTAAAATTTACTCTCTTGAAATTTTTGCATTGATCAATGATAGAAGTTGCATTGACTGGTATTTCAGCATCTCCCTTCTATCCATGAATCTTGTGTTGCATATTTAGCCCCCTATCAACCCCTCTCCTATTTTATCACTGTTTGGTTTCATGTATGTTTTTATAACATCGTTGTGGTCACTGTAAAAAGTCTAGGCTATATTTTCTTGCTCTCTGGCGTTTGAAAACCTTCCTTAGAATGTTCTTGTGACATATTGATTGACATACATTTGGAGTGAATGCTTTTTATTATTACCGTAACTTATGGGTTTGATTTGGTGTGTTTTAAACATGATAGAAGTCTTCAATTTAGCGCAACAGTCATTGAAAAGCATTCCCTGGTCTATTATTGCTTGGTAGTATAATTAATAAATTACACAGCCCCACAAAAAAAATCGTCTGACCTACTGACGAGACAAGTATATTCCTATGTATTTTTGATAGCTCATCACGAATCCGAGTCAAAAAACATCGTTAGCGAATACATTTGAAGGTGTACGATTTTTTTTACCTCGGGCTCGTGATCAGCGATCAAAAATACATAAGAATTTACTTATCACGGCAGTAGGTCAGCATTTTTTTTTTTTTTTCTGTGGGGCACTTTTAGATTTTTTAATAGAATGCGGTTGAAGTGTATATCAAACATAGCTTTTTGGTAGACTATAACTTGAATATTTGCTAATATGCTTCTAAATTTTTTTAAATGGCATCCTTTTCCACAATTTACTATTTACAACTCATGAATCTCCGATTTGATAATAATATAAACATTTCCAGTCTTGCCTAATTTTTGACAAATGAGCGAATTTTCGAAGTATCGCCCTGAACTACCCTCAACTTAAATGATAATATCATTATCGTACTTATAATGTATTATTGAAATTATCACATTAGTTGAATCTTGAAAATCTGTATTTCAACTCTCTCGAATTTGGAACACTTTTATCTCCATGTTTTTTCAAGTTTTAATAGTACAGCGAATTTTGAGTATAGGAAGTAGGTAAACTTCTAGGTTTAGTATCAGAAAAATCGCCAACACTAATAAAAAATATTTCGAAAACAACCAAACAAATTATTTGTTTGGTGGTTTTCGAAATATTTTTTATTAAGACTCGACATTTCGAGGGACTGCTTGTTGGATCTTCCGAATTATTCGTATAGCTTTTGGTGTCACGGCGCTGTCAGTGGCACTGTGATATGATAATTCGTAGAACCGTATTTCAAATGGGTACCTTCATTACTCTATTGATGATAATGGAGTTGTCCTTGGACCTATCACATGGGGTGAGGGGTTCAGAACTCGAATGTATCTGAATGACTATCTGAAACGCATCTGAATGAGAGATCTGGACGGAATGAATCGATAGTAATGGTCACCCTGTTGTTTGGTCCAAACATTATGCCACCTGCTTACTAGGGCCATTGATATTGAGTTCTTTGGCATAACCGTTGACAGCAATCATCATTTGAGCTCATGTATGAGATTGGTTGTCAGGCACTGTCGTACATTTTGGACTGACGAAAGAGAAAACCCTCCCACGTGACCTTATATCTGATTGTGCTTATCTTACAACAGTCTTCTTAATAGTTACTTGTCATCTTGGAAAGAAAAGGTTCTTCCAGTTCCCTCGATGTCGTTTGTGTTAATTATAAAATAATCATGAAAAATATGCCAACCTCATCTAACATATGGAGGTAGCGGATTCATGCGAGGGAATGGGAAAGTAGGATCAATGCGACTGCGGATTTCTGCATATCTAGGATTTTGATCAGGTGAAGCATACAAGAAGAGTTTAGGGAGGTGACAGTGCCTCTGGAAAAAAGCTAAAAAAGGTACTCTACTTTCCATTCCACGGTATGGCAGACGATGGGAGTTATCACCTGGATCTAATTTTTGTGTCTTTTGGCAGTGAATTCAGGATGGTCTGGACCGGATTTTGGTATAACATCGGATATTCAAGTTTTGGAATGAGAACAATAGCTTCCTTTCCTTCAAAAATTCGCTAACACGCTGCAGTGTTGTACACTATTCAAGACTTTTTACTTTTATGTAGTTAAAGTGTTTAAAAATCAGTCAAACGTGCCGGGAATTTAATAATTTCTGACCGGGAAAAGTTTGTGAATTTTTCAACCAGTCTTTGCTGCCAACCCTGTAAGTCACAACTTGTCATACTGTTTTTGGAGTCTCCTGAAATCAGCAAATTATTAGTTAGCAAATTAGTTCTCTGGATCGTGGTTGGTGTGGCTTGTAGATCTTGCCTGTCGATTGGTCTCACAATATGGTTCCTCCAGGTCCTCAGTACCCTACTGTTCGTCAGATATCCAGATATATTCTCCGATCTGCACTTCAATCATATTCATCTAACTTGATACTGAGGCGATTTTTGAGAGTGCTGACTCATAGTCCTTAGTAGGGAATCAAACACTTTTCGTGGGGTTGGAGCGTAAAAACACTACGTTTTTTATTGAGACGGAATAGTATAGAGCAAATATGTCCTTTTATTTCTTGGTGACATTTTTTTTCGTAAAGATTATGATCTATTTGATACGGCAAATGAAATTAATTAATTATTATTATTATAGATATTTGATACATCCTCATTCAAATACTATTATGGGTGGTTTAGACATTCTGTTTGTTCATCTGGTTCCTTCAGATTTTTCTTTTGGTTTTCAGTTTACTGCACACCCTAGAATAGGTTTATGCTTTAAACATACAGTATAACCCATATTGAATATTAGAACATTATAATGACAATAATTGTCCATACAATTAGATTTTTTTTAGTATAATTACATTGTACTCCCGGGGAAAGAACTCGTATCTACTTTTCATCAGGTATCCAGTATACATAACATTATTCACATTTTCTTTCACCCTGAAAACCCTTGAGTTTGATGCTGTAAATGGAGCATTAGAGGCTTCTCTGCTTGCATAAACTTTATACTGCCCATTTGCTAATATCTATACAGAGTCATCGATGATTGCACCCATTGAGTTTAATGAATAAATGAAACATTATTAAAAAATGTTCAACTACTAATTCATAGGAACCATTGCATTTTTGATTTGGCTGAGTCAATCTCTCTGCCCAATTCCATCCATTATATCTGATTTTTGTCCTTCTTACGTCCTTATCTACCAGTGTTTCTTGATTTTTTTAAAAACTTTATATGCTTTGATGGTGATCTGATTAGTGGTTTTTAAGAATTTTGAGTCATGCAGACCTAATGAGTGAATTGAGGATTTCAACCTCACTAAAACATATTACTGATCCCTCGTAGGACGTAAAGGTAGAATATTCCAAACTTACCTAAATATACTGGAATTCGTGTGTACCTAAGTATCTTATATGAAGTGCAATGTGCGCTAACAGTAAAATTACCTTGTGAAAGTAATTTTAGACCCTAATCCCCAGTTGGTCATAGCACATAAACTCCTATTTCCCTTCAGCTACTATTTCATTTGGACTTCTTCAATGTCTTAAACAATTATTTTCCAGTAGATTGGTCTTGACATGTTCGCAGCGGTTATTATTTTTCTGTTGACTCCCAGTGGCTGGGCTCGTTCTGTTGCAAGAAAGCAGGTTCAAAAATAGGCGCCTGGCGGGAAGTTTGAGAAGAATAGAACACATTCCATTAGGGGATCAGGTGGTCTAAAGCAGTGTTTCTCAACCTGTGGTCCGCAGGCAGTTTTCATGTGGTCTGCGAAGTGAACATCTAATGAATTTTAATCTTGGATCTGGAAATCTACCGAAATTCGTTTACTCAACACGCATCTGCTTCCCATTCTAGAATTTTTTTAGCGGTTAGTTTCTCTCATCCTGAAGTGTGCGTTTGCAGTATTGTTTTGGCCACACTCGTCTGTATACAGATTCGTTCGCGCCCAATAGTTCGGCTATCTTCGTTTAGTTTTGACGGCTTTTGCTTTGCAAGTTGGCCCAAAGACTTAAATTCACCATCACATTGAAATTTGAGCAAATATTACCAACTAAATGTAACAAATGTATAAAGTAAGTTTAAATATTTTCTTGGTAATATAGAAAAGGAACCAATTTAATTTTAACTCGTACTTTTGGAGGGATGGCCAATTGATTTTATATCGATATCCAATTTCTGTTCCTTATATGAACTGAGTAAGGCTGCAAAAAAAAAAAAAACAATATTCTCATGAGTCATTTAAAAACTACCTGTCCTACCTATGTAACTGTTGTGGAAATATTGATTCTATCGTATGTGGTCCGCCTCGGATTCTGAAGGGTACGAAGTGGTCCTCAGTAGGGAAAATGTTGAGAACCACTAGTCCAAAGTTAGTCTGAAAGGTTTCTTGGTGATGTGATAATGTGAAAATAGAGTTCATTGAAGAGATGCAAGATGGTAGGCGTGCCACTGGGTGAAATAATTCAATTCGCCCTGGGGGAACGGCCAGGCTGGATCAATTGATCCATTCTGCTGCGAACGTGTTGATTGAAGTGCCTCAAATCAATGCAAAAATTTCATATGCAGATTAAGACGCTTATTATCAATGTCGCATACAGATTTTTGTTTAATCCATCCAAATTTGTTTATTTAATTTTGGTATTCCTTTTGTACCATTCAACCAAAATGCAATGATAGAATGGAATGCTTTAGTATTATCAGTTGTTTTAGTGGTTTTATTTGTAAAGCACTTGAAGTAGGTAAATATTCTTCTGTTACTGAACAGATGTGTTGCCTAGTTAATATACTCAAGTATATACTACAAGTATTATTTGTTTTTTAAGTGGCAATGACTTATGCAGCATTAGCTTGAGCAGTATGGAGTCAGATATGGATGACCCTTTCTGTGAAAGTACTGCAAACCTTCTTGGAACTGATGATGCAATAGCTCGAGTTAGGCAGGCTCGCACTAATCCTAACTCATCTACGCATTCGCTGAATGAAGCTGATTTGCAAGTATGTGATCCAATATTTCTCAACAATCAACAGTTCTTATATTTGAACCTTGACTGAGATTAACAGGGTGAAGGTAAATTTATTTAGCAGTATAACACTTTGGTGTGATGTGTACGATTCTGACGTTTATTGTTTTAATCATATACCAGTTTTAATCATATTAACATTAAAATTAGAACAATAATAACATTGATTCAGTCATTGCCTGTGGCGTATTGTTAGGGACCATGATAGTGATCCCTGATCAACTACCTACTACTATGAATAGGGGATATGCCTGTGTGCATTTGTTTTGCTTTCTGTCTCTTTGCTAGCATGTATTTATTATGGTCAGTAAATACCGTCCCATTACTTTACCGAATGCTTTTGTTTGTCTTGTGAGCCTTCCGGTGAAGTGCCAAACAAGAAATTATCCACACACACACACACCTGTTGTTGTTTTGTCTATGTGTCCTGGTATCCAGCATTGAGCATAATTTCAATATATGTTACTCATTCCAATTTATTATGCATTGACGAGCTGTTTGTGTTAGGATTCATACAAGTTCAATCTAAATTCTTCTGTTGAATTGAATGCCAGCTACAAATATACCTCACATTATGAGGGTTAGTGAACTCATTCAAATCACTTTTTTCATTGAAAGAGAGAATTCTTTTCTACATACTGATTTTTTAATTTAATTTCAATTGAACATTCCTTTTCAATACTATAATAATAATTTCCTGTTCCATTCAAATTTTACGTGTTGGAAGTTATTATATTCCCTGACAGACGTGTTCTACATTTTTCATTGTTTTTGTTAGGAAATTAACAGAGAACATTATATACAATAAAGTTACTGATGAATGAAGTGCACGCTTACTAAAATATTCAATTATTATACATGATGACCAGCAGTCTGTTCGTGCAATTAAGTTGAAGTTGGTTATAAACTTGCCAAAATAACATCCTTACCTCGAGTTCGAGATTGCTGACTTGCATTACCTTTGGAACAACAATACTTCTCACTCCTAGGCTAATTGTTGTTGTCATAAATCTGTTCAAGGTAATTGATTGAGCCAGTACCTCTAGGTCCCCATTGATTTGTCAGCAAATGGCCTCCTTTGATTCATCTAATGAAAAAGGCTTAATTCACCGCCAGGCTGAATTTCATGCTCTCTGAGTGAAATAAATAAACGTAATGTCCCAGGAATGTTGGTAATCATATTTGACCATATTTACGCTATGATAAACCTTAATAGCATTTGTGGAATTTGTATCTGCCTGTCATAATTAGGCCACAAATAGAAGGTTTTTCCTTTATAAGATGGCCATGTCGAAGTATTTGGAACAATATATCAACAATTAGCCACTCCTAGCAGAGCAGTGGAGCAAAGACGAGTGTGGACTATATCACTCAGTCGCCAGTTTCTTTCCACTCACAATAATAATCCACTTTCTCAAGTATGTGAACCTTCTGCATTCGCAAGGGCGGATTCAGGATTTTCGTGTGTGAAGGGGGGGGGGGGGTGGATTCATAAGCAAGGGCGGTTTTTTAAAGCCAGTTTCAGTCCAAAAACTTTGAAATAAAAACAAAGGTTTAATTGTGCAAAGTGTAAGTTCTATTAGAACCTCTACTATAAAATTCAGCCTAAAATCACCCATCGTTTTAAAAAACCTTTTTTCCCAGGAGGGGCGGGATGATTGATGATTAACGACAGTTAAAAGGTTAAGAATTCCATGGAATAACCAAACGTTAACAACTTTTGGATATTAACAAGTGCATTTCATGGATCCCCGATAACTACGCTTTTTCAGTTAAATGTAAACAAACAACCAGGAAACAATAATAATCAACAGTGTAGCAACCACTACACTACCCCTCTCTCCTCATCTGTCTTCATCTGTGGCCTTACGTCTGCATAGGCTACCCAATTGAGGTGGAGGAGCCGGTTTCGCCGACCCATACTCACTTCTGGAACCACGTCGTTCTTTTTCTGGGAAACTACGTCCTCGGGTGCGTTTTGGGTCATGGACCCGAACCCAATCAAGGCATAGGGTGTTTTCAGCTCGGACGGTACAATACTTGGTCTGATCAACTCTTCTGGCAGGTGTAAATCCCTTCCATGCTCTGGCGAAAACCCTGTCGTTTGGTGAGGGGCAGACCTGCAAGCCAATAGGAACTGGGGAACCTTATCATCCCAGTCATCTTACTGCTGTCCAATGTAGGACACAAGATACTTGATGAGGTTCAATCGCTCCACTATTCCACCTGACTGGGGATGCAAGGGCGTCGCTCTGGCACGGTTAGAACCGAACGATTCGAGCTGATTCGAAGTTTGTCCCTTGATCAGTGTAGGGATTCCGTAGATCCTTAAGAGATTCCCAAACTCGACTAAAAACATGCTCCACAAGAGCCTTAGCCACCGTTTCCGCCTCCTGGTTTGGCAGTGCAATAGCCTCGGGCCATTTTGTAAAATAATTGGAGACTCTAGCAAGTAGCGATTCCTCCGCCTGGTTTCAGGAAATCGTCCTACAATGTCAATGCCTATCCGGTCAAACGGCCCACCCACTGGACATTGGTGAAGGGGAGCTGGGGGACTTCTTGTGGTTCTAATCTTTTGGCATGATAGGCAACTACGGCACCAGGCTTTGATATCCCCTGCCATTCCAGGCCAAAAGTACAACTTCCTCACTTTTGCCAATGTCTTCCATTATCCAAAGTGCCCACCTGCCGGTTGATCGAGGCATGGAGAACTTGAGGAACAGCAGAGGTTGTTGGGACATTATCTTTGTCGTAAGACAGTCTGATGGCTGCGACACTTCATTTGGCTTCTTGTCGAGTACATTTGGCTTCCTGTCTACTACCTATGTCAAATAATTACCTTCTCATCGCCCTCAGTTATTTGTGACAATTCAGCCCCAACTGCATGTCCACTGGCATCACAATCCAAAATGAAGGGCTTTTGCAGATCTGGAAAGGCAAGAATCGGCGCAGAGGCCATTAGCTCTTTCGACTGGTGAAAGGTATTTGCACAAGTGGTGTCCCAGTGGAAGGCAGTGTTCACCTCTTTCAGTGCACGCAACGGTCGGTCTGTCAGGAACCAACCTCCTATAATAAGAGCGAAACTCCAGGAGTGAACGAACATCCTGTTTGCTCCAGGGTGTTGGCCATTTCTTGACAGCATCACTCTTTGTTGGGTCTGTTTGGATACCCTTTCCAGAAATGACATGAGCCAAATACTGCACGAACTGTGTGAAAAACCGGCACTTCTTTGGGTTTAGCTGCAGAATGGCCTGCTGAATTCGAGGGAGTACTTGTTCCAGTTTAGTCACTACTCTATGCACATCAGGGCCACTAAAATATTATGGCATCCTTCCTTTCGTTCGTCCCTGAATGTAAACCTTCTTGGATGTGCATAACCTACTTCTAGTCCAGTTTGTGAGTTGAAAAGTCTTCCGTAACACAGTCCATTTTTTCCCCTCCCTTTTAATAAACCAATTGCTTGACTTTCCTTTGATTCGTGTGAATACAATCCACTGCGTATTTTTATTAAAATCACCGTAGATTGATTATTGCAATTTATATCTCATAAAAACTACCTGTATGCTGTCTAACTCGCTATTTATATTTAATTTCATTAACTTGACTCCCCCATCTATTAAAATTATAAAATTTCAAATTCTAAGGAAACCAAGCATTTTTAAGATCATAATAATCATATATTACAATTATCATCTTTTTTTCCATTTTTTAATGTGTATTTATTGAGTTTTATTTTAATAAGGAAATACTCCCAAATTCGATGATTAGCACACATAACATCCTTGAATAGCTCGTTGAAGGCTCCCATCGTCCCTGAGATGTAACCAGGAGATGTCGTTGTCTCTTATGGCCTGTGCCGTTTATGGGATTTGTGTTAACTTCGATGGGTAACGGGGTCATTTCGTTGTTCATTCTCATACCTCAAGTGTGGGGTTTTTGGAATGATAAGGTCCTGTTCTGCTTATATTTTCCTATTAAAAGACCGGTTTCGCTCAGTAATCGTCAAAATAATACTTCCCATCATTTCAATTAGAATAGGTATTTATGGTAATATCACAGGGTAGGCTATATTTCAAATTATAACGTGCCAAATGGGGAAAAAAGAACTCAAATTGTATAATGATAATAGAATTTCATAATGAGTTAAATGTAACATTCGTCAAATTTCAAAAACAAGTGGCATGAAAGTATTTTGATTGGGGGACCTTGTGTGCTTGTGTGGAGTTTTGGTTTGAAGTGAATTTTAATAAAACTAGAGGTAATGATTGTAGTAAGGGGGTCAATGCGAATAACGTGAGGTGGGCATGTTTTCTAATGGTCCTAGTGGGTTTTTTTCCATTTTGCTGGCCTATGTGCCGGACATATGCCCTTTCCCTGAAAAATTCAGGATTTTGGTGTTAATTCTTGAATTGGTAATTCTGATTTCATTGAATTGGTCATTCTTGGATTCATTGATATGGTGCGAGAACATGTCATCTTGCCCAAGTCTAATTGCTCTTGAAACTACTCTGTAAATCTAGTTAGGAAGGACCTCCTAATTTGACCAGTGGATTTCATAGTTACAGTCTCCATATGTTCATCATTCTAAATACTTCACCCTATGAACAAGGTCCATACCGATAGCCTTACGTAGGAAAAAATTTCTCATTGATTCGATTGTCTTCAATTGGAAATCGGATTTTCAGTAATTTGATATGAACGTGGTTATTTCCATAAGCAGGAGAGCTATACGTTTTTACTCCAAATAAAATAATAATACTTTTGTTGGTAACCTACATCTCTAGAACTTGGGATTAAAATTTATTTGCTTTAAAAAAAAATCGTTTCCAGTTGTTATAATAATATTATGTCGTCACTTTTAAACAAATTTAACCCAATATAGCTAACACAATGATAATATTAATACCGCTGATGTGAATCTCATCAGACACTTTTTCCATTAAAAACTTGACTCACCACATGTGAGTAACTATTTACTACATGCCTACCTAACTTTCAAATTAACTTAGTTTTCTTTCCGATGCAGGGTGACTTTAAAATAGTTGTTTCCAAAAGAGAAGCAGAAAATCGACTTTTAAATGCAAGGCTGAACTCCCCTTTACAAAAATCAGTCTCCACGCCATCAATTATTGCCGTACGAGAGCTAGCCAATACTGAACCAATTGTTGTTGAGGTCTCTGCAACTACGTTGCCAGTGTGAGTCTCATGTGTACAGTTTATTCCTGATTTGCTTGATTAGTTGAGCTTTGCACTCTCTATATGCACCAAATCTACATTACCAGTGAACGAAAATGGACCGACGATCCAAACGTATCTCTCAGAGTATTCATCATGCACTGAGAGCAATGAAGTGTGCAATGTACTGGTCTTTTAGTAGCACAAACTTCCTATTGTACATTTCACTCTTCACACACCAGTAAACTATTCATCTTTCAAATATTTGAAGGAGTACCTTGCTTCTACATATTTGGAATTTCAGTGTCGTAGATTTCTCGTTAGTTTATTCTATCTGTTCGTTCACTTCTTCATTTGTATACAAATTATTATCAATTTGTATGGGCGTTGATTTATTATTCATTAAAGTGAGTTGAAGAACCTACCTTTTCCTTGTGCTTAGTACTGGTATGTCTGAAACGCAAACTGCTTGATTTTAGATTTTGCTTAACCTGTTCTTACCTACCTACACTATTCTCTCAACGCATTGCCATGATTGTCGAAATTCATGTTAAGTTTGGGGTAATGGAGAGAATGAAACTGAAACATTGTCAAGACTTTTAATGTCATTTTAATTATCAAAACAAAAAAATCTTAGTTACTTATCAAAACAAATTATTCGACTTTTATTAGGGTTATAGTGTAAAAATTACCGGATCAAGATTTTTCTGATTGTTTTATTAAATATTATTTAGTTCTGGCTACATTATTGGTGGAACAACGAGTAGAATCTTTGGACTGTGTTCAGGAGTTCAGTAGTGTTCTCTTATGCTTATTTCAATGGATTTTCATTTCATGCACATTTTAAAGCTGAATCAAATTTTGAGTTTGTGCAACCTACTATTTGGTAGCTGTCCTTTCAATTTGAAAATTCTCAATGAAATGGCAGGTTCCTCATATATTTTAGTGGATTGTTGAAAATAATGAGCTATTCCAATGGATTTAACAATCTTAGGAGACAATGTTTCAAAACCTTTTTCGGTAAAAATCCATTTTTGGGCATTCTGAATCCAACCTGGCATTTTAACACTGATATACCAATGAGTGTGTTCTAACTGTTGCCACTCAATAAAAAAATCCCACGCTCAGTCTACATTTCAATGATTCCTGTGTTTTGTGGAACATAAACTGCTGATACCATGTATACAGGGTGTCCCAGTATGAATGGTCCATACTTCAGGGATCAATTCTACAACTAATTTGCAACAACTTTTGTCCTATAACATTTTTTTTAAACTCCGCTGGAATTCCGACTTTTTTTACTTCTTCTAAGTTACAACTTTTTGGTTGAACATGATGGCATTTTTAAAAGCTATTTTTACCCATACCTGATCGTTCCTCTCTTCACAAAAAACATCTGCAATTCAAGAGGTTTTGAACGGTGTGTTCAAATTTATTTGTACCTATATAATGTTTTGAGAAAACGGCGTTCAAATGCCGAAAAACGCAATATTTTTTAGCAAAATCGAAGGTTTTGCACGAAAAATGATGTCTTCAGGATTTGGAGGTAGGGGGTGTATCTGCTTGGCATTCCAATATTTTAATTCAGACGGAGAGGCTCAGGAATGTCTCCATTCGATTCAGCGTGAATAATATTGGAATGACGAGTAAATACACCCTCTAACTCCAAGTCCTGACGATATCAATTTTCGAGCAAAACCCTCGATTTTGCTAAAAAAATATATATAGTTTTTCCGCATTCAAACGCCGTTTTCTCAAAACATTACGTAGGTACAAATAAATTTGAACACACCGTTCAAATGCTCTTGAATTGCAGATGTTTTTTCCGAAGAGAGGAAAGATCAGGTATGGGTAAAAATAGCGTTTAAAAATGCCATAATGTTCAACCAAAAAGTGGTAACTGACAACATTTTCACTTTGGCGTGATATTTCACTCACTAAGCTCGTTCATAAAACTTGTATTATGTATTCTGCCGTGCTAAGATAAAGTCCCCTATCGACCATTTTGGTGTTTTTGGAGTTGGGCACATGGCTGCGTAGATCTCGACGTGGCGCGTCTTTTCTGCCAAGGTAGAATTTCCTATCTCCATTGGAAAGGTTCGAAAAAATACTTTATCTCCAGTTTGATGATCTGGGCCCCCTTCCAAACATGAAAAAATGGAGATAGGTGGTTTTAACTTACAGCGGCAGTATTGAGAAGAAAGCAAATGTAACGTTCTTTCCAACGGTATCCTCAAGTTTTATTTTACACAGTAAATTAGGGCAGTTATGGTAATTTTAGTGAGTTAAGGTCGGAAACACGAAAAACATCTTAGAAGTAAAAAAAAGTCTGATTTTCAGCGGAGTTTAAAAAAATGTTATGGGACAAAAGTTGTTGCAAAATAGTTGTAGAACCGATCCCTGAAGTTTGGACCATTCATACTGGGACACCCTGTATTTATATGATTGTGAATTTATATTTAAAAAATTTCATTATTGTAAAGTTCAATATTATTAGAACAACGTAAATATCTATAAAAGTCCATGAAAGCAGTGGATGGAATTAACTACTTTGGTTATTATCTCATCCGGTCATGCTACATGATAGGACCTTGAAAATGAGTAATTAAGGAAGTGATTCAGTATCATGTATGACTTGACTGTGACACTTTGTCATGTCATTTTGACGGTTTCTTGTGGTGGACAGGTTATATTTTTTTCTAGATACAGCACATCTGCAAATCACTATTCACCCAGTTTGCTATAATTTTCCCTATTTTTCTCCATTTCTTTCTTTCCTTGTCATTATTAGTTGATTCAACGGGTTGATCTCAGTGAGAGCTGAGCAAAATGTTGGGGCGTATCCGATGATAGCGAGGAAGTCGGGGAAAAGGTTTAGATCCCTAATGTCACCTATCTTACAACACTTTGGGTACTGCACCCAAATAAGTATGCTCCAACAAGCATTCTCCTGATCTGTTTCAATCAGAAGACCTACAGCCTCAATTTCATTATTATCAATGTCAACCTTTGATCCCTCATATACAATTATAACAGTTTGTAATTGACGTAGGAGATGGTTTTGCCTGGTCCAACCTTATCAATCATCTCCAGTTATCTCTGAAATTGATGATCCAATGAGCACGGTTTGGTGGTGTTGATTTTCTTAGTTATCTTTCAAACAGAAAAAACAGAACTCCAATACGAAAAAAACATCCTTCTTAAGGGCTGCAGACTGAGGCCACAGCACAACTCCAAATTTCTGTACCAAACTACTATAAAACAATTATTGTTGTAAGGCGTTCATTGATTTATAAGAATCGTCGGATTTTGATAAATAAGGTCTGTTTTTGCATCTTGTTGGTACTGCACATGTCCTCCTATAGTTCCAATTCAAGTTGAAACGATTCTAAGGGTTCAAATAAACTTCATTGTTAAAGTTGAAGAAGAAATATTTTAAGGAACTGAAATATTCCATATATTCAAATGGCATATAATGAGACACAATTATAGCTATACTGATTGTTTCAAAGTGAATCCAACTCAAGACGAATCGGAAAATCAACGTAATATCGTATTATTTTCTGGTTTTAATGAATAAGCTACTATTGCTATTCTCCACTTTAATACTATTAAGGATCCCATTAGAACGTTATAAGAAGAACCTATAACTTGAGCGGCGACTCAAAGCCAGTTTTCTAATGGTGTGGTTTTAGTACTTATTTTTCCGAAAAGATAGAATCGTGGAAATATTTCCGAAAGATTGGAAAAATGGGAAAGATTGCCGTTTTTCACCCACAAACGGGAAAAATGGAATTTAGACCCCCCCGTTTCACGTTTTTTCAACTAAAATTGACGGGAAAATGGCTATCCAACATCTAAAATTAGTGCAATCATTTCGCAAGAAATCTCCAGTTTTTCCAGGATATCTTTGCTATCCCACCTTTTTCTTGCTATTTTTCTTGCCTAATATTCCTTCTACCTCTGTTACTGTTTTATTTTTATTTACCCTCTGTCCTTTTGCTTCCTTCTCCTATCCCTTTCCGTCTATTTCACCGTGAAATTTTGTCCCCGCCTGAGCCCGATGGGAGGGCAATAAGCCCTTTGCCCCCCCCCCCCCCCCAAATCCGCGACTGGAACTATCCAAAACGCTGCCAGAAGGCAAGAGAAGACACAGCGCATGGCCTCCGAACTTCGCTTTAAAGCGTTTAAAGCAATCTTTCCAATTTTTCCGAGCCTCGGAAATATTTCCAATTTTTCCGAGCCTCGGAAATATTTCCAATTTTTCCGGAAATATTTCCGACCGTCAGTACTCACATGTAACCAATAATAGTTGCACCAGGCAGGGGCAGATCCACACTTTGATTTGGGTGGGGGGGGGGGTCATGAGGTTCATATCTGAACCTAACCTGACCTCACCTGGGTCAAGTTACTGTGCACACTAGATATTACGTTCAAATTGGGAAGGGTGTTAAAATTACGAGTATATACCTATTACTTGATCGTAGTTGAAGGCCACGTCAGTCATAATACAATTGGCAAAAAGGCTGGGCTACGCCCAGACAACTGCTATGTATCCGACCCTGAACAGGTGTACATTCAGTTGAACCATTAAAAAAACTAGACATTGAAATGTCTTTATGGCATACGTTATGTGAATCAAAAGATGCTCGTTGTTAAAGATGGGTTAAAGTATGGTTGTTACAATTGATTGAAACTGCAAGTCAATGTATGATTTGTACTTAAATTTGAATTTATAAGCCCACGAGTTTTATTTGAAAATTCATTTTTCTCTTGGCTTTATATTCCTCTGGGCTCATTTTCACGTCCATAAGATCTTTTTTTTTTCTTTTTTGCAATCACAAAATAGGAATTTATGTGAAACCAGGAATGATAATGATTATTATGTTGAGATGGGTTTCGATGTATTTATTTACGTACTATTGTAGGTAGGTACCTTCATTAGATTAGTAAGTTTGCATGATGCACTAAGCACTATTAGAGCATGGCCTTTTGTGCTAGCTGGTGTTGCGTAGACACAGTGATCATCACCTGCATGGGACAACTGGGAGTGATGAAGATGATGTCTTGGATGGGGTTCTAATGCCGGCTAAAGGAACTACTGCTTTCCATTATTTTGCACCGTGAGTATGTTTATTTCTTATTTTTTGTTGCAAGGAGGTGGGGGAGTGCGAATGGTCAGCAGTAAATAGTTCTATTGTAAACCTGCCTAGAAATGAATTCGCTCAGATTTACTTTCCTACATGGCAGTGGTCCAGGAAATCGCATTTTGGCGTCGAGCAACTTTTTTTATGCAACTTTGTACCTTATTGTTCAGTGTTTTTTTTTTCTTTTGTTTTCTTGAGGCTCCCAACTTTTTGTAGATAGGTATCTTATGACCTGGGCTGTTTTTAATGTAAAATTTAATGTCTTTATGTCTTTAGCATCACTAGTCATGTATCAACCGTGAGCTTGTTAATTATTTGAGTCTTGTGTCACCTCCCCACTGGTCTTAACTCCCCACTAATCTTAACTCGAGTACATATTTGTCTATAAACTAGCCAATGTGAAACTGAAACTTGACTTGTTGGAGCATCATGAATACCTACTTGAACCAAAGGGTTTGATGCTGTGTTTGAAGGGTTTGTTGAAGTCGCCAATTAAAATTTTCCATCTGAGAAGTAAGTGGTTATTTGCCACTATAAAGAGAGCACTAATTAATTCTTCAATTTTTTTGAAGAGAGCAATTAACAGAAACAATAACAAACTCTTTCTGGACTCGTACCAATTATTAATAAACTAGTTGAACTTTCATGGAACCGTATCTATTACTATCAAACCTAGTTACTTATGTGCAATCCCTCCTTCAAATTTCAATGATACCAGTTTTACCGTCAATTATTTATCAACCCATCTCAGAGTTTGAGCAGAATTAAAACTAGGGTGTGTGAAATTCAATAGAACATTATATACCCTAGGATCGGACAATCCTCAGGTATATAATGTTTCATTTGTCAGCTATGAATGTTTCCTTGAGATGGCCCTTGTAGAAGCCTTCTCAATACTTTGGAAGTCATTCTACGTTTTTTGGAGGACTGAAAAGGAGATGAACATTTCCTGACGTTTTTGAGATAGCAAGTACCTAGTACTCATCCCAACGTTATTACATAATTATTCAATATTTCAGTTGCTTGATACGGGAATCGTATCCATAAAGTGTTCACTATCAACTCATGTTTGCCTGCAATGTCCTCTGATGCTTTTTCTTCTTTTTTTTTTTTTTTAGTGCTGCGTATGATGATCATCCAGAGAAGAGAAGAAAAAGAGGAAGTCTCTTCTTCCGAAAGAAGAAAGTAAGGAGCTTTTGAGATTATTTATAACAATAGGTTTCAAACAACTTTTGTTACCAACCTCTATTCAAATTGTTAAATTTTTGGCCATTTGTTGCTATTTCCACCTTTTGTATCTACACAATTATGGATGAAAAGTTTGCCTAATCTATTGCTAGTTTCGCACTAGGGTGGGTCGTGGTTATTAATATGTGGCTATAATTTCCGCATGAATATTTTGTTCAAATGCTATTCTGATCATTTAACGAGTATCAGTCAACAGTAATCAAATTTTGTCTGACAATGGATGTTTCTTTTTTTTCCAGGAGAAAACGAAAAAATCTCCCCACCAGTGGGTTACTGTGTGTTATGGAAACTCTCAAGTGTGTGATTTGTGTTCCAAGAGTCTCACTAACAAACCATCTGTATATTGTGAAAGTGGGTATCGTTTATATATTTAATTATGACGCTGCATGTTATTACACAACAGTTTATATAACCACAGAAAACTAGTATGTGTTGCTTAGTGGTTTGCAAACCAAACAATGTACATGAATACAATAGATAACTAAATTAAGTTTTAAAATTCGCTGTAGTGGTGATAATGTTGACGTTTTCTTGGACATTTCAACGTTAGATAAGGATTTTTTATTTTTATGTTTGTTGGTTAATGAAAAATTTGGATGTCAAAATTGCGATATCTTATTCCAGTCGCAAACATGGTTGTTACTTGGGATGTTCTACTCGGTTCATCCGCTCTAATTTTAAAAACTCTGCAAATTCTTGACACAACGGTTTATTATCTTCCTTGTGCAGATCACCCTTCTGTCTATACCAGACTGTATTGCAAATCGGCACCATACCATATTCTCACCGTACTCATACCATACCATACGAATTTCTTTCCTATCATACCATACTGTATTATACCAAATCATACATACAATAATATACCATACCATACTCATACCATGTCATACAAACCGAGTGAATAATGAAATGTCATCCATTTCAGACCTATATTTAAAATTTCAAGTATCTAGCTCATCATCAACATTTAATTTGTTTAAACAAATAGGTATTATTTAAACAATTTTACAGACAAGAAACCGAGTGAATATTGCATTGTTATCCAGTTCTAACCTATTTTTAAAATTTCAAGTCAATAGCTCATCATCAAAATTTAATTTGTATTATTACAAAAAGGTATTATTTAAACAATTTTACAGATGAGAAACCGAGTAAATATTGCAATGTGGTCTATCCCCGACTCACGGTTAAAATTTCTAGACTGTAGTTTACCGGGAAGATGAAAAAAGGTAGTTTTATTCTGGGCGTCTGGTGGTTGGGTCACATAACGGCCGTTTTCGGCGCGAAAGTTTAGTGTTTTTCCTAAACCTTTGCGCGCTCACTGTGAACGAACAGCTGGTCGCACAAAAATCCAATTGGTCTTAAAAGATTCGTAATTTTTCAGGTCATTCAAAAGTGAACTAAACATTACACGGTTCAGTTAAATATTTGGAGATATGACATTGTCGAAATTTTAAATTTCGTTTTGAACCCCTTCCCCTTGACCTAGGGTTATGAAAAGTTTCGAGGATCATTGTGGGGCTGGTCCAAACCCAGAAACCAAATTTCGTAATTTTAGCTCAACGCTAACTGGGCAAAACGGCGTGGACGGCGGACGGGGGACGGCGTACGGCGTACGGTGTACGGCGTACGGCGGACGGACGGATTTTTTTTTATTCGATTTTCTGAATCTACGTGTCTTGAAACGTAAACCAACAAATTTTGAGGGGGGGTTAAAAAATTTTTTTCTTTGGGCGATTCCAATGGTTCATTATCGAAGATAATAAACCAAAAGGTATGAGATATCGCAATTCTGACTTCACCATCGTGTTCAGTGTTGAAAAATCGATAAACTGAGTGTTACTCGGCAAAAAATGGAGACAAAATTTGTTATAAAACAGTAAAATGGAGACAAAATTTGTTGTAAAACCAGTAAAATGGAGACGTTTTACTTAAAACCAGTTATTTCTTCAAAAATTTGCTCTTATAGCTATGCTGCATGATTGTGGATATATTTGTTTTTGTTATAGATTGCACTATCACGGCGCATCAAAACTCATGCAAAGATAATCTTGCTGAATGCAAAGGGAAAATCAATAAGGTAACTATCATTTTAATTGTTCAGCTGTTCTGTCATTTAATAGCAACATACAGTTTAAATGGTTTTCCATTATTCACACTCTGGTTATATGTGGAATGGAATTGTATAAGCCCTGTTATTATTTCCAATAAATGATTTATTGTAAACCTTTTCAGAGTAACGTCAAGAACGGAGGCCTTTCCAAACCTGCGGCTAAGAGAGGTTCCAGTAGCAACACATCTGGATCCCCCAGCAGGTTGGTATTAATCTTGACCATATTTTGTGCCACCACATATCAAAGTTGGATTATCAGGTTCATTGCCTGCGTTATTGTGCTGTATTAGGTATTCATTATTTGCTTCTGTTGAGTGTCAAGTTCAAAATAAGTTTATTTCTAGTGGAAAAATGAACAGCCTTACATTAGTTCTGGTAGACCCATTTTGTAACCCCACCATAGAAACATGAAATTATTAACGAGCAACTTGAAAATGTGTTGAGTGATAGGAAATTAATAATAAAAATACGTTGTTCAACACTAGAAGAAATTAACTGAAGGGTCGTGGGGAAAAAGGATCAAAGTCCTTTTTTCCTAATTCTGAAAAACTAAGTTTGAAACCGTTTTAGACAGACACTATCCATAAAAAAACAGCTGTTAGGGAATTTATATAAGTTCAAGTAACAAGAAAGAAAATCACGTAGATCAAAGATACTGTCCGGAAACAATTCGCCATGTCATGGTATGGACTTTGATCTTTTTTCCCCACGACCCTTCAACTGTTTTGTCATGTATTCATCACGTATGTACTAAGGAGGGGTACTTAAGAGTGTTTGGAGATAATAACTAGGTTTTAGAGTGATGTCTTTGTCATTTATGGACTAGGGAAGGGCAGACGAGTAGTGTTGTAGTGATATTTACCATTTAGTGATTTTACTGTACAAAATGGAGGTCAGTTATGAATGAAAATAATATTATGTACCTACATATTTTCATTCATAACTGACCTCGATTTTTTGGCATCTTCAAAATGTTCAAGATTGTCATGCAGTTGGGCTAAATGTCGAGAAGGATTTATTAGCCTTGAACAATTGTCTCTTTGTAAGAAAGCAGGAAAAATAATCAAATCATGAACAAACTCATGGAACCGGATTCATACTAATTCAAATAATTATCAATTATTTATGTACGTCGGCTAAGAATTTGTTGGGAAATTGTGACTACCCTCCACTTACCTCATTGCTCCAATTATTTGATCTAATGTTTAGGTGGTTAGGATAGTAATTATTGATGTCCGGGTTAAAAATTATTTTTTCTGGACTAGAAGTTTAGGTGGTTAGGATAGTAGTTACAGTTTCCTAGATGTTTCGGCCCCCCGTAAATATTAAATATATCAACTCAATTTACCAATTCCAATTGACTGACTTACCAGACATAGACAAGAAGAGATGAATCTTTCCATAGGAGTTCAACTGATATATCTTGCGTAGGTAATGCTTGGATTCTGGGCTCATGCCCTCAGTACAACCTCGTGTCTTTAGGTGGGAGGGGGAGTCGTACAAATAAGTATACAGTTTCAATATGTGTATACTATTGATTGATGAATGTCACTGTTATTTGTTCTCCTGACCGGAGTAAGTAAGGATCTCCGTTCTTCCTCCTCCCAGACTATCTAACTTTGTATGTAATGCGGCCTTTATGATGCACTAGTATTAGGTATAAAAATTCCATATAAAAGGTTTGATTGGACAAGATTGTAATTTATCTATTTTCATGATTCAACACTGAAATTACCATTTGAAGACTTAAAAACCTATAGTTTATCGTGCAGAGTAGTTGCAGGTCTTCAGATACAAATATGTAGTTTCAACAAGGATTACATTATTATATGTTTAAAACTAATTTTGTCTTCTCTTCATAAAAAATCGACATAAGTTTTTGTGAGCATTATGATAGTTCTCACTAGCTTAGGGGTTTGCTGCATACTCAATGTGATTACTATACAAATGTTCCTATAAGTATCATAATAATGAACTTTGAATTTCTCAAAATATTCCTTGACTTCTGATCTCGTCATTATAGCAGCTTTCTTAAAAGGTTGGACGTTCAATTATTGTGAACATTCGTCATAACTGCATTCTCATTCTACCATCCCGATTTGAAACATCTTATTATTGTGTATTTATCAATAATATTGTTTTCCTATCAACTGCAGTAAGAATCCCTGCAGTAAGGAGTTTCCCTTATTGATTTTCATAGAACTACCTATTTCGCCTTCAATTTCCACTTGATTGTCAGTTTTCATTGGCCCCTAGCTCTTTAATGTTCACATCTTCCCATTGAATCAGAGCTAAGATCTCCAACGATCTGAAAACCCCAAAAACCCTCATCACTCCCCATCTCATCCTAATATGATGTTAGGCTAGGTGACCGATCCCTCACTAACTTCGTAGACTGTTCTTCGGGATTTTGGAAAGGACCCCGCCTGTAACAGTAACGTTATCCCTTGTTTCCTCATCAAGTATGTAACCATAACGCTTATAAAATAGGGGAAATTCAGCTCTTACGAATTGGTTTCAAGCGTTTAACGATAATAGGGGCCATCTAATGAAAAGATATATCTACATAACAAAGGAAGTTAGCGACAAGATGAAGGATTTTTCAACGTGAAGATGTAAATGAATGCAAAATGAAGGAGCGGAACTCCAGAGGCTTATTAAAACCCGATCACCAAGCCAGCCAGCCCTCTGACGTCATATGCTCTTACGGCATAGGCTGTGACGTACTAGTTGCCCTCCTGCCAGCCGTCTGACGTCATTCGCTCGTGCGTCATAGGCTCTGACGTACTAGTTGGCCTCCTGCCAGCCCCCTGACGTCATAGGCTCTTACGGCATAGGCTGTGACGTACTAGTTGCCCTTCTGCCAGCCGTCTGACGTCATACGCTCCTGCGTCATAGGCTCTGACGTAGTGGCCCGCCTGTCGCTTGTGTTCTGACGTGATCTGAGGGAAAGGGTGAATCAAGGAAACAAATTTTTCCCGTTTCAGTTTATGTGCCAAAGCAAAGACATGAAAATGTCAAAAGAATGTCAACTCAATCCTGTTGTTGATACAGCCGAGAATTAAATGCTTGCATACGAGTCTGCAACACATTGAGACATTTTATGTCTTTAAAGAAGTGATTCAAGAACCTTCGAACAATGCTACATCACCTACCCCAGTAGCGTAGTTGTTATACTTAATTGTAGGGTTCATCATAAATAATTTATATAATTATTATAATTATTATGAAGCTTGCATTCGTATAGACAATATAAATTATTGAGAATGATCACCTGTGTGTAAACTCACGCTCATACCGCAGCTTGTCGGCCACGCACTCCGCAGTGGTTAACGTAATATGGTTAGGTAAATCGAGAGCTATCCAACGAATGGTGAACGATTTTTGTACGATGATAACTGGCGAAGATAAAGTTCCGTAGCAACGAATCGGTTGTAAGCGAAAATCATCAGAAATTTTCGTGACGATTTCGTGTAACGCTTTTGTGTAACGTTTTTCGAGTTATGTGCCAGAGTAAAGACATAAAATGTCAAAAACTATTTAGCCCCGCCCAAACTTCATTATTGTGCAGTACAAATAGTTGATAAAATGGGTGGGAAAAAAATCTATCGAATTCTGGGAAATGCAGTGAAGATAAACCAACTCAGATAAACCTGAGAAAGTGATATATTCCCCATGTGTGTGTATTGAGAGAAGTAGTAACTCATATTCACAAAAAACCTTCCAGATACGTTGTCACCTTCTGTTTTTTCTCTTTTCTCTGGTTTTCTTCCGTTCTATCAATCCATTTCTATTCTTGAAAACGAAGGCAGTCGAGAGTTGCAATAATTCTGTTTTGAACTGTCATATTGGAGATCCTCATTCTGAACCATCAAGGATGGTCCTTGATGGTTTTAGTTCTCAATTTTATTCTATGAGAACCATTGGGATTTATGTTGCTGATGTCAGAGGCTTAATACGACCTCTTCTGTTTTGATGTTGTCAACTAAGTAGAACTAGTTTGAGATATTTAAAATGATCTTTGATTTTTTTTTAGTAAAATATCTTTGCGTAAACCAAAGTCATTGCAAGATGAGTAAAATATCTTTTAAAATATCTTGAGTAAAATACATTTTCCTGAATAAAAGTAAATTAGTGAAATCATAATAACCAACAATGATGTTATCGTTGTTACTACATTACAACATTTAGCTCTTCAGAAGGCCTGATTTTCCCCAAGAATTGTTTTTGAGTTGATAGCTAATCTAGAAATAACCTACAGTACTGTGATGAAATCTCACAATACAGATCTCCCGTGTGGCATGTGGAAGAAATCATCTTGGTACCAACATGGTACGTATATTGAACCTATGATTACCAGCCTAGGGGAAACAGAGGTCTCCCAGTTCTGTTCAGTCATGGACCTTACACCCTCACAACCTTGTTTGGTGGAATAAACCGATTCCCATATCAACAAAGTTGAGATACCTCAAGCTTGGGTAGTACCTGATAGTTGCAGAATCAATCTTTGTCTAGCTCCTTTCCGAACGTTTGTTGACTCCCATAGACTGCACTTCACACTTATTTCAAATTTGAATTACAAAAATGGTGTTTCTGCACTTGAACTTTTAGATTTTTGGTCATTGAATCAATATAACTTGGTCAATTAGTCTTGTTAACTGCAACTCCTACTGTAAGTAATTCAGATTTGCAATGTAAATCATGTGAGGGTGGTAGAAAAAATTAAATGAGGTGTAAATTTTGATACCAAATGATAAGGTTAGAACAAAGTGGCAGGATGTTTGAGACGGACGTCGCCTAGACCATCAGGTTGGACACCTATAGACCACCATTCTGGCCTATCAGGAGGGAGGCAGTCAATCTAGATCACCAGACAGCTGAAGACGTTACCACTCTAGACTGTCTAACATTAGAGATTATTCATTATATTATATCGATTTAAACACTAAATTATAAGCTATTTGAACATCACTGAGCTCAACATGAACAATATTGGAATCTTGTATGTTTCGAATTAGTGTATTGAAAAATGGTGGTATATATCTGTCACCCTGGTGAATAAGTGGTAATTACCTAGGACTTGAACACTTATTCACTGGGGTATAAATTTCAATATTATTGAAATATTTTACATTTTTAATCCTCTAGTTATCACTTGGTTCTTTGTTAATCAATAATCTATGGCTTATTTAATGAACTTGATTGTCCTGATTGTCAAAACATTCCCCTCAATGTCCTCTCAAATCCTCTCCTTAGCTGGCAGCCCTTGAGATTGAAATGTTCATTTGTACCTTTTCCTAGTGCTTTCGTACCTATCTAGATTCTATTGCTTCTATAGCCACTCAAAATACAGAAGCCTCATGAAAAATAATCTGCTCACTTGCAAGTCAAATTAAATATTACTTTTAGCAACTAGATTAAATAATTTGAATTTAGTCAAGGAATTTTCTCCGCAGGAATACCAGGCAATATGTTGAATAAACAACAAGTATCAATTGTAGAGCGTGTGTGACAGCTTTAGGTTATTCCATGATTTTGTTTTGGTAGATATTAATACCAATGCCTCGTTTGAAACTTGAAAATGAATATTTGTGGATCCCTACTTCGCGAATCTGAGTGAATATTTCTCCTGTGTTCCAACCTCGAGTATATGAAGATCAACCCAAAATTGAGGTCTCCACATTTGTTAATTGTCGAAAAGGGTACGTCATTGCAAAGCTGTGGATGTAGCTGATATTTAAACCTAACTGATATTTAACCCCTGTTGAGCTCGATGTATTTTTTGAGCCGCTGAGGAGGTTTGCATCCCCCATCGTCAAAGAAGCTTATCGCCTTTTCATTGCAGTGGCGTTTCACTCCTCCTTTAATCTGTTGATAACGTCCCCTTCCGAATTTAGTTTAAACGCCGCCAGCTGTGATGACATGCGGCCGAGCTCTGTCGCGGAAAATGCTCACTCCCTCGGTGAGCATTCCTCTTCTCCTGTTCGGAATTGCCCATCTAAGAGTCTCACAATAAGCAGCTGAGTTATCTTGCGTACACCTTCTACTATTCCAATTTTCAGACCTAATTCGCTGAATAGTGGCTTTTGAAACATTGGGAACCAAACAAGACAGCTCCATCGGCCTCGACACATGACTTCTCGAGTCTGAAATTGATGATGTTCCTCTTCCTTCCTCACTATGAATTTCAGTACAACCTCCCTTGAACTCCCTACACTCCTTTCAGACGTTTTTGGCATACAATCCGCCCCATACCCTTCCATCACCTGTCTATGAATTTCAATAGATAGCACACCTACCGACCAAACTACAAGACCGCTCATTTGAAAGAGGAGGGATTGTGGTTGGGACCTTGTCCCAACTTGAACTCTAGTGCACGGAGACCTTATTTTTGGGTTGAATTAAGGAATGCTCAAGGTTTCACTGGGAACAATGGGGAGTTTCAAGGCTTTACTGTCTTTTAAATGACAATTCAACTATTTCCTAGAGGATATGAGAATTGCTTTACTTGAGAATTCACGTATTCAATCAATCTGAATTTGACAATGTTTTCTCTAGTCCAGCTTGAGTATTAAGGAACATGTCGGTATTTCGTGGAGTAAGCTCGTGGTTACATTATCTAACAATTATTGTCAAAATAATTTACTGTTAACTATATTGAAAATGCATTGAAACTTGATATCCCCATATGTACAATCGAAAATGGTGTCTCTCAACCCTGAGAAGTAGTGTAAATATTGCATATCTTGGAAGTCTGCAAAAAAAAAAAAAAAAGAGTATTTGAAATCCATTTTCAGTGGAATTTCGCCTTTCAAATTTACCCTGAAATTGGGATACATTTAGGCCAGTCATCGCGTTTGTTTAGGTCCAACAAAATTGCAGGAAGCTGCTTTTTTGTTATGTTGTTAGGAGATGTTTGAATAGTATTACAAGTTTGCAGCTTCGAAATTCCTATGAAAATTCATTGAGAGTCAAAAAACCTCGAAATTTTCAGGCTTGTTTCAGTTTATTCCTCATAACTTTAAAAGGTTGGTTTTCTACAAAATGTTCATCTAACCTTTATTAAAGTAAATAGTATATGTTAGTAAATCATAAGAAAGAAAGTTCTAGAGAAGTTATCTAGCTTTAATTTAAGCACTAAGCGAAGTCTGTAGGTCCAATAGGTCTCCAGTTATCCGAAGGAAAAAATGAAAAGTTAGGAAAATTGGATTTTTGTGTAAATTGATCCAGGCGATTAAGGTCGATAAAAAATGGTATATTTAATAGGATTACATAATATTACATATATGTATATAAAATATTCAAGGATACGGAGGGGGGGGGGGGGGGGCAGCGACATGTGTTTAGGATGGACAGGAGTGGGTGATCAATGAAAGGCACGCCAGGTATTCACCGAAATATGAATTTATAGCAATGTAATGCGTTATCGATGCAGTATCATGTAATAAAATCTGGTACCATTTACAATTACGGTTACCATTTGTTGATAAACGAGTTTGCCTGGGTTTCATGGTGGGCCGTCACTTAGTCAATTGGGACCGCTAGGTCTGAGTGTTGCTTCGCAGCCTCTTAGGTTTGGGGAAGACGAGCAAGATTCTAGGGGTAACGATCAACTGCACCGATCGGGATTCATTAGTTGTTGGTAAACATATCGACTCTCGAATTGATAAAGGAGTCTTCGGCGAGCGCATACATAGCTGACGAATTCAACAGTATGTTCACGACGCCATCACCTAACATTGTTGTTTTCATTGATGGCTTGCTCGGAATTCAGATAGACACTTACACGACCTACATAATTAGTCACGAAATTCGTCCACAAAAGAATACATTCATTCAACGAAAGAAACTGGTGGAGAAATCTATTGACGAGTAGCGACGAGGGCGAATTTCACGACTAAATTTCCTGTGGCGCAGTTGATACAAACCCGATTCTGGCACTAGCCGCAGACCTTACAAATAGGTCATACTGGAGGGAGCAGATCGAAAATTGTCAACATAAGAATAAATCGAGAGGCGGCCTGTCGTATCCATTTTCAAACTGGCCCAGCTGATTCAAACAGCATATTGATTTCAAATATCGAGTTAATAAATAATATTTAATATTAATTATTAATAATGAAGCATAAAAATTATTAATAACCAACAATAAATATTAATAATTTACACTAATATTAATAATTATGAATTATCATTAATTATTATTAATAATTAATGATAATTCATAATAATAATTAATCTATCATTCAGTAATCTAGACAGAAGGGTGATCTGTACAAAGAAGATAAGATTGTGTCAAGAATTTTTGTCTGTGGTTACTGGCCTAATACTAAGTCTTGTTCTGACTTCACAGAAACTTATTCAGACGAATCACGACAATTGTTCAATGATTAGTGTAGCATAATTGGGTATGTCGGCAAGGTTCAAATCAATATGGAAACAAGGTTAAAGCATGACTTTTTGAGGCTATTTTCGGATTCATGGAGAATACGCACAGACTCTGAGGTCCAAGGCAGTTGATAGGATGGCATCAAATATTTTCCAGTTTGAATCTCAGATAAAGGACTGTGAGTTCCTCCGTGTTTATTGGGAAGTATCCCCAGTGTGTTCAACTCTTGTTACTTCAAACCACAGGAGTAAAATAATATACATGCTTTCAGAAAGTAGTTTGACTCGCCACTCTTGAATCAGGTACTGACTAATTAGGCAGTGACATCAATTTGACATTATTGCTTTATCTGCACCTAGTTTAAATAATTTTAATTTGCAAGTATAGTTTTTTCTTACACAATTTCGTCCATTCATATTGGATATTTGTTGCATTAATGTTATATTGTAATTCGATTTTCCTAGTCACCTTTCTTTTTGCTTCAGTTGCATGTTGCTATGCAATAAATACACTCACATCAAACTAATAAATTCGACAGGAAATTTCAGATTTGCTGATTTATATCCACTCATATTTTGACATAAAATGTCTTAATGTGGTTGCATGTAAGTCCTATGTGGGACATTTATAATTCTGCTCTCAAATTGAACTTTTCCTTCGGAATACTAGAGAAAACTGAGCAATTCAATGTTTTCAAAGCACTGAAATAGTTAGCTATTTCAATAGCCGTTGGGCTGCTTTTATGTGAATGCAATGCTTTGGCTTGATATGTCCCTTGCTAATTTGTTGTACGCTCTCAAAAGGAGGACAACTCTATGTTACTCACCCTGGCGGCGAGTAGCCACAAAATTGGGAGTTCAGTAAGTTTTAATTAAGCCACGCTCTCCTCCCCACCATTTTCTTCTGCCCTCTTCATAGTTCCTCATTATGAACTCATCTTATTTAAAGAAAATAACTCATTTCTCTTACATATTAAATAACCATTGTACTTTTCATTATTTGGTAGTGCTAGTATCTGTTTTCAATTGTAATTTTTCTAAAGTATTTTCCTTCATCTGTATTTGTGTATCTTTTTCTTTTAGTAATAATCACTTTTGGAATGTATTACTTTCCTATACTGACACTTCCACTTCCTAATTTTGATGTTTCTCCTTAGAGTCTCCATGTGAGGTTCATGTTGCGAATAGTCTTTTGCGTTTTTTGTCACTACGATTCGAGTAAATCATCAATATCACTTGGAATGCTGTGAATTCCTTCCCTCTACAATTTTTCTTTATTTTATTCATTTGGTGAAAAGCTCAATTAGAACTTTTTTAGCGTGTCCAAAATTACCTGGCGTTGAAACGATAATTTACTTGGACATGGCCTTCAGAAACAACATAGTATCAAATGTTATCAAAATATCATTGTAACTTTTGTCTACACGAATTAATAGAACAATTTTAGTTTAATCTTCAAGGGTCATGGAGGATTTTTTCATTGCCTATAATGATTTGGTTATTGTTTAGAATTATTTAGGAAAGGAAGTGAAAGAACGAATCAAAAACGAATCAGTAGGTACGACACAGAATGAGGATGGAGTGAGTAGACGTCTATTTATATGCGGTTCAAAATTGAAAAGTGCCTTCTGAATGACTAGGAACTAAGTGAAAGGTAACTTGCTGGTAGCATGACAAGTGCCTTATGGATTGGCTAAGGAGGAAAGGATCAGTTACAGGAATAGGTATAATCAAAGGGGGAATGCCTAATTTTATTTGTACCATTTACACTCTGGAGGTTGCGCCCCACATGTAACTCAAATACCAAATCATAAGAATTGTTGGAGGGTCAGGTATTTTACTAAACAAAAAAAGTATTAGCATTGGTAAAATTGGTCAGAGACCAATAGTACCCTACATTATTATAAAATACGAATGAAAGTAGGTACTTATTTGAAAAAGTTACAAATAGACAATTTCACTGAAAAAAAACGAGATCGAAACTGAAAGTAATCTATCCTTACCTATCCTTACATGAAACCTTTCCCACGTATCACATCAATATTCGCGCAAATATAAAAAGGGTACTTTTTCTATTTCTACTATTTCTAAAAATGGTACATATATAAACAAGGGTACTTTCCTATATAAAAAAGGGTACTTTTCTTTGGTCGATTCCAATGGTCCATTATCGAAGATAATAAACCAAAAGGGTAAGTTGACAGGGTTCATGACAATCGTCGTCTGAATAAAATTCATCCGTAATATGTCGTCAGGATTGGTCGCATCAAACTTATTCTTGGATGACATGATGTCTCTGCAATACAAGTATGAAAATACTAACATGGGCTAGGTAGAATGAAGGGCCATCTACTGAAAAGACGAGAAACATGAAGGTAAAAACACACAAAGTCGCACTGGATCTAGAAGATCCATCCCCATGAAATATATTAAAGAACTGCATCCCATCCTCGTCGCCAATTTGTTGGGCTTTTATCATTAAAAACCTTGGTTTATAAATGGAAATTTTATTGAACAACGTGGCACAACACTTTTATGTAACTCCTCAAATGCGCGTGGTTTATACAACATAACCTGCTATTGAAGAGGTTACCTCTCCGTAAATACGTAATTACTAAAGTTAATCCGCAATATTGGTGAAAATAATGCACCAGAAGACATAGTCCAAAGTACTGTGGGAAATAACAACAAGAACGAAAAGATCAATCAAATGTTTAAAAAACTGCATGGAAGGGGAGGGCCCTTCACTTTGGCTGTTGGTGCCGGGCGCGACCTTTGGAGTGTTAAATATGTACCCCACTTTCATCTTGTAAAGGGGCTGTACCTTTTACACGCTCGAGTCTATTTTTTAGTGAATTTTGAGAATAAAACCCCACTCTTAATCGCAAAATTTCCCAAAACCCTTCAAACTTCTTGAGATATATTCCCATAATGTGGCAAACTAACCTACTTTCATAATCCGTCTCATCATCGCCAGATTGTATCTCTTTAAACTTCCTTTTCTCCATATCCTATTTATTGTAGACTTGTAGTGTAGCCATGTTACTCCGCTAGCGTATAAATCAGATTTTTCTCGTTTCGTAGTTTTACTTGATCCATTGGAACCCATAAGGCTCTTTTGGTCATACTATTAATGACCGCTAATTTATGTGACGCTGAATTCTTATCTGAATTCGTGGGTTTTCTAAAAACTGACAATTAATGCTTCCTCCCTTCAATTTCACAGTTAAATCTAAGAAGTTAATCTCGTCTCCTCCTAATTGTTTAGTAAATTTAATGTTTGGATTGAAAGGTTGAAAGTTTGTCCATGCCATGTTTTCCAGTGAATTTCGTTGACCTATTCGACCCCCTGCACCACCCCTTTATTTTTTAATAATTTTGTTCAACAGTGAACCAACCCCCTCAATTTCGTGAAAAAGGATATTTTGATAAATCAAACACTTTAGAATAGTGATGTTGATGACCACTGATTAACTTCGCATAACGTCAACCTAGAATGTGGTTTCTCCTTGATTGTGGACGAAATGATATTGGTGTTCTAGGTGGACTGTCAGTTTCACAGATCGGTCTCATTTTCTTTCAGGGTCGGAATCGTTCGATCTATTCTATTGGTTGTGGAAGTGGCAGAACAGAACAAAATACAATATCGTATTGTCACGTAAAACATTGGCATAATGCGACTGATTATTGAGTGGATTCTATTTTTATATTTCCATTTCCATGTAATCCTTGTAGTTACTCGTGTATTGGGTCCGTGCATGGTCTATCTCATTGGTCATTTTTATTCTTGCATTAGCCACTTCGACATTTCTCCATTCATTGTACTTCATTATGCAAAATATTAGTTATTATGGTATTATGGTATTAGTTATTATGGATTACTCGTTATGCACTAACATCTTCATGTATACTCCCAGGTAGCTAATTCCTCCTCCTGGTTCTTATTATATGTAGAGCCAAGTTCAACTACTGTTGAAAAATAATGTTCACTCGTCAATTTTTTGACATACATCAAAGCAGTCAAAAAGTTTGATTTTGGTTAACAATTTCTCAAAACTTTAACCCCTTCTTTTAGGCCAGTCACCACAGACAAAAATGTCCTTAGGGCCAAAAAAAAGTCAGGAAGCTTATTTTTTGGTATGCTGTTCGGACATGTTTGAGTAGTATTACACCAAATTTGCAGCTTCTAAATACCTAGTAAAACGTTTTGGGAGCCAAAAAACCTTGAAATTTTTGGACATGTTTTAGTTTTCGCCTTATAACTTGTAAAAGGTTGGTTTCTACACAAATTCCTTCCTACCTTTATTTAAGTAGATAGTATAACCTACAATTTTAGCCTAACCTCAGCTCTGTAGGTCCAATAAATCTCGACATATTGGACTTCAAAATCATATTTGACTTTCTTCCAAAAAGTTCGAAATTCAAGTTTTAGTCATCTCTTGGGTAGAATGTTGGCTCTTATACTCATCCTACGAGGAAATTCATAGGAAAGAAAGTTCTAGAGGAGTTATCCAGCTTTAATTTAAGCACAAAGCAAAGTCCGTAGGTCTAATAGGTCTCTAGTTATCTGAAAAGTTAGAAACATCGGCTGCAATGGACAAAAATGTAATTCAGGCAGGTACCATTTACAATTGCGCTTACCATTCGTTCGACTTTGCCTGGGTTTCATGGTGGGCCGTCAGTTCGTAAGTAGGGGGCCCTAGGTATGAGTGTACTTGGGTTGGGGGTAGACGAGCAAGTTGGACTTTGGAACTAGCCGCAGACCTTGCAAATAGGTCATACCGGAGGGTATAAAGCGTGTCGTCCTCTACACCACCACACAACAGTCTTCCAACGAGTGTGCATTACAAAACAGTCAGATGACGATTTAAGGACCATTTTGCCTTTCGAGTTGGCCCCGTATTCCATAGCCCTGTTTTCTGAAGAAGCTATGCGGAAGGGGGGGAAATCAACCTTCCACAGTACTCCTGGGATGAGTATAAGAGCCAACATTCTACCTACCCAAGAGATGCCTAAAACTAATTTCGGCCTTATTGGAAGAAAGAGCCAACTTTTGAAGTCCATTATATGTCGACATCTATTGGATCTACAGAGCTGGAGTTGGGCATAAATTGTAGCTTATACTATTTAGTTCAATTGGGGTAGGGAGAACGTTTCATAGGAAACCAACTTTTTACAAGTTATGAGGCAAAAACTGAAACAAGTCCGAAAATGTCGAGTTTTTTGGCTACAAAATTGGTGTAATACTTTGGTGTAAATTGGTGTAAAACATGTCCTAACAACATAACAAATAATTAGCTTCCTGCAATTTTTTTGGACCTAATCATCCGCGGTGACTGGCCTATTTCTCTTGTTTTCAATTCTTCTTCCTGTACGTACAAATGCATTACCATTCAATATTTTACACATTTCTACATTTGAATTTCTATTGTGATATTGGTTTTGATTTCATTTAAGGTTTGATTACCATCAATTAATTAATATATATAAATTGACTGTGGTCAGTACTTCGCGTGATATATTGACCTTTCATACCTAATTACAAATAGCAGGGAAAATTGTCATGATTTGCATACTAATATTTTTTCTTTGTAAGTATTAAAATGTTAATGTTTTTTAACTGTGGGGTACGTCAAATGCTTGTTCAATATTTTAGGGAAAAGTCAAGTAGATAAATTGTTGATTCTAGCTATACATCCTGATCGTGGGTTGATTTGTAAGATTTCTTTATAGATGGACTAAAGGGAAGAAACATAAAACAAAAAACAGAAATTTTGTCATAATATAATCAGAATGAGTTGTTTTTGAGAATGCAGATTCTTTTCAGTTCAAAGTGTTCTTTTTATGAATCTACTACGAAAAATTCACTGGGCTAGTTAATAATTGCTGATGACTCAATTACTATTGACAATGACAAGTTCATCTGGAATATAATTTAAATACAAGCACATCTGAAGCATTGGATGCTACCAAGCCTTCATTAGAATATGTTTTTTATGCATTTGTTAAATATGGTGTTGCAATTTTTTCCAAATCATGGGGGTGCTATTATCGACATATATCCAATTGTTAATTTCAATTTCACCGACACTTGAAAAATGTACAGTGATTTTTGATTGAATAGAGGAAATACGTTGCTTATCATATCACACACTATCGGTATCATCAACATCTGAATAATAATTACTGTTAAGTAATTGCATGATTACAGTAGATTTTTTCTCTCACTGAAATTTGTATTCTACTCTTACCACCTTTATTCATTCAATATTTAGAATTTCATTGTAGGTTAAATCCTGGAATTGTTATTCAAAGCAGAGAGGAGAGCATTCAATTCTCCCTATAAACCATCACCTCTTCTCTGCCTTGAATACCATGCTATATTTTAGAAAACTAGATTGACAGTATATATACTACGTCCAATACAATTGCCTGCCTAAATCTTATATTGCTTGGGCAATATACATGGAATCGTCTCAATCTAATCGCCAGCAGTATCACCAGCTTTATTATTTACAACTTATTAAAAATGGGTTTCCAAGTGAGTGAACCACATCTTGCCAATATACACTCGTTGAAAATATGGTATTTTTGTACCATTGGTTAGTTATTTATTCGATTTGGTGTAGTTCTGTTGCAGACACTCTTTGATTCATTTTGCTGTTGAAATACGGAGTATTTCACAATCGTGATTTCAATTTATCATATTCACGTTTGATTTTTATCCACTTAATCATCTTTACGATAACTATCTCTCTTCTTCCATACTATTGCCTTTAGATTCATACACGCTCAAGAATTCAATTTGGCTCAAAATTGTTTGTGATAAATTTGGACATTATAAGATACTATATATTATAATCCTGAAAATAATAATCCCACCCCCTGCCTGTTAGCTACATAGTGGTAAAATAACAAACAACACACACTTAACTCAACTTGAATGAAAACCACACCGCATCTTTCATTTCTTATTGCACTAGTTTCCAAATATAAAAATACTACAAACATTAATTTGTTCCCTACTTTCAAATGATCATCTTTGCCTTACACTGTATAATTATGATTAGTTTTGCAATCAACTCCCTCTTGACCTGTAGGAGCTATGCATTCTATGCTCTTGTTCAGCACCTGTTTGTCAAAGATATTAATGACATATCGTACCACCCCCACCCCCCTTCCATTCCTCTAGTAATATCGATCACAATGAATTATGCACTTGATGTGTGGGTTGAATATAAAGCAGAACCGTAGACTTTGGTGTTTACAGAAATATTCAAAATATCCCAAAAATACTTGATTATATTACTACTTCTCAGCGCTACAGTCTGTAACCGCCGAGTTTCGCCCATCAACCATCAGCTCGGTGGGGTTTCTCAGAGAGAAGAAATTTCTCAGGAGAGGAGAAATTCCATCCGTTCGGTGGAATTTGCTTCATTGCTGTCAGAATATGAGACTGTCCAGATTTGCCAGCAACTGTTAATACACCTAGTGCGAACCAATTTGTGGGAGTTTCTTTGTTGTTTTAACAATTCTTCATCGCCTTGTCAGGGATGTGCTATTATTACTATCTAATTCTTGATTATCACGTTAATCAGCTTTTGATTATCTGTTGAGGTTTTGAGGAGACTTAATTTCCCGTTTGTGTCCCAGTATTCTTATTCTTTCCCTTCTTTGGTTCTCAAGTGTCCCATTGGCCTTTTGAGGTGTGACTCTCACTCCGAATTCTCGTTCAGGCGCACAAACAAAAGAAATACTGAAGAAGAGAAAGATTTTCAGCATGCAGAGACTTAAAGTTAAATTCAGAGGACTTGAGTTTGTTGTATATCAGGAGTCCTGTCCCCTCTGCTTTCGGACCGCAACGCCGAGGTCACTGTTTCCAGACAGTGGTTTCCACGTTGGAGGATCTCATGCTTCATAATATCAACAATACACTACTAAATCCACCTTTAGTGCACCAACGAACCCTCGTCAGAGTGTCCGTATTGTAGATAGCCAGGTTCCTTTTGCATGTTGGTTCCAAAACTGAAGTGGTTTTTCCTGGAAAGCGTTGAGCCTTGACCTGGCTTGAGCCTTCTACGCTTTTAGTTGGTCCTGTGGTCTACACTTCTCCTATGCTATTCAACTTCCCATGGACAGATCGTAACGAACTATTTGGATTCAAGACTGCTTATCCAGGTTCCCTGTAAAATCCTAGCTTAGCGTCACTTTTGTAGTAGTTGAGACCTGCCCTTGAACTAAAATTATTTCAGTATACGTAAAATATATGCATTTTTAAAATCTCAGCCTGAAACTTCAGGCATAAAAACACCCAGATACCATCGATTGAGGCAATAAATTATGGCAGTCAACTTGGGTAAGTGGACTGCCATAATTTATTTTCCTCAGTCGATGGTATCTGGGTGTTTTTATTCTGGTTAATACAGAAGACTTTGATTGAATTCATTTTATATTCGCCTACTTTTATTTCAGCCAATGCGTGCAGAAAATAAGTCGAAAAGGTTTAGCGCCTGAATAGTTTTTAAAAACTGTACAAGTCTGTTTCAGAGTCAACCTTGAATTTTAACTACGAACTTTCTACATGATAATATTGTGTAGAAAGTTCGTTGTTAAAATTTAAGGAATGTCCACAGATATCTATGGTCAAATCCGGTGCAGATGGTAATATTACCATAGTAAATTGGCCAAATTCAAAATTTTGTGATGCTCGAGTCTGTGAATCTCAAAAAAATTATTTGAATTGAAACAAAAAAGTTATTTTAGGTCATTTTTAAACAAAAAAGTTCAACATCTGATTTATATTAAGTTCCATGAAATTGGTTGAAACTTTAGGAATGCAAGTAATATTTTCATTTCACAACCATTCTATTTAATAATCAGAAATTCTGTGGAATAAAAACTGCTCGAGGATAGTTTGTTTGATATTTAAAACTTTCTACTGTTCAAAATCTGCTAAAATTTAAATACATTCTGCACATAGAAGACGGTAGTAAGTATTTATAATTATTAATTATACTAACAACCACCCATCGGGAGAATTTACAGACTTGTACGCCAAGTCTATTTATCCGAGAAAATAAAATGGTGGGGACGTAGACAATAATTGTCTTATTTATATAAGACAATAATTATTTTATAAAGTAAGAATAAAATCACGAGAAAACCACGAAAAACAGACAGAACAAGTGATACAAAACTTCCCACAGAACAGCATTTTTTGGGCTTTGTTTACCGAACTACTACTCATTATAATAATCGATTCGTTGCTTGCGATTTTAGTAGCATTTTATTTCACTTACATATTTTTCTCTGGGTGTGTTCATTCAAATTTTGCACGTTTATGACGACATTGTTCTTGCCAGCATTGATGCATGTGCAATTTCTTTTGTTTTTTTCACAGCCAAGTGAACATAGATGATGACCACCATTATCATCCTACTCATCATGATAATTCAAGGTATCTACCCAGTATTTATTGGTTGTTTATGCTACATTTGTATTGGAAAAACTACTCCCATCATGAGGCATACAAAATATGTTAAAGAGTGGTAAAATAAGAGAACGCCCTTTGACCTTAGTTGCATAATCATAATTGTGACCACAATATTGATGCATCTTTGCCTGAATTCAACCGAAAACTACCTGATAGAATTTTACCTCAGTCATCTAAAAACTTAAAATAGTGGCACCCTCCTCCTGTGGGTTTAGAGTCCCTTCAAGCACCCCTGTTTACTCCTTCAGGGCAGACATCTGATTTTTGGCCTATTGCCACACTGCTACAAGCCATTTAGCATGGTCCACTCTTTTCTCCTAATTGCGTTTTCCTGTTGAAAGCCACCCCTCCATAAGCCACTTCCTGTAATGCAATATTATTTTACGCCATCCCTGTGGAAGTAGGTAGGCTGCCTTCTCACTGTTAGTTTTGTAATCCTCATAGTTAAGTTATATCCATAATAAGCGTAGAAATTTGCCGGCAACTTGCCCACATTGGTTGATATTATCAACCAATGTGGGCAAGTTGCCGGCAAATTTCTACGCTTGAAATAGTTTTTGCGAGGATCCTACTTGTTGGCGATTGCATACCGCTTTTAGTGGAATTCATTCCCTGGCAAAGATCAAGTCTTCCAATTGCTGCCGATATTATGGGTGTATACTTATCGCAGCAGGCACCTGGTTGGCCTCTGAGTCGACCACTGCAGCACACTTCCTCCTGTACAGTTCTTTCACCGCACTCACATCCTCCATGTCACCAGTGCCTGTATGTCTCTTCCACTCTTTGCAAACTTGTGATACGGAGGTCTGTGGTGCACAGCACGAATATTAGCTTTACAACGTTGTTACCAGTTGCTATTGACCTGCTCTTTATGCATTTCCTTACTGTAGGTATTGAATATAGCCTCCCCATTAGTGTACACCATAATTGTGCCATTTCTACTTGTACACCATGTAAAAGAGACGTTAATCTGATAATTTGCTGAGATCACTGTTTTTTGAAAAACTTTAGTTCACACTGTGCCTATAAATACCAGGGAACTTCTCCAAGGGTGAATGTTAAATTATCAATTACTACAAAAACCATTGATGTTATTACAACGTTCATGTAGTTTCCTTAGCTGTGGGCGGATTAATGTAGAAGGAATAATCATTACATAACTGAGATGGTTGTGTTGTACAAACAGCTTTCTACGCTCGTCTGTTTTAGTGAAATTGCCATTTCTTCTTTTATTTTGGGGAATATTGGGAATTTTCTAGTGGTTCCCAGATGAATTGTATATCCCCAGATGAGATATTGGTGGTAAAAAGTTTAAGTAGCTATTTTTAGGCCTTGTACTCTATGACATTACTACCAAACGTCGATTATAAGTAATAGCATTTTTTTCTAGTTCATCTTTGCTTCTTCGTTATCTGTAGAGTAACTTTCACATTGATGTAGATACTAAAGGATTTGAAAAATAATTAAGAAATGATTCTTTTCCAATACTCATTCCTATAAGAGTAATACAATTTGAGTCAGAAGTAACACTGTTACTGCATTTATACAGAAATGTAAATGTGTGCTTGTAAATTCAGACTTTGATTTCTTATTCTGCTCACTTGTTCCTCAAGTTTGGGGTTTAATAAAATGCAATAGTATGAGAAAAATAAACTTGAGTAGGTACCTAATGGGCTGCCTAGCTTAGAAATTCATTATTTTCTATACCCTAATACCCTTATGACTCCTTCAATTATCCTCTCTTTAGACAATTGTTACATTATTAAAACTCGTGGATTTAGTAACGAGTTTGTATATTTCAAGATTGCCAAGCTGCAAAGACTTATTTAAATTGATCAAGTGCAATTATTTTGCAGCTACACCGATGAAGTGCAACAAGCACAGTACGAATTTCTGGATGAGGGTAAATTTATCTATTCCGTTACCTATTTCAAAACTTCTATCATTTAACGAACTTTCGTATTTTGGTATTAATTGTTTCATTGCTTTCATCAAGCTCTCGTGACTGTGAATGATTTGGAGACTGATCCATTCCTTGGCCTACAAGATGAAGAACCCGATTCTTGGACCCCTACAGTTACAAAAGAGGTGAAGATCTTAGTTTCATTAAAAATGTGTTAAAATGAATGGATATTTTATCAATTAAATACCACACACACTTTATACTTAATTTTGTTCAGTATTTAAAAAAACATAGATTCTCTTCTGTTTTGTGCTATTTTGACAACTGGATGTCTGCTTTTCTTTCCGCCATGGAGAGCAATTTGCTGTTTGTATATTACCCGAGCTCTGATTGGGCTAGGGTAATCCTACAAACTATTCGTGGCCCTAGATCAAGACGACGGGGTGAAAAATATGAGTGGACACTTTTAAAACGACATATTTTGAAAATTTTTATTTGAACAGAGAGTTTTGTTGGCCAAATCTAAATGGATGTAGATGTGGAGTACACTTTAAACCTGCAGAGGAGGATGTTGATTCCGGAGATTCCTGGTTCGGCGAAACTGAGGACGTGGAGGTGGATTCTTCAGATTATTCAACAGATAATAAAAACCCCGACAAGAAAGCTTACCATGAACAAAACCAAATGGCAACTTTTATTGATTCGTTTTTTATAGCATATTGTGTCATTCAGTTATGACAAAATGGAATTTTTCTCACATACAGTTCGAAAAGAAATCGGAATTTTCTGAACATTGATTAATCCGAACTATTTCTAGAAAATAACGTCATAATTCTTGATTTTGTGGAGTCAGATAAGAAAAATAAGTGGTACCGGTCTAGGAGACCGGTGTTCCTGAACTCGGATGAAAAGTCATGTTCCTTTCTAAGGGTTAATGAAACAAGTAGCAAAATAAGTTACATTCGGTATCACCTACTTGTTAGTTTCGGTGTAAGTAAGTAGGTAGCACATTGAAAATGTCATGAAAGTTATTAAACTTAAAAATAAAAAGTTATGTTGCTTATTGACAATATCTTCATTCTATATTCTAGACCTCAAACCCAACAAAAAAAGCTAGGTATATGAACCCATGTCCGATTCTCAACCATAGTGACCTTATTTCAAATTTTGTGTTTTTCACAGTGAAACGCGTGTTCCTTGTGAATTGTCGCAGTAAAATCATCATATCTCCAGATAAATTTGAGTTTCAAAAAAACTGAAAAAACCACTGGAAAGCTCATTAAATGTCCTTTAAGAAACATCTCTTTTCAAGTTCGATCGATAATTTGTAGTTGCTTTTATAATGCTTTTATAACCGCTCACAATTTAAAATTTCGCTAAATTTGATTTTTTGGAAAAATTCAAATTGCTCTCAAGATTTCAAATTTCACCTACATGATTACTTGTTCTTCTAAAAACTTCATCTTTCAATGAGCTTTCAAACGTTGTATTCAAATTTCTTCTTATCTGTTTTGAAAATACTCAGACTGCATAATGCTAAGAAATTATGGCGTTTAGGTAGGGAGGGGGAGAGAGAAAGGTTGACATGAGCGCACTACTGGTTGCTTAGAAACACTGTTTGTTGAGTATTCAAAGAAGTAGAAGTTTTTCTCCAAGTAGCATGATGTCTTCGTAGGGAAAAATTCTTGGAAAACCGTTTTGAGTCTCGCACACAATGTTTTTACATTTTATTTCTGTTCAGTCAACAACGTGTAGCCTTCGCGGAGTGTTAGTGCCATTGAACCATGCTACTGATATGCATTTGATGTATGGATATTGTGACGGCAATCGTGCTGCAGCCAGGAGGGAGTACCGATTGCGGTTCCCGACCCGGCGTGTACCTATCGAACGAGAATCGAGAACTAAAATGTTATACTCCTTACTGTACAACCCAAGCGTCTCAATAGCCAACAAAATAATAATCTACAAAACGATGATCCGTCCCATCTGGACATATGCGCTTCCTGTATGGGGAACATGCTCCAGGTCACAATTCCGGAGAGTAGCTCAGCAACAAAACGCCACCCTCCAGAGACATATTCTCCAGGCACCCCCGTTTGTCCGCAATGAAACAATCTATCAAGATTTCAACCTCGACCCACCAGACACCATCCTCGAAAAACATATCTCTTACTTCGTCTCCACCAACCAAGACCATCCAAATGAACTGGTAAATGAGGGCATCGAACCACCTGCATTCCGTCGCCTCACCCGACCCCGACACATCCAAGACTTTCAACAAGTGTAGTGCAGTGAAACAAACAAAAATTCAATTACTTAATTTAAAAAAAAAATCCTTTGTTTCAAGAAGTTAACCTCACCCATGGGTGAGGTGATCACCTAATGTATTTGTTTAGAACAATGACCGTAACGACACTGTTTCAATGAAGATTATTATAAATTAATTGTCTCAAACAACCAAAATTTGTTTAATAAACAAACAAAAAAAACCTTGCGAACGCACTTTCACGTACCTTCACCAGAATGTAAGGGACCATGGAACTTTTAATGTAGAGAGTACAGGGACTGGAAAGAGGAAACCAACATATTGAAATTTTCTACCACGAATTCACTTTTTAGTACTAATTATCACAATCTGCAATTCATAGCAACAAATAATTTAGCTCCTTAAATAGTTGTAGGTCTCATGCTATGTTTCGCACTGTTCCATGACCAATCTATATTGAATTTCAAGCTGATAATTGGACTTTTGATTTTAGATTGTGAAAAAGCTAAAAGAAAAAGAAATAAAGCGTCAAGAGCACTTATATGAGTTCATCCTTACTGAGAAACACCACTGTTTAACATTGAGAGTTATGCAAAAAGTAAGTGCATGATATCACCTCTATTCAATCTATTAATCAATTCATTTATTTGTAAAAATCATTGTTTGTATAATCAGTTTTGTGTGATACTTTCTGCCTCTTCTACTTCACATTACAGGTGTTCGTCGATGGGCTGCAAAGGTATTTAAACCTTGGAGCGTCTGTAGATAGAATGTTCCCACGTTTGAATGATCTGGCTGAAATACACCTTGGCTTCCTCCATAAATTACGCACGCGCCAAAAAGACAATCCCGTGATAGAGAATATCGGAGATATTTTGTTAGAACAATTTAGTGGACATGCGAGTGCACGATTGAAATCTGTTTATGGAGAATTCTGTTCAAACCATCGCAATGCAATCGATATATATAAGTACTACATGCAGAGTGATACACGTTTCGCTGAATTTGTCAAGCATTGCCAGGTAACCATCTTTCTAATTTTCACGTATTTGTTCTCTACAGGTTAACATTAGTTAACCACTATTGTAATTGTCCAATTTGTTTTAAAACTCCGTTTTTCTTATTTGACTTGGGTTGCCAACATTTTATTGCATGCGATGCAGTTCAGCTGAGATATATGTGACTTTATCGGGATTCTATTAGCTACATCCAATATATTACGATATAAGGCCGTATAAGGCCTAAGAATTGTTCTAAAATTACCCATACTTGGGTTTAAACATTATTCTTTCAAAACCCTGGCCAATTGTGTAGGGCCCCTTTGTAGTAGCTTGTTCCTTCCTATAACTCAATACATTTGGTTTGGGTACAGCAAAACTACCACTAGTGGGAATGCATTTTGGCTTGGGACTGATTTTGGCAATAATCGTAGTTTATATTTCAAACACCATGAATGAAAGAGGGAAATATCCAGTTCAAGTTGGCCCATTACCTACCGCTATAACTTATTGAATTGTGTTTCAGAGCAATCCGCTGTTGAAAAAGAAAGGCATTCCAGAGTGCATATTATTTGTTACGCAAAGACTAACCAAATACCCTCTCCTCATAGAACCTTTGATAAAAACCCTGAAAGACAATAGAGAAGAGCAAGAAAAATTGGTGAAAGCCCTGTCGATGATCAAGGTCAGTTTATGAATATTGTGGCGTGAAGGTTTACAACATGACTGTTGACACTAACCTAATCGATTTAAATTAACTTTTAATCAGAAAGGTTGTGTGTGGTTTTTGGGAAGGAAACCGTTTTGACAATTTTCAGAACATGATTTTTTATCGATTCACAAGTAGGGGAGATAGTGAAGGAGTATTTCAGGTAGGAGGGCAATATGGAAGAGGATTAGGAGACTAATAAAACGGTTTTTGAAGTATTCAATTTAAAATAATACTGAACGATTCGATTTTACAACTTTGGGAGCTTTTTGACAACACTTGACTTGGACTCCTGATTAAAAAATAATTTTGAGATCTAATTAGACAGTGTGGAGTCGCCACAATAGTATTCGAGTGGGCTAACCTCCAACACAAGCAGTATTTTTCCTAATGGGTGACTAGAGCCCTTTTGGGTATTCCTCCACAAAATTCGTTCATGTTTCAAGGACAAAAATAACGAAATGTATTTAAAAAATTAGATCAAAAGTAATTTGATTTTACAAAGGGGGTGGCCACTTATAGTTGAAACTAGCTGTCGGGCCCGTCGCTGACGGGCAGAACTCGGGGTGTGTCTATCTACCTCTGTTACCTGTCCTGGACGGGCAGAACTCGGGATGGATCCATCTACCACTCTTACCTGCCGCTTTACTGATTATACCTCTGATATGTCCCTTTACAAACCCTTATAATCTTAAATACCAAAAATAATATTCATCTGTCTCACGGGAAGGAAGAATTTAAGGTGTTTATATTTCGGCTATTTCTAAACCCCCACTCCTATGCATCGGATCAGGGAGGGGGCCCTTTCCCGATCACGGAAACATTTAAATACGGGAGAAGGGTTCGATCCATTGAGCCGTTTTTGCGTGATTGAAGGACAGACAAACAAACAGACACAGAATTCCAAATCATCATGGTTCGACTCCATTACACGCGAAACGAATAACTGTAGTAAAAATTTCCGAAAATACCCAAGGAACACGAAAATCGTCTCTAAATTTTGTTATATAGATAGAAGATTAGGGGGAATAAATTACCTATAAATCCCCAAACTGAAACTGTCTGACAAGTGACCCCTCAGGTTTTTTTTACACTGAAAGCGATGGGGAAATCGTAAGCGTATAGTGACGTTCTGTGTACTAACACTCGGCAGCTTTCGATCTTCTCAACTCGTTTGCTTGAGAGGACGAACGAAACCGCGTTCCAAGATATCAGTTAATAATGGAACCAACCTGAGCTGAGCTCGAGGTCGGTTCGCCAAAAATTGTCGGATACAGCGCTTCCGAGGTTGTCAGGTAAATTCATACTGTCTGAGTTTCGTCCGGATCTGAATTGGTGACCTGTTCGATTCGACATTGTGGAATCCAAAAACGCTCAATTGATAAATCTATTACAGAATACTGGTGAATCTAGCATTCATAGTGGGAGTCTATTGATTGCATAATGATTAGTAGCTTGAGCGCCCGTTTAAATCCGATCCTGTAATTTTATTAATAACAATAATAACGACATCTGGGAACAATAACGCGAATAGCGCATGGAAGAATGTGTACAATCCTTCTTCCGTGGGATTGTACGTTGGCAAGTAATTTTGAGCCAGTTTGGCAATGAGATCGAAATGAGACCTGAGTAGTCCAGTCTAAATTGTTAATAATACTTACCTCTAAATATCATCATTTGAAAGGCACATTCCCTTCTTCAAGTTTGATTATTCTTGTATTCTGAAAGTTTTTTTAATCAATTTTAATATTTATTCATATTCTTATGTTAATATTCACGGACTCTCACAGGAAATCTTAGTCGAAGTTGATGCGCAAGTGGCAGAAAAGGAAAAAGAAGATCGCAAACTCGAAATATACAATAGAGTCGAAGCTAAATCATTCACGACCCATAAAGGTCAAAAATTTAAGAAGTCTGACATACTCGATGAAAAACGAAAACTCAGGTGAGTACCTTAAGTGAGATAGAGGTTTCCATTTCATCAAAAGACGCTCCATTGAGGCAACACCAATTTATTAGATATTGACAAAACAATGACCTGATGAAGTAGTAGAATCTAGTTATTGAACCAGTTATATGCATTTATTAATTAATACAATCTTCTGTTGTTTATGTTAGGTTTGAAGGCATTGCTATGCTCATGCAGGGAAGAGGAAAGATGCAGGTAGTGTTGGTCATAGTATTTTCCGATGTTCTGTGTTTCCTGCTGGAGAACAATCATAAATACTCATTTTTCACTCCAGAAAATAAGGTGATCTTTCATATGATTATTTTATGTTGATCATGTTCTTTGTTTCTAGAGGTATTACTGAGGGGAAAATGCCTTAGCTCATTTCGACTTTTGAAAGGCGATTGTGTAGGGTGGGGGTCTATTTGCAACGGTCAAAACCCCACTTTATGAGTTTTCCATGCCTCTCGTTTGGATTTAGGTCTGTCATTATACTATAATTGTGAAATAATTTTTTTATTGTTTTATTCAAGGCTGGAGTTGTTTCTCTTCAAAAACTCCTAGTCAGAGAGAAAGCAGGACAGGAATCACGAGGAATATATCTGATCTCGTCAAATCCTGCAGAACCTGAAATGTTCGAACTCAAAGTTCACAAGCCAAAGGATAAGCAAATCTGGATCAAAGCAATAAGGTATTGATTGATATTTGTGATATATTCATTAATTTTTTTTTCTCCCATTCAAATTTCAATTGACATCCTCTGTGTTTTTACCAATATTGGAAATTAACTGGGAGTTTCCCCCTGATTTCCTGGAAGCTTGTGATAGGCAATCTTGTGAAGGTCATCTAACTCAGTTGTGATTATGGCCTTTAAAAGGTCCAATACCTTAAAGATCCTATATGACCTAACTGGAGTCACAGGTAATAATACCTGGGTTGAAGGCTTGACAGTGTTCTAGCATGGTGTGTGAAAAGTGCCACAGCTATGCAACATAGGTATATCTGCGTTTACCACCATTTCCTTATTTGTCTCATACTTAAACCGGAGGCCTACGCAGGGTGGTTGATCTCTTTGTACTTAATCTTAAGCAGCATAGTGTAGTTCCGAACATCGTCGACTCCGTCCCAATATCAAACTCAAGTTGACTATTGTTGTTTGGAACACAAAAGGGAAGTGTCACTGTTTGATTCATGAATGTATAATTCATTATTTGAGTGCACAGTGCTTATCCAATTTATAAGGTGCAATGTATGGCTGCTGATGTCCCCTGTTCAAGGGAGGTTAGACATTATGCCCACCCAGAGGGATATCCGGTCTGTGCTTCCACAGAACCGTCTATCCCCAGAGCGGTCGAACAAAAAGATCGAGAACAGGGGCTCAGCAAATCATCACAAAGGAAAGAAAGATTTTATTCAACTTGATGGTCCATATGGTTGCAGTTATCGGTTTTATTTTTAAAAGAACTTGTTCAATTTAGTCGATCATACAGTTTTTTATTGCTCATTTTTATTCGTAGGACTGCAGTTCAAGAATGCCCAGAAGATTATGATGACTATAGTATCAGTATATTGACTAGTGAAGAGAGGCAAAAGCAGTTCGACATGAAACAGAGACACCTCAAGGAATTAGTTGGTAAGTTGAATAAGGTTAATAAGGTTATAGAAAAATAAAAATTATTCAAAATCGTCTTGAGTGTTATCAGTTGGAGAAGTCGCCAGGTGTACTAAGTTTACTATTTTGGGGAAAGTAGGAAACCATCCAATGAGTAGCAGTTTGAAAATAATTCTTAGTTTTTCTAGGATTTTGTCAAATATTTTACTCCCACGAAATTCCATACGTACCTCATTCCTCCAAGAACAAAGTTTCCAGACCAGACATGCAGAATGAACGAACTCTTGGGGAATCTCACTGTTACCACTGGTATTTCCCGAGGAAAATACTACCTCAAACAGAGGCCTACCTATTCCACCATTTCTTCAGTTCAAGAACAGAGACAGCGTCGCTCTTCTTTGACTCAACAATACTATTGTTTTCGAGGACCATCTCTCAGAAAACAATACTCTTATATTCATGGTTTAGACCCTCTTTGGTTTCTATGTCTATAAATAATGTTTCAGCCAAATGGCACAAAATTGGCTCAACTTGTTCCACTAGGGATCAGACATAAACTCAAAAAGTAACCAAAGCTTCTGTATGACATCTAGACTCGAACTGAAGTGGCATATGTCAAGGAAGTGACTAGGTTGACAATTCAAATGAAAAATAACATTTATTGGTGCTGCACCCTAGTATCCCAGTAAAATAATACGTGGGTAACAGACATTTCCAAGATGAAAAGAGAAATCTTGTTCAATTCAAAACTTGAGATGAAAAACTATGAAATATGCGATTCTTAGATAGAGATTGTGTCAGGGACTCATGGTGGGTCCTGTCTCCCCCCCCCCCCCCCCCACCAAAACAATTTTAATAATGTAGGTAACGAATTATATCACTTAACTTAGATCCTTCCTGTCTTGATACCTAAAACGTATCTGATCTCTGAGGAATGAATTTGGATGTTGAGGGCATGCCAAGTTGTTGACATACCAAGTCCCTATCCCACTCTCAATGTTCTTAGTGCTGAAAGTTCGAATGTGAATCTCTACTGTAAATTTTAATTCAAATGACAAATTGGGAATACCATAGGGCAGAAGTTTGAAGTAGAATCTGTACTTACACTGCACATAGAACATGTAGGCGCTTTTCTACTTAGATGGTACGCACCTACATGTTTATTCTTTCAGTTGATGTTACTGATGTGGCTTTTAATAGCACATTGTGACCTATAATATGAGCAATTTCCTTTAGTGAAATTTGCGCTTTTTCTGAGAATCACCCCTGTGGAGCAGTGGGGTGTTGTGCACTGTTTGTTTGAATGAATCAGTAGCGATGATCAGCAATGAAAAAAACACGAATCAGTAGGTAGTAGCCGGTCAGCATGCTTTCACTCCCAAAATTGGACGAAAAAATATTTTGAACAATAGGATCATTACAAAAAAAAACTGCGGATGTAATATACTCTGATTCTGATAACAGACGTATATATACTCAGTCTCTCCTGGTTGCTGTTCCTACCTGTTGTTATTTGACAGTAAATTAGTTTCCCCTAATCTGATTTGAGAAATTGGCATCCTTTGTAATAAACTCATCATGTGAATTTCTTTTGTATATAAAATCAGTTACCAAACCCTACCTACCAATTGTACGCTTGTTCACGAATAATCCAAAAAATACCAACGCCTGACCTTTATTGTCAACTGATGTATATTAAAGTGATTGTAGTAGTTAGATACTCTAAAAATTAAAAGTGATGGAGAATCGTGAAAATACAAGCATACTGAGAATATTGGTAAACAACCATTGACTGGTGATTAATTAACAGTTCATTGATGCGTTTGGATTTGGTTGCCGTGAGTTCGCTGCAGCGCACAGTTCATAGCGCCTTCTACTGGTCCGACGCCACCCGCAATACCTTCGTGTCGAAATGGCTTGCTCCTGTCCAGGATGTGTTGAGAGGCTCATCCCTGAGGATGGTGTTCGTTGCACTATCTGCAATTCTACGTTCCATTTTGGCTGTGTGGGACTTTCTGAGACGAATTTCCGCAAGATGTATCAAACCGCTATCTCCCAGTGGAAGTGCAGCCCTTGCAAATCGAGTAACAACAACATTGGAATGGTTTGTGGTAGTGATTGTGGCGGGTCATTTCTGGATAAGGACGCAATCCACTGTCTAACTTGCGATACAAAATTTCACATTCATGGTTGTCTTAACATTTCGGATGTCAATTTCCGCAAGATGAGTCAGCCTACCAGGGCGAACTGGAAGTGTTCTATGTGTTAAGGCGTCCCCGCCCCCACCTGCTGACGGAGCGGATCAGCCTGTCTCTAGAAGTGATCTTGAGGCCATGTTCCTTAGATTTGAACATAGCATCGCTAATCGCGTGACTGAGAATACACGTACGGAACTAAATGAACGATTCAGCCGTTTTGATGATTGTATCCAGGCCTTGGAGGGTGGTCAGTTGGCTCCAAACAGTGATTTTCAGCCGCAGATTGATCTGATTAGGGCTGACGTCGATTCTGTGAAAGTTGATGCGGGAGCACGTACTTCAAATGCGACTTCTTGGGGGGGAGGGGGGGAGGGGTCTCAATTGGTGCTGATATCGAAGAAATCCTATCAGAGATGCGTAAACGCCAAAGAAGAAGGTTCAATCTAATTTTCTATGAAGTGGTGGAATCATCTGCAGCTACTCCCTTGGCGAGAGCAAATGAAGATTCCAATGTAATTCGTAAAGTTCTGTCAGATTTCTCGCTTGACTAAGTTGATATGTCAGCAAATTGATCCGTATCGGCAAACCCGATCCCATCAAACCCCGTCCCCTAATGGTTTGTTTTAAAGATCCTGCTTTGGTCTCCAAGATTCTGATTCAGAATCGAGCTGCGAAGATTTTTCGGCCCTTCTTCCCTCCCGTCGCAGGGTACTGGCGGCTCTGAACCCCCTTGATGATCTTCGGCTTTTATCATGTTTAAATTAATTTCAACTTTTTATACCCACAGTACCTATCATTTATATGTTGCTATGCAACCTTTTCAAATACGATTGGATATATTTATTTTTCATTTTTTATTACTTACTAATACTTATATTTTTCTTGTAAATTGGGCATCTGACCGTTGAATTTTGTAAATAAATAAATAAATAAATAAAAATTAATCGTGTTATTCGGTACGTCATCCAACTTCCTGTATGTGTAATAGAAGTAATGGATGATCAAAAGTACTGACGATCGAACTACAATTCGTGATTACGAACCTTGGAGATTGATTGGCCAGTGTAGGTTCCATTGATATGATTGGACTCAAATTTGGCGTTGGGAGTCCCCAAAAGTTTATTGCTGAATGTGATCCAAAGCTACTCAACGTGCCATGATGGGGATTCCAGGGAGTGGAATTTCATTCAGCTCATTGACGTCAAATCGACTTCCAGCAGCTGTTACTCAGATGGGTTGATAGTGGAAGTGGCCCTACAATGAGGGGGGGGGGGGGTCCATGACACTTACCATGCAAGCAGTAATACCCATATCATTAAGCCGCTTACAGTCCACTACCCAACCATCTTCATCACTATCTACCCTACATCCCGCGTAGCATTCCATCCTCATTAGCACACCCGCACTCCGTGCATAGATCCCAATACAAGAAATCGTTACTCTCTTTTCTCATCCAAGCCAATCCATCGCAGTGGCGGATACTAAGAGCCAAAAATCGGCAGTATTGCAGTAGTTGTCTGGCCGAAGCCCAGCCTTATTGTCCAATGGCCGCTTACTTTTTGGCAGGATACCTCGATTTTCAATATAGTGACACCTCCCAAATTTCGAGAGGTAGCTCAATAGGTCCCTACTACGGCTGAGTTCAAACATGGACGTCTTTGGCTTGTAAAAAGTGTATTATCAAAAATATAAAAAGCAAAATCCCTCAAAAACATTGTTTTGGCCATGTACAAGTAGGAGTTATGTAGAAATTCAGTTATTGCCAGTGATTACCTAAACGCTCTATATGCAATAGAAAGAATTAAATCGCTAAAATAATTTGGGTTAGGTTAGTTTTCGAACCTCATGACACCCCCCACCCCCAAAATCAAAATCTGGATCTGCCCCTGTTGAGATCATTAAAGTATCAGCACAAATTTTGTGCTTGATACTTAGGTTCAGATTTAATTTTAATAATAAGTTCATCCGCTAAAATCTATATAGGTATTTACAGATACTTAGGTTTAAATTCAATTTTAATAATGAGTTCATCCACTAAAATCTATATAGGTATTTATAGTAGTACAAATGTTTTCTCTATTGATCAATTACCTTACCCTCGGGTGTACCCTCAGTATTGGTTAGCCTGGATGACTGTGTATACAAAATAAGCCAACTCATACCCAAGTACGCTTACGCAAGTGTGTAAGTCAGAAGTTTACTTTCAGTTTTACTGAGGTTTATAACGTATGTTTTATCGTTATTACCATGTCTCTCAAAGACCTAGGCGTTGAGGAAATGAAAGGTATTGTATCTTTGGTAGTTCATATATTTCAATCTGCATGAAGGCTTTTCTTTCTTGCTGTTATTTAGCCTATTGAATTTGCTACTTCTTAATGGAAATTCACTAAGAATTGTAGCTGCAATTATAATTTATCACTTAGGAAACAATAACTTCTGATATAATGGTACCTATTTGCAGGGTACGTTTTATCTCGTACAAACCTAGTACTCGATGCCCTTTGTGAATAAAACACATTCATTCAAATAATAATAATAAAACCAAGCATGAAAACTCGTACAGATTTTTTTTCTTTTTTTTTCATCTCCATACTTGTTTCCTCGAGTCTTTGGGTAACAAAAAAAACCAAGTAAAAAAATTTCGAAAATAACATACTGAACCATGCCATCTGGCAATGCATGTTTATTGTGGTACTAGATTTGCATTGATATGATTGCTTGGTTAGCATGTTATAGGTGCGATCAGGCCGAACTCTCCACATGATGTTTTGAACAATTACACTGGTTCACTATTTGACCGGAACATGGTATTCCGAGGTATTTTTGCGTCCTGAATCCGACCCCGAGGTCATCTGAGCCCCATCACGTCAGAAAACGGAGATTTCCAGGTCATTTAGAAGTTATGAGGGACGATCAAAAAGTAAGAATACAAAACGTTTTGCGCAGCAGGAAAATGTTTGGTTTCAAATGTGGAACAACGCAGGGGGTCGGAGGTGGCGGGAGCGTTTATGGAAGCGCACATTTCCAAAAGCTCTCAAAAGCAAACTAATGGTCGCATTTAACGGTCGTTCTGTTCAGAGTGATCACCCATAACGCAGGGGGTTCCACATTTGAAAACAAAAATTTTCCCGCTGCGCAAAACGTTTTGTCTTCTTCTTGCTACGCCATCTCCATACGAAGGTCGGCGATCCATTCGGCAGTTTTCTCGCGGGAAGTGGCTCCTCTGAAGATGTCGACAGACGTAATCCCGAACCATCGACGACGGTCTTTCATCCAAGAGTTCTGCCTTCTCCCTATGGACCTCTTCCCGGCAATCTTCCCCTGGATGATGAGTCTCAGCAACTCATACTTATCACCCCGCATCACGTGACCAAAATATCTCGTTTTCCGCTCTTTAAACGTCAGAAGCAGCTCCCTCTGTTTGCCCATTTCTGCCAAGACCTCTTCATTGGTAACCTTCTGTACCCAGGAGATTCGGAGCATGCGACGATAAAAATACAACTCCAGTGCATTCATCCTCTCCTCCAAGACGGGATCAAGTGTCCAGCTCTCGCAGCCATACAGAAACCCCGAGAATATATAACACCTCAGCATCCTGACCCGCAGGCTCAAACTGATATCCCATCGGATGAAAAACTTCCTCATTTTGAGGAATGCCTGTCTGGCAAACGTTTTGTATTCTTACTTTTTGATCGTCCCTCATAACCTCTAAATGACCTGTAAATCTCGTTTTTCTGACGTGATGGGGCTCAGATAACCTCGGGATCGGATTCAGGACGCATAAATACCTCGGAATACCATGTTCCGGTCAAATAGTCCGGACCTATTTTTTTTTCCTTTGTAAACCAGTGTTATCTTTCGTGGTGGCAGACTTGACTTATGGGTCTGGGTGGGTCGTCAATCTGAAAGCTGCAGGACTGATCAAATTAGTAATTCTACTCTTGGGAAATTTTTCGGGGCGTTGCGGGTTCAATGCTCCCTTAGGCGAAATTCGCAGTAACACACAGTCAATGCCAATACCACTCAACTTTTTGTGAGCGCCAGAATCCATCGCTTTCCAGCCTGGAACCTCAATTAACCCTTCGTGTCATTTCAGCATCTAAATTACCGACATTCACAGATTTGCGTCCCTATGAGGTGGTCATGTTGAACGGGCTTGAGGGCTGCTCAAGATTTTCTATGTTGAGATATCACCTACTGAGCCATTTGCGCCGAAATTAAGAAGATGACTCGGAAAGAACGATATTGTAACTGTTTATTTATTTATTTTTTTTTTATTTTTTATTTTTTTTTTTGCAAAGAAATCTTTGTCTCAATTCAGAAAGTAGCAAAACTTTCGTAGTTTCCCTAAGGACACAGTGGTAACTAATTGAACATTTGAATTGGCTTACTTGACCTGAATCCTAAATAATTATAAATCTATGCACAGGATCAGAAAGTACTTGAGCATTCCTGTTTTTAACCCACAAGATTTTATCCAGTAATCCAACTTTAACTGTTATGGTACCCCTTTTTTGTCTTCATGATGGGTCAAACTGCTGGGTTGAATGATCGAATTGACGGGCATAAGACAAACGGCGGCGAAGGGCTCTCGGGCATCTACTACCTTTTGAGAAAAGTCGCTGAAAATAAGACTTAGTGTGAGCAATGGGATAATAAGGGCTTTTTTATAATGATGGTATCTAGCCTATAGTGGTTTCAATCCCCTGACAAGCTATATAAACTATAAACTTGACATCTTCACCTCCCAGGGTGCATGAGGGACTTTTTTGTTAAATTTTTCTATAAATAAATTCAGTTATTCTGTGCGATTCCCCATTGCTTGATTAGAGCTGACAGTTTCATTGTTCTTATAGGGAGGTTTCATCGAAACAACCCGAACTTTGTGGTAGCATCGTGTTTCTGAATATTTTTTCTTCCCTCATCCGCTCCAACTTCCTCTCTCTGACATCTCTTATGCTCTCGTGAGTGCCAACCTATCCCCTCAGCTATTCCACCTGTACGACATTATTTTCCTCTTCCAGCCAGCTGCACATATCTATCAAGCATCACTGGACTTTTTTTGCTTGTTCATATATTATTTTAAGTTTTTGTTTCTACACTGTATATATACTTGGCTCGCTAGATTTTGTCTTCAATGTAGCAAGTACTTTAATACTTTCATTGAAGTACTAAAGAGGAAGTTTTCATTGTCATCTCTCATTAACTAGCTTCAAGTATAATCTTCTCCCTCATTTTTTCATTAGCTTCATCTATCAGCTCAGGGAGCGTGAAAAGGGTGAGGGGTGAAATCATGTGAACTGACACGTTCCACCTCATTTCATTGTTTTGGGCATGCAATAAGAACTGCAAAATATTATGCATATGATAGTTTCTATGTATCATCAGCAAGCAGCTGCATTAGGAAATTAACATGCTGATTCGCAGCTTGCACCTAGCTCAGGACTGTTGAGAAGCTTGCCCATGGAAGAGAAGGGGTTTGAACTTCGAACCCTGGGACTGTTGCAGTTTTGCACTTAATAACGCCTTATGAATTTTTTTCTTTTTTGTGATTCGTATATTCTTGTTATCGTCTTTTGGGTGATTTAGTTCGATCACATCATTATATTTCAATAACCAAAATTTGACGAGAATGGTAGGAGGTAGAAATCCAAGTCAAGCTCATCAGATCACTTCATGCTATTACTGATCATGACAAATTAATTCGAAGGTCGGAAATTAAAATTATTAACATAGTGAATCAATTTTCTGAGGGCCTTCCCTGGATGGTGCACTGAGCTGGTGTACGATTACAGTTTAATTGGTTTGACACATTTTAGGTGTGCAAAACCAATTAATATACTAGCTCGTATATCGAGGGTCTCACGGCAACATCCCACATCGTCAGGGTTGTGTTTTGTTATTCCCTGTTGGATTTGTGTAATTAGCTCTCTTGATGGTGCTCTGCGTCGTAATGAATAAATAACCAATTCAACTCCCATTGTATGTCCAATGGTTTCTTTCATATGATAGTTTGGCAACAAACACATATTCGTCCACTTTCTCCCTGGATTCGGTCGAAGTCTGGAACATTGACGTATGAATAACAATAAGATAGCAGGGGCAAAGGCTGCATTGAGAACAGACTCAAACTTTATTTACCTGAATTTTGAACTTCATCAGAACTAGTAGAATGATTACAATGGACATACGTTAATTAAATTACCCCTTTGGACCCAGCTCAACATTTGAGGCCAGCCCGATATTTCACTAAATTCGCAATAACTCATGTTTCAATTTCCAATCAACTACATTGGTGCACCTTTAGCTTGTCAAAGCTGGATTGAGAAAAATATGTATGAACAGCAGTATCTCCTGTCAAAAATCAAAGATGATTTTGTATCACTATGCAACCTTTATCAATCATTCACCCAGATTCGTTATCCACCTTTCCTATGTCAACTCGTACGAATCTTTTGGAGCTGTGGCTATCACGTTGTGGTATAATAGCGAAACCGTAATGCAAAACGTTACCCTACTAACAAAAACTAGATAAATACATAAAACATCTCCTAAATCTGGTACTAATTCTACTGATCGTCCTCTTGGGGGATCCCATTCGAAGGTATCCTGATACATATTAGACACCAGTACTGTAGAAACCCCATAGGAATTCAAAAGAACTGTTTCAAAGGCCTCAAGGATATGTCATAAGGGGGTCATAGGGTTATTATTATTATACTGAATTCTAATACCCATTCTCCTCGCATGGCTCATTTAGCAAATGTTTGAAGAAAAGGATTGTTCTTGGTCCAAAAATTTTAAAATTCGAATTTCCGAAAAGTTTTTATATCAAAATCCGTTTCAGACCTTCCTGAATACCCTGCCAAAATACTCCAAAAAAAAAAAAAAAAAAAAAAAAAAATCATATGTATATATCTGTGCTTTTTGGGTAAAGGCGGTTAGGTCCAAAAAGTAGGTTTTGAGCTAAATGCAATTGAAAGTTTCATAATTTTTCTAAAATCGCGTTTTAGAGACATTTGTCCAAGTGAGCTATGGGGTTTTCAAGAATCTCTCTGCTCACTTGGACAGATTTCTCTAATAAGCGATTTTGGAAAATTTATTGAACGTTCAGTCTTTTTAGTTTTGGCAATCGAAAGGCCAAGTTCGTTGATGGGCAGAAGGCGGCGGCTCTTATGGGTGTTTAGGGAGTTTGAAGGGGGGGAAAGAGAGTCTGACAAGTGACACCTCATTTCAAAGGTTTTTGCACGCTGAATACAGTAGTGCGATATCTTATTCCGTTCTCAAACTGGAGCACTTTGAAGATGAAGAAACGTGGTTGATACTTGAGCTGTTCTTCACGGTCCATCTGCTCTAATCTGATGACGATATGAGATCTGAATGAGATATCGCAACTTCAAAATCGTGTTCAGCGTAGAAAATCTATAAACTGAGGTGTTCCTTGGCAAAAAATGGAAAGAAAATTTATTAGAAAACCAGTAAAGTGGAGATATTTTTCATAAAACCAGTCATTTCTTCGAAAATTTGCTCTTAAAGACATGCTGCATGACTGCGGATTTATTTATTTATTTATTTTTTCTTAGATCAATTTTTCTTTTTTATCATTCCAGAATTATTGAAGCAAAAGGATAAAGAACAAGCTCTTGTGTTGGAAGAAAAAATTGCTTTACAACTGAAACTACTAGCAGCAGCTGGGGTGGAAAATGTGCCAGAGAGACCAAGCTATATGGAATTGATATCTGATACTTTAGATATTTCAAGAGTCAGACAAGACGTGCATCTAGCTGTGAAGGTAATGATCAACTACTCTATTGGAAATTTAATTTAATTCGAAATTGAATACGCAGGATGATACTTGTGATGATAGTCACAGCTACTCTCATTTGTTTCACTCATCAGGACAGACTTAATGGAATGAACACCAAATGTTGAGTCCAAAATTTTCGTACATCATAATATTATTGTTACTACCACTATTTTCTATTTATCTTGATTTTTCAACCAGTATAGTTGGTTTGACTCTTCTTGAGGCATAATCATGTAAGGCACACACATGTTCATGAATGTTGCTTGTATTGCACATCTCCTTTCTTATGGTAATACTCTTTACCGTTGTCATACTTGCTGTCTATGTTGAGTGTGATGATGAAAACATAAGCTGTACCCGTACCTACATACACACAGACTATGCCAATACATGATACGAACTAAATCACTACGACGAAATCGTGGAAACTCATGTCATGAAGAAAAACAAGAGTAGGTATGTGAAAAATCGTCTATTTCCACTGAAATGTGAGTACATTGTTAGACCGGTTTAACAGTGTACTCATATTTCATTGAAATACTCTTGTTTTTCTCTATACCAATACATGAACTAAACTTTAGTTACTAAAGTATGCCAAGACGATGGCAGACTTTCACTTGAATTATTCACTTGAATTATTACTTGATGGCTTTTTCACTTGAATTATTTCATTAAGTTTCTCTCTCTCCCCACACACATCTACAGCAGAAAAGCCCAAGGAAGGCAGTTAATGCAATTTACTGAATTCATTAGTGCCTAATTTCTAATTTGAAATTCAATTTTTCAGCGTGTCAATCAAATTGCAAGGTCCTTATACGCATCAGCAACAAATCTGTCTCGAAGTTCCAGCTCAGTAGGCGAGCACCAAAGTGACACCTTCATATCACCATCTCTACCCAAACGAGCAGAGACTTTTGGTGGTTTTGACAATCAGTCACCAAATCCTAGAGGTAACTATTGAATTTAATTTTGCTTAAGTAGGTGATATTTTTGTAATTAAATGAAGCTTTAGGGTTGTTGAAATTCATTGCTGGTAAATTCAGGTACCTCCATTATTCTTCAAGTGATGTCAAAGTAATTTTGGTACTTGATAATGAAGCCTGGAAGAAATCAAACCACGAGTATAGTTTAACCTGGATAATTCAACGGACTTCACAAATCTCTGCCAATGTTGTGTTCCAATTGAGTTTCAAATTTAGGCAAAAATAAAAATTCAAGGTAATTTTTTTAATTTTTATTGTCTCAAAAAACAAGAGAGTCGACTGAACAAGATGGTATAACGAAAATTGTCATATTTGGATCCAAAGCATATGAAATAAATCGTTGAATTCAGCAACTAGTGCATTCCGGCCCTACGGATCGTCAGCTTCTGCTTTAGCGAAATCATCCTCCAATTTTTTTTGGGGAACTCTCCTTTTTGCCCTGGCTTCTTGGGTGAAACACCTGATACTTTTGGCAGCTTCTCTGAGTCTTCTAGTACATATCACCTTTCTCACAATATGTAACTGCATTTTCCCCTGGATCCACCTGGAGAATCACTTGGAGGTACCTACCGATAAAAGTTGAACCCATCTCATAGGAGGATTTCTCTTTGGCATACGAAAAACCCCTTGAGATCTGCCCATTCTGACGAATGTTTATGTCAAAAGTTTATCGCAAAATAGTCCAGTAAAATAAGGACCGGACCCTAAAGTAAATGGGGGAAAGCAGGAAATCGTTCTAAAACCTTTCGATAGTCTTGAAAACTAGTAATCTGAGTTTGTCCCTCTCCACGAGGTGAGCATAACTTTTGGTGGCCCAAAAACGTCGAAATTTTCGGACTTTTTTCGGTTTTTCGCGTATAACCCCTAAACAACGCATCCTAGCGAAACCCTTACCATTAGACAAATTAAAGACCATTAAATTCTGCGTCGATTGACCTCCCCAGCTTTAAAATTGAACCAATGTATAAGGTAGTAATCAACGGCTGAAATATGGCCATTTTTTCCATATTGGCTAAAATGTACCATTAGACGACTTTCTGTCCTATCAAAACACTCTGAGGATCAAAGTTGTACAGAATTTAACGGCGAGTTCAAAGAACACCTAAATTTTAAAATTGGACAAATTTTAACCATACTTATGAGCCAATTTCCAAAAACAGTCATTTTGGAATATCCTACACCTTGCTTCCTGACCATTATTTCTTGTATTCAGACTGTTCAGGCTACCTATCCAATTGAGTTATATCATCTTTCAAGTGTTACTCGATATGTACTCATATATACATATGTATATTATACATATATAATTTATTTTTTATTTTTTTCAATAAGTTAATATAGGTATTTTGGAGGAGGATTGTGGTATGGAGAAACAAGTTATTGACTTTTCCATTGAGTTTATTATACAAAAAACAAGATTAAAAAAAAAAAAATGAAAATACAAGTTTATGCTAGGTAATGAAAAAATTTGAATGATCAAGACGATCTCGTCCTCTTCGATGACGATGGACCCTCGTCCAAATCCCCACCAGGCTCCTCAGGTCCAGGCTCTACCCCATCATCTTCTGGGTCATCTTCTTGTTCGCCTTGTTCATTTTCCTCCTCCTCTTCCTCCTCATTTTTCTTGGCAACGGTTCATCACAACGACATGATCACAATTTTGTCTTGTAGATTTACAAAAGGACTGCTGACATATCGAATGGATCCATGAAATCTGGCTTGGCTTGGTTGCTACGAATTTCTGAATGACAAAAAATCGGGGTCAAAAAGGACTATTTTTTTATAGCAAGTCTAAAATATTTTCAATGGTCCTATCAAAAAACTATCCGATTAGTGTGAAGAGTAGGTACAACCAATAGTATATGCTGTAAAAAATAATTTAACGAAATTGAATGTACAGCAATCTGGAAAAAAGGTAGTACGTGAAAATCGAAAAATCTCCTATCTAGAATATTCCATCTATACCCATTATAAAGCAGAGGCTATTGCAAGGGGGGGGGGGGGCATAATACCCCCCTCCCCCAGACCCAAAAATCGGCAATATATGCGTGTTGATTTGAATGGAATGACCCTTATCCAAAACATCTTGGGGTGGGTCATCCCATTCAAATCATCCCACTTTCTTCCTTCACCTTCTCAGATTTTGATAAAATTCGGTACATAAGTTATCTTGATAGAAACTAGGAAAAGTGCCAAATTTCAGCTGAATACCTCTAACGGTTTCCAAAATATGACTGTTTGAAGTTTCCCAAAACCGCTAAATGTAGACCTTCCGCGTCATTTTCAAATGGACATAGCAGCTCTATTACACAAGATAGAGAGTTGAAATGTATGTCATTTTAAAGCCATTTATATCTGCTCTCATGACATGCACCTATAGGGGTTAGTAGAAAAAGTCTTTTTCAAAATTTAAATTTGAAATTTAAATTTCTCAAAAAGTGCACTTTAAAATAAATTGAAAAACATTATTAGCATTGGCAAGTTTGTTGCCAATAAGTGTCATAAAAATTATGATGGGAGAGCAATGGGTTCATACTTTAAAAAATTATTGAAAAACATCCATTTTACTCGAGGATGAAATAACTAGCCAATACGCTTCTCTTAACACTGAAATAAAGAAACTATTAATTTTTAATACATATAACATGTGGATATTCAAATTCCTTTTCTTATATAAATCAAAGCTAACTTCGACAAAATGTTATCCTTATTGTGGAAAGGTTAGATGCGAGGAATTTTAACTTAAAATATTTTCACATGAATATTTAATGTGAACAGCAAATATGCAGTAATTAATATTGATTTTAGTATTCAGCAAAGAATTAGAACTACATTTCATTTTAACATTATTTATTTTTAAAAAAAAAACGTATCAAGAATTTATTGGCTGCTATAGACTGCAAGGGTCATCGGATGTTCTTTGAGGGATAAATTGGTTTCTCTATCTGATGTTGATGACCTTCTCAATAAATTATCTCAATTTCGTTTCAGCTCTTGTACAGAAGAAACAACCAAGCCCTTCAAGCGGGGAAAGTCCTCTTGATTCCCCGGATCTCCACCAGCAACCAAGCAGTCGGCTTCAAACTACCATAGTTGGTTGTTTTATTTATTTTATCATTAACATGGAATATGTTTTTGCCATGATCAACTTAATAGAAAATAATGGGTGCCTATTCGTCAAAGCTCATAATATATTATTTTACCACTGCTGAGTTTACAACTTCATTGCTTTTCATCTGATTATCATTTATGCTCTTTGGTGTACCTTTGGTATTGCATTGTTGGCAGCTCTCTACTCACTGACTACCTAATACCAAACAGTGCAAAATAAGATACTTCTAGTGGAGCTTTGATTTAAATGTAATGTAGGATATGGCACTGTATCAGAGGATATACAGGGTGTCTAGTGTAACTATGTAACAAACTCCGGGAATCGATTTTTCAGGTCATTTGCAACAAAAAATGCCTCCTAGAGTTTTTTCTTACTCAACTAAAAATCCGACTTTTTTCACTTTTAAGATTTTTTTCGTCTTCTCGACCTTGTCTCTGTAAAACGGACCTGACTCCCTTCAAAATGTTGCGCATGCAGAGGGTCGTTCGTGTGCAAATGGAGTCGACCGCACGATGAAGGTCACGATGGTTCTGCTGAAACAGATCCCCGAGAACGGGGGACATTGTGAACAGTTCATTTAATTTTACTTTATGAAGGCCCTCCCCCAAAAATAAATAAATTTCCCAAGTAACGCCTTTGACTTGACACTTTCTACATCCTCAAATGGAGATATTGTGACTGAAAACTCATTTAACTCGTTGCTAGGGAGGTCTGGGTACGTCACCATTCGATTCAGCCTGAAAATGTGCCTTAAAATACACTTTTTTTTCTCATAAAAACTCAATTTTCTGAAAAAAGTTCCCATTAAAAAATAAAAAATAATTATACCGTTGGAAAGCTGAGATTCGGCCGAGATGGGAAATTTAACACTCTTTCCAACGGTATCCTCAGATTTTATTTTACACATTAATTTAAGGGAGATAGGTCTGTTTTACAGAGACAAGGTCGAGAAGACGAAAAAAATCTTAAAAGTGAAAAAAAGTCGCATTTTTAGTTGAGTAAGAAAAAACTCTACGAGACATTTTTTGTTGCCAATTACCTGAAAAATCGATTCCCTGAGTTTGTAACATATTTACACTAGACACCCTGTATAATAAGTGGTACATGAATAGTTCCTGGTGGTGGTGGTACTTTTGGTCATTAAACATATCGCACGTATCCTAGAAGAGGGGTACAAGTCCAAAAATTTGATTTCCAGGAATCGCGTTTCGAATTTCTCTCCTACATAAAAGGCTGTGTTTCCATAGCAACATGCCTGATATTAGTGATCTTTGCGGAAATCGTTCCCCACACTAATGCTCCAACAGCTCATCGGACAAAAACAAATATTTTTTTAAAGGAGAAAGGAGTGGGGGGGGGAGACTTGACTAAATTTGTCGGACTTGTACCCCTCTTGTAGGATGCGTGCGATATACCTAGTCCTGCCATAAGTTCTGTTACAAGGAAAAATGCATGGTTACGTAGGTAATATTATTCTTTAATCCTTTCACACATGACTTTTTTTTTTCGAGGAAAAAATTCCGAGTCTTTAATTGTGGTCTTTTGGTTGCGGGAAAAATACAGGAAAAAAAAACAGCGTGCGTATTTTCCGGGAAAACCCCAAAAATCTAATTGATGCCTGCAGGCATCATTGTGCATATGGGTATCAGAGGGGTTTTAAAATTTTGGTGCCTGCAGGCATCATTGTGCATATGGGTAGTAGATGGTTTTTAAAATTTTGGTGTAAATTGGTCAATTAAACATTGACTTGCTTTTTTTTGTCATAAATGAATGTGCCAGGCCTCCAATTTTCTATTTTCTTTTGGTTGAATTTTTTGGTTGGACGTTTCTTCTTCTTGTAGTTTTTTTTTGCAGAAACCCCTTTCCTCTTTCTACTTTCTCCAGTAGTACTCGTAGAGGCAACCTGCGGTTCGATTATTTCTGGAACTGGCATGATTTCTGAATCAATTACATCAGTCATGGAACCAGAATGAACATTTGATAGTACATCTTGAAATGGATCCGCTATCACAGCGTCATCAGGCACATCTATCCTATCATGTGGAGCCTCAAGAAGTTCCTCCGGAGTTTCAATGAGCACATCTTCATGAATTTCACTGTCATTATCATCCTCACTGTCCACTGGAACAGTCAGCATGTGATAAAGATCCATTTTTGTAAGTTTTTTACGGACACCATCCTCGATTAGGTACACATCGTCGCCATCCATGGTGAGCCGAGGAGAATGTCCGCTGAGACACCAAGTGCACAAAGGTGCCCACAGGCAACAATTTATTTCCGATTCACAGCACCGATAGAACAGATTGTTGGTCAAAACGGAATTACCCCACACAACTGCACTATATTGACCGTAAAAACTGAATTTTGGGAAAGGATATAACCATGTTTTCATAAAACAAACGCGCACTGAACCCGTACACCTCTGAGGAAAACATGGGACTACTGTTTTCGGGCACATCTCCCCTGTTTCCTCGGCTGGGGTTCAAAGTGCCACTTTTTAAATCTTTTGAGACCTTTAACTCATATTGTTGCCTGTAGGAATCGCTTTAAAGTTCCAAAAAACCTCAACAGATAGCAGCAATAGGACTAAAAACAAATTGATGCCTGTAGGCATCACCATGCAACGAAGGGTTAAGCTCATGTTTTATTTTTCATTTGTACATTTTGAACTGTTATAAGATGGAAAAACGATGAGTCACTAAAAACGTCCTCTTTTGGCCTTAACACACCTTGTAATCTTCTGGGCCAATCATCGTCGTTTGAGCCTTGCGGGCTGGAGCAGAGTCCTGCTGGATGACCTAATGTTTTCTCTCTAACAGTGTGTCACTCAGGGGCTTCACTACTCGCTCAAGGATATTTTCCTGGTAGTTTCTGACACGAGTTTCAACTCCTTGTTCACAAAAATGGAGCTCTGTGGTGCCATCAAAGCAGACTCCCCACCACACCATCACTGATGCGGGATGGTCGCCGCCCTCGACTTAGTTGTTTTGGCGGTTGAATTTCGTTCGATTGTGAAAATCTTTTCTTCTGTGAACGAAATGTTGCGATTTCCGCCGTTAGCGTACCTGCTCAGCAGGGCTTTGGCTCTTTCAGTTCTGATTTTTTTCAAGTCTTTGGCCTGTCATTCTCCTATAGGCACTCATCTTGAGGTCATGTTTGATGAGCCGGGACATGGATCGGGGAGAAATATTCATCTCCCTAGCCATGATTTTCTGCTTTTGAAGAGGATTTCTCCAAATTCTGTTTTGGACCGCTTTGGTGGCTTTCTTCGTCCTTACTGAGCAAAGACAACCCGATCGTCCTGCGGTCGATCCGGCCTGTCCTTGACAGACTGGATGGATATGAAACAACCAATAGTCCGCCACACAAACATTCGATTTATACCCAACGATTTCAGGGGTTGGAAAATCTCAGAATTTGATCTACCTGCCTTATGGAGGACAATGACCGCGTGACGATTTTGTCCGCGTTCACTCTCCATCTCAACTGAGCGGTGATTTCTAGCTCCATACCTGAGATAACACCGATTCCAAAGGCAGGTCTCAGTGTGCACTCGTTCGAGCTTCACGATTCGTCGAATGTTTGTAACAGAATTTATGGTAGGACTAGGTATTGGACAAATAGATGGTCTTCAAACTTGGAAATTAAATCTCCAAACTAATGATTCGGTAACCGATTATGCAGAATTAAATACCCGGACAATCATGTTGTTTTTATAGTGTCTAATCCAGAATTTATATCAGAATCCCAAAATTTTCAGAATTCATCTTCATTAAGAAGTTTATTTGATGATGACGATGAGTGCCCAACATTGCTAACCGAACAAGACCACCAGCTTGCCGCAACGCAGTTAGCTCATTATGTCTACACTCTATCATGCATTATCTCACATCAAATGACTTCAATAGACAGGCAAGTCTTTATAACTGAGTATCTATAAAGAGTACATTTGAACAACACAGTGTGGTAAATTATAATTTAAACTTTCAACCCTGCCTGTTTTTTAAGCCTGGAAGCTGAAATAGCGGTGTTGAAATCCCATCCTGGAGAAGTGATTCGGCCCCTTTACCGCCACAATCAACAACTTGAAGAGTTGAGGAATTTGCAAGATAAATTGCAAAGTGAAAGGGAGGTCTGGCATCGAGAACGAGATGTCGAAATGAAGGAACTTCAAGAGAAGAAAGATGAGATAGCGAAATTACAGGTACAGAATAATATGTTGTAATTATAACAATCATGTAAATCATAGGTTTGGATTTTTATACATCTTCCAATCGTCAGCACTTTAATACATCGCCGGTCTAAAGATGAACTGTTGAAGAGAATAACAGAAAAATTGTTTAGAGTTTGTTTGACCAATTGAACCTTTAGGTACTGTAGAGAAAAAACACTCGATAAAAATCAAGTAGGAATCTTATTATTTAAAAACAAAATCAATTACGAACAGGGTGTTTGATGTGAAATTACTACCTCACAATCAAGGTGAGGTATGAGCACAGCATGATTCGCAATGAGGCGTTTAGGATCAAAAGCCAATTTCTAATTTTACAATCTTTTTCAGGAAAGAGGAAAAACATTTAGTTTTACTGACTTTTACCTGATATTTCTTGAGCATGCAAAGCATACTCTTAACTTTTTGAACCTTTTTAGCGAACTTTTTTCGAATTTTTGTTCTCGTTCCAAACTTTTTAAAACTCGAATTTACGAAAACTTTTTATACCAAATTCCGTTCCAGACCTCCCTGAATTCACCAATATATATATCGGATTTGATCCTTTATGCAGATTAGGGAGGAAGGAAATGAAATGAAAACAAGGCATTTAGAGCACAGCGATAGTAAAGGTTGGTATATTGAACAACTGCACTCTTCGAAAAGCACACCTCGAATCCCCTTCGGAAGGACACCCTTCCTCATACCCCCTACTCCGCCTGTTATAACCAACTTGGATAGTTGGAGAGGAGGGACGCGTTCCCTTCCGTCTCCTTCAATATTTCGTCTTGGGGCGTAGCATGCGAGTCAATCGTGAACTAATATGTCCCATGCCGTAGAGCCATCAAATGTCAAGCATTTAGGGTGGTAGATACCGATACGGCCAATCTGACATCGAGCGGCCCCTGCGAGAATTAGGGGAAAAGAAAAAAATTCAAATTTCAATAATTTCGTGTCACAAAAAAATCCTAAATTGTTTCGGACGCGCGAGCAAAAACATATAAGGTTTATGAAGCGCCTACCCGAACTCGTGAGTTGACCGCGTCCCTAACAATGTTGGTTTTTGGACCTATGTAGACTCTACGTTAATTTCACAAAGTATTGATTTATCCATTTCGGTTTGGTTTGCAAGCATGACTCTATGGCATTGGGAAACCTTTGCAGAACCCGTGACCAGCGAAAAGGCTTTGTCAGCCACGCATAGCCCCGTGTAACCGCCAGGATGAAAACCCTCTGCAAGGCAATGTAATTAGTGCCTTGGGTGCAAGCACACAAAAATATTTTTCCTAAGGCGGAGATATTTAAATACATCATATCGTATCAAATACATTAAATTATTAATTGCGCTTACAAGCTAGAATTACACGATATAAAATAATATTTTACATACACGTTATGTAAACCTGGCGATCGCCGTAAAGCATCACTTTTGTTTTCTATTTGTTTACAATATGGCATAAATAAAAGCCGATGATTCGGCGTCAAGATGACTCGATATATTATTTACATTGTTACAATATTTAAATTGGGTAAACAAAGATATAAAAAATATTATTTAAAAAATATTTACAATATTGGATGTGAATGTGTATACTATGTACAGGTTCTAACACATCATCATAATTTCATACGTTTAGAAATCACTTAGAGTACCCTTATCGGGACGATCCTCCTGTAACAGATTCAAAAGGATTAGAAATCATCACATTGACATATTTTTCCCACGGACCCTAGGGCCTATGCTTGGGAACCAGTCGCTTCACCTAGTTTGAGGGTTTACGACTTATTTTTCTCACCATAGATTTTACGACCTTCCTATTTTTTTCCCACGATACGTAGAAGGGTAATACCTTTACCTGCGTGTCGCCAGTTAAGTTCGCCCTAAGTAAAGTACGATAATTGAAAGGTTTGAGGTGGTCAGCCGTAAACCGAGTTGCAATGTGCCGACAAAAACGTTCAAACCGGCAATTTTCCATTCGGCTATTCTGACCTAGCTTCCAGTATCAACGTGCTCGTGTGTTACTACCTGCTCTGTAAAAAAAAGTTTTGCCACTCCGGTATTTGCCACTAGGATATGTCGAAGCCAAGACCAGTTTTGAAACCAACGTTCACCTTTTATTGAGAGAAAAAGATACTTCATAGAAAATTCAATGCAGCGATTTGGTTCAATCTCTTATCGAGAGATGAATGATTTCTGAAACTCACATGAATAGAGAGCATGATTTAAATTCGAATGTTCGAACATTTTGGTATCTTGTCGGTATATTCGACCGAAAATCATTCTTTTATTCACTGACATTCACATGAATAGAGATCATAATTCAAATTCGAATGTTCGAACATTTTGTTATCTTGTCAATATATTCGGCTGAAAATCATGAAAAAGAATGAATTCTTTTATTCACTGACATTAAGCGAGGGTGACCCTCAAAGTTTTTAAAGTTTTCTTGCATCAAACATCAAAGTGGAACAAAATGCGGGCGACAGTTGCCCAAAACCTATCAACATGTTTATTGTTGTTTTGTTTCTCGGACTTCCAGTAACCACCCTGCATTTATGAGCCTAGTGCTCATCCATGCACAGGCTGTGAAACCTTCGTCATCGTGCAGGAGATAAGCCTTGAAATACACAAGGAAATTTACCACGTTCAAAGACGTAATTCCGATGGGATGCCATAAGCCGCCAAAGACGGAAAATCTGGAATCATGACATGCTAAACATGTTTAAAATCCCCATTGGACGGTTAGGTCCGCTGAGCTGCCATGAGCCGCCAAAGACGGAATCATGACATGCTAAACAATGTTTAAAATCCCCATTGGACGGTTATGTCCGCTGAGCTGCCATAAACCGCCAAAGACGGAAAATATGTGTGTAGTATTCCTCAGATTGCATGACATGCTAAACAAGTGTTTAAAATCCCCATTGGACTGTTAAGTCCGCTGAGCTGCCATAAGCCGCCAAAGACGGAAAATCTCGTTTCTAGAATCCATGACATGCTAAACATGTTTAAAATCCCCATTGGACGGTTAGGTCCGCTGAGCTGCCATGAGCCGCCAAAGACGGAATCATGACATGCTAAACAATGTTTAAAATCCCCATTGGACGGTTATGTCCGCTGAGCTGCCATAAACCGCCGAAGACGGAAAATCGGGTTTCTAGAATCCATGAGATTGCATGACATGCTAAACAAATGTTTAAAATCCTCATTGGACGGTTAAATCCGCTGAGCTGCCACAAGCCGCCAAAGACGGAAAATCTGGTTTATCGGAATCTTCAGATTGCATGACATGCTATACAATGACAATACATTGTATAAAAAAGCCCATCGGGAGGGTAAATGCATCTCGGACCCACGACACCTATAGATGAAATCCTCGAGAATTTCACTAAGAAGGGAGAGACCAAGATCGTACACCCGTTCGGAGATCATGCTGGACAAGCTCTACATGATTACCGTACAGAAAACGATCAAGAGATGATGACGTAGCGCTCCGTCAACATCATATGTCTATAGTTCGATGTTCGTGCAAGAGAACTGGATCTAACAAACATTTATTACTTTCAAAGTTCATAAATTCAGATAATTTAGTTTGTGAAATCGTTGAGTTTAAAAAAAGAAATCGTTAGGTTTCGTTCTCAACGAGAAATTGGTCTTTATTATGGCTTGTCCTATGATAATGAACCTTCGAAATTTGTTCATTTATCTTCTTTGGAGTGTGACTGACAATCACTTTCACTATCAAAGAGCTGTGGCAAGAGAGATGTATCCATTGACAATTTACGCACACGTTCATGAGGATATTTAACCTGCCGATTAGTGACTAAATTTTCCAAAAGATATCTATGATTTGGTAGTACTTGAATAATTTTGTACGTCCCTTTGAATTTAGGGGACGTTTTCTCATTAACCCGGGGCTCTATTCGTCGAACCACACGGTCGCCAACCTGATGGAGATTTACTTTTGCTTTCCTACCTTGAAGTCTGTTTTGGTCATAGTGAGCTACTGTTTTTATTTTTTGTTGAGCCACGTCCCTAATTTCGTTTAGATCAGAACGGGTAGGAGGCATGAATTCGTCTGAGACTTTAATCATTCCTGGAATGTTTGGCCGGCATCCAGTTAAAAGCTCAAGTGGTGAAAATGAAGTGATGCGATTTGTAGTTGAATTAAGAATCAACTGCAATTGGGATACTAATATTCTCAATGATTGGTGTTTAATTGACTGGGCCACTGTCGTTAAATTTGTGATTGAACTCATAAAACGTTCTACCTGCGCGTTTCCGCGACTTGCACCAGTTGCAATCGGATGCATTTTTATCGAATGTTGGTTGCAAAAGTCGGTAAACAATTTTGAAGTAAACGCAGTTCCTTGATCAAACACCAGCCGCGTCGACGAGCCAAAAAAATATCAGCGTAATTTGAAAAGAAAAATACGGCAATTTGTTGGATTTACAATAGTCGTCATTCATCGCGACGTATTAGAAACAAAAATCATTTTTATTCAATTCAGCGTTTTCCAGATCGTTTTCTGTGAAAATAAGAAGTATTAATAAAATTGCATAGTAAAATCGGTGATGCACAGGAGTAAAATAATTTTGTCAGTATGAGACATGTGTAAAGTGAAAACTCTGAAACTAATAACTTTGTTCTTGCAGTCAGTTTGTAGCATGAGTCGACAGGGGGAGAAAAAGGAATTCATGTCCAGTTTCCGTTTTCAGGTAGTAAGTAAACCCAATTGAAAGAAAAATGAGGCCCACTCGGCAATTCTGACCACTACAGGTCACTACATACTTGGTTTTTCCCCATCGAGGTATACACATCGATGATTTCTCCTAATGCGTCGTAGTTGGTTTGAGGGCCTAAGCTGACAACTGCAAGTCACCTGTTTTCTGTAAATGTGTCATAGTTCGTTTTGAGTAGGTAAAGTTCGCAAGTATCCATCATTGGGTTTTGGTTTGATTATTGATTTGGGTTTTGGTTTGATTTTTGAGATAGAACATTCTCTACCACTCTTCTTTTGTGTATGTACTTGAATTCGCCGGACTTAGACCAACGGTGAAATAAAATAAAAGGTTACAGTCTAATGTTTTATTTCGATAGTACCAAAGTGTCAAGTCGGACTCAACGGTGGAATGTATGCATCATTTGCCGGACTTGGACCAACGGCATTAGATGGAAAATTGGCATATGCTCAGGATGGGAGAACACCGTCTAGAACTCCACAAAAGATTTTGGGTCCGATATAGCGGCATAGGCCATGAGCACCATAAGGAAAATTCAAATCTCCATGGTATTGTTGACTGCTCATGTGCTCCACAAAATACTTTTGGGTCCATATACAACGAAAGCTTCGCATAGGGACAACATCCAAAAAAACCTAATGTCTTATTCCAGTTCGTGTCCGAATGATGTTGCTACCACATCTGGAGGTGAATGAGAATTATCTTCTGGGTGAAAAAAATAAACAAATCTTGGTTAGGGATATAGCTAAGGGAGAAAAAATAAAACTATACCACAGAGTTTCCTAGTTCACCTCGGAACAGTGGCCACTACAGGGCCATAGGACCGGGACCGCTGCAGAGAAGGGAGCACTATGGCTGCAGTCCATAGCAGTCCAAACCAAAATGTACAAGAAAAGAAGGTGGAGAAGCTATTATCAAAAAAATTTATTTTGATTTATTTTATTTTTATTTTCTTCTTTATTTTCGTTATCATTATCTGAGCTTTTGCTTTCAGCAAGAAGTTGTGGTAACAAGTCAAAATCTTGAGTTATTTTTCGAACTCTTTTCGTGTGAGTATTTTACTATCCTTTTAGTATTAATGTTCTCAAGCAAGTACCTGTCCCCAGGTAAATTTTCTACAACTCGGTATATTCCTTTGAATTTATCTGACGTTTTCTGTGATGCACGAGGCTCAATCATTCGTACGCACAAATCTCCTAGCACAAGCGGGGTAATTTTGGCTTTTAATAATAATAATAAAAATAAAAACCTTTATTGTGTAAAGACAGTCTGTTGTCCTTATAATACACACATAAACAACTAAAATATGAAGGTATTTATGCCTTCAAAGCATTTCAAGTTGTACTCGGCCGCTCTGTCAAATCGAGTTTTCGCTTCAGTCCTCAACTCGGATAAATTTGAGCGGGTAGGAGACGAGACATCGTCTCTTACTAGGATTGAACCAGGAATGTGCGGTTTACGTCCAGTTAACAATTCAAGGGGAGATGTAGCAGTTATTCTATGAATAGTTGAATTTAGACAAAGCTGAATTTTGGTGTCAACTGTTTGATTGATTGCTTTTTTGATGTGTAATGCTACTGTAACTAAATTTGTTATTGATGACATCACACGTTCCACTTACGAATTCGCTCGTGGTGCACCTGTGGCGATGCCATGGGTTTCAATGTCATTTTGTGAACAAAAATTCAAAAATTCAGTGGCAGTGAAAGAAGTCCCTTACAGCTAACCTATCATTTGGGTCTTCTATAAACAATTCGCTCTGGATTAAAAGGATTAATATGACATTTTGCGGTAGAAATTGGCCTTCTAGGTAAACCTCTTGTGAAACTATCTGAATATTTATTTAAAATATTTTTCAACCGATCCATATCATCGTCCTTTACTAGTTTACTCTTATGAAAATTATTGTCATCCGATTTATTATTCAAATCGGTTCATTCTTATTAAATATTTCTCTTTACGTTCCCGCACCTTTTCCTTGTCAGGAGATTTTTTTTTTTTTTTCTTTTTTTTTTTTTTTTGGCAACCTCATATCGATCTTTTAAAACCGTAATGGTAATTAAAAGTACAATTGGTACGTCAATTCCTTCTAAAATCAACATTACCGAAATTTGTTTAGGTACCAGAATTTTACCAAAACCTATCCCTGTTAGGTTGATATGATTATTAAAAATTCGACCAGAAAATTGAGGCAATAAATTTTCAGATAATAAGGAAACTTCACTTCCATTATCAAAAACATGAGTAAATGTTTTACCTTAACGAACGAAGTTCCCAGCGGGGTTTGCCAAAGATTGGTTGAAGAAGAGGATTCCGGTAGTTTCAATCTCTTCTGAGGCTTTTGAGAAAAAGCCCAACGTAGCTCTTTCGAGAACATTCCTCAAAGGTGTCATCGGGAACCGCCGGCGTCGGTGTCTCTTTTGTCCGCGCTCCCCACGTGGTGACTTTCCGTCGCTTATACTGACTATTTCCGACACACGCGAACGCGATAGTAACGAAAGACTTAATAGGAATGGAAGATTAGCCGGAGAAACTTGAGACGTAGAAATTATTGAAATATAGTAAGAAGATAAAGAAATCAAAGAGGTTAATAAAAGAGAAATAAAGAAAGATAAGAGTAAAAACATAATAGAGGGGTAGATTACAATTAGAGGGGTAGATTACAATCCCACTTCTGATATCGGATTTGATCCTTTATGCAGATTAGGGAGGAAGGAAATGAAATGAAAACAAGGCATTTAGAGCACAGCGATAGTAAAGGTTGGTATATTGAACAACTGCACTCTTCGAAAAGCACACCTCGAATCCCCTTCGGAAGGACACCCTTCCTCATACCCCCTACTCCGCCTGTTATAACCAACTTGGATAGTTGGAGAGGAGGGACGCGTTCCCTTCCGTCTCCTTCAATATTTCGTCTTGGGGCGTAGCATGCGAGTCAATCGTGAACTAATATGTCCCATGCCGTAGAGCCATCAAATGTCAAGCATTTAGGGTGGTAGATACCGATATATATTTAATTACATATTTATGTGTGTGTCATTCCAAAAGATAACTCTCGATAAAATTGAGATAAAAAGTTCAAATTTGCACCAAAAATCTGTCTTAGTAATCGAAAGGCTAAGTTCGTGGATTGCCAGAATCGGGCAACTCTAAGGGAGTTTTCGGGGGTTTTAAGGGGGAGGAGGGGGATTGTCCATAAATTCTAAAAATTAAACAGCCTGACAAGTGACACCTCATTTTAAAGGTTTTTTCACGCTGAACACGGTGCGGAAGTCAGAATTGCGATATCTTATCCTGTTATCAAACTGGAGCACTTTGAAGATGAAGAAACGTGGTTGTTAATTGAGATTTTCTGCATGGTCTGATGACGGAATGCGATGTCGCATTTCTGGCTTCACCATCGTGCTCAGCGTTGAAAAATCTATAAACTGAGGTGCTACACTGCAAAATATCGAGACGAAATTCGTTATAAAACCAGTAAACTGGAGACATTTTACATAAAACCCGTTATGTTTGTGAAAATTTGCACTTACAGCCATGCTGCATGTCTGGATTTTGTTTTTCTCTGCTAACATGTATATTTACTTGTGTTTCTTAGAAAAAAAGGTAGGTTTTAGACCCCCCTCCATCTCCCTCCACCCACACCCAATATTAAGACAGATTAAAATTTTAATTAAAATTATGAATTAAAAAACGTTTTCTTTGTAAAATTAAGTTTTTTGGATTATGAAGAGCCTCAAAATTTAACAGTAGGTACCCTGTTTCTCACAAACATTGATGGTACCCCCGGGCCCCCCTGGTTTTGGGGACCTCCTCTCCGCAAAACGAAATTCCTTGCGACACCACTATTACTACCGTCTATTTGCAACCATCATCGTTAGTATCCATTAATCATCTACTTTAATTCTAATTTACAAAATCATTTTAGGAGCAAATTAGGCTAGAACAAGTCGACGTGATACAGCAACGGGAGCAACTATATAGAAAATTAGAAGTGTTGAGCCACCAAGGAGTCGTAATGAATTCAGCTATGATGGTTCCATCACCACCTGATGATGCAGCATTACCTGCTGCCCCAGCGACCGACCCTCCAAGAAAAAGGAATGACCCTTCAAAATGGAAACCCCCACCGTCAGTTAAAGCATCTTCTCTCCCTCTCAACCTGATCAGCACCACTAATCAACAAAAGGTATGTATTGTTTTGTTTGGAAAGAATGTTGTAACTAACCAATGTACCTACTCAAAAATCAATGTGCTTGAAAATTAGATTATAATATAATCTAATATATTATACAGCCGTACAATAACTGGATGATATGCAGATGAACGCAGTTTTATTCACCTTCAAACACGTGAGAAGAAATCAATTCTTTGTTGACTCCAATTCACTAAAGTGGGGACAGGCAATCGATTAAGGAATACCGCCCCGTTTGTTCTCTCTCTGCCACCCTCAAGGTCCTGGAAAGGTTGGTCGTTGCCCAACTATCGGCCGCATTTTCATCCTATATCGCCTTGGAGCAGCATGGGTTCTTAAAGGGTCGGTCAACCGTCACTAACCTCCTTGAGTTCCAGGATTTCGTGATGGACGGATTTGAGAGGGGCTGCCAGACCGATATGATTTCAGCGGACTACTCCAAAGCTTTTGACAAGCTGTCACATCGTCACCTTCTTTCTTTGCTGGCAGCTTTGGGAGTCCATGGTTCTGCACAAGCCTTCTGGTCCAGCGTCGCCTCATGGTTCGCGTCCATGGTGCCTTGTCATCTCCCTTTGTTGCCACTTCTGGGATTCCGCAGGGTAGCCACATTGGCCCGTTGTGCTTCCTACTGGCTATAAACAGCGTACCTAGTTGATGCTTTTAATCCTGGTACTCACTGTTTGCTCTTTGCTGATGACTTGAAGATCTTCCACTATATCAACTCCCAGTCTGACTGCGTGGCGCTGCAGGAGGCCATATACGGGCTTGAATATTGGTGCTCCACAAACAGGCTTTTCCTGATCCGTCTAAGTGCTCAGCCATCTCATTCTCTCACATCATGCGGCCAATTGCCTTTGAATATGCTTTGTGTGATGACCAGCTTGCGAGGGGAGAGATGGTGGACCTTGGCGTTCGTTGTGAAGGGCAGCTTACATTTTCCGCGCATATTGAAGACATTTCTGGTAGGGCTATGCGGGGTTTGGGATTCCTAAAGCGGAACACCCGCGAGTTCAGCAGTGTCCAGGCAATCGTCACTCTTTACAAAGCCTTAATACTGCCTATTATGGAGTATGCTTCCCCTGTTTCGTCCCCGAGCTAAGCTATCGATAAGCATTGTCTGGAGAGGATTCATCATAGATTCTCACGCTACATTGCCTATAAGCTTGGTCTTTCTTCTGACGAAATTGATTACACATCGCTATTCGGAATATGCCACCTTCTACCTTTGGAAAAGCGGCGTAGCATGGCCGACTTGACATTCCTTCATAAGCTTCTAAATAGCGAAGTCCTCTGCCCAACTTTGCTGTCCAAGATCGGGATCCTGGCTCCCCCGCATCTCTGACCGGTCGCCCCAGCTCTTCCACGTCCCTTTCTCCGCCACTAACTACCAAGCTAATCGGCCGCTTCACCGTCTTCCTCGTGCAGCCAACTTATTCATCGGTATGAACCCGGAATTCAACTTTTTTGTTTCTCCCTTATCTTCACTAAAGAAATTGGTCGCCTCCTCCTGTACGATATACTCATGATGGACTGATTCACTCGAACTCCCCCCTTTTCATGTACCTACCCATCACATATCTATCAGTTCAAATTCTTCAATTTTGTTCTTCTATATTATTTCATGTATAATTTAGCGATACAAAATATTTGTCTGATGTATTCTTATCTGCAGTGTAATTGGGCTTGGCCCGTACTTATAAAATAAATAAATAAATTCTTAACGAATAACTCCCTGACGATAAGGCCCTTCGGTTGATTGTGCTGTACTTATACAAATTCTCCTCAGTGACGAAACTAATGCACTAATCGTTAGAAGTGACAAGGCTCCTCAAACATGAAAATTGCAGATACTGGCCACCAATAACCCTAGACAAACTTCATGAACAGCCTCTGCATTCATAAGGTATTGTGAATATTTGTGCATCCCATGGATGAAACGGCATTCAGTGAATCTCTTGGGGGAAGATCTATTCATTTCAATGTATAGAGAAACAATAAGTTGTGTTGGAAACAACGACGCTTTGTTTGATTGGTCTTGGAAGTTCGCTCTGAAGGTCCAACCACAGAACATTAGAAAACAAATTATTTATCCGATTGGGATGCAAAAGTGGTATTTGTCTTTTCAGGTTGGTCAGATAACATCACACACCAGCAACGCTTAACTCCTGCAGCACCAAGAGTCTTATGCTCCAAAACTAAGCTGATTAGATTTTGGAGGTGAAAATCCACTTTTTGGGTAACGAGTCAACATTTTGAACCCCTGTTTTTATTTGTTTACGTTTCATTTAATTTCAGGTAGCTCCTAATGTGCAAATCCGACAACAACTCCCTTTGAAGCTTGCAACAAAACTTGGTACGGGTAGTTCTCCAGCCTCACCCTCGTCCTCCCCTCAACAGTTACTTCCCCTCAAACTGAGGGAAGGAGCATGTGAAGCAAAGAATGTCACTTCTAGTCAACCAAAAGTTAACCCTGGCAGTCCCACGCAATATCCCTCTCATTCGAGAACAGGGTCTAGTCCTGCGATGATGCAAAACATTCAGGTGAGTCGTTGTCTGTAGGCAATTATTGACTAACCACACGCATAGTCACACCTGTGTGTCCGACTGTCCCTCCCCCCATCAGTAGGGAGACAAAAAACATAGTTCTTGAGAGGTCATATTTTGTTGAATAGAACTTGCAAATGATTACAACAGCTTCAATGTTTGTCAGTACACGATTAGTAGAATATACCTCGAATCAAAATTCTGAATGTTTGGAGTAGTGACGACCTAAGGTTCAGTTCCGGCCTCGAATTTGAATATAACGAGGGTTGGTCCAAATAAACAATTTTATTTGGAATAAGAAATAAGTAATAGATATTATAGATATTAGTAAGTTGTGCAAGCAAGCCATGTTTCTATACCAATGTTCATTCCACCTGTGTATTCCTCCTCTGTTTGTAGCCCTGAAGATGCAATACATTTATTGCGAAACGTCGGCCTAGAAAAATTGTTTTATTTGGACCAACCCTCGATACTCCCAACATCACTCATTAGTGATAACAACACTTACATCAAAGCCAGAACTAGGAGGTACTTACTAAACATGTGCTCAGTTCTAGCCAACAGAGGAGATGCGCTCTCTGTTCAATGAGCTTATGTACGATCATATTTCCAAAGACACTGAGAGACAAATTTTGGAGGAGATATTGGCAGATTTAAACTTTTTTGTGGTAGTGTAGTATTCGTTTTCTGGTATGCGGAATATAATGTTTCAACTCTTGAATAATCCACTTCCCTGATTCTATCCTCTGTACCTACCTATCTGTAATCCATAATAATTATTTATATTATTTCTTTCAATATACACAGGAGTTTCTTTTGCCAGTTCTGGGATGCAGGCTTCACTTCAAGAAAAATTTAAAGATTTAGGTTTTTTTTAGTACAGGCCAGAGGGTTTAGAGCAAAAAGGTTGGCAACCGTGGTTAGGCATTTCTATGACAAATTCTTGTTCTGGAGTTCCCTATTGTTCTTGCCTGTCTCGTACCAGTTTGTTCTCTTTTTTTAATACTTATAGATAACATTATTGTATAATTTACCTAACAGTTTTGCACTTTATTATAACTAGAGAGAAAGAATGCCCTCCTTTAAACTGGTTGTGGGTTACTGTCCAGTGACAGCTCTTGATCGGTGGCGCTCACTCCCTGTTCTGTATTGCATATCCAATCGTTGTCACGTTTACATTTTTTCCTTTCTTACAGTTAGAATCTAAATCCGGAGCTAAAGCAGGACGCACCAACACTTATCCAAAGCTGCCTGATAAATTTAAAATGAAGTCACCTGATAGTGGACAAGACTCAGTACCCACAGAGAATTCTGATGACGATGTTATCTTCTTTTAGAAAAATTAGTGGCTGATTAGTTTCAATAGCTTCAAGTTTAGACTAAGATAACTCGAAGTAGAAAAATAACAGGTCTTACTTATGAGTACATATATATATATTTTTATTTTTTTTTATTTTTTAAGTTGTTGAATGTTAGTATAGTTATTAACTATTATTTGCTTCAAGTCATCTTAGATTGTGTGTATTTAAACTCTCATCTACTCTATTCTATCTTGTTGAAAAGTAATTGAAAACAAAAAAGTTCAATTATAAAAAAAATTAGTAACCTTCCATAATATAAACTTGGAGTTTTTTCAACTCCACCTCAATCGCTCAAGTGTTACCTAGTTTATATTCTGAGTCCTGGGACAAAGTTGATAGAAATTTAGTGAATTGGGTGATCGAAGATGATGATTTACCAACAAAGAGTGACCGAATAAATTATTTTATTGAATTTTTTGTTTTGAATTGTTTTCAAGTCTGTATATGATTCTTTCCAAGTTTGTATCATAGATACTTCCGATCAAAGTAGTTATTTGTTGTGTACTATTACAAATCTAGTTCATTGATATAGTAGAATTTTATGAGATCCCAGCCGTTTGGTTTTTGTTTTGGTCTCTCGACCTCAAGTTTAATATGACATGTATCTATTAATGAGAACTTCATCATATGGTGGATAAATAATTCAAAAACTGGTTTTTCTACCAGATGTGACAGGAGTGGTATTGATAGACCGGATCAACCCTTTCAGTGTCACAAATGTATATTTTTCTTTGAAAAAGAAAAAAATAATAATAATAATAATGATCAATGTTTGATACCACTGGGACGTCAATGCCTGAAAACTCACACTGTAAAATACTATTTTTATTGTTTTTTGCTGAACTTGATGCCTATTTTTTGTGAAACACTATTTAAGCTTTTGCTGTCCTCAGATTTTTTGCTTCATAACTTTTTATTTTCAGCACAATATCTAGTGGTTTTAAAACATTGTTTACAGTTAGTTGCAAATGACACAAGTGGGTTTGCTGCATGAAAATAATGTATGTATTCTTGATACAGAATAATGGAATACAAATTCATCTGATGAAGTCAGTCATTCAAACTAAATCACTCGCAATGCGGTCATGGAAATCCTCCAAACAAAGTATTATTATGACCTAGTTATTGCAGTTTTTCTTTTACTAGAAACAAACTTAGTCTGTAGTCGGTTGTTTGTTACTGATGACGGTTTGATTACCTACACCAGTATAACAGTTTATTTTATTTATGGTGAAGATTTACTATGTTTCAAACAACGATGAGCCAAAGGAGGGCCTAGTTAGCAAAGCAATGCACGACTTACTTGACCGAAGCCATGTGGCCCCTGCAGCGCAATACAGTTACGAAATCTTCCACCAAATGATGTCGTTAGATTTTAAGGATTGCCTAGTGTCCTCCAGAGAGGAGGTTTGATTGGTGGTGTTGTTTGCCAGATTCTGGCTCTGGTGAAATGTGAGAGCGTGGTATAGTATGCATTCAGAGAGGATTACATGCCAACGAAATAGGCCCCTCGTGGAGGTTCTGAAGTTCGCCATTGACTCACTTTTTGATAGGGACATGGAAAAGTGTTCTCAACAGTCTAGCTGGACCTTTTCTCCTTTACCCTCACTAATATTATCTTATTCATTATTTGTTTAGCAGTGAGAATTGTAACAGGGAATGATGGCATTGGATATACCATTGTTTCCTGTGAGTTTCTCACTTCATTGTCTTAAACCTCAACGTGGGAAAGGATATGTGGGAGGGTAACAGTAATTCCTTGTGAGGTACGCTCAAAAAGGCCGCTCTTAGGTTCAAGGAAATCCGCTGATAAGGAGTCACTGTGACCTGCTATGGACGATTTGGCTGTCAAATAAGATGCTCTTCTTCCTGCCTTGATCTTCTTCATCTCCAAACAGTTCCCAACGCCCCATCCAAATTGTTGGCCGATTCCCACAATACAAAACCCCATTTGCTGCGTAGTAGAACTGTGACCAAGCGGCACCCTTCTTAACCAGAGAAGACGAGACATTTTCACACTTGTCAGCTGAGGCCTGGGGAAGAATAAAGGCATTAGTGACTATGTGTGCCCAGCAATGCAGATTTCCTGATCAATTGGGTTCAGGAAATCTGCATAGCTGGGCACACATAGTCACTAATGCTAGTGCTCTCAGTTCACATGCAGGTGTGTCTTCTTTCTACCCCTGGCCTAAGCTAACAAGTGTGTGGAAATTTCAGGGCTTCTCTGAAGGGTGCGACTTGGAATAAGGGGAAGGAAAAACCACTTGATTAGGAGAAGAAGGACGTTAGTCTGTAGTATTGGTACTCTCCTACAGCAATTTGGATCATCTCAAATTGTCGGAGGGTGTTGACTAGGTACTTGGGTAGATTTTATAGCATTTAAATTAATTGCAGAAGAAATGGAAAATCCATCAAAAAGCAGGGAAGCAATCCTTGCGGCAGCTCCACTGGATTAAACTATTGTGCCAACTAGTTCCAAATTCCTGTGCTAAACGGAGCTGCTCAGCAACTCCATTTCCCTGCTAAGGCTTCAAGTTGAGTGACTACCACTTTCCGTTATTCCATGAGTCTAGGATGTTGGTGAGGGTCTGTCAGTTTGCATTCCTAATACGGCAGGGTTGAGGTATAACAACTGGATCCCAGTGCCCAGTACTTTACACTAAAACTCTCACTTCCACAATATGGACTGCCGTGGGCTCATATCAGCCCACTACTACTATTATTCCTGTTTTCTATTCATTTGTACAACGGTTGATTGGAGAGAAGGGAGGAACCTCAAGGCCTGCTTAAAATCTGATGTTTTGGGTCCGCTCCTATCAGTAGACTCTCCTCAATGTCTCATTCCATCAAAATAAGTGAGGTACTTAGTTTTCCTAGTTAACTAGTGATATGATTTTTGTGTTTACAATTGAATTCTCTGACTCGCCCTGCAGGCTGACGCTAGTTCCAAAATTACCCAACTGAGTGTGTCGCCTTGTAACACAACTGGACTTATCATTTGTAGAAACTTCTGGATCATGAACGTTGACTTTCTACTCCTACTTCACAGAAGTTGGTCGTATATAAAAATTTTTAAAAAATTAAAAAAAAAAAAACGAAAAAATGCTTTTAAATGGGCTTAAGTGGAGAAAGAATACCGAAAATCCTATAATTTTGGTAGGTTTGGTACTAAATCAAAAGGGTCTACTAGATGCAGAATTACTATCATACCTTCGACCTGCTAGCAACAGTTGATTTTTCAAGGAGGTATTTCGATTGCATGGATTTTCTAACATAGAATTCGAAGACATGTTACACGTGAATAGATTTTCATTTCAAAGTGCTCTTTCTTCTTCTTCCCGAGTTTCATTTGTGTGTTAGTTGTTCGAAAACGTTCTAGAATTGTTGAAAAAAAGCCTTGTTCCCTTTAGCAAGCTACCATATATCACTTCCAAGTGAAGAATGGTTCCCATTATTTATGCGCCGAAGTTTGTAGTTTGGCATTAATGAAGTTGGAGGCTCAACTATAGTGTATGTAATTGCCTATTATGACATTATTCCCAAGTGTATTTAAATTCAACTGCATTCCTATTGGTGCAGCCATCCCCAGGAATTGGAGCTTTCATTCATGGTATATACTTCTACAGATCCAATTCGTAAATTATTCCAGGATTGTCGCAAAAGCAGATGTTTTCATGTACAACATGAATACTGAAAAGTTCTAGAGAATTTTCTTGGTCTTCAAATGAATTTATATTAATAGGTGGGTTGCGTATTGCATTTTACTTGACTCAGATAATTTGCTAGCTTTCAGTCCTCATATTTCTTCCATAGTGACTTGTACTTCCAATATTAGGTAGGCAAGTTTTTTGTTTGTTTACGAATCATTTTACTTGCTCCACAATCGTCTTATTACAAAAGAACAAGGAGGGGATGTTGCAAGAATAGCTGGTTGGTAGGACATCATATCATCATGTTCAACAGTTAGATGAGATTGGACAATATTAATATAACGAGACTCGAATATAATTCATTGTTATAACACTCAAAACATTTTCTATAGCATGTATTCATATAACGAATAACACAGTATATTACCTTATCAACATTTATTGATATGAAACGCATACCTTGATATTGATGTGCACTACTCTTAGAATCGTTAAACAAAATAATTATTAAAAACTTCGACTGTAATCGACTATCAATACCAAAACTGTACTTATACTAGACTCTTTATGCGTTGCATCAAGTTACTTTCCAAATGTCATGACTTTTCGAACTACCGATGAGCTTCTATTTAGTGATGTGATAACCTGTTGATAACATTTTTATAAATTTGAAACTTCGATCTTTGTTGTAACATAAGCTTACCTTCACATGTAAAATATACCACTTTAGTTCGATATATATTTAGGGTCATTTAAATTCTATCTCTAACTGGATGCTGTACCCTTTTTCTAGACTGTTACTTAATATTTTTGTTCATTGAAGAAGGGTCGGCTTATCAATTAAGAAGATATTTTTATAGAATGAAACTTTCTGATTATAATACTTGAGCGGGTCTTTTGTGTTCTTAGCATATTAATAATACTATTGTTGTTATTATTGTTGATATTTTAATTTAAGTTGATTTTTATAAAGAGACCATATTTATATTACAATACCCTTACTATGAAAAATTGCGTTAATTTACCCTTCCGTTTTTTATCGAGCCCAATATAATATATGAACGAATCCTATACTGCCGTCCTTGACGTCAACCGAAGTTATTGGGGCATATTTGAATAACCCAATTTTTGTTGGGTCGAGTTTAGCACTAGAATCGTCACCTTCTAATTGAACTGTGTTTCCAGACAAAATATCAGCTATAATCTGCATTTGCTTCCAACCTTTGGAGGGTTCTGCCCCTGATGGTACCTCGTTCATGTACCTACGGGTACCAGAAGGTACAAACAAAACGCAAGTAAAAAAGGGCGTATCTCTGAAATTTCTTGAAATCCTAAAGGCGATTAGGCGTATGTCGTTTCTCCTCAGCATAATCATGCCGACTACCTTTTTCTACTAAGCAAGAAAGCCGCATCTCCTGAGATACGACTTTTTTGCTTAGTGAAAATTCGAAATCATGTTCATGGCAACCAAAATGCTTAGCGGAAAAGCCGGATCTCGCGAGATAATTTGTCTGACGCACGTCTGTCATGCTTGGAATGCTTAGAAAAAAGGCGTATATCTCGAAAATCACCCCCATTTACAAGCGTAAAGGGCGTATCTCCTCTAAATTGGCTATGGCGTGAATTTTCATGAAAAAAATTACGTAGTAAGTCGTAGAATGATTAGATCTACCGTATGACGTCCCTAAAAGGGGGGTAAAAGTAAAAGGGCGGTAAAAGTATAATTAAATGGGCGCAAAACTTGAAAAACGAAAATTGCTTGTACTGAAAATCTTGATTTTTGGAGATGCGCCCTTCTTGCTAAGGACGGCAGTATATAGGTATATATATTTTTTTTTAAACATGTTACTAATGAAGGATATATTATATCCTTCATTAGTAAGATTTTTTTTTAACCTTTAATATTAAGGAAAAAAGAACGAGGTTAAGAGTTCGGGGAAAAAACGTGGCACACGAGATTGCGGAAAAACGGTATATTCGAAAAAAAAGAACAAAAGAAAGGTTATCATTAGAAAGGTTTCTTATCCTTCTTCACTTTTATAAGTAAATGGCTTGACCTCTAACAATAATTAAGATTTTTTGCAATCAACGGTGGTCTTAAATCGTTGAAAACTATAGATGATGACGGTGGTAACTCCCCTGGAGCTGTCCGTCGTGGTAATGGAGGTGTTGAAACCAGGGATTGTTCAGGGCGTGGTATGCTGGGGTCCCACAAGTCGACTCGTGGTCAAATCAATCAAGACAATGCATGTAGAGTTGACACAAAGGATATTACTTCTAAAATTTGTGCTGGCATTGAAAGGTGTAATTCTTCTTTCTCTTCCACCGTATGGACAGGTTCATCATTATCGATAGCTGTGCTATCCTTAGCTACAATTCTAGTCCTAATATTATTCCAATATTTGATCACAAAAAAGAATGAGAGCATTGCACGGAAAAATGATGAGGGTAGAGGGGTTTGTATAGAGCATTTGAAAATGGGGCAACATAAGCTAAACAAGTTTAGTTCCAGTCCAACCTCAACGATGGAAGCATATCAAAATTTAATTTCGTCTCCGGAATATATTGAACTTCAAAACCTACAAGACAATCCTTTACTCTCCAGCGTGAAACGAGTCAAACTGTTTTTGGGAATTATCAAAAGGCATGATATCATCTTAAATACTATTCGTGAACCTATGAAGTTGACAGAGGACATCTATCCAATTGTTGGGAATATAAAGAAGATAGAAACGGTGATTATGACACTTCATGTAGTTGTAACTGTAGTAAATTCTGGTGGAGTATAGGTACATGTAATCGCTGCAGACTTAACAATTTTATCAGATATTATTAATGGTTGATCAACTCCTCCTCCATTGATGGTATCCGAAGCAGAAAAAGATGGTGAATATATGGTATAACCGGGTTTTTAATACTCCCTTCACTTCAAGGACAATGGCAAATTATTTTTTCTTAAATCCAGACTCGGTAGTTTTGATATCAGTTTGAGTCAAGATGCAGTGGGAAACGAGCGTTCCTCTTTCAAAATCCAAATGCGTGAAAATAATACACATTGAAGGAGGATCGGCGGTCTTCGAGTTTCATAGTCGGATTCACAAGATCACCGTTTCTAGTGGAGCAAGAAAACTTCAAACTAAAACTTGACAACCTCATCAATGATCAAGCACCATTCAAAATAGCTGCATCCAAAGGTAAATGGTAGTTTCAAATATTTCCAACGCATAGGCAAGTGCACCATCCAAATCACCAGTACTTCCCGTTTTATCAAGATCCGCAGCAACAAAATGAACTTACGAGGGATACAGGAGCTCGGGAGCAAAAAAAGGACGAGGAAAGTACCAGGAAAAAAAGAAGAAGAACAATCAAGCGTCAATCACCATGTGTCATCATCCAGGAGAAACTACCTTGGGTTGATCAATATGGAGCTTCTATACTGTTGAGTTTTCGCGAGATCATAAATCTTCGTTTAAATTATGACAAGATCAATGCAATTTTAGAAAACTGCCTAGAAAAACCACTATTCTTCAGTCCCCCCGCTACTGTTTCAATTTTCGATGATCAACCTCCTCCCCCCACCCAACCCTCTAACGCTCAAGATGAAGAATACTGCAATTGCAAAATTTGTCAATTACTTTCAATATAAATTGTTGGCTTATTCTATTTTGTCTTTAGTGTTGTTTATTCACCTTTCCCCATCACATTATTATACTGCTAGCATGAGTGAGTTGAAAAGAGCTCTCGTTGATGAATTATACAGATCAAAGAGACGCAATTATCCTACTTCAAGAGTTGTTATTAAAGCTGTTCTAGACGATCTATGGCAACTCGACTTGGTTCAACTAACAGAATACCCCGATAGAGGGTACAAGTATTTACTGATGTGCATAGACACAGGATCCAAACGAGGGTGGGCTATACCTCTAAAATGGGATCTGAAGTGGCATCTGCGACTGAAAGCATTTTTAAAAGTAGCCAGATTACACCTCGCAACATACAAACGGACAAAGGAGGGGAATTCTATTCCAGAGAATTTCGCGCATTGATGAGAAGAAAAGGAATTAATTTTTATTCAATTATGTCGTATAAAAAGGCCTCTATAGTTGAGCGCCTGAATCGGACGATTAAACGGCTAATGTGGAAAGAATTCTCATATAGGGCTTGAAATTATACCCGATATAATGGAACAGTATAATAATAAAATCCATAGATCTCATGGTATGAAACCAGCTTCTGTTACAAAAAAAAAAACACGAAAAAGTTATTTTAAAAAGACTTTTCTCCCCTATAGAACGAGGTAGGCGTCTAGTACCCAAATTCAAAGTTGGAGATCGTGTGCGTGTTACCAAGATGAAAAATATTTTTGACAAAGGATATTTGGCCAACTATTCCAACGAGCAATTCATAGTTAGTCGCGTACGTTTAGAACACAATATACCATTTTATCACTTAAAAGATGTGTACGGAGATGATATTTTGGGGCGGTTCTACGAACAGGAAATGAAGAAAACAAACTATCCAGATCAATACCTCGTTGAAACGAAAAGGGAATAAAGTTCTTGTTAAGTGGATGGGTTTTTCAAGAGTAAAAGCCACGTGGGAAAATGTGAAAAATATAGAATAAACCAAAACGAATGTAGAGCATCATATTTATTATACTATGACTAATGTAATGCAATACCTACGTACAAACTTTTCCTGAAAGTTTACAACCATAATGGTGAAAGTATTAAATAAATCACAATATCACCATATATATAACTTTTATTCAAAGTCCAAAATTTGCATTAAGATGTACATCTTAAGATGTACATAAGGTAATGAAGTGTGATCCTCCAGCCAAATTCTCTTATCTTCGTAAAACGACAAAGCAGTCTTAGAATAATGGAAAGTATATACATTATGCTTCTTAGATTGAATATTTTGGAAATTTACAACTAAATCATTACCTGTATTCAATGTATTAAATAAATCCTTAAATGATATATGATTTCTTAATACCCTTAGCCCTCACAAACGTTTTGTTACTCTCAGCTAATAAATACGAATACATCTTAGGTCTTGAACACACTATTTCTTTAATAGGAACTGACGATGTTTCGTCTTTAAGTTTCCCCATCACCTTACGATTATGAAGGGAAAATGCGGGATGGTTCGGTGGATACTCAGACAAGTCGAATAGATGGTTCAGATTTTTTAAATCATTGTAAACATCATCAGTGAAATAATGACAAATAAATGAATCGGTGTCGCAGTATATCAGTTCGAGCGCCTTTCCATTGGAAGAAAAATAAGGTTTTAGTTCTTTATAGAAAATTTCGTAAAACCACTGCTTAGATATTTCCAAAATGGCGAAACCTACATAAATGGGTTGATTGAATAAAAATTTTTCCCTATCCATTCTCACAGCTATTAAATTATTTTCATAAATGTAGTGTTCGACAAAATTGGATTTTTTAGCTAATTTCATAAGTTGGTTGTCGGATGTTACTATTCGAATATCCATCCTTTTTCTAACATTTTGCGTAGTTTTCCCAAAAACACTGTTTGATGCTAATTTGTAATAGTTTTTCGCAAAAGACGAAGTGGCTTTTTTCCTTAATTCTATGTTATGATTGATATATTGTGCTAACCACGGCTTTTGTTTAAACTGTAGTACCCGATGAACTTATTTCAAAATAATTCCTTCTTTCAAGCCTTGTTTTAAATTACCATAGTGAACAGGGGGGTACTTTGGTTTCAGGGAAAAATGGAAGGTCGCGATGAGCCGTGTGCAAACTGCTAGGATATTCCATGTCTACTTGTAAAATGTAGCCAATTGATGAGTCATCGGGGACTTTGGTAACATCAATTTTGGATACATCACCATCGACCCAACGAGAATCGTTGTATGGCAAACATTTACTCATTGCGTCAACATAGAGCGAATTTACATCTTGATACAGGATGTATGAATTTGGTATGTTAGCATCGTAAGATTGAAGATATGGATTATTTGCCTTGGTGTATTGTTTAACAGCCATAGTAATCCCTCCTCGAATTCCCAATTCTATAAACTGTAACATGGAAATATCTGTTAACAGTTGTAATTCAATTTTGGTCATTTTTAACATGGCTTGAAAAAATAATCCGGGACTTGTAAAACTCCAAGCTGGATCGAGCCCATATTCTTTTATACTTAAGCTTCTATATTGCTCAAAGATGTCAGCTAGCAATATTACATCGCTGGATAAATATAAATTGGTGTAGCCCTCCAAATTTGATATGTTGAACATTTTCCAAACAGTTTGAGCATGTTGATAGTCGTCTTCTGATATACTACGCTCATTCAATTCGTCAAAAAAACATTCTTTGCTAGGTAATTGTTTTTCTTGTAGCCTGCCCCACTTGTCTATGTAGGAGTAGGGATAAATTCCCTTCCGGAATAACATATCACATTTCGCGGGATCAGGAAAAACTCGTCTCATTTCAGGAAATTCGTTCAAGTTGTTAGTTAAGGAACCTAGGCTTTCAGGGAGAAATCTAAATGAATCCAGGAAACGTGCTGCTATTCGACAGTTTTCAAATTGTTTTATGATAGAGATATATTTTTCCGACGTTTGAGGTATAATATCGATTTTCCCAGGAAATTTGTTTAATTTTTTAAAAATAAAATGACTATCGAAAGCGCTAAAATTATGAAAGTAAATAGGTAAATGGCGAGGTTTTCTAACTTTTAAATTACATTGGGAACAAAGAGTCTATCGATAGTTACCATTAAAATTTAAATTTTAAATGATCATGATCAACTACTTTAACTACATCAGATTGATTAAACCGTTTCTCACAGTAATCTTACGATTACTATAAATAGCTTCTACATCAATACAGATAGACTGTACTTTCTCAAGAAATTGATCGATACAATTTTCTCCAGTAAATGTAGATAGCTGACTTTCACGCAACTGAGGGTGACGAGACTTGAAATAAAGGCCAATACATGTAGGTATATGAGCAACCAAAGGTTTTGTGCTATTTTCCTGTACTACATCTCTTGTCAAAGGACGGAGCATAGTTTCAAGATCAGCATATACAACAAACAGAACCTCTGTTCTATATTGTTCTTTTTCAAATTTTGGAAATTCATAACGAACTGGTTTAAAGTTGTTGCAAAATAATTTATGTTCTTCAAGTCTCTCCTCGGGAGTTTTACCATCAGTTGAGTGATAGTTTGCACCAAACAATTTGAAACAACGCTAACATATTAGAAAAGAAACCCTGCTGGAAGTTAGCTGAGACCGAACTAACCTACTTAGATTAACAATTCCACAGAAATGACTTGTCTGTTCATTGGTAATATATAATAAATCAAATTCTTGGTTTATATTTACAGAGACTGTACACATTCAGGCCAGCATTATTGTCTTTTTCGAATGTATGGATATGGCGAATGTCCACTGGAAATGTTAACATATCAAAATTATATTTGCTAACTCTATGCAGATCACGATTGCCTTCCTCGTGAGCAAGAAGGCTAAGTATGGCATATTTGAAACATAAGTCATCATCATTCTTAACATTAATAACAGCTTTTTTTGCAATTACCTGGTTTGGTAGAGAGATCCAAGAACTATCTATCATGCCTAATGGTCGATATTTGGTTATTGATATTAAAATACCGTCTATCAAAAACAATGTCCAACCAGATCCACGAGCTGTAAAATCGTCCATCTCTCGTAACAATGTTCTTACACAACTATAATACACATCATCTCCTAGACTTTTGAGAATAATAATGTTTTTGGTTTTAAAATTAGTTGATAAAAATTCTTGGTTATTACCAACAGGTTTTTGATACTTACATTCTAACCAAAAACTAACTTTAAACGACATCCATTTGCCAATATACATTTTTAATATATTGTGCACTTTTTCGGTAATCGAATGTAAAAATATATCAATATTTTTGGCATGATTTGAATTTTGGATGTAAATATCGACTGCCGAATCTTCCTGCGTTACCAAAATATATCCCAGATTGTTGGGTAGTTGAAAATCTCGCCACTGTTTCACTTGTGTAGATCTAGCGCTACCGGTGGGTCGAGGCGTAGCCATTTGATCATTCGCTGAAGTTATGACAGAGGATCTAACAGTCGGATTTCTTACAATGACGCAAGGTGTAGCTTGAGGACTGCATCACGACTGCTCTTGTTGAATAACGGATGTCTTGAAAAACTGAGAAAAAAAAAAACCGGTTAATTAAAAAAAATTTATTTTCAAAATACAGATTAGTGTTTTATAACATCATTGTTTAGAGGATTATAAATCAACAATTTTTCATGTATAATTAGAACGATACAGTTGGTATTATTGGGGAAATCAGCATCAGATGCTGATTTCCCCAATAATACCAGATGAGTCAGTTATTTCAATGGGATTATTACGTTAAATCTGTGAGTATTTGTGTTTAGTAAAGCAGGCGGAAGGGCTACATTCTTATCATTTGGGTTTCCAAACCCTGCGTTTTCCAATGCATTCCACTCGTGTGTTTCAAATGAAAGCAACCCTTTCAAAGTTGATGCTAATCCAACGTTGCGGATTGAATCTACTTCCGTACCATTCAAAATCGATTGAAACATACGACAGAGTCCGTTAGATATGATCTGTAAATCTGCATCGTACAAATCTGATTCGAGTTTTCCCTCTAAAGTGATATAACTTGAGTGAGGTAAATACACTTCGGGCGAGTTAATGACTATTCTGATTTCAGAATTATATCCTGTATCAGTCATATTAAACGGCGAATGACGAAGAACGTGAATTCCAGTAATTTTATCGTCCATTGGAGGTAAAGTCAGAATGTTGTCCATTTTTGTACACAGTGAAGCCGAGGTTAGTAAGAATCTTAACGCTTCGATTGGAAAGGGATATCCCCCCAAAAAACACTCCGTGTAAAAATCACCCCGCCTCGCAAATATCATTCTTCAGAGGCCGGAAAAAGTTATGATATCCACTTTCCCCGCCCGCCCTTTTCCTCATTAAGGAGCTAAGTATAATGAAAAGCTTAACCACTTCATTACGAAAGCTTACCCCTTTCGAAATCTCCCCTTGGCGCTATTGCGAGACGTTTTTATTACTTCCACAAGCAACTAATACTTGATGGTGGTTAACGTTTTATACAAGTATTAGTTGCTTGTGGAAGTAATAAAAACGTCTCGCAATAGCGCCAAGGGGAGATTTCGAAAGGGGTACGGTGCTTGTGAAGTGGTTAAGCTTTTCATTATACTTAGCTCCTTAATGAGGAAAAGGGCGGGCGGGGAAAGTGGATATCATAACTTTTTCCGGCCTCTGAAGAATGATATTTGCGAGGCGGGGTGATTTTTACACGGAGTGTTTTTTGGGGGGATATCACATCTTTTTGTTGTTGAAGTGGGTCATTTTATAAAGAAGGTCTATGCAAAATTTCAAGTCGATTGGTCCGGTTACCCAGGCTGTAGACTCGTCAAAGTTGCCAAAATTAGCCTAAATTTCAGTTTTTTGTTTCTAAAAGTTTTTGGGTTGAGATAATGGGTTAAACCTTTCAAAAGGCACTGTCTGATGTTGAAACGAAGCTCTGTGCAAAATTTCAAGTCAATCCGTGAAGGTGGAAATGCCTAACTGATTAAGGAGAAGAAGAACAGGTAAGAGTGAAAAACCGGATTTTTGAAGTTATATAACTCGGCTCCCTTTAAAGATATCGACTTGAATCTTTCAAAAGGCACTTGCTACACTTAAAACGAAGATCCGTGCAAAATTTCAAGTCAATCGGCGAAGGTGGAGAGGCTGTAGCCTTGACCGACTGCAAAAAGTAGAAAAACATGGTAATTGGTTTTTGAAGTTATATAACTCGGCTCCCTTTAGACCTAGCGACTTGAAACTTTTAGGGCTTTCTTCTATCCACACCATCAAGATCCATACCAAATTTCAAGTTGATCGGTCTACTAGGAGCCGAGATATGGCCATAATTAGCCTAAATTACCCTAAATTTCAGTTTTTTGTCCCTAACTTCGACTGATGGAAGTGAACCTCTTGTCACCCTCCAGAAAACCTTGCGGAGGATATCACAACGCACCGATTATTGTTTCATGAAGGGGTCAGAAAAATGTATGCTTCTTCAGAAATACTTGCCAGAATCATATCCGCCCATAATTGATCTTTCATCGCTGGGCTGCGAAAGTTTCAAAGTGTTGTTTGATAAATATGATATAGCAATACCTTGTATAACACATTTGGCCAAACATAAGTTTTACCACAAGAGTTGTTCATTGTTAAAATTGCAAATACTTTTAAAATGGGCAATGGAAAACATTGTCAAATTTGATATGTCTAACTCTACAAATCGGCGTCTTACTTTTGGGAATATAAAACTAAAGGCTGATAGCAATCAACTAGCAGTTATGGGTTTTATAAAACAAGTTGGTGATAAAACATCACTTTTCTGTGTGAACTGTCGTTTGTGGACGAAGCTGTGTAGTTTTGAACAACATGAATGTTTGTTAGAAAAATGTGAAGCATATTTTACTAGAAAAATGTGAAGCATATTTTACTAGAAAAATGTGAAGCATATTTTACTACGTGATTGATAAATAACCAGCTGTATCGACCTTCTACCTTTGTACCCATATATAAATATTGGTTTTATTCTTAATAAATATGTTTCTATAAATGTTTCGTTGAAAATATCATAAAAATTCCGTACCTTTTTATTACAAGCGTCCAACTCGATTGGTTGAGAGAGCCACAAGGAGAATGATAAATGAATTGCAACACCCCTCCACTTTTATAGACTTGTTTTTGTTTTCTTTTTCCCCTCTTTGCCTGAGCGTTTCTTAATCAAAAACCAGGTTAGGGTAGAAATAGTAGACAAAGTAGAAATGACATACTTTCATTAACATCTTTTTTATTTTATTTACAAAATTTACTAAAATTTAATTTTATAGACATTTATTATGCTATTAGACGAAGTCTATATTAAAACTATTACTATTTTTATTTTTTCCTCGGTAGTAGAGGATGATGGTGTAATCCGCATTTTCGTTATACGGCGGCAGCATTTTGCAGCTTATTTAGAAAGGCGGTCATCTGCAACAAAAAATTTGTTACAAAAAAGCTTTAAAAATGCTCATGTAGTTTCCACAATATTTGAATCTCAAAGAAGCTATCATAAATGAATGTTTTCTTATTTGAAATAAATTGATAGAAATTAGGTTTAAAAAGTCTCAAACTTATTGTTGTTAGGAAATTAACTTAGAAAATCAACAATTTATACAATAATAAGAATTGTAAAAAATGTTTTGTAGTTTCCATAATAATTGTATCTTGAAGAAGCTTTCATAAATTAACGTTTTCTTATAAATTATTAGACAATAGTTTAAATAAGTTTAAAACTTACTGTTGTTAGACGTTTGAGCAGGCGAGCCAAGAAACACCGAAGAGATTTTAAGAATTTAAGAAACAGCGAGGAGATTAGTCAAATCACATTTTATCATTGCAGGTTATGATAAAGGCAGTTTAACCAGTTTGAGAACGGAATATGATATCGTAATTCAGATTTCACCACCGTGTTCAGCGTGAAATAGACCCTTTAAAACGAGGTGTCACTTGTTACACTGTTTTATGTTGGGAATTTATGGGCAATTTACCCCCCTAAAACTCCCCAAAACCCCTCTTTAGAGTGGCCCGATTCTGCCCATCTACGAACTTCGATTACAAGGACGGATTTTTTGTGCAAATTTGAACTTTTCGCCTCAATTCTATCGAGAGTTATCGTCCAGAGTGACACATACGTAAATTAAATACATATAATTTTTGGTAGGTATCTTTTGGCAGTGGATTCAGGATGGTCTGAAACGGATTTTGGAATAAACATTTTTCGGAAATACGAGTTTTAGAAATTTTGGACCGAGAACAATAGCTTCCTTTTCTTCGGAAATTCGCTAAACGTAATCAGAAACACGACCGTTGAATTCACACCTTGCCTGTTGGTGGATTGATTGGAATTGATTTGTGAGGGCTGTGGCTTTTTCTATGAGATTTCCTAATTACCAAGTAAACCCCGATGTCGAACCGCAAATCTCATATCAACAAAAACCCATTAAAATACAGTCCACTCCTAAAGCAATTACAGTAACACATAAAATATCGTACACATACCTTCCGGGCAGCTGCAATCACGGAGAATCGAAGTTTCCCCCTTTCCAGTTGACTGACAGGTTCATCTGGCTCTTCCTCTACCAACAAGTCTCCATGCGTTTCCCCACTAGTTTCTGGAATAGAGAAAAAAAATCAAATGAAGAGCAATCTTCACAAGTAGCATTATTCATTTATAGGTGGCAAATCAGAGTAACTTATGACTGGAGGGGAAGGGGTTTGTCTTAGTAGACGAGGTAATACAAAGGGCACAGGAGGGAGATCTTGTCACATTTCAGAGGTCCTAAATTGGTTGCATATATGATACCGTGTACTTGTGACAGCTTGATTGGATAGATGCTTGCTTCAAAAGTCTTACATACCAATTAGATGATAACTCCTCTATCCTCCAACCCTTGCTTACCTACCCCTCAATATTCTAAGTAACATTGAAAATCACGCTAACTTCCGTCGATACCTGTAAGTGCAGTTTCACATGATAAGACAATAGGAAATGTATGATTGTAATCAGTGGCGGCTCGTCCATAAGGCCACCTTGGCCCTCGCCCCGCCCAAAAATTTGCAAAGGAAAACAGAAAAAACATAGAACAAGGAGAAAAAAATCTTACCTACTACTACCCACCATGGAAGAAGGGAGATCTCCCTTCCTCCATGACTACCCACTTCCACTGAGTCGCATTTTGTTTCGATTTATCGATTAAAAAAGTCGATTATCGGATCGACCAGAAGTGCCCCAGTCTCAATGTTGAAGGTATAGGCGCTTCCTGGGGTGGGGGAAGGCACCCTGTGTTCCGAGATAGGAGGCGTTCCGGGCGGTGGCCAAAATATCGTATCAAGTTGAACGCCGAAAACAATCGATCGTTGAATCGTTCCTTGTCAAGGAAAAAGGGAGCTTCATTCTTCCATGCTTTCTTCCATGTTTGATAAGAATGATACCAAAACGTTGCCTGACGTTATTTTGAATGCATTGACTGGTGGTTTTTAGCTTCGTATTTACTCATCATAGTAAAAGTGAATTATTGTCTCCATAATATTAATCAACATTGAAATTTAATATCTCACGTGCAACGCGTGAACGCTTTGCTAGTCGTCAAGACTGAAGTGGATCTCTATTCGCCCAAGGGAATCTCATTTGTTGATTTCTACATTCTGTAAGTTAATAACAGTTAATAACCGTTAATAACAGTAATATACATAATATTATTATGTAGCTCAGCCAACCGTTGAGAATACTGTTTTATTTGTTATCCCTGAAACTGATGGTGACTTCGTTGACTCGAGCTTTGTTTGAGCTAACCAACGAACTCTAAAAGCTAGTTGAAATCAATCTTGCTGTTCTGTGATCGTTCAAAATGTTTTGATTACGATTGGATAAGAAAACGTATGTGCAATCTGGGCATAAGAGGACATTTTTAGAGGGGGTTTTCAAGGTACCACTCGGCTAGGAAGCAGATGGTCGCGATTGCTAATTTTTAAAAACCCCAGTAATAGAAACTCCAATAATATAATTTTTTGACTACCTTTATAATGTACTCTTTGAATAGTACTCGTACAGTCACAATTTCTCTTTTATTCTTCCTATCATTTTGAAGATAATTATTTGGGTGGGTAGGTGGGATTGCCTTGCAGCCACCTCCTCGTCGGTAATCCTGGATACTGGTCAGTAACCTTCCCTCTCCTCAAGAGAACTCTTTGGAGAACGATGTTTCCTGACTTGCTAAGAGCTGCATACCATTAATTATGAAGCAGTTTAGCTGTAAGGGTAGTTTGAGTTTAGTTCCTATAGTGAGTACCTAATAGGTAGGTATGCACCTAAATATTGCCCTGGTGCCCCACCAGTTTCTGAGCCCACGAGCCGCCCCTGTGCATATATGATACCGTGTTTCCCCACTAGTTTCTGGAATAGAGAAAAAAAATCAAATGAAGAGCAATCTTCACAAGTAGCATTATTCATTTATAGGTGGCAAATCAGAGTAACTTATGACTGGAGGGGAAGGGGTTTGTCTTAGTAGACGAGGTAATACAAAGGGCACAGGAGGGAGATCTTGTCACATTTCAGAGGTCCTAAATTGGTTGCATATATGATACCGTGTACTTGTGACAGCTTGATTGGATAGATGCTTGCTTCAAAAGTCTTACATACCAATTAGATGATAACTCCTCTATCCTCCAACCCTTGCTTACCTACCCCTCAATATTCTAAGTAACATTGAAAATCACGCTAACTTCCGTCGATACCTGTAAGTGCAGTTTCACATGATAAGACAATAGGAAATGTATGATTGTAATCAATTCAGATTCGATGATAATATTTCATTCATCACCCTAGTGGATGACAGGAGATTCCCAGAATAGGAAACGGTTAGCTGGAATTATGCTTACTAACTAGGCACTCAAAACTTTTGTTCCTTAACGACGCCACAAGGAGTAATTTTTTTCAAGTACGCGAAGTTTTGAAACTTGAAAACTGATGGAGAATTGCAATGGTAAACTGCCCTATTTTATCTCATGCGTCACACTTAACCTTTAAACCAACTAACAACCCTGCTCAAGACACTTCGCAACGCAGAATGATTGCAAACCTTAGGACATTTTTCAAGCCTTACCCACACAGATAAGACTGTGGAGATGAGATGTTTTGCCTCAGCACGACAGCAGTACTCTGTGCCACAGCTAATCAAGTCTTAAAAGATTCAACCTATTGTCTCCTGCAAGTCTGGTGGACCAAATTCATAACTCCATTTCTTAAGGGTAACTTACATCAATTAGGCTCCAATATTGGCTTCACACGGCACCATCTGAAAATGAAGAGAAAACCACAGCATTAAAAAGACAACTCAGATTGCAAGAGATGAATGTCGGAGAATATTATTCTTCTTCAGATATTCTTCTCAGCATTATAATCAGCTTGAGAACAGCTGTTAATTTTTTTTATATCATCACAAGTGGGAAATAAGATAGAAATGACCATTATAATGGTCATTATTATTGCTTTCTAAGCAATGCATTGTTAAATTTATAACTTGGAGAAACACACAATGCTTTAAATAGCGATTTCGTCAGGAATAACTTCATTAAAAAAAAGGATGTACCTAGTGTTAAAAAATTACCATTCCAAAGAATGTTAGCCATTTTATTGTAGGGTACAATTTATGGGGGGGGGGGGGAAATGAATTCGTAATTTATAGAAATCAATTTCGGCCCGGAATTTATTTGGACCACTCGCGTTTGTGAGCTAGTTACTGACCACCTACGTCACCTTCTCAAACGAACGCACGTTGTCACGTATTTGAACAATATTTTAGCTCAATGCTCCAATCATCTCGTATAGTCATGTGACTCACTACGGTTCTCGATACAGAAAATAATGAACCGAAAAAATGATCAGCGTTTTTCAATTTGAACTCCTCGAGTTCATCGGTTCAGTCAAAATGTTTATTACTGTATTTGGTGTGAGTACTGTAGGTACGCCTCTACTTTCTCATGATAAAATGTGTCATTTTCATAAAGATAATTCAGGAAATTGGTCAGGAAACACCGAAGAACGTTCGAGCAGGAATGGCAGAAGGCCTCACTAATACCCCATCCTATTATAGGATTCCTATACAAGGTACCGGGCAACTTTATAGAAATCGTGTGTAATTGCTCGTGTCTTGGAATTTGATGAAATACGTAGTCACTTCCCTGTACACAGACTGCGTATTTCATCAAATTCCGTCTATACCTACTCCAAGACACGTGTTTTCCAAACCCTTCGATTTTACATTAGCGAAGCAGACAAGTTGACAGCTTAACTAGCAACATATTATACAAAACAGTACTTCATATACGTTTTCACCAAGTTGAACGTTAGTTGAAAGGGTCTTGGGGGAGGAGTCGGAACGCCGGATGATTTATCCGAGGAAAAGTACGATTGAGGCAAATAGCAACACGGTAATACCTATATAAAACAATACCGTGTAACTACCAACAAAGTGTTGAGCACACCAAGTTTCAAATAAAATGAAGGAAAGAATTGAATACAGGTGTATGGTCGCAAATACCTTCAAGTTTCGCCAACGATCCGTCTCAGTCGGAACCCAGCAGAGCGATCGTTTCCATCTGAAGTGCACCGCGGACGATTGAGAAGCTGACATCAGCTAACGAGATCTAAATGCTTGAGACGCGAATATTAAAATCCACGCTCCTCATTGCCAACTCACTCGGCGTGACTAGCGGTAACCTCGGTGGGAAGCTTCACTTTCAAGCCAACTCATCTTCACAATTCCAACTCGACGCGTTATTCCAGATACTTGTACTCTATGGATACTACATTACATGGAAACTATACGAACCACGCATGGAAGAAATCTTTCTTCCATGCAAACCATGGATAGTATGCTATAAATTGATGGATGGATGCTATAAATTACGTGCGTTCTGATTTGTAGGCATTATTATTAGATGTAGGCATTTACATTATTTATTAACTGAAAAAAAAGTATATTTCTCTTGTTAGAACCGAAGAACCGATTTATAACTACTCGTCATACATTTTTCAAATCTTTCATGGATCTTACCAATGAAGTTCACAAACTCAAGTGATATACTTAGCCGTTGATTTATTATAAATCAATATAGTGAAATCAATATAGTAAAACTACAAATCATTTATAGTGAATGGAAATGCAGAAGTATAAGTACACTTGACAATCAGTATATATCTGATCTACAGTATTATCAGTATATATCTGGATCAGTGAGAATCAACAAGAAAGAATGGTGAAAATAGATCAAGTTTTGGAAAGTGGAAAAGGACGATTGAATAACAGTTGAGTCGCTGATTTCCAAAAGCCGTTAAATTAATTTTTCGAGAAAAAAGTGATTTAGGGGTATCATTGGATTCAGAATGGCCTCGGCTTCAATTCTGACACGGGTTTAACAGTCAAAACCCCCCACGAAAACGGAAAAGAAATGTTGACACTGTTCCGAAACCAGACAACAACCAATTTCAACAGCCGCCAAAGTTAGTACGTACCTACAAGTAAGTTTATGAATCTCTAGTAGTCTGTCCAGTTCCAAAACCCGACATTTTCTACAACACTTTTCCAGCTACCTGTCCCCTGTTTTCCCTGTACATTTACGTTTTTCGTCATCGGGAATCTGTTGAAATTGGGTTTTATTTCGTGGCACCATTTTAGCTGACTGTCATAAAAACTCAGTTGGTGTAATAGTTTCATTATTTTCGACTAGTTTCTTAGTTGTATACATTTTCTGTAACATCAATATTTCAATTCATTTTGAGCACATCATATCGTTATTGAAAGAAATATACCTAAATAATATACTGTTCAGGGCGCGGCGAGCGGCCTGTGACACAACTAAGGGAATTCATATGAATATTTCCCTATGGGACTGTGTGTATTCCCCTGATGGATTTCTCCTCCACGGAAATTATAATGTAATGTGTTGTCAAGTGATTGTTCATTAGTTGAATAAAAAGCGATTTTTTCACTACAAAATAGAGTCTTTCTTTATCGAATACCTGATAAAACAGTATATCAGTATCCAGTAAAATATCAGTATCCACCGTACAGGCATGGATGCGTTAAAGTTGATCGACGAGAGGGCAGGTTTTTGAGAACGGGATTCGCGTGCGCACTAGATAAGGCCCCGTTTTATGTGACTCAAATGTACCAGTGGCAGCGCTTCTGTCGTTTGAGAAACGTCATCGGAATATTTTTCAAATGTCTGTATGGTTTGAGTAGAATTTGAGACTTTTGTTTAGGATGGACTCATCTGTTTCCAAACCACATTCTCTCAGAAATCTGAGGTATCTGAATATGGCAACAGATCTGGAAAGATTGGGCATCGATTATTGAAATAAAATGTCAACCTCAACCCTCTCGATTTCATATTTTTTAATATTTTGTAAAAAAAAAAAAACACTCTTTCAATTACAATGGATGCCTTTTATAGCACAAAAACCACATCAAGTAGCTTTTTAAAAATATATATATATATTTTTTTTTTTTTTTCATAGCAAAATATAAGCAGGAATCAAATGGCTGAATTTCATCTCAATTTTCATAGCAACAGCTGCTCCAAATGAAACTGAGGTTTCATGGATCAAATTTCCTGTTCCGTGATAATGTTTGTGCCGTTATGCACAAATGATACAATTGATGCATGTATACAAAATTAATCATTGCTACGTAACTAGCCCCATCATAGATCAACACTTATAATTTACTAGTCTAGTTTGACAAATCAAGACAGCTCAAATCAAAACGAGCTTTTCTATAACGGAGATGAAAAGGAAATAATAAAACAACACACTAATAGATACATTGCCAGTTGTATTTAACGTGTAGGTATGTTTAAACCTCCGCCCAACGGGTGGGGTCCTGACAGACCCCATCATGTTCATGTTGTAATACTTACAAGAAATACTGGGAAATGGCTTAAAAACTCATAATGAACCTAGTTTCATAATTCTTTTATGAATCTCATAATAAACTTGGCATTTTTCTGTAAATGAAACGAATAGCATACTTTGAAATCTACAATCTCCGTCCACCATGTGGGATCCGGGTGGACCCCAGGCGTAGGGTAAAGTCGTGTACCTAGGGCCATTTTTTTTTTTTTCAATGATGATTTATGGGGTAAAATAAATCTCAAATCGGCAAAACCACCTCGAATTCTGATGAAGGATTAAGAAGAGACCAAAACGCCAAGATTTTTTATTTTAGTACGAGAATTCAAATTATGAGAAATATTTTTCTAAAAAATGAAATTTGCCTCTAGGTACAAGCATAGCATGTACCTGGGGCCACTAGTGCTCTAACCTAGGGCCGCCCGCTTGTCCATAGAGCCACAGGGTATAATTGGCGAAATGAAGTATAAAAACCAGTGAAAAACGTTAATAACTTTATTTAGAATTCTTTTCTTTGACAGTCTTTATTTTAAACAACACAATAAAGCGAATTGGAACAAACTGATTTAGGTAAAACAGTTAGTTAGGTACCTATTTATTTAAATTCTTTTCCTCACCAGTCTTTGATTAAATCAACACAATGAAACTTATTCAAATTAGTTGACTCGAAAGTAATATCAAAGATATTTATGATGTTTTATCGTTGGATAAAATATCACAATCGACGTGAAAATGATAGTACTTAATGGAACTTAAGTTTCAGAAAAAGTCGTAAGGCAACAAGGTAACAATTTCGAGGGAACGAAAAATTAAAACTAAGGACAAAAAAGTTGAAAAAAAAGTATTTGGCTCAAAAACTTGGATATAAAACCACACGAGATGTGTTACAAAACATTAAGACTCTGAAACGATATAGGAAATTTTATTTGCCCTCTTCTACAAATTAGTGGCTCAGGTAAAAGTCGAAAAATATCCTGCAGTTGGACTTGACAAACAAGCATCTAAAAACAATAGAGATACCTTGACATACCAGATAAATATTGGTAAAAGGTCGATATAACTTCATTATTTGGTGGCCCTAGGTACAATACAGAAAAAGGCCCTAGGTACCAGAAATCGATTCGTGAAATATTTCTCCAAAAAATTGAAGCTACGACTATTGCAACTGTTTCCCAGTTAGCTAAGAAACAATTTGTAATTGGAAAATCAGAAATAAATTACTTACTATGGACGTGGTGGCCTCCGATCCAGACCTGATAACTTTTAGAATCACATCATAAGAACTTCATAACCTGATATTTGGCCAACGGCGTTTTCAGAGAATAACAAAAAGCTCACCTTTAGACCTACTCCATAATGGCATTTCAACGCCGTGCAAACAAGATTTTGGTACCTACCTCTTCCACCTAATTACGTCATCGGCCCTAGGTACACGTCCTCGCCCTACTGTTTTCTTTCTGCGCATGCGCCATTTTGGAGCTTGGGCACCTTATTTGCCAGTTGTTCTCCAGCAGTTGGCGAGCTAAGATAATGGAAAATTTAATTAGAATAAGCACATCGAGAAGAAGAAGCAGGACTTGAGGATCATGTTCAGAAGCATGTATTGGCTGATGGGAAGGAAAGTTCTCCCTTCTTTCATTTCACAACATACCTACTGCTAATGCGAGGCAAAGACAGATAAGTACTCGGATAAAGGGTACTCGTATATAAGTACTCGTATATAAGTACTCGTATAAAGGAAGATACTAGGTACTAGGGATAAAACTCTGGAGCTGTGCAAAAAGTCAAATATTAGAAAGATCCATACCTCGCAGAACAAACTGTGAAGCGCCTCCATGGTACATGCGAAATGATGATTTACACCGAGATCTGAGGGTAGTCAGTAAATGAAACAATTGCCAAGTACGAACATCGCCTCCACAAACATGAGAACCTGGAGATGCTCAGCTCAACTTTCTATACAACAAAGGGTTACTCAGGGGCCTCAAGGCGGAAAATCCTACCCTAAAGATTAATTATTATGAGATGAAATATTGCTACTACTCCAAGATATTTGCCACTCTTTACTCACTCACTTTCCTTTCAAGCACTCATCGAGTGGTCAACGTTACAAAATACTTGAATTGCTCTTAGGAGCAATTCGTTAACGAACATCATCAAGTCTACCGGAGTCCCAGAGAGAAGGATCTCGGAGGGATTGTTAGTTAAATTCAAGTATCATCAGGTTTAATTGTAGCCATTGGTCAGTTGATAAGTCAAGGTGGGCTAAATAAAGGCCGACGTGGATCACACACTCGGTTTATTCAGGAAGAAAATTTCAACTGTAGATCATACATAGAGCTCAGAAATACCAACTTTGCAATAAAAAACAAATTAACATTTTCGGAAAATCGTAACAGAAAAACCTTTCTATAAGTATCCAGTTTGGCCTCGTTCAAGAACAACTGAATTCGCGAATGATGAAAAAATATTGGTTCACACTATTTTTTAGACCTACTCCATAATGGCATTTCAACGCCGTGCAAACAAGATTTTGGTACCTACCTCTTCCACCTAATTACGCCATGAATGAGCGTCCAATTCGGGGTTTCTTCACTTCCTCCCATATAATATTATTTCCCCTCTTACCTGTCTCAGGCCACCGAGGAAACTCTCCAGCGGGCATCATCTCAGAAGCATCAATCACGCCGCAGAAGAGCATCGTGGATCATTCACCACCTCCTTGTAGTAACCTACGACGGAGTCCTCCATAAAGAATTTGGAGCCTTCACCAAGCAGCTAAGAAGGACTTTGGCCGACAAGTGGCGAAGACCGGAGATCCGCGGCTTTGGGGATCCAGAAGGGCTGGGGATGGAAGATGGGGTCCCCACGACCACCCCTCGAGGAAGCGCCCAATAGACCGACCCGAGCTTTCATTCCTACGCCTTCAAGTTCCCTTCTATACGTGTTTGGTTTAAACTAGATGCTATTATTTAAAAAAAAACTGGTAATCAAAAAAAAAAAAAAATCGAGAACACTAGTTTCATACTTTTAATAAAGACGCCCCGAAGAGCTAGGCTAGATATAGAGAAACTTTGCTACATACTAACCTATTTTTGGCACAGAATCTGCACAACAACCGTGATCCCCATGACTTTGTTTAAAAATGTTTAGTTGATATGAGGTAACGTAATCAGATATCATTACCATAACCATTAGCAATATTCCCTTGTGACATGTAAAGAGGGCACACTCATTCCACCACAAAGTCCAAAATTGAATGTTCAAGAGTTTCTTCTTTTATAAATAGCCATCTATGTTATACGTTGATTCGGATTGCTGCTTAAATTTCAACATAGGATGTTTTTAAAGTAATAGTAAATAGTAAAAGTAAAAATAATATGTATTTCAGTTCCTCGTCATTAAATGTACCTGTACATCTTCATTAAATTCTATACATCATTAAATTCATATACATATAAATTCTATACATCATTCATTAAATTCTATACCCGAGCTTTCATTCCTACGCCTTCAAGTTCCCTTCTATACGTGTTTGGTTTAAACTAGATGCTATTATTTAAAAAAACTGGTAATAAAAAAAAAAAAAAAAAAAATCGAGAACACTAGTTTCATACTTTTAATAAAGACGCCCCGAAGAAGCTAGGCTAGATATAGAGAAACTTTGCTACCTACTACCCTATTTTTGGCACAGAATCTGCACAACAACCGTGATCCCCATGACTTTGTTTAAAAATGTTTAGTTGATATGAGGTAACGTAATCAGATATCATTACCATAACCATTAGCAATATTCCCTTGTGACATGTAAAGAGGGCACACTCATTCCACCACAAAGTCCAAAATTGAATGTTCAAGAGTTTCTTCTTTTATAAATAGCCATCTATGTTATACGTTGATTCGGATTGCTGCTTAAATTTCAACATAGGATGTTTTTAAAGTAATAGTAAATAGTAAAAAGTAAAAATAATATGTATTTCAGTTCCTCGTCATTAAATGTACCTGTACATCTTCATTAAATTCTATACATCACATGTTATATTGTAACAACTTGAAAATAAGTGACAACATGAAATAAATTACTCCAAATGAGTGAAAAATAAGTGACAACTTGAAAATAAGTGCCATATATGGTCAGTCACAGAGCAGAGAAAAAAGCTTCTTTATTTTCCGATGAGGAACTTTGCAAATGTTTGGAGGAGTTGTTTCCCTTTCGCTTTTTGTTTTCTGGAGGTGCATCTTCAACATCTGCTAGCGAGAAGAGTTTGCAGTTATCCATACTATCATTCGCCAAAAGCCATTGTCCATCGAAGGAAACTGACATGTGAGAGGCAAAGGTAGTGACCATGCCAATGATTCCCACCTCTGAGTTGGGGAACAGAGAATACAACCTGAAAATAACAAAACCATGTCAATGAGGTGAGAAGACCATGACCATATGAAGGATGGCCAATGTGGAGTATTATTACATCAAAGATTTGTAGGTTTTTTAATATATTTTGGGCCATGGGCATCAGTCTCAGATCAACCTTGGGGTAACCTATATAAAATGATTATGGAAAGATCTGAATTTTTCCATTCCTCTAAACCGATCCAGCAAATCTTATTGAGCACAGCTGTAATTTCAATTCTCGATAACACCGGAAAACCACAGCTAGTTCGAATCCTCATTGATCAAGGACCGCAGGTAAACATCAGCACCAAACTATGCGCCAATCACTTGGGATTACCAATTCGGCGGTCATCACCCAATATGATCGTAAGTGGTTGTCTTCAGTCAGGGGATGGTGTCGTGCACACGTCGCCCCTCTGACTCTCATGATCCGCCCTTCAACTTCAACACATGTGCAGTGGTCATACCTCAGATTTTGGATAGTCAACCGCAATGTCCTCTAGATTCCCAAATACGCCTCCAATTGAAAAGCTACAATTGGCAGACCCCGAGGTTCAAAAAGACCGCTAAAATAGACTTTCTGCCTGGCGCTGAATTAGTTGCTTCGATCATCAATCGCTTCTATAGCGTAATACCACGTAAAGACCGTTCTGCAAATTCCACTTGTTTCGGTTGGATATTAGTTGGCAAGGTCCATAGCTGCAATCCCTCCAAGACGTCACACTCGTTTTTTACATCGTGTTGTCAATCATTGGACACCACGCTGAAGACATTTTGGGAAACAGAATCAGTATCCTCAACCTGTGTAGTCAATCCAGACGATGATTCGAGTTATTCAAAGGCACTTCTGTTCCAAAGACCTTTGTTTGCTACTCAAATCTAAACTCACGAGGTCAAGTGAACCACGCTCAACCTTTATTGATGAAAAGGGTTCTGCGCGTGAGTGGCAGAATCGACAAGGACCTCTTCCTTATGCCACTACACATCCCTTCATTATTCCCTACAAATCACTCCTAGCTATTTTGATTTGCTATAGGTATTATCATGATATTAAGCTTCATGGCACCACCCACCTCATGACAAACCTAATTCAGCTACAATTTTGGATCCCATCGATTCGTAAGCTAATTCGAAAATGCATTTTCTCATGCAAAACCTGTTATTTACCCAAGGCCCCAATTATGGATGAATTACCATTGTCTCGCTTTCAAAATTTGCTTGCATTTTCCAATGGTGGTCTTGATTTTGCTGGTCTATATTTCATCAAATCCAGTACTCGACACAGCGCCCTTCAAATTAGTGTTACTTGGCCATATTAAATATTTTGTTTGTATGGAAGTAAAGACCGTGCATTTGGAGTTGTCACCTGATTTGAATTCAGTGAGCTTCTTGAGAGTTCTTGATCGCTTTGTCGCAAGGAGGGGCATTTGCCGTGAAATTTATTGTGACAGAGGAACAAATGTCATTGTAGCAGTAAGGCCGGCTTCAATAATCTTCTAGAAGTTTATGACATACTACTATCCTCTCAGGAAACCATTTTCGATTATTTGGCTGGTCGTCAAATTGAATGGCGTTACAGCCCCGCACTTCAATGGGATGACCAAAGCTGGAGTCAAATCTTAATAATGTATTAGGGCAACAAGTCCTAACATGCGAGGAACTCTACACCGTCATAGTCAAAGTAACAGCAGTGCTGAACAGTCGCCCATTTGGAGCTATCACTTCAGATTCCGACGACAACGATTATTTGACTCAGGGATCCATCCGGACCGTCAATCCCGCCTTCAGATGCTCCAGCATTGCCTTCAATCTTTTTGGAAAAGATGGACAACGGAGTACCTCGTAATAAATGGACAGTCTCACAAGAAAACCTAGTCGTGAATGTGTTTGTCTACATTCTTAAAGAAAATACGCCTCCACTTCAATGGCCCCAAGGACGATTCATGGAAGTGTTTCCCAGCAATGATGGAACCATACGTGTGGCTCACATAAAAACAAAGGTTGGAGTTTATATCAGACCGGTGCACAAGCTAGTGACACTCCTCCGTCTTGATTAACCAACCACTATTTCAGTTCTACATAAATATAAGCAGCGTTCTTTAACTCTCTGCTCGGAACACCCGTCAATATGACGGGTGTGGTTCACAATTTTCCCTCGAGTGGCGCGACCGGCAGCAATAGAGGTCTGGCATTCCATGACATCTTCAATTGGACCAATGTGAACCCTGAGGAAGCATCGGCGTGTTTCTGTCGCTCGTCACTCGGCGGTAATTCTTATTTCTTGGTAACGTTGGCAGTCATTATGACCGATCTTCCGTCTAGAGCATGATTCTTATATCGGTCAAAATGACGGGTGTTCCTTCTGCACCATAATTATTGCTGAATGACGATAGCTGAAGTGGACTGTAATGTGTGAATGAAAGTATATAGATGGCAAAATTTAATAACAAGGTTGGAATTGAGTTTGCTATGAATGCTGGCTAGGGATACAGTGCAGGAGGTGTCATCATCCCTTCTAGTCAATCGGAGGGGGGTTGACGTCGGAACTCATAAGAAACAGAATGTTACTACGATAAGAATGCGATAACTTAGAGATTGAGAAATACCTATTTTTTATGATTTGTTTGTGTTGTTCAAGTTTGAAAAAATAAAATAAAACTTAGTGGTTATTTACACTTTAGATTTGTTCTGAATAACCCCATGCAGTTGCTGAAGAACATGAATAGACTGACAAGTATGAAAAATCTCAGAAACCGAACGGTATTCGTTTTTTCATTGATAGCAGTCATTATGACAGGTATTCCTTGTGATAGGGTATAAAATAATTTTCCGGGCAGAGGGTTAATTTAAATTTAATCCTTTACAATCCTTTAATCTTTACAAATTAATGCACTATTTCAATTACTGTCTTTGGGTAGCCGGACGCCAGGATTTTTTGTTTGTTTTGAATTCATCTTTTTAAGGCAATTCTTCTATATTTTTGCGAAACCTAAAGGTTTTGACGAGGGGGAGTACGTTTGGACCTCGTTACCACCTCTCTTGTTGAAAATAGTGACAGGGATTATGATGAGACTTCAGTCCTGTACTCTCCTAGCACGACCGCCATGTCAACACCGCTCCGATTATTAATGTCTACCCCGTTTTTACCTCTTCATCCCTCGTCATCGTCATCACCGCCCTTGTATCGATTCATACCAATGTAGGAATTCTAATTTAAACCATATATCGATTTATAAAAGATAGAAAAACTATACCAAACTGTATCTTGGCCCAAGATACAAAGCTAATGATGGGTCCAAGACTAAAAGAGATTGCAACAGAAATCACACCTACGAACTAGGATTTATTACACTCACCTCACTGAGCTATTGTCAAAAGCAACAGCTATATGACTGTCATTGACGGAAGTAATGCAGGTAATACTTGTGTTGCGGGCAACTCGGTAGGTCCCTTGCAGAGCCAGTTTGGATAGACTGAATAAAACAAGCTCTCCTTTGGATGAGCCAGCGACAAAGGAAATACCATGAACGATGCCACACATGAGATCAACGGAGTATTCATTCTGAGGAAGGGAGAAATAAAGAAAATTAGGTATTAGAAATAATATGCCTGAATAAAATTTCAGATAACCAGGTTGGAAGGAAATTTGTTCCCCTTCAATTCTAGTTTCCCACTGACTGAAGCTTAGTGTTTAAATTTCAAGTTTACACAATGTAATGAGAGGAGTTGAAAAGAGCTGCGAGTTTCAATGTGATACAATGTTGTTTATACCAGGTTTTGAGAGTCCCAACAGAACTTTTTTTGCCCAAACTTTTCGATGCCCATAGGGGATAAAAAATATACAAACTTGGAAAAAATCACGAATGAAATAGAGAATAAAATCTTACATTGAAGATGCATTAGGTCTAGAAGATTTTCAGAAACTCGTACCAAAACTCAAAACTACCTAGCGATTGCACGAGTCTGCTCGCAGTGTGAACACCCAGACACCAATCCCGTTCAAAATGAGCACCTCTGCTGAACTAAGAGTTTCCACAAGACTAATGCCTTCCGGCGTTGCAGGCAGAGTAAGCAACTGTTAAAACTGTTGAAATGTATAACAAGTCTGAACCCAGCCAACCACCTCAATGATAGATAAGGCATGTTCAAACCAACCTGATAATCAATGGTTGCTTTGGTCAAGCTAATGGCAAACACTTCATTAGCCGAAGTAACGTAAGCATAGTCATCAGATACTGCTATGGACTCAATATGTTCATCAGTGACCTTGACGGAAGATACCAATTCGCAGGTATCCGGATGGAGAACTGTAATCAACAAAGTCGATAATGTTTATTAAGATACCAAGGTATGAAGTAATTAATGAAAAGTCCCCAATAGTAACTTTTGATTTCTAACACTTTCCAGGAGAGAAATTCCGCAGGAATTAGATACTTGTAAGTATTTTTTATTGAGCAGAATATTATTATTCTGTACATTGATGATTGTTTTTCTTATTTACATCCCTTTCATAAAAAATCTACATTAGTTCGCCCATTTTGTATGAAAGGAGTATAAGTAAGACGTAAAAACAATCATCAATGTACAGAACAATAATCTTCTGCTCAATAAAAAAAATCAAAGACCGTACAACAACAAAAATGAAAAAAAAAAAAAAACGCTTTGCATTTTAAACAAATTGAAGAACGTTAATTTCTCAAAAGAAAAAAGTTGTGAAGTTATGAATTTTGACTATTTGTCGAAGCAATCGAAGCCCAGAAATATCCCCGCAGCTTTATTTTGGGCTGAACACCAAGCATAATACTTATTATGAAATTCTATAACTATAGAATTTCAAGTATGGCAATACGAACATGAGACAACGAGAATAGGTAAAACATAGACGAGAACGGTAATGAGAAGAGTGGGGCTGTTTTTAGAAAAACTGCCCACTACACAACAATGATTGTGACTATTAATGTAACAGGCAATGAGGGAATAGTTTAAATTCTCATACCATACAATTTTCCCTCCTCGGAACCAACCACTGCAAGAGACTCTCCTACATGTATGAAATTAACGTTTTGGCTGCAACAAAAAAAAGAAGTGAAATGATACAACACTACATGGGTAGGTTACTTTAAAACAGTAGTAACTCTCTGGGATCATCAATTGAACTTACTCAAATATTTCCGCATCATTAACAGTTAATTGTCCATCTTCTTTGAGAATTTTAGTGAATGTTTTCTCCATAACACCATAAATTTGTTCGCCAGAGCTGCTGTATGCCAGTGCAGCTAGTGGTTTAGTCATTTTGACCGTATCAAGAAGAGTGAGTATTCCATTCTCAACTGCATACCTGTGAACATTAGTAGGCAAATGCTGATCGTTGTGCAGAGGTTTTGACATAAGTAAGATATGCCTCAGGATGCAAATATATAGATAAAAAGAGCTTGACCAAAACAAATACATGAACGTTTCGGAAAATATCAACTAACCACAGAATACTACCCTTCTAAAATGCACTTTTGGTTCGAGTAATCTTCAAGTATGGCAGTCACACTCAAAACTCTTTTTTTATTTTACCATTCATCGCAACAAACCTCAGGTGAACCGTGGAGTTTGATTGAGGCTGAATTAATAAACCCAACTATCACCCAAAGTTGAGTGGCGTCTCACCTCTGGGTGTCACTCAGCTATCGTCCTAACTTTAAGTGAACCCGTCATCAACAAAGAACAAGTACCCTGGCTTGCTAATCATCAAACAAACTGGAAGGACTTCAGAACACACATATCAACAAACATTGTGCCAAATAGGCCGCTGAGGACAACAGATCAATTGGACAGAGAGGTGGAGGAATTCACCAAATTGATACAAGAAGTAGCGTGGCGCTGTACCTTTGCCTGTACTGTTACTTCAAATAGAGATGGATTTATCTACCCGGTTGCTGCTCGAGAACTTCTGAGGAAGAAACAAAGCAAGAAAAAGATGGCAGATAACTAGATTTCCGGGGGACAACACAAAAATAAATCAGCTAACAAAGAAATTGGATCCACTAATAAAGGAAATTAAACCAGAAACACTCTCTAGGAATATTAAAACCACCAGTCCTTTCAAAGCTATTCAACAAGCTACTTAAGAAAAGACTAAATGAAATCATCAAAGACAAAAAACCTGATACCACTACATCAATTTGGATTCAGAGCCAAGCACTCCACCATAAAACAAGACCACAGGATAACTGATGTCATTGAAGAAGCCCTAGAGCATAGGAAAGTTTGTAGCGCGGTATTTCTCGACGTGTCACAGGCTGGTATTCAAACTACAAGGCATGTTACCTCAGCAGTACTGCCATATACTCAAATCCTACCTCTCGGGAAGGTATTTGAGAATAAAAGTAGAGGATGAATATTCAAAATTCGAGAAAAACTTTCAGGACCCCTGCTCTATCTACTGTTTACACAGGATGTGCCAATAACAGGAGGAACAATCGTAGCCACGTTCGCAGATGATACTGCGATTTTAGCAGCTGCAGATTCAGTAGAGGAATCGACAGAAAAACTCCAAGAAGCCACCGTTGCTGTAAATGAATGGACGAAGAAGAGGCGGATGAAACTAAATTAAACAAAATCAACACAAGTCAACTTCACGAGTAGAAAAATATCTAGGCATGGCATTGGATGTCAAGTTAAAATGGAAAGAGCACATAAAGAAAAAAAAGGAAGAACTTTCCATCAAGTTCAGGTAACTGTACTGGCTCATGGGTTCACAACTCAATATCCATAATAAAGTGCTTCTGTACAAGACAGTGTTACTGCCCATTTGGACCTATGGCATCCAGCTGTGGAGTTGCACAGCTAAGACGAATATCAAAATTATACAAACATTTCAGAATAACGTTCTGAGGAGCACAATAAACTTCCTCTGTATGTAAGGAATGAAATACAAATTTCAACCATATGCAAATGGGATAAATCCTGTAAGCTTTCTCATCTTCAAATTACAAAAGCGAATAAATACTAAACACCTTTTGGTAATATTCGGCGTTGAACTTCCGACACGAATCAGCACGAATTTTCACTCTCAATGTTTGCTTGAGCCCAGGAAGTGACGGCAAGGGACGGCCGACATCACGAATCCTAGCCGTATCTTCGACTGACAAACGGGAATAGTTGAGTTTGATGAACTCTACTGAATTATTCATCGTCGGAAAAAAAGGATAAGAAAACAGAAAAGTAGACAAGATAACAAAGGGCGAAAAACAAATAATGACTTGCTGATTTAAGATAAGAGATAGTTCAATTTTCACCGCTGAACAACTCCAGCGCTGTAATCGCCGTCAACATTTCTCTCTGTCCAGCGATTGTATTACGTAATACATACATATTATGTGATCTGCGGTTTGGGGATTTTTATTTTTATTTTCGAAAGTACTTGGCAAATGCAAACAAGCGAGCGAGTGGGCATTTAACTCCAATGATTTACCTCGTCCACTTTGGTGGCATTGGAACGGAGAATGAATAGCAGCGCCCTTGGTAGCGGAGCAGCGAGTTAGTGATGCGCCCTGAAAAGCTCTGATTGGTCAATCTCATAACTGGAAAGTTATCAATGGGTATTAATAAGGAATTTGCGACAAGGGAGGGGAGCTGGAGCACAGCATTCCTTTTGCTCCAAGGTGCTTCTGATTGCTCAGGTTTGGGGTTCCTACCAGGGCAGCTGTTTTGCGCGTCAATTCAAATAGTGAAATCCTTTTTTCTGTCAATATCCAACTTACTTTTCAAATGGGATGGGAGAATTTGGTTATTATTTTTGGTTTATTGGCTGGGGGTGCATATGCTCCTATCAGCAGCCGCCACTGACCCAAACTCTACCTAAAATCGGTCAGGAGGTACTGGTGAAACCAACATGTGGGAGGATTTGGAAACAGGAAGTAATAGACAATCAGCATGGAGCTTCCAATGACGTAGACACATGTCTCAAACCATTCTGCCTGCCAAAAACGCTCTCATTGCCCCATCGTAGTATGTCAGTTGTCATTCCACCAGCAACGTTCCCAGAGGAAGCTCCGCCTGCTCAGAACTCACCACCACACACACCCTCAAAAAACTCCCCACTGAAACCAACTGCAAATCACCACCACAAGTCGCCCCAAAACAGCCACAGGTGCACCCGAGTCATCCATCGCATTCCTCAACTTCCATTTAGAGTTGATGCCTCCTATCTGTCAGTTACTGCAAACCTCAGGGTGGGCGGTGTCCCTGGCCGAGCGGTCTACAGCTCGAATCCCGGGATGCTAACGACCTTCACCAGATCTGTTTTATTTTTTTACCACTGAGTTCAGAGTGAGACATTATAAGAGGTTAACAGACCTAATGTGGTTCACTCAAAGAAACAAATAATTATATTTATTTAATAATCTTGGCCAAATACTCACGATTTCACAGAATCATAAAAAGCTACAGTGGCTTCTAACAGCGTGGGACTGAATTTCAAATCCAGCGCCATAGTTGTGTCTACTTCTTCGTTGGGTATATTCTCAGACATCTCCCGTCTTTTTTTAATCTCGTTCACAACAAAGGCATCATCCTCGCTGTCTGAAATGGAGATTGGTTCAGTTGAATCGCAGGGTTCGGCTTCGTCGTCTTCATCATCATCTTCTTCATCATTTTCTTCATCATCTCCGTCGTCATCATCGTCATCAGACATTTTTGACTCATATTCTTCTTCCTCCTGAAAACGTGAATAGAGATATCAATGGAGATATACCTAATTTGAAACAAGGACATGTTTTGGAGATTAATTATCATTTCAATAAAGAAGGTTCTGACAATTTCATTTAGTGAATATTTGAAGGAAAAGAAGCTAATAGTCCAGATCCCGGAGACCAAAAAAGGGGTTCACCTTACAAAAGGTGGGGTAGAAGATTTTATTTTTTATTTCGATTTAATCTAGTCTCGGTTCAGACGGCGTTAAGACAACACCTCCGCGAGTTGCAGATGGCACAGCAATCCTGGCGGTTGGTCCCACAGTTGAAGAAGCCTCGAGTATACTACAGGAATCCGTAAACAGTATCCATCAATGGACCAAAAGATGGAGAATAAAACTCAACGAAGCAAAGTCAACACACATTAACTTTACATACAGGAAAGTGAGACCAATACCTATAGAACTAAACTCCCGAATCGTCCCATATGCTGTTAGGTACTGCTAAGTACCTTGGAATGACCCTGGACCCCAAGCTCCGCTGGAAGGAGCACGTAAAGAAGAAGAAGGAAGAAATCAACCTAAAATTCAAGAAGATGTACTGGCTCATTGGGAGAAAATACCATCTGCCTATACATAACAAAATGCTACTATACGAGCAAGTGACCAAGCCAATTTGGCCCTACGGCTGCCAGTTATGGGGCTGCACTAAGAGGAGCAACATGAAAATAATCCAAACAACGCAAAACAAAATTCTCAGGAGCATAGTTAATGCCCCCTGGTATGTTCGAACGAATGATCTTCATCGCGATCTTAAAGTCAAGATGGTGAACGAAGTTATTAAAAATCGAGCAACGGACCATGAAAACCGTCTCCACAAGCATAGGAATGTTGAAGTACTGAACCTTCTGGACAACAGTGGCGACGTACGAAGGCTGAAAAGGACCAAACCCCTGGACCTAGTTACATCTCACTAAAGTGATGTGATGAGTGGTAGTAGGTAGTGATCTATGAACCACAATACGTTAAAACTAACTAACAGAGTGAAGTCACTAGATGTATAATATACAGTTGCAACAATAAAGATTTTAAAAAAAATTCGATTTAATGGGTATAAAGAGTAAAATATAAAAAATGTGAATAAATCTGGGCTCGGAACAGCTTAAGGTAGCCGAAAAACCTCGACATTTTTGAGTTTTTTGCAATATCTCGAAAAGGAGTGGTTCTAGCGAAAAACAGTCCCTATACAAAGTTGTAGAGCATTAAATTCCTTACAAATTTTATATATAACGATTCTGACTTCACCATCGTGTTCAGCGTTGAAAAATCTATAAATTGGGTGTTACTCGGCAAAAAATGCAGACAAAATTTGAGACATTTTTGGAGACATAAAACCAATTATTTTTTCAAAAATTTGCTAGTATAGCCATGCTGTATGACTTTGGGTTTTTTTTTGTAGTTTAAGAAAATGCAGAAAGAGCGTACAATATCGTGTAATTTGCAGATGGTACTCACATCTTCTTCTCCAGATACTGGGTTTTCTCCTTCACCTTCGACTTCAGATACTGGATCTTCTCCAGATACTGGGTTTTCTCCTTCACCTTCAGATAATGGTTCTTCTCCAGATACTGGGTTTTCTCCTTCACTTTCGACCTCAGGAACGCCACAATGTGCGGTATCAGCAACGTCCAATACGTCTTGTTCTCTGCTCTCTAAATCATAATAATATAATAACATTATATTCTATTTTATTAATTATTAATAGAATAAACTGTTGGCCAAAGCTAATCCAGCATCATGGAGTGAATTGCACTAAACCCACCTACCATGAAATGAGTTCCATACTCCATAAATCTAGGTACTTGTAAGCAAATAACCTTAAACCTAGTTTTAGGGTGAGATAAACCACTTGATGGTGAGATAATTTTATTTACAGATGACTCTGCTTTATATTTCGTTGCTAAATCCTGGGAGAGCGCCTTTTCCAAGGCTGAACTGGGCCTCCAAACTTTAAATGCCTGGTTAATTGAGAATGGTCTGACCTTTAGTTTACCTAAAACGATTTTCTTACCATATTACTTGTCAGCCACACACATGCCAGCCTATAGTTTTAAATTGCCCCTCCATGATGAGTTGCCCTACAAATGAGTTGTAGATTGTACGTTTTCATTTCTTTATCACAATGCACAAACGTTAACTAATCGTTAAGTTTCGATGGGTGACGCTGGTAGCCCCAACTTGTAATTCATGCTCAAGTTTTGACTCGTTCTCCCTACCGCGAGCAATGCCCATTAGGGGAACTGATTTTTCATTTAATTTCATTTCACTTACGCATTATCTTCACGCCTTCATCTTCTGAGGACGACATCTTCAGCCCAGTTTTGTAATACGTTTGAATTCTTACGTCCTTGATCCTTCAGTCTTACGTCCTTGATCCTTCAGTCTTACGTCCTGGAAAAAAACAAATCTTGTAGGAAAACTGGAAAACGATACCAAACACGTATTGTTTCACTGGCACCGGTCTCGCTACAAGCAACTCGACGTTTGAAAAAGATGTTGAAAACGTTTTGGATTCAATCTAGAATGCCCCTAAGCGGATATGTAAGGGATGTAAGGGACAACCTTTCCAAAACCCACATTTTAAGAATATTTGACTCGTTTCCTTCGATGGTACTCAATCCTTAGATTGGTTTGTAACGGGGTTCCTCGAGGCTACTCTATCTTGAGAGAGTCTCTTCATTTCTGAGTAGCTGCTGCCTCCCACATCTTCCATGATCTGCTCCCTGAACTCCCGTTTTACATTAGTTGGATATATAGATCTATCTTAAGTCGTCGGTATATTGCATTGTAAAAATGAAAATATGTCAGTTTGGGAGAAACTGGGAGAAACAAGTGAAATCGATATATAATCGCAACATTCGATTATCTCGATAATCGAGTTCACCGGGCGTAATGCACTAGTACCTGCGCTCATTACCACTTACTAAATGAAAAAATAAAATGAATAACTGGAAAGTTTCGCCGTGGTAGCAGAACGATCACTGAGGGTATTCAGCGAAGCAGAGCTCTCGAGTTTCGTATTTAGCCACTTGAAGGGCTCACGCATATATTTCAATTCTCTGGGGACAACCCTTGAAGTCTAGTGAAAATTTGAATTATTTTTTTCACCTCCCACTTTTTGTAGGACTAAAGAGAAGGACAATAGGGAATATGAGAAACTTAACAGATTCTGTGGATAAGCAAATAAGGATGCATGAAGGTGACATTCCTACAAGAGAGACACGTGGCAGGAATGACACCATAATTCGAAAATATTCTCAAAACTTGAAAAACCTGTGATGGGGGTTGATAGAGTGCCTTCAAAACCGTAGCATAAAACAATAATTTTAGAAACTTAATGTGTAGACTCAAAGATTTGGCTCGGTGACACGAATTGCCACTCTGTCCGCCGTCTTGCAAAATGGCTATAGGTAGATTAGTTGAACATATAGATTTTTTACCACTTCATTTGATCTATATGTCCAACTAATCTATATGGTAAGTACTAATCAGTTGATTGGGGTACTTACATGTAATAAAGTATGTACTAACGAGCACTCAGTTAATATTGTAGTACGTACCAAGGATTATGTGATAGAAGTTCCGAGTAGATGTACCAACCGCAGGAGACGAGAGGAGAGTGAAACATGTACTGACTATTCGCGTTTTTCTTATGGTTGGACCCTAACGTCCATAACAAAGTTCAGTATAAGAGACAGTAATCAACTTGTTTACGGATGAAGTTCTGGCCTTCGTGATTAAAACGTCCGCTGCATGACTTGAAACTATCACAAATCGAAAACTAGGTACGTAGTTTTCACCTCACCACGAAAGCCGAAACGTTAGCGAAATTGAAAATTATAAAACCGAAACTTCCGTCGATCTTGTCGATCATAACAAACTCACGATCAAAACGACTATTTGCTTTTGTATTGGCGGTTGTTATCTCCGAAAGTAAAGGAGACACGCAAGTACATGACATTTGAAAACAACACAAACAAAATAAGCGGAATATTCAAATCACGTGTGTATATGAAACTCTAAAGAAGGAGGTAATCTCAGGTTGTAGTCTGCCTTCAGCGCTTCACGCTCAACTGTGTTTAGAACTCAAAGTAACTTTCGGGGGCTTGGGTATGCATTTTGCACAGCGTGGAGTCCTACGAATCCCCGCACGCAATGAAAACGCTATTTTACCGATTGCTCTCGCTTCTTTCGGTAACTTTTCTACCCAAGGGCGGATTCAGAATTTTAATGAGAGGGGGAAGGGAGAGGGAGCAGATTCTGAAGCAAGGGCGGTTTTTTAAAGCCACTTTTAGTCCATAACTATTAATGGTGGGGGGGGGGTTTCATTCGTTCGTTACATTAAAATAACTGTCTAAAAAACTAGTTTCTTTTCTTCTCAACGAAAAACGGGTGTTCTAATATGCTGTTAGAAATGTAGTTACAAAGAAAACGAATAAGTAACTGTCTTTTTCAAGTGATAGGAAAAACGAAAACTTTGTCGACACATTTGAAGATTGTTTGTTCTAAATTAGCAAGGAGATTGGTTTTAATGAACGGGACTTGCAAGAAGAAAAAAAGCTCCAAAATAGTATAAATACTATTTTGGAGCTTTTTTTTTTTTTTGACAAATTTTTTTCAAATTTGACAAAAGTAAAGATGATGTTTGGTTAAATTTTTTTGTTTACGGTTCTTTGCATGTCATCACGTTTTGGAGAACAATCAACAAATAGGTAGAAGTAGAAAGTAATAAAAACCGATCAAACATGAGAAAACATAGGTAGGAGGTACATATTTGAATGAGTTGGTAATTTATCACATTTTTCTGAGAACACACGAACGAAGGACACTAATTTTTTAGTGGAACCTATGTGACTGTTTACGTACCTATATATTTATATTTAGAAAAAAACTATAGGATCTTCTTAACATTATTTTATTTTCAGTCCTATCGCACAATCAGTTGAGATTATTTTTTCAACAGTAATGCGGGAGTGAAAGTAATACCTATGAAACACGATCAACTTGTGCCGTTTTTTTTTTGTTTTTTTCAAATTGAGAAACGGTTATAACGTTTTTTTCCAAACTAGTTATTTCAAACTAGTTTCTCGTTTCTTGACCCATCCCTAATAACGGTTACTTTCGAGAAACGTAAAATAACGTTCGTTATATAAAACAAACTGTCCAAAGAACTAGTTACAAAAAACTAGTTTCTTTTCTTGTTACTTAATGAGAAACGGGTGAAATAGAGGTGAGAGGATATTTCAGTAACCGATATTTTGTAACCGTTAATAGCCATCCAAATAAGTAACCGATACTGAAAACCAAAAATATCGGCTACAAAGTATTAGTTAGCGCTGAAAGTATCTGTCCATTTTAAAACGGTTGTGTTCCATTTGTAAGTTGTTCTGTTAGTTCTATGCCACGTAAATATTAGAATTTGAGACAGATCAGTTTGATTATAATTGAGAGAAGTATACATACTTTGTACAGAAAAGTTGAGAGACACCTACTCAATTCCAACGGTGGATATTCCTACTCGTGTTACTTCTTAATGATAATATGGTGAAAGTAACATGAGTAGTCATTGTCACTGATTGTGAGATTTTGTTATGTACGAATAGTGTAATAAAAAGTTGTAAATAGTAAAACAAATAATGTTCTGTAAAAGCAGCCATTACAAAATATTTATATTTAGGATTTAGAAATTTAGAAAAAAATTAGTGACCTTCGTTTTTATATTTGATATTTAGAATTTGGAAATTTAGAAAAAATAGTATCCTTAGTTTTTATATTTTATATTTAAAAAAAATTAGAATAACGAGGATCTCTGTAACATTATTTTATTCTCAGTCCTATCGCACAATCGGTGGACTAGAATACTACGATTTCATACAAAACAAGATAGTCACAGATAGTCATAGATAGGCACATGAAAAGGGAAAGCCCAACCTTAATCAATGTCTGGAGAAGGGTGATAATTTGATTGAAAAGATAGATCCCTTCGATTTTATTGCGTTTCAGGCTCAGAAAGATTGGTGTTGTTGCTGACATCAAGCGAGCATTTTTACAGATATCCGTCACTGAGTCTGATCGAGATTGTCTCAGATTTCTATGGATTGACAAGGATGGAAATATGAAGATCTTCCAACATAAAAGAGTTGTTTTTGGAGTAACAAGTAGTCCTTATTTACTTGGTGCTGTGATTGAGCATCACCTGGCTAAATGTTGATATATTGATGGGCGATCATGTTTTTCGACATATATAATATATACATCGAAAAACATTATCGCCCATCATGTGGGTAATGACGGACCTTATAATTACTAGGGATGGCAATCATGCATCGATGTTTTTGAAACATCGATGTTTTCGAGGGACACATCGATGTTTTTCCATCGATGTTTTCTGTGTCGATGTTTTTGGAACATCGATGTCAGGGTTTCGATGCATCGGCACATCGATACATCGATGTTTCAATTTTTTTTGCCATAGGCTGCTGAATGTTTTATTCTAACGTTTTTCTCACATAAGTACCTAGGAATATTATTTCTGAATTTTTATTTCCTTTAAATGAAAATATCGATGCGTGTTGGCTGGAAAGTATCGATACTTCCAATATTTCGCCTGTGGGAAAGCAGCTAAAACAGGCTCTAATGTCAGGATTTCACTCAAGATTAAGGGGCGGGAAAACTGTCACTTGCTGACCCTACCCATGTTTTTGGACCCCGTTTCAAAAATATTCACTTTTCCGATTCCATCGCATCGTCAAAAGCCCTCACTCAAATTAAAAAACTGGTGGCGTCTGTTGATACTTCTAATTCCCCGTCATCTCAGTCATCTTCAGAATCGGACCGTGGAAGTCCCGTTGACATAATATGGGCCCATCATAAATCGTTGGCGTTCAAAACCAACAAGAAAATGTCATCTTTTCAGAGCTTATCGGTGAACTTGGACACGGAGATATCAATGTATCTCTCAACTCCAGTGGCATCAAACATACGTTCAAATCCCCTTGAATTTTGGGAAACACAGTCTAACCCAAGCTGTACACGTTATCAAGAGAATACTTGGGGAGGGTAGCCACCTCTGTACCGGCAGAAAGATTATTCTCCAAGGCTGGTGCAGCTCTTACGCAGCAGAGAAATCGCCTGGGGGGCAAATTGCTTTCAAAATTACTTTTCTTGAATGGACTACCTGCCAAATACTGGGTGTGATCCCAGCCTTCGTTTATACGATTTTTTTTCTTGGAACTGAATTATAATGGTAACAAATAAAATAAATTTATAGCTTATAAATTAAATAAAATAAAAAATTGATTGAAAACCATCGATACATCGATGTTTTTTTAAAAACATCGATGTTTTTTCCCATCGATGTTTTTGGGGTCCGATGTTTTTGGAGCATCGATGCCGGCCTGTCGATGTATCGATGCATCGATACATCGATGTTTTCATTTTTTTTGCCATCCCTAATAATTACCGAGAACACGGCAAGATTGATGATATTAAATTTGCGACCGACCAGAGTTAGACTCCGAGATGGTCTTTTCAAAGTTTTGTTGGGAAGAAAGAATGAATTCCCTTAGTGACGAGGAACGTTTCTGAGTTACGACCATATCTCATTTGACGACTTGTTCAATTCGACAATGTGAAATTAAAAATGTTCCAGTTACCAGTTATCCGTGAATAAGATGAATCTATCATCGATAGTGGGAGTCTATTGATTTCATAATGATTTATAGCTAGAACGCCCGATAAATGCCGATCCTGTAATTTTATTAATAATAATAACGACATAGAGAAACAATAACGCGGGTGAACTGCGCTCTAGCGAAACATGTTGAAACTACTGACGTAACAAATCTGGATCACACGCACGCAATACTTCGTTCACGCGTTCTTTCAATTGTATCAATCATCACTCTATAGTTTCGTGTACATGGAAATTCACAAATCAAATTGGGATTACGTCTGTCGACATCTTCAGAGGAGCCACTTCCCGCGAATAAACTGCCGAATGGATCACCGACCTTCGTATGGAGATGGCGCAGCAAGAAGAAGAAGAAGGAAATTCACATGCATGTCGTGAGAGGGGGTAATTAATGCATGTCAATAAACGTACCTAATTACAAGTACAATTGTCAATTTAAATCTTCATGTTGGCAAACCTACTTTTCTGAAGGGGCCATCTGCACCTTTACCCACGAATCAGGTACATATTTGAAACCATAAATAAAACAGATTTTAGAAACTGATAAATTCCCCAAAAAAATAAATAAATAAACAGTAATGCAGCATGGCTATAAAAACGAATTTTCAAAGAAATAAAATGTTAAGTGTTAAGTAAAATATCTTCATTTTACTGGTTTTATAACAAATTTTGTCTCTTTTTTTGCCGAGTAACACCCCAGTTAGTACATTTTTTAACGCTGAACACGATGGTGAAGTCAGAATTGCGATATCTCATTCCGTTACCAGATTAGAGCAGATGAACCGTGAAGAGCATCTCAAGTATCAACCACGTTTCTTCATCTTCAAAGCGCTCCAGTTAGAGAACGGAATAAGATATCGCAATTCTGATTTCACCATCGTGTTCAGCGTAATTAATGGGGAAAATCAAAGTTGAGGATACCGTTGGAAAGAGGGTTGAATTAAGACAGTCCTTATTGATGATAAAATTGCCAAAGTCCAAAATGTGAAGATTTTCTTAAAATAACCGTTTTTGGTTTATTATCTTCGATAATGAACCATTGGAATCGACCAAAGAAAAAAAAAAAAAAAACATTTTGGCCCCCTCCCCCCCACATCAAAATTTGTTGGTTTACGTTTCAAGATACGTAGATTCTGATAATCAAATAAAAAAAAAAATCCGTCCACCCATAAATTCAAATGGAATGGTATAGTTTTTAGTTTACATTTACATACCATATTTTACCATACCGTAGAGTTTATTTTTTAGAATTTAAGACCATCCACAGCTTTGTACGGCCAGCCGTTCGTTCATAATGAGAGCTCAAAGTTGGTTCCACGTAAAATGCTTCCAAATATTGCGTGACTGGAACTGCAAATTTCGGTAAATTATCATTTCCTTTTATATCATACCTATCTGTAAATTTCAGATAAGTGTGTGTAGCGACTCCTAGATTTTGGCCTCAACATAATGGTAAAGAAAAATCAAATTTGGAGTGCGATGTATACCAACAGAAGGAAGCTCCTGTACACACATCAGTTCGTCTTTCATTTTTTGTATGATACAGGGTGAAACGCGAGTGGTGTCCGACACCTCTCCTACGTATTCTACGAGGACATTTAATTTCCGACCAAAAGTGTCTCTTAGAATTTTTTCAGTCCACTCAAAATCCGATTTTTTTCAATTTTAAGATTTTTTCGTGTTACCGATCTTACTTCACTAAAATTGCCATAACTCCATTATTTGCTCTAAAATTTAAATGCGAGGATACCGTTGAATAATACCCTGGAAAATCCACTTTTTGCCCTAAAAAACCCCACATTTTTACAATGAAAACTCTCCAGTTTAATGCATTAAAACTTAATTTTCCCCCAATCGCTAATCCATTTTGAGTGCACCATTGGAAAGATGAGATTTTAAGTGAGGGTTACCCATAGACGACCCACCGAAGGAAAAATTACTAAAGTAGAGACACCCGATAGAAAAACGCCCGATTTTTGGAAAATCTTAAAATGTGCAATTAGGTCTCGTTTTGTACGCATTAAACCAGCTCACAAAATTTTGATTGTGCATTGGTGAGACTAGAAATTTAACGCACTTTCCAATGGTATTATTACATTTGAATTTATTTGACGGATTTTGTAAGTTATGGCCATGTTAATGAACCAAGGTAGAAACCACGAAAATACCTTAAATATGGAAAAAGTGACATTTAGTGTGGATTAAAAAAGTCTAAGAGTCACTTTTTGTTGCAAATGTGTGCATAATTATTATATTATAAAACATATATTACGTTTGTTTTTTAAGCGCATTCTCTAAAACGACTAGTGAACTTACCTCTCTCCCGAAAGACTGCGTTCAGTCTTCTAATAGCTCCCAGAGTCCTGGTGATGCTGATCCTACCTCCTTTCCGTGTTTAACGGAAAACTTGTAATTTCGTTCACGATTTCAGCCTCTTGGATACCAATTTAATTGCCAGATTGTAATGTGTTCAAAACTTGTTTGGTAATGTTTTCCATAAACATTGGAGTGCTAGATTGTTGAGACGCCAACTGTGTGGATAAATAAACTGCTGAACCATTCCAGAGGATTCCTTGTTGGAGGGACTGCATGCAAAAGTTACTCAAGAATGCAACAACTAATAGACTACTGAAGATTAGATCGGAAGTTAGCTAAGGCATGACCATTATCTGTTCTTTCCAAAAACTGTATGCAATTAATTTGCCCTCAAAATGTGTAAAGCTAGTACACGAATTGGACGAAAACTCAAATCCACATTGATTTCCTCTTTTTCAGAGAGTTGCTAGATATACAGAAATCAAGTACCTAGTTAGTTTCTACGAATACTTTTCTACATTTTGGAGATCTCTTCTTTAGAAAAGTGAGTTGCAATGGCAAATGCTCCTATTCAAGATAACTATCCCATCATCAGGATGAACCTCAAAAATTTCTCAATCTCATCCAACTATCATTTCCCACTTACTCTCGAATACATACCTATCTAAAATTCCTCCTTTAGATAGAATCTGGAGGGCTGACTGTGGATGTTCCACAGTGATAGTGGTCTAGAAGCACTTTCTTGCTGTTCAAACACTGCGAAAATACACAACACTAATACTATTTTCTTTTTTGGCAACCGGAGTGACGAATAGATTCATTTCATCAAAAGGGACTAGGGAACTACAGAATGAACTAGAGTATTCAAAAGACGGATGTACTAGATAAATTTATCATTTTTATAATCGATTTTTGACCATTGTAATACCGAAGGAAACACAAATTAACGATAAGATTTTTTTTTAATGTTGAACTTATTACAAAGAATGTAGTAATGTATGTTCCAGCCATCGATTACTGTAATACATTCCAAGCCAGCAAAGTGAAAGTGGAAATACCGTGTACAGTAAAACAATTAGACATTGCCAACCTACCAAAAAAGAGATGAATGTGCCGGCAAACGAAAAAAAAAAAACCTTCAGTTCATTAAGTTACAAGAAACGTTTCATTGTAGATACTGACAAAACGAAAATATGCAGAAGACTGTATGTTTCTAATATGTATAGGCTTTAGGTTCTTAGTTTTCTTTGGTTATAACTGGCACTCATTTAACAGTGTTGCAATTATATCGTAATGAGTATAACAAACAGGAAGAAATACAAAATTTGAACAATGGGGGGCTTGTACGGTTGGAAGATCATGATGAAGAGTTTCAGGATTTCGTCCATTCTTACTTTCTTGGCACCACTGAATTGAATCAGAACAAGTGTAAGACTATCAGATAAGTTTCAGTCTGCTTACACTTATCTCAAGTCATATGCTCTCATTCCACCCTTATTGTGCTCAAACAAGGCGGAATGTTGAGCGACAAATTGACAGTTGTCAGGGCATCAACAATTCTAGAGTCCAACACGTGCAAGTTCCCCAAGGTTATTTTAGAATACACAACTTGTGATAGTATCCTGAGCAATATGAAACTAATTCAAATAAGAGAATTGCAATATCAAAATACATAAACAAAATCGAGTTGCAATAAAAGATTGAGTTGGAAATTGCAAAATGAACCCTGAAAAAAAAAGAACATACATGTATCATGTTTAAACATTTATAATGTAGGGATACTCAAAAATCTTCACTCGACCGAAAAACTTAGAAAAACTATACCAATAATGAGGAACGGACTATCTAATTGAGGAAACTCTTTGGAAAATCAAATCATACATTTTTGTAAGTGGTATATGAGATTTAAGATCACACTAAACCGACAATAGTCTGTATTAAAACAAACCAATGAAAAGAGCTTTGATTATCATAACAGTAACTCAAGAATTGTTAACTTGTGAATATGCAGCCTTCCTGATGTAACAAATATCAAATGCCTCATACACAGCTTTCTGTGGGTACAAAGCCATAAAATTATAATCAGTTCCCCACAAAACAAGATTCATTTCTGCTCCGCATTAGTCTGCAATTTATCTTGGATGAATATTTTAAAAATATCCTCATCTCCACAAATAAGCTTACAAAAACAATTTCAAACTAGAAACTTAATATAATTCTGAATTAAACTGAAACTGAATAAAATAATACTAGAATTATGTCTCATTTTCTTTCATAGCAATAAGCAGAGGATGTATCACATAAGGCATTCCCAATTATTATGAGTAGAAAATGGAAAATCTACCCTGGACTAGATATGAGTCTGTTAGTGTGCCGAATTAGGGGATTCAGTATGCACTGAGCGAATAGGCTTACGCCGTTGATTAACAGGGATTTGAGGAGCGGGGGTAAGTACAGGGGCCGGAGTAGGATTATTTGATGCTCCGCGGTTAGTTGGCCTAGATGTGGGTAATGATGGCATGTTGGGTAGAAGTTTATCAGGCAAGTCCCTCAAAAGGGGTAATTTAGGAGGCAAATGTACAATGCAGTCGTCTGGTTGTTCTCCCAACGTTGAAAGCATTAAATGCCTCACAAACATACTTTTTTCGGCTCTTTCTTGCTCAATTTCTTCGAGCTCCGGTTCACTCAAATGGTTCTCCAAGTATCTGAAACGAATCAATATACCTCATCAAAAATAGAGCTCCCAGCCAAAGTTTCAGGAACAAAGGACCATCCCAGATGCAGTGAAGGTATGTTGAAGATTAATCAACTAGTTTTGGAGATCACATGTAAGACGTAATTTCAAATTTTTGTGTGATCTGAGAGAGCAATTTGAAAATACATTCCCAATAATCACACCTTAAAACCGATTCCTCAATCCACTTTTTCCCAGGAGATTCATATTAAACCTGTAAAAAACTTTGAAAAACCCCTGATAGAACCCAATAAGCGACAAGAAGAAAAGTTTGTACATAATTTAAAAACAAAAATCCACACTCATGTAGCATGACTATACGAGCGAATTTTTGAAGAAATAACTGGTTTTATGTAAAATGTCTCCATTTCACGGCTTTTATAATAAATTCTGTCTCCTTTTTTTGCCGAGTAACACCTTAGTTGATCGAATTTGCAACGCTGAACACGATGGTGAATACAGAATTGCAATATCTCATTCCGTTATCTGATTAGAGCAGTTGAACTGTAAAGAACATTTCAACAACCACGTTTCTTCATCGCCCCGCGTTTGGATCTTCTACTTATAGACACAAGATCTGCTGATGCAGCATCCAGTGGGGTTTGGGCATGTAACTCCTTCCAGTTATAGAAAGTTTTCTCTCAAAAATTTAAAATTTGAATTTGAAGGTATGAAGCTGTTTGAACGAGAAGCTGTACAAATTGAATAAAAATGTAATACAATTGCAATCAAATACAATGGAATGATGTAACTTAGAGCCGAATATACAAAACTCTGCAAATTCTTGACACAACGGTTCATTATCTTCTTTGTACAGATCACCCTTCTGTCTAGATCACTAGGTCTAAATGTCTAGATCCTAAATGTTAGATTAATAATTAATCTAACATTTAGGATCTAGACATCATTATAATTATTGATAATAATTATTATTATTATCAATTATCACTAATTATTAACAATTTTATCAATTACCTAGTGAAAATTATTATAATTTATTGTTAGGTATTAATAATTCGTATTTATTATTAATAATAATTATTATTAATTATGATTAATTAATACGATATAATTCTGGGGTTTTTAATACTACGTCGGTAATAATAATTATTAATTATTATTAGAAAAATTATTTTTCTATAAAAGAAGTACCTACCAACAAACATTCGAAATTACCTTCATTTCCGTAGCACGAAACGCACCTCAGAACAACAAACTCGACATCACTTAAGCCATATGATGTTCCAAAGAGCTTCTTAGTATGAAAATGGACCTGTATTTCAATAGTTTGATACACGATCGTGTTTTGAGGCACAATCTTTGAGCCGTCATTGTGAACGAACGGCTGGTCGTACACAGCTGCGGATGGTCTTAAAAAAATTCTACGGAACAAACTCTATCTAAATATGAAATAAAAAACATACCGTTTGATGGGAATTTTTCGAGATATGGAATTTTCAAAATTTCAAAATTCGTTTTGAACCCCTTCCCCTTGACCTAGGGTTATGAAAAGTTTCGAGGACCATTGTGGGGCTGGTCCAAACCCAGAAACCAAATTTCGTAATTTTAACTCAACGCTAACTGGGCAAAGTGGCGCGGACGGCGGACGGCGTACGGCGGACGGACGGATTTTTTTTTATTCGATTTTCTGAATCTACGTATCTTGAAACGTAAACCAACAAATTTTGAGGGGGGGTTAAAATTTTTTTTTCTTTGGGCGATTCCAATGGTTCATTATCGAAGATAATAAACCAAAAATTCAAAATTCTGAGAAATTAGGAGTTGGGAGGTTATCATTATAAGGCGACGATATAGCACTAACGTCCAGAAACTGGGAACAAAATATTGGGTTGCGGAAAGATCTCAGGTGGTAAGTATAAGACGACAATGTTGAGGTATGAGGGGGCTGCGAGGAGTTGGAGGTATAATATGAGGTAAGATGAAGTACAAGATGAGGGGGCTGCAAGGTGTTGGACGCTCCTCAACTTAATTTCCAGTTTGGGATTTCGGTTAAGATCCCATGAGACTTCAACATGTTTGATTAGGGAAGGACTATGAGAGGTGTCTATTGGACAGGTCTTTATTATTTAATATTCTATGGTGCAATTACCGGGGGAAATAAAAATATTCCGCTCAGTTTTCTATGTTGCCAGGTCGAGTGATTTCAATTTGGTCTTCGAAGGGAAAAACGAAAATATAACGTCTAGTCCCTTTCGTGAATTCGATGTGGTTGGCTTTAATGTCTAATTTGACCAGGTCGCAGTGACCGTTCAAACCTTTATTTGGAATTTCTTTTTTGCACTGGTGTTCTCCAGCTAGCTGAAGTTTGTTGCAACGGAAATGATTGGTTAGGTAGTCCAATTTCACACTTTTTGTTAAGAAATCTGGCATCAAGAAATTGATTTTGGCAAGTTGAGCTGAAGGTATTATCGTGACGTAATTCCCTTCGTGAACCGTCGGGACTGACTGTGGCAGAAATAGTTTTGTTTATTTGACAGAAAACGGGCTGTTCCCCAATACAAATGTTTATTACATTAAGTTACTACATATTCCATATATTCCAAAAGAAGAAACAATAGTACGTATAATAGATGTAATGAGGAAGAAAGATCAAAGTGAAGGCTTGAGAATTAGATGGGGAGGAATTTTATGGTTAACCCTGCTTGGGACCTGAAGGATCGGAGGGAGCTATGGAAAAAAACCCACCTCGGATGATAAGGCAAGCAAGAGGTTCGCCAACCGTGGGAGCCGATTAAGAGGCTGGTGGTACAAATAGTTGGTAGGGGCGAACTGAACGTGGAATAATGGTGAATGACGGGAGTTGTAGGGGGGTGTGTTGAGGGAGATGCGAGAAATGAGTGATGATTAGTAATTCAAACAGGAAAATAATGTCTACTCTGACCCTACGTTCCTCCAAGCTCTCAAGATAATCAGGGTTCGTGCCGATTTTCAATTTTCAATTTCCCTGACTTTTCCCTGATTTCCAGCCCAAAAATTTCGATTTTTCCCTGACTTTTCACAACGTTTCAGGATCCTTTAAACAGTAACGTTTTGCATGAATCGAAAATTTTAGATGCGCAAATGAAGAAAAACAATATAAGGAACAAGTTTTTTTATTCATAAAAAAACGAAGTTTACTTAAAACAAAGTAAGAGATAGAATCACAAGATAAAACACATAAAAGTTTTGAGTACGTGGTTTACATAAACCATACCTTACAAAGGTAAAGGGGTTTTCGACGCGTATCATGGATTTTTCGCAATTCTGCACCCGATTTGAGATTTTTCCCTGACCAAAATCCAATATCCCTGACTTTTCCATGACTTCCAGTGCCCATTTATATTTCCCTGACTTTTCCATGACTTCCCTGACTTCCCTGACCGGCACGAACCCTGTAATAGGTGGCCGTCAGTGGACCCAGAAAGGGTCTCTCCCTACAACGGCTCTTGAAAGCTGCATAACGCAGGAAGCACCTCTGTACTCTCTCGAGTTCAACTTTATGAACTGAGTAGAATGGGGACCATATAGTGGAGGAATACACGTGGATAGGACGGACAATTGACTTGTACAGAAGGGAGATTTAGGCTTAATTAAAATTAAGGAGCTTACTCAACGATTCCAGTTCTCAATAGAGTTGGGTGGTTTTCAACCAGGGTAACCAAACTGGAGTTATTGGTGACTGGATATCAGAACAGCAAGCCAATAGCACAGGTCCGACTACATTTCCCTATTCCTTTTAAATAATGTTTAATTCCGTTTATCATATTAACGCACCCCAGATTGATTTATTTTCATTTTTTTCTTCAATAGAAAGATTGCAGTTTATTCATACAATACCAATACGAGTACATATTGGCGGTGAAGAAGAGAAACATCGTATCTCCAAGTTTTGCGAAAATGAGTTTTCTACTGCTACCTACCTACTATAAGCTACGCCGACTTTAGCGATTGCAGCGGTGAATAAGTGAGTTTAAGTATGAAACAGAAAATATAACGGTTTGAATGAGGAGGGAGGGGGTTTTTACAAGTTCTACACTCTGTGGTGTAATATATATTTTGGCTTGAACGACCTCTCCAGGAATTATTTGATTTGATCATCATTCCTGCACAACCAGTGGAAGAAAACAAAATTGGTAATCATTTGTCATCTAACCTCTACTGAACTGCAAATAGTTACCTAGATAACCATGGTTTTACTCTACATTTTTCATGCAAGCTGCAGTTGAGATGAAACTCATCATATGTTTCTTACCTAGATAACATTAGCTGTGAGGGGCACTGAGAAGATAAATCCTGGTTAGCAGCGCCTGATGAGAGACCCAGAGCTGTTGTACTGCCAACAGGGGCAATAACTTGTTGAGTTCCAGTGGGACGACGAGGCATTCTCTCCAGTTGTTGCCTAGCCGCCTGTTTTCAAAAAACAATTGAACATAATAGAACTGATTCAATCAAAAGCAAGATAATGTTTGCACTAGTAGATTGCACAGGACGAATTTCTAAAATTAACGAAAGATCATAAAGTTCTTATTACATAAACGGTTCCCTTCTTTCTATTCATACAAAACGTATCACAGAACAAGAATCTCAATATCACAAAAACATATTTTGTTTGTACCGGCTGTTCCTAAGCTGAAAATTGGCCTGAAGTTTCAAAGTTTGATTCACATGCTCACGTTGATTACTTTTTTGGGTTCTATCTAAGTTCCACCCAGATAGACAGGGGTAGTGGCAAACCCATCGTTGTACACACGGATTTTTGTAATTCGACTCTCAGATTCCACATATCTTGAAACCCACCAACAAAAATGTCATGTATTACCAAACCTAGTTACATCCCAAAACCACACCCATAAATTAAATTGTTTGTTGCTGTACCATAAATAATTCATTGCACGCCTCAGAATGGACGAAAGTTGTTTTAAATCAGATCAGATTTTCATGAGTTACCAGCGTGTTGGATACACACAAGATTCAACGTTACAATAATTAGGCCTGACCACCCAAGAAAACTTGGTCCATATCACAAGTTGGGAATGTATGATATGATACAGGAGAAGATATGGTTTTGTTGGATATATCGTATCAAGAATCACATGTTCCATTCAATTAGGCATTTCTCAATCACCACAACTACGATTTTCAGGCGAAAATCATATGTAAACATCTGACTATTGATTCTGCTTCTTGAAGAAAAAAATAATTCCTCACCCTCACTTGTTGCCTTTCCAACTGCAGTTGCATCTGTAGATGCTGCAATTGTGATGGATTAGCTGTTTGGTTTCTCCGTACCCCTGACAGCTGAGAAAGCAACTCAGCAATCGGATCAACGTTTTCTCGAGATGACGGGCTTATGGAAGCAAGAGCCCCAGATGAGCTGAAATTGTAAATTTAAAATCACAGTTAAAAAATCTAACATGGATTACTACCACTTGGTGAGTAATACGACCTCAAGGAGTCTACAAAATGTGTTAAAAACCACGTGAGCTACGTGTTAACCAAAATAAGCAAAAATTTCACTATGTCAACTTGTAAATAATAATAAACACTACCAAAATCAACATGATTACCAAAGTTGAAGAGCGGGGGTTTTGCGGGCGCCCCCATCTGACAATTTGCCTGTTTCTCGGTTGGCCATTGGGTGGACCAATGGATCCACTCAGTCACAAGGCAGTGGCGAATGAATCTATTGATATATTCTACTTTAAATGAACTAAAATCCTAGGTGTTAGGTTGACCATCCTCAAATACTAGTAAACCAAGTTGGGAGATGTAAGAGGACTGCATCACCAGAATCATCTCAGCAAAAAATTCTCATTTCACTCTTGGCTTCTCATTGCCCCACCCTCTTGACTGGAGGGGGATGTTTAGAACCCAATAACTAGTGGGAACCAAGTGTCAGGGAAGTCATCATTCCAAGAAGTAATCACGTTTTTGGTGAAATTAAAAGAACTGGTTTATTCGGCTATTGGGCACTATCATCTTCAAACACTGCCTCAAGAAGAACTTGACCTACGTGTTAACCAAAATAAGCAAAACTGGTCACTATGTCAACTTGTAAAGAATAATAAGTGTCATAGTCAAGGATTTTATACACCAGTGTGAAAGAGTCAGTTTTGTTTTCATCCAAATGCAAATAGATCAGTTTGTTCTCTGACAAGAACCAAATATGAAACACTGACTTGGCAGTCAAAAAAGATAGCTTACCTGAAGTGCATGTTAGAACGTCTGGCTCGAGATGACATTGACCTGGTTGCTGGAGCAGGTATACTGCGGTGAACGCCTACACTGTGTCGGTTCTGAGGTTCATCGTATGTTTCGTTAAGGAAACTGAGTGTAATATTATGTCATGATAATAAATTATGTAGAGTACAAAAATTCGATTGCAACAACAATTTATAACTCAGGAACTGATTACAATGAAAATCAATATTCAAAATTGATCACATTCATCAGATTGGTGATAATCAGGAATTGGATAATAGCAAGAATGAATTCGAATGTAAAACTTGGTGTGATATGTAACCTCTTCCTGTTTATTGGTTTACTCCATTTTCAGCATCATTGCATTTTCAAGTGGTAGGTAGAAACAGCAGATGGTGAGTGCATGAAAATGCTTTGATGGGGGGGCCAACAATTGGGTTTCAAGAAATGGATGGGACTAATTGATTGATGAATAGGAGGAAGCTGAAACAACATAACAAATCTTACATCTTGATGGGCAAACAAACCCAATGTGCAATGAGCAATCGAGAGATGACTGTTCATTTCCTTAAGCAGCTCAATTTGACACCAAGATTTTCCTATCAAGCAAGGCATGGGCTTTGAAATCACAATTTAATCGCCAGGACAAGGGTGCAGCCATGACTGCAGATGATTTGTAGAATTATCAAAACAGGGAAGTGAACATTAGATGAATCCATCACAAGCAACTTCATCTTTACATTCCTCATAATTCTTATATTTAGCTTGAAAAGGATATAAGAAACGATATCAGGTCTCTTGAAGGGTTCCTATGTTCCATAGCCAGATGCCCAGCAAAATCATCAGTTACCAAATTGGGTTCGCCAACTGGGAAGGCAGCACAAATTGGGCAAACCTTAAAATGATCATCAAACCACATAAAATATAATAAACACATATGGCGAATACAGGGCATGAAAAATGGGTGCATAATTCATCATGGAAGAGAGGGAGAGTTACCAAATCTTTATTCTTCTGCATTATTGACGCCATTTATAAATAGTCATTGTACGAATGCAATCGTCTCAAAATTATCTCAACATATGTCTGTGATTTGATTAAAAATAATAATTCACATAATATGAGAAATTACGATATTGTTATCAATACAATCTGAATTGAGTACATATTCTTCCAAATCCTTGTTCTACTATTCCGCTTTCTCTCATGAAACTAATTATTTTTTTGTATACATCCCCATCTCTTGACCCAACAATACTAGTGTTTTTCAACAGGCATTCGAGCAATTTACTAATTTTATTGAAATACTGAGTTCTATTACAACAGTACTCCAGGCATTTCATAAATGTTCCGATGATTGGGTTGGCTCCCCACATTTGGCCAGAGTTTGCTATTCCAATTCTATGTTTGTAATCTTAATTCCAATTCTATGTTTTCAATCTTAATCGAATTATTTCAACTATATATGGTCTGTCTATTCCGCGTAGTTCAAAGCAAGGAATCCTCCGCAATTTAGGCTGAAGGGTTTTTAAAACTGGCCTTTTTCAAAGATGTATTTTCTTGTTGCAATACATTCCAATATCAATTTTGATCTCGGGATAAAAATCTTCTTTCTTGTAATATATCGACAGTGAATCTGCAAAACCTCGTAAGTTTTATTTGAAAATGAAGTTTTGAGCTAGTCAGGTAAACGCATAAAACCCGTAATGTAATAGAATACTAGGTGCTATGAACTTTTATCGACGCTTTCTTGGCTTCAGTTTTAAACCTTGACAATTCGGAATTTCAAGCAGAATAAAGGTGATTTTTCTCGTATTTTCGCCTCCAGTAAAATTTTACTTTTCGTTAAAATACGAGGTCAATTGTCGTTAGTTTTGTAATCAATTGATGGAGCAATTACGAGCGTTTTATGGACAGATTACATTTCCCCAATGTGGACAAATCCATAAAATAATAGAATAAAACTCACTACTACTACGGGGCTGGATACCAATTTTCACTGGTTAGTAATAAGATATTCATGAAATAGTTAAAATTTGGCTATTGATTGTTTTCAATTCGAGTAACTGGTCTGCATGAATTTGTTATTATCAGCACACAGGCATACCTCCAGATTCAGCAAGCAATACATCTGTAAAGGTAAATATGAGTAGCCCACTCGAGGTAGATTAATTTATATTGAACTCGAAATACATTCGTGACTGACGTTTCCCTAGCCTGACTATAGATAGAATATACTACCATAGTGGATCAATGAATCGAAATCTAAGGGGAGATTTTTTCAGCACGTCTCTCGATGACGATTATGGAGAACATTTCCATTTTTGCAAGTGGACAAGAGCGACAATAGCAAAATTACTAGGAAAACATGAAATTATACTTGATTTATAAGAAAATGAACGTTTGAAACACTTACAACTTCGTGAGATAAGTCTGAGTGCTCTGATGTGACATGATCATGGAGAGTAGCTTCTGTAAACCCTAATTTACCACAAAATGGGCACGTAAACGATTGTGGTTGATCTCCAGTCATCGCCTCGCCTCCATAGTAAAGATCTGGAAAACACATGAATGGAAGAGTTACATTGGCCATAGACGACAGTCCTTGAGTACTTCAAGAAATATGCAAGGCGACTTATAGTCCCCCACATAGTGCACCACGTTAATTTCCTTGCTCATATTTCAATGGTATGGAGGCTAGTGCTATGGGATGCATCTAAGAGTGCCAGATCATGACAGATTTTGAAAGATCTTGTCAACATGGAATACCTATATTATTTGGTCATTGTAATTCTTGCATAGGTCAAAATTTTGTTCTTGAACAAAACACTTTTTTTAGCAGGAAAAGTTACCAAAATATCTACTTGGATTTCATAGGTTTGTGTTTTTTGAGAGATGTGAGGAGGTAGGTTCTAGAGGCCATTTTGGAAAAAATACTGAAAATGTGCTAAAAACTAAATTGTCAGTGTATGTTCGAAAGTTTCTACTTGAATAATGCTATTTTTGGCCATGTTCGTTGCCCAATCTTATACTCGAGTTTCAGACATAAACCTGAAAGCATTTATAACTGTATAACAGAGTTCCTCCTGCTCTTGCTATATTTTTCCTGCTGATTGTAATGATTTTCTTTTATCTAGGTTGGGTAAAGAAAGTGAGAACAAGCCCATTCCTTAATTTTTAAAGTGAATACAAAGCTCAGTATGGCAAGTACTACTAAATACCACTTTGTAGGCCAGAGGTACTATTTCTGGAGCTAACAACGGTACCAATTTAACATCTATACTTAAGACTTCAACAAAAAACTAAACATCAATACAGTGTACTGAACTCACCATAATCTGATCTGGTCAGGATGCACTGCATTGGATGCTCAGTAGTGTGTCTAGTAGTGGTAGAACCAGCTTCGTAGCACACGGAACATAGATCATAGTCATAACAGATCAGGCACTTGTAGCGCTTACCCCTAAAATTGCCCTTCAGGCACGAATCACAGCTAACACCTGCAACAAAGAATTTTCGTTGAATTTATTTAAATGGAAAAGGGCCAAAATGTTTCTCAGGACAATATAAAGCCTTGAAAATTATCAACAATATCGCCTGTAATATTGAAAAATCCACAGTCATGCAGCATGACTATAAGAGCAAATTTTCGAAGAAATAATTGGTTTTATGTAAAATGTCTCCATTAAAGAACATGATGTCCATACCTCTGGATGATAGCTCTCAAGTATCAACCACATTTCTTCATCTTCAAAGTGCTCCAGTTTGAGAACGAAATAAGGTATCGCAATTCTGACTTCACCATCTTATTCAGAGTCTAAAAACCTTTACAATGAGGTGTCACTTGACAGACCGTTTCATTTTTGGAATTTATGGCTTTTTTTGGGTGAACCCCTCCCAACACACCAAAATCCCCCACGGCTTTTGGACATTTCAACTCTAAACATGACGGTGAAGTCAGAATTAGATAGAGCAGACTCAACATGAAGATCATATTAAGTATCAACCACGTTTCTTCATATTCAAAGTGCTCCCGTTTGAGAACGGAATAAGATATCGCAATTCGGATTATGTCCAGCATAGCTACATTTTCTTCGAAAATTCGCTAAAAAGGGAAGATTAATAACGGGAACAGATTTGAACGAGATCACTCGGTTTAATGACTGTAACTTGACAACAAGGAGCTGGAGGTTACAATCCCAGGTGAATTGTCGGAACTGAAATTACCTTGAAAAGCTGGTAAAGCTACATCACCTAGGATATGAGATCGATGCAGACCTCCCTCTACGTAATTCATTTCACAGCTCTGAACCTTCCCGGTCCACATGTTGCTGGGAACCTCATATTTCCCTTTGTCTCGTGTACTCCTTTGACATGACCGAACTTTTGTACATTTGGTAGGCCAAAGAGTTAGACTCAATCATCTTAACTCAGACGCTCTTGGCACCGATTAAAATTTAGGATACTAACAACTTAAGACAACTTTAACAATAAAGTTGGCCGTAATTCCACTACAAACTGGGACCACAAATGTACATAGCTGAGTAAGGGATTATTAATCTATAATGTAATCTGTCAGGGTGACCTCAAACACTTTCCAAAAATAGCGATTATTTATTTTATCCGCTTATTTATTCAAACGGTTGAATCAAGTTGAATAGTTGAAGTTTAATCTGAATCCTCAGCCAAGAAGGATAATGAGTACACTTGTTATGAGTTTAGGTTAGATTAACATGAAGAGCTCAAGTTTCAGGATGACGCAACCATGGGAGGTGGCACAGTCGTTTCAGTATGGACCTTCTAAAGAAAAGAATGGGTTTCGACTAAATCTAAAGGCTGCAGGTTAGTGTGTATATATATATATTTTTTTTAGGGCAAGCAAATGTGTGTTTTCTAGAAAAATAAGAGCAATGGTGCTGACAAGTCTAAGGCACTTCTTTATTCGAGCCTGGTTGGCCCAATGCGAATTCCATTTTGAAGTCTACCTCGGTAGTATGTTTCGATTTTATATAACTGCTAAAGGAAATTATTAGAGAGTTTTCAAAGAGTTTTTGACAATGGTTGAAAATCAAATGGGGAAGTACCATTAAGAATTTGGAAACAGGTAGGTAATAGGACAGGGAACATGGCACGTAATGTGAGAACTGCTTGAACTCTTGTGAAATTTCTCATCAGCTCACTTTTCCTTACAGGTGAAAATGAAATGGTGCAACAGTGAGATCGCAACGAACTGTCGTTGTGATGGTGAAATTGTTGAAGATGACAGCTGTATGTGGGGTGGGGCATCAAATACTGCAACCTACAAGTCTTGTACAATCGATCTCGATCCGATGCAATTCTAATTGAACACCAGAAGACATTACAGGGTGCACAGATAATGTGTTAAGACGGTTGAGAACATTTAAAGTACTTTCAAGTACATTGGCAGGAGGATTCAAGTACATTTTTCTGTGTAAATAAATGCCGCAGGAATCTCCAGTGTACAGTTCTGTCCGCTGTGATGTATTGTGGAGGGACTTCTTAAAGTAACGTTGAGCTCAATGCAAAATATCAATACTCAATTAAGTACTTAACATTTGGAAAAGCAAGTTTCAGAAAATGGTCAAGGACATTTCAAGTACTGTACTTGATTCAAGTACAGGTTTTGGCACCCAAGCACCTGTACATACCCTTCATTAGGACAGGGAAAGTGGAACTAGCTCATGCATGTGTTATATCGAGTATATCGACGTTCGAGAAACAATGCCGAAGTGAGAATTTTACAGGAAGAGGGAAAAACTGAATCAAAATACTGTATCAAGGAATCGTTTGGCTAAAACTAATTATTATAATAACTGGAGTGAACCCCAAAGCATACCGAATGTAAACTAGATGAATGAGGCGATTCACGCGAGGGAGCTCCGCACATTGATACCAAAATCTCGTTTTCCAAACAAATGGGAAATAGGTGGTATTGTTTCTCGAACGTCGATATCCAAAAACACAAGGTTTGAAGCTAAAATCAAATCTTACAACTTCATCAGGTTCTGTACCTTGACAAAAAGGTGGAATCATTTCCAAGCAATAGATTCATGGAATATCGACGGCCCCGCTGCAAATGCCTGTATGTTCAGAAACAAAAAAAGTCCAGGAAACTCTGAAAACTGTTCTCCGACAGTAACTGTAACAAACCCACAGATTACTACAAACATCCATTGAGGAGAAATGAAGCGATTTAGCTCGATTCTGTTCCTATTAGCGTGTGCAGAAGGCCCGACTTTACCAGTGAAAGTCAAAACCTTAATTTCGGAAAAAAAGTGTTCTTGCAGTATTTTGCAGCGGGGCTATCGATATGATAACTGACGTCTTTCAAAGTAATAGATATCAGAGTGGTATTTCCTAAAGTTTCTACCTATGCCGTGAGCTGAGATGTGCCTAGCTAAGCCATACACACATGAGATCAACATGGATCAACTCTGTTCCATAAGTGTTGTCAAGATACGGGTATCCAGACAACCTGGTTAATGGTTAATCGCATCCCTAGAGTTGATGTAACATTTCTCAGGAGATATGTAGGGTACAATTGTGCATTATTACGTTAAGCGTATTGATCACTATTCTGTATACTCCCAGTCCGTCCATCAGCCGAATATCCCAAATTCACCCTTTCAGACATGAGTGATTCACTACATGTCTATTCTTACATGTAACAGGGATATGTAATCTACCTCTTTTCACGAGACCCATCGTCCAGGTTGTGAGGTCTGTTAGGAAGTTGGGGAATGGTTTTTTGCCAAGATACCATATGCTTCAACAAGGGAGTAGTGGAGAGAATGCCGAACACTAGATACGCGAAAGAGCAACGAAATGGAGATGCACGGTTCAGTATGATCTTGCGTAGGGATCCAGAGAAACTTATCACCAAGGATATCCAATTAAATTGTAGTAACTGACTGTATCACTCATATCACGTAAAGGTCATGAAGGAACCTTCGTTCATGAGGAACTGTCGTTTTCAGTCACTAACGAATTGAATGAACTCAGAAGAAACCAAAGCCACGTGAGGATAGCAGTAAATCGTACGAACTTAGATTACGTCGTAGCTTTGTCAAGTATAAAGTCCTCCCGGTATTACCTGTCCGAATGCAGCGTGGAATAAATTTACAAATACCAGTCCTACAGTTACATGAAATGACAGTGTTTGAGATCAAATAACAGGTATATCACGATAGAAAGTTGGTAGCGACCTCCTTGGAAACTAGAAAGAAAACACAAAATCGACAATGATCAACAGTCGAGAAGAACGGAAGAGAGAAGAAAGGAACCACCGCGTGAGCCTTAAGGTAGTCAGCAGAAATTACAACTTCACCACGAATAGCAGCATGCTGATACGTTGTGTCTGAAGTTCGATAGTAACACCAAACATTCTTTCAAACTGTGCTGTAATCCAAATGGGGGAGATAAAGGTTAGGATACTGTGTGATCCTTTGGAAACAATAAGAGCTTTCCACGAAGCAGCCTGCCTACGGGCTTTCATTAGAGTTCAACAAGCTAATAGTAAATGAACAGCTGTAACGAAATGTCACTCATATTATGTTGATAGATGAACATAGAAGCTAAAAATACGATCGTGTTGGTAATCCTTTCCACCTTACCTTCGTGACGTGACATTATAGAAAGAATCGTTGATAAGTATCAAAACTCAGCGAAATTTCTTATTGTTGACGATTCTACCGACCCAACCTCTAGGCAACTATAATGCACTGAATATGATCAACACTTTGAAACTAACTACATTGTCCTATGAGAAACATAATTCACAAAGTAAATTCGGAAAACAACTAACTACGGGCAATTTCAATTCACTACTTCTTCATCGCACAGTGTTGTCTTGAAGGTGGGTTCCAACTCCTCGGAAAAGTCTAAACCACAACTACTGAAAATCAGTGCAGATGAAGCAGAATTGATTTTAATATTCATAATAATGTATACAATCAATATAATAATCTAGTTTAGCGGTAAATTTGCAGTGTACATAAATTTTTATGATGAGCCACAGGACCGTGGATACTAAGCCGTGGATACTTTCAAAGTCGTCTGCAGGTGTGGAACGGTCGTACGAAACCCCCGTCGAGTTTTGTCGGTTGCAGTTCCGAACGGTTCCGGTAGCGGTGAGGGGGGGGGGGGGCAGATTCTTAAGCAAGAGCTTGTACAATTAAGGTTTTTACAATTTTGTTACATTTAATGTAACAGCCTAAAATCACTTATCGTTAAAAAAAAGTTTTTAGCGGATTTCCAAACAAAGGATGCTATTGTTCTTGGTCCAAAATTGTTAAAACTCGAATTTCCAAAAACTGTTTATACCAAAATCATACGTATATATATATCATTCCAGACGATAACGCTCGATAAAATTGAGATAAAAAGTTCGAATTTAAACAACAAATTTGTCTTGGCAATCAGTTCGTAGATGACCAGAATCCGGTTTAGGGCGAAGTCAGAATTGCGATACCTTCTGGAGCACTTTGAAGATGAAGAAATGTGGTTGATACTTGAGATGTTCTCCATGGACATCATGTTCTTCGAAAATACGCTCTTATAGCTATGCTGCATGACTGGATTTTTGGTAATTGAAATTCTCAAGTGGACCTACAATCTATTCCAAGTCTCCTCTGGAGGAAACCAAGTGTGAACGTGGTGACCTTTATGAACAATTTCTGTCAGTTCAGTAACTGACGTAGGGACGTTCCGATACTACCGATATGAGTAGGTATCGATACTTTTGTTTCGATACTATTGGTATCGTTTCATCCGATATTATACTCATATCGAAAGAAAATCCGCAGTATCGAATGAGTACTTCCTTTCTCGATTATCACTATGTTAAATTTTCGTAAGTTCTATTGTTCAACAATATTGAACATTGAATATTGACTGAGTACTCGTACAAACTACGAATAGAGAAGTAGTAACTTGCTTCACAAGACGCAACACCTACGGTTGGTGGTGATGGTGTTTGGTGACAGAGAGTGCTTTGGTTAAATACATAAAAAATATTATTATTATCTTTGCATTTTGTATTACATCACAAACGTCCGGTTTTGGCTAAAAATGTTGCTTCTGAGTCCACCAAGGTATTTTAGCTTGTATCAATACCATGAAGGGACTTATTTGATACTACTCATATCGATAATTTTTTTTCAGTACTGTATCGATATCGATACCATTGATTTCATAGTGATTCGATACCAAATTCGACACCAGAACTGCTCATAGAACGAATTCAATGTGACTTGGGAGAACGAGTGAACGTAATGAACTGGTTCAAAAAACCTAAGAACTGAGTGACCATTTGAGATTCGAATCCGTATTGTCTAGAACTGAAAATCCTTACTTGTCTAAGAACTGAACTTGTCTCTCACACCTCTAATTTTCAGGCATTGTAATTACCTACTAAATGACAAACGGCGGTGACAGGATTCATGGCATATAGCGGGAATTCACTTCGTTCCGTTTTCGGCCGCGCAGCGCCACCGTCTCGTAACCCCCAAAAAATTGCGAAAAGCCACTACAGGTTACTTTAGTTGCTGTGGTGACATTCATGAAATCCATAACCAGTGTTGCCGGTTTCCCGTCAAATCTGTGTCAGATGATCAATCGCACTGATTGATCAAAAAATTGTTTTCCAACGATTTATAAATAGTGAGGAATTTTTTCCCGAATTTAAATGTAAAAGAGATTTTGTTTCAACGAATATTTCGCGTCTCCAGACCCCCCCACAAGACGCATTAAAATTCATTGTTGAATCTATTTTTGCACCTATCTACTCGTTTTTCACAAAGCTCATTCAAAAAAATCACTCTGTATTATTTTCAATAATTTTAATTCACGTGACGATTCATGTATGCTTATTGCTAAATATTTTGAATTTGGAGGTTCATCGCGCAATGCATATTGGGTAACCAACTTCTCTGAGATCAGAAAATGGCTGAACTGAGTGCGTGGTGCATTATGTAGCATTATGTTATACGTTTGATAAGCTCATTTTTCATGGAAAACTAATGTAACTTCTGTGATACCCCCACTTTATGAAGTACCTAACTTTGTACTAGTAATAGTTCTCGCCACTCGTTCTCACATTCTTACAAGTTCATTAAATTATTGACGTACCACTCGGATTTTCATCAATTTCCCGTTTTAGAGCTCAATTATTGTTTATTTTCGTTTTCGCACAACATATTTACATTTTGCAATATTATTACCGGTCCTAAGTTCGTATGGGACTAACTGTGAAAGCATTTAACGCGTGGTGATGTAGATTTCACGATCTGTGCTTGGAGCTAAGAAAATTATGCCTCAGGTATGTATTTACCATAGTTATGTACTATAATAGTACTTATTTATGTTCTTAGTGCTCGAAGATGTTTTCCCTTGGTCCAACTCGTTTATTGGGCTGGCACTACGTTGAAATCGTTATATCATATGTACAGCTTAATATCTGGATTTTCTGTAGTTTAGTAGGCGTAAATAGGTATTTTTGATTGTAGTAAGTGCTACCGTGAGTTCTGAAGTGTTTCTGTGGAGGTAGAAATCAATGTTAAGGGCCTGTGAGCAAATATGCATGTGCTACTTGGAGTTTCTCTTTTAAGACAATCTCTTTGTTTACATTTTTCTACGGGGTATATTTTATGAAGTATCGAGTGTTACAACGTACGAAGTACGTCAAATGGCGTGGGTAGATCTTGGGAACCACTGGGCCAAAAATAAACGAAATCGATGGGGTACCCATTTTTGCTAAACTTCATTGAAACCGAGACTTACGTGTTTTGCTGATCAAACCCATGTTGTTCCTAGTGATGCCCCTGAAGATCTGTAAAGCTTCAATTTGTCAAAGTTTATATATTCTCCACACAACTGCCAGCTGCAGGCATATGAGACACGCCCATGTTTCGTTCAATTTCATACAGACTTGGGGGACGAAAACATAGAATTTTCTCCTTAAGGTGAAGCCTCGATATCATCATCGCCCTGTAGTTCATAGAAGGGGCCTTGAGTTCGTAGGTTCAATCAATAATTTTATTATGAAATCGTTTTGAGAACTATCCTGCCACCACTACAACTCTGTGCCAAGAACATGGATCGTTTGATGATGGTTCTGTGGACAGGACTTCCTGTGTTTAGTGTTTACATTTATCCCACCAGACTGTTGTATTGTACATTTCCCCACTTATTCAGCTCTGCTCAATCTTTGCTTTCTTTCGACGCTGTTCATTTAGTCTCCAGCTGGTTTCATTTTCTCGATTCTTCTCCAGAAACTCTACTTGTAGGAACGTCAAGCTCTTCAGGTGTTTGGATGATTGTAACCTTTGCTGCCTTTATGTAACCTAATTCACAATGTACTAGTATTCAATTGAACGGATGAACAGCACCACTTACAAAGTAGGTTATAAATTGTCCCCATTGTTTGTTACAATAGTTCATTGAATAATGCAGTCAGCATAAGTGATGAAGAAATTGTGTTCACCAATGTTCCTTAATGGAATTATGGCCCCATTATTATTTATACTCCTAGACTGTTAGTATCATCAACCAACGGTTGCATTTTTTCAGTTAATTCAAGTTATACCATCGTCATGGTTTTTGCTTTCATGAACAGATAGTAATAATTGATAGGTCACTATGATGTTTTCTGTCTTCCATATATGAAGTCGTTCGTTTCATTTGTTTATCATTACATTGATACTGATGACACATTATTTATTCACAAAGTAGTACCTAATTGGCTTGCTTGTTTCATGGTAAATAGATGAACAACGCCATCCCATTCGGTGTTACAATCCTCCTTATGTTGAAGTTGGCCTCTATAAAGCACTTGGTGATGTTTTAAAGTGTGTATCCCAGTCTTGACTAGCTTAGTGATGTACTGTCTTTAATGGATAGTTGTGATATTTCTAGCAACAAGATGGCTCTGGGGAGGATACAGGCTCTGACAGTGACAAGGAGACAGGGAAACAGAATGCAAGTGAAAGCTCCTCTGACAGTGGATCTGGTTCAGACAGGTGAGCCTACTTTTTAATCTCATCATTGAATACAAAAGAGACTTCAAACAGTTCCAGGTTTTTAATACAATAATCAATTGATTTCTAGTGATTCAGACTCCAGTTCCTCTGCTTCCTCAAAAAGTTCAGCTTCAGAAGATTCAAACGAATCTGCCAGCAAAAAGTCTGAGAGCCCATCCAAGGCAGCAGATCCTAAACAGGTAAAATTTGTGTACATGAAGGAACTCATTGGATGAGTGAGTGTAAAAACATTTCAAGGGACACAAATTAGTTTACTAAATCCAGAATTATCTCATTATTTTTTGACTCAATTAAGAGAGGTAATGTGAGTATTGACATAGTACTCCAAATCTGAGGAACAACCCCAAAGCAAATTCCAATCCTTCGTTTGATTGTCTGATGGAACAAACACGGAAGCTCACTTTTCCCTTTCATTTCTTTCATTTTCTGTACACTTTTGTACATTAACACAAATTTGATTAGTCGCGTGGTATTACTGATCCTCTCCTGAAGTGGAAGATAATGGGATATTTATGGCGGTTTACCATAACAATGCTCACAGCAATCGTTTTTAGGACATGAAAGGCTGGTTTCAAAACAAAACCTTTATTTGTACGAAAATAAATACTACACTGTAGACCGTTGTTACTTGACTGGTAATACTAAACTGGTTGTTACACCATCATCACTACAACACAAAATCGTTTTTAGATTGGAACTTAAGAAAATCGAGAGTAATTTCATCTGTGAACTGCAGGAACTTGAAATTGAAATTCGAACGATCAATATACAAGAAAAACCTTATTGTATCAGTCATAGACTTAGAAGTCCCAGAACTAATAACGCGAGTGGATGGAGGATGGATTTGCCAGCTAGGGGCTTGAACTTTGGAATTGCAGGGATTGTAATTGTGATATAGACTATTGGTTGATATTTGTTTTTTGAGACAGTTTGAGATAGATAGTTGTTTTTTGATTAGTTTTGTGATTTTGCCAACATTCCATTGTTGTCCAGACATGTTTACTGTGCTGTTTATGTCTTACTATTGATACATCCGAGAATAATAGTGAATGATTTGGTATTCACCAGTTCGATCAACCAACCATTTTAAAACCAATTGAATACACTTCCCCAAACTAGAAAACTTGATTACTGTTTACACTGTCGGTAGATGGGTAATCGCATTACCCATCTATTACCTATTACATTGGTAGATAATTGACATAGTTGTTCCTAAGTATAATAACTTTTGGTTATTCGAAATATCTATATAGGAACTTTAATTATTTATTGAAGACGATGTGAACTCCATAGAATTTTCTGTCAAAATATGTATGGTAGGCAAAACAAAAGATAACCCTCTCCCTTTTTTAAATTCATACCGATCTTCTCTTCCACGATAGTTGCTAGTTTAATGAGTGCTGCGTTTTGTTTTTTTACTTTTCTGAGGAACTCCTTTTCCAATTAATGTAGTAACTAATTCAAGTACATGATAGTATTTATTACGTTTTCACTAGGGAATGTAAACTCTCCTTGTGAAAAGCGTTATAGTGGATCCACACATATCTGTGTAGTGATCCAAAAACAGTTTTGGTGTCGGTGTCTGCAACTAATTGTTTACTGAAGGAACATTTCCAAGGAAATTACTTATTGCAATTTTAAATTGAACCAAAGATGATGTCTCCATCCACTGAGCTGCCACTGTTTCCACCAAGTGTGCCCACAACCTTCCAAATTTTGGAGTCCAATGGATAATTTGTTTGATGCTCAAGGCTGAGTTTGATTTGACTCATAAACTAAACTGTTCATAAATATATTCAACGGAGTGCACTGCATTTTATAAGGGAAGCAAGGGTTTAGGCACACTGCTACCCTGAGTCATAACAACATCCATGGTGATAATTGATGAGTTGCTCAGATCATTTTCCTAAACTGATTCGTTTGCATGTTTCTCTTGACAGTTCTGGGAGGAGAATCCAGATGTGTATGGTGTAAGGCGCTCTGGCCGTCAGCGGAAGGAACCAGATCGTTTGAATACTGGTGATAGCGATTCGAGTGAAAAGACTAAGAAACCTTCTAAAAAATCCCCTACCAAATCGTAAGTAGGATTTACTGAAGTATTTAGTTAGTCTATCTTAGAACATCTTTGGACTTCTCTAATCTTGGAAAAGATCTTCATTGCCTGAACTTCTATATCAGTTTGATGGTGTTGAGTTAATGCATATTGAATAACGAAGTCAAAATAATGTTTTACCTACATGTCAACATTATTATCAACAATTTTCAAAAAGAAAAAAAAAAACATTAATCTACTGCTTTGTATTGAAGTTCTTGACGCCATCTAATTATTTTATCCATCATTATCTTGTGAACATTATTTCACGTGAGCGTTTCTTGTTTTCTAGCTGGAACTCTGACACCTCGTATGACAGCGAAACTGACAAGGAGTGTCAGAAACCCCCAAAAAGTAAGCCTCCTGGGGGACGTAGAAGACCGCCTCCCAAACCTAAGCAACGCTCTTCCACACCTAGAACTCGTCAACGTACTTATTCGGATTCATCAGAATCTAGCTATGATTCAGATGATAACAAAAACCGAAGGTAACTTATTAAGATTTTTCTTGTGACTGCTGGTTTCCATAAAAATGGTATCTTTCAATTTTCTCTCAACTCATGCATCAGCAAACAATATTTAGACTTTTATTGATGAAGCTTTGGACATGTTGCTCATTTCTCATTTAATATTACTTTGGTGACTTAGTCATTTTTGGAGTAACTATTTTTGACACCTATTTGTAGGGCTAAGGCGCGGAGAGGCGTTGCTGTTAGTTACAAGGAAGCAAGTGATGAAAAGACAGACTCAGATGAAATCATTGAACCTGATTCAGCTGAACCGGAGCCTGTAGTAGTTGATACAGCGGAAACTATAGAAAAAGTTCTTGCCCAAAGAATAGGCAAAAAAGGAGGTAATGGTTTCCAGAGTATCATTTGCTATTGAATATGACTGCAATTTATTGTGATATTGTGGACTTATGGTCATTTTCTCTAAAAATTGTCAATACTTCGTATGCACTGACAGTTGTTGGGAACCAAACCACGATCTACGCCGTTGAAGAAAATGGCGATCCAAACATTGACTGTGATCCTAGTGATAAAGAAACCACAGAAGTGCAATACTTGATTAAATGGAAAGGGTGGTCGCATATCCACAACACCTGGGAATCCGAAGCCTCCCTCAAAGAGCAGAAGGTAACATTACATTGACATTAATGTACGTTTACTAGAAATGATTCCATAGATAAATAGTTAATGACTAGAGGCATTTTTGAATAATATTTAAAAAATCCCTTCTCTAATAAAAATGTTGCAGAGGTGTGATTGTAATAAATATTTAAGCGCCTCTTATGCCCCTGTGATTGATGTTCGTGACCATGGACTGTGTTCCAAAGAGACACATGAAGTTATTACGTCGCTGCTGAGATACTTCTATTAGTACAGCCCTGAACATGTTGATAACGTTTCTTCTGAATCCACCCTTATGTGGATGGGAGTAGAGAAATGATCCGCAGATTGTCCATTAACCCCCCCCCCACTTTTGGACAACTATAGGACTATGTCATATTTTACATCTAGTATTGTATTTATTCATTAGCATAAATCATATTCTAGTCAATGCTCCAGTAGTACCTTCACGTAAATATTACTAGTAAATATTATTATCTGAGAATCATGTTCTTACACTGTACATTCTGGTATGCCTGCAGGTGAAAGGTGTCAAAAAGCTGGAGAATTTTGTGAAAAGAGAAGAAGATATAAGATTTTGGAAGAAACACACAACCCCTGAAGATGTTGAATATTATGAGTGTCAACTAGAGTTACAACAAGAACTTTTGAAGAGTTACAATCGTGTTGAAAGAATAATATGTAAGTTGATTTTATATATTCCTATCGTTTTTAGTCCGATCAACCAGTTCTGGATAGACCTTATGCAAAACCCCTGAGGGGAAAATATTGTGTCTAAAAGTACTCTATTAAAACGTCGGAATTCTGTTGAGGGTTTTACTCAAACAGAAAGATAAGTTTTAGTTTGGTATTATTATAAGATATGAAAGGAGGCAAAGAGGAGAGAATAGAGAATGACTGGAGCCGGGGAGTTCCAGGCGATGGAAGGAGAGGATGGTGAGTCCCTCATCTAGGGTTGCTACACTGGAGAAAAAGTCCGTAGAAGGGGAAGGAAGATTTCAACACCACCCCTTGAATGGAAGTTACCCATTTGGAAATTTCGGATAAGCAGAAGGGTACTTCCTGGGTACTTCACCTCAACTGTTGATAGTGATATTGTTTATTGCTGTTTGATGAACGAATTAATCAGCCCACCCATATTCTTGATGTAACCACCCGTTATCGAAGGTCTATTGTTTATTGCATTGCCCCAATTGGAATCACTATAAATAAAGTATATCGATAAATTCCCTCTTGAAATAAAGGCATTGTCGGGTTTGGATTTTTTTAGTCCGTATTTGATCAAGACTTCTTGTACTCGTTTGAACCAACATGTTCTGCTTTGTTTGAGTCTGTATATTGATTTTTTCAGTTACCAAACTTTACTGCGGTGTTCAGATTTTTCCTGAGCTTCTTCAGGAGCGATGACATAAATCACCTCATCAAGTATGCCATTTAGGTATGCGGTTGTCACGTCCAGGCGAGAGAGAATAGAAGGCGAGAGAGAGAGAGTGAGAGAGAGATTTATTGACATAAATATAACAATTGAACAGGTGTGCTACAAAAAATGTATGTATATATACCTACATAATTTATTATATTTAAATTATTATTATTAATATTAAACTTTAAGTAATATAGTATACATATTATGTATACTATATTACTTTAAGTTTAATACTATAATATTTAAATTTTAATAATAATTTAAATATAATAAATTGATTATTATTTATTTACATCATTTTGCTTCATTATTTAATATTAATTAATTTATTTTTTTTCCATGACTATTGTCAACTACTCCGCAGCGATAGGCTGATGCCCGTGTTGCTGCGGAGGGTTGTTGTTTCTCCTGAGTAATAATCCAATGTCTTTGCACAGCTTTTATGGTTTTACTTTATTCATTTATTTTTATAAATTATTTCAATATATTTTTTTTGTTGGTAAATAAATTTTTTGGTAGTAAATAAACCTGAATGCCAGGCTATAACGCGAATAAATTAGACTCTGCATCGGCAGGTAGGTACTACACCACATATTGGCTTATCAGGAACTGCTCTATTCTTTGCGGACCGTTACTTATTAGGTAATCATACACTTTCTTTTTGTAATTGTCTCTCGAGTACAGACTTGGAGATTTTAAATGAGCTAGCAAGTTCCTATATAAAATTGAAAAAAAAAAAAAAAAAACATAAGATGGGCTCCTAGTCGTTAATTGGAGACGCGGCCTCTGATTTCTCGCTCCCCCCTCCAATGTGTACCTGGTTGAATAGTAGTGGTGCGATGTGGGCTGACAGAGCGTGGGATTTTTTAAGAACATCAAGAGCAAATTCTTGCAGTACAGCTGCTTGATGGTGAATACCTTAGCAAATTGGAAGAGGTCATCCGAGGGATGGCGGCGAGGGAGACGAAACCTGGTCTTGAGTATGGCCTTCTGCACAACGATCAATTTCTGCAACACACTGTCAACCGCAGATCCCCACACATGAATTCCGTACTGCAGAACAGACTGAACCATGGCGTCGTAAACCAGCTTCAACCTATCGCGAGGCAAGATGGACCGTATTCCGTAAAATATATGGATGAACCTTCTTAGTCTGCTGGCAAGGGCTATCACATGTTGCTCCCATCTTAATTTGTCGTCGAAGATGACACCCAGATATTTGTGGTGATTCACCTTTTCAATGGGATCACACGTACAGACGCCAGATCGAGGAGTGTTACACTCATGAATCAAGACGTGCTGGTCATCGTTCTCCCCCCAAACTCTTCCAATTTCGAGGAACTTCGTTTTCCTAGCATTCAACCAATTCTGCAACATGTTCATCACTCTGTTCGCCGTTTGATAAACTTCTTCCCAATTGAGACCTTCAAACAACAGCGAAGTATCATCGGCAAACAGGTAGACTTTGCATCCCAAAGGTAGGTCGGCAAGTTGATTTATGTAGATTAGGAATAAAGTTGGCCCCAAATTGCTTCCCTGAATTATTCCATAATTATTGGCCGTCTCATAACTTCTCACCCCTCCAACATCCACGATCTGTTTCCTATTGTGAAGTAACTTTTGAATCAGGCTGTGCTAGCTGAGTCGCCACCAATTTCTTCTATTTTTTTTTTATCATCAGCTCTCGGTCAATCGAGTTGAAGCATTTGGCCAAATCCAAGAAAACGAGCAAGCCTTTCTTCTTCTCGTTCCGAATACGATGCAAATTGCAGGTGATGCTGTACAAAGCGTCATCCACACCTCGACCCTTTCGAAAGCCGTATTGTCTTTCAGTTATTAAGCTGTTCGTTTCTATGTAGGAATAAAGGCATTCGTTGACCCACTTCTCCAGAATCTTCGATAAAACACTTAGCAAGGAGATTGGTCTGTAACTCCCTAGTTCTGACGTCTTCCCACCCTTATACAGTGTAGTGATTTTTGCGACTTTGGAAATGTCCGGATTTCTTCTAAATTTTCTTCAACGGCCAGTGCAAATAGGTAACTTAGCGAACGTTTCCTGGTAGTCGACGCCTTCCTTCTGTTGACATCCTTTAACAACCAATCGAGCCTTATACTTGGGCTCCTTGTCGTTCAACTTAGTGCAGAAAACCCATTTAATTTTTAATGGTTTTCGATGATCAGGTAAGATTATTCAAAGTATTGTTTTTCTTGAAGGAATTTAGCTCGGATGTGTTTGCTTCTTGTCAGTTTTCTGCCTGTTGTCCTTGGAGTGCGTCAAGAACGGTTTGAGGAGGCCTGTACTTCAGAAAAAGTGAGATGGTTTGGGTGAACGGTCTGATCATCTGGGGGTCCTGCTCCAATTTCAACATCTGGCTCGTACATAGAGACTTCAGTTTCTGTTACCGTCTCGTTTGGAGTTGGAGTCGCTATCCGAAGTTCCCTCTTCATTACCATGAGTCGGGCCCATTCCAACCTCGTTTGAAGGCAGTTTCGTCATAGTGATATCGGTTTTTCTTACTGTTATAGGATGTTGATATTCGAAGAATTCGACATTGTGTGAAAAAGTGAGTTCGCCTGTCTCAGGATTCATCAGTCGGCATCCCTTCAGATCTTCGCCGTATCCTGTGAAAATAATTTTCTTCGACTTCGGATCCCATTTTTTTTGCTGTTCTGAAGGGATTTTTGCTGAGCAGCCAAATATCAGGAGATGTCTAAGATCTGGTTTTGTCCAAAACCATATTTCGTGAGGCGTCTTATCCTTGGTTGATGAGGTAGGAGCTCTCTTGTTCAGGTAAACTGAGGTAGAAACTGCTTCTGCCCAATATGTTTTTGGGAGTCCTGCGTCAGTCAACATGCATCAGCCACGTTCAACTATTGTTTGCTGAGCACGTTCTGCCAATCCGCTTTATTGAGGAGTGGATACGCTGATGAATTTTTCCTTTAGCAGTTTGGTCATTTTTTGTGCTTTTTGATCAATTCAGCAGTTTGGTCAATTCTGTGCTTTTATCTGATCAAATTTTCTTCAGTTTTTGACCAGTCCGTCGTTCAGCCTGATCGATAAAATCATTCATCAGTATGCACACGTCCTTCTTAGATTCGAGGAAATATACATGGGTATACCTGGAGTAATCGTCGATTATTGATAGGAAGTATCGGCTTCCTCCGATTGACGTTTCCTCCATCAGACCACATACATCAACGTGGATGAGGTCTAGGATTGCTTCGGATTTCTTTTTGCTGCTTTTGAATGTTTTTCTGGCTTGTTTTCACAGGAGACATAGTTCACACGAAAGTTCACAGGGAGCCGCTTCGTCGAATCCTGTGATCATCTTCTTCTGAGGGGTATCCAACGTGAAGACTCCATTTTTTTGGTTTGTCACCAGCTGGGTTGACAATTTCGCCGCCTGATTTCTCAAAGATGACTGTATTTTCTTTGTTGACAATGTTTCCCACATAGAGAAGATTCGCGGTAATGTCAGGGATGTGGTGAACTTTGTGGGCTGTCAGTATGTCCTGCTCAGCATTGATCATCATTGGTAGATCAACGTCACCTACAGACTGTGCTACCAATTCCTCACCTCCTGCGGCCATTTTCGAGGTTGATGGATTTCTGAGGCAGCTGGGGTCGCAAGTACCATTCATGGGTTTTGCCTTGGGAAGACTGAGTGAAAAGGGCTTTCTTCTAGCCGCTCCATAATCCAAGTGGCCATAATTATAGCACAAGTGGCAGCGCACTGTCCCTGAACTGTTTGCTAATTCTCTTCTTTCGTGTTTTTAAAAATTATTATTACGTTTCTTGTAGTACGAGTAGAACGCCGCGCTTCCATTGGGATTAGTCCGTGAAGGGTTTTCAACATCTTGGAGCAGCTTGATTTTGATTGAATCGCCTGAAATTCTGGTGCCTGAACTTTCTATACCCATGATCATTGGGTTGTATTTTTCTAGCAATCCTGCGCGTAATAATGCGCCAATCCATTTATCTCCGACTGTAAAACCTGTTTCCTTGAGTCTATGGGACGTCGACACGATCGTGTTGACGTACTCATCAACAGATTAAGAGTTATCCAGCCGCATGGTAACAAGTTTTCTGAGTAATGCAACTTTTGTTGTTAACCCATTATCTCCGAATGCAGCTCTAAGTTTGTTCCAGGCTGAGTTTGAAGTAGACGCGTTCTCAATTTGAACATGATTTATTGGGTCCACGAGGAGAGTTATCTTCGCCAGCGCCTGTTGGTCAGCATATTTCGAAGTCTCGTCGTTCAGTTTTGCAGTCCCTTTGACGTATTTCCACAAATTATCAATCGCCAGGTAGGCTTTGATTGCCACCTTCCATGATGAATAATTTTCTCTGCTGCGCAACATCTCCATTGGCGAGAAATGAGAGCCCGTCTTTGAGGTTATTGCGGGGAACACGTGGTTTCCTAGTGGGTAACTCACCTTCCAAGAAACGAGCTAAATCGCGGAAATATGCATGCACTATACTTTATTTTGATAGAAAACGGCACATGCGATACCTACTGGGTGTGGGTTTTAATAAGACAGAGAGAGAACATTTAGTTTGGTTTTATTATAAGACATGAACGGAGGCAAAGATGAGAGAATAGAGAATGACGGGAGCGGGGGCAGTCTAGGCGATGGAAGGAGAGGATGGTGGGTCCCTCATCTAGGGTTGCAACACTGGAGAGAAAGTCCGTAGATGGGGAACTTGCTTTCATAGCTTTCAACAAATTCTTAGATATAAGTGTTTGACAGACTTTCTGGCAAAAGGTAAAAAAAAAGAAAAAAACAGCTCAAAATGAAAGATGAGTTACTACTGTGTATGAAAATCCACAGGACAAACAGACACTGTGTGCATTGACCTTGTTGAGTGGTCAGAGGTGTGAATTTCAAACGATTCGGCAGGGTTCTATGGGTTTGGTGTAGGGATGGGAAACGATTTACTGATATTTAAAAAAAATCGATTTTTATTGTTTTAAAATATTCTTGAAAATTTTTTCGAATCGACACTCTTGTTGTTGATTTTTATCTGAATCGATTCTTTAATAACGATTTTTTGAGAAATCGGCGAATTTATTTTTTGTTCTCCATCGTAAAATGGAAAATTGGAAACATCTTTACAGGTGAATAGTTTTGGACATGGATGAATCGACGAACTATCTTTGTATTTGAACTCATCAGTGGATAAAATACAGGAAAATCCTTTCCTGTACTGGAAAAATATGAGAGAACATATCCTGTAGTGTCACAATTTGCCCTACCTGCCAATGATTGCTAATGAACAAAAAAAATCGACACTTGTACTGATTTCCTATCCTTACACCCTACCTACCTTGAACATGCTATCATTATCACTTTGTCATGTAGTTGTAGAGGTCTGTGATCCTATGGAGGTCCTGGTCCAAATCAAGCAGAGAGGAGACGTCATCCGTTCGGTTGACCGCACCGGCCAGGTATTGCGCCAGGTAGTGATCACGAAGAGGAGCGTAGAGGGTCAAGCGAGGAGGAAGTGGAACAGGCTCTCGTTCTCAATGTGGCAGATCGTGCAAATTTCCGAGGTCCGAAGTGAATATGATTCACTTTTATGATAGAAAAATACTACTTTTACATCTTCAGACCTGGGGGCCATTCGCAACTGGGCAACTGGGCATGTATCGATCCACATATTCCAAGGTATAACTGGCGGCTACCAAAATCCAGGCTTAATCGGGAATATGAGTTGTACTTCGAGTTGATGACTCATTCCACATCCAGACCGTGAAGATGGTTTCTGCAAGATTCCACCAAGCCGTTCAGTGAAGCCCTCAGCCCCTCATATCGCAGGTCACCCCAATCAATCCTCCCCCCAGACGCGACGACAAGACGGCTCAGCTCTGACACCCAGTTAAATTGGTGTTGATTTATTATTTTGATTATCATTAGATGATAGTGCGTTAACATATTTCCTTGTTCTCCAGTCTTACTCTAGTTACATGTTTTGTTGTATCTCCCTCATTTTTTCCAATTTATTACATTGTTCCAGCTGAATCTAAGACTGATGATCAGTTCGAATATTTTATCAAATGGGAATCACTCCCATATTCAGAAGCAACATGGGAAGATGCTAGTCTTATTGAAAAACGATGGTCTAAAAAGATAAGAGAATTTAGGGATAGGGAAGAGTCGAAGAGGACGCCCAGTAAAATGTGCCGGGCTTTGAAAACAAGACCAAAATTTGCGAAAATTGACGACCAGCCTGCATATATGGGAGGTGATCAGGTAATATGCTTTATTCCATCACCACATTTTTTTCACTATCTTTTCGTCTCTTGGATGTTTTTAAAGTCACTTCCACTACAAATATAGCTTAGAGGTTTAGCATTTAAAAATAAATAAATAAATAATGGGGCAATTGAATTATATGATGAAATTTGAGACAAATCTACCAATCACAGATTAATGTAGCTGACTCTTGTGAAGGTACGATATTGGTGTTCTCATCTCCTTCCTTAGTACAAGATGTAGTGATCACTGGAAGTAAGCCCAAGGTTCCTAGGTTAACAATGAAAACAGTTTTTCTAAGGAGCAAACCCAAGTTAGTGATGGTAGTTGTTGTGTTTAATTTCATGAATGTAGTTTAGTTTCCTCTGAGAAAATATTGTTGGGCATGAATTACTGATGAGGAAAACTGGTGTTTCCTTTGAATAATGAATAAATTGATGTGTAGTAGGAATTGAAATTCAAATACAGTCACAAAAATATGTGTTCTATTATATATAATATTATTTAATTCGGAATTGATCACTGTGTATTTGTTTCTTGTAGGTTCTTGTTCTTCGTGATTATCAAATCAGTGGTCTGAATTGGCTGGTCCACTCATGGTGTAAAGAAAATTCTGTAATATTAGCTGATGAAATGGGACTCGGGAAAACCATCCAGGTAAGTCGTTTTAAAAGTGAAAGTCTCTCTCAAACACGTTCAAAGTAGCGATTGAGGCTCATTGGTATGCTCCCCTGGGTTGGCATATGTTCTAAATGCTTGTGCTCTGCTATCAACAAATGAAATCTTTTCTTTTTTTTCTTCCTTTCCTTTCCCCATCCATTTGTTCATTCCTTCACTTCAAAACCCTCAGTAAGTTACTGTTCACCTCCTGAATTTCAACATCAGATCTAAAGTTCTAATTTTCAATTAAAACAATCGATATTTAGGGTTAACCGAGCCTGAAGTATATGAAGAAAATATTTATAAAATTCGAAAAAAAACAAGAATCATTTTTTCGCCACCAGGGATTGAAAGTATTAATATTAGGTTTGGACATTGACAATGTTTTTTTGTTTTTTTTTTCCCCAGACTATCTGCTCCCTGTACTACTTATTCCACACATACCAAATGTATGGTCCATTCCTAATTGTGGTACCTCTTTCAACTATGACTTCGTGGCAGCGAGAATTTTCTTTGTGGGCTCCAGAAATGAATGTGGTAACGTACATTGGTGACGTAACTTCGCGGAATATTGTGAGTAAACTTTGTACATTTGAAGTTATACTATTGTGATTAATAATCAGAGGTTTGATTGTTGATTTATAAATGTAATTTTGACTATTGAAACTTTATTCTGGCTGTTGTATATATAGTGAGGAACAGACACAGTCATTAGATGAACAAAATAATTATTCATAAGGTATCTCTAACATGTAAATCAAATGTACACTACAAATGAGCACAACTCATTGCTATTTGTTCAAACAAATGTTCTGGTTCTCAACTTGCTAGAACATTGTTAGCAATATTCAATTAGAATGAAAATGTTTACATTTGTCGGTATGCCAAAACGTAATTCCAACAGCTTCCTGTTCTTTCTTGCTCCGAGTTGATTCAAGGTATTGTTGGAACAACACTTGAATGTATTCATCCCAACTTCATTAAAACCCTATAGAATTATTTTTGAAACAGGATTGTTTTGCTTTGTTATGGGAAAAGTAAAATTAAATGATTGAACACGTCATGTAGCAAGGAACGAACTTCGTGAATGAATGTAATACAAATGAACAAATTTTCGTGATCGATAATTTCAGTTTGATATCTCATCAAAGAGGACTAGGAAATATGAAATCCTAAATGTAATTTCAGTTTTCGCAAATTTGAGTTGTTCAAATTGAACCTAAATTTCTATATATTTTTCATGGTTACTTTGGAAATTTTAAGGTTGAACCGCATTTTAACGTTCTACTCTGAATGCATTCGTATTTTCAAGGAACACCAAAGTACATGGATTATTTCCCGCTGGCGCATTAGCTCTACATTGTTGTGCATGGTACCTAGGAATACACGGCTTTATTCTTCTGAATCCTTCATATCTTGATTATTTTTCAGATACGAAACTACGAATGGACTTATGCTGGATCTAAAAGATTGAAATTCAATTCAGTACTCACTACTTACGAAATAGTCCTTAAAGACAAGGCATTTTTAGGTAGCCTAAGTTGGGCTGTTCTTATGGTAGATGAAGCCCACAGACTGAAGAATGATGATTCTCTATTATACAAAACCCTCAAAGAATTTGATACGAACCATCGTCTCCTAATCACAGGAACTCCCTTACAAAATAGCTTGAAGGAACTGTGGGCACTCCTGCATTTCATCATGCCTTCAAAGTGAGCTTCATATTTTTACAGTTTCACATAATATTGGTTAATTTTTGGGTGGACTCGTTGCGTAACAGTTTACCAGGTGGTTGATGCCATCCACTTTCTTTTAATTTTGTTTTCAATAAAAAATCTCGTTACCTCTTTGCACATTGCTCTGAGTATGTTACATAAAACAAAAGTTGCAACTTGAGTCAGCTTTAGACTAACATAGTTTATAATAAATACATTTTCCCTAAAACTGTTTTTTTCTTTCTTAAAAATTGAATTCTACTTGGAAGTATACACCAAGATGCCACTCTATGCCACTTGAAATCAATGACTCATATAAACAATTTCTATTAGAGCATGGTTCACAATTAGACTGTTGGAGCATTTCACATCAGAAAATGTGATTTGATTATGGAGTTTTTGGAACTACAAAATTGCTATAATGTGGGGAACTTCACCTTGCCATGCCTGGTGTTATTTACATTTATTCTGATCTTTAAAGATTTGATAACTGGGAAATTTTTGAAAAAGAACATGATAATTCTGCAAACAAGGGCTACACTAAGCTTCATCGACAGTTGGAACCCTATATTCTACGGAGAGTGAAAAAAGATGTTGAAAAATCCCTTCCAGCTAAGGTGAGTTTCTATGATAGATCTAACTACCAGTTAAATTTCTACATGATTTGATCAATTCCCATGTTGGTTTTACGTGAGCGTTGAAACAGTAGTTCTACGTGATTCTAAACCTTGATTTTAATTATTATGACTATTTTCCTATCAACTATTTTTGCTTGTTCTAGGTTGAACAAATTTTGAGAGTTGAGATGACAGCCTTACAAAAACAGTATTATCGTTGGATATTATCCAAAAACTTCTCAGCTCTCAGGAAAGGTGTTAGAGGATCTCCCAGTACATTTCTGAATATTGTCATAGAATTAAAGAAGTGTTGCAATCATGCTTACCTAATTAAGCCACCTGAGAGTGATATCAAAACTGATGATTATCTGCAGGTATTTCATTGATTTGTTTACATCAATCTTTAAATAGTTGCACTTTTTGTTTTGCCATCGAAATAACATACCGATTATATACTTATGGATCGGTAGGTAAGCGCCAGACGCCGAGCCTTTCTCAGGTGTTTGCTTGAAGGCGTTAGTGAGCTTTACAATGCAGATGCTTGACTTCACTTGGCGAGGCTTTCACTGGCTTGATTGCTGCTTTGTTTCGGGGTCGTATACATAACACCACGATTCATCACCAGTAATCATTTGGAAAAAAAGTCAGGGTCCTCTTTGATCTGATTTTAAAGCCCAAAACATGTCTGAAGTCGACGCTCCTTTTGCTAGTCTGTGAGAAGGCGAGGGACAAGGTTGGCTACAACTTTTCCAATGCGTAAATCTTCGGATAAAATCTTCTAAATGGAACTCGATGATGTTCCACTCATTTCACAGAGTTGACCATTGGTTCGGCGACGGTCTTCACAAATGATAGCATTGATTATGTCGATGTTTTCGTCACTTCTTGACGTTGGGGGGGGGGGGGGGGCGTCCCGAACGGGGTTGGGTTTTAATTGACATTTATCCATTTACAAAGCTAGAATGAATGTTCAAAATGTTCCCCTACAATGGTCCTTTCCCAAATAATACTAGTTATCCCTAGTTAGTTTGCCTCAATTACTAGTTATCTAAACCTTGAAATATATCACACAGGCGTGCTCTCTTGAATTTGAAATATTCATCCAGGTATTCATCCTAATCAATTTGTTCATTGTTTTAGCAATTGATTCGCGGCTCTGGAAAGTTACTACTTCTCGATAAGTTATTAGTACGACTGAGGGAAACAGGTCACAGAGTGTTGATATTCTCACAGATGGTGCGAATGCTTGACATTTTAGCCGAATATCTCCAATATCGTCATTTTCCATTCCAACGCCTTGATGGTGGCATCAAAGGTGAAATGAGGAAGCAGGCCTTGGATCATTTCAATGCTGAAGGTTCCCCTGATTTTTGTTTTCTTCTATCCACTCGTGCTGGTGGTCTTGGAATAAATTTGGCAACAGCGGATACCGTCATCATTTTCGATTCTGACTGGAATCCTCAAAACGACCTTCAAGCACAAGCTAGAGCCCATCGAATAGGCCAGAAAAATCAGGTAACATTGTCATTGTTGGCTTCTGGGTTTTATTGTTTTTATTTTAATCTTTCTATTTCCTCTTGAATATTTCAAGGCAGCTGTCATTCTCTTCCTCAGGTCAACATTTATCGGCTGGTTACAAAAAGTTCAGTTGAGGAAAACATTGTTGAGCGTGCCAAACAAAAAATGGTTCTGGATCATTTGGTTATTCAGAGAATGGACACCACTGGTAGGACAGTCCTTGATAAAAAATCAACATCTTCAACTACTCCTTTTAATAAAGAAGAGCTAACTGCGATTCTTAAATTCGGAACTGAAGAGTTATTCAAAGACGAAGAAGATGGTGACGAAGAACCTGTTGTGAGTGGATGCTATGAATTGTAAAATTAGTATGTTTTCGTTTCAAACGAGTTGAGAGAGCTTTTATGTATGGACATCATAATTACGCCCGTGTGGTAACGATGATTTCCACGCAATGAAAATGCCCTCCTCTGGCGATCCACTTGCTAGAAACGAAGGCTTCCTCTGGGAGGTATTTTGATCGTACTTGCACTACTAGCGGGACTAATCCTTCAAACTTTATACTGGATTATATTATTGAGTTACTAACTTGTGACCATCGCCTGGAAAACTGGCCGAAAGAGGTGCCAATTTTTTTCAAATAGTTTTCCAGATGATGTAACCTAAGTTGATAACCTATTTGACTTTACCGCCGACTTAACCTGGTCAATCATGTATCATTTTCCTAGATCGGCAAATCACCGTTAAAAAAGCATTAGTGATCCGATTGAACGATTATAGTTATAATAGAAATACTGTAATATAGTATCGAACTTGTACTAAAAGTACAGTAATTGATAATAAAATGTTATTATAATCATAGGACAACTCAAGTTTGAAGAGTCTAGTGCTTCAAATTGTATTCAAATTTGTAACTTTCTGTATCAAATTGTTCAACTGACACTTCAACATAGAAGAAATAGTTTATCAAGTATTGAAAATGCAATCAGGAGCAGAAATAGAGCTGAGACCAGAGGTATAGTGTCATTTTTTCACCACTATAGTTTTGCTAAATTTCTACAGGTTGTTAACCTGCGCGTCCCATTTTTACAAGTGATATGGCCTAACCCATGTAGTGCCATCAGCTGGGAACAGCTTTCTGTTTTACTCAGCTGTTGACTTTTGAGAAGCGCTTAGGTCAGCAATTTGTACAAAACTTGTCATGCTTCTTTTACCTAGGTTCCTGTCATAAATAATGTTATTGCATAAAAATTAATTCGATATTTCATGACAGGTTGTTTGATCATGAGGATTTACTTTTTTAGTGTGATATTGATGAAATCTTACGAAGGGCTGAAACTCGTGATGAAGGCCCTAGCACTGTGGGAGATGAATTACTGTCTGCTTTCAAAGTTGCAAGTTTTGCGATTGATGAGGAAAAAGAAACTCAAAGTGAGAATGATGGTGCAGACGAAGACACCAGAGATCGTGATTGGGTGAGGCTTGATGACTGTAATACTTTGGTTATTCTTTTGTGGTGTACTAGGTATAGAAATAGTTTTCATTTCTATCCCAAGTAATTGAACTTATTATGATTACCTGTTCTTGATCTTTTATTTTAGGATGAGATCATTCCCGAGTCGTTTAGGACCAAAGTTGAGCAAGAAGAAAAGGCTAAAGAAATGGAAGATCTGTATCTCCCACCTAGAAGTCGCAAAATGCTGCAACCACTGAATCAATCAGAGAGTGATGGTAATGCACATTTTCGAGAAAATATTCATCTAGCTTTTGCATTTTTGGCACAAAATAGGAAAGCACAAGCACTAAGAAACGATTCAAGATTATTTACATTAGCGGCCCTCGCACTGCCGGGAAGCCCCCCAAGTGGGAAAGAATGTAGGTGTAAAGGAGAAGTCTTGAGTGGGGGATTGCATGTTTAAAGATCATAGCGCGCATTCCCTCACGCCTCCTCTCCTCCACTAATATTATTTTGTTTACTTCCTTGCTTTTTCGTTAACTTCAAATCAATATAACATGGATGTTGGTCTCTGGTCAAAGGACATTCGTAATAACCGAATTTATTGATTTGTGTAGGTTTTTCCCCATTTATAGAAAACCAAAAATGAGGAATATAAAAACCAAAATCTTGGTTTTACTTTTTGAAGTAGGAGTTCATACGAAGGGCTCATTCTCAAGTAATTATTGAAATCTTCGGGGTTTTTCCCCTCAATTCGTAAATTAACAGTAACCCGCCAAAGCGTCGTCTGTACCCTTCTCGTCGTTTTTTTTTTTTTAGTAAAAAGTCCACTTACAGTGGTCGTTCCCATAATCGCCAACGTGGTGTTACGCTTTCTTTCCAAATCCATTTTAAAGTTCAACTAAAATCGAAAAATCCAGCACAAAAATAAAAATGATAATATAGCACCAGGAGTTATACCACAAAACCAAAAATGTTCGTCTGACGGCCACTCACGCCTGTTCAACGACTTTTCATCAATGAGAACACCTTGGAAAGGGAACTAGGGCTGACATAGTCATCTATGAGCTTAAGGACATTATGTATGGATCCAGGAAAGTGGAGTACTTCATTTTGAAAGGGTACAGTACGATATGATGTAAAAAGCTGAAAAAATAAATAACAATTTGTGGTAGGTACATACAGGATAAATGGGGAAGATTTGAATTTATAGTGCAGTGAGGTTAAACCATAAAATTATTCATCAAGTGCATCCAACACTCGGATATCATTATTTCTAAAATCTGATACAATCTAGTCTCTGCATTTAATGTACAGCTGATGGAGCTGGGCGGAAGAAACGAAAAAAAGGAGACGATGCTCAAACTTCTGATGATGGGACTGATGACGAAAGGCCGCGAAAACGTGGCCGCCCTCGAGTTACAAATAAGGAAGTTATCAAAGGTTTCACCGATAGTGAGGTCAGTTAGAGATTTAGTCAACCAAACTTAATCAGGTCTCTCTCGCAGTATTGCCATTGACAGTAAGATACTTTCGTAATTGATATTGTAGATACGACGATTTGTCAGAAGCTACAAGAAATTTCCTGCTCCATTGAAGCGTTTGGAAGCAATAGCATGTGATGCTGAACTCCAAGAGAAGCCACTTCCAGATCTGCGAAAATTAGGCGAAACTTTGAGACAAAGGTGCAAGGCATGCATTGGAGATCAAACCAAGGAAAATCTCACAGATCCTGTCAACGAAGATTCAACTGGTATTTATTTAATGAAGTTTCTTGAAACAAATCTTTACGCCATATCAAGTATGTATTATTGATGATAAGGCACAGCAATCACGGAGTCCAGACAACCCGAACTTTCAGTGACCCCCAAATCTTAGAGCATAACAAAACTAGCCGATGATTCGCCATCGTTTGGATTTTGGTTTACTCAAACGCTTGTTTTTATTATACATAATTTATCATACAAATTCCTATGTTCATAGGTGCTGGAGGGAAAAAGAGGGGGCGTGGTCCATCCCTCAAACTTGGTGGTGTGTCTGTCAATGCCAAAAGTCTATTAGCCTGCGAGAAAGAATTGGAGCCGTTAGATGAAGCTTTACCATCAGATCCCTCAGAGAGAGTGAAGTGGACAATTGAAATGAGGTAGACATTATGAAATACTTAATCAATTGATTGTCCCTCATAATATTGCAGTTTACGAATGATTCAGAAATATTGGTGTACTAACCACATATTATCATGAGTATACTAATTGGTGGAGTTATTCCTTTATTTCAGGGTGAAACCATCGAATTTCGATTGCCCCTGGGATGCATCTGACGATAGTGCTCTGCTGAAAGGAATATACCAATATGGAATGGGTTCGTGGGAGGCAATCAAGATGGATCCATCTCTAGGAATAAGTGACAAAATCCTTACAAACGAAGGAACCAAGCCTCAAGTGAAACATCTCACCTCCAGGGCTGAGTATCTTCTCAAAGTCCTTAGAAAAAATTTAGACCAGAAGCCTGGTGCCCCTGTAAGAATATTCTATCAAGCTGTTATATGTATGCATAGAGCGTTTCTCAAGATGTTTAGTAACCTTGTAATGAGAAAACCAAGAAAAGAAAAAAAATTGACAATTATGAAATTACTTTACAAATAATAATAATATTATTATTATTTGTAAAGTAATTTCATAATTGTCAATATTATACTGTTATCTGTGGTATCAATTGCCTTTCATACTGTGCATTCGCATTCACGTTCAGATTAAACAACTCTGCAAATTCTTGACACAACGGTTTGTTATCTTCTTTGGGCAGATGACCCTTCTGTGTAATTCACTAAATACTAGATGAAACCGAGTGAATATGGCATTGTCATACATCCTCGACCCATGTTTAAAATTTCAATTCCAAATTTCATTTGTTCAAACAAATAGGTATTGTTTAAACAAGTTTACAGGCTAGAAACCGAGTGAATACAACTTCCTGCACATTATTCCAATCTCTTGGGTGGATCCCTTTTTTGTTTTACGAAAAGAGCTTTCGCCTTCCCCATTCTGACAAATGTTATAAACTACCGAGTAAAAATAGCGTAACAAAATTAGAGATTACAACAAAAGTTGGTATGATAACAGTAGATGGATAGGCAAAAACGAGATAAGATCGGCGATGATAACACTAGTGCAATGTTATTCGTCTTCGTTCATTCCACATAACATCCTCCACCATTATTGTATTACGTTGGATACTGAAAGCTACGTTGAGATGGGTAGAAGCACATTTTTAAAGAAAAACGGCTCCTGAAAAATTTAAATAATTTTTACAGACAAGAAACTGAGTGAAAACTGAGTTTAAAATTTCAAGACTCTAGCTCATCGGGAAGTTGAAAAGAACTTTGTTCAAACTGAAATTTCATAATTCGTTTTGAACCCCTCCCCCTTGACCTACGGTTATGAACATTTTCAAGGATCATCGTGGGTGTGGTCTGAACCTGTAAACCAAATTTCGTCATTTTAGCACATCGCTAACTTGGCAAAGTGCCGCAGACTTATTCATAGTTGCACTGACATTTTTCGGGAGGGTTGCGTTTTTGAAGTTTTGAAATTCGTTTTGAACCCCTTCACATTGACCTTGGGTTATGAAAAGTTTCTTCGTATCTTGAAACCCGTCCATCACCACACCCCCACTATTAGGAAAGCAAGACGATCAGGTTCGAGAATTTCTCATCCATGTTTCTGCAAAAGCATGATCATAATATGATAATTGATGATATTATCATCAATACATAGTTAGAGAGTAAATATAGTTGGTTTTGTAATGATTCGAGGACTGCACGAGGAAAAGGGTTAGGGAAATTAATTCAAAATATTTTTCTAGGCATCCAGATCACGTATCTGTAGAGTTGAGCGTTACATTATTATTCAAACTCTATGTCTCTAGGTGAAAAACAAGAGAACGAGAAAAAAGAAGGAAGTTTCCAAGGAAATTATTATCGAGGATGACAGTTCTGGTGGTGAGGGAGGAAAGCACGCTGGCGCGCCTGTTTTGCACACTGAAGATTCTTCGAGTAACCACGTTAAGGACGAAAAGAAGAAAGATGAGGACTTGGAAAATGAAAAACAACGAAAAAATAAAAAGAAAGAAAAGAAGAAAAAGAAAAATGAAGGCCCCATGCACTTCACAGCCAACAGTGAGCCCCGAGCATTGGATGTCATTGGTGACTTAGAACCCTCAATATTCAACGAGGTGAGGAGATCGTTAGAGCATGTGCCAAGTATTTGCCACGTAGTTCCTGCTAGCGTAATATCAGTATTGAGTTTTGGTAGTATGTATTTACCTTGCACCATCAAGCTTCATATTGAATTAGACGGATTTATCCATAAACCATCCAAGCATCAAATTACGAAAAATTAAACTTTGTTATCTATCAATTCGTGTACAGTATTTCAAATGATGACACCCATTGAATCACCAGACCTTAGTGATCATGGATTATTTATTGGGTAACTCTTTGATGAAGATTTTTGCAAAATTTGCCATTGAATTGTAACAATTATTTCAATAATCTACCGAGAACAATGTCAACTTTTTTTAATTTTCAATGTCCATGTTTAACAAGACAATATATGGTGGGTGATACTCTGTGATGAAGGAGTCACAACTCCAAATGTTGACCCACACTAGCAATCACATAAGGGACTTAGGTGGTTTGAATGTATGAATTTGTATGGATTATTTCGTACAGTGAGGTTGTTGTTTTTACCATTGTTAGTCTTGCTGTAATATAACATTTTGATTTTGATTTTGTCTGTTTGTTTGTCTCATCATCAATTGAGACCGGCTGATCGTAGAAAGTTGCGGCTGGTACCATTTGACGCAGAATTTATCTGGGAAGGTTTATGAAAAATCCGCGTTTAAATCTGTCCATCTGATGAAACGCTATGAATGAAATACTACTAAAAAACGTGTTATAATCACTTCTATGAGGACGTTTATGCTTATAACTTGTGAACGGTTGAACGTAAATCCGATTGTAAGTAGTCTCTGGATTCAGCTCGACGAGTACTTTCAAGTGGTACTTCAATCAGGATGATAGTGGGAGGGGGCGGGGTGCAGGTTGCGAGAGGGGGGTCTACAGGCATTCAAAACTACTTGACCAGTTGGAGTGCAACTTTGGGAATTTGTTGTGTGAACATTGAGGAATGTTTCTTAACAGGTAGGGTGGGTCAATAGTATGGGGGGGGGGGTAAAGGCAGTTAGGGTAGGGGGGTGTGTTTCAGGGATTTCAAAACTACTTGACCGATCTGAATGAAACTTAGGGAAAATGTTGAGTGAACATTGGGGAACGTTTCTGACCAATTTAGGAGGGGATGATGGGGGGGGGGGGGTTTACAGGTTGGGGGTGGGGGGGGGGTAATCCAAAAACTACTTGACGAATTGGAGTGAAAAGGGGGTAATTGGAAGCAGAGAAGTGAATAAAGGGGGTGTCTGTTCTACCGTTGCGAAGCGCGGGTACACAGCTATGATTTAATAATAATTACATTTCATTCTATAACAGTGCAAAGAGAAAATGAGGCCGGTAAAAAAAGCTTTGAAAGCTCTAGACAAACCAGATCAAAGTCTTGGTCCTGATGAACAAGTCAACCACACCCGGCAGTGTTTGGTGCAGATAGGCGATCAAATCAATAAATGCCTTACTGAATACAAAGACGCTGATATCATCAAACAGTGGCGGAGGTGAGTTTCCTTCTATTGATACAATGTTTATTTGTAAAAATTTAGGTCAAAGTATAATTTAATCAACATGTATGTTGATACTCATTTCATTCATCTTTGTTAATCTCCTTTTGTTTATTGCAGTAATCTTTGGTACTTCGTTTCCAAGTTCACCGAATACGATCCTAAAAAGTTGTACAAATTGTACAAACATGCTATCAAGAAGTTGAAGCCGGAGAGAGAAGAAAAAGAGGTTCGTGTCTTTTTATGGTTCCATGTTCCTTGCCTCGACTATCAGAGTCCCACTCCCACTCGCTGCTCATCAATTTGATTTACTCATTGTTCAATTTTGTCCTGTGTTGATGTACCATGTGTCTTTATGACGCTCAGGTTTTGAAAGCCGAGAGTAATAATGGAACTCAGAGCAAAAAGAGGCGTCATGATGAAGATTCCTCAGAACCAACGAAAAAATCTAACCGGTGAGTGAATCCTTTGTTTAACCAGAAATACTCCGAAATTTCTTCCCCTAATCGTTTGCTTTAATTTTCTGTTACTGGTTATTACGTTCCTTTCGCTCATCCCTAAGGGAACTTACGTATATCGCGCTCTCTGGTACTAACAACGTATGTCGCCGACTCTGGCAGTACCTTCGTAAATTAACACATCGACGTAGAAACTGCGTAGAAACTACCTAAGCGTTTGGGCTGATCAATACTCACGCACCTCGCGATCTGTCTCAGTAAGAGCGTAAGCCTCCGTTCGCCTCAGTAAGTATGTAAGTCGTTTTTATGCTGTTTCGGGGTTAAGTAGTAGGTATGTGGTTTGATAATTTTCCCGTCGATTAATACCACCAATAATGTGATACAATGCCGCGACAATCAATTCCCAGATTAAATCTAGGAATTTTGGTAGCGACCAGATAATATGATGCGCAGCTCCAAATGAAAAATACGTATGTCGAGTGCGCCCATTCATACGTAGTTACAGAGGCGAACGGAAACTTGCGCTCTTACTGACACAGATCGTGAGATACGTGGGTATTGACCTGCCCCAAAGCTTACGTAGTTTCTAAGTCGATGTGTTAACTGCCAGAGTTGGCGACAACGTTGTTACTACGAGAGGGCGCGATATATGTAAGTTCCCTTAAGGATGAGAGCTTTCTATTTTATCTATAATTCATTTGCCATCTTTTATTTTATGGTTTTATTTTATTTTTATTTTTTTTCAAGTACTGACAGTGATACCCCAAATGATAGGGAGCGAAATAAACCAAAAAGTGATACAGGTTCTCAGAGAGTTGGAGAACATGGACACAATAACTCGTCTGATAGATGGCATAGTTCAATGAGGTATTTTTCGCTTGTCTTATTCAAATTTTTGTGCAAAGACTGACAAATGTCAATAAATTTAAACATTTAATATTTTCTTTAAATTCTCAGGAGGAAATAGCAATATAACTAAATTTTCTTATTCTAACTCCTAGACGTACCTCAACAAAAATTGTTTTTATTTTTTATTACACCATTATTATTATTTTTTCAACATTCTTTCCTCTTGTTGAAAAACATTTTTTCCTTCCATTTTGAAGTTTCCTAATTTGCTCATGATGCACAGTCGAAAGCTCTTTGAACTTCTTTCATTAACTAGTAATGAATCTGGCCTCTGTCGAGGATTTTCTATCCCAACAAAGAGGCCTCACGTTGTTGTAAATGAGGATGATGCTTCTGATTGGAAGCTTTCTTTTGTAGCAATGTGTATCAGTTTGAGTGTTCTGGCATGCAGCTGATCATTGCTGGATGATACTAAAGCTGCTCATCTCATCCAAAGATAGTGACTTCAATCAAAACTTATCATACAGGACAAAGCAAGGCCCCCTACTGTGCGTATAACTCCTAATTGGGGGAAACTCACTGAGATCAGCTACTCTTAATATGCTTCATATTTGTCACCAATTGATTGGGGACGGTGAAAGTCTCAATGCCAATGCAGGCGTTGAACTTTTCCTGTTCAATGAGAAAATTACTACTGTCACAAAAACAAATATTCACTCATCTATTATTCTCATGTAGGTACTCGTTTTCTCAAGTCTATCAAGATATGACACCAACTCCTTTCTAAAGCCTAGGTTTGTGTGCCGCCACTTTGCTTGTGAGCTCAGGCGAGGTCCTACAGGGACGGCGAATTGAGTGAAATCAGGCAGCTGTCAACGCGGTATACGTTACCCAAACTACCCAACTATCGAAATTGAAGGAAATCCGCATTATCTTTATATTTCTCCTTTCGGCTGGGGGAAAGATTTTTTTCTATCTTAGGGTGGTGAAGTTTCTCGACCTTGCATTATTGAACAGTAGCCCCATCCACCAAATTTTAACATAAACTGGTTTTACCTACTTGCAACGTATGCAATTGTGGCCACCTCTTCCCATTAACGATTTTTCAATTGTTTAGGCAGTTTATTTCAGAAAGCAGGCTTTCTTTGACCCCACTTGTTGTCACTTCGATTGTATTCGATATATCAAAAAGTATTTTTTTAAAAAATTACTGATCACTTACCAAATATGGCAAGCAAAACACGCGAATAAGCATTGACAACCAAACTGGCTTGAAAGTTAAACCTACTTAGCCATTAAGAACGAGCGGTGGTTATTGAATTCAATACCATTGTTTGAATTCAAATCCATTCGCTGGTGCAGTTCGTTTGTTCACTGCCATTCGCCATCTGCGTAGAACACAGCTACTAATCATAGTCCGAAATGTTTCACACATCAAAACGTGTTCCACATATGAAGTTAACAACAGATAGACAATCACCAGAGAACCGGCTGATTTTAATCAGTTGTGAGGTTATTTCAAAACAACTTGCTGTTAGTGAGTTTTTTAATTCTATTGTTCTCGGTCCAAAATTGTTTAAACCGGATTTTGATTGTACAATTCGAAAAAATAAGTAATTATCGTTGCTACTTTTTTTGCTAAGTTTTATGTACAGGGTTCAGATGTGAATCTGTATATTCATATCCTTCTCCGCGGAGTTTCTTTTGCTTGTGTTGATTTTGGAAGTTTGAGGTATATATTTCTTCATAGCTGTCTTTGGGATATTCATTATAAACAAGGGCTTCAAGCCAACCAGTTAAATTGTGGAATATTTTCTCTCCAAGAGATTAGCTGCTTGGGGAAGGGCAAATGGGACTTCAACCAATTTGTGTGGATGTGCTGAGCGGAACTGACATCCGATGATCCGCTTAAGTAATTTTCAAAAAGCATTGGATTCAGCGCCGTTTGAACCCCTGATTTGTCCATTTTCAGCGTGCATTTGTAAATGTAACGTGTATGTCGACGGTTTGTATCATTATTTTGTTCGATTCCCAGTTTTTGGAGAGGTAGAATAGAAACAATTGTTTTCTACCTCTTTCTCCCCTACGTTGATTTAATCCTGGCCCTTGGAACAACAGCTTATGCCATTCTTACAAAGACCAAGCTAATTATTTGCCCTCAAGCTCAAAGCTTGTTGATGAGCACATTGCTTCCTTTTCCACTGAATTCTATGTCTGGAAAACTGTATATATATATATATTTTTTTTTTTAATGGAGAATGGCTACTATGTATGATACAAACTATCCTCCCACTACTTCACAGTCCTTTTTCTGCTTATCAAAATTCTTTGCAGCTTCATAAAAAGAAATTACCTGTTGCTCTGAATTTCGCCTCTCTTTATGCAGTTGAAATGTACGATTTGTTAGTTTCACTAGAATAACTTTACTAAAGGACTCTGGATAAATACTGATTTTTATGGATAATTTATCACCAAATACGTTTTACTCTGCTGAAGCCGTTTTATTATTGTTTTTATCTAGGTTTCCCAACTCTGGTGAACACAAAAGAGACAGGTACGATTATCCGAGAGGACCTCCATTCCGGGATAGAGATGGTGACCGAGATGGTAGAAGTCGAACTAATGATAATAGGAGGTCAGTATAACTAGTGAATATTGTTATAATTGATGCATTCTTTATGCTATCTACTTGATCTTGGAGGTTTTCAACTTTGATCCAAGTATGGTTTTTGTATTCAGGGTTGTATTGACCTTGAACATCAAGTGGGAATTATTTCTGTTGCATTTCCAATAGAAAAGTGGAGATAATTCCATTTATGCTATGTAGATAATACATACTGTAGTGTACTATCCAGAACAATTGTTAGAGAAAGATTGCACTAGAAGAGGCACGTACCGCTGCCGTGTAGTACTGGCCTAAATTTCGTGTACCATTTAATATAGGGATGGACGGGAAATGAACCTTAGGTACTCGTAAATGCTTGCTGTGAAGAGTAGGGGTAGCGTCCCGTTGACAGGAATTTCGGTTTCATTTGGCGTTTCGCAAGATTGGCTGAAACACTCGCGGATCGCACAGATTTTTTTTTCTTTTGACGTGGGGAAGGCGACAGACAAAGTGAAGGACAGTTGAGAGTAATACGATTTCTATAGAGCAGAGTTGTTAGATAATGATTACTTTTTCAATTACTTTTCTTAAATGCAGTAAAATGAGTACGGTGACTATGATTAGGCATGCCCACAAGCAAAGACTGGGTTTTTAAGCTGGCAATTACTTCCAGAGTAATTGCAATTACCATTACCATTATTTATTATTGGCAAAGTAATTGGTTCTTCCACTTACCCATTACAGAAAAGGTAATGAGAATGGTAATAAAGAATTACCCCCATGCCCATTACAGGAATTTTATAAAATGTTGAGAAAACGTAATTGACTAAAAAAACCCGTTACCATTACAGGTAATTGCTTCAAACCATTCCCATTATAGGAATGGTAATGGTAATTGCAATTACTTTCTTCCTAAAGTAATTTGAAAAAGTAATGGTAATTGCAATTCCTTTCTTAACAACTCAGCTATAGAGGGTACAAGAATACATGGACCTTGTGCGGGCGGCTAATAATGAAACTCCGTGTGGTGGGGAGGTGTTGGTGGATTTAACTGGGAGGGTAGTAGTGAAGAGTAGTTCTTGGCAATTTGTGACATGGAAGTAGCTTTGTCGCATTACTAACAAATGAGCGTCGCGTGTGGATGAATGGTATGTTTCATTGTGACACTTGAGCAGTGGCGGCTCGTCCATAAGGCCACCTTGGCCCTCGCCCCACCCAAAAATTTTGCAAAGGAAAACAGAAAAAACATAGAACAAGGAGAAAAAATCTTACCTACTACTACCCACCATGGAAGAAGGGAGATCTCCCTTCCTCCATGACTACCCACTTCCACTGAGTCGCATTTTGTTTCGATTTATCGATTAAAAAAGTCGATTATCGGATCGACCAGAAGTGCCCCAGTCTCAATGTTGAAGGTATAGGCGCTTCCTGGGGTGGGGGAAGGCACTCTGTGTTCCGAGATAGGAGGCGTTCCGGGCGGTGGCCAAAATATCGTATCAAGTTGAACGCCGAAAACAATCGATCGTTGAATCGTTCCTTGTCAAGGAAGAACGGAGATTCATTCTTCCATGCTTTCTTCCATGTTTGATAAGAATGATATCAAAACGTTGCCTGACGTTATAATATTATTTTGAATGCATTGACTGGTGGTTTTTAGCTTCGTATTTACTCATCATAGTAAAAGTGAATTATTGTCTCCATAATATTAATCAACTAAACATTGAAATTTAATATCTCACGTGCAACGCGTGAACGCTTTGCTAGTCGTCAAAACTGAAGTGGATCCACAGAAAACCCTACTATACTACGTGGATCACTATTCGCCCAAGGGAATCTCATTTGTTGATTTCTACATTCTGTAAGTTAATAACAGTTAATAACCGTTAATAACAGTAATATACATAATATTATTATGTAGCTCAGCCAACCGTTGAGAATACTGTTTTATTTGTTATCCCTGAAACTGATGGTGACTTCGTTGACTCGAGCTTTGTTTGAGCTAACCAACGAACTCTAAAAGCTAGTTGAAATCAATCTTGCTGTTCTGTGATCGCTCAAAATGTTTTGATACGATTGGATAAGAAAACGTATGTGCAATCTGGGCATAAGAGGACATTTTTAGAGGGGGTTTTCAAGGTACCACTCGGCTAGGAAGCAGATGGTCGCGATTGCTAATTTTTAAAAACCCCAGTAATAGAAACTCCAATAATATAATTTTTTGACTACCTTTATAATGTACTCTTTGAATAGTACTCGTACAGTCACAATTTCTCTTTTATTCTTCCTATCATTTTGAAGATAATTATTTGGGTGGGTAGGTGGGATTGCCTTGCAGCCACCTCCTCGTCGGTAATCCTGGATACTGGTCAGTAATCTTCCCTCTCCTCAAGAGAACTCTTTGGAGAACGATGTTTCCTGACTTGCTAAGAGCTGCATACCATTAATTATGAAGCAGTTTAGCTGTAAGGGTAGTTTCAGTTTAGTTCCTATAGTGAGTACCTAATAGGTAGGTATGCACCTAAATATTGCCCTGGTGCCCCACCAGTTTCTGAGCCCACGAGCCGCCCCTGCACTTGAGTCACTCAAGTACTTCTCCTTTTTAATAAAAATAAGGTATCTTTGTATGAGGCGTTATAATTGCAGGAAAGCATCATAATTGTAACATTTCAATTATACAATTTCTCTGCTGAAACATTGTGTAGCTGCTGAATGAGCCGCATTCAGAGGTTTAATGGTGAACAGAGCTGTATGAAACCAGATTAAAAAGGGATAAATATTTATGGAGGCCCAACAGGAAGTTTTAAACAAGAAAATAACCAAGCTTTTTATAGAAATGAATTCAATAATGGAGAAAATTTTCAAGTAATCACTTCATTCACACTTTTACCTTCCCCATAAATTTCAATTATTTTGGTTTTCACGACCAATAAAAAGTTCCAGTTATTGCTGGATTTACTGGATCAGTTACTCACGTTGTCAGAATCTCAACTTAGTGTTAATTGACTCAATGGTTATTCATTTTAAATGGGTTCCATAAAAAACTGTCGTTTGTTATTCTGTCATTTTCGTCCTAATACTTGAATAAATGTTACGCTGTTTCCTCAGCTCCCCTTCTAATTTTCAAACACTACGGTGGTTCGAATTTCGTTCATGTTCTCAGATGTAGTTGCTCCCCTTGGGTTGGGTTCAGTACCTGATCAGAAGGTCATGCGATTTTCCGCAAATCTTTCAAGGTGATTGAGAGGAGCCGCTTGGCCGGTTTTTCTTGAAAAACGTGGTTTTATATTTGGCCATCACTCAAAAAAATATGTAGCCTCCCAAAGAAGTCTTCAAATTCCCGAAAAATGTGTTTTCTATAGGGGATTGATCGACGAATCCGAATATACCCTCATATTGGAGTCTAAACTGCTTCCTTCTACGGTATTAATGAAAATGGTCCAGTAAATCACGATTTTTCATTATTTCTTTCCCACTTTGGGCGCTTTACCGTCCAAGATCTAGAAGAAAAGTGGCAGTTCATATTTTTACCCAAAACTTTAGACTTGTCTGCATAGAATGCGACCAACCGCAACTTTCCAGGCTTTCCAGGAAGGAAGCAGTTTAGACCCCACGATGTGGGGGCATATTCGGATTCGTCGATCATTTTCGGGAATTTGATGACTTCTTTGGGAGGCTACATATTTTTTTGAGTGATGGCCAAATATAAAACCATATTTTTTAAGAAAAAGCGGCTAAGCGGCACCTCTAAATTACCTTCAAAATCACAGACCCTTCTGTTCAGATACTGAACCCAACCCTAAGGGAGCAACTAGATCTGAGAACATGACCAAAATGTTAACCACCCTAGGCTACACATAATGGCTACTATTGATATTGATGTACTCGTATCTTCCTGCATTGAATTCTTCAAATTGTTTTTCCTGTTTGACATTGTTTTGGTTTTTTTATGCTTACCAATTATCCATCCAAGGGGAAAGCGTGGGGAATTAACCACCCATGCGCATACCCCATTTTATCAAAATCAGACTGATGCCGTGGGAGCAACACATTCACGAAAACGGTGATTCTCAGACTGATAGGTAGGATTTTCCCCGAAAACGTTCCCTAATGTCTGAAATAGCTAAGACGTTTTTATGTAGATTTTGTTATTTTTTTTTATTCAAGATTTATATTTTTGCATGGTTGTGTGAATATATTTATACCAATGACGTTCAATTAAATTGTATATGTCCCTGAAAATGGTTGTTTCACATGTATGAATATACAAAGGTAAACCAAAACTATATGGAAGTAGTAGCCAAGCCTTAATGTGCCGATAAAATGTTTCTTTTTTGGTTTACCTATTATCTTCGACAATGAACCATTGGAATCGTTAATACATTTCAAGATACGTAGATTCAGAAAATCAAATACAAACTTTTTTAAAAATCCGTCCGTCCGCCGCACGCCGTCTGCGGCACTTTGCCCAGTTGGCGTTGTGCTAAAATTGCGAAATTTGGTTTACATGTTCAGACCAACTTCACAATGATCCTTGAAACTTTTCATAACCCTAGGTCGATGGGAAGGGGTTCAAAACGAATTTTGAAATCTTGAAAATTTCATATCTTGAAAGACTTAGATGGAAAGGTATAGTTTTTAGTTAGCATTTAAATAGAGTTTAACTTTTAGAATTTTTTAAGACCATCCAGAGTTTTGTACGACCAACCGTTTGTTCACAATATGGGCTCAAAGTTGGAGCAGATCAAAAGTCGTTAAAATGAGGGTGAATCATGCCTGTCGGTTCAATGTACATACTGGCCCAGCTGATTCGAACAGTTAGTGGTTTCAGATATCGAGATAATTAATAATAATGTCGAGGGATGTCGAGGGTCGGTCAAATGAAAGATGTTTTAAATGCCAACGTGTACTTCAAGTAGTTACATCTGTGATCTTGAGGCAAGAGCTTTCCTCGTTGGAGTCCAACTCCATCTTGTACACTACTGATGATGAAGAAATAAATTCTTCGAAACGTTGGCACATTAAACATCTTTCACTTGACCGACCCTCGACATCCCTCAACATTTCTCTTTCTGTAAACAAATCACACACACACACACACTTATTATTAATAATTAATAAAAATATTAATAACTAACAATAATTAATAATAATTTACACTACTTGATAATAATAATAATAATTATTCCATCGTTTAGTGATCTAGACAGAAGGGTGATATGCTCAAAAAAGACAATAAACCGTTGTATCTTTCTTTTAATGATTAATATCAGATATTAACCACTAAAAGATGTCGATCAGATCAGATATTAACCACAGATTCTGGTGTTTTATGTGTATAACTATAGTGGGTTCAGAGAAACACAAATTAAGAGGAGAGCAAAATAGTCTTCTCTAACTTAGATCTCCACCATCACAGTATTTCGAGTATATCCATGGATATGAAGCAATGGGGAAGTTGCTTTTTTTTTTTTTTTTTCTTTAGTTTGTCCACTGGAGGATCATGATAATTAGCATTGTGTCAGGATCCGATCTGGATCAAGATTCAAATCATCCCAAGTTTTAGGCTAGTTGTGTTGGACACAGTTGATTTGAGTGAGAGTGAGTAACGAACCACTCCATGGTTCCAAGCAGTACATGGGAGATAATGTATTCAGTGTGGCAAATCTGCTGGGAGTTGAGTGGGCGTACTCGTTAATTAAGGTCTAAGTTGGTATAAGTAGGCCATATGGGTACAGCCCCTGGAACAGCTTGTCTCCTTTTGGTTTTTCATTTCCTTTGTCTGTTACATAATACAAAATGTTTCATACAACTAGCTCTACTGAACCTCCACCCCAATTACACCCTCTGCTCCATTTTAGGCAACCCTCCATACCCAATTTGATCTCCTGTGGCCAGGAAGTTTTCCCATCCAGAAAACCAACAGTTAAAACAAACTGTTCAAAACAAAAGAAGAGAAAAGCCTAACTGACTATATGACTATTGAGGGATAATTTGATATGACATTATACAAAATGGCGTAGGTCCGTGTTAAAGGATACTTTTAATATGGAACATGTATTTACGGGTGTGACTTTGTTTGGAGGAGGTAAGATGTGTAAGATTACTCCCGCCCCGCCCAACCCACCCCCTCCACTCCTCCTGACCACATTCCAAGTAATAATACAATGGGTAGGTACATAATCCTATTAATACAATCACGAGCGGCAATACTCTCCAAATATTATGTGGCTCATGAAGTAATCGAGGTCAAATAACTCGATTTATTTTTTTAATCAAGTTTGAAAGGTATTTTACCCTTGTGATCCCTAAGCGTATTTCATCAATTAAAATTATTTTTGAGAACCATGCAACTTCCTCATTGCAATCCGCTTTTTTGTATACTCAAATACGAAGAATTTTTGCTAGAAGCCTCTCGAAGGATTTATCTTTACCTATTCTATGTATTGTTGACTATAACATTTTTCATGTAGTTTTCATCTTCCCATCGATTCATGTTTTTTTTTTCTTTTTTCCACAGGTACAGAAATAGCTCCGGTTCTGGTAATTTTAGTGGAAATTCTTTTAATAATTCCTTCTCTTATGAGTCTTCACCTGGTGGTATGTATCCACGGGACAGGTACCCCCCTCCAAGTAATTCTGGGTTCCACGATACATGGCGGAGGGAAGGCAAAGACTATCGTAGAGACGATCGAAGGTACCCTCATCCTGCTAACCTTTAGTAGATGATGATTATTAATTGCAACATTTTTGGATTTGGTTGTAACAATAACCTCTCTTTCAGTGATACTGGGTACAAAAATGATTCAAACCATTTTAATGTGCATCAATTCTGTAATCTTTAGACGATGTAAAGATTGTAGTCTCCTTACCATTATTGGAAATTAATATTGAAGTGGTTTGATAATGGTATAGCAAATTACCCTTCTGGCAATGCTTATATCATGTACTTCCTTGACTTTTTCGGCCTTTTAATTCAACTGGTTTTTGGTTTTATACGAATTGCTGGTTTTTGGTCATTTCCGTATAGGTACCTACAACTTTTTTCCTATGAATTGATTTAATCTTCAATTACCTTGGGCACATTGGGGTGTGCCATCCGGATTTGTCTACCTCATAATATGTAAGGAAGAATGAACTGCAAATTATTCTTGTCTATTAGTTTATTTGTCTATTTTAAGCGCGTCCAGTCACAATTATCTGAAAGGTGTAATGTATCGCAGTAGGTGCTGAAAGTTCTCTTCAGTTATTTGTTATTCGCACCCCTCTCCACCCTGCCTTGTATTTTAATACAAAGAACCTGTGAACACATGATTGCGTGATACATTTATTATAAGAAGAAGAAATGTTTATTTCCAATAATTTGTTTTATAGTGAATCAAATTATAGCTCATTTATTTTTTTGAAGTACCTACCTAACATTAAGGACCTACTATTTATATTTTTCATTGCTAAGATTATTTATTTTATGTGATGGGTTTTGAGTGATCTAAAGAAGCTATTCATTGCTTTATCTATCCCATTCTCATTATTTGTTTTTACTAGATTGATTTTTATTGAGGAACATTTGTTACCAATTGTCTATGGGAGTATTTTATCAATCTACCCCCTCTCTTCTTATCAATTTATTCCCTCTCTTCTTATCAATTTATTCCCTCTCTTCTTATCAATTATTTTATCAATTGATCCCCTCTCTTCCATCGTTTTGAAGTTGTACGCTCCTTTTTATCAAAAGCGGGTGGTTTATTATTCATCTTTGAAATAGTAGGCAAATTATAGTTTTCGGCTTTCACTATCTATCTTTTGTGTATATCTCCAAATATTGGACGGTGTTGTGAACGAACCGGCCAAGCGCCAAGATATCGTTTTCGAGAAAAATGCGATCAAAGATTTTTCGGGGTTTTCTTCTACCCAGCCTCGCCAGTGTTGATTAAATAGATGAAACGTGAAGTTTGGATCTTTTTAATATTTGACTTTTTTGCACTCCCCCAGAGTTGTATCCCATAGGTCTAAATAGGGCGAAGAATCTGCTTGTATATTAGCAGTTTGTTATGAAGTTCCTGCTTTTTATTCTCGATGTGCTTATTCCAATTAAGTTTGGAGTCGAGAGTCATCCCCAGTTACTTGACGGTGTCAGCGTACGGCACCTTAGTGGAGTTGATCTCAACATCTAAGGCTGAGATTTTTCGATTTGTGAAGTTGATATGAACTGACTTCGACTCGTTCAGCTTCATTGTCCACATCTTAGTCCACTTGACGATCTCATTAGTGGACTTTTGTAATTCGTGGGTGGCGGTTTCAACATCTTTTCCAACCGATAGAATTGCTGTGTCATCTGCAAAAGTAGCAACAGTTGTGTCTTCTAGTATGGGTAGATCCCGTGTGTACAAAAGGTAAAGTACATGACCTAGCACACTTTCTTGCGGGACCCCAGCTTTTATAGGCTTCAAGCTGGAGTAATGATCATCTTGATTTACTCTATAATGTCGGTTCTGAATATAGGATTTATAAAATTAAAATGAAAAATTTTCGTAATTTAATTATCTTATCATCTTCAACCAACCGAGTGTCTTGAAATTTGGAGTAATGTGCTCATCCCATTTCACTCTTAGTACAAACCTAACGACTGCATTTTGAGCTCTCTGCAGGCGATCGATGTCGTTGCTTTTAAGGTCACACAGTGCTACACTAGCGTAGTCGAAAATGGGGAGCAAGTTGGAAAGTCAATAGCGGCTCTTCGTAATTGATATAAGCTTTTAAAAACAGAGTTACATATTTTAGTTACTTGAGAGTCCCGTGACAATGTGCTTTGTACAATCATTCCTAAGCTTGTACAATTAAATTCTTGTACGTACTCTAAACTTGTTGAGCCCAAGAGAACCTTCGGGATGGACGGTAAGTCAAGTTTGGCTAGAATCTTTGTGGAGCCAAGTATCATTGCTTTGGACTTATTCTCATTCACTTTCATCCCATGTCTGGCACACCAACTTGCCAGCCCATCTAAGTCTTGGTTCAGATCAGACACAGTTTTGTCCGATTTCGCTGACGTGACAGGATCGGTAAAACTGCAAATAATCTGCATACATCATAATATGATATTATTGCATGTTATGATTGGTGCCTTCAGAAAAAGTGGTGGGTAGTGATCTGATGTATATGATGAACGTGAGTGCCTAGAGGACAGAACCTTGAGGGCTACCCAATTGGACATCTTTGTAGGCCGAAAGAACGTTTTGTGGCCCTTTTACGCACTGCTTTCGTCCGACAAGTACAAGCTAAACCAACTGAGTAGGCTTCCCCGAATTCCTATAGATTTTAGTATGGCTTGGAGGATATATTTTCTGAGCAAATCAAAGGCAGCCGAAAAGTCAATCATGACTAGAATGGCCACCCTCCTCATATCCATTGCTCTACGCACATCGTCCAGAACTTTTATTAGGGCAGTTTCCGTGCTTTACCCCGTTCTATATGCAGATTGATATGGGTCTAAAATCTCATGCTTGTCGATGTATTCACTCAGCTTAAGGTGTACAAGTTTATCAAGAATTTTACCCAAAACGCAAAGGAGTGAAATAGCTCGAAATTCGTTAGCATAGGACGGCGATTTGACTTTTGGGATCGGTTTTATTATGGCTTTTTTCCATTCATCCGGATAAATTCCTGTTTCCAACGATTCATTGTATAGATGTGTGATGATCGGCACAAGTACGTCGGATAGTGTTTGGAGAATAACTACTGGAATTCCGTCTGCTCCCTCTGACCGTGATTTGATCGCGAACAGTCCATTTTTCACTTCTTTTTCCGAGAGAGTTGGTATTGTGAATGGTTCTCTTTCATACACAATATTCTCATAGCTTCGAATGGTCGCTGGATTTGTTGGTTCATCTATCTCCCTACAAAAATGATTGTTGAGCTCCTCAACAGACACAGGTAACAAAGCATCTCGAGGTTGTTTACTTTGATACCTAAATTGCGGATTATTTTCCAGAACTCGCTCGATTGTTTGTTTTGACTAAAAAGTGTATAATAATATTTTGCTTTGGCGTCTCTTACAATTTGTTTTACCTTATTCCTTATTTTTTCATATATTTGTTATGAATTCCGCGAATTTTATTTATGACATAATAGATAATATTATTATTTATAGATTTTATTTCGTTCTATCATCACGTTTCTAATTTCCACATCGATCCATGGAGAAGGTTGATGCTTCGTTCTGATTACAATCCATGGGCAGTGTTTATTGTATAGTTGGAGGAATTCAAGATTTCAATTTTTCATTTAAATCTGGCTCGTTGTAGACAGGATCCCAGTTCATAGCAGTAGCGTCATTAATAAAAGCTTGTCTGGCAAAGTTCTTCATGTCACGTATATGTTTCCTGCTGACTCTACGTGATATAAAATTTAGGGAGCAGTAAATGAGGTCGTGCCTTGAAATTCCGCTGGCGTGACATTGCCCGTTGCCTGAAACAATATCCACCTGATTCACTAGAATCAGATCCTGCAACGAACTTGATTTTGTAGAGTGATGTGTGGCTTTATAGGGCAGATATGATATATTTTGGGAATTCAAAATTGACTTCAACTGTCTGCTATAACCCTTATATGTCGTCTTCCACAGCATTGCTTCCCTGCAGGTTGGTGTACAAAGAATGGCACTAGGGGGGGGGGGGGGGATTTCAACAAACCCTGAATGTCGGTCAGTTTTTTACTTGAAATCGGTTTCTCGTTTGGCTAGAGCTCTTTGCTGTCGACGCTTAATGTAGAGATCAATGGCAGCACTCACCGTCTTCTCCCTCTATCATTCGTTGCTCTTGTCTTTTTGAAAGTATCAACTATTTCCCAGTCTCCATTAAATTCCCTTCTCATGAACACTGAGAATCGCTCGCAATTTTTCAATCAAGATCACTCGCGTTTGGAGTCAACTGACGGGTTGATCTTCCGCGCCCTTCTTCCGGTTGACAATCTTCATCTCCAGCATCTTGCTCGATTTAAAATCCGGCTTCTCCATCTTTGAGACTACACATTTTCTGTTTCTGCGACCATTTCGCATGACATTGAGGTACCGGCCAGGAGAGTACAGTTCTTGGTGAAGCTTTAATGGCGATTCTACATCGCCGAATTCGTCATTCTTGGGCAGGAATGTGTGTCCAAGTTGGCTATGTGTTTTAGCAAACATGACCCCACTTCCTGGGCCCCTCTTCCACCTTCACCCTCCGTCCAGACATAGATAAAAACCATGATTTGATCCCCCGTCGTGAATTCTATAGTTATAAAAACGATTGGAAAACACCTAAATAGACCTCACGAGTTTTGCACGGAGCGGCCGAACGACTGGAGCGGTGTCATTTGGCCGCTTTGTGCAGATCACTGACGCCCGAATATTAGACACGGCGGCGGGTTGGCGCTTGGCCGGTTTGTGCATAACACCGTCCAAATGTCATATTACCATCACAGCCAAGAAGAAATATGATATGTTTTAAATATTACTTACTGTATATGCGTGTCCGTCATCATTTCATCAAATAATTGGTCCAATATATTTTATAATGAATCCCAACAGGAAAAAAGGTAATCAAGTCGAGTTAGCTCTTCCGACTAGGGATGCAACAACCAAATAATCGATTATAACATTAAATAATTAAATAATAATCGTTATGATAATAATCGATGTGACCGATTATTAATATCACTAATCGATGTGACCGATTTTTAATAATCGATTATTATTACTGATTAATCGGTTTTCAAATACAAAAAGTTTTGAAAGCATTTTTTAAGCATATTAGAATGCATCAAATCCTGATTTAGGTATTCGAAAACCGATTAATCAGTAATAATGTCGATTAATCAGTAATAATAATCGATTATTTATTTCCATGGGGGTGATCGATAACTGTATGGTGTGTATGCTCATAATATGCATAATACTACTCAGATTCATTGGAATCATTTTTCAGTATAGTTTCAATTTCAGCCTGTGAACACCATGGCTTTTTGATAACCTTCATGGAACATTCTACCGTTTTTTACCCCAATCTTCACTTATCTACGACATATTCGAATTGTTTTGACTGCAACTCATGTTATGTTACAACTGGCAACCTAATGGTTGTTGCATTGTAATTTGATTTTCAACTTACCTTAACTACCTATTGAATTTTATATCAACTCATTTTCCTGTTACATCTTCAACATGAACCACTACATGTACAACCTGGCATACTCAACCCCTGACTATAGAGGAGTACCTGAATATTGTATGGAAAAATAAATTTGTATGATAGGACAATGAATAGCTTTGAAAATGTATAGTCATTATAGTCGTTAGCCAATTTTACTATCATAAAAATGTCACCTAGCTAAATCAATTGCTGGAAGTTGTCTTGTCGTATTTTTCGTGCGAGGTAGTTTGTGTTACACCCCAATGTTGAACAAAATTATTATGTATTGTAAATTTCCTTGTGATTATGGCGTTATTTCAAAAAACATTATGAGGATTCCAGGTAGTACATTTGTTGTGAACAAATTATTTGTACATATTTTTCATTCCCCAAATACATAATCTGTGTAATATGATCATATAGATAATATCTATCAGACTGAACAAAAACATGCTCAAGTGCTAAGTAAATGCCTTGACTGAATAAGGAACTTTTCACTTGAATGTAGTAAAAGAAAGATAAATGTTGAAAATGTATATTTATATGTATGCATAAGGCAACCAATGAAATAAATGAAGAACTGCACAGCACTGTGCCTGTAAATATTATAAATAGTAGACAAATATGGTAATTGAGGAACGATTATTGAAGTACATTTTGACAAATTTGTTAATGTTTTTATTAACAATATTTTGGTTTTATGAATTGAGGTACAAATTTTCAAGTGACCATTACATGTAAATATTTTTGTTATGTGCTCCCAAAAGCTTATTTTAAAGGCGGTAAATATCTTACATTACTGTGATGCCCCAAAGATTGCATCATCTGTAAATTTGTAATTTTTAATTTATAGTTATTGACGTAAATATGTAAAGAAAGAAAGGTAATAATTGAAACATGTTTTTCATTTGATCCCTTCTGTCAATATCTTTGTCGCACTGACACTAAACTGGTCGGAACATTATTATTAGAAGTGGCATCCAGATTGAGTCATTATTTATTAAATTCCTGTCTCAGTCGCTGGAAGACTTCCGGACCTGTGATCGTCAGTAACAGTTATGGTCCTATTGATACCCAATGGTTTGCGTGGGAACTCTTCAACGTGGGTCTGGAACCAAGCTGCTTTGCCAGAAGTGTGGGTAACCTTCAAAACGGTTGTGGTTGGGGTTGACATTGACTAAGAGCCGTACGTGAATTCGAGCCAAAAAAAAAAAAAAAAATAAGAAAGTGAGCTAACGTAATGGAAAAGAACAAGGAACATGTAGATTGTTCCCAGCGCAAGTATAAATACGGTTTCCTTGAAACTCTCACCTGCGAGGTGAACTACATGATTACACCTTCAGATCTTATAGGAAATTTCATGCTGATTAATAAAATGCTAAGGTCTCTGAATTTACCATAACTGAATAAATAAATTCACTGGCGCCGTCAACAACTCGACGTATGCTAGTTTGAAAGTCGATTTGATATTTCAAAATCCATAAAATGGAATGGTACACAGATGGTCCCACTCGAAATCTTTTCCAAGTATGAAGATCGATTCAGTTTCCCAAAATTCACGAAGAATAACGAAGAAATACTTCTCAACACGTATTCTTATTGACACCATTACCAACGGGAAGTGTGATATAAATTCAATTATACAAAACACTGTAGGTATGTCCTATGATCCTCAAGGTTGTAAACCTCTATACACATTCGTTGGTTGGTTAACTATGAACCACAAGAAGCTACTATTTTGGGGTCTTTTCAAACAAATAAATTAATTTTTTGAAATCTAAGGATAGATAGACTAAGCAAGGTCTCAAACTTCTTCATTGTTGATTCGCCTCAATAAAAAAAACTACTGGAATTTGACTTAGTAGCCATTCCAATTATCTCCTAAATGTGATTGAAAACAGCTCTCCTGGTATCTTATTCCGATTTTTGATGTTGCTATTTTCATAGACGTATTACATTTTGATTCCAAGTCTCCATGAAATGGTCAGGGCAGCTGAACACGTCCAGGCTCATGGAGCAACTTGTTTGAATACGACGCCAGTTGACTTGAACAGTTAATGTCATTTTAAATCCTCCAGATAAATATTAATGTCATTTTATATCCACCCCAGTAAATAATTTGTTGAGCCATTAATATATCTTCAATAGGAAGTTATTATTAACTACTATTAACAATGAAAAGGAAAACATATGCTCCTCTCGTGTTAATATTATTAATTACAATTACGTACATGTTGTAGAAATTCATAAGCGTGTTACTGACTAAACGACTAGGGATAATATTAACATGAGAAGGGAAACATATGCACCTCTCATGTTAATATTATTAATTGCAATTACGTACATGTTGTAGACGTTCATAAGCGTGTTACTGACTAAACTAGTAGGGATAATATTAACATGAGAAGGGAAACATATGCTCCTCCCATGTTAATATTATTAATTGCAATTACGTACATGTTGTAGATATTCATAATCGTGTTACTGACTAAACGACTTGGGATAATATTAACATGAGAAGGGAAACATATGCTCCTCTCATGTTAATATTAATAATTGCAATTACGTACATGTTGTAGATATCCATAAGCGTGTTACTGACTAAACGACTAGGGATAATATTAACATGAGAAGGGAAACATATGCTCCTCCCATGTTAATATTATTAATTACAATTACGTACATGTTGTAGATATTCATAAGCGTGTTACTGACTAAACGACTAGGGATAATATTAACATGAGAAGGGAAACATATGCTCCTCCCATGTTAATATTATTAATTGCAATTACGTACATGTTGTAGATATTCATAATCGTGTTACTGACTAAACGACTAGGGATAATATTAACATGAGAAGGGAAACATATGCTCCTCCCATGTTAATATTATTAATTGCAATTACGTACATGTTGTAGATATTCATAATCGTGTTACTGACTAAACGACTTGGGATAATATTAACATGAGAAGGGAAACATATGCTCCTCCCATGTTAATATTATTAATTACAATTACGTACATGTTGTAGATATTCATAAGCGTGTTACTGACTAAACGACTAGGGATAATATTAACATGAGAAGGGAAACATATGCTCCTCCCATGTTAATATTATTAATTACAATTACGTACATGTTGTAGATATTCATAAGCGTGTTACTGACTAAACGACTAGGGATAATATTAACATGAGAAGGGAAACATATGCTCCTCCCATGTTAATATTATTAATTGCAATTACGTACATGTTGTAGATATTCATAATCGTGTTACTGACTAAACGACTTGGGATAATATTAACATGAGAAGGGAAACATATGCTCCTCCCATGTTAATATTATTAATTACAATTACGTACATGTTGTAGATATTCATAATCGTGTTACTGACTAAACGACTAGGGATAATATTAACATGAGAAGGGGAACATATGCTCCTCCCATGTTAATATTATTAATTACAATTACGTACATGTTGAAGATATTCATAAGCGTGTTACTGACTAAACGACTAGGGATAATATTAACATGAGAAGGGAAACATATGCTCCTCCCATGTTAATATTATTAATTGCAATTACGTACATGTTGTAGATATTGATAATCGTGTTACTGACTAAACGACTTGGGATAATATTAACATGAGAAGGGAAACATATGCTCCTCTCATGTTAATATTATTAATTGCAATTACGTACATGTTGTAGATATTCATAATCGTGTTACTGACTAAACGACTTGGGATAATATTAACATGAGAAGGGAAACATATGCTCCTCTCATGTTAATATTATTAATTGCAATTACGTACATGTTGTAGATATTCATAAGCGTGTTACTGACTAAACGACTAGGGATAATATTAACATGTTAATATTATTAATAGCTACTGACTAAATCGAGAGGAATCGAAGAAACTAAGTTTCTCATCTCCTGAGTTCTAGTCAAACTAACCATCAAAATAAGAACTGAGATAAAAATCAAAATAAGAATTGAGATGAAAATTGAACTGTGTACTGAACTGGTTTGACTGCCAATTCCTGACGTTCTTATACCACTGGCTCCATTTTGTCAATATTCCTCCAAAAAATGAAGGCGCGGAATTCCAGAGGAATTCCGTTTGTTGCCCCCTTCTCCCTTGCCGCTTCTCCTTCATCACCTCCACCCCTTGCCTCTCCTACACCGTAAAATCGCGTTTCGGTCGGTTCTAATTAACCGATTTGAAATCTGAAAATTGTTTTGGACTCAGGACGATGCAGTGCATTGCAGAGCTACCTCTTTTTTTCAAAAAATGGCTTGGAAATGTAAAAAAACGATCGCAACTTTCTCAATTTTTGATTATGACTCATTCCGACTAATTTCCGAAAATTCTACGCTCTTTTTACGTCCATAGCCGTTTTCAGATCTAAAATCGGTTCAATAGAACTCGAATTATCACCTATCTAAATTTAGGGTCGATGGTGCAGCCATCTATTGAATTTTCTTACAAGTTTTTTTTGGGCTATTGAGCCTTAAAACCCGATCACCTAGCCAGCCAGCCCTCTGACGTCATAGGCTCTTACGGCATAGGCTGTGACGTACTAGTTGGCCTCCTCCAGCCGTCTGACGTCATACGCTCGTGCGTCATAGGCTCTGACGTAATAGTTGGCCTCCGGCCCGCCGTCTGACGTCATAGGCTCTTACGGCATAGGCTTTGACGTACTAGTTAGCCTCCTGCCAGCCGTCTGACGTCATACGCTCGTGCGTCATAGGTGCGTCTGACGTAGTGGCCCGCCTGTCGCTTGTGTTCTGACGTGATCTGAGGGAAAGGGTGAATCAAGGAAACAAATTTTTCCCGTTTCAGTTTGTGTGCCAAAGCAAAGACATGAAAATGTCAAAAGAATGTCAACTCCATCCTGTTGTTGATACAGTCGAGAATTAAAAGCTTGCATACGAGTCTGCAACACATTGGGACATTTTATGTCTTTAAAGAAGTGATTCAAGAACCTTCGAACAATGCTACATCACCTACCCCAGTAGCGTAGTTGTTATACTTAATTGTAGGGTTCATCATAAATTATGAAGCTTGCATTCGTATAGACAATATAAATTATTGAGAATGATCACCTGTGTGTAAACAATTATTTAAACAATCACGCTCATACCGCAGCTTGTCGGCCACGCACTCCACAGTGGTTAACGTAATATGGTTAGGTAAATCGAGAGCTATCCAACGAGTGGTGAACGATTTTTGTACGATGATAACTGGCGAAGATAAAGTTCCGTAGCAACGAATCGGTTGTAAGCAAAAATCATCAGAAATTTTCGTGTAACGCTTTTGTGTAACGTTTTTCGAGTTATGTGCCAGAGTAAAGACATAAAATGACATAGAATAAAGACAAAATTCAAATTTGAATCAAAATAAGAATTGAGATGAAAATTGAACTGTGTACTGAACTGGTATGACTGCCAATTCCTGACGTTCTTATACCACTGGCTCCATTTTGTCAATATTCCTCCAAAAAATTCAAATTTGTCCTATCACAGTTTGTTTTTCTATTTCGACGTATGTTTTCCTTAGAATCCAAATCTGAAGTCAAATTTATCCTATCACCGTTTGTTTCTTCGCTAACCTCAAAAAACTATTTTAAAAAAAAAAGTGATATTTGGTGTTTTTCGGGATTATCTCGTCAAAATCGAATGGGATCCCATATTTTGAGTCAGATTCGGATTCAGCGTCGAAAAATACATAAGAATAGGTGGGTCTCATCAAAAGAACAGACCAGTTTTTTGTGGGAATTTATAGCTATTTATTGCTAGCATTTTATAGCTAGTGAGATTTCGTGGGTTATGAGGTTAGCTATTTGATATTTCCTTGAAGAACTATCCAAAGGGCACAGTGCTAATAAAGCAACATCACTTTTTATTATTTTTTCATTCCGGTTCAGCCGATTTTGAGCAATATTTTAAAATAAACCGATACATTTGATACATCGCTGCCGATAAGCGCCCTCTGGAGCGACTAAATTACAAATCTAATATTATGTTCGTGATCAGCGATCCCAGTAACCCCTGTTAGTTATTGGAGGATCGTAAGTTGATTATTCCAGGACCGTAAGTTGATTTTTGGATGATAGGATTGGAGTTTCATTATGACATGTCATATTGAGTATACGAAATTGCGACATTTCCGATGCACCGGTTTCCGAGCTATATCATACGGATGATGAGTTAACCTATGTCTAATAAATTTGTTGAAATAGCTATTTCGAAGTATGTTTTCCGTAGAATCCAAATCTGAAGTCAAATTTATCCTATCACCGTTTGTTTCTTCGCTAACCTCAAAAAACTATGAAAAAATGTTTTTTTTGTGTTTTTCGAGGTTATTTCGCACAAATCGACTGGGACCCCATATTTTGAGTACAGATTCGGATTCAGCGTCGAAAAATACATAAGAATAGGTGGGTCTCGTCAAAAGAACAGACCACTTTTGCTTTTTTGTGGGCCTCCACTTATAATGCTCCCCTCCATTATAATATAATGGAGTGGTTATGAATAAGATGGTTATTCCATGTACTTATAAATTCCAATATCTTCAACGGATGATGAGTTTTTTCTCTCACAACTGAACCTATTTGTGCACTCTCGTAAAAACTTTGTCCGTTGGCCCACATTGTTATATAACCCGTAGATGAAGTGCATATCTACCTACTCCCGAGTGGTTAAGACATCTAAGGCAGGCATTTCTTTATTGAAAAAAGTGTGAATCGACAATATTTGTTGATAGAGCCACATTTTCTTCCAGCAAATTTAAATGGGGAGATTATTTACAGTTTCTCGAACATAGCTTATTCTCCTTCAGAATCTTTCACCCGTCACAGAAATGATTTTGTAAATAAATGATTGTGGCATGCAAGTATGCATCATCCGGGAAACTTCTGAGAATATAAAAAATTTAACATGTAATTCATAGGAGTTTGAACTAAACAAACAGATAACCTGAGGATTACAGACAAGATCCAATGTTTGAGCCTAGTGTATAAGGGCGGTCATCCCGCCGGGGGTGAATTCTACAACTAACTTGTGACTAAAAATGTCCTATGACTCATATTTTTTACTCCACTTGAAACCCGAGTTTTTTTTTTTCATTTTTAAATATTTTTTCGTGTTTCCAGACATAACTCCCTTATTCCATAAGTAATTTCAAATTTGAGGATACCGTTAGAAAGAGCATTAAATTTCCTATCTCTCTGGTGCCAAACCAAAATCTTTTGCTCAGGTTTACCGGGTACAAAATCAGCCTAAAAAGAACAATTTGTCACATCCCGGAAATGTCTAGTTTTTTCAATCTTCTGTAAAACCTACAATCCTACTTGAAGGTTTTGTACTTTTCCTGCAAAAGTTGGTCAAAAAGCTCGCTTTCCAACGGTATCCCCAAATTTGAAATTACATAGGAAAGTAAGGGAGAAAATATTGTTTCCTCGTCGGAAAACGCGTTTTTTTCCCCACGCAAAATTGAGGCTTGTGGGGTGATAAATGACTACCTCACGACGGGAATTCTTTTCTCGCCAAACCATAGACCAACACCAATCAGCACTTGAAAAAGTTGCCATCACAAAGATAGGTAGGTGGGACACTGACGCCCAATCCAACTGTTGATATAAACACGCTTTTTGTATGTCGTCGAGTCAGTGACATGAACTCAGCAAACGATACAACATTGTTTACAGTGGTTCTGGACTTATCGAATCCAAAAAGGCCATTTCCAGTGAGGAACACCTGCTCCGCTCCAACATCAACAGTCTGAGTTGCTTAGAAGCGTATCACCTTTCAAATCCATGCAGAAGCTTGCGAAAAACTTGCGCAGATATTGTCTCCTAGCGAGAAAAAAAAAATTCCCGTCGTAAGGTAGTCATTTTTCACCCCACAACCCTCAATTTCGCGTGAAAAAAAAAAAAAAAAAAAAAAAAAAAACCAACTCGTTTTCCGACGGGGAAAATGTACTGTTACTTTAAAAGTTGACCAAAAAGCTCAGCATTCCAACGGTATCCTCAAATTTGTAATTACACAGGAAAATAAGGAAGACAAATTTTTCTGAGCTTATTGGCCAACTTTCAAAGTAACAGTACAAAACTTTCAAGTAGGAGATTGAAAAAACTGGAAATTTCCGGGATCTGACATATTTTTCTTTTTAGGCTGATTTTTTACCCTGTAAACCTGAGCAAAAGATTTTAGTTTGGCACGAGAGAGGTAGAAAATCTTTGCTCTTTCCAACGGTATCCTCAGATTTGAGATTACTAAGGGTTTTTTGCAGACCATAATGATGGGAAAGATCAGTGGACGTAGGGGAGTGGGACGGAAGCGCGCGTCATGGCTGTCGAACATACGTAGCTGGACGGGAATTAACCGAGCAGCCGATTTGTTTCACCTGGCTCAGGATCGTGAGAGATACGCAGAATTGATCGCCAACCTTCGATGACGGAGACGGCACTTGAAGAAGAAGAAGGGAATAAGGGAGTTATGTCTGTTTTCGTGACGTAAGGTCGGAAACACGAAAAAAGTGAAAAAACTCGGGTTTTAAGTGGAGTAAAAAATACCCAAAAAACACTCCGTGTAAAAATCGGCCTTGAAATATCATTCTACAGAGGCCGGAAAAAGTTATGATATCCACATTCCCCGCCCGCCCTTTTCCTCGTTAAGGAGCTAAGTATAATGAAAAGCTTAACCACTTCACAAGCACCGTACCCCTTTGGAAATCTCCCCTTGGCGCTATTGCGAGACGTTTTTATTACTTCCACAAGCAACTAATACTTGATGGTGGTGGTTAGGGGAAGGAGGATCAGGTTTGTAGTGAAAGTAATAAAAATACTACAAATACAAACTTTTTATACAAGTAGCAAAACGGTGCAGAACGGTGATTTTTACACGGAGTGTTTTTTTGGGGGGATATCACATCTTTTTGTTGTTGAAGTGGGTCATGTTATAAAGAAGGTCTATGCAAAATTTCAAGTCGATTGGTCCGGTTACCCAGGCTGTAGACTCGTCAAAGTTTCCAAAATTAGCCTAAATTTCAGTTTTTGTTTCTAAACGTTTTTGGGTTGAGATAATGAGATAATGGGTTAAACCTTTCAAAAGGCACTGGCTGATGTTGAAACGAAGCTCTGTGCAAAATTTCAAATCAATCCGTGAAGGTGGAAAGGCCTAACTGATTAAGGAGGAGAAGAACAGTTAAGGGCGAAAAACTGGGTTTTTGAAGTTATATAACTCGGGTCCCTTTAGAGCTATCGACATGAATCATTCAAAAGGCACTTGCTACACTTGAAACGAAGCTCTGTGGAAAATTTCAAGTCTATCGGCGAAGGTGGAGAGGCTGTAGCCTTGACTGACTGAAAAAAGTAGAAAAACATGGTAATTGGTTTTTGAAGTTATATAACTCGGCTCCCTTTAGACCTAGCGACTTGAAACTTTCAGGGCTTTCTAATATCCACTCCAAAAAGACCCATACTAATTTTCAAGTTGATTGGTCACATAGGAGCCGAGATATGGATTCCTCGAAAACGCGTTCCGTGACGTCCGGTAAACATACACTCGGTACCGTTCGTTTTCTCAACTTCTTTGCTTGAACGCTACCGCGTTCCTAGATGAGTCATAGGACATTTTTAGTCACAAATTAGTGGTAGAATTCACCCCCGTGCGGGATGTCCGCCCTTCAGTGGGACACTCTGTACTTCATGTAACCAAAGAAAACAAAATGTAATTCATTTAAAATAATTGCTAACCCGGAGACGATTAATACTACAAGAGCACAGCCACCATTTCGCACGAGAGACGGCAATTCACACGACAGTGATCTGGCGGTAGGACAATTTCTAGATGACAATGAAAAACTGCGATTTTTTGACTCAGACTTGGAAACCTTCATTGGAAAATAATTTCCCAACTAAATTAGAAGGCAAACAAAATCGGAAATTCAGAAGAGAATGGTTGGAGCAACACGACTGGCTTGCCTATAGCGAGTGCTTGTCTGGAGGATTTTGTAAAATATGCGTTCTTTTCGCTCCTGCTGAAGCTGGAGTAGGAGGTGGCGGTGAAGTTCCCGGGAGCATTAAACCTATGGACATTTACTCCTATGGCCACCAAACATTGTCGGGTGTAGACATATTCCAACAACATTTTTTCCTTTTTTTTGTCCTTTTCTTTCGTTTGTAAGGATACGAGTCTTTATCCAATAGAAAGAGCGTAAAAATACGATTCTTTTGATACCAATATCTCAAAATCGATATTTTTGGACATAGCACCCCTGTGCTTTAAGGTATCGTTACTGCCTTTACAGGTCTTTTCAACTTCATCAACTACTCCAACCTCCACTCATCGATGAGACAGCACTCCAATACAATTCTCGTGGATCTAAGCGACAACGGCCCTCCCCCCCGAAACCACCGTCGCTTAAAACGAAAAAGACCCCAAGACTTCCTGTAATTCGTTTTTATTCGTTATCTGTTGTTAGAATGATTGTCTGTTGTTAATCAATTTATATATTTATTACTGTTAAATTACTGTTTTCACAATTTCGTAGTACAGCAAGTAGGACAATCGCTGGGTTGGTACCTACAATCATGTTACATGTTAATTAGGTAATCCATTTACCTACTATATCTCAATTGTTGCGCACAACTGTAGTGTTGATAATCAACAATAAAGTTTTCGAATTATTAAAAAAAAAAAAAAAAAAAAAAATCAACTAAAAGATGTGGTATCCCCCCTAAAAACATTCCGTGTAAAAATCACACCGCCTCGCAAATATGTATTAGACGTAGGACATCTCTACCCGCTCTGCTTTCAAGAGGATTTTATTTAGCTGGATAATTAATTGGGGTTAGCAATTGTTAAGAACTGCGGAATAGGCGGGTAGGGTGAGTAGTAGGGTGAGTAGTTGCGTTACTTTGAAAATTCGCTCTACCACAACGGCCGATGAAAGAACTAGTGACGTATCCGCACTGCGTGGCAAAATGTTGACCCTCAAAAATACTTGCGCCGCACAGTGGGCTATTCTGCGAAATTGGTGCGAAAAAAAGGTAATTTTCGTCTCAGCTTCTAAAGCAGTGGGACGTATCCGGAGCGATAGTAAACATCTTTGGGACCTTGACGTGATTACTACTTCCCTCATATATTTGTTTATTCTCGTAAGGCTACAGTTCAAACGTTTGAGAAAATGAAAGCAAATAAAACAGAGTGTCCATCAAGTCAGTCGATGTCAAGCTTCCCAATAAGAGTGAATTTTTTCTCCAAGCCGGAAGTGACTCACACCAAGGTAAGATGATGGATTCTTTTCATTTGAGCGAAATTTGTTTCAGGAAGTAAGGCAGTGCTAATCTAACCATAGAGGGAGAAATATCTCTTATTAACTTGTCTGAGCTCTACAGAAAATTGCACCACTTTCCACGTTTTCTCTGCAGTGGGATTTTGAAACAATCAAGTGCGCCGAGGTGCGCCCGTTTAGTATATTTTGGTTTTGGTTTCAGGAACATCAGGAGTGCTTAAAAATTCCCTAAGAGAGGTTTATTTCAAGAGAAGTCGAAGTCACGTAAAAACCGTGAATCATTTCAAAAGCTTTGTCTTGGGGAAAGTTAACTGTGCAGGTGAAGAAGTTTTGATAGAAAAAGTGATCAACTTCACCAAAAATGTTGATAAACGAGTTGGCAAAATGCGGAAAATTTTAAACCCTGCCTGTCTACAAAGCGACTTTATCGTCCCAACCCTCCTGTACTGTAGTGCGTCCTACAAGAGGCCTTCTAAAAACAAAAGCTTTGTGTGACAGTGTTTCTTTCCGAGTCAAATTCAAGTTCTTCCTAATCAAATTGAAGGTTTTCTAATCAAATTCAGGGTTTTCCGAAACAAATTCATGGTTTTCCATTTGAAATTTAAGATTTTCCATTTCAAATTCAAGGTTTTCCAAAAACAACATCTGTCAGTATTTTGTATGTTAAAAACTATTATAATAATTCCTAACTGCATTGTCAGGTAGGTACCTACCTAACGATTGGCTATCCAAAATCCGAACAGGTGGAAGTCAGAGGATTGACTTAGCAAAAACTTGAGTAAACGGTCCTATTCCACTCGAAATCAGAAGCCAGCTTTAATCGCTACGATTCGCGAGGTTCAGCAAGCAGAAGTTATAGGTGGGCAGGCATTCCTTCATTATGCCTATTCCTTCGATATGCACCCTCTGTCTGCGTGTTTGACTCTGAATCTACAAGTTCACGCGTAGTTTTTGTTACCGCTATACCAACGTGAACAATACTGACGATTATTGACGAACCATGGATAGTGATTCCGATGAAACATTTCAGCTGACGAATTCGTACACTAAGTTCGACTGAAAGTGATACATTTGTAGAAAGTGATGTGCCTCGTCGACGTCAACCAAGAGGTAATTACGGAAAGTATTCAAAGGACCAAAAAGTGATGTTTCTGAGGATGTACGAAAAGGGTCGGTCCCTTAAGGAGGCTACTACAATATCTCGTTCGAAGGTGAACACAGCCTACTACATTGTTATGATGTACAAACGGAATGACAGCGAGGTAGTACAACGAGGTTCGCACCGTACTCCAGAGGTACTAGAGGAGATTGAGGATGCTACCGAAGAAAATCCAGGAAGAATATTGTACGAAATCCAGCGCATTCTCTCTTCAAAAAACATGAATTTATCAAATTCGAACGTCGACAAGGGATTAAAAACGTTGAAGATCACCCTGAAAACAGCATATAAGGAAGTAGTTCGCATGAATTGTAACGCAACAAAAGAGAAGAGGAGAACATGATATGGCCACATTATTATGCCATATTATTATTATACCATATTATTATTATACCATTATTATGCCACATAATACTATTATGCCACATTATTCAACACATGGGCACCACGAGAGGGATGAAACCGGGTTTTCATCGATGAGGCTGGTTTCAATCTTCACCTCCGCCGAAGTCAGGAGTTGTTTATATATTTATACTTATTGTTTCTAGTTATTTTCTAAGGATTTATAATTATGTTATATTTATGTGGCTATCTAAACATTTTAAAAGAACAGGTAAGAACTTCCACAACACTATCTACACTAATACGATTTTTTCCGTATAATGCTGTTTCATACAATATTTGAACGAGTTCAACGGTATCGCAGATGTACAATATTTAGATGACAGGTTATTGAAGAGAGTTGCACCTCTATAAGCATATAATCGTTGAGCTGCAGAAGAGTTCATTTTTCTTTTGTTACCTTAGTATGAATAGTCAAGGTAAGTCATTTTCCTTTTGTTACCCCATCAATAGTCAAGGTATTGTGCATTACAAGACGTTATCGCTTGGAAACTGTAATGCAAGTGAATTCTACCTACTTTTGACAGAATTAGTCCCCAAGCTCTCTGATGCAAACAGTTCCGGATAAGTCGGATAGAAGATGGAAGTGGATAAGTACGAGGATAGAAGAACTCGGAGTTAATGTGAAGTACCTTCCATCTTATTCACCACAACTGAATCCAGCAGAGAAGGTATTTTCAAAAGTGAAACTCCATGCAAGAAACCTTCTCAGTGAACCGCGTGAGGAGCGCAATTTGTGTTAATTACGTGATGGATATGATGTTACAACTTCCAGACGCCGCAGATGGCATTGACTTGCATTGAACTGTTTAAATAACTAATGAACTCAACTCCTCTAGTCTGAAATGTAAAAAAAAGTTAAATTCGAAAACCTTGAATTTGAATTGGAAAGCCTTGAATTTGAAATGGAAAATCTTGTATTTGAATTAGAAAACCTAGAATTTGTTTCGGAAAACCTTGAATTTGTTACCGCACTTCCCTCAACTCCCCCCCCCCCCCTCCATTTTTAAACTGAGTAAAAAAAAAAAAAAAAAATGCTACAGAACATTTTCGACCAGAAATTAGTTTTAGAATCGATTACTAGCCTGTGACCGTCAGGAAATGAAACACCCTGTTTATGTATATACATATGATTTTTTGTGTCTTTTGGCAGTGGATTCAGAATGGTCTAAACGGATTTGAGTAGGTATACAATTTTTTCGGAAATTCAATTTTTTCAAAACAACAGCTTCCTTTTCTTTGCAAATTCGCTAAAAACTTTGCAAATTCTTGACACAACGGTTTATTATCTTCTTCGTGCAGATCACCCATTGGTGTAGATCACTAAAAGGTAGATTATGAATTATCAATAATTATTATGAAGTAGTATAAATTATTATAAATAATTATAATTATTAATGTTTATTAATGTTATGTTATCAATGTTTTTAGAACCCTTTAATTTTTAAAATCCCTTCGTCAACAGCTTTTATTAGAGCCCATAGATTATAAACGCAAAATCTAGACCCCCCCTCCTCCCCGTTTGGGGTATGGTTACCCCCGGGTTCAAAAACATTTTATGAGATACCATTTGAAAAATCCCCAGAAAGGAACCAGACAAATTTAAATTAAATTTTTCCCTTGATGAGAAAAACAATACCTAGATATGTCTTGTACCTACTTACTGCTTACAAGTACCTACTTATCAATAGTATACCTACCATGTAGAGCCTTCGTTTCACATTATTAGTTCATTATGGTTACTTAGCAATATTCTTGGCGCCATCAGCCGTTCTGTTATGATATCAAGAGGCGGTAAGTAAGACGGCAATTCAGGGTATACAAATTCAATTGTTTGAAATCTTCTCCTAATGATTTGTAACATGTTTGGCATGCTTTCATTTCAGATATAACAGCATTTGGAAATGTTTCAGCAACAAGGGTTACACTTTTGATTAGGAGATTTCTAAGATCTCTTTGAAACCACAATCGATCGCACACCGAACATACAGAACCAAAAGAATTCTCACCAAAACGTTTAGAGAACTCAATATCAGCTACAGGGCCGTAGCGAGAAGATAAACCAGGGGGGGGGGGGGGGGGTATGCAAATTTTCCAACCAGCACAATTTCCCCACATTCAAAAAATGAAAACCAAGAGATTGGTTCCTATGTAATATAATAAATTGTAGGACATTATAAGAAAAGAAAATAATATTATATAACAATTTTATATAAAAAATAATATATTAACTTACCTATTTTATAATATATTATAAGAAAATAAATTTCATTAATTTTCTTACTTGGCTATCCTAAGATTGGCTGAATGCTCATGCCCGATGGGGTATGCACTAGCAAACATAAATTTTGGTAATTATAAACATAATGATGAGAATTATTCAATCTTGGACCAGTTCCTTGGTCTTCCACCATATTCACCACGTATAGGAATATTCAATACAAATGAATCGAAACAACTTATAAATAATTATTGTGCTTATACAGGAATAATAAAGGAAAGAAACCCACAATACCGGCTTTCCTTTCGATTTTAAGTGATAAATGATCAATGGATTCTCCCCTTTCACATTGGTTGTTTGATTTGTAAGTTACTTTGATAAAAAGGGGACAACAATATTATCAACGAATTAAATATAATTCAATATTCACGATGTTTATCCAATGATTTTTGGTCTCAAAATCATGTTGGTAACACGTAACACGTTTGGGTAATCACATCTTGTAAAAGATCGAACTTTTAGCTGGAAAATCCAACATGGGATGACGAAATTATGATCTCAAAATCATGTTGGTAACACGTTTGGGTAATCACATCTTGTGAAAGATCGAACTATTAGCTGGAAAATCCAACATGGGATGACGAAATTATGATCTCAATGAGTTGGGAACTGGAAAATTCATTTATTCTTATTTTTTTAAATTATTTGTTTATATCTTCACGGCCCGAAATTTACCAACTTTTCCAAGTCGAAAAAGCAGCGAAAAGTTGGGAATTTTGAAATATTTTCACAAAATTTTGATTAATCCAAGTTGGGATAATACAAGCAGGACTGTTCCCTACTTGGGAGAAATCAAATTTTTTGAACCTTACTTGGGAGAAACCTGCTTTGAAATTTTCAAAAAACCGGTATTTCAGAGTATGGGAACTCCAAGTTATGCATGTTGGGAGCCCCAACCTTCTCCTGGTTCTTTCCCTTTGGAAGTTTGCTCCCTCCGAGATCAGAATCTCTTTTGGTTTATAAATTTCATGAACCACCGGAATTGCATGAGAAAACAGTAGTCGATTACTAAATTTCGGACCAACCCAATAAATATATATTTATATAAATTATGAATCATTAATGAAATTTACCCCTGGAACGAGGTTAGAAGAATCGCGCCAAACCGATCCGACTAGAACGAACTTGTTTCTGCCCTATGCTCCAAAAGGAGTTAACAGGATTTAAGTCAAGTAAGTCAATGAAATTTACCCGTACATAACATAATTTTTGTATTTTACTTGAATCGACCTACTTACTCATTTTATATCAAGAACCTACTAACATTCGAAACTAGTTTCTTTTTGAAAACACGACAAGAATTTCAGAATATAAGACTCAATATCATAAAACTAAAGCAAATTGACCAAAGGATACTATGATTGCTTAGTAGGTACGAGGACTACCTGTACTTATAGAAGAGTTGCTGTAATTATTAGTTGAAATGTTCCAACAACGAACTATATGAGAAGCTTACGTCACTACACCAAAGTATTGCATCCATGTTGAACACGTAGATACCTACACTTTGTACAATTCAGCTAATTAAAATTAATCTGATAAGTCGATTCAGTGTGCATTATTACGATAACACCTACACATCCCTATAGTTCACATGGAGAAGGTTTACCTTTGGGAAAACGAAACAAAACAAAAATATGGGCCGATAAGCAACCTGGTAAACCTTCTCCATGTAAACTATAGGGATGTGTAGGTATCGTACAAATGCACACTGATAAGATTAATTTGAATTTGACTTCTTATCAGAATTCGATAAGATTAATTGATAAGCGGCCGATCAAGTCGGCAGTGCGTAACTACACAGTTTCTGTTTCGCAACCGCCGCCGCTACTGTGCCAATTCTTCAGTGTTTTTTTTCTATTTTGATTTTGATTATGCATCAAGATATCGACGGATTCAACTCCTTTCGGTCTTCCACCACTTTTGAAATGAATCGTGAGTTTCGGGGTGTTCGCGATGTCGGATCGCAACCGGGCAGTGCAAGGGCATTTCGATACAAAACGCGAGTGTTGTTGATGTGCCATTTGGATAACTTCGAGCTGTTTTGTCGGCAGGAGTAAAAGGTAAGTGATAAGCTAGTTCATCTACTTTCTAGGATTAATATTCACGGTCCTCCCACAATGCGTGAATACAACAAAATTTGCATGAACTTCGTGGCCGACCGAAAACCCGTCCCGGATAAATTTATAAGCCTAGAACGGTACATTTGGTTTCTTTGGATATTTGCTACCCTGTTATCAATAAATAGGTAGGTACGTATTTCCCGTTATCTATAGGTAGGTGGGTTTCGATCGTGTAGGGGCATTGACCAAGCGCTGTTTGAATTGACAGGGGACTTCCACCAGCTCAGGGACGACAAAAAGGAAGGTAGGTGTCCTATTATTTTGTGATTCGTCAAAATGTTTCGATACAATAGACAAAAACTATTAAGACGAATTTAAAATCTAGGGACGCGCAAGCGTCCCGCCCTCCAAGAAAACCGAAGCCCTGAAACCGAAGCGACTGAGACACTGATTACGCGACGGAACAAGTTGGGGTTTTCACCCTCCCGTAGCTCGGCCCCCTGAGTGTCTCGAGAGTTGATTTTTTGTACACCAACTCTCCAGGGGCACGTGAGGACGTAAACCAAATTTCAACTCTCGGGACCATCAGGTGTCGGGGTATAGCAGTTTTAAAATCGCTATTTTTCACGTTTTTTGTGTTCTTCTCGTTCTTGTTGACGTTGTTCATTGACGGGGCAGCATACAAAACGGATCGAGCTGAAATTTTGCACACACGTTGTTTCCATCCAAGGGAGTGCGAATTGTACATTTTGTCCCCCTCCCCCATTCCATCATCGTATTGAACCACCATCATGTTAAGAAAGTATCACTTTACCAATGCAAAAAGATGTGATATCCCCAAAAAACAACTCCGTTGTAAAAACTGGCCCGCTGTAAAAAAAAGAAAAAAAAACCGCCTCAGCCGCAAAAAGGAATGATATCCATTGCCAGCCACGTATATAGGATGCTCGGTACTTCGCACCTCGTTGTTGATTGTGCAAATAGAAACCTGATCCTCCTACTCCTAACCACCACCACCAATGTTTTCCTGTTCCCTGTGTTCTTCACACAATCCCCCTTTCACCCTCCACTGTTTCCTCTGTTGCACCTGCAGGGAGCTTTTCGCTTCTTTCAATGCTGATGGTGGGAGTTTTCTGCAAGGCTTCTGACAATTAGATGATACAGGTAGTAGTGGTGATGACTAGTGGTGGTACAACAGTAAAGTAATGAGCCATTTCAGGCTGGCTGACATCGCGAATGCGAGGTAGGTATCTAAGAATTATATACCTAACTCACGAGAAATCAGTGGTGGAAAAACTAGTGAAGTTACGCTCCGAATTCAGGCGTATATAGGTATATTATATATTCGATATTTTCTACGCATCCCAACCTTACCTATCAACCCCCACGTCTTCGATTTACGACGATTCGACGGTCGAATCGGACCATACAGTCAATTTGAAGTGTGTGATGGTGACACAAGTGAGCGGTAATTTCGAGTTTTTCTTCAATAATTTAAAATCCGTAATTACAAGAGGGATTTTGTGTAGGACCAACATCCATCACATTGATTTGGGTGATGAGATTTATACCACAGATAAATGTTATCTGAAGACCGTTGAATGTAAAAATGGCGGTAGACTACATTCGAGTAGTCCCCACTCGGTGACTAAAGAGGGAAATCTTGTTTTGTAACGTTGGCCAACCTGGTCCTTCCATCTCGGATCGCCTTCTTCCTTTTCTCGCTACCCCTGTGGGTCTTTGTGACACTGCTAACAGTCGGGTGTTAGTTTTGTCTACATTTTTACTCGTTGACGGTCGATTTCCACCGAGCGGTCGTACTTACTTGTCATTTTATTAACCATGTGATACATCATCGTCGTTCCTTAAATTCAGTTTTCGTCTTTTGAGGTGATTCTGACGCTCCGGAAACTCATCGAAACACCAGTGATGAAGAACAAGGATTTGTTACGCTGTTTATGTGTTTCCGTGCTCCCTGACTCCAGTTAACATTAGCGAATTAAAAAAAAATAATTGGTTCGTTGAATTATTTTTCCACTTATTTCGGTTTTATTTCGAGAGTATATTTTAACTGGTGAACACAGTGTATCGGCGGTGATTAGAATACTACATACAACGTCGCCTACTAAATGAATGGCTTGCAAGTGTCCCGGCAAGCAGAACATGGCAAAGTTTTTTGATGGTCTTCAACTTTTCTTATTCACCTGGCTCCTCGGACTTCAGTGATCTGCCTCGACAATTCGATTGAAATCCGTGAGTATTACGTTACAATTTTGATTTCAATCTTCGCAAAAACCGCTGATAGAAGTTCACGATTGATTGTTTTTGGCCACTTAAGTAGGTAAACAAAAGGCTGATCGTCGATGAATCCACGTATTTGGACTTTCAACAACCGTCCCTTTTGTTCAGTTATTTTACAATCACGACGCCCACGTAAATTGCACACAGTTTTCATTTTGTACGTGCGGTGTCTTTGTTTCGATTTTGTTGGGTGTCCATCCACGACTTGTCACTGAGATTGGTGGTTGCGATACGCCCTCGATAAATCCTACGACGGACGTCAACACGTAAAATTAACTTGTGAAGTGGTTTGAAGTAACTCGAGTCCTGTTCTGAGAACAGTGTTCTCTACCTTGGGGAGGCTGCTTCGAGTCCTGGAATTCCTCTTTCCCCCAGCGGCCATCTTGGGGCACCTTCAAGCTCTTTTGTAGACAGACGAAGCCTTTGTAACAACGAATTCCTCGCCCTTTCTCTTCTACCGCGTATTCTCAGACGAGTAGGCGGTAGATTACCTGATCCCCCTCGCGAGGTATTACTGTACTTTGAAACGTTCAAATCCACCGGTAGCAGAGTTTGGGACACTGTTTTTTTTTGTTTTGTTTTTTCAAATCCCTACAGCAAACCTTTTATGTATTCCTTTATAACATGTACCTATTACCTATGGGACAAACTCAATAAATTCTACAGCTAATTTGCAACAAAAAGTGCCTCTTAGAACTCTTTCATTATTCAACTACAAAACCGACTTTTTTCACTTTAAAGATTTTTTCGTGTTTTCGACCAAGTCTCAGTAAGACGGCTCTAACTGTCTTACATTAACATGTAAAATAAAGGTTGAGGATACCGTTGGAAAGAGCGTTAAATTTTCTACCTCCCTGATACAAAATCCGATTTTTTAAGGCAGTCCTAATTGATGAAAAAAATGGCCGAATAAAAAAAAAAAAAATGTTTTTCACATTGCAATTTGGCGGAGAAAATGACGTTTGAGAAAATGAGGTTTGTTCTAGGAGTAACATTGGGCGTCACAGACATCAAGCGAAGATTTACTGCCCAGTCTCAGATTTAGCACAGATGCGGTATGGAGTACCGCCTAGCGTCCACTAGTGGGTTAAAAAACGAGTTTCTTCCTTATCAGGAAGGCATGGAAGTGTCACCATTCGTTTCAGCGTCAAGAATGCCTAAATTGCGATACCAAACTCACTTCCATGAAGAAAGTTGGCTTTAGGTGGAAAACGTTGATTTGCACCCTGGAGGAAACGAAGCGGGTTCATGTTGATGATTAAATGTTGCCCTCTGACAAGAAACACGATTGTGAATCTTTTTAATCCGGGAGTTCTAGGCAAAATAGCTTCCGCTCATGTACACAGTTCTTTAATTATTAAAGCACATTAAATTCTGCTTGGGTTGACCCCCCCCCCCCACCATTTCAAAATTGGACCTATTTATAGGGATGTAATCGACGGCTAAAAACAAAAATAATGGCCAAAACCACACTTTTCTAAAACCACTCTATGTCTTAAATAAAGAAAAAGAAATATCAGTAAAAAAATCAAAATAAATAAAAGAACACAAATCAATCGATGATGACTCATCGAAGTTAGCTGTTGAACTCAGTTAACATGAAGCTTATTCTTCGAATTTTGACAGAAACTATACTACCAAGAACAAATATTCACGAATATTTACTGAAAATGTACTACTAAGTACAAGAAATAATAGTCAGTACGCAAGGTTTAGGATATTCTTAAATGACTGTTTTTGGAATTTGGCTCATAAATCATGGTTAAGGTTTTCAAGACTTAATGTTTTCAAATGTTTTCAAGAGAGATGAAGAAACGCTTTTGATACTTGAGATGTTCTTATGGACATAAGTCCTTCAGTGGAGACATTTTACATAAAACCAGTTATTTCTTCGAAAATTCGCTCTTAGAGCCATGCTGCATGACGGTGGATTTTTAACTTTAATAACGTTTTACGGAATGCACAACCATGAACGTAAAACCGATAGGTATGTAATAAGAACTTCCTGTAAAATCGTCCAACAACAAGATTATAGGATTATTTATTGATTTAACAAAGGGGTTTGATTCCATTGAAACCTGCAGGTTAATTCTCAAACTCAGGCAGATGGGACTCGATGAGGTGGCCATTAGATGGTTCACCACATATCTATCAGATAGGCAACAATTTGTCATATTTCAGGATGTAGAAAGTACCATGGAACCAATAAATTATGGAGTCCCTCAAGGGTCAGTTCTTGGCCCAATCTTATTCCTCATACACATAAACGACCTATTTTCAATAAACACTGGAGGTAGATTTGTTGCATTCGCTGATGACGTGGCAGAGAAGACGTGAAAGAGAAGACGTGGCAGCAAGCTCATTCAAGTGCTGAATTAATTATGGACAAAGTACCAAAATGGTTTGCCATGAACAGTTTAACAGTTAACATCTCCACAACGAAATATATATCATTTTCGATCAATTTAGTTGGACAACCAGTAGTTTCAAAAATTGTAATACAACAGGGAAATTGCGGCTCTGAACATGCTACGCTTAATTGCGAAAGGCTGGAAAAAGTAAACTCCATCAGATATTTAGGGCTGTTGCTTGATCAGCACATGAAGTGGAAGGAACATATGCAAAGTCTAGTAGCAAGGATTAGGAAAACATTCCACCTCTTCGTCTTACTGAGAGGATGGCTTAGCCGTAAAAATCTACGTATGGTTTTCTATGCTTATGTTTATAGCATATTGATCTATGGTATACCCACTTGGGGAGGTGCGTACGCAAGTAGTTTTGGTAACCTAAATGTGGTTGTGAATACTGTCTTGCGTATAGCCATGAAATCACACAGGCGCACCCAAATGGTGAACCTTCACGAGGATTTTGAAGTACTTTCTCCAAGAATGACGTATGTCTATCGATTGGCCTTATATGTGCATAGGTCCCTCGGCTTATTCGAAAAGAGAAGTGATGTGAGACCTACCAGGTTGAACGCACAAAGTATTTTATGAATAGCACGCCCAAGCAATGACTTCTACACTAGGCAGTTGCCTTGGCTAGCCCCCTCAGTTTTCGAAACTTTGCCATCAGCAATTAAAACAACTAATTCTGTAGCTGTATTCAAAAAGCTAACATTTCAACACTTGATGAATCAAATAAATGCAAAATCCATCATCCTTAAAAAAAAAAAAAAAAATAATAATAATAAAAAAATAAAATAATAATAATTAATAAAAAAAAAAAAAAAAAAATCATGATGACCCACAAAAATCCAACATCCCTATACCTATGTAAAATTTGAATAACAGAAATGTACTACCACAACGACCTTCGCTAGACGTTAAGTAGGTATAAGTACTTTTAGTACGTTAAGTAGGTATAAGTACTTTTAGTTTGTTAAAAGTAGGATATTTAAGAAGTAATATATAAGAATAATTCTTATAATAATTATAATTATTATAAACTAAAATGCATTACCGAACGTACGCACACCCAAGCTGAGCTGGGAGAGAACGAGCCTGGACAGGTCACTAACCTTAGGCTCAGATATGAAACAAACGAACGTTGCATTCATAATTTGTACTTGTGAATATATCTGTATTATGTAAAATGTGTAAATAAACGATTTATATATGAAAAAAAAAAAAAAAAAAAAATAAAGTCGGTAGAACAGCTGTCATAGAGACAAAGTGCAATCATTCGAGTTGCCTTCAGTGAATTCTTGTTTACTTGAACAAGACTTTCTCCGTGCGGAAAGCTATGTGGTATTGAACCAAACGCAAACGCCTGCCAGCTAGTCCAAAATCGCTCCACAAAATTTGTTGCTTCTTGAGAGTATTTAATAAATACTCTCAAGAAGCATGGAGAATTTCATTAATGTAAATGTCGTTTCGGATACAGTTATACCGACTGCAGAAAAAGTACACTGATATTAGGCGATGGAACCTTCTATTTGCCCTACGTTTTTTGGCCTTTAGCGGTAAAATTCAAAAAGAAGGACTTGCGCAAAGCTACACATCCCTCTCTGACTCAGGTGAATTCCTCAAACTATTGTTTAGTCTCATACTTACCCCATGATGAAGTTGAAGAAATATTTATGGATATTTAAAAAAATCATTGGCCAATCAAAAACTGGGAAACTTTCTTAAACATTTCATTGAAACCTGTGTTGGACTCAACAGCCGTTTTCCTCCCAATTTGTGGGCAGCTCCTTCAACTTGAAACCGCCCTTGAACTACCTGTACAGGGTGTAACGCGAGTGGTGTCCGATACCTTTCCTACTTGTTCTACATTTAATTTCCGACCAAAAGTGTCTCTTAGACCTTTTTTTAAATCCAATCAAAATTCTACTTTTCCCACTTTTAAGATTTTGTCGGGTTTTCGACCTTACTTCACTAAAATTTCCATAACTACTTTAATTTTCTCTTAAATTTAAATCTGAGGATACCTTTGGAAAGCGCGTTAATTGTCTGCCTATTTGATGCCTAACAAATAATTTTTAGGTGTAAATGTAGAACATGTAGGCAGCTGTTGGACACCACACTCGTTACACCCTGTACATACCTACTTGATAAGAGATAACAAACAAAATTATCACTTCACATTTCCTCACGATTCATCACTTAGTGCCTGAATCCTACATGCATTTTGGCGCATAACATATTATGTCCAGTTATTTCTCCAGTTTTTCGCTCATGTCCGGCACCGCTTAGACCCAGTATCAGCTGTAAATCGCTTACCGTGAAGTTAATTCAATGGGGGTTTGAATCCAAAATAGCTGGTCTTCTCACTTGGTCTTTCTATTACAATAATTGTAAAATTTAGATTTTTATCGTGTAGCCAAGGTCAGATATCGTCTAAAAGGACGTTCCACGTGGAGTGTTGAAAATGTTCCAGAATAACCATGACGTCTTTCGAAGAATCGGGAGGCTTAAGATTCCGCCCCTCCCCGAGAACATCTCCCCTGTGTACGGAAAACGCAGTTAGTACAATATGGAAATGATATTTATCAATTTATTAACGAAATTTGTCAACAAAGGTTACGGGTTCAAACATAAATTTCGTCCACTTGATCTATATGTCCAACTAATCTATATGGTACTAATCAGTTGATTAGGGGAGGTTATTATTCCGCAACCCTCAACATGGGAGGTAAACAAACACGGAGGTGCGGAATCATAAAGATTGGGTTCACCTGGCAACTGATAGACCGGGCGGAGTCTTAAGGTTACTCCAAGACCGATGGGATTAGTGAGGTGCTCAAATCCATCGAGCTAATGACAACACGGGGCGGAATCTTAAGGCTCCCGAAGAATCCTGTTTCTGATATTTCCGAAAATGCATAAATCATAATATGATATATTTATTATACATACACATATTATGTAGTTATGGTTGACCTACTGAAATTTACTGTTTGTAGTTCAGATTCAGGTTTTGTTGTCCGACCTGTGAATGTAGTAATTTGAAGCGTGTTTAGCTATATTGCTAGCTTATAGATATTTTCTGGTCGGTGATGTCGTTTGGTTCTCAGTAGTTCTGGTCTATATATACACATACATAGATGCCTTTGGCCTTGAATTGAAAAACTTCGCATTCCCCATACTCAATGGATGAGTAATTTTGAGAGGCTGCCATGGTCAGTTGGCTACGAGGCGGGCAGCCGCGCCATCGAAACCACTCCTTCAGTGAGTTTTTCCAATCATTCAGTGTGGGAAATTTGACCATAGCCCTGAGTAGGATTTCCAATTTAAATGTTTGTTCTTCGGAGTGAAACGTCAAGTTCGTCTCTATCATTGGAAATGGATCTGTGGGAGGGCCGCCATTCATCAGTTACTTTATCATCCGGTCAATCGGTTGACGGCAAACGACGGCTATTTTCGAAGGGAACTTGAGTGGTTACGCAACGCGTCAAATCACTCGAAACTTTCGGGTCAATTCCGTGACCAGAGAGTTTTTGGAAATCTCATGGGCTGGGAAAGTCTCAGCTCTGATTCTCCAGCCCTAAGCTACAACGTACCTACAATACGATCAAAAGTTACCGAAGGTTCCTCATGTTTAGTACCTGCCAAAGATACCCGATTCCAAATTAAGGCAATTTTGAAGAAATTTTGAAAACATTTTTTTTTTTTTTGCAATCGCTTCAAAATGTTTGCTGCATCATTTCTTGAACTAACGTCCCTTTATGTATTTACAAAGAATTCAACGATCACATTTTTGTGCGCCACGCACCTGCACTGGCTACGCATGCCAACTTTGTTTTTTTTTTTTCAAATGGAAACCCCCTTTTTTATTGCAGATTCGGATTCTACGTGAAATTTCATGAATTTTTACTTCTATAACCTTTTCTTTTTTTGGGCGCACCCAGGAGCGTCCAGAAGCGCCCAAAGTTGGACTAACCGCGATTGCGCGTAATTTCGATAAGACCGAAAACCCCCAGTGTGGCTCATGAATTCATTATGCATTCATTATTTTTCCTCACTGAATCACGTGGTGATATCAGTTTTTTTTTATTTAGCTTGATTAAACAGAGATTACAGTTTGAAACATGGTTGTTTTTAAGTCAAATCACCTTACCCTGGGTCTTGATAATTTTAGGTTTTGTTAGATGTGTTTTTAGGCAGGTCGGATCCTACACCCAGAAGAATACTCAGAGAAAACATGAATGTTATCACCTCCACTTTGTGATGAGACGTTGCACACCCCTCACGTTACGACTTCATAAATATTTTATCTTCAGTCGTCAGAACCAACTGATCCGGTTGGTAGTCTCACTGTGAAAGTCCTTGAGTGTGAAAAACATGCAGCGTTTTACTACAAACCAACTGACCGATATGGTGAGGATGTACTACAAAAACAATCGCAATTATTAAAGCACATTAAATTCTGCGTGGGTTGACCCCCCCCCCCCCCGCCATTTCAAAATTGGACCTATTTATAGGGATGTAATCATCGACTCATCGAAGTTAGCTGTTGAACTCAGTTAACATGAAGCTTATTCTTCGAATTTTTACAGAAAATATACTACCAAGAACAAATATTCACGAATATTTACTGAAAATGTACTACCAAGTACAAGAAATAATAGTCAGTACGCAAGGTTTAGGATATTCTTAAATGACTGTTTTTGGAATTTGGCTCATAAAGCATGGTTAAGGTTTGCAAGACTTGATGTTTTCAAGAGAGATGAAGAAACGCTTTTGATACTTGAGATGTTCTTATGGACATAAGTCCTTCAGTGGAGACATTTTACATAAAACCAGTTATTTCTTCAAAAATTCGGATTCGGTGGATTTTTAACTTTAATAACGTTTTACGGAATGCACAACCATGAACGTAAAACCTATAGGTATGTAATAAGAACTTCCTGTAAAATCGTCCAACAACAAGATTATAGGATTATTTATTGATTTAACAAAGGGGTTTGATTCCATTGAAACCTGCAGGTTAATTCTCAAACTCAGGCAGATGGGACTCGATGAGGTGGCCATTAGATGGTTCACCACATATCTATCAGATAGGCAACAATTTGTCATATTTCAGGATGTAGAAAGTACCATGGAATCAATAAATTATGGAGTCCCTCAAGGGTCAGTTCTTGGCCCAATCTTATTCCTCATACACATAAACGACCTATTTTCAATAAACACTGAAGGTAGATTTGTTGCATTCGCTGATGACGTGGCCATAATAGTGAAAGAGAAGACGTGGCAGCAAGCTCATTCAAGTGCTGAATTAATTATGGCCAAAGTACCAAAATGGTTTGCCATGAACAGTTTAACAGTTCACATCTCCAAAACGAAATATATATCATTTTCGATCAATTTAGTTGGACAACCAGTAGTTTCAAAAATAGAAATACAAGAGGGAAATTGCGGCTCTGAACATGCTACGCTTACTTGTCAAAGGCTGGAAAAAGTAAACTCCATCAGATATTTAGGGCTGTTGTTTGATCAGCACATGAAGTGGCAGGAACATATACAAAGTCTAGTAGCAAGGATTAGGAAAACATTCCACCTCTTCGTCTTACTGAGAGGCTGACTTAGCCGTAAAAATCTACGTATGGTTTTCTATGCTTATGTTTATAGCATATTGATCTATGGTATACCCATTTGGGGAGGTGCGTACGCAAGTAATTTTGGTAGATTTGTTGCATTCGCTAGCCCTATAACTCCCAAACCCCGCTTAGACAGGCCCGATTCTGCCCATCCACGAATTTTGTTTAAATAATTATTTCGTCATAGATTATACCAAATATTTTGTATAAATCGTCATAGATTTTACCAAATAGATTATAATCTATTTGGTATAATCTATGACGATTTTGGAATCAAATGTTTTCGAAAATTCTATTTTATAAAAATTTTGGACCGAGAACAATATCTTCTCGAAAATTTTCCTCAAAATTCGCCAAAATCCGCTGTTTTGCCGTTCGGCTCCGACAAGGCCGAAGATGCTCGTTGAAGCTTATCAGAACCGCAGATCATTGGGAAACCGTGCAAAATTTGTGTGGTCATTTTCGAAACGTCATAACTGGCGTATGATCTGGAACCAAACCAAGAGGTGGCTCCAAATCGCGTGGGTTCCACCAATGAAACGCTATGAGAATTGGTGTTTTGATACGGTATAATATTCCTAAATCACGGAAATCAAACTTGGGATCTGAAGGGGATCTACGTCTATGAGAATTAGAAATGTCTATAAGCATTTTCTACCACTAGAATCTTATTTTTGTTGATTTTGTCGTATAGTGCGATGATTTTAGGAACGTTGACTGATATTCTGTACCAGAAGTGTTTGTCTCTGGTAGACGATGATGATTTTTGTTGTCTTTGATCGGGAATTCGAGATTTCCACGGAAACACGAAGCTTTAATCGAATCTTCTGAAAGGAGGAAGAGGATCACAGTATAACTTCTCTCTACCGTCCTTAGGATCCCCCACTTCCCTTCCCTTCTTTGTGGAAGTTGTGTGTTCCAGGAGAAGCAGAGTCGGCTCCGGGTTCCATCACTAATTCGAGTTGTGATCGCCCACGCTGGCCCCGAAGTCTCCTCTGGGCGAAGGATCTCGTACCCCAATCCCCCCACCATCGTACAAACCTCATCTTCGCCCGTATGGTTTTACCTGCCTACAGACTCAGACTCCCGGCGGGATAGCGGTACATTTGCCTCTGGGAACGACCTCTGGTGGACAAGAGGGGAAGTGATGGAGGAGAGTTACGGCGATGGAAGGAGTTCTCGGATCCATCGCCGTTCGCTCTGCGAAACATGTGAAATGTGGCGAAGGGGAAACTGAAAAGGGGACCGCAGTGCCAGAAGACAGAAAGTTCGGTCAGGCAGCAGAACCGAATGGGCGAATTTTCGGAGTAACGAACTCAAAACGTTCCATGATTGTCGAACGAAAACATTAGAATTATTCAACCACCCACCTAAAAACTGGTGGTTGGATACGTAGAAGAAATTCAAATATAGGGTGTGCCCACTGTTATTTTCTCTTGAAGAAGATGCTTCAAAAAGTGCAAAAATTGATATCATGTGCGAAAATTACCTTCTCCTGAATTTGTAAAAATTAAACAAAAATGACAGTTTATGAATTCGCGCGTAAATGAGGATTGATGACGATGAAATTATTTCGGCAAGTTGATTCGCTGACGCTTTTTGGAGCACCAACGTACTGAAACTTCTTGATACCAAAATCCCACAACCGCGCGCAGTCAGCCTCCAAGCGGCCGTTTTCAGGTTGTTACTCAGCTTTCCCGCGTAATCTTGACGAACGAAATATTGCAAGCCCTCACTTCTTTCTTGTGAAGTTTCACTTTTACAAGAATGAATTTTGTCCTGTCAATTGGTCCTTAAGGGATTTTTAAGGGCGCTAATAACGAATTCGGGGTCAAACTCGCGAATTTCCGACCCACGCGGACACCCTATTAATGTGATTTAAAAAATTAATACTTGTTTGCGGCACTTAGCCCGTTTAAAATACACTTAGAACTATGAAATTCAGCATGCGGGCTCGGACCAGGCCGACGATAGGCCTCGAAACGTTTTATAACCGTAGATCAATAGGGAGGGGTGGAAAATGGGGTTTGACTTTTGAAAACGCGATACCTCGGGTATTGTGAATCGGATATACTCGTACATATATCTATGTATATCTGACAATGAATATCTAATGAAATGAATGGCTAAACTGATGATGAATAATGCATTCATTGTCATCCTCAGGTTAGTTATTCGTACCATTCAGTCATTTAGCTTCTATCTCGTTAGTTTCTCTTATGTATTTTCCTTAGTATCACAATGTATTCCCAATATTATCAACAAAAGTTGTACTCTTTCCGTGTATTCAACATGGTCTTAAGTGTAAAATTCGTTTTTATAACCCTAAAAATTATTTAAATTCCCATTCCCACCCTTACTTGTGAAGATGAAGAACCCAAATCGCCTGTATTTATATAGTGGGGTTGTGTTTTTGTCGACCATCTGACATGTATGGGTAGTTTTGTTGTCGAGGCTCGGTCTCGTTGAAAAGAATTGAGATAAATTCTGACGTTTCGATGATTTATTTCATAATTCTCAAGGATTCAACTCCTAACACAAAGACCAATATGGCTGTACCTAATTGCAGAAAAAAATGAACGTTTTGCATGTTTGAAGAAAATATAGGTATTCTGTACTTACAGAGTCAAAAGGTTGGACAAGTTTTCATAATAGCACTCCTATACAGTATATGAGTACCATTCAAGTTTTTATGAGAGATTGACAGATTTTGATTCGGATAGTTCTTAAGGATCAACCGAAGCGGCCTCATTACCCTTACGTTTTCATATAGTGATGGGACTCTCTAAGATTTTGTATTGAGAACAGCGATAAGTTTACAGTTGTGGAAACTCTGTTTCTTTCTGTATAGATCGCCTTAATCACCCTTGTGATTGATTGAGAGTTCTGTATACAATCACCTTGTAAGTTCCATAAATACTTATACGAAATAATTGGAATACTGCGGTAAAATATTGTGTGTTGATTCGATTAAGTGATTAGATGATAATAACTCAGTGATGGTCTAGTCAGCTGTACAACTAAATTACGGGCCGACCCATGTAATTCGTGGGTTATTATTTGCGCCTACCTGCATCGTCAATAATTTTCTACCAATGCGTACCAACAAATATTCAAAATTACCTTCTTTCCGAAAACACAAAAATTATTTCTAATATTAGGTATGTCCCAAAACCTTGTGTCGTTTAATCCGCTGATCCCCTGTGTGCGAATTGGCATGAAGGTTTTCCGTTTGATTCACTCCTACGTTGATGACGTTTTTTGGTTTATTATCTTCAATAATAAAATGGAATTTATCAAGGAAAAAAAGTGTAACACCTCCTCAAAATTTGAGGGTTTACGTTTCAAGACACGTAGATTCAGATAATCTGTGCGCTTACAGTGAGGGCTCCAATGTTTAGCCAATGAAATACCGCCTACGAGGTTGCATACCAAACGGAATTTGCAGGGTTTTCAATTCTTCCTTCGAGCCCACATTGTGAACGAGCGGCTGGTCATACAAAGCTCCGGAGGGTCTTGAAAATCACTGTAAATAGGTAATTGTTTATTGAAATACACTTTCTATTGAGGTTTACAAGACAATATCATATTATGACGTTTAAATATGTTCAACTGCAACTCTGCACCCCTTCTGACCAAGGGTTATGAAAAATCTAAAGGATCATCATAGGCCTGGTCCAAGCACACAGGGTGAATCTCATAGTTCTTAGGTCAATTTTATTCTTTTCATGTGTGCAATTTGCCGCCTACGGTGGGCGGACTAATAATGAATAATTGGAATTCACCAAATTAATGGGCGAATTCACAGAAAACCCTAAGTATAGAACATGAGACTTGACATTTTTCGGGTCTACTTCGTGGTATAGGTTATTGCGGCGCCTGTTGTAGTGCTAAAAATGGCAAACATTTTTTTTTTTTTCAAATGAATTTTGGAGTACTGAAAATGTCGATTAGTTAGTCCTGGTGAACGAATACGGGCTTTGTGTGGTTATTCCCCGGCTTTTGCCTGTAGCTCTGGTACATTGCGTTCAATATTGTTTGGCCTCTGAGTTGAGATCTATGATTCATAATAATAAACGTTTCTATAAATAGGGGTAGGTTGAGAGCAGTGTGATAATTTTACTTCGAAAATTAGCAAAAATATACTAACAGGTTCCACAGAGTTCGCTGTACAGTTTTGGTGTCAGTGGTGCCAGGGACCCAGCAGTTGCACCGCAGTACGATGATGACAGGCTCTTGTTGCCTCTTTCAACTCGACCATTGGACATATTGTATGAAATTATTCAGGAACTTCGATTTGTAGAAAACATACAGGTACTCTGTGAAAATATCCCCATTGTCTGAATGCTGAATCGATTACTGTACTTCATGGGTTACGTCGAATTGGTTTTGGCGTCACCACTGAAATTAATATTGAATTATCCAGGCATCGACCAAGTTGTAGACATAAAGTTGGCACATACGCAGACTGGATGTGAATAGAATTTGTATTGATGCCCCTAGAACAATAAATTCTGTTAATTCTCCGATAATAAATTATTCTACATTGTTGAAACGGATTTTAGACACTGATGACGGACAAATAAATTCTTCGAAACGTTGGCACACTAAACATCTCTCATTTGACCGGCCCTCGACATCGCCTCATCACCCTCGACAGTTTGTAGGTTACTTCGGAAATTCGCTCATCACTGATGAGTCATCAGGTCATGCTGGATGTATTCTCCTGACATCATCGAGTTTAAAATGGAGAAAATGGGTGTGAGGGGCGGCGGACTTGTCGGTTGTTCTCCCTTATGTAACTTTCCGATAAGCTCCGTCCCGATGTTCGTGAAATCCGTGAGGGAAAGACTTCTTACTGGGGTTGCGAGGCTGGAGAAGCAGATGGCTCGAGTGACGCCATTGCCGCCTGGAAACGGAGGGGACTCCGCGGCACGTGGCCTCAACAGCCTCTTCAATTCCCTAGAAACCCAAGTCTGAAAGCTCACCGTTTGCAGCTTATCGCCCAGAAATTGAATTTGGCATAGCGGCCGTCCGCTGTCCATCTCGTCCTGCGATCTGAGATTGGCGGCTTCGGCAGTAATTGAACCCACTGATGCTCCGTTGATCTTGTTAATTCGGATTTGAGGATACAAGGGCTTCCACGATTTGATTAACAAAATACGCGCGCCCAATATGTAATTAGCTCACTGCGGCGCTATTGTGTCTTTTCGTCGTTGCTCATTTATTGAAAACGATGACTTTGAGTTCTTGTTGGCCGAAATAACGCTTCAAATTGTAAAAATAGTTCCTGGACATGGCGCTGAGCAGTGAGTTTATATGTATGTATTTTCCTGTGCCGTCCTTTGGCAGTCGTGTTTTCCTGCATTGATCTGCTTCATGCATTTTTTATGAAGAGTGGTGAACCGTTTAGGGAGAACAGTTACTATCAGAAGGATTTCCGTGATTCGTCGTTTAATCAGTCAGGTAAATAAGTTAGTTGAATTACCCTTGATTAACCGAGAAAGAGGATAATGTTGGGATCCGACTGACAACCACTATTATCACTGGTTGTTACGTGAACCAAGTTTTACCGACTTCATGAAACATCGATATGCCCGTCGAATTAGATCTGTTGAACGCTCTCGTGATTTCAATGTCGCGCCGATTTCGTTGAAACCAGGTTTGTGTGGATTTCTGGCTGAGATCGGCGGACTCCATGTGAGATGCTACGACGACGACAGAGATTAAACATCGGCATCTCAATTACTCAAGTTACAAATTAATTAATTGTCTCCAGTAAATTGACATTAGAGACCGAATCAACTAATTTCTCCTGACCTGTATACACATGGGTACATATATCCAACATTTGAAGTTTAATACATAATTAAGGGTACACTAGTAAATCTGTTGGAAATTTAATCCCAAATAACTAATCAACCAACTGGACGTGCATTATTAACATCGAAAATTGATTCAGCATTAAAAAATCAAGTCAGAATTCATAGTTTCCTTACCCAACAGAAAGTATGATAACCACCGTGAAAAATACATTTCTGGAGCACCTAGAGTGGGCCTTCACCCATGCTGATTCATTATCACACGTATCGAGCGGTTGTAGATTAGAGTTTGGTTTAGGTTTATTAGGGGAGTGACAATCCAAAAGGCGAATAAACTCGTTTTCAGCACTTGATTACGTGTCGGTCACTCTTCATTATATTATACATACAGCTGTCAGATTTCGTCGCGAGTTGTAGGTTCGACACCTCAGATACCCGTAACCAGATTTCAAAAACTGACCAGTTGACGTGGTTGTTGAATGGTGTGTATTTAGATAGACAATAGTAATCCGGTAGACTCGATTATTTGGTCGTTTCCCTTGAAATTTCAAAACATCTACATATCAGATGGTTGGTGAGCGTCGCGGAAAAAAACCGTTCGATCTAGTGCCGGATATTGATATGAGGATATGTGTTGAACATGTACGGGATACCCGCCGAGGATGTGGGAAAGAGAATACAATAAGTACATATGTATATGTAATCCTCAAACACATTATACACGTAATCAGGGGAGGGGTTAAAGATGCTACGTATGTATGTGGGTTGGTGGTAAATTCATTAAAACTATTTGGTGGTCCCGAAAGGGCCGTTTGGTATTTGATTTGGTGAAAGGTTTAGTCTTGTTTCAGGCTTGAAAAATCTTGTCAAGACTCTTCATTTATTTATTTACAGATAACGGGATGAATCCCAATTACAAAAATTTAAATGAAAATAAAAAGCCACTGGACATGAAGATTACTGAATAAAATAAAATACAAATGAAAAAACTGTCCCCATGAAATAAACTGTCATTTTATAGTTCATCGACATTGGAAAAATAAGTGTACGTCTCTGTTAGTCTCTGTATCCTCCCTAAAGGACTATTTATGCCATAGTTTGTACGCCTGAAATCTGGGACAAATACGGCAGTGCTTCGAGTATGGTAAGACGCGGCCTTGAAGTTAAGATATCCAAGAAGTGACGGAGCATCATATGAGCCATTTATGAGCCAATGGAAAAGAAATATCAATCATAATTATAATATAATACACAATTTGCAAGATAGATCTCTCCAGTCACTACTACCAAAACTATGTGATGGCCCTGGAAGGGCCGTTTGTTGTTAGATTTGGCTAAGCTTGATAATCCAACACATATGGGACCATGAGACCGCCGGATTATCGGGAGGAATAGAACAAAAATAACTACGTTACTATTTCATTAAGAGGATTGATCTTATAATGCATGTAATGAAAAGGCTTACAAATGATAGAATGCAGAAGAAATACATTTGTAATAATGCAGAATGTTAATGATGAGGGAGTAATGAAAAGATTTGATCGGGCAGATGACTAATTGTTGAATTTTCAACATCCAGAAAAGAGTTTAAGGCTGTCATCATCATTAGATAGTTCTTCTTCCTATAAAATTAGACGATTAAAATTAGCCAAGCCATCGCTAGCCCGGAAATAGTTTTTTTTTTTTTTTTTTGGGCTAGCGATGCCTGGCTTAATCGTCTTAGAATTTTGCTTTCTCACGAAGAATGTCAGCTCTAACCAATAGTGGTCTTGTGGTGGTGTCGGGCACGCTCTTGCATAAACCATTCCCAGACGCTCTCGGTCTCTCTCTTCCCTTCAAGTCTCCCTCAGCAGTCTTAACGTATTCCAGGATTTTGTTACTGTCTACTTTGATGTCGGCGTTACCTGTAGGCGCCGAATTACCAAACCTTCCGGACTAACAAAACTGCCGGATTATCAAGATTGTACTGTACTTTTGTTTCTGGCTTAAAAAAATCTTGTCAAGACGCTTCGGTTGTTTGCTCCAAGCTCTCTTTTTTCGCGTCTTGAATTTTCTCATAAAGAGTCAAAAGCATAGCCGCCCTCTGCAGAGTACGTGCACGTGGTAAATCAAGGGACTATTGTGTATTATATTAGGTAGATCGTATACATATACCCGTTACCTGACGGTAGTAGAGATTGGAGCAACACTCATTTAATATATCTCAATGTGTTTGAATTGAGGCTTAAAATTTTTTTGTTTTGTTTTTTTGATAATCATGTGTAGAGGGGGAGGAGTAAGTAGTATTGTGAGTATAATGTTGTTTTTGGAGGTTGTTGCTCAGGTAGGTACCATATGGGTGGAACAGTGAATTGATAAACGGGGCGAGGCGACTTGGAACGGCTGCGGTAATGGACCCAGTCGGCAAATGTGCAAGCAGGAGATGTTGAAGCTGACATTTAGAGAGGCAGGGCAAGTAGTGAGAGGGCTCTCTCTCGCTCACTCATTCTCTTTCTCTCTCCATCACGTAGAACAGAACAAGGGAAGAGAAGAAGTGGTGGCGAACTGAAGGGAATGGAAGGGGAAGTGGTTGTTGAAGGAGCAAAGGCAGCAGGGCGAGAGGCCGAGGAGGGCTCGACATTGCAACGTCATCAACAACCTCGAGGTAACAAATTACAGCCTCAGGTCACCGCTCTGCCCAAGTAACAGCTCAGAGCCGTTCAAGTAACTAGAATTAAGAGAGGTTGAGGAATGTGCGTCCTATCCTTCACACAATGGATGGCTCGGGAAAGGATAATGGTCTATCGTCGTGGGCCCGAAAATCCCAAGTTTTATATCGTCTTTGTGTCGAGTCCACTTGCAAATGCCAAAATGGCCAATATCAGTTCCAAATGTCCTTGAAATGCATATTAAAAAAAAGGAAAAAAATTAATTTACAATTGTATTACAAAATCTACAACGGTTTTCAAATACATTATAGCGTTTTTTGCGTTCTATTGATCTCTACCAATATCCACTGCACATCACTCCACTTTAGTGAGTCGTGAAGAGGTCCTCTTCAGTCTCCGTATGATTCCGCTGTTGTCCAGTAGGCTCAATACTTCAACGTTTGGATGTTTCTGGAACCGAAATTCGTGCTCCATCGCAGGTTTCCTATAGTTTCGCCAACTGTCTCTATCTGTAGGTCACGATGGAGATCAGCCGTTCATATGTACCAAGGTGCCTCGACAATACAACGCAAAAGCAATATACATTGTATACGTTGTATATTGCTTTCGCCTCGTCCGCATAAGGTACTGATAACGAATTGATCTTTAATTGGATTACGTCTGTCTTTAGATTTGTGACGTTTGTATGGATGGATTTCGTTTTGTTCAACTGCATCCTCCATTGCTCCGTCAGCTTAGGACATTATTGACAGCAGATTGTAGTTTACTGGTGGCTTCTACATCGGAGTTTCAAACTGCAAGAATAGCAGTGTCATCAGCAAAAGTTGCTGTAAGTGTATCCACTGGTTGTGGTAGGACTCTTATGTACAGTAAATACAGCAAAATGTTCAAATGGCCACGAAACATATTCGCTCACTCTCGATCTGTCGATGAACTTGTATCCAGTTACCATGCCACCTAATATTTTAAGTCGAAACCTCATGTAATCATATTTTTTCAACATGTTTGTGTCATGAGGTAAATGTCAATTTTTGGAGTTTCCAAAAACAATTCCAGCGCCTTCGTCAATATGAGATCCTGGAAATTGCTACATCTCCCATGAATTCCGTCACAGGATTAATATGATCAACATCTTATTTCAACATAATTATTATTAATTCCTCCGATATTGGACCACAAAAACAAAAATAGGCAGTATTCGAACACCCTTCTTAACGCAAAGAGGGATGAGTTTTAATACCAGCTGATTTGGGACTGCTGAAAATTCACGGTTGAGCTTTAGTGGGTTAATAATCGCCGATCCATTCCTCCAACAAAAAAGTAATGAAAAATAGTATGTAATAGACCTGTTGTCGAATGGATTCGATGAAGCCTGAGGTCGCTTTTAAGTAGGTTCTGTGGCTCGTTCCCTTTTGTGTCCTGACGGTGATCATGATACATCATTATTAAAATTACCGACAATTGAAGATATTATCTTCTCTAGATGACGAGAAATACATGTAATTTTCATGTAATATATATACAATGGAAGAAGCAAATCCAACTTTCAATAGAAGCGAACGGATGGTTCGATGCAAACGAAATGGTTGAAGATTTAATAAAATTGGCCAGACCTTCACACCGTCGGTTCACAAGATATCATCTTACTTAGTGAAGGTGCCCCTGAAGTGCCTGCTTGTAAGGGTGCCTATGTAGTATCCTACAATCTGGTAAACCTTAGATGGAAAACTGTAAAAATGATTTACTTTGACAAACACCGAAATATACGCAGACTTACATTGTTTACGTATTATGCGTACCAAGCTTTTTTTGTATTTGTGTAAATTACTTAAAGTTCACAGCAGATTAATCATTATCGTAATGACCTAATTCACTACAATTGTATACAAGTCAAAGATACAAATCTTGTTTTTGTCAATTTGGTTCAATTTGATCTATAATTTCGATAATTCACATTCGCTGTTAGTTCTTATGGGTTTCTTCTCTTAAATCAGGCAAATCTTAGTCGCTCTTGGGGGGCGATTGCAATCTTCTTGAAAGTTGCTTTGATAGTTACCGTTTCAAGGTCTTAGTGGAGTCTACCATTCCAAATCTACCAGGGCGCATGCTCCTGAGCTCTGTTTTGAAAGCGCTGAATGAGTTCTGGATTGCTCATAGTTGCACTCCGCAAGTCCCCACTGGCTTTAGGACTTGGTTGTGCAGGGTTCATTTGTTATCAGAGTTTGAACCACCATTAACCAGTACATTTTCTGAGGCAGTTCTCGGAAACGAAAATTATGGGGGTCTTCCCAATGGTTTTATTGACGTACAGGATGATGAGTTAAGTGCTGATGTAAGCTCGTGATGCAGGAGTTCCCTCAACCAGTGTTATCAAAGTCATGCCCCCGTTGCACTCAGATATTGATGATAGGATCATTATTAGAACTATTTTATTTTTTTATGGTTCTCTTTTAAGTTTCAGTCGCAATAACAATAAACGCTTCTAGATGAGACAAAAACTGACTGGAATTAGTATGTTGGGCCCAATCAGGTCGTGAACAAGCTCAGACCAGCCAAATTAGACCCAACTGGACGGTTGCTCACTGGGTACGATCGAAGCGGAATTGAAGGCTTTTCCAAATTGCAACAAGAGTAAAACATTTCTGTGCCTTAGTCGCTGTGATACAATTTCAGATAAGGCAAATGATTCTTGGCCAAAATGGAGCTCGAGTAAAAATGTAATTAGGTAGAACGAGAGGAGCGAAAAGGCAGAGGAAGGAAATGAGAGGGCGGGATTGCTGTGGTCAGGGGAATCTAATGTCAGCAAATCGCTCCCTAATTCCAAAATTACGTCATCGCAGAGTGATCCGAGAGGGTGAGGGGGAAGAAGTGAAAGGGTGGGGGTTAGACAGGGCGATTACGGCTTGAGGCCATCAGTAAGACAAAGTGCCAGTCATATTCCTTCAACGTGTCACCGTCATAATGGAGGTTTATTACGATGGGGATGTATCACTGGTCGTTTTCTCTACCACAAGGGGCGAGAAGATGTCTGTGTGGATGAATGGACAAGTTTCACTGGTTATCTATCGTAACATGCAATCATTTCAGGAGTACAAAATCCCCGCTCGTAAATAAGAAGCTGGATGACTCCTGCGTTTGCATGGGGTAATCTTACTTTGTTTGAACGAACCGATTTGAGTTGGATTTCCAAGGGGCTATATATAGGGACTTCAATTTATAAAGTATGCATACCCCCTATTGATACACTGGACAATTTCTTTTGCTTCAATGGCGCCTAACAATCGGTACATTTTTCAAGCACTGCGGGACGGTGAAACGATTTTCAAACTTATTTTTGGCCGTGTAGCTTCGGTTCGTAAATAATATTGGTCAGCCACCCACAAGTTTGTAGGTTACTTCGTAAATTTATACGCTTAACGTTCATTGAAATTACAGAAAGATAGACAGGTTTCGGCTATAGTATTGTTTTGTTACTGACGATGGTTTAATCGCCGAAACCGGTCTAACATTGTACTCATATTTCAGTGGAAACAGACAATTTTTTCAAATACTCTTGTTTTCTTAACATGGGTTTCCACGATGTCGTCGCGAGTGATTCAGGTCCTCAATTTATAGATTTTTCAACGCTGAACAAGATGGTGAAGTCAGAATTGCGATATCTCATTCCGTTATTAGATGTCAGCAGAACATCTCAAGTAACAACCACGTTTCTTCATCTGAAAAGTGCTCCAGTTTGAGAACGGAAAAAGATATCACAATGCGATTCACCATCGCGTTCAGCGTAAACAATGAGGGGTTACTTGTCTGACTGTTTCATGTTGGGAATTTATGGGTAATTTTCCCCGGAACCCCGCTAAGAGTGGCCCGATTCTGCCTATCTACGAACTTAGCCTTTCGATTGCCAAGACAGATTTTTCGTGCAAATTTGAACGTTAATTCTATCGAGAGTTTTCGTCTGTAATGGCACATAAACATATATAACAATTCAGGATGGTCTGAAACGGATTTTGGTATAAAATGTTTTCGAGAATCCGAGTTTTAAACATTTTGCCCTGGAACTTTAAACACTTGGAATTCAAATCTTGTCCTTGTAATCCAAATAGCCACTTCGCCAGTTGATTTATCGCAATGCGATTTGATCCTGATGACCCAGAAAAATCTACACAGAAAGAAGTCAAGCCTATATTGCCAACTTGTAAAACTTCAAAAACCAACTGTAAGTGCCTTTACAGGCTTAAAAACATGATTTCAGGCCTTGTTTCCAACACAGTTGGGAGCATCTGTTGGCTCGCCATCACCAGCACTTGATTAATGTACTTTTTTCACTTTTGAACCCTGATAACACTGTTACTTTGAAATTATAGGATCAGCCTTAGTTGATTAAAGAAAGATGTTGAATACAAGTACGTATCTTCTGTATGTTCTTCCATTACCCACACAATTCCTTTCACAAGGAAACACGCACGGTAAATGGAAAAATCCAGAGTTCTAGGGATGTCTCGTTGAGACAAAACAATTGAGTTGTTTCTAATGGCTTGTACCATTTACGTTCTTGAACCAACCATTTTCAAAGGCTAACAATTATTTAATATTCTCGAAGTTTTTTCGGGTGCGAGTGAAAAATATCGGGCATTGAAAGTGCGAATTGAAATACAATAGAAGGCGCGCTGTGGAATGAGAAGGCGGGGAAGGATGTGGAAAACAAGTGAGCAGGGTTAGTTCAACCAAGGAACAGTTGTACGTCATCATAAAGATCGTTAAAATGGGAACATGATCGTGATGCTGCCCTCCTTTTCCTGTTTGATTAAGCCTTGTTTCCGCGATTCTTTCTCCCTTTCCCTCCACAAATGACCTCTGTTTCCTATTACAAGAGAGAGAGAAATAAATAAATAAATAAAATAACGAAAATCGTTAAGCCTAACCCTTACCTCCGTTACGCATGGCAACACAAGGCGCCATTGGGATCTCCTTAAACAATTTGACGTGTAACAAGCAGCATAAAAACCTTGACATATTTTGTAGAGTTTTGATGCTCGACGCAGCATTCCATTGTGCATATAGTACCCCTACTCGTTACTTTTTACTGCGCCATTTCCATCTTGACGTGTAATAGATCAACATTGATTGAGCATTCCATAATGCATGAAAACTATGCCACACCCTGCAGGCCCTCCCTCCTGTTTACAACAGTGGAGGATTCAAAAAGGGGAGGGGGGTCATGGCACCATAGGACCCCCCCCCCACGGCAAAAATTGACAACATTATAGTAGTTATTAGGGCGTGGCTCAGCCTTATTGCCCAATCTCCACAAACTTTTCAACACAATATCTCGATTTTCAAGATAGTGACACCTCCCAAATTTCGAGGGGTTACTCACTCAATAGGTCCATACTAAGGCTGAGTTCGATCATTTTTGTTACCTCGTCAATGTTGGCAACATAGTTATCAACAATGTTACGTTGGTGTAGAAGGATACTTCCTGACAAAATGTTTTAAACAATGTTTGAAAGCACCTTGAGATTGACACTCATGTTATCAATTTTGGTTTATTATCTTCGATTGGTGGTTTACATTTCAAGATACATAGATTCAAAAAATCTGGGGAAAAAAACTATTCCAATCGTTCATAATCGATGTTCATGTTCAGCATTGAAAAATACGCGGAAGGATGTTTTGGGGAGTTTTAGGAAAATATATATGAAAACAAGTAATAGCTTAGGGAAATATTTCTCTATGAGGGCTAATTAAAAAAAAAAAAACCTCTTTATATCGCATTAATGAAATGAAAAATATCCAAATTAAATTAAATAAAATAAACTGATTGTCTTCTGAGCCACATTAAAAACTAACTTATTAAATTAACTTGACCATAACTTGTGCTATACGAATAGCAAGGTAGGTATTACGTATTAGTCAAGGTTTATTAAATGGGATTTCAGAATACTATTAAATGTGTAAATTTTACACATTTTGGATGATCCAAAAGGCTAAGTTTCAACTCATTTGGTAATTGGTCCGCTTTGGTCCGGAAATACCGTTAGCGGATTATTTCGAGGGAGCGAAAATGACTTTTCTCTCAGGACCTGCCGTATCGAGGAAACTTTCTTGAGTCTGATGACCTTTAAAATATTGTTCTAGATACTCACTGTTGGTGATCATCCTTAGAAACGCTTTCTGCGAGCGCATTACCGGGTTTAAAGTGATGATGAACAGTTGGGGGGTGGGGGGGTTACCCATGAATTCCAAAAATGAAACATTCTGACATGTGACTCCTCATTTTAAAGGTTTTTCAACGCTGAACACAATGTTGAAATCAGAATTGCGATATCTTATTCCGTTATCAAACATTGATGATGAAGAAATGTTGTTTATAAACAACATTGATGATGAAGAAATGTTGTTTATAAACAACATTTCTTCATCTTCAGTGTTTGAGCTATAAATAGCTACTTGAGACGTTCTTCATGATATCGCAATTCTGACTTAACTAGTGTTCAGCGTGGGAAAAAAAACCCTTTAAAATGTGTCACTTTTCAGACTGTTTCATTTTTGGAATTTGTGGGTAATTCTCCCACTCCCCTCGCGAATAAATTTGGGGGTATTCGACTTTTTTAGACCTCAGATTCAGCGTCGAAAAGTACATAGGAATCCTCTATTCTGGTCTCCTGAATTTGATTTTTTTTCAATTTGTGAGGCTGTGTTATTGAAGATAATCAACCAAAAGCGTTGTTTATGGTTCAGAGAGCCCTCGATTTTCCAAATATTTTAAAGGTTCAGTATTGAAAATGATGAACCATGAAAATAAAATGAATAAAAGGGAAGTTTCCCGTTCGGGATCTGAGGTCAGCTCGAGTATTATGTTGTGTCGTGTGATTCCATCTCAGTGAACTTTTATAGAGGATTAGAAGTGTTGTAAGAACCATTCGATTCCGAGCGATATGAAGTGAATGTAAGTGAGATGATCTCAGAGAGCCTTCACCCGGGATTCAGTGGAAGAGCGGCGCTTTCTATAGCGGGAGATAAGTACGTGCGGCCGTGTGCGTTCCGAGAGAGAGAACTTGGATTTCGGAACTTATCAGTTAGAGTGATTCTTGTGGGAATGTTTTTCTGAAAAATCGACCAAAAACCCGGCGATGGAGTGGGCGGCTAAAAGGAGGAGATCAATGCACCTACGGGATGGGCTGGAAAGTGTTGGAAGATGTTAGGGAAGGCGAGGGGCTCCGGGCGGCCAGGGAGAAGTGGTGGGAGCGACGGGACGTACCTAAACCTAAACCTACCGACCACTCCCCAGGTGAACCAGTTCTTCTTGCCACGATCTTAGCCCCGTCTGTCCCTTCGATACCACCTTTCAGTTCGCCATTGTCGTTCTGGAAAAAGGGAAGCGGACGAAAAGAAGAGCAGAGAGAAGTGAAATGAAGAAATAGATCATAATTAGGGGAAGAGGTGCCTCGGGCCACCCACGTCGAGATCACGGATGTCAGGTCCTCCCGATTGTTTGGATTTTGCGAATTATCTTTCTTTCGGATGGATTTTGGTGAGACCAGCTGTTTGTTCACTATGCGCGTCCGAAGATAAAACAGGAAAAAACTCTGCAAATTTATTACAGTTCATTATCTTCTTTGTGCAGATTACCCTCCTGTCTAGATCACTAAAAGGTAGATTAATTATTATTATGAAATATCATTAATTATTAACAATTATTCTCAAGTAGCGTTAATTATGATTAATTAGTGTTATTTATTAATAATAAATTATTAATAATTATTAATCAACTCGATATCTGAAAACCATGTGCTGTTCGAATCAGCTGGGCCAGTAAGAACATGTCTGCCGCATGAATCACCCTCATGTTGACGACTTTCGATCTGCTCCAACTTTGCGCCCTCATTGTGAACGAACGGCTGGTCGTACAAGCCACCGGATGGTCTTAATGCAGATCTCAGAAGGGTGGTTTTGTACTGGATCTGGTCAAAACATCTTATTGTACATGTATGTTATTCATGATATGACGGGCCAGGCAAAGGTGCTCTAGTAAGGACCTTTCTTCGGTCATTTACTTGGACTTTCCTAAGGACCTTTCCTTGGTCCTTTCCTAAGGAGCAACGGTTTTCAACAGACGGGCAAAGATTCAGATCATCAGAACACATAAATCGACTTTAATTTGTTTTTGCTCAAATGACTGATGTAATTGAAACCATTGCGTCCTGAAGGTTTTTAAGAGAGTCTTCAGATGAGGGGGAGGTATCAAACTATGCTCTAAAACGAGGCCTCATATATACCGTTAAAAACGAAAAATTTATCACTGAAGCCAGTGTATTGCCGACGTACGTACAAGTAAAACCCCGTCAGTTATATTGGTCGACCTGGACTTGAGCTGGGAAGATGACGAGACCATCACTGAGATTGTTACCGATACCCCCTCATTCGAAGAGGACGATTTCGTCAAACAAAAGCCCGATATAACATCATTACTCCAATTATTTCGTGTAGTGACCTGTACAGAAACTAATGAGCCGTTGTAGAAATTTGGTGCGTTCTGATATTTTTGTCGGAGAATGAGACCTGTCGGTTATTTATGATTTTTCATTTTGGAGACGGACCTGAAGGTGTGGCGGAATTCGAGTTAATGTTTGATACAGACGAGGGACATCCCCAGCCAGCGGTCTGATGCGCGTTTTGATTTGATTAGAGGGAGAAAGAGAGAGGGACTCGTCCGAAAACATGAAGAGTTATTTAGATGGGTAGGGGAGCTATAGAAACATCGCAGGGCATCTATAGGGAAGGCAGGTGCCATGGCAACGAGCTACGGTACCATAGGGAACTCTGGATTTCCATTATTTCACCCCTTTTCAAAACTTGCTTCTCCTTTCCCCTGAATGACAATCGGCCTGGTAGAAATTATTTGAGCAAAGGTAGAAGTGATGGGGACTGGGGATACTCAGGAAATTCACATAGTCCCCACTCTCATCTTCTTCCGTCCAGTAATGATCGAGGGAGTGTTTTGCTCGTTGCGGGATAAATTGATGAAGTCAACTCGAGGCATTTTCGGACCATTGAACGGCTAGTGAAGTTAGCCCATTTGGGAGGGGCACAATGCTCGCTACTGTTCAAACTCTCCAGTTCTTCAGGTCCAATGAAACGGCTATAGAAGCGAAGTGAAGGGGGAAGTAATTACATGAAATCATTTTTCCACACATAGTCAACCCTGATAAGGTGTGGGGTACGTAAAGAAAGGAGGTCTCATGAAGGGCGTGCTGCGTAGAACCCAGCAACGGCAAAGCAACGCCTGAAAAACAACTTGTGTTGCGAATAAGTACGAAAACCTCCTAACCAACGTTTGCCATTAATAAACAAAAACATGTCGTGTAGTATGAACTAATGAGCGAATTGGGGAAGACCCTTACAAACTAGTAGGTCGGACGACCACCAGTAAATGTATATCACTTTGCAACGTACTTAACGTATTTTTTGTTGCCAAACCCAATCAGCATTTCAAAACCCTTGAAGAACCAAACACGTATTTTTTAGAGGCACCGCCTTTGTTAGGTTTAATAATAGGGATTGTACACTGCCATTATAATGAGTGCATCCCATAAATTCAAGTTCCCGTGTATTGCTATGACATGTGAGTTCCTTGAACCAACAGTAGCTATGATTAGCATACCGCGGCTCCTTTGCAACTTTTCTTACGGCGTCGAGGCGCAATTATCATTTTCGAAATGTCAAGACTCACGACCCACTCGTTGGTTCGTTTAATGTGGAAGCACCGAACAAATTTACGATTTTCAGACCAAAACTCAAATTTGACCCAATTCCGGTTTATTATTTTCAATAACGAATCTTGATTAAAAAAAAAAAAAAAAAAAAAAACCTTTTTCAATCCCCCTCAAACTTTGTAGGTTAACGTTTGAAGTGCCGATTCAATGTGACCCTAGAATGTTGTCCAACCAGTGGCGTTGCTTACTAAAATTCCGGGGGGGGGGGGGGGGGATTGTCCTCAATTTTCCCAACTGCTTACATAGATTTCCCGACTATTGAGATATCAATTTCTCTACTAATTAAGAAATCTACTAATTATTATACTACACTGCACTCACACTCAATCCAGTATTTATTAACTTGTTTATCAAAACTTAGCTAGTTTTACATGTTATTCAATTCAAAAAACGTCTAAAAGTTCTACCGATTCATAGTGAAATTGTATTGCTTACTCCAAAAAAACTTGAATGAAAAAACAAAAGTAAGGTATAAAATATAGTTGATGTGACTTACGTGTAAAATATTCTTGCATTTCTTGTAAACAACAACAATCAACATAATTCAACTAAAAAGCTACATCGCTTGCACTTACAATCTCGTAGTCTCGCTCTCGCAGACGAATCATCAACACAGGGTAGGATCAGGGTAGCCAACATACGTCAAATAAGGAACAAAATTTTATTTAATATCTCTGATTTCCCAACTGTCCCAACTCGTGGCAAGGAAATTCCCAACTTCTCTCCCCCCCCCCCCCCCCCCCGGCGACGCCCTCGGTCATAACCCTAAGGAAATGGGAGTGGAAAGGGGTGAAAAATAAGGGTTGACATTCTGATAACCCCACCTACACATTTGAATCGATTTTGATTCAGAGAATTCTTGTATGGTTCACAATGAGCGTGAATCAAACGCCAACCTTCATACCGGGGAACGGCTTGTGACATCAAGTGTATTGTTCCGAGATTGTTCCGTATCTACGGAAAGAAGGTATTGTTGGATAATCTGGTTGGTAGGAATTATTGCCAATATCGGTGGGCACCATGAACGATATAGATCAACACACAAACCTGTAGGTCGGCCAGGAATTCAGTTCGAAAATTGGTGATAACATCACTGAGCTACCTAGTTTCTGACTATTTATCAGCCAGAAATAGTTCTGTTTGCAATATCTTGTCAATTAAATGCAAAAGATTGCGTTCGAAAGAGGTTATCAGGAAACATGTTTATCTAAGAAAAACGCAAACCTAAACGATGATAAACCTAATTATTGAACAATTGGTTTGAAATGAATTGATACGATTTAAATTCGGAAGTTTTTTGTGGATTACACCAAATCCAGCGTTTCGGTGTTTTAAAATCTAAAATTTTAATAGAAACCATAATTTCTACTTAAAAAGGACTACTAAATCTAATGAGATTCTGCCGGAAATTACGTATTCCTAACCCACATTGCTTCCATCCCCTTTCTCCCCTGTGATCCCCATCGCCCTCTCGATTTGAATTTATATCTTTAGAAATCATGTAACTTTTAGCAGATATTCGGCTTATTTATTTTGGAACAAAAATATGTGCTCGTAGATCAACTGGTCAGTGACACCATTAGGTCCTACAGAGAGTGACGTGCGATACCTATCGATGCGAGTAAAGTATGGAGTATTTTCTTGCGATAACGAGTACTGATAGCGAATATTTTTGTAGTATCGAAAAAAGCACTCTAATGGATTTTCATCTCATAGTTACTAATAGTATTAATCATACTCAATCGTGTTAACGAAGTGCTAGCAGATTTTCAAATGGATCTGCCTCATCTGACTTCATGTAATAACTAAATAGTCATTAAACGACTCCCTACCTGCATTCTTGGATGCCCCCTCCTAGGATCATGTGGTTTTCAGGTTTGATGGTTGGCAACACTGTTCATAAACGCCTCGTATTTTTGCTATGTCTGACAGGAATTTGAACATTCAAGGCAACTAAAGATTTATGATGAATCAACTGATATTCCTCTTGTTTTTACCTATATCTGGATAAAAGTCTTCAGATGAGTATGTGGGTAATTTAACTGGAAGTAGGTAGAAGCTATGGAAGGTTTTCTTTCAATACCAAGCATTTTCAGTGTCATAATATGACATATTATGTCCCCTTGCGTGCCAAGCGGTGTAAGTCAAATTTTCAGAATATCAATTTGAAGTCAATTTGAAGAATATCATGACATATTATGTCCTGAGTATCTACGTCCTGCAGTATCGGATAAAGTATTCAAATGGAAATTGAGCTAAAACTAATACGTAGGTTTCGATTAATGTCGAACATTGCTTTCGATATATAGTAAGTAGTAAATTATTGGATATGTTTCTAATTCAGTAATATTTAATTTTTTCAAAACAGTAAATTTTCATATAGGTACATGGGCATACTGTAAAAATAAACCTAAGCATAATATTAGGATAGCTAAATTCACTCAAAAAAGTACTCATTTGAATACTGAGGAATATCGAATATTTTATTTCGATACTTGAGTAGTACCTATCGAATATTCATTTCGATACCAGTATCGAGTACTATTAGAACCGGAGGTTGAAATTGGAATATTGGACTTCTCCGGCGTTATACCACTGTGCGCCGTCTATAAATTTTTTATACTTTCCTACTGGGTTGACCATCTGGTCGTTAGTCTAAAATAAGGTGCCCATTCGTATTATTGTTTTGTATAAATCCAACCATGACCTACAATGTCGATAGTCCGAATGGGGTTTGAAGGAGGCGACCACTACGAGGCCGATCGCGAGCTTCGATTCCCTTTAGAAAACTGTGGTTGTCAAACCAGGTTATTTCACCAACGTAATTTGAAGGGCTCCTTCGCGGCTCAACCGACCAATTACACGGAAGAGTTAGCGGCCGAGCGGAACGGTTAAGTTCTCATAGAAACATTGAATTAGAAACTCCGCCAACGGTCAGTGTTGGAATTTAACTAACTCGTTCGACGGCGCACTAATTTAAAGGTAACCAATTTTCACTAATTGGTAACAAATTTGTCTCGAGAGTTTCGGCGCATGGCGTCGAGCGTGACAGTCATTAGTAAACAGTTGTTAGAAAAGTGGGGAATGTTTGAATTCCTCCATGAACCAGCCGCCGTCCGTCCCTACCCGGTTGTACATAACGCCCTATGATAGTTGAAGAGGGTGCGAAAGGTTCGCTTCATGAATATTGGTGTCACATTAGCGTGACTGATATATCACCGACTATAGTAATTGAATTCCAAGCCCGTGCCAGGGCAGATCGTGCATTGGAAATGAAGGCGCTCTGTTCTCCGTCCGACTCCCGGGCGAAGGCCCCTCCTTAAGATGATGTTTGAATTCGTTTGACCGACTTGGCAGTTGAACCAAATCTGCTCCAATTCGATTTGTCGTCTTCTTCTCCCGCTTCAAAGTTTGTTTTCTCGATTTCCCTGCCCTGGATGGTCTTGAATTACTTCTTTTTCCCAGACCTATGTAATACAACATAGTAGACACTATAGCCTAGTGTTCCAAAACTTCGTACCCACCGCATGATCGCAATAAATACACGGACATAAATTGAGAGGCTTCTTCAAGACAAACTGCATAACTGCCGCGCTTTAATTTACATAATAAATATGTAATAGTATTTAATACACGGTTTAATACTCTTTCTTTTTTCGAGATTTGCAATCAGTGCAGAAGCTTTGGGGTCTGATGAGTTAAAACCCACAAATTTCAATGACAAATTCTTAATAGTAAACGGGCTCAACAAACAACTTATTGTGAGAGTTTGGTGGCCATTTAGGGCATCAAAAATTAGTTCATAGTATGGTATTGAGGACGAATTGGCGATGCGTTCTTTAGTAATTAGTGGTTGAGATTTTGCATATTTTGAACGAATTTCTGTAGCTCCTTCCCGATCGGAAACATCGTCTGGAGTACCGTGTGGATAATCAGTTTCCATGTGATGTGTGATTTCGGCGTAGAAAAAAGAACGGACACACGGGCTTTGGGTCGGTTCTTCTTGCGCATGTTGAAATCAGGATAAGCGGGGAAAACTCTTGGGATTTTCCTCGACGAATTTTTCACAAACAATCCTGGTCACAGCACCTTTTCATCTTTGTAATATACTAATATTCGTTTCAATACATCACATAATATGTGATGTGTTGAAACGAATATTAGTATATTATAGATCCATCCATATGTGATCAATGGAAACAAATATTAGGATCTATATTATATATCCATCTGTAGCGAGTTTTCCCAGTTAGTTGATATGTTTCTGTAGCTTCTGGTAATCGGCGTATTTCGGCTTGAAACATTCTCACTCCAATGTTCTTTAACATCTAAAGTATTTTTTTTTCTTCAGACTGTCTCATCCAGTTTTGATGATGGTGAAAAAAATCGCTGACCGCCGTTCAATAGCTCAATAATAAATTCCCTTTTAAAATGTGGGATGTTAGAGAATTCACGAGTGGTTCGAACCTTCGGTATGCTCGCTTAAAAATCGATCTCTCGCGAATTTTAGGAGTGTCGCAAACTTTCAAAGAGCTCTTGCTCAAAGGGTGCTCTCAGACCCCATTTGCCGGACGTTATAAACTTCCTGAGGATCACAGCTTTTCAACGGGCTAGTCTATCATTTTCGGCAAGTATCTTCTTTTATTCGCTGAGAAATCTGCATTTTTCTTTGAGAAATTAATTTTTGAACGTGAAATCGTGGCTTTACGTACAGATACGAATTGCTTTTTGGTTCGTTCCCTTCAATAGTGAACCAATGAAATTGGTGGATTTACATTTCCATGTATCTCCATTACCGGTGGAATTTGACGATATACCATTAAAAGCTAGTCGTGTCATTGATTTGAACATGATTATTTGATTCGCAGAAATAAAATATTACGTAGCTTCACTCTCATGGCTTCGTAGTTTCATGGTTTTCTCACCCGTTTTGATTGTTGGGTCGCTGAACTCAAATCTCAAAGTTTGCTGGCAGAAATTTTGGCACATTTTATGTTTTTTGCCTATTCCTCGAAACAGGTAACATATCCTAGGTAACATATCCTACATTTTTTACTTCGAACGTTTTTTCGTATGAAAAATGAGAATGACTAAAAGGTCATCTTCTCCAACAAATACCACTGTTTCAGTATACTCAACCTTGTATTGTGCAGACAGCTCACGGCTGCAAAAAACCGTATATCAAATTATAAAGCGATACGTGCAATTGTTTTGGGGGTGTTGTGTAAATCGTATTAGAAAGTTACCTAGAAATACAATTTACATTAACATGTAGCTCACTTGAGCTTTCCAGTATCACAAAAGTCATTGGCATCTCCTGTCAGGAAATACACTTTTCTGGAATATAATATTTACGTACCTACTTTACCATATAGGTACTTGTAGTAAATTTTATCAACTTTAATTAGGTACATGATGACGTTTGCAAAGAAACGCATCGTTTTCGAGATGTAGGCAAAAAACTAAAAAAATGTGCCTACATTTCAGCAAAAAGTGCAAAAAAAAGACAAGTTCTGCGCAAAATTTCTGCCAAAAAACTTCAAAAAACATAAGGGGTGGAAAAATCCAACCTGGACCAAAACTTTCCTATGAAAATTCTAATGGGTCTAGTGTTGCAGCGTAAATTGAACAGTATCGCAAACGGACTCAGCGATGCGCTCAGGTAAATTACATTTCCCCGATCAACGACGATTCCCTTTTGTTACAGGGAGCCATCGACAAAGACATAAAACAACTTTGTATACGGTTATGCCCACTGAACAAGTGAGACAACCCCTCGAAAGTGGGTGGGATACATCGAACGTAAACTTCCGGAAAAGTATTTCCCTTGAAAGTTTGCAAGCTGTCCAAACCGATAACCCGGTACATACCTCGAACACGTGCCTCGATAAATGAAAGACGAGGAAGGTCGACCAAAAATATACCCTTAATCCTCCCGTTCGCCCATTACGTTTTTACCGATTAATTATTTTCCCGATATTCCTTGCTCGTGGCGGTCGTGGTGGATCCGTCGCATTTCACAGTATCAAACTTAAAACTCGAGCTCTGGTTGTTCTACATACTCCAGATGTCAACCTCCTTCGATGATCTTGTCGTTCCTGAATTGGTTGAAATCGTCGCAATGGAAATTGTCACTTAAGCAGTGGAAGGTGTACGCATCAGTGTCTCCTTCCCGAATAGAGAAAATTATGCTATTTCCAGCAGAGCCACGAATGTTATGGTCGGAGTTTTCAGATATTCCACATGCAAATGTGCAAGTCACTTGGAGACAAGTAAAAATACCACAACTTAACCACTAATTATTTTCAAAAGCTCCGGGGCTTAATATGATGCGAAGAAGACGCTGAGATGAAAAGGATAACTGCAGCAGCTAACCGGTCCTACTTCGCATTCGTTAAGCTTCTTAGGACAGGAATGTCTTACGAATGACGAATTCGCCGTTGCAACGCAAGTGTACGATACGTGGGTCTTGATAAGAACTGACAGCAGGAGACTTTTGCTTCCAACGGAATGTTCTAAGATGGATTTTCGGTCAAGGTACACCGAGTTATTTTTTCACTGGTGTAATAACCAACTCGATTAATTTAAAGTTTGAACAGACAACTTGGCGTAATAATTCAATTTGATTAAATCTGGTGACTCGTTCTGTAGAACGCCATGGTAGTTGAGGTTTCATACTATAGTTTTACTAGCACCAGCTTTTTGTCTGAGTCCTATTGTAGACCTGCCGAGTCGGAAACACCGAATGAATTTCAACTCGCGGTTTTTCTCGCACTTTTGTGCACTAAGACTCAAATTTGAACTACTCATACACCACTTGTAATTGCCCATCTTCAAACTCATCCTTTCTTCTGTAATTACATACAAGTTTGGAATTGTTCAGTCAAATCCAGATATCATCTGTAGCAGGGTTGGCAATGTTTTAAACAGCGTTTGAAACTTCGAGTAAAAAAAAGACATGTTTTATTTGCCAAGCTTCTTTTATTTGCTGGGAATTGAAAAAGGTACCTCAATAGTCAATAATACCCTTGTGTAGCATTGATCATTCACTCTCTCCGTGGAACTCACTTTCAATTTTCGAGGGATTGAGATTGAGCATTCGACAATCAACTATCGACTAATTCTGAAAATCTATGAATAGCCACTTCAAATATTCAATTTAATCAAATGTTTTTTTATCGTTCGTCGAAAAATTGAAAATAAAATGTATTTTCATTTAATGTGTTCCCTTTCTCTTTGTATCTCATTTCCCGTTTGTGTTTTACACACCCCAGATAAACAGTGACACAATTATAATCGCTTTTCTCACCTACTCCTACGCAGTACGATTCGGCATTTAGTACACTTCTTTTCTTTCTTCTTCAAATTTTGAATTGAATATCAATATAATGTAGGTGCTATAATATTATGTAGGTGCTAGGTACCAACTTTTCAGTATTGTTCTATCGAAATAGAACGACATTTGTCCACTGTCTGAGCCTCACTTTTGTCATCGTCATTGTACTGGTACAATTAACTACTGGTATGCTGGTACTGGCAACTGGTATACTTCAGGTTGAGCTGACAAATCCTATTGAATAGAAAGACGTTGCCAATTTGTAATAGACTACCTATTTTTCTCTGCGATTTATTTGTTGATTAAGTCCATAGTAAATACAATACCTCATGAAAAACAAAAAATTACAGCACACTTACATTTATCTTTGATAATAATGAACTTAATGACAAAAAGAAAGAAGAAAAATGAATGCTAATTGATGGATGTACACTTGTTGCGGGGGGTACTATAATCTGTCGTCCTCAAGTTGATGTGAGTCGTTGAAGTATCCCAGTGCCAGCATGCGACCCATGATGTGCTTGGGTCTTTGAAGTCGGCGATCTGTAGGGGGTAAAACCCCTTTTGCAGCCATGGGATTTAAATGGTCGGAGTTTTGTCCGTAGAACCGCGACATGAAATTGAGAGCACTTTGTGGGAGGGGGTTCAAGCCCAAAATCATCATAAACAGTCTCATTGCGAACGAACGGTGGTGTGTGTAGAACCTGTTTTTGGATCATGTGGGTCGTGTTTTTTTGTTGCAATTCTTAAGAACTAGGAGTCTGAATATGTTCCCCATATGGGCAGCGCTTGCGTCCAGATTGGACGAATGAGCAGTTTATACATCAGGATTTTATTACTATTGCTGAACAGTGCTGGTATGTGATCATAAAATAGTTGTAACTTTTCTGTTGCTTCTTCGCCATTGTCAGCGGACGCAGCGTAGACGAGATCATCTGCATAAAACCCGGAAAATTCTTCGCCATCGGGCAACGGAAAGTGGTGACAATAAAGGCTGTACAAATATGTGCCCAAGACACTTCCTTGGGGCACCGAGGCTTTGATGGTACGAATTTGTGAAATTCGACCCATTACTCGTACTTGGAAAGTTCTCCCCGTCAGGTAGTGAGTTAGTAGGTGAATGAGGTTGTTCGGAATGTAAGGCTTGATTTTGTGGAGTAACCCCATCATGCCAGATGCGGTCAAAAGCCTGCTAACTAGACTACATTTACATTACGATGATTTCGCCTGAGTAGAAAACAACAAAACACAATCTTGACCAAATCGTTTTAAACATGCAAATATTAAAAACTGATTTGATTGCGATTTGTAAAAAAAAAAAAAAAAATAATAATAATAATAATAATTTGCCAGCCCTGGTCTGAAGTGACACACACACATAAATACGTATCGTTACAACGTATCGTTTCTCGTGTATTGTGCTGTAGCGAAAATAATGTGATGCCTAGGACTCCTAAGGCGATTCAGTCTGACAACTTGTTTTTTGATCATGGTCCGTGAAAATTGTGAGGGAAACCGTATATTCTCCTATTCATATGTGCATGGTGCAGTCGAACTACTTACTACTCTACTTGTACATGTTACGTATGAGGGTTCAGTCACCCGAATGCAAACACCTTCGAGTTTCTGGTCGGAGCCGACGGGCCGTTACGAATCGGAGCGACTGCGAATTATGTTTGAAATTATCGGTAGCGTCATCAGGGGCCCAAAACGAGGTTTCCATGGGAGCGAGGCCACCTTGCAATTATGCACTTAGCGATTCGTCACCCCCAGAACAGCTCGGATCATCCCTTGGGGCGGTGCTTTTACATTATTATTATGATGAAACCGATATGCGGAGACCCGGACGTTGAACGGGGAGACGAATTCGCTCTCTCGTGTAACTTTGCAACGGCTTAAGGATTTACACGCGTTCTTATAATTCAGAATCGAGACTCCTGCATTTCATATTTCCAGGCCAGTGAGTAATTTTAATTCTTACATGGTAACAAGAGTGTGGTTCGTATAACCGCTTACATAATGGCTTACTTTACGCAGATTGTAATCAAATTGCCTTTTTTCTCCCTTCCCGTGGTGGGGGCCGCATGGCATTATTCAGATACGCGGCTTTGGAAATTATTAATGATTCCTTGAGCCTGGGTCTACCTAGAAAGGAAAGGAAGTCACGCAATTCATCTGAACCTTATTTCACCCTAAAGTCGACCATCACATTGCTTTCTCATTGAGTTCTATTAAGGTCAGCCCGATTTACAATGTGAAATTTCCTTAGTGAGCTCAACAAGGGAGAGGGTCGGAGTAGTTTTAATGGACTCGAAAGGAAAGTACCGAAGGGCGGAAAGGAGAAGTCATTCGTTTGTTACAATGGCCCGAGGGCAAGTCATGCACTGGCCTCTAGTGGCTATTGTGGGCTGGTGGACGTAGACCTGTCGTAACGTCGACTATTTGAGCCGGAATCGCTCGATCGTTGCGCAACTCTTTCATCTGACGCCTCTCGAGCCTCCGGGCAGGGAAATTTCTGTATTCTTCACCACTGTAGTTTGGCCTATCGCACGCCTCATTATTGCGCTTTTTCCGATTCTGTCCGCTTCAATTCGCCCAATCGCTTTCACTGCTCCCTCTTGTACGCAAATTAATCTCAGCCGTTTCCCGGATATGGGATATGAACGACGTAGGAGGGCGGATCAAAATTGCCACAGATTTATTTATGATATACGGGTCCATGAATGTGTACCTACACCTAAGAAGAAGACCTGTTGTTAAGATGTTTCAGAATATAATAAGTGGGGTTATAAGCATCCTCAGTTATAGGAACGTGGCATAAAATTCCCTATTTCATTGAAATACATTAGAAAAAACTCTGCAAATTCTTGACACAACGGTTCATTATCTTCTTTGTACAGATCACCCTTCTCTCTAGATCACTAGGTCTAAATGTTAGATCCTAAATATTATTATGAATTATCACTAATTATTAATAATTTTATCGAGTACCTAGTGAAAATTATTATAATTTATTGTTAGGTATTAATAATTTGCATTTATTATTAATAATAATTATTATCAATTATGATTAATTAATAAGATATCCGGCTGTTGGAATCGACTGGGTTCCTTTGTGCAGAACCTGAATGATAGAGATGATGAATTAATTACAAATAAAATCTACCGATATAATTCTGGGGTTTTAATACTACGTCGGCAATAATTTTTCTATAAAATTGTAGAAACCTACCAACAAACATTTGAAATTACCTTCATTCCGTAGCACGAAACGTAGCTCAGAACTAAAAATCGACATCACTAAAACCATATGATGTTCCAAACAGCTCCTTAGTATGAACATTGACCTGTATTTCAACCGTTTGATTCTCGATCGTGTTGACAGGTTCATATCGGCTCAACATTTGAGCCGTCATTGTGAACGAACAGTTGGTCGTACGAAGCTGCGGATGGTCTAAAAAAATGCTAAACAATAAACTCTAACTAAATGTGAACTAAAAACTACACCGTTCTATATGAATTTTTCAAAATGTCAAAATTCGTTTTGAACCCCTTCCCCTTGACCTAGGGTTATGAAAAGTTTCGAGGATCATTGTGGGGTTGGTCGGAACCCGTAACAAAAATTTCGAAATTTTGGCTAACTGGGCAAAGTGCCGCGGACGGCGTACGGACGGATTTTTTTTTTTTTTAATTCGATTTTCTGAATCTACGTATCTTGAAACGTAAATCATCAAATTTTGACATGGGGTTAAACAATTTTTTTCTTTGGGCGATTCCAATGGTTCATTATCGAAGATAATAAACCAATACAGTTTTGGACTAGAAATATTCCCCACTTTATAGCGATATTGAGAACCACTGATGTTGATAGCCAGTTGTTGATGTAGGGTCAGGCTGGATAATGGCGAACAAGCAGTGTCAACGCTCTCTATGAAGTCAATTTGGAACTGCAAGGCATGAGTTGTCAAGACAGCACTACATCGTGAGTCGGGAGACCTTTTCCCGCCATCCCGCCCCTTTGCTTTGTTATCAGAGCTGATGATATTATCAGTTACCATGTAAAAGTGAAATTTGGGTTTCATATTGGGGCCCCTCCCTAGTTATTCATTCAAATGAATCTTCAAGGCAAAATCTGTATTCACAATTACCCCATTTTTGGGGGTCAAATGTGAACATTGGAGGAAATTGTGAACAAGGAAATTTCACATCAAACACTCTAAATATTTTGGGAAATAGGATGGAATCTGAAAGAGGACAAACAGCAAAAGTAAGTACTGTAGGTTTTTTAATTTTCTTCTTGTGGATGGGTTATTTATGGATCTCAATCGTAATGTAAGTGGTGGCTTGTTGTTCGACGTGCTGAAAGGTTGTTCCTGCAACATTTGAGCAGTAGGGCGAAAGTAATACGCCTATTCCCTACAGGCCTCGTCACTTAGGATATCGCCCTTAATGAGAGCTCTCTGCACCTGCTCCACCAAGGAAAATAGTCGGCGATGTTCTTAATTCCTTCCTGTTTGTCTGCAAACTCTTCATACCCACGGGTCGTGTGTAGAGATCCTCGAGTATGAGCTCATTCGTCGGTCCATAAGAACGCAACTACCGCCGAGCTAACTGTAAGGTCGACTCTAAAGCAGCAGATAACCTGCAATTTCCACGTGCAAGGGATTCACTGTATTAGGAACCGTCGCGACTTCCATTTCAATTCGCATCCGGGAGGCGATTCGATTTGTACTTGACTCCATGTTTACTGTTATTTTATTTTCTTCGTCCGGCTGTTCCCAGAGTACCCCATCAATTCCAGGTTTCCCACATGGCGCAGTGCCGTTTCACCTCGTCCTTGCCGCTTTGGAGCAGAGTGGAAAAAACTAAATGTTTTCGGGTCTGTTGGTGGAGCCAGGGCGGCATGTGACTAGAATGGGATTAGGAGCGGAAGTTGAGGGTAGGAAGGAGACCCGAGGAAGCAGGAAAGGGGTGGAGAGTTGGGTGTCTTGGATATCAGAACCAACAAAAGAACACCTGCGACATTCGGCACCCCTCACATGCATTCTTTACCCCCACCACGCCATTCACCTTCTCTTTATATGTACATATGTGTTTGTTATCGCCCAATCTTTATCTTTACGCTTGATATCATTCCATACCTACTTCTACGTTTTTTGTCATGTGTTTACATTGTTTTTCTCTCTAGCTCAGGAAAGGTCCTCTTGTCTACGACAATATTAAAGACACTAGCATATTACCAAGACGCGTAACTGATCAAATGCTTGTATTTTGTATTTATCAGTTACGCGTCTTGGTAATATGCTAGTGTCTTTAATATTGTCGTTGACAAGAGGACCTTTCCTGAGTTATCATGAGGCGTGAAAACTCCCAAATTGGCAGCCCTGTTCCCTGTACGGAATCAGATAAAATATATAAAATTAAAACAATCGAAATGAAAAAGTTCCAGCCTTGCAGCATGGCTATAAGAGCGAAGTTTTGAAGAAATAGCAGTTATTTCCAGTTATTAACCGTTATAGTAACTAACCATTTACTGGTTTTATGTGAAATGTGATGTTTGGAACATCTCATTCAAATATGTGCAAATATGGGCAATATTAACCCTTTGAACCCGGCTGAAAATTGATACCTAGTGCAGTATCTAACCGGGAGTCAAAATTTCTGCCTCCAGTCGACTATTAATTTAAAAAACCACATCGTAGATTCAGTAGTACTGACCATAGTAAAGGGTAAACATCGATAACCCCTTATCTTGTCTAATCGTTCTAGCAGTCAAGTGAAGCCAGTATGCTCAGCTCTGCCAGTATATTATACTGTCCCAGCCGTTCTGGCAGAGCATAGTTATATTTATATCCCCATTTGAGGACAACCTCGTGCTAGAGGAAGGAGTTGCTCACTTTTCAAAATATCTCAATGAAATTTCCGAAATAACAATGACCTGTACAAAACATTTTGCATAGTTTGAGGTACAACAAAATCCTTTTTTAACACTAACACCTATAACATTTTAAACTCTGTCGGACACAGAACCACATAATGAATGTTCACATGAGTTAACGAAGTAGATTCTGGATGGAGTAGAGAAGTTAAGAAGAGAAAAAAAGAACACATCGAACTGACGTGAGAATATAATGATTCAATCTTATTTTAAAGCTACTTAAAATGGGGCATTGAGTTCAGTGGGCAAGTAATTAAATAGTATAACACCCTCGTAACAATAGGAATTCTGCGCTGCAGACGTTCGACGGAAGGGGACTTTCAAAATTTGCTTTCCTGCTGTTCGGGTAGGATTTTCAACAAGCTCAAATTTGCTCATTCTTCGGTCCTTGGCAACATAAATCAAAGCTATTTTGTTAGCAATCGATCTCAGGCTTAGTACTTTGAAACCCTTGAATAGTTCTTCCGCTGGATAACGTTTCTTTTTTTTAAGCAATATTTTAATTAAACATTTTTGAGTAACGCATAGTGGTTCCAACAGAGTTTTACCTGCATAACCGCACGTAACGATCCCTTAAGAAAAAACTCTGCAAATTCTTGACACAACGGTTCATTATCTTCTTTGTACAGATCACCCTTCTGTCTAGATCACTAGGTCTAAATGTCTAGATCCTAAATGTTAGATTAATTATTATTATCAATTATCACTAATTATTAACAATTTTATCAAGTACCTAGTGAAAATTATTATAATTTATTGTTAGGTATTAATAATTCGTATTTACTATTAATAATAATTATTATTAATTATGATTAATTAATACGATATAATTCTGGGGTTTTTAATACTACGTCGGTAATAATTTTTCTATAAAAGAAGTACCTACCAACAAACATTCGAAATTACCTTCATTTCCGTAGCACGAAACGCACCTCAGAACAACAAACTCGACATCACTTAAGCCGTATGATGTTCCAAAGAGCTTGTTAGTATGAAAATGGACCTGTATTTCAACAGTTTGATTCACGATCGGGTTGTGAGGCACAATCTTTGAGCCGTCATTGTGAACGAACGGCTGGTCGTACAAGTCTGCGGATGGTCTTAAAAAATTCTACGGAACAAACTCTATCTAAATATGAAATAAAAAACATACCGTTAGATGGGAATTTTTCGAGATATGGAATTTTCAAAATTTCAAAATTCGTTTTGAACCCCTTCCCCTTGACCTAGGGTTATGAAAAGTTTCGTGGATCATTGTGGGGCTGGTCCAAACCCAGAAACCAAATTTCGTAATTTTAACTCAACGCTAACTGGGCAAAGTGCCTCGGACGGCGGACGGCGTACGGCGGACGGCGGACGGCGGACGGACGGATTTTTTTTTATTCGATTTTCTGAATCTACGTATCTTGAAACGTAAACCAACAAATTTTGAGGGGGGGTTAAAATTTTTTTTCTTTGGGCGATTCCAATGGTTCATTATCGAAGATAATAAACCAAAATGGACTGAACCAAGGCGTAGTACAATATCTTTGTATTACTCAAGGAAAGCCAATTCCTCACTTCCAAAAAATTGGTATGATTTTCCGTAACCTAGAGTTCAAGGACCTTATGTGCTCGTTCCAAGACAAGCATTGGTCGATACTGATTATCGACCAAGTACCTAGGGGTGATAATAATAATATCACCCCTAGGCTTCATCAGTGGTCGAGTTCCCGAGACAAACCGCTGCATACCATCTGATTACCACTGATGGTAATCCGCCATTTTCAGACCTCAGATATAATTCAAAGAAAATTCGAGCAACCACGTATTGGTGGCTCTGACGCCAACTATCTGCTTTCATTAATTGGCCTGCGCCCTCGTATTACAGTATATTCGTGCCAGTACTCAAATCATCGTAGTACCTTTAGCTCATATATGAACCCCATCACACAAAGTCCCATTTTTTTGACTGAATACTGTATTATTTCTTGACTCCTACCTGTCACTTGAATCAGGTTCAAGTCTTTAAGGTCTCCGGCGGTACCCTACATTTCTGGTTTACTCCCTCCCGCTCTCTTTGTCTGATTACCGAAGTTCCAGTTCCATTTTTTATCTTTGCAGTTGAAAACATATGGCTGATAACGTAATTCTGGCAGGTTTTACTCGATATAGTCTTGGGATGAAGATGAATCTCGATTTTCATTATAGCGTCGTGAATATCCGAAACCAATAGTGATTGTAGCAATCCTGATTGAATGATGGCTCGTGTGATCGAGTGACGAGCCAGGATGCATCTAAAACCACCCGCCAGAGTACCTTGAGCTCCTGAAGGTTCGGAGCTTGGAACATGGAACGTTATTAACCACCGGAGGACAAAATAATATGAGAAATGCATAGATGGCAATAACCATCAGACATTTATTAGGATGGGGGTATGATGTTCGGGAATGATGATGTAGAAAAACTAAACGCTGCATTCCTTGTTCGTTTGCCCATAATGCATCCAGAAATGCAGAAACCTTCGTTCAATTCAAAAACACCGCCGATAGCCGGGTAATGTAGGATTGCCAATTGGGCCCATTCACCTCACGTTCCCTTCCCAACATCCTTATTCTTCCCTCATACCTGCAGCTGGCGTCCGGTGGTTCTGGGCGTTTCCCCTTCACTCATGGTGCCACCTACCCCTCTCATTTGAGTTGAAGAAAAAACTAGTCGAAACTGCGTGAGAGAAACATTTGAAGTATAGAGTAGGTACATATGACCTGGTATCCAGACCAACCCTTATGATTTCTACCCAATTCTCACTGTAACTTTTGTCTGCGCATGCGCAAACTCATGTGAGTGAATGGTGGAAATTAGCTTAATGTGTTGAAGGGTACGAGTGGCTTGGCAGTCGCTAATGAATTTTCTCAAATTATGACCGTAACCTGCACAGGCAAAAACAAGTCTCCTCTAGTACTCTGTACTCAATTAGGAGAGCAAGCTTTTGGTGTTAGAATGAAGAATTGATGGGTCTGTTGTAGTCCCCCAAGCAGCTGCTAGGGACGCTGATTCAAATTCGCCGCCACCTATTGATTGCATTGTACTTATTCAAATCCTGAGTTACCTATGCAGGTGCTTCTGTACCTTATTGGATCTCGAAGTACATCACAAAGCACTTACTCATAAATCCCGGTGATCGCTTTCCTATCTTCTACTTTGATCTATTATCTACGACCTGTTCAGATCACCCTTGCGTTGCCTTTTCTTCACCAAGACTGTCGTCTTCAAGCGAAGAATGTCGTTATTCAATAAGATCTACCGACGTAATTTCATCCCATTCAAATGAAATTTGCTGCAATACCCTGAGTGGTACGGAAACCGTGAAAAATTATGCTTTCCGCTCTCTAAACGTAACGTGTGACCGCCGCCATACATTCTAATCCACTTGGAGAGATGCATGTCGAACCCTGCCGTGCTACCTACTCTCCCGAATCAGCCTCTCTGATGTACCACCCTCCAACAACAAATTCACGTCTTGCAAATCACATAATGTTTTCAAGGATGGAATTGCCAATTTGGGCGTAAATCATTCAAGATAATATTCGGCATAATTTCTTTTAAATCTTCAATGAGCAAGTTCATGTCTGATTGATGCTTGTTGGACTCGATCGCAGGAGCTCGTTTTCGTTCATGACATGAATCGTAATTTAGTTAATTGCAACCACAGTGGAGCGTCGTTAGTCCGGATCGATCGGGACTGGGACCCATCCGGATTAAATGTGCTTTCAATAACTGTATACATTACTTACGTAATGTATCGACTAGAGGATTCATGACACTCAGGAGTCCACTGTATTGCAAAAGAGGCTCAAGGGTTCGAAAAATACGGTACACAAAATACGAGTATTTTAATAAAGTATGTAGGTATATTCAATAAGAACATGTACATTATAATTTTTAATTCTACTAGGTATACATTTTAGGGAAAAAAATGCAACCTTTAAAATGAGGTGTCACTTGTCAGCCTGTTTCATTTTGGGAATTTATGGGTAATTTCTCCTCTAAAACCCCCAAAAAGCATCGTGCAAACTTGAACTAAAAGTTCAAAATTCGTTTTGGACCCCTTCCCCTTGACCTACGGTTATTATTTTCTTGGGATTCCAATGGTTAGTTATCTAAGATAATAAACCGAAATGCATAATAATTATGGTGAGGAATTAATCCAAAATCCAAACTAAATAAAATGTTTTGATGGTACAGTGAAGGAAAAATGGTATTATGCTTCAAATAACATTCTGCAGGAGAAAATTCAGGTGCTCGGTTTTATCTATTTGCAATGAGACCTGGCTCGCGAACCTGGATTTCGTATGAATTTACCAGTTTGGACATTTATTTCTCGTCTCTGTGCCCAATGTCCCCATGTCGTCTGACCACTCAGAACCAAATGTTTAGTTCATAACTGCAAACCTTTCCCACTCGCTGGGGCTCCGAAGGACAACTAAAGTGGTTCCCAGGTTAAGATGTTTGTATCACACAGGTGAAGTTAGCCCACCTGTAGCGCTCGCGTCAATATTTAAGTAGGCGCGCTGTCTCTAATCTCCTTTCAGAAGCTAACAGTTCATAAAAGCACTCACCAACATCCTCCCGCCTCCACCCGCCCCTCAGCCTCGTCGTCTACTGACTTTTCCTGTTCCGACTGATACAATCCCCGACGCAAAGGAGGGCGAAATACGATTCTAGGTCTTTTCCTCTTTAGACGCCGTGTTCGTTGTAGGGGCGGATTGAGAGTAGCCTCCCGTATTCCGCATTTATATTTGAAATTATTGACAGAAACGTTTTTGTACATAGACTCGCGGAAACTACTCCTGAACTCCTCAGATCATCAAGTCGCCATGGAGAGCTTCGTTTCTGATGAACGAAGGCGCATCGGTCATAATTCGTAGGCATCTGTTCTGTTGCACCTGTTTCCTCTCCACTTGGGTGTTTGATTCACATACCCTGAGCCTACAAGTGTATGTCCGCCTCGGCTTCATCATAGTTTGGTATAGCAGCCGGTTTAAACGTAGACGTAAAGGAGGAATCTTTTCCTATTCAGCTACTTCAAGACTTACATTTTTTTTCAATGAACGTGATTGGGCATCCGGTGAAAGTCAATCTGGATCGCCGCCGGGTTGTCTGCGAATCTGCGGACTGAGTTCAGTGTTACCTGGGTACCAGACTTGGGCAAAGTACAGAGATACGGCTAAACACTGTCTTGTTCAACACCTGCCATCAGTTCACTGGGAGACAAACTGACGTTGCCAGCTGTAACTGAATTGATATAATTCATTACTGCACTAGTTGATATAAAGAATCGTGTATAACGTTTTCCCTCTTAACAAGGAGCTTCGGTTACCATACTCGATCGAAGGCCTTTTAGCGAATTTTCGAAGAAATGTTTCCAAGTTGTCAGAACCCGGCCCGATCCGCCTTAAATTTAAAAAGTTGCTGGGAGTATGCACAAACATTCCTTTTCTCTCAATCCAGAACATCTCATGATACCACCCGTATGATACTCTCAATGCGTTTACACGCGCACCCGCGAAAACATGTTGGTGATCCTGAGTCGTTTCATTCATGTCAGATCCCGAATCGAGATTTCCTCCTTTGATTGTTTCAACTCAGAGGCCGCCACTGTGATCCCGAAATACCACGAACAGCCGGACGAATTAATTCCGAAATATCTCTCGGCATATTTAATTTCACGGGCAGTTAACCATCGCGCTGCCGTCGTCGTCAAGTGGCGTAATTCCGGCCCTAAAGCTCATCCGCTTTTCGTATAGAGAATGTATTCGCGTGACGTCACTAGAAATAGAAGTCACCTGAACATGGAGCAGCCCTAATCGTCGATCACTTCGTTTGAGACTTTCGTGTATCCTTCTAGGCAATATAATATATTATGATCTTGGCTACATGGTGGAAAATCCAGAATTTCGCCAAAATTTCGATAATTACAAAAACAATTTAAAAAAAAGTATATTAGGTATTAGAGAAAAATCAAATTTGTGTTCTGTATGTGAAAGACAAACAGAAATTATAGATTAGTTTGGTAGTTCCACAAAAAAGAACCCAGCAAATAAGTTTTGAGACTTAACATTTGTTAAGGTCTACTCTAAGAATTCATGAAATGAGCTGTGTAGATTGAACAGTATAGCATTTTATATACTTGACAGTGTTTGACGTCACATTGATGCCGGTGGTGACGCCTGACGACCATACTTTATGGGATTAAGGATCGTTTACGAACATCCAGTTCCACCTAAGAACTCGTTTGCTATCATTACCTACAGTTGATGTCTGTAAAGTAGTATACACTACACGCCTATTCTCCACTAGTCAGCCTTTGGTCCCACAGTTGAGGAAGCCTCAAGAAAACTAGCCGTGAACAGTATCCATCAATGGACCAAAAAGTAGAGAATAACAAAACTCAACGAAGCAATGTCAACCCACATTAACTTTGCATACAGGAAATCGAGCCCAATACCACAGCTCTTCACTTGACCTTATGTATGACTGATCTACGAGTATACAATCGTGTCAATGAAATGTCAGCTCTTGAGTGGTGCATAAAGTGTTATATGGTTTGTGACTCTTTCTCACTCGGCGATTACAATCGTGCAAGTACATACCTTCAAAATACTCCTGAACTGTCCCCACAGTAGACTTTTCTGGAATGCTGGGAAAACTAGATTCCTATTGATAGATCTGACCCATCAGTGCCTGACCTGACACTAATGAATTTTTTTTTCTGTTTCAGGTAAGTAATGATGGAGTGCTCGCTATTTTTGTTCGTAAGTAAATGATTTCGTTTCAGTTCCATTGTTGGAACTGGAAACTCAGATGGTGGATGTCGTGTTATCTCTGATCTGTTCACTAGATTTTTACGGAATTTTGTATCCGTCACCCGTACAAATTTGCAATTAGTCAAATGGCATCGATCTGTCGGATTTCAAATTCAGGTCGTCGATTCGCGGCTTTGATCATAATACTGGAGGGAATTGAATGCATCAGATCATGTAGTTGAAAGTCGAGAGTCAGAACTAGGGATGGGTATCGGTTTACTCATCGATGTTTTTAGCGAATTTTCGAACAAAAGGAAGCTATTGTTCTCGGTCCAAAATTTTCAAAACTCGAATTTCCGAAAGTTTTCATACCAAAATCCGGTCTGCACCATCCTGAATTAACTGTCCGGAGTGTTTTTGAGGGTATAAATATGTGTATATATATTTAAATCCCCCAAAAAACACTCCGTGTAATAATCAACATATCGACTGTGCATGTTCAACATTGCCCAAGTCATTTAAAATTTATAAAGACTTGGGCAATGTTGCACCTGCACAGTCGATATATCATTCTCACAAATATCATTCTACAGCACCTGAAAAAGTTATGATATCAATTTCCCCTTCCCGCCTTTTTCCTTGCAACTAAAGAGATGTCCACTTCCACTTATATACTACTTACAAGCGCCGTGTTATGATTTCGAAATTGGCGAGACGTTTTTATTACTACACATCTATGTTTTAGTCTAACCTAATCTATGTCTAATCTATGTTTTAATCTATGAAGGTGGAGAGGCTGTAGCCATGACCGTCTGAATTAGAAGAAGAACATGTTTTTTTTGTTGTTGATTTTACGGTTATATAACTCGGTCCATTTAGACATAGCGACTTGAAACATTCAGGGCTTATTCTATTATCCACACCAAGAAGGTCCACACCAAATTTCAAGTTGCTCGACTGTGGACCCATCAGAGTGGCCAAAATTAGCCTAAATTTCAGTTATTTGTTCCTAAAGTTTTCTTGAGTTGTTATCGAGAGTTATCGTCTGGATTGATACGCACATAAATTTATAAATTAGAACGGATCCTTTTGTTAATTTCACGATATTCAAGTGATTAAATACTCAGCTTCAATAATACTTTGGCACAATGACTTGTCAGTCCGCGAGAGTGTTTCCATTTGAGTTGCCTTCCGCATTGAGTCAGTCAGTCTCGAGTCGCTAAAGTAGTAAATCATTTCCGTGTAAATCCGTCTGATGTACATACAGACGTGCATCATAAATTATTTCCTCAAGGCGAATGAATCGTCGGGCGGAGGGCTCTGTGACAAGTAACAGTTACATTTGAGTTGGCTGCAGCGGGTTCTGGAGCTTGGCAACTTGACTTTGATTTCAAGTCACCGTGAGTACTCGTGAAACGGGTTTGATCTGTCGATTATTCAAAAATCACTATCTTGACTTCTGAGTGACCGCATCATCGCGATTTAACAACCGAACCTTCAACCTCTTAGTCCTCACTGGTATTCACATGCTCATGGTTTAATATTCACTTGTTTCTCGTAGTGTTTCAGTAATTTGTGGCGGTTCCATAAGCCCCAGGTTCACCAAAATGGGGGAATAATGTAAATTATACGAATACAATAAAATAAAAATTGAATAGTACATATCGACCCTTGCCGGATTAATAAAGTTTCAATGATGATGAATCGTAAATTCGAAAAGAATGTTAGACATATGAGACATCCATCTGGAGTTCATTTCACTAAAAAACTAGGTGGTTTGGGCCTATATTATTTTATTAGTTTTGAATTTTCGTCCAATCTAATGTTATGAGATAGAGTTGGTGAAGTTCCGTCCAACGGTGTCGATTTTTTCCCCCCGTGACGACTGAACAAAATACGAGAATTTGAGACACATATTCTGGAGGACCCTCAAGGATGTTGGAAGGATGTTAGTGTTGATCTCTATGGATTTGCAATGCTAAATTGACCAGTACATATCCTACGAAGCTGAGCCCTTCAATGTTGGTCGACCGAACGTAGGTCAAAAATGTACAAATTCGCTCGTTAGGTCATGTGCTGCATGGGATTTACCCTCGAATATTTTGAATTCTTTCCATGAATTTATACTATGTGCTAACCCTGATAAAATATGACGTTGGCAAGATGATAAAAACCCCAATTTTGCCAAAATGTCAATAATTACGAAGTAAGAAGTGCCCCACTTCTGTCCATCCACGAACATGGCCTTTCTATTGCCAGGACAGATTTTTTGTGCATATTTGAACTTTTTATCTTAATTCTATCGAGAGTTATCGTTTGGAATGACAAATACATCTATATAATGATATATTTATACATATAACAGTTATTCAATTCAGAATGGTCTGAAACGGATTTTGGTATAAAGAGTTTTCAAAAATTCGAGTTTTAAACATTTTGGACCGAGAACAATAGCTTCCTTTTCTTCGAAAATTCGCAAAAAGTGTTTTAATTTTCAGTATTGGTTGGGGTGAAGGGGGTGGGGGTGGTTTTTCATTATTAAGTTATTATGTTTCATGCACCGTCGAATCTTTTTATAATTCTCTGAAGTCTTCTGAAGGGTCGAGGGGCTGAGAGCGTAATCCTCGGATTATTCGCCCTCGTGTGTGTTTTCCCAGGAGTTGTATAAAACCGATAGTGCGGAGGGAAATCCAGGCGTTTATCGTCCATATCATCAGGTTGTATGTCATCCAACTGTCCCTTATAGCTATCGAAGCAAAGAAATATCCCCGAAGAGGGGCGCTGGACAAAACGCTCTGGAAGAGGCGAAAGCGGTAGCACCGAGAAAAAGTGAGCCATTACCGCTGATAATAAATGAAAAACGCGTGACATGAGCGTGGGAACAGCACGGTGGAGCTGAGCAGCGCACGGGGAACCGGAGATGATTCAACAACATTTTCATGCTTCAGCTTGGGGGTTGTAGTTCAATGTGATGTGAAATAATTGGGGAAAGATGCGGAGGGGAAGCGATGTGCACAGGCGAAGCTGAGGAAAGCGGACGGACCGTACAGCTGTTTTTCATAGCAATCAGGCAGCCGCAAGTTCTCATTGAATATTAGACATTGCACGGGGCCCATAATTTATTGTATGATATTTCGGGTATGTTGGTTCAATATTGAATCATTGGAATCGACCAAGAACTTTGAAACTTTTCATCATCTCAGATCAATACAGAATGAGGGAGGTGCAGAATGAGGGTTCAAATTTTCCAGATGCCACAGCTTGAAATTGTGTATTCAACGTGTTGTAAGACCACACTGAGCGTTGTTCGTTCAGAATGAGGGCTCCAAGGTAGAGCCGAAAAAACATATCCAAAAATCCTAGCAGTCTTTGTTATGTATGTGTACATAGCGCGACCAATAAAGGGATAGTTAGAGAGGCAACTTCGTCGTCGTCTTCTTCTGCCTTGTCGGCGAGTCTTCCCCTCTTACGAAGACGACCGTCGCTGAGGGTCTTCACCGGTCACCAGAGGACACTCGGGCAGTTTTCGCTGACAATATGGAAACTCACTCGTTTTTCCACGTTTCTCATCAGCGCCGGTTGTAAGAATTCGTTTCCCTTCTTCCAGAGTTCAAATAACATCGGTCTTGCACTCGACACCGCGAAACGCTCGTCTCCTCGATTTCCACCAGTTCGCACAAAGACAAGTCTCAGTTCATCAGCGATCTCCGAGCCCGCCGCGTTGCCCAACAACCGCCTCTTATTGTTCTCAAAAGCTATCAAATTCCGGACTGTGCTCCTCAAAAGAACAAAAACCTTGTGAAAAATACGGCTGTCGTCGGCGCATGCATTGTTCTTCTCGACCCAGAAACTACCGTGAGTTACGTTACACTCTTTTCCTGTCATTTATTTGTCATTTTAATTCAAGAGGTTTTTTATTTCATCAATAGAAGCACGTAGCTATTCGCCGAATTTTCTGTCAAGTTCGTGTTACAGTTGCGCACTTTTCAAGAAAAATTTCATATCATATTCAACACCGCCTGAAACTACTGTATTGCCGGTGAGCCTTACACGAAATACTAATAACGAACCTTGAAACCCATATTTGTCCGCTTGAATTTTTCATAAGGTCTCCCTTTTGAGTAGTTTACATACGGAAAAAAAAAAACTGAATTTTGGCCGTTTTCCACAAGGCATCATTATTTTGTGTACAGATCGCCCTTCTGGCTCGATCACTATTCTGTGTACAACATCCTTGTGAGTAATAATAATTCGAGTTATGAGATAACCCCCCCCCCCCCCCAACACCGTTGTAAAAACTGGCCCGCCAAAAAACCTCCTCAGCCGCAAAAAGGAATGATATTTATTTATTTATTTATTGGCAGATAATCACAATACAAATTTTACAAACAATATATTTGTATATAAGACAAATTTGAATACGACTGGCTAACTTAACATTAATCCATTTTGCCCGCCAGCCACGTATATAGGATGCTCGGTGCTTCGCACTTCGTTGTTGAGTGTGCATATAGAAACCTGATCCTCCTATCCCTAATCACCACCACCAATGTTTTCCTGTTCCCTGTGTTCTTCACACAACCCCACTTTCACCCTCAGTCCCCCTCGGGTTTACCGAATAATATTATGTTTCCTCTGTTGCACCTGCAGGGAGCATTTCGCTTCTTTCAATGTTGTTGGCGGGAGCTTTTTGCAAGGCTTCTGACAATTAGATGATACATGTAGTAGTGGTGGTGATGAGTACTTAGTGGTGGTACAACAGTAAAGTAATGAGTCATTTCAGGCTGACTGACATCGCAAAAGAATTGTACAAGTACCACTATGTGTGAATGTAATTGGGCTTGCCCGTATAATAAATAATAAACCAAAAAATCGGTCCTGTAATCGAAGGACTAAGTTCAAGGATGGGCAGAATAAGTCCATTCTAAGGAGGGGCTTGGGAAGTTTTAGGAGGAAAAACCACCCATAAATTCCCAAAATGAAACAGTCTGATAATACAAGTGACACGTCACGCTAAACACGATGGTGAAGTCAGAATTGCGATACCTTATTATGTTCTCAAATAGGCGCACTTTGATGATGAAGAAACGTGGTTGTTCTTCACGGTTCATCTGCTCTAATCTGATAACGGAATGAGATGTAGCAGTTCTGATTTCACCATCGTTTCCAGCAACGAAAAATCTAATAACTGAGGCGTTGCTCGGCAAAACAATGGAGGAAAAATTTGTTATTATCGGTATTTTTCACTGAGGCCTGATTTGGCATATTCTATGGAGTTGATAGATTGCTTGTGCATGGAAATGTAAAATACTGAGACCAAACACTTCGTTTTGGTAGTTGAAGAGTCTATTTAGAAGCTACGTTTCTTCGAAAATTCGCTCATCAATTCATGATGCATGACTGGAACGTTTCAAATTCGTTGAATTTCTTCAGCGCGAAGGATTTAAGACAAAAATTGCTCCTGGTCGATTCCAATGATTCGTAATTGAGAAAATGACGAACCAAAAGTTTTTCCGTCCCACGGAAAATTCTCCGTTGTTAACTAATATTGTGTTCCTCGAAACGAAACCGATTGGGGCCATAATTGCATACCGTAAATTGAAACCGTAAATTGCATTGAATTCTATGTGAGGCGATTGAATCGTGATTCAGAAACACGACAACAGGACCATTAAGCAACGAGGCTCGCGACATCACTTCATATGCAAATCCGGGTTCTGTTGGACGCGTGCCTTCATACGCTGACCGACTGCCGCATTATCCCATCAATGAACGGGGCCGCACCCCTGTGGTAACAGAGAGTGGTGACGTAGGTGGTCCTGAGTACACTGAGTCACTGAGTACAGTAGCGTAAGCTGGAACAGTAGGGTGCAACATTGTCGCAGCATACATTCTACTGTCCTGCGTATTATACAATAATTACCTAGTCTGGAATAGCACATAGAGTAGAGCTCACTTCTCCACGATTAACATAAATAGTTATTAACATCAAAATGAAACCTCAGCAAACTGCCCTGGTGGTCTGCGTTGTTGTGTAATGTGCTGGGAAATTCACGCTCTTTCAGGTTTCCTGTTTTTCTGTCATAGTCAAACTATCATAAAATCACCAAGTATAGAGCTCGGTTGTAGGTTTTTACAATAACTATTATTTTAACAACAAGTGGGGTGGACAAAAGTGTTCAAATTTTGGTGTTTGCTTTAATTATTGTGAAATTTTTCATGTATAAATACTTGCTTGTAGAAGTATTAAGGTTTGAGCGAGATTCGATTTTAGGTCATGCTGGATAGAACTTGGAGTTAAGCGTACCACTGCAGTCGATATTTCGAATAATGGGCGCTACACCCTGTATACGCAGATAAACCCTTATGATTATGAAAGATAGGAATCAAGGTGCAGCTTTCTAAAAAGTGACGGTGCGATGAGTAGAAAATGAGGTGTGACGTCATTCGGTTTCCGTCGCCTTGGAATACAAGAATGGAAACCAGATGAATTAAAGCGCATCTTCTTCAACTGCTCATCTCACGGTCGCACAGTGTGTAATTTTGCCAATCTAGGAGGACGAACATACTACACGTCCTCAGAATGAGGGTTTAATAATTTTTTATATTAAAGTAGTTAAATTAGGACAATTTATGAGCTTTATCAAGAGGTGTATCACAACAGTAATAATTTTAATAATTACATATGTATAATTTTAGTATTTTTTAAATTCTCTTAAAAAATACTGTACATTTCAACATATAAATATTGAAAAATATTAGTAGGTACTAAGCTCATGAAAATAATGATTATATTCGCAACTTTTTCGGCAAACCTTTCATTCAATGTCTGTAGTATCGGAGTCATTGTTAGACTCGGAGGAGCTTTAATTTTTGAATTTTTTCTCAAGCAATCCTCCCCACCTTTTTTTCTCCACCAAAAAACGATGGTCATATCTAGCATCCTTTTCACTTCATATCTCCATATCTCATACATCATTTCGTAGGTGAATACTTCGCCCATTCTAAAACTCAGTAACATTTTTTAAGATTTTGACAAAACGAGCGAAAATTGGCAAACTTTTCTTATCATGTTCTCTTCTCTAGCTTCCCAAGTTATTACATCGAGCAAGACGTGATTCTACGTAATAAGGAAGTAAACTTCCTGCAAAATTCAATAAGAGTAAGATTTTCTTAAATATTATTCGTTTAGCATGAACAACATTTTTAAGCCCTTAAAATTACATGAATTCTAATGTAACCATGTCAAGTTTTCCCTCAAATGATGTATAAAAAGAGAAAAATTAACAAGTTGAAATAAATGGAAAACAGAACCGTGCAAACTGATGAACAAAGAAAGACTGGGGGAAGGCTTGCTCTAATACCTTGTAAGTATTCAAACATTGAACAGGCAAGTTTGGGTGTAAAGTAAGTCGCTTTAAATACGCTCGGACTGTACCTGTCATAATATTATGTAGTATTAAAAATACTTAAAAAATAGTTTTCGATTTTTCTCCCCCTAGATTGGTGAAATTACACACTGTGCGTCGGCAACAAACAATCCTGGTCGGAAAACAACATCAAACACAAATGTCAGCCTACAACTATATCAACCCGAGGAGTGTTTCCTTCAATTACATTTGGAACACAAAATGTCACGCCCTCTCTTTCGAGAGTTGCCTGCAGTAATATCAAAGCTGTCACGTTGATATTTTATTAGATGTCCTTTGTTCTCAAACTACGAATTTCCGGTATCATAACTCCTAACTCTGGAAGTTGTCAAAAGTTTGGCTCCACCAGCTTTTGTTGGAAGGTGAAAATGACTCTTTGTTACCATTTTTATAACGATTATTGGTATGATTTAACTCAATGAACTTCGAGTGAGATTGCACTTTCTTTATTGTAGATCCTGAGCCAGGACCTGGAACGACCACAGTTGAGTTTCATTTTTTATTGTGACCTAATCATTACGCCTTAAGGAACCGGCATATTCCTGATTTTTTGATCTTCAGGCCATGCTGGATCGCTAGAACTTCAAGTTTCATGATCCGTGCAAAATCTCTTGTCAAATTTGTTTTCACTTGCACTGTCTAAACGTTGTTCAAACACTCTGTTTATGTCCATCGTGGGTAAAATTCTTGTCTGCGAATATGATTTACCTAGTTCATTAGTTTTTGAAAATAAATGAAGCTGACAAAATAATTGAATGGGAAAACCTTGAATTTGACTCGGAAGACCTTGAATTTGATTCGGAAATGCTATATATTCACGAATATCTTCATATTCGCGAACCCGAACATATTCATTCCACACCATTCAAATCACCAAGGAATTATGTTTCAACTCGTGGGTGATAAGTTGTTTTTCCCCCCGCGTAGTTTGGCAGTTCGGACCACTGTCCGTCTCTTCCGCCGAGATGGCCGTCTACCTCGACGTCTAGCGGAGAGAACTTTCCTCGCCGATCTTGGCTTCCGTTCAAATGTTTCAGGCTTCATCAACTCGTCAACTGTGATGGAAGACTTGTGATTTTTTTCCTTTTTGATATTTACTCCTTTTTGTAACGTGCTTTTATAAAAAATTTTAGAAATGAGGATCATGAAGTGGGACCGACAAAATAGGCCTTCGTTCAGGCGTTTCCTCCGCTTCGGGTATTTCGGCACGAAATTTCCCTCATGAAGTTTACGTTTCAACAAGAACAAGATGAATGATCGTCGGAGTGAACTGTGAGGCCAGCGCCCTGCTCTTCTCTCATTTGGTTTCTCGGCAATATCCAGTTCTATGACTATGGGAACGAGGGATGTGGAAGGCAGGCGGTCTGTAGGAATGCACTCGATTCTACTGAACGTTCACCCTGCGAGTTAGTTGCGTTTCACTTCGTCATGCCCCAAGAACCGCACACACGTCAGGCAGTGTTATCGCTCCGAAGCTACGTTGACATTGGATCCGACTTTGACTGATGTTTTGGGACTCCCTCAGAAGCCAAACTCCCGTGTGGGCGTTGTCTTATTGTTTTCCATTGTATGGGTACAACCTGAAACCCTGATGAACTCTCGAACTGCCGAACAATTTTTTTTTTCAAGTTTAGTCCGCGGAATCTCTTTTTAAATACATTTTATAATTAGATTTGTGAATTTTGTAGGTATCTGGTAACGTCAACCATCTCATTGTGAAGGGTGGGGATTTGAAATTTTATTTTCGTTGGTCCATAGATGCTCCTGAAAATGGGCGGTTTGGAACCAGTGTAGGCTCGCTGCCTCGGATAATGTTGTTAAAATTAAAAATTAAAAATACAAACGGCCGATTCAAGAATGAATAATTTTAGATGTTAGAAAACCTGAGGCTGGCGGACGTTGTCAGGGGCCTTTGTGAGACTCAGCCGCGGTGGCAACCGATGACAGGTGGGTTTCGAAAATGTCTTTGATCTCTCACCCGAAAGCCCGATCATATTCCTCTCCTTTGAGACGGTCCTGGTGGTGGAAGAGTCTAATCCACCGAACCGATCAATCAGCTCTACATAACCCATAACCCCCCACCACCACCACCACCGACCAGTGACGAGCTATTTTGGACAACTTGGCGTTCTGGCGAAAAATATTCCTTTGAAAAATGTCAGGGTGACTTGTTGATCTGTACGCGAGCCTGTGTCAGCTGCTGCATCGCCTGCCACGCACACTCCCTTGTTCCGGCCTCTCGTTAGTGCTGTTTGTGGAGAATATGTCCCGGCCACTCTGCTCCATGTCCATCCACCTGTGGTGTTTTTAAACACGTCCCGAAATATACTCTGAGAATAAATGTATTCTGTATACCCAATAAGTATGCCCAAAAAAATAAAACTGGGGCACTACAGAACTATTCGCGCACAATCAAGTCCAGTGGTTTGATACGCTTAGGGCATCGGAGTACCCCTCTGTTTTTTTGAACGTTGAGCATCTCCAGGTTCTCATGCTTGTGGAGGCGATGTTCGTGCCTCCGCGCATACTTGGCAATTGTTTCATTTACTGTTTCATTTACTCTAACCTCAACCAGTTGTAATCGCTGGCCTATCAGTTCTCTAAGTGAACAGTTACCGGTGATCGTTCAAGATGGCATGTGCGATTCTTATTGTGAGCCAGCGTGGTTGCAATTTGATTGAAGTTAATTCGTACAAATATAGAAAAAACCGAAAACAACAACAGTTCAACTTAAGAAATACTTTCAGGGCAGCATTTCTCCTTATGGCGTGGCCGTTAGAGTCAGTTCGCACTATAGCCCCCACTCCTAGCCATAAAGCGTTATTATTATCAATATATATATATATTTTTTTTAATCTCAATTTTGTATTAATACTGTTAAATTTTGTATTAAAACTTAGTGGACTGAACGGCTACTTTTGACTAGTTCTTTAGGTTTATCCCCCAATCAACTGATTAGTACCACATAGATTAGTTGGACATATAGATCAAGTGGACGAGGTTGCGGAATAAAAACATCCCCCAATCAACTGATTAGTACCATATAGATTAGTTGGACATTTAGATCGAGTGGACGGGGCTGGGGAATAAAAACATCCCCCAATAAACTGATTAGTACTACATAGATTCGGTCATTAAGTTCTTCTGTATGACTGCAACGTTCATCACATATAGAAAATTGTTACCTACTTCCTTTCTATATTATCATATCCTAGAGCCTCTATTCTTTTCATCCCGATGTCCAAAAGGTTTTTGTCTACCTTGTTAGTTCTGCATTTGCTGAAAAAAGAATAGTATCAGGCTTATTAACGTCTTCTATATCTTTTGGAATACAAATGCGAACCAGGAACAACGTACTGTTATTAACTCTAAAATCTGAAGTTTACTGAGAGCATGTGCTTTAGGAGTTTGAAATACGCCCACAATTCTTGAAGTTGGACAGATCAACTAACACGAACATGGACTAGTTCTGGAGGGTTGTAACACGAACAAGTCTTCAGGAGCTCTAAACGTTTTGGACGCTGTCATCATATCTGCCCAACTACCTTCCAATCGGTCCCCCGTCGTACCCTGGAATAATTCCATAACCAGAGGAATCCCCAGGACATCCATCTGTTCCCCATCTCGACCTTTTACGGCAGCTCCAAACGGACCCCGGGTCGGCTGAAATGTTTTGGGCCTGGGGTCGTGGAAAGTTCTAACTGTGATAAACGGCAGAACCTAAATTTGCTCTTACAACTTGCAGAGTAACTATTGGGCTTTGTGGGGGACGGGGTTCAAATGGGCCGACTTAATGGGGATAGGCTGACGTGGCCAGAGGGTCGGATGGGCGGATTGCCTCCCGGAATGTCCTTACCACCTCTTCCTACTTCTCAACAAAAAAGTTTGGCCGGTAGCGGAAAACAGCATTGCTCGGATAGTATTTCTACATATGGCGACTTGTGAGATGGTTTGTTGTGCCATGAAACCCTTCAAATTTTTTATTTTTTCATGTTAAATATTACAATCATTCATTGTCGATGATATTGAACGACGTATTAGATGATTTGCAGATGGTGGCGATAGGTTGTCGCAGAGAGACACTGACCAAGGAGATTGGTATAAAATGATTTTGGTTTATTATTTTAAATAACGGTCCATTTGAACCAAAAAACCAACATTTAAAATTCGGGATGCAAGCTCAGACCAAGCCGGGGATAATCCTCGAAACCTTTTACAACACTGAGTCAACTGGGTGCCTAATAACGTTTGAAATGTTCCAAACGTTATATCGGGACGCTATAACGTATTGATTTAGATTTCGAGAATGTTTTATAACTACCCAGAGCGCTGTACGACCAGCCGACGACGAGCGAGAATAAATCGGTAGAGGCAAAACTCACGTAAGATTTTTAGCGATTTAATTCTTTCTATTGTATATAGAGTATCCAGTATATAGAGAATCCATTTATGGATTCACTGACAATAACTGAATTTCTACCTAACTCCTACTTGTACTTGGCCAAATTAATGTTCGAACTCAGCCTTAGTATGCAGCTATTGATTAAATTTGGGAGGTGATGTTGAAAATCGAAATATCCTGCTGAAAATGTACTGGCCATTGTGCAATTGTGCAATTAGGCTTTGCCCAGACGACTACTATAATATTCCCGATTTTTTGCTCGAATGGGGAGGGTTATGGGGGAACAACCCCACCCCCCACCTTGAATAACTACTGGTTTTTAGCCTGTAGCTTTGGTCGTTTGTATGTATTCAATGTCCGGTAACGACCCACTTGTTTTTAGAAATTTGCTTATGAGGTGAAGTGATAAGTGATGACGGATATTTTCATGTCGTGCGTAACGCATTTGAGATGAACAAATTACTATTTACTTCATTTTTTTACCTCAAATCCACGTGAATCTAAAAACTGGTTCTGTCTAACTTTGAAAGAAGAGCTTCTCGGTGCGGACTCTTTCCCGTGGCTACGTGTTGTGTTTATAGTCCCCCGTCCCATCACATCCTTTGATGTTTTTTCTCCTTTCCACTTCACACTTTTATGACCAAGCGGTGTAATGAGCAATAACGGAGCCGGGAAGAAACAGGAGAAAATGCCAGGACGGCTTGCGGTGGTTCATAGTGCGTGCCTAGCCTGACAATTGTTTTATTTTATTTTATTATATTTTTTTCCGGGAGTTTCGTTCCCTTTGCTAAAATGATACGTTCTTTCTTCATCCACTGCCGAGGGGCGGGGAGGGGGGGGGGTCATTCATACCTTCGTTTTCCCGTTAGATCTTTATCTGGTTCCAAAAAACGTGATTTTACCGGGGAGGCAATATTATAGCGGCTTGCCCTCTTTTCGAGCTTTAAAAACGCTCGAGAGTTGAAATAAGCATTCTATTAATTCTTGTTTAACGTACAAAAAATTCCACAGTCATGCAGCATTGCTATAAGAGCGAATTTTCGAAGTAATAACTGTTGTTATGTAAAATGTCTCGATTTTATTAGTTTATTTATAACAAATTTTGTCTTTTTTTTGCCTAGTAACACCTCAGTTTATAGATTTTTCAACGCTGAACACGATGGTGAATTCAGAATTGCGATATCTCATTCCGTTATCAGATTAGAGCAGATGAACCGTGAAGAGCATCTCAAGTAACAACCACATTTCTTCACCTTCAAAGTGCTCCAGTTTGAGAACGGATATCGCAATGGCACTGCGAGGAACTGCCTGTTGAGCCAGTAGATTTGTAGTGGCATTGGGAGAATGTTTTGCCGAAAGTTGATCTATTCAGCGACCTTTGCTTTTTCTAAGTGATTATTTTCTGGTTACCCGCTTTTTCTTGGTTACCTAATTTTCCAAAGAAATTCAAACCGTTATAAGATTTTTTTATTTTTCAAGAGTGTTTTAACAAAAAATTCAGCCAATGTCATACTAAAACAGAAAGAAAAGAAAGACTGAAATTCATTAAGTTGTTTAAATAAAGTTTTATAGACTGGTTTAAATGGGTTTGTTAGTTTTTTTAACCCCCTCAGCAACCATTTCAGATGTCAGGGAAAAGTCAGGTGAGGATCAAAATCGGAATTTTGCATTATGAGGTTCAAACCCGGACTCTTTCAAAACTTAATTGGCAGTAAATAATTATTATTTAATTATTATTGTCCCCAGTAATTATTACTGGGGACATTTAAAAATTTGAAACTTGGGATGATTACTTACCACAAATATGTAGGGTTGCAGCAAATAACTAGAAATTCAAAAATATCTCATTTTTAACACACACACATAATATGTGTATTTTCGGTGTCTTCTGGTAGTGATTTAGGATGGTCTGGAACAAATTTTTTTATACAAGTATTCCGGAAGTTCGAGTTTTTAAAATTTTGGTCGGAGAACAATAGTTTCCTTTTCTTCAAAAATTCGCTAAAAAACGAAGATTGAATTTGAATTTCTGTGCTGAATTGAATTGAATTTCTCTGCTGCCGCTAGATTCCAATGGACGTTCAAAACACACAGTGACCCCAATGTGGCAATAGCCACGACATTTTACGGTGCTCAATCTCATATCAGTAGTATCTCAATTCCGCAACACTCACTGAAATAACCGTTTAGCGTTATTGAAATCACGGTCGTATCCGGTGATTTATCTGATTGTCTTTGGTGGCCGCCCTGATTAGTTTTGTTATTTTGGGTGGAGTCTACTTTGGTGGTTTTTTTTTACCCGCCAAGTAATCGATGACTCAGGTTGCTGGATTGATTGAAAGACTTTTCCCAAGCCTCGAGGATTTCTTATCGAGAGCTTTTATCGCACATCGCGTGTTTTCTCGTTCTTTCGTCCGGCGCTAAAATTGAACTTTTCAATAATCGACCGGCTATTTTTCATCGGAGCTTTTACCAACGAGACCTCATAAACAACGCGGAAACCCGCTATTTTCCGTCGGAGTTTTAATAACTCCGGAAGGGGGTGTTCCGCACCCCAATCGTCCCTCCGGTGTCCTTGTAAACTCCGCCCTTTGAGAGAAGGAAGAAGACGTGAGGAGTGGTGGAAAATTAACGGGACGAAGAAAACTCGGAATGTGCAACAACTCGGGCGATCAAAAATAAAAGAGATCGACCGGCTGCGGCAGCGTGGGTGAGGGGTTCTAGAAAAAAGCGCGGCCCTTGATTATTACAAAGAGATTACAAGAGACAAGAGGTGGGGGCCTCCTGACAAAAAGGTCTTACAATACGAAGAGTATAAAGAAAGAAAAAAAAATCTCCTCATTCTTTCCCTTCTTGAAACTTGAAAAGAAACGAGTAATCAAGGGACGGTGGAACAAAGAAAGCGTCATTGGTCGGTATGGAAGGTGCTGGTGCTGGTCTTGTGCGATGCTAGGCCTTAGTAACTCTAGCAAAGATGCTCGCCACAGTGCGGAAGGTCGAGAGGAAGTCCTGCAATATGACGAACAGTGAACTTGACATTGAAACTGTTAGTGGAAGCGAATTTGCAGCGCACACAGAACCAATTTTTAAATCCTTGCAGATCTTAAATTTTAATCAATTACTAGAAATGAATAATGTAAAACAAATATTAAAAGAACACCTGTTTATTCATCCGCAACATAATATAGCTACACGATACAAAGACAGCAAATCCATTTCCCTCCCATTATTTCGCACGACAGCAGTGCAAAACTGTTATTGTTATCAAGGCATTTTGTCGTTTAATAAGCTACCTAGATCATTAAAAATCACATTGTTGGAGAAACCAATGAACTGTTGTACGGTTTTAAAGAAATATTTCCTGTCCAGCCGGAGTTCTACCTGTTCTCGGTAAATGTCGGTAATGTCGGTAAATATGTATGAATAACATTTTTGTCTTAAGGATTAACTAGTTTCGTAATCCGTTAACTCAAGGAATAATGAGGAAATTTTTCATTTAATGTAATATTTTGTTTTTAATTTTTCAATAGAATAAGGTACTTAACTCTTAATTTAGCCAAACCAACTCATCTCCCTAGCGCGGGCTTGTTGCCCATATTGGGAGATTATATTTCATTAAAACAGTTATGTTACCAAATTGCAAGTATTTGTAGAAGAAATAAATTCATTTTCATTTCATTTCATTTCATTACACGCAGGACTTCGAGTGTTTCCTTTTTGGCGGATTTTCAAACGGGATGCACCGCTGCAAAGCGCACTCAACTCCAGAGTTGAATATGTTGAGGCTGCTATTATATGTGAAACTTTCAGAATAATATAAATAATTTATGTTAAATCGAAATTAAGAAGTTGGTGATGTGGATAAAATATTGTGGGTTTGTTCGAGAGGTGGAAACCTGGAGTAGGCCACCACTGAGCTAGTTACAGACTCCCCCCTTTCATTTGGAGATGAACGACCACACGGTTAGTGATGTAATTGGGAAGGTACAATGCAATTCCAGTATATTATAACTTTTAAAACACAGTTTTTTAACTTGAAAAAATGTCGTCTCGTAATTTTCTTTGAAAGGTGAAAAGTTTGTGGGTTTATGAAGTAATGAAGTTTTATGATAGCCCCAGGGTTCTAACGTTGAGGAGGAGGTCAAGATAAAACAAATACCCGTCGTGTAACCGTTCTTTACGACCGACAGCGCCAAAAAAACTGACGGTTTTCAAGAGATCCCGTTTTTGGAAGGCAGAGCCGTGTATTTGATGATAGTCCACGATTCTGGGCGTCGAATCGATACCTCCGAATTCCCCGGATGCTGCGGTCCAGGAGATTTATAAGGAGGTCGGAAGGTTTGCGTGGGACAACGACGGGCGGAAGGTCGTTCCCGAGATATTCTATTCGCATTAAACGAACGTATCTCAAGTTGGTTTACGAGAGGAGGAATATGAGCCGTAATGACGGGGACACTTTGCTTATCAACACTCGCGCCTGGAGCTCCCACACAAAAGGTTTTCCGAAGGTGTGGATATGAGAATTCATAGCCCTCGATAAACCGGTGGTCCGCTTCCAAATAAATGAGAATCAGTCGCCCCGATTCAAGAATACGAAGACCGGCTTTAGTCCCAGTATAGTATTTGATAAGAACCAGATGTAAATTTGACTGGACGTTGGGTCAATATCAGTAAGAAGCCAATCCCCCGAGCCCTACTCCAACCTTCAGTATCGAAGACATTTTGATTGTACATTTTACTATTCGAGTATGAGATAGCGATTCCCCAATGTAGATTACATTATTTCCAAATCAACCCCTTAGGATTCAAGTGGGCTGGGATGAATGTATAATAATATTATGTAAATATATTATGTAAAAACCTGCACTGTTGCGACACGAACAACAGGAAAATGTCTTCTACAGACCACATGGTCCGTCAATCTTATTGTGCAGAAGCACGCCAAACTTCCAGAATTAAAACTCCCGTCCAATGAGAATTAAAACTCCTGTCTATGTTTCAGCGAATTTTCGAAGAAAAGGAAGCTATTGTTCTCGGTCCAAAATTTGTAAAACTTGAATTTTTATACCAAAAGAAATCTTTATCCGAAAGATTTTTATACCAAAATCCGGTCCAGACGATCCTGAATTCACTGCCAAAAGACCCCAAAAATCATGTCATTCCAGGCGAAAACTCGCGATATCAAAAGGCAAAGTTCGTAGATGGGCGGAATCGGTCCACTCTAAAGGCGGTTCATGGGAGTGTTGAGTGGGGGGATTTTACCCATAAGTTCCCAAAATGGAACAGGCTGACAAGTGACACATCATTTTAAAGGTTTTGTTTTTACGCTCAACACGATGGGAAAATCAGAATTGCGATATCTTAATCCGTTCCCAAACTGGAGCACTTTGAAGATGAAGAAACGTGGTTGTTACTTGAGATGTTCTTCGCGGTTCATCTGCTCTAATCTGACAACGGAATGAGATATCGCAATTTTGACCTCACCATCGTGTTCAGCGTTGAAAAATCTATAAACTGAGGTGTTACTGGGCAAAAAATGGAGACACAATTTGTTATAAAACCAGTAAATTGGAGTGTCTAGTTTGGGATTCTTTTCGTTTCTACGGAAATAAAGTAGTTTTGAGTATTTTTCGGCATGTACTTCTTGGTATAAATTATTACCGACTACTTTTTTATTATTAAGCATTTAATTTTTTTTTGTTCATAATTTATATAATTAAATTATTAAAAGGTCAGAGCTGAATTAATTGAAAAACTGGAAACGACCGACGTTACTAACGTTAGTTTCCGACTCCCATCCTCCAAAGCGATGACTTCAGTCAGTTACCAGGCCACCTTCACGAACGAACAAGAATTAACTCATTACTCGTAAAATTTCTTATAGTTACCAACCGCTATGGAGAAATTTGCATCATTTTTTAATACTGCATTGGCATGTGGCGTTTTCAGGGCTCTTGACTCGGTCGTTTTCGATACTCTGTGCTGCCTGTGGGTGGATATAAATCACGTAGGTGTGTAACTTTTGTTTCGAAGGGAAGTGCGGCGGGAATTACAGCGTGTGCGTTGACTGCGGGGACAATGAGACCTCCGGCGAAGTGATAAAATCGTGTAATGTCAAAGGAAAATGACATTTACGGCCATTCACAAAAGCTTGTAGTTGAGGAAGGCCAAGATTGTCAGAGGGTCCGACCAACGTGTCTCCTATTGTTCTTCTCATATGGAAAACAACTTGCGAACCCAAAGATTGAAAGGTTGCGAGCGCTTGCTCCGCTTGAAAGAACCCCCAAGAACTTGGAACCAACTTCAGACGGCCATGTTGTTGAACCGTTTACAACGTATTGTGTCGGGTGATGAAACCCACCTCCATTGAACTTACCGACGAGGCCCACGTTGATTAACAGAGCGAAAGTAGGTGTAATTTGAGGTGTTTCACTACCAGTAGCCCTGGTATTTCATGTCGCTGAACCCGGAGGCATCTCCTGTAGTGATTTGAAGCTCGGACGAACCACCCAACAATTTTGTTAATATGTGGTTTGTGGATACTATGATTATTGTAGAATCCACCTGCACTCGGCAATTTGATGAAGTTGGCAAATTAGGAGTACCAATTTATTACATTACTCTCCCCCTCTTGAATCAAGAAGTTCTGACTATCGGAATCCAAAACGATTCAATACCAGTTAGATTAATGGCTTTTAACCTTAAGGGCATGCAGGACCTTGGTTGGGAAGTTGTTGATGGATATCTCGGGCTGTGATTGACTTAGAGTTTTGAAATAAATTTCTAAATTCACTGTATTACTAAGAAATTGCCCCTACGTTGTCCGATTTTTGAAATTCATAAAATACATTTTTTTAAATAGTGGCTGAATTTTTTTATCGACAAAACGAGACGAGGGGGCATTTTTGGAAGGCTAATAGACCGCAAAATGCAAAGATCGCAGTTGAAACATGTAAAATGAGCGAGCAGGATCTCACATAAATTTCTTTTTTTCTCGATTTTTCGATAAATGTCTCGTAACCTTCTTCTAATTGGATGTCTCTATAGTGGCGGAAAACTCACCCTCATTTCAAAACTGCAAGTCAATCACATCCTAAGATATCCTTCAAAAACCTTCCAACCCAGGTCCTGCAAGCCCTTAACTGATCGTTACAAAGATGAAACTCGTGCAACGCAAATAATTCCAATGGTTTTTTCCAATGGTTTTTTTTTATTGTAAATAATGAACCAAATGTGAATTTGAACGTATCCATTTGATTCAAACGGTTCAAGTTATTAAATAATTTAAATAATTCAAGTTTTTCGTTAATTCCCCTGTGTATCTATCTCGATATATCTCCATTTCAGGGCGTAGAAAGTGTCAAGTCAACGGCATTACTTAGGAATTTTTTTTATTTTTGATTGAGGGCCTTCATAAAATAAAATAACTTGAACTCAAAATGTCCCCCGTTCTTGGCGATCTGATTCGCCAGAACCATCGTGTGGTCGACTCCATTCGCTGACGAGCGACCCTCTGCATCCGCGAGAACGGGGGACATTTTGAACAGTTAAGTAATGCCGTTGACTTTCTACACCCTGAAATGGAGATATTATGACAGAACTCATTTAATTCGTTGCTAGGGAGGTCTGGGTACGTCACCATTCGATTCAGCGTGAAAATGTGCCTGAAAATACACGTTTTTTTGCATGCAAACTCGAATTTCTCAAAAATGTTCCCCCTAAAAAATAAAAAATAATTATACCGTTGGAAAGCTGAGATTCTGGGCAAGTTTTTCCCAAGGAGTGCCCGCCGAATGACCTCCGTAATAACAAAGCAAACAACTAAAGAGAAAACGGTTATTTGGCCAGTTTTTCATCAATAAGTACCTACTGTCTTAAAAAATCGGATTGTATATCAGTGAGATATATCTCACTGATATACAATCCGATTTTTTCCTATAGGAAACGTAACGCTCTTTCCGACGGTATCCTCAGATTTTAGTTTACACGTTAATTTAAGGGAGTTAGGTCCGTTTTACAGAGGCAAGGTCGAGAAGACGAAAAAAATCTTAAAAGTTAAAAAAGTCGGATTTTTAGTTGAGTAAGAAAAAACTCTACGAGGCATTTTTTGTTGCAAATTACCTGAAAAATCGATTCCCTGAGTTTGTTACATAGTTACACTAGGCACCCTGTATAATCTCGCAGACCTATCCTCAGTATCGAGCGCTCAGACTATCAAGAGAAGTGGTCGGCACAGTAAGTGGTACTTTAAGGTCAGGGGCGACCTTTTAGCGCTTAAACCTAGGCCTTATGACACGAGTGGACAGTCGTGCGAGTTGTGCATTGGAGGACATGTGGAGAATATCACTTTACTTGCATATCACTTTATTGGGACATGTACGGCGTTGATCGGGGTGAGGAGAAGATTCCTGGGCAAGACCAGTGTCAGCTGGGAGGATTATTTAAGAGTGCTAAAATTTGAAAACCCCTGTTTGATCAAATACTGTTCAGTGGTTCGGAATTCCAGATGTAAAGCGATGGTAGAATATGGACTTGCATAGAACCTTAATTGAGAATGGAAACAACATGATAATAATAATGGAAAAACCCCCAATGTATAGAAATACGGCACATTTATTTGTTTATTTTTGGTGTAATTAATGCAATTAAGGAATATCTTGATTAGACTAAGGGAATAGGAATTAAATCGAACAGTCGCCGGCAAACTCATCGGACGGTCGCATGACCATTATTATTGCATGTATCTTTGTAGGAAAAGAAGTGTAACCATTTTATTTTATTTTTCAATAAAAACATGTTTCCTATGTTTTTCTTCTTCTTTCATGTTCTAGACACCCTGTATAACGTCAAAACCGGGTTCTTCACCCTTACCATGTTCTTCTTCTTGTTCAGTTAGCCAAGGCTACAGCCTCTCCACCTTCACCGATTGACATAGATTTGGAGTAATAAAACCGTCTCGCCATGGGGCCAAGGGGAGATGTCGAAACGAGTACGGTGCTTGTGAAGTGGTTAGGACGTATTTTTTTTTTTTAGGAAAGTTGATATCATAAATTTTTTCGGCTGCTGTAGAATGATATTTGCGCAGCTGGGTGATTTTTACACGGAGTGTTTTTTGGGGGTAGTAGGTAGGTACACAGGGGAGTGAACGAAAAAGTTGAATTATTTCAATGAAATTTATTGGAATAATAACGGTTTTTATAAAATATTGTTAGTGTCAACAAAGTAAAACAATGAACTCACCTTCCTCTCACGCTTGATTGAAACTGATCCATCATCTACAGCGGCAAATATAAATTGAGGTCCAGTCGGCAAGAGAGCGTTGGAGACTAATAACTTTGATTTCAGCTGGTGTGAAGCCGAGAGAGAAAGGTTGAGAGATAATAAATGCAATTAGTTGATGGATGAGGGGCGAGGGTGGCTGGGAGATGACGCTTGGCCAGGTAACGCCATGCAAGTGGGTAATTCAATGGGGCGAGCGCCCGCGCGGATTCAATTCCGAAGCGACGGGCAGATAGAGAGCTCTACGGTTGATTTGATCCGGCTCCGGGCATTTTACGAAGAGCTTCAGATCTCATCAAGAGCTCCCTCTGCCTGATCCTTTACACCGTTGCGCAGGAGTGAATCCCCGCCCTTTTGGTTTGGGGAGAAGGGTAATGAAAACCCTGGGTCCTTCCTTCCCATTAGGAATGACAACAAGGGGATTTCGGAAATATGAAAACAAACAAAGGGAGATCGGCCGAGGTGGGTCAAAACCGAGCAAGGATTTTCTTGCTTGCTCCTGCAATTGGCAGTAATAGGGAGAAGGCGATCGAAAGTGTAAGCAATAATTTCATTGTTTTCTGAAATTTACTAAAATCCTTCTTTTGAGAAGTTATTAATTCAAATTCTTTCAGGGACACTCTGAGACCATCCTGAGTTTGGAAAATGTCATCTCCGAATCTTATAAGCGTTGTGTGTAGAAAACGCTACATGTACAGATCACTGATCTGTATGCAATTCCTTTCAAGTCCACATGAAACTACACGAAATATCCATTTTGTCGTACGAAATCAAAATCTCCACTTGCGATTTGTAGTTCACAGCTTCCTGAATTCGGTTCAGTTTCTGTTAAATCCCATGATAACTTGGAAACTATTGGAGCCATATTGATGAAATTTTACGGATCGAGCTCTAGATGGCCCTTTATTAATATCAATAACATATAAACTGAGCTTCAGCTCATCAAGTTAATTTTTCTATAATATTATAAACTGTTTGTTGAGTTTTTAGCCCAGTGGCTTTAACTCAGGAGAACACACGTGTCACACTTGTCACTACACCTGTCACATTGTCACATCACAAGATCAAGAGGTTTCGTTCTTTCAAGCCGCCGGGTGACGTTGTCTAGGAGTCGACGAACTTCCGGATTCTTGTGTGCTCCATGCTGTTCGTCTTTTGTTGCATGTTGCTTTGCTACTTCGCTGACTCTTCCATCTTGAGGTTTCGAGGAGGTCCATTTTTTGGTCCAGGCGCTTACATCCTCAACAGAATGCTGTAGTTTCCTTGTCGCTCCCTCTACTGAATCACCAACCGCTAGTGTGACCGTATCATCAGCAAAGGTTGCAGTAGTCGAGTTCTCGTTGTTTGGAACGTCACATATAGAAGGTATAGTAAGGGTCCGAGCACGTTTCCTTATAGGACACCTGCCCTTACTTTCTTGAGACTGGAGTATTCTCCTTCGTATTATACTCTGAAATATCTTTCAGTATGGTAAGATTTCAAAATTTGAGAAAATGGCTTCGGTAGCCTCTCTTTCAAGTTTGTACGCTAGCCCTTGATGCCAGACTTTGCCAAATGCTTGGGAAACATCCAGGTCCCTTATGACTCCCTTTCTTCGCAATCGAAACTACAGAAGCCTCCGCTCATGTACAAATATTAATGGTGAATTCTACCAATTGAGAGTTGAAGTGCGTTTTAGCTAACACTTGGTGTTAAGGTTATCCGCGAGTTATGAGACATTCCAATTCACCATGAGATTGAAGGTGGGAGTTAGTCCGCGGTTAGCTTTTCGACAGGTGGCCTGGTTTTTCCAGGCAAAACTCATCACAAGTGATAAAATTAACCAAAATGAGTGATAGAGAATTATTTATTCGTTCGTTGTCGTTTGACTTTTAAGTTGTTTGTGTGTTTTCTTGTATGTCGTGATGGCCAAAAAATTATAGAAAAGAAGAAACACAAATGTTTCAAAAACTGAAGATGAGATGTTGGTGGAATGCCATAACGTCGACTTACATCATATGAGGAGGGAATGCGGGAGCTCGTAAATTTACAAAGGCGCCCGCCGGTTTTCAAAGAACGGATCAGTTATTAGGAACTGTACGACGTTGTAGATTTCATAGAACTGATTTCTTCTGTATTGAGGATGATCAAAAGTGATACAGCTCCTCCTTCTCTGAGGGATGTTGTCCTTCACTCAGCGGCCGACTTTGCCGGTGTTAGCGTATCATCCGCCTGTCAATTTATTCACCGCCTGTCAAGTGTGTAGAGCTATCGGAAGGCTAAGGCCAAGATTCATCTCATTTCCGAAAACTGCTGATGACTGCAAGATTGTAGCTGCTGAGTTTTATAATCGATGCAGAGGTCCCCGAATGATAGGGTTGGAGTATAATTACCCGCATTCCGCCCTCGTCATCTTTGAATTTAAGTCGACGGTTTGCCTTTCCCGAACGTTTTCAACCAGAACGAACGACACCGAGAAAAGTAAATACAACAGACGACACAAAACAAAAAACGGATAACACACCCAGGGTAACATCCGTGTTAACGCTTATCACGAAGATGGAGTACGGATCAGAATCTGGGAGTTTGGCATCCTCGGTAATCCTAGGATGATGACTAACGGGGAGTGGTGAAACTCATATTTTTCGCTGATTCGCAGTTAGTGGTCACTATAAATCTTGTCAACACCTGTATCTAAAGTCCTACTGATTCGTTCAAGTTTAAATGTTCATATTTTTAAATGTCCCTAGATCTTCTGCAATATTCATCCGATCGCGATCAAATCCTCTTTAATGCATCGCAATCGGAATAATAGTATTATCTGCTCTTGTTCGAACTTAAAACACTACAAACCAGTAAATGGCCCAAACATGTGGCAGATTTATCTAATAAACCACTTCGCACGGGGCAGGTCGAATCAAATTGACCATAAGTGTAAACTGGTTCAACACTGGTGGGTTGAATGGATCAACTCTGAGGATTCCAAGCCGACTTTCATCTCAACGACGCTTTTCCTTCGGAGCTTCTCGAAAACTAATCGCTTACAATCCGACGCTTTTGAAGGGAAGACCCTCAACCCCCCCAAGTCGATGAAGCCCACAGAAAATGACTGCGTAGTTGATAGGTAACTATTGTGCTCTGAAGCCGCCATTTCCCAAGCGCCTCCTCTTTAGGCTTCTTCTGCCAGAACGATTCCTGACTCGTTCTCCCAGACATAAATTCTTCCGTGGCTACTCAACTTTTCAAAAGCTTTCCAAACTCTTTTATTTTCTCCTTTCCCGTTGTATTTTTACTCGAGTTTTTCGTACCTATTTTATTTTTCGCGGAGTTGTTCTTTTTCCACCCTTCCCATTCTCGAACCCCGTTCATCTTCGTCGGTCTGTGTTCTTTGCCCTAACCCATTTTAAACTTCTTCGGCTGCCTGAAAGTGTAGTTGTGAATCTCTCTTAAAACTGAGCACTACCGGGAAGGCTAACTTCCCCTCTAGAACAGCTTAGAAGTCTCAATTTGTTGTCAGGTCTCGAAGGAACTTGTCCCAACAAACTTGATGTTTGAGGTTCTTTTTTTGCTTTTTTTTTGGGTCGGGATTCGCTCGTTCCGTTGAAGGGGCCTCGTTTTCGCGGCTTTTCGTCCGTAAAAAAAGAAGAAGGCAAAAAAAGAAATCTGCGTTTTGCCAGTCAGTTGGGGGACTTCTCACGGCTCTCAGAGTCAAATCTTTTCCCCCCACCGGGATGTCGGAAGGTTGTAGTCACTTGGGAAGGCGACACGACATAAATGATGATTGGCAACATTTGCTATGATGAATCAACGTGAAACTTCAAAACAACATTCCGAGGTTATGATAGTGTTAAGAAGTCATTTGAAAGACTTCTTTATACGGACAGGACCTTATGTTTTCGATTTTGATCTTTTCAAAAAAAAACTTGATTCACGAACGTCGTATTCCCATTGTCGATTGCCCTAATCTCGAATACGATGATAGAACCCAGAAATTTCTACTTGTATAATAAGATGTTGATTATTCATATGCACAAAGAACTTGGAAACCATATTTCAACAAAATACTCGTTGTGCCTTCCAACGTCTTCCGGCGATCATTTATACTCGTAATAAGAAGTACCTACTAACAAACATTCGAAATTGCCTTCTTTCCGTAGACTCGAATATTGTCTCAGAACAAGAAACACGATGTCTCATCAGTTTGCTTCAGCATTACCTGAAGATGAATTTCAAACCATTGATCTAGTTACGGGGAATTTCTACTGATTTCCAGCAGAATAATAGGTAATTGCCTATAAAAAAATTTCACTCCTATCATTATGCCCAGTCCTACAACTGTGATGCCCGATGGCTAAAGGCCTAATCTGTAATTTCCACCCAGCAGTCCCAAAAAGGCTCAAATTCAAATTTCAGTTATCAAGTTTCTACAACAATTCGCTGCAAACGACACGGTTGAATAAAACAAAAGTTTTAACAAAGTAAATGAGTGTGATACGATATCAAAGGGAATCAAAATATCGAATAATCCTACGCCGACGGTCTTCAACTGCATTCCTTTCCCTAATCCGGTACCGTCGCGGTTCCAGAATAATTCCAAGTTCGGTGAATTGTAATTGTTCGACATTATTCTTGAATGCTTGTAATAAAACCCCAGTTCACTGAATCCACGATGACACACTTCACTTGAATCCAATTCAACGGCAGCCATTTTCTCTTTCGACTACGACAAAAGTGGAGAGTCACCATGGTTTGTCCTCGTAATCCATGCTCTAACCTGGGTTACCAGACCATGGCATCTTTTTCGATATATCGCAAAAATAATCAATTACTTCTTTTTTTTAACGCTACTTTTTCTAACCATGGGTACGAAACCTTGATGGTTACCTATCCTAGCGGGTTACAAGTTTTTGGAACCGGCTCTAAAGGTGAAATGCTGTGTTGAATAGGAACTGGAAAATGATAAATTTCCGTTATTACGAGAGAAAACCAAGAAGAGCAAACTAGAGGGCTTTTAAGGACACTTGTGGATTACTTAGCAAACAATAGACCCATCAATGTTGTCCATTGTGCTGATATCCGCACGGAAATATTATTTTTAACCGCGACGGTTTTGATAATTAGGAGTGTTAAGGAGTGTACTGTGGTGGATATCACCAAATCTCCATCGTATCAAACTAAAAATTGGTGGGCAACCACTGGTAGGGATCTATTTGAAGGCTGGAGGCTGCTCTCATGATTTTTATACGAAAAAACCTGATATGGGAAACGCGTCTTGGCGAAGCTGTCGCACTTTCCTGCAATTGCAGTTGCACTGCGGACTAGTTTGTGATCTATTTTAAACCGATGTGGCGGAAAGGGGTTGAGTTCACCTCATCCCCCTCGATGCCCTGTAATGAGAGAAACAACGGAAACCACTCAATTCGTCGTCCGGGCGGCCGCTCTGAATAGGTTGCTCCTCTTGTACACTTGAGCAAGTGATTAGTTAATTCAAAGGAGGGTAGGGGTATCTCAATGCCCCGACAAACAACCCATATATTCCAAGGGGTTCAAACTACAATCGACCCGGTTAAACCTAGAGTTGCCCAGGGTTTTCAACCTCGGAGCCGCTCTTTCCCTTTTGTATCAACGCAGAAATGCGTTTCCTACCAAATCTCTTCGTGCTTCAACGTACTATTGTTCCTCACCATCAGCCGTTCGCGTCTTCAGGCGGTCTTTGTTTGTTTATATCCAGGAGCTGGTCAAGAACGGGCTTCAGCGGCACCATTCAATTCCATCCATTTTCGTTTCGGCTTACGACTACCTACGTCACGTCACCAGTCCCCGAACGCCGCGGCCGCCCTGTAAATTAACATGTTGGTCTGTAATGAGACTGAAACATAAACTCAAGTGGCATCAAGTATCTGCGACATCCACTTGATTGTGACCTTAGTTGCACTCATTACTCGTATTTTTGGATACAAAACGAATGAACAAGGACTCGAATTCCACTCGTGCGCGCTAAATCGTTTTACTCTTATTGAAGAAATGAAAAAATGGACCTAATGAACGATGATATGAAGTTACCTAAAATGTATAACCTTTAAAATTAATAGAAAAAACCTAAATTTTAAACATTGAAACTATTCTGTAAACTAGCACAAAATTTGATTTTAAAGGTTATAAATTACCAATATTTTATATTTATATTCGAAAATAGCAGAGTTATGGACATATAAAATTTCTAATCGACCGGATGGTGATGTGGATGCAGAACCTGTGACTTTGGCACCAAATTAAAAAAAAAAAAAAAAAAAAATCGGCCCTTTAGTTTTAGAGAAAAGGCAAAGACGGCAGACTTTTCCTTTTTTTCACCTGCTGAATTCTTAGTAATTCATATCCGTTAAAGGTCCCTACCGGTTTTGCTTAACATGGTGTTGTTTTTCATGAATGTTGTTCTTTCAGGAAAAAATTAAAAAATTGGGTGTTGATTAAAAAATTAACGTTGACGTCAGACGACCTCATGGTTACGTCTAAAAAAACCTAATGGCAGGATTTGAATCTGTGGGGATATTGACGGGGGTTGCCTTTTTTTCCCTCTATTTTGATTACAACAAAAAACATATGGGGTGAGCATATAACGCTGGACACCTATATATGATTTTTGGTGTCTTTTGGCTGTGAATTCAGGATGGTTGGGAACAGATTTTAATATGAAACGTTTGCGGAAATTCGAGTTATAAACATTTTGGACCGAGCACATATCTTTCTTTTCTTCGACAATTCGCTAATAAAAGCAAGTAGGTATTGTATCTTAGAACTTGAACGGATTGGACTTATTCACGTAGGGATTTTAATTTTTAGGAAACATTGCGCAAGCTCAATAAAACTCTGTATACACTTTGATATTGTGGGCACCACAGAGGCACAAACATGTATTTTTCCTGGATTTTAGAATGCTGAGTCAATTTTTGAATTTCATAACTCACTTCGAGTTGGTTATGGTGTCATCGCGTTAGTATACATGTACTGTGTACGCTCACCACAGTTTTTGCTCCGTACCTATCTTTGATTGAAAATTCATTTCAAAGTAATAAACGGTACCATCGGTTAGCTGACCCGGTTTATGCAAAATTTGTTATAAGCCCATGCTGGAGGACTTGAACTTATGGTGTCGTGGCGCCGTTGTTGTCTCTCTTGTTCTTTTCTCATATCACTTCGATATCCCTTATTAGTTAACATTGTAGTCGAACCGCGTCTTGTCCCCTTTCATTGCCGCGTCATGCAAATTGATTTCAAGTATTGCCCTGACCCATCTTCCTCTCTTCCCTCCTTTTTCATTATCTTTTATCAAACTTTCCAGTTTATCGCTCTAAATCCGATATCTCGCACCTCCCAGTTCGCTCGTTGTAACGAAATGAGTATTGTCAAGTTCCGACTCGATCGGCATTCTGCCGGCGCAAAACTTGCTCGCACTTTCTATACTTCCTCTCCGGAACCCTTCAAACTTCCTCTTAGAGAAGTTTCTCAACGAATGTACCTCGAGTTTGGTTACCGACGAGTATACTCTTGAGCGTCCTCCCTCGAGCACTGGTCCATACTCCGAGCAACTCCTGGCTTTTACCATTTTTATTGGATAAGTGCAGGAGAGGAGTTTCCCTCGTAGAAGGTATTGTTGAGTGCTGTGAATTACGAATTTTAGAGAATCTGTAGGAAAATGAAGCTTCCGTTTCTCACTGCCACCGTTCGAACGTGTTTTCAGAACTCGCGTGCTGCTAAATACGCCGCTAGTTGAATTCCATGTCCTTCGGCAGCCTGTGCAGTGCTCCGGTCAACCAGCAAGTGATCGATAAATGATAGGTGATATGCGTTGCTATTGTTACAATTTTATGCTATAACTTGGTGTTGACGGCGATGAATATTGGCGGCTTTCTTCTTGTGACCAATTTTTATTGTCCTCCAGTCTAACTAGTTTCGCCTGTTATCCTCGTCAGGGACATCTGCTAAGGTGCACATAATCAGTCAGGTAAGGTGCACATAATCCAGTGATTGTTTACCTATTGTCTCAACTAATTGATATTTACAGTTCTTTCATTTTTAGTAAACATTGCTTACATGGCTATAACGTAGGTACTTGTTTATATGATCCTATCACCTACTGAATTTAAAAACTCTACTTTAGGTAAGGAGTTGAGACACTCAGGTTTACATTCCTGGTAGGTGCCTAGGATATTATGATGAGTAAGTCTTCCATTATCTGAGGCTAGGTATCCACTATTATCAAACTTCCGTACCGTAACTCCCTAGCGTAACACTAAATTTGATACGGTATTACGGTGATACGGTACTTGAAGAGGAACTACCAAATAAACCCTATCATGATGAAAAACCAACAAATACACTAGATACGCTCGAACAGAGGCTTACTTTTAACCACCACTTAGAGAGTCTCGTTAAAATACTACGAACTCTCATCAACCTGCTGAAACCACTTCTGGGCAACACATCACTACTTACAATGGACTACCATAATTCGTCCGACCTGGCAGTATTGTTGTTCAATTTGGGGCATGTCTTGCAAAGTCCAGATCAAGCGAGCCCAAACACAGCAAAGTATAGTACTGCGTATCATAGCAAATGCTCTATGGTACATCCGAAACACTGTCATACACCGGGATCTCGATACCAGAGGTGGAAGACTTGATTAGGGCAACAATGCCAAATATGCACAAAAACATCACCACCCACCAGTCAACTGCATTTGAGAGTCAAAGAGAGTCTAAGGTCAAATTCAAAGATTTCAGGATAACAAAAGATGCATGAAGAGTGAAGGGGTTAGTTGACAGGAGTATGCAGGCGAGTAGGTTGAAGCCATGTAAGCATGTTAAAAACATGAAAATATTAAGGCAGTAGGTATTGGGCTCTGGATTATGTGCAACTTACCCGTTCATTGCACAATTACCTGTTGTTCCAACGCAAAATTATAATTTGTTCAACGAATAATTACGTACAAGCAAGTGGGTAGCACTTTTCAGGTAATTACGAGCAGTAATATAGAAATACAATTTATTATAAATAACACATTAACACGAAATGCTGTTCTCGAATAAACCCTCTATTATGCGGTTCCCGTGATATACTTCTTTCATCCGCTCGTCCACATTGCATTCACGGTGGGCATTAGGCAGACCGATAAGGCCTGCAAAACTGTAATAATTGAATGCATTCAACGACCGCAGATCTCTAAGCGATATGGTGGGTCTCTACAAAATTGCGCGAAGCGAAATGGATTCTCCTGAATTCCTTCCATTATCCAACGTTTCATGTTATGCCATGAGCAGCTTCCTCAAATCCCCATATTACCTACCAATTACCAATCCGTGCATCATTGTTGTAAAAATAATTGGTTCGTAATAATTGTTATGAAGTCTCACATTTTCACCGAATCCTACGGTTCATTTTAAAATCTACATTTCATAGCTCCTAATTATTGAAGTACACGTATTAATTGGAGTTATGAGCGAAAATATTTTGTGGTCATTCGAGAAGGTGTATCGAATTCGCATACGTATCACTGTCAACTTTTTCACTGCATTCCATTATTTTCTGTCGCATTGTGGTTCGCCAAAGTCTCTGTAATTACGCAGTGACAATTTCCGCAGGTCATTATCGTTTCTGTGACTTTTAGACCGGTTTCTTTGAGAGGACGAAATCATGCAAATACACAGTAGCTACGAGGGATCTACCTCGTAACTACGAGTATGAATAAATTTTAACTGTGTAATTAAAATTATCTAATTAAATTCCAATTTCGTAATTTGAGTCAATTTCTAGTAGTGCGTCAAGTTGTGATCGAAGTGAAATGCCCTCTAAACCTCCAGCCACTCATGAACGCCCTCATAGGTCTGCTTCTTTCTACTCCTGGACCATCTCGGTCACCCAAACGTTTCTTCTCATCATCATCATCAAAACCGCTGTCTCGTTGGCTACCTTGTATTCATTCATTCGTTTCCCCCACTTAGTTTCCTTCTTCGGAGAGCTCCGCCGATTCATTATCGTAATTTCATTACTTTGTGGTCGCGACACTTTTTACGTTTTTTTTTTGTTTTGTTTTGTACAAAGTTCCCGTTTATGGGTTTTCTTCTTCAGTTCCTATTCACTTCATTCCTCAGGGTTAGTCCGATTTTCAACTGCTCGTTGCACAACTGAGGGTTACATTATACTATCTCCCAGCAGCACCTCGTTAGGAATCAAACTCACTCGTGACTCATCACAAATACAAGGGTTTCACATCTTTTGCACCCGTTCAAAGTGAATAATAAAAAAAAAAGAAAAATGGGAGTTGTTGAACGGTATACTAATAACAAGTAATGTTGGGTAATGGAGCCTGATGATGCAATAAAATATAAGGGCTTGATTTCGTAGTATCGTATACTTTTCATATCCTACTCTTATAAACAACCCTACAAAATATACCAAACATTGTGACAAGTATATTTAATATACTTGTCACAATTTTTGGCGTATAGGTAATACATTTTTGGTATAGTTCTTCGTGAATTTTGGAATGGTGAATAAAAATACTTGTTTAGTATCTTAGTTTCTTTATGAATTTTGATTGCTGAATCAACTATATGCAATGGTTAGTAAGGTCAGAGTAGTCTTTGTACGAGAGTTGTCCAAAAGTAAGTAAAAAGAAGAAAAGTCACAAAAAATATAAATTTGTATTCAGCAACATCTAAACTATCTTTCTACATAATCGCCCGATTTTTCCAAGCATTTGAGATAACGGTATTCCAGTTTTTTCAGTCCGATGGTGTACCAATTTTCATCCAAATATGCCTGGCAAGCTGTGAACCGCACCCTTAATTTCTCCATCCGTCCTGAATTTCATTCCTCCCAGGTGGGTTTTGAGAGCCGGGAATAGGTGGAAATCGCTATGTCTGGCGAGGTCTGGGTCATCCCAAGTAAAGTTATTGAGCAAATTTTGCGTCAGTCTCGCAGAATGGGGACGAGCATTGTCGTTAAAAAGCAGGATTTTTTCGCTCAACATTCCCCGCCTTTTGTTTTTTATACCCCTTTCTCCATTTCGTGAGGACACTGCAATACCTCTCTACATTTATGGTTGTGCCCCTGTCGAGGTAATCACCCAGCAGAACACTCTTACAGTCCCAGAACACTGTAGCCATCACCCTCCCAGCGGAATGCTCGACCTTGGCTTTCTTTGGAGCACTCTGACCTGGGCCCTTCCATACCATACTCTGTCTTTTGGTTTCAGGAGTAGTATGGTAAGCCCAGGTTTCATCGCCGGTAACAATTCTTGAAAAATGGAAAAAAATTCCGGAGGCGATTAAAAATCGGATTTCTGGTTTGGAGGCAACTTGCAGTGGCAGCTCCATGTTTATTTATAACCTGGCAGCTTATAACCTACTGAATCAGGCTGGAAATACTTTAGGAGTACCAACCAATCTCAACAAAACTAAGTCATGTTAAGAGGAATGGATGGCACCTTCTCGACTGTAACATCCACCTGCGTACACCCCCGTTCGCAAGGGTGAAATGAATTGAGACCGTCTATCTGCTGGCAAGTACTGCGATCCACCCAGAACCCGTACTCTACCAATAAGGCTGACAAGCTGATGAAGGGATCCCAGAGAAGTCTAGGAGGCTGATCTTGGTGTCCATTCCATGAACTTGGACTCTTGAGGTTTGAGTGTTGTACCGCCAAATGGCGTCTCGCGATTTATCCCTGGCGACGAGAGCACAGCTGCAATGACCGCTGTCGCAGTTTGATGAGCTGATGACTCTCTTCCTGATTGCGCCTGGTGACATGGTATGTTGGCGTCATCGAAGGCGTGAGGTTATGCCACGTAAGGAAATTGATTCCACTCGTAGCTCTGCCATTGATATTACGAGTATAAAGTACCTACTGAAGGCAGCAAAGTGGTTTTCTCTTCCTGCTTGTTCGTGCTCTACAGACTATCTGCCCTGCTGAATGTCTAATTATCTATATACGGAGCAGAGGCCCGATTAGTAGCGTTAAACTGGTTTGCCCGGCATTTAGGGGGAAAATTATCCGGACCATTACGCCATACCAGTTATTTAATAGACATAGTATGTGTATGTATTTTACCATGCCAGAAAAGTTCTTAGACGTGATAAGCTTCGGTTAATTTATTTGGCATTAGTTCAGTCAATTATGCAATATGGAATTGTTGTGTGGGGAGGCTCTTACTCGACGCATTTGGAAAAAATAAACGTGGTACAGAGAAATATATTAAAAATTATTATGAACAAACCACGTTTGTATTCAACATTGGAATTGTTTAAAGAGTGTAAAGTTTTTACCCCCCGCCAGCTATTTCTATAGTCTTTGTTGCTTATGTTGCATCGTGACCCGAGTGTGGTGTATAACAGTCTTCAACATGCACACTTGACTCGGTTTAGATCAGACGGAAATGTTATTCCACCGAAACCCACGCTGTCAATTACGACTAGAAGCCCTCAATATATGGTATACATGGTTCATCCCGCGGTGGATTCTCCACTTAAGTCCCCACTACAATACGCCCGTAATGTATATAAAAAGAAAATATATGAGTGGTTGATAAAAATAGGCATTACGGAGGTAGAAAATATTATTTTTAGTATGTATATATAGAAAATTGATGTTTATTAAGTTATTATTCATGAAGAGAAATGTAAATAATTAAGATTAATTAAGTTTGGCGCCACTCTTGTGAGGCGACACAGGCTTATGCCTATTGCCCACAATAATGTTAGGAGATTTGTTAATTTGTCATTATTTGTGTATAAAGAATATGTAACATAATAAATAAATAAATAAATAAATAAAATAGTTATGGGACTCACAATGACATTTTGGACAGAATAATTATTTTGACAGGTGGGTTATCTGTACTACAAGTAATAATGAAAAGTTGGTAAGGAATTCGCAGGGGTTTCCATTTGATTATCAACTTGTACGCTTCTACTAACTTTGCGATGGCGGGGGATGGGTGTCATGTTAGTTTCTTGATTTCTTGGTCGACAGCTGGCAGGGAAGTCGGAAGTCCACGCTTGAAATCGCATTTACTTCACTTTAATTTATTTCTGGTAGATTCTAAAGGCTCATTATTGAAAATAGTAAGCTAAATGTCGTTTTTATAATTCAGCATCGCGATTCGGAAACTTTCCGGGTGCCAAAAGCTTGTTCCACTTCCACTTCACTGTTAAATGAGGTCATCCTCAGGCTCCGAAATGAATGTCTGTCGACAGTGACGCCCATCGCTCTTTGGAGCGAATTGTCCTGAAGATGGAAGTATTGTACTTCCACAACCGGCCTCCACGAGTTTTTTTATTAATTCAATTCGCGTGATGCAACGGTCTCTACAGCCCCGCGGCCATTTGTCACGACGCCGCTTCCCTCCTTCAGCCCTAAATGTATTTGGACGTCTGAAAAGCAGAAGTCCTCACCCCTGAAAACCCGTCAAGATCGAGTTTTGGCATTTAATGACGAGGACTTTTACTTATTATTCGCTTATCATTTTCAAAGTTGTTGTCTTAACGTTATATTGTGAAGTAGACGGAATCTACTTCCTGTTTTTCCTCCTATTATCTCTTCTTCATTCACCCGAGATATGAATGACGGCCGAAGCCTTATAGCTTCGATTCGGCAATCAACCATGCATTCTTTACAACTCTCAGTCTGAACGAGAATTCAACTATGAAAATTTAATGTTCCTCTTTCAGATAGTTGTGTACGTACACGTGTTTGTCTACGAATCCTTTGAAACAGCTAATTCATTTTGCCATAATGCCAGTGAACAGCTGAAATGTTAGAGGTTGATTGAACATTAGTTGAGTAAAAAAGTTGATATCTTGTTAAAGGTAATTTGGATCGGCCTACAGATGGCGACAAGGTAACACGAAGGTCTACTCCTCGATCTGCCCATATCTACATGTAACAATGGTTGTAATCAGCTGAAATTCAGAGGATAAATCTGGTTGGTTCACAGATGTTCTCATGTACCAATTGTTCAAGTATACCATTAACATGCTCCTATTTTTTTCAGGTAAGTTCGTGTACCGTTCATATCGTCTCCTGCCTGGTCACGTGAAACCAGGTTTTTATATTTAATTTTCTTCTATATTCTTCATAAGACGTCATACATGAACCCTCATTGACCTTACTGTGAGTGGAAATCTATCCACAAATCAGAGTTGAGCTGCTTGACATGATTCTGTGATAATTCGTCAGGTCCTTTCGACCAATCTTCTGCCTTAATGTTCCATTCTTGGATGTAAATTGTTATGATGGGAATATATCTGGGACATTATTGCATCCTGGCTGCAGTTGTGGCTCTCAAGATCTTGCAATCTCTACGTTTATGTGCTCACTAAGCGAATTTTTGAATGGGGGTTCTGAATCTCACTCTAGATTTTAACAATGTTGCTCCAAGGGTTCAATTTGGTTGGTTCAGGGGTCTCATATAAATGTGATAAAAATTGTACTGTAACGTTCGACCTGGAAGCGCACTTGTGAAATTCTTGCAGTATGGCGAATAAAGTTCTATTAAATACTCGGGTATCAATATGGTTGTTGCTCGAATGGCCTCGTATGAGGGACGTCCAGAAAGTAAGGTTACAGCGTGTGTTGAAAAAATGAAAAATTAATATATTTAAATGAAATTAACAAGATAAGTGTCAAAACATGTCGTTATTTCTCTACATAATCGCCATTGAGTTCAATACATTTTTGAAGCCTAGGGACCAGTTTTTGTATACCCTCGTTGTATACCTTCCGCTCCACCTCCCGAAGCTATTTTTCGGCAGCATCCTGGACCTCCTCGTCATTTGAACATCGTTGTCCACCGAAAAACTCGTTCGATTTGTTGGAACGATGATAATCCGATGGTGCCAGGTCCGGGGAGTAGGGTGGGTGAGTCACAATATCCCACCCAAACAAAACAACCAGGTCCGAAGGAGTGACACACCACGAGTCAGTATTCCCCTCTATTTATTGTCCTTCATTTTGAACAAACTGTTTGACGCGTTTGGCTGCTGTGGCGACATTTCGTAACGGACTGAGGCGTTTGATGATTTGTTTTGGCCGTTAGGAAACCTCTCTACCTACCAGTGGTGACAACTCTGAAAAACTAAATTCCCTTCGTCCTACACAGCCCTTGTAACCTTACTTACCGGACGTCCCTAGTAGTTCGAGAATGTTCAAAAACTGGCTGGTGAGGAACATGAAAAAAATGGAGACTGCGGAGAAGAGCTTTTAATAATGACAGAGGCAGTGTTTGTGAGTAGCATGAGAAATACGACCGGACCACCTGCATCAGCCGGTTGTCACGTCAAATAAATTTTGAATCTCCCGAAAGTAAAGAGAAACGCATAACTAAATGCTGATCCCACGATAATGGGCACCTAATGCATCGGAGACAATGTCCCACGAGTTCGGTTACCCCTAACAATGTTAATTACCGACAGCGTCTAATCTAATATGCTGATCACCGTGCGGCAGGGGTAAATAGCTTATTACAACATTAAAATAATTCATAATTCATGCACTTGAAGGCCGTAATTCCTCATTTCGTTTTGAATCAATTCTATCCATAATTTATAGGGAGGTGCAACACGATTTCATTAATGGATATCTTCACTAAGCTTTGTATCCAGTCGGAGGCCTTTGGTAAACGCGTGTCATTTCATACGTCGGATATTGGCTTTCCGACTCTAATTTTTAATGAATAAGAAGTTTGAGACACTTAATTGTTAATATATATACATTTACATGATTAATCGCCCGGTCAGTAGTGTACAAATGGGGCATTACCCGTCTCGTCACCGGTAATTGGGGTGGTGAAACGGCACCTGAAAATCTGAAGTCCCAGGGGAACAATTCGTCCCCAACATTGACAATGGCCTTCCGTGTAGAAACTAGTGAAACTTCCCAGTTCCGCGCTGACACAAAATGTCCAATAAGCCAGTTCGCGCAAAGTGGAGATATTGTTTATTAGTATAAACAATTGTTTATTAGTTTGGTCATATTATGATCAAACATCAGAGTTTGGTCCACTCTGCAATACCGGTGATACTGACCCGCACGACACAAACAGTCAATTACCCATAAATAAAGACTGCGTATAGAGCTAACATTATTTGTTTGGTACTTATCATAATTTTACGAGGAATCGAATGGTCACATCACGGTTTGTCAAAACGGGACAAATCCAACCGTGAAGCGTGAAGAAGTTCGAGCGGTTTTTCAAAACGGATTTTGTAATGATTGCCACATTAAATCGTTCTCTGTAGTTATCACTCGCTATTTCCCAGTGTGGGGGCACAGTTTTTGCCACCAGACCGATTATTTGGAAGGACGGAACAAGCTTTCAGGAAACTCCATCTTTGAAAAACATGCCACCTTGATGAAACTGAATGATTCCCGGGTGATTTAAGACTTAAAAAGTAAAGCATACTCAAGAAGTTTTCACAAACTTTTGAGAACAAACGTTCCATGGAAAAGAAGAAGGATACCTATTTAAAAATTTATTGACCTACAAGACGACTGCAAAGACTTTGACGACAAAAACGAAAAAATGCTGTAAGATGTGAACATCATTAATGAAGCTCAAGAAGAGCCTCTGGAGTTTGACAGCGATGATGATGGCTTGTTTTAGATTCAGTTTTTGTCTTGATATTTATTCTTTTTTTTCTAATGAAAAGATGTACCAACCTCCTGAGCAAAGGACGCAACGCCTTTTCTAATAAATAAAAATGATGTGGATGTCTCATCAAGATTAAATAAAATACTCGTAATATTATGATTAAATGAAATCGAACGGCATCAATGGAAAATATATCTCTTGGGTTTGAGTGGAAACGGTTTTTCAAAACGGTTTTTTTTTAATTCCTGAAAATTTACATATTTTGTAATTGTACCCGTTTGCATAACCATCACCATCACCCATTTGATTCCGCAGCCCACGCATTGGCTTCGTGAAAACTCAATTATTAAGGTAATTACTTACCTTTGGTGCACTAGGTGCTGTATACGACGTAAATACGGAAATGCGTACAACAAAAAAGTGGTGGAAAATGATATTTCTATCGAGATTTAATCGAGAACAAATCGCTGTACTAAAAGTCCAGAGTTGGTAATTATGGAATTTTCATGTTGCAAGTAATATCTCGAAATTGTTGGGAACTGGGTGGTAATGACGTGTTAAAGTTAATCGTTAATTGAACGAAAAGTTCACCTTCGAACACTTCGTGAGCATGTGCCCCATCGATTGTTCAGTCTGTACATAGCCAATATCGAAATCTTATAGTAGATATCATAACGATAGGCAAGTGTGCAGAACGAATGGAGAGAAAATATATGTATCTGGTTATTACTCCTTCAAGTCAAGGGAGTCGGTTGGATGATATCTTGTGCCTTCCCAGTGGAAGATAGAGAGCTCGTTAGATAGAAAAAGGCGATAGTGAATAGTAGTAGTAGTAGTAGTATAACTTCATCGTTGTACGAATTGGAAGTGTCGTTAGTAGGGAAGCATGTGGAGAAAACGGTCCGCCATCAATACAGAATGGCAGATGGGATGGCTTACGATAATTCAGAGAGCTAAAACAGAGGACAATGAAGAAAATTGAGGGGGCCCGTGCGAGCAAGAACCGGCGATAGTGAAGGAAATCGGGGTTAATGAGTCTGCCAAGAATGGTCGAAAAGGCTGTAGAGTTGGTTTGGTTGGCGGTGAGGACCAGAGGTGGGTGGTGAATGCGCTTCTGGGCATAACTCCAGGAAACCACGAGGTGGAGAGTCAAAGAGAAGAGATTGAGGGAAGGGGTAATCACTTCTGAATGGGAACTTCGATAGTCCCCCGCTTGCCCTCACGCCATCAGTGGCTTCGGGACGAAAAATCCTGCCGAAACATGCGACCCCCCGCTTGAAGTTATCGTTAGGGCCGTAATTCAGTGGAATGACGAAGCTGCTTGGAGAGGGAGGGAATGGGCGCCGATATAACAACTAGACGCGAAAGGGGGAGTTTTATTCTATGGAAATTCGGAAATCACCGAATCGTGGCAAAGATGAACGCCATTACTCCGGTTCACTCGGCTCCTACGAATTCTCTTCCAATTTGCATGTGATATACTTGAGGAACTCGATGGAACATTCCCTAAAATAACCAAAAATTCGTTCTTAATAACAAGTTTTTTAACGTCGATTAGGGTTCTTTATAGTGGCTCCTGCGTTACTTAGTATAGTCATGGCTGGTTCTATTAATTATTACGTAGGGGTGAGATATTGAAAGTTGTTGCTGATTGGATGAGACATTTGAAGCCCACTTCTCCCTACATTCTCATGATTGCGGTGAATTATTTCTTATCTTTCATTTCTAGTGAATTTTCGAAGAAAAGGAAGCTATTGTTCTCTGTCCAAAATTTTTTAAACTCGAATTTCCGAAAAATTTGCATACTTACCAAAATCCGTTTCAGACCATCCTAAATCCACTGCTAAAAGACACAAAAAATCATACCTATGCAAGGTGGTCCTTAACTAGTGGATATGAATTTTAATTCTTTATTGTGAGGATTTTTGAAAAAACGCAAAAACACGTGTTTCCTATTTTTTTATCCTGCAGTCAACTGCGCTATTTTCAATTTTTTCCCAACTGCGCAAAATCGGCCCAATGCACGCCAACTTTTTTTTTTTAAATGGGAACCCCCTTTTTTCATTTTAGATTCGGATTCTACGAAAAATTCCATGAAAATCTGACCCCTCAACCGATTTTTCCGGTCGGACACAACCCACGCTGTGAGCCCGCCAAGATTGGGCCGAAATTCAGATAGGTATTGTATAACCGTGGCACATGAAATTTAATCAATTTTTTACGCTGATTGACGTGGTGCTATCCGTTTCTTGATCTGACTTGATTTTAGTCTAACGGCAGCTAAAAAAGGTGGGTATTGGGGCAAATAAATCATAATATCTCGTATTTACTGCACAAAAAAAACGTTTAATTATTTTTTTAATATCATAAATTCTTCTGGAAAAATAAATAATAGCGGCTTCTCTCTTAGAAGTTATAATGAAATGAAAAGAACAAACAAGAAGCTTTAAGAGAGAAGACGCTATTTTTTATTTTTCCAGAAGAGTTTATTTTATTAAAAAAGGAATTAAACATTTTTCTGCAGTAAATTCGAAAATTTATGATTTAGTTGCCACAATACCCACAATGTTTTAGCTGCCATTAGACTAAATCAGTCAGATTGAGAAACGGATAGCATTACGTCAATCAGCGTAAAAAATAATGAAATTTCCTGTGCCACACTTGAGGTTACCTACACAAAATCTGAATTTTTGCCAAATCTTAGCGGGCTCACAGCGTGGGTTGTGTGTGACCGAAAAAAAATCGGTTGAGGGGTCAAATTTTCATGGAATTTTACGTAGAATCCAAATCCAAAATAAAAAAAGGGGGTCCCCATCTGAAATAGTTTCTTCACTTTGTGTGACAGACATTACAGCGAGTGCAAAATAATGCAAAACGTATAGGGACTTAGCATAAACAGGAGTTGAACAATTTAATGATCAAAGTAAATACTCTCTTCCAAACAAAGGCAGTTTTATTTAAATACTTATAATAATCGTTTTATTGCTGCTAAAATGGTTATTTTATGTTTACAAAAATTAATATAGATCAAGTTTAAGTGCGAATCTATAGACGTTTGTACACGTATACGTTTGTACATGTACAAAAGAAAAATTTTTATTGTCTACCATTAAAGAGCTGAACGGCAATACATAAAGAAATTTCATGTCTGTTGTTCTACATGTTTTGGAAGTTATACATGTTTTACATGGAACTGCTCTACTACTAAGCATAAAACACAAACGGTGGGTACAGCTTTCGTACAAGTACGCAACCACGAGGGACATTTTATGTCTTTGCGCCCCCTCCCATCAGAAACTTATATGAAGCTTGCATTCGTGTTGACAATATAAATTATTGAGAATGATCACCTGTGTGTAAACAATTATTTAAACAATCACGCTCATACCGCAGCTTGTCGGCCATGCACTCCGCAGTGGTTAACGTAATATGGTTAGGTAAATCGAGAGCTATCCAACGAGTGGTGAACGATTTTTGTACGATGATAACTGGCGAAGATAAAGTTCCGTAGCAACGAATCGCGAAAATCATCAGAAACTCCGTTACATGTCCCGCGTTTCATTCCCGCGTTACATTTTCGAGTTTATGTAGCAAAGTAAAGACATAAAATGTCAAAAACGAAGTTGGTGAGCATTGGGCCAATTTGGCTCAGTCGGAATAAATTGACAATAGCGCAGTTGAATGCAGGATAAAAAAAAGGAAACACGGGCTTTTGCGTTTTTTCAAAATCCCCCACAATAAAGAATTAAAATGCATATCTACTAGTTAAGGACCACCCTGTATATATGTTTATGTAAAGGTCATTCCAGACGATAAATTTCGATAGCGTTGAGAAAAAGTTCAAAGTCGCAAAAAAAATCTGTCTTGGCAATCGAAAATCTGTCTTGGCGTTTTGGGGAGTTTTAGGGAGCCTCTAACTGGGGGTGGATAAACGCCTCCTTTGAGGTTAACTGCCTGTTTGCTCTAACTGATGATTATTCCTTCCCTACCTGACAGTAAATCGCGATTGATAAACCGGCCCTAAATCTCGATGATCGGTTAATCGATTTTTTTAACTAGTTTAAAACGAGTTGTTAAACCGAACAACCAATGGAACGATCTATACGTGTAGATATCATCGAGTGTGTGGGATATCGGAGACCGACGGCCGCTTTATTCTGAGCTGATCGTGAGAAGCCGATTCGCCCAACAAAGGTCAAGTTGTTTGTGCGACCGACCGTCGCGCCAGAGGTTAATTTCCCCGGCGACATCACAAAGCACGTCGAGTCGCCCCAGTGACAAACTGCGTTCCGTAATATGAGCTGGAATGAAGGGTTGGGTGAAAAGAGTGAAATGAGCTTTGGAAACGAGTGCGAGTGAGACAGCCTTGAAATTGCCTGAAACGACTTGACGTTCCGCCTCTCATTTTCCGTTTAAAGGAATATTTTTCGCGGACTTTTGTTTTCTATTTTCGTTTGTTTCTGAGGGGGTCGAGGAGACCGCGGTGCCGTTGCTGGCGGACAGACAAGAGCCCCAGTAACTTAACACTGTCCCTGGGCGGTCTATGGATTTTTCCTTCTAAAACGCCTCATAAGCGCTCACGACCTTATACAGAAAACGGAATACCGATTAAACACGAGAGTAGGTAATGAATAGTTGGCTGTACAATAAATATTCTCTAGTGTCTCGTAGGTGTGTTGATTTTCAAAATGATATAAATCAGACATAGTGCAAGCTGTTATTCCCCACTAGAAGATGTGGGGTCCAGTTGCAAAAACATCTGTTCAATGTAGTGGGATTATTCATGGTAGTAGAACCACGTAATTCATACTGTACGTCCCTCTAAATGACATACCGGTAATAATTGCCCGGAACCCCTGCATTTCACCCAAAACGAGCGCCCGGTTCGGAATTCCAACTCCCAAAAATGTGTAGAAATGAATGTTTTACAAACATATAAACCCCAATTTTCTAAACTAAAGAAAATTGTTCTTCTAAAATACTAAATGGCCAATTGTCAATTCGGTTCCGTGTCCGTCTCAATCACTCAATTCCTTCTAATCACCGTACCTAATAAATAAAAATACTTATTTTTCAAACAAACCGAAATTTTGATGGTAAGTGCTGGTTGGTTTCTCACGAATTTCATTGAAATCGGACAGTTGTCTCCATGCCACCGATTTGAATGACGTTTCTGTAGGGCCCTTGCAGTTTAAATCCCCCAGGGTTTCCTAGGAATTTGAATGCGATCGGAATGTTCTTAAAGTACGCATACGCCATCGTGAATTCCTTGTGTAACGCCCATATTATCTTTGGTTCCCTGGAAATCTTTAGTGATTATGCAGTTTTTTTTTTTTTCAAGTTTCATTCAACGAATTAATGATAACTTGCTTTATTTCCAACGAAAACATAATATGGTTTTCGTTGGAAATAAAGCAAGTTTTTTTGGAAATAAAGCAAGAAATAAAAGCAAGTTATTAGTTATAAAAGGAAGAAATAAAAGAAAGATTTTGGTTTTGGCATAAATGCCCTTTTCCCTGCCCAGCGTCAATATAATATATCGACGCTGGGCAGGGAAAAGGGCTTTTATGCCAAAACCAAAATTTTTCGGAAATCAGGTTTTTCTATGACAACGTGGAATCAACTTCCAAAGAAATGTTCCTTGGTGACTGTTTTTTTTCCTGAATCTAAGTCTATCCTCAGTTTTCAAGTAATGCTAATAGTTTTAAAATTATTCCCGATAATATGAACAATCGGCCCTTTTCCATACCATTTCACAGTTTTGTACTAAATGCCAATTTCGAAGTAAACAATTTCACATTCGCCGTTTTCCCGGTTCGTAATACCCCCGCCCTTTCTCCTAGTAATCATCCAACACCAACCCAATCGGTCAGTGAACCATTGTTTTTGATAAAAATAGTCACGTCATTACCTATTTTAAAATAATAAGTGTCACTGTCTGGGATTGTTACCTATACCTATCTGGCACATTGGCCCTTTTCCCTGCCAGTCATTGGTACAAGTGCCCACAGTTTTTTCCGTTTTCGTCACTTATCCGTTTTGTTTTTATGTTGTTCAACCTGATTCATTTCCATCATGTTGATCTTCATGATCTGATTTTGATGATTTTATGTAAGAACATAAACTTTGTCAGTGTATAAATGGTTTTTGTTCCTAGTTCGTTATGACAACTAATTCTTGCGGGTCATAGCGAGCTTACCATTGACCGCTCTGCCGTTTTCCATTTCAAATGTGCCCTACATTTCTTGAATTTTTAAGGAGGTAAACATGAGATGTATTATTTATATTTACACTTCTTAATAATTCATTGAAAATACTGCTATTGCATTGACACCGATCGGAAATGATGTTGGTATGTTATCGCAATATTGTTCTGTTTCGTTGAACCTCTTCGTCAACCTTTTCACTGAATAACTTGCCCTGCGCCTTCTTGTCCAGCATCCTGTACTTTAAAAAAAATTTATTTGGCATTTATGAAGCACATTATACAGCCATATAGATAGAATGTTTATTTACCAATATGTCTTTACTTAGATATGAGAACATTATTAGGTGTATATAAGGTGATATTTAGTTATTTGTCAGAATGCAATGTGTCAGTTAAATTTTGCTAAATTCTATAATTGAACGGAAGGCAAACTGGTTTAAGAAATAAAACGTCTCGTTCACAATAAAATAAAGGGCACTCCATAATCACATGCTCGAGTGTTCCAATTTCCGATTGATAAAATCTGCATTGAGGTAGGATTACAGGGTATATTCGGTGTAGGAAGGCTTCACATATTTCATGATTAGTTCGCAGACGATGGTTCTGCACAATGCGTTATGTGCGGACCGCCCAACGAAGGGTCTCACGGGGACTCGGGACTGAATATTCTTATAAAAAGACCCATTCGTTGAGCTTTTATATTCTGCTACCCACAGATGTCGATATCCCGCCGTGATACTCGGGCAAACGTCTGATGCCGGCAGTTCAGGAAAAAGAAAATGTTTGAACAAAATTTTTAAAAAAAATATTTTTGAAGTGGTAAATACATTCTGTTGTATATGACTCCCGCCTTGTGGTTGCCTTTCCCTTATTCTGCACACCCCGCCTGCCATCCCTGTAATATACAATTCCATTTTGGAGTGTATACTCTACTATCCCTACCTGCTGTAAATCCCGAGGATAAACCAGAAAGAAAGATTTGAGAGAGCGTATGGGTCGCGGGTCTTTTTTTTCATATTTTTTCCCACTCCTACGGATTCCTAGAGTAAACGAACTACTTTAGCTCACGGTCCAGGGTTACTACCATCACAACCCTGCAGGGAAGTGTCAATAACTGAACGGCGTTCCACAATGGGACCGGAGTTCGGCACGCGGAACAAGGCTGTTCCAACCCCCGCTTCGTCCTCCATATCACAATAGAGAACTAAGAACTGTTGAAGTGGACTATAACGGTTGTCCTCTTCTCATTTTCACTTTTTGAAATAGGGCCTCTACCCCTCATTGTATTCTTCCCTAAAAACGTTCCATATGTGGAACTGGAGCTCTGCAAAGAGGTCTCAACCATTCGGATCGACGAAAAGGCAAGACGAAAACCTCGTGCTTCCTGGGACCACCATTTTCTGGAGATCGTACAATTTCGTGAGGGAGATCGTGTGAGTTCTTTGTGTGAAAAATACTCAAAAATAGTAAATAAAACCCAAAGACTTGAAATTTTAAGGTCTTCTCAGGGGACCCACAAAATGTGCTGTACAGGCATTCGGCGCCGGTGGTGATTCTTAACCAGAAATACTTGTTTGATAACTGGTGGCAGTAAAAGCAAATACGTGTTAGGTATCGCTGTCCTCACTATTTGGCCTGTAACTTCTGTCAAGTGTAAGTTTCAAAGTAGTATTCGTAGTTCGGTATCGATCGGCCGACCCACTACTCCGTAGCTTACATTGAGAGTTTGCTGCATGACTGGTTTGCGCTCTTTATTTCTTCATCATATTCATTCAAAATTATTGTACATTAAATTATTCATCCATTGATGTAATGCACTAACAGACAAGATAGGTTCTGTCATAAATATCACCAACTAAATTAGTTTCCCAATCACAGCACGATGTTAGTAAGTTTTGTTGTGATTTGTTGTCGAAGGACATCTGGATCAACTTATTTCTTGTTTCACGATCATGAACTAAATCAGTCTTTATCCGGCATCCACCTATGTCAGTCGTGTTCTGTTATCTTCGAGAACCGGCTGAGCCTGGCAGCTTACCATTAAGTCTCTATAACTCCTTACTGTTGATATCTACATTCGTTACACTTTATCGTACCGTCGTATAAATCACTTGGTACATATTATGCTGTCGGATGAGATCTGAATCCCTCTCACTAATGCAAACGAGACAAACAAGAGAGTGGTAAACAGTAATGAGCCACTGTCTACATCAGGATTAAAACAACGGTCCTCATTTCGATAATGAACCGTTGGAATCGTCTAAGAAAAAATAATTTAACCCCCGTTAATATTTCGTAATTTTATCACAACGCTTTTTTTATTTTTTTTTTTTTTCTTGGGCGATTCCAATGGTAATTATATCGAAGGAACCAAAACACTGCAAATTCATTCGCAACGGCTTATTGTCTTCTATAAAGATCACCCTTTTGTCTAGATCACTCTCTGTGAATATCCTTTATTCTAGCTATACGAAACAACTGGAAATGCGCTAAAAAATCAAGCATTTATATTTGATGGAACACTATTTAGAATAAATTTGTACTGATTGAATACTGGTGTTTTTACTTGTTAGTTGTACTTGGACATCGGCAATTATAATAATAATAACGGGCGGATTTTGTTTAAATTCGATTTTGCAAATATACGCATTTTGAAACATAAACCAACAAATGTTGAGGGGGCTTATCGAACACAATAAACCAATACATAAGTACACGATAATCGTTTAATAGAGTGGTCTAAAGAGAGGTGATCTGTACAGAAGATGATAAACCGTTGTGGAAAAAGTTGCAGCTTTTGGTTTATTATCTTCGATAATGAACCATTGGAATCGACCAAAGAAAATCCCCCCCCCCTCCCCCCTGAAACGAAAAATTTTTTTTACGGGTTCCGACCAACCACACAATGATCTTCAAAGCGTTTCATAATCCTAGGTCAAGAGGAAGGGGTTCAAAACGAATTTTGTGTATTTTTTAGTTCATACTTGGATAGAGTTTATTTTTTAGAATTTTTTAAGACCATCCACAGCTTAGTACCACCAGCCGTTCGTTCACAATGACGGCTCAAAGTTGGAGCAGATCGAAAATCGTCAACATGATGGTGAATAGCGAGGCCGCCGGTCCCTTCAATATTCATGCTGGACCAGTTGATTCGAACAGCACATGGTTTCAGACGTCGAGTTAATTAATCATAATAATAATAATTAATTATAATAAGTAAAAATTATTAATAACTAACAACAATTATTAATCATTTTCATTACTTGATATAATTATTAATCATTTTCACTACTTGATATAATTATTAATCATAAATGATAATTCGTCATAATAATTATTCTATCATTTAGTGATCTAGACAGAAGGGTGATCTGCATAAAGAAGATAATAAACCGTTGTGTCAAGAATTTGCAGAGTTTTTCTTGGTGGAAGGAAATGAATCGAAGATTGGTAATACTCATCCGATCAATGGCTATTTCAATCAACAAGCGTCGATAAGCGTCGCGTCGTCAATATTGTCTGTGTAGGAGGCAATCAGTTCATGGTGAGAACCACTGCTGTAGCTATTGCGATCAAACTTATCTAATGCTGTTTACATCCCAGGCTCCCTTATCTTTAAAACGGGCCGCTCGTCACTTGTTGAATGAAATCGTACAAACTGGAAAAATCCGCCGTTCCACGAAAGTAATAACAAAGTCGGACAATTCGATTGAATGAATTAAAGTTTTCTTTTAAATGTTCACCCGACATGTGTGAAGTTTCAGTGCAGGTGCGGTGTCTCCACTGCGGAGATGAACACCAGTCAGAGTCATAACTGCATAATAGCATAAATTTTGGAAGACCGGCCTCTCTCCACTGATGAATTTACTCAGAACAAGAAAATAAGAAGATTTTATTTCCAAACATAAACTCGGTAAAATTCAGTATAACCCGAAATAAAATATCAGGAAAAAAAATTTCTTTCCACAAGGAAAATAAATCGGAAGAATTTGAAATAAAACGCGTTGGAAGACCACCGAAAACCGGTCATCCAAAAATGTTTACCCCTTCAACCTGTTTACCCCTACACCCTGCTGTGGGAAAATGATGTGCACAATGGGGTATGCGCATGAGGAATGAAAATTGGAAAAAAAAAAAAAGATTCGTTATGTTATTTGAGTCGCTATTATCACACGTTAACACAAGTTTCCTGAAAACTTCACAGAGATCGATAATCACAATTGAATTCTGATTGATTTGAAACTTGGACGTAAAATGGTACGTCAACGTCACCCCCCCCCCCCCTTGACCAATCTCACTAGTTTCAGGGAGGGTGGATACTGTATCCAAAATTGAAACCCCCTTTTTTATTGCAGATTCGGATTCTATGTCTTTCACGAACTTTTTAATTCGACAACTATTTTTTGGGGTCGCTCCCAGGAGCGCCCAAAGCTAGACTAACCGCGTTTGCGCTTAATTTCGATAAGACGGAATACCCCCAGTGTGACTCATGAAATTTCATTATTTTTCGACAGTGAAAAACGGGGTGATATCAGGTTTTTATTGGACTTGATTAAACCGGGATTACAGCTTGAATCATGGTCGTTTTTAAGAAAAATCACCTTGTCCTGGCTTTTGATAATTTTAGATTTAGTTAGATGAGGTTTTAGACAGGTGTGTAAATTATCTTGTTGAGGCTATGTGATTTATTTTCACAATTACTGAAATGTTAAACAATTGCTGAAATGCGGCTGCAGTTCTATGAGTATTTCGATTGCTTTCGTAGTACATATCGGTCAGATGGTTTGGAGTAAAACGCGGCACACCCAAGGACTTTCACATCGAGACTATCAACCGGATCAGTTGCTTCTCACGACTGAATTTTAAATATTTATGAAGTCGTAACGTGAGGGGTTTGCAACGTCTCATCACAAAGTGGAGCTCATAAGCAGGCCGAGAGTTCAAGAAACCCCCCTTTACGATTTTGGTAACATTAAAGTTTTCTCTGAGTATCCTTCTGGGTGTAGGAACCTACCCACCTGCCTAAAAACTCATCTAACTCAAACTGAAATGATCAAGAGCCAGGATAATAAAAAACGGATACAAAATTTGTCATAAAACCAGTAAAATGGAGACATTTTACATAAAACCAGTTATTACTTCGAAAATGCGCTCATATAGCCATGCTGCATGACTGTGGATTTTCGCGTCGCGCTTCAGTCGCGATTTGGGCCTCGACCAATCAGATGCTTCAGCGGTTCAGACGTCACGTTAATAATCATCATAATAATCATGCACACACCCCATGTTGTTTACTTCCTCCCCAAATAAATCAACTTTTCTGTCTTATTCATTATAAGCACTAGGAGGGACTAGATACTGTTTAATTTAAAGGTAATAGGTATCAAATGCTTGGTAGATGATAGACTGCGAATACTTTTTGTGGCACTATGTTCAATGTAAAGAAGCCAATGAATTCACCTCATCAACAACGTACAGCTACAGTACACAGTTTGCGCGTGTGTATCAACCCCCCATTATGGCCTTGCCCATTGAGGTAATTGATTGAATCTTGGATGCAACTGATCTTCAGTGATATCACTTAGAAATTTGCTGCTTTCTCACTGTATATGAAGAATTCATTTAGGAAGGTAATTTCTTTCATCTTTCAAGAATTCATTTATACAGCTATACGAGTATATTTATTTCCTCGGATTACAAGAAGGACAAAGGAAAGGACAACTAGCGAATAGGACCACGCAATACATCCATTTTCAAGAGAACTAAAAAAGGGGATGAACTACATTATGGAAGGGCCGGAAGGTGAAGGTACTGGCGGTATCGAGGTATCCAAGGAAATGGGATGCTGGAGGACAGAGGCCTTCCCGCATGCCACAGGTAGCTGAGAATCCCATCACATAAATATCACATCTGCCGACTGAGAAATTATAGAGGTGTCTCTCGAGGTGGAATGAGGCAGCGAATCCGAAAGGGAGCTCTCACGGGATAACAAGAACATCTTGGAGTCGGCCGTAATATCAAGTTAAAACCCTACAGCGCTCATCCTTCAGATCCAAACCTCACTTGTTTATCGTATTCCTTCTCGTAAGTATAAACAAGGTAGTTCTGATGAGCGTGTCATGTCGTCTTCTGAAGACCGTAAAAGTAAGTAGAAAACTCTGACCGACTTAGAGCTCCTTAATGCGTCTTGGGTCGCATGCAATTCCAAAGGAGATTCCGAAAGTGTTTTTGAAACCCTACACAACCCGTGTTTTTAATACGGACTTTCTTCTGCCCCTCTTTTTTTCAAAACTTCAATCGCAAAATGCCGGTCTCTATTTGGATTGGCGTCGATCGCATTAATTCATTCGCTGGCATTCATTTTGCAGGGATGTGTTCCAATGATGGCCATTATTGAAGAATACCATTTTCTTTGAACTACTTGTCTCACCTGCTCCAATAAAGTTGATAAAATATGTAGAGTTGGCTATGACAATAAAATGGCTACTAGTGGGTGCCAACTGAAATGTATAATAAATGAGTAGACTGTTGTCATTATAACAACGTTCAAACATATTTCGGGAAGGAAATGTTAAATTTGCTCATTAATTCATACTGCTCCAACATGTCTGTAAATACCCCCACCACTGCTACAGCATCTTCGTATATACCCCCCCACCACTGCTCCAACATCTTCGTATATGGGAAATTCTAAAAATATGGGACTTTTTCAGGTGTCAAACAAGCCAAATGTAAAAGGCTGATTTTCCTATTTTTTTTTGTTTTTACAGTCTTTGTAGGGTTCTCTTAGTAACATCCTGAAGCGGGAACACACTTTACCTCGTAGTTTCCGAAATACTGAATTTTGAAAATTTTGACAATATAATCACTTTGTAGGTCGTGAGAAAAACTCCACTTCCTTCTTTGTAAAATATTTTATTTTAAACGAAAGCAACACAGTAAACTTATATTGGCCCAACGTTGAACAACACGTTTTAGGAACCAACACCGTATTCTATCAAAAGTACAAAAAAAATACTCCAAAAAATAGGAAACTGTCAGGTATTTTCAGGTACAAACGTCAGGTTCATACAAACTGACGTGGTGACTTAAAAGAAGTCGAATAATCATAGAACTAGAATCACTCATATTACTAGTTTCACTTTGCAAGAATTACACATAACGCAGGAGACTAGAATTCACAAGAGACTAGAATTCTAAGCACAGACTATTAACTTCAAACTATTAAACGAGATAGAGTTTTAAAAAAAAAGTTTTAAAACATGAAAATTTTGCAATCTAGTCAGTACCTTTGAACCATTAAATTATGATAATCATCGACAGATTGATGATGGAATTTTCAGGTAAACATTTCACTTGACCCCTCCCTGCTCCCTGACATTGACATCAAAGGGAAATGTGTACACCATGAACCGACGGTTTTTCAATGTAAGCCTAGGTTCTATATATCCCCCACCACCGCTCCAACACCTTCGCCCAGTCATGAAGGATTATACGTACCCGCCCCATCCCAAACTAGGGATGTTATACCATATAGAGAAGCCACATGAGGACAAAACGAAGAATAAGGAATAAATAATGAGTTATTGCAAATATTCATCGATGCACAAAGGCCTATTATTTGAATAGTATATGTTATGTAGGTATTTATTCAAAGGGGACTAAAAGAAAACATTGTTATTAAGATCAATAATTGATATCCCTAGCAAATCGTCAGCGTCGTCGACAATCATCCAATCTGCGTCCTTGCCCTTGACTTGTAGTCGGAACGACATGCTCCAACTAAATCTGGGATTGGAAAAACACGGGAAAATGAATTAGAAAGGATAATGACAGGAAGATGATCTTTGAAGGAGAATACATTAATTCAAACGTCCAGTCATTATGTTATGAGTAAACTTGTGCCTTAACCTATCAAATGTTGGTATATGTGAAGAGTTGATTAAAATTTTATAGTGGTTTTCCATTACTCACCTAAGTTGAAGAAGAAAAAAAAACCACAGCCATGCAGCATGGCTATAAGAGCAAATTTCCAAGAAACATCCGGTTTTATTTAACATGTCTTTCCATTTTCTGGTTTATTAACAAATTTTGTTTCCATTTTTTGCCGTGTAACACCTCAGTTTGTAGATTTTTCAACGCTAAACACGATGGTGAAGTCAGAATTGCGATATCTCATTCCGTTATCAGCTTAGAGCAGATGAACCGTGAAGAGCATCTCAAGTAACAACAACGTGGTTTCTTCAACTAACAACGTACGTTTCTTCATCTTCAAAGTTCTACAGTTTGAGAACGAAATAAGATATCGCAATTCTGAAGTCACTATCGTGTTCAGCGTAAATAAATGCCCTTAAAAATGAGGGCACTTGTCAGACTGTTTCAGTTTGGGAATTTATGAGTAATTATTTCCAATCCAACTTCACCATTGACTAAAAATGGTGACTAAAATGATGACTAGCCATTAATTACTATTCATATTTGAATATTTTTTATGCCACAAAACATTTGGTTATTAAACAAAAATTCAATAAATTATTATTGTGATGCACCATCATTAAGATCAATGGGAAAACGATGTGAAAATGAACACACACAGGAATATATATATATATATTAAATATATACAAAATATATATTAAACGGGGTTATAAAGGATTTTTTTTGTGTGAATCAATTAATTTCATCGTGTACTCGTTATTTCATAGTATTTTTCTGGTGAGCAAAGGAAATGAATGTTCTTTGGAAATAATATTTTCCAAACTCACTCTCTCATTCCGTTTGGAAAGCTGTGAGTGGTTCGAGTTCACCGTTATACGATGAAATAATAATAATATTCCCGAACGCGTTCTACAAAACGGCTGATATATTCGTTTTTGTCGCTGGAAGTATGTGAATGATTATTATTCACATACCTACATCGAGAGAAAAATACGAGTACCTACCTATATATTGCATTGTTTCTGGCAAATGCACGATCAGCCGTTTTGTAGAACGCGCGTTCGGGATATGATTAAGTACGTCAATTTCTAAATGAAATGCGATGGGAAACATCGCTATGAGGTTCCAAGTCTGCCTCTTAACATCAGGCAGTCATGATATTCATGTCAATTGATGGGTTGACGGTTCAAATGAAAGATTAGAGCGAGAGCTTTTTGAAACGTTTCAATAATTCACTCACGTCTCGATGAGCGGAAATGGATGTTACTATTAATCGCCACTATCGCTTCAGCTATGCCCGGTTGCCAGGGGGTCGAGAGCGGCTTTATGGATAAAATTGAATTTTTTGCTCGAAAATATTTTAGAGTTGAACTTTTTTTGTGTAAACCCACAATCCCGGATCTCACTTTTGGTGATTTTCGGATGTTTGTCGCGACTGTCAGCAGTGTTTGACTAAAACTCAAATTCGAGCCATTTGTGTTCAATTCTCGCGTTGCAGATGTTCGAGTCGTTGTATGATTATTCAAATTTCAACAAAATTCAAGATTTTATATGTTGTAGCGATATACATAAATATGTGGGAATACTTGGTTGGTTCTGATTGCCCTAGAACAGGTTTTGTAGAAAAAAATCCACAGTCAAGCAGCAAGGCAATAGGAGCGAATTTCTGAAGAAGTAACTAGTTTTGTGTGGAATATCTCCATTTTACTGGTCTTATACAAATTTTTTCTACTTTTTTTTCGCCGAGTAACACCTCAGTTTATAGATTTTACAACGCTGAACACGATGGTGAAGTCAGAATTGCGATATCTCATGCCGTTGTCATATTAGAGCAGATGAACCGTGAAGAGCATCTCAAGTAATAACCACGTTTCATCACCTTCAAGCGCTCCAGGTTGAGAACGGAATAAGATATCGCAATTCTGATTGCACCATCGTGTTCAGCGTAAAAATACCTTTTCAAATGAGTTGTCACTACTCAGATTGTTGCATTTTGGGAATTTATGGGTAGAACTTAGCCTTCCGATTGCCAAGACAGATTGTTTCTGCAAATTTGAACTTTTTATCTCAATTCTACCGAGAGTTGTCGTCTGGAATGACACATAGATACACATATGATTTATGCTGTGTTTTGGAAGTTAATTCAGGATGGTCTGAAATGGATTTTGGTATAAAAAAACTTTTTGGAAAGTCGGGTTTTAAAAATTTTGAACCGAGAACGACAGCTTCCTTTTCTTCGAAAATTTGCTAAAATATTAAACAAATATTGTAGGTATTCATCGCAGCGGTGTTTTTTCGGCGAAAGTCCGCTCAATGAATAAGACGACATCGTGGTCATAGACTTGATATAGAAATTGGATTTTGATCCTGGTTGTCACCCTAAAATTGCATCCCTGGCTAACAAAGATGATTACGATACAACGCTGCCAATCATTCAAATTGAGGCGGGAATGTCGATAGGCCCCTAACCTATTTGTGGGCTCTTGCGGTCTGTTACAGCAACGCTGAAATATTATGCCTCATGACGAAGTTAATATTTCTCACAATTCATCTTATCTATCTAGATAAGATGTTTATCCCGCTAATTCTTAGAGTATCGTAACCTAGACATTGCAAGCCGTATTAGTCCTCAATAAATCTCCTCAAATGAGAATTTAATCGGATTCTCAACTGGCAATTTCAAGAAAAATCCCAAGTCAAATTACATACAAGTATACCACATCTGAGAAACATTTTATACGACTGAAGGAGAATTGCAAACACTTGCTCTACCAGACAAGTTTTCTAATTTGATATGCTGAATCTTTTGAATAAACTATTTTTCTAAATATGTATCGCATCTTTTCCCAATAAAAATTGGTTGAAACAACAGGTTTCAGACATACATAATAGACTAATGACCTAATTTTACCTACCTGACCGTGTAACCTACGAACTAGTAACCTAACGTTTAGTATACTAAACGTCTATCACTATGAAACGTGTACTGAGCCGGAGACACTAGCCAAAAACTTTTTGTATCGATACCACACATGTAATCCATAATGAACGTGATAGATTGTGGAAAAGAACGGGTCGTTTCTTCGCGGAACGACCAAACGAAGTTGCCAGTTTACACCCGCAAAAACTTGTATTTGACCCAACTCGATCTGGTTTAAACTGTAAACCGCATCACGACGTAATATGACATATCGACAACAGTTTTTCAGTTTCCTGGAGAATAAAAGGTCACACAGTATTAAATACTTTACACATTTTGTGGAGTTTTGATTTTCTATAATTACATTCAATGGTCAATAATGACTCCGACTTCAGTTGTGGTGGGATCCGTTGTGGCTAATTGACGCCTAAACTATAATCGAATAGAAAAAATCCAGTATTGCAGCATGGATATTGGAGCAAATTTTCGAAGAAATAACTGGTTTTATGTAAAATATCTCCATTTTACTGGTTTTATAACACATTTAGTCGAGTAACACCTAAGTTTACAGATTTTTCAACGAAGAACACGATGGTGAAATCAGAATTGCGATATCTCATTCCGTTATGAACCGTGAAGAACATCTCAAGTAACAACCTCGTTTCTTCATCTTCAAAGTGCTCCAGTTTGAGAATGGAATAATATCGTTATTCTGACTTCACCATCGTGTTCAGAGTTAAACAATCTTTAAAATGATGTGTCACTTGTCCGGCTGTTTCTTTTTGGGAATTTATGGGTAGTTCATTCCCCCCTAAAACTCCCCAAAACCCCCACTTAGAGTGGCCTGATTTTGCACATGTACGAACTTAGCCTTTCCAGAGCCAAGACAAAACATATAATGTTTTGTGCAAATTTGAACTTTTTATCCCAATTCTATCGAGAGTCATCGTCTGGAATGACCCATACATAAATATGTGTAGATATATGTATATATTTCTGAAATCTAGAACCATCTAGATCTAGAAAATCCTGAATTAACTGCCAAAACACGCCGTGTTTTTGGCAGTTTTTTTGGCGTGTTTAGGCAGTTGATTCAGGATGGTCCAGATCGGATTTTGGTCTGGACATTTTTCGGAAATTCGAGTTTTAAAAATTATATTTAGTCATTTTATTTATGATAATCTACTTAGTGATTTTCATCCTTTATCAAGCACAGGGATTTTCGCCGTCAACCTACGATAAACCTACGAAACCGGTTTCCATTGTAGGCGTTTCAGAGCAGATTCGAATAGAATAGGTACCGCTAAAATGTAGCCCAGCGGCCTTATCTGGCGGAATGAACCGGTTCCCGTAGGATCACTGAAGTTGAGAGACCTCCAGAGTGATTACTACTTGGACGAGTGACCGCCGTGACGGGTCGTGTCATGTCCATGTATGATCCACGTAGCTGTTGGGCGAACCCATCTCTATTCTAAATGTGGACAAATTTGGACGATTTATACGAACGATACTTCTATTTACCGCCAGAATAAATTCTCTCGACGGTGATTAGTCTGCAAACAATCTAACGTTTATGCTAGAATATTCATCCGATTGACTGCCATTTATCCATCACTGGCAATTAGCAGTACAGTTAGTGAATACATGCCACACAGATAATGGGATGCAGACAAGTTTCACACATTTCACGAGACCGAATTGGAATTTGCAGGACATAAATAGAAAATGACTGTATCGTCACTGGAAAAGAGAGGGTATTTTAACGTCACTTCAAGACCCGGTACGGCCAATATAGGTTAGTTCTGTTGATGCCCACTTTAGTCGCGGTATCTAAACGACCGTATCTAACAGAAACTGTCTATTATGTCTTCATCGCAATTCAATAGATCAATACAGGGGACTGACTTGATGTTCTTCAAGCATTATAATGAAATAGAAGAAGAAGAAAACATCTGCAGGAAGGATCCCTCTGTGTCGTCCCCACTCGCATTCATCACCCAATGATCCGAACGATATTGGACAGATTTATCGGCCTAAGCTAACCGTTTTAAAAATTCCGCCCGTCATACGCGACCCCGATCGAGTGTTCAGGATGGGGTGCGCGTGATTTACGGCATAATGGCCTTTCAAGAGACGCGGGGAGGGGGGCGTCGCGGCGGCGCACTCTGAAACGACCCTTAGCGCGCACTGGAATAGATCAAAACTCACAAGCGCATACTGTTTTGGTTGATCGTCGTAAACAGGACGTCATGAATCTTTTTCTACGAGCTAGAGTGACGTTACTACTTCCCTCCATCCCGATACCTTTGTTGACGTTACAGGCCCTCCTTGATGAAGCTTTCAACATTTTTTGTTGCAGTCCTTCCTTTGAAAACCCGACGGCGACCTTTAAGAAATACAGGCGTACACCACTATCGACTTCGATTCCGTACGGAGAATTATTGTATCTGGGCATATGAAGAAACTTGTGCATTTGCGACAATTACTTCTATTTTGAGTGACACACCCACACCTGAACTCTCAACAAGCCTGGGTTGCTAAAGGGCGAAGGAAAATAAATCACATGGTCTTAACAAGATAATTTAGATACCTACCCACCTGCCTAAAAACTCATCTAACTTAAACTAAAATTATCAAGAGCCAGGATAAGGTGATGTTGCTTAAAAACGATCATATTTCAGGCTGTAATCCCGGTTTAATCTAGTCCAATAAAAAAAACTGATATCACCACGTGATTCAGTGTCGAAAAATAATGAAATTTCATGTGCGACACTGGGGGTTTTTGGTCTTATCAAAATTACGAGCAAACGCGATTTGTCCAACTTTCGGCGCTTCTCCCAGTGCGCCCAAAAAAAGTTGTCGAAGTAAAAAGTTCGCGAAAGACATAGAATCCGAATCTGCAATAAAATAAGGGGGTTCCCATTTGAGAAAACAAAGTCGACATGCGTAACCTGCATTTGCGCGCATGCGCCTCGCACAAAAATGTGATCGTTGAGTTCTTTGAAAAAATTAAATGTTTTTTGCTATCTCTCTTAATATCGAAATAAAAAGGGTGGTACGTTCATTAAGAACCACCCTGTATAATATTTAATATTATTTCTCATTCCATATTAGGTATATGATTTTATGTGTCTTTTTTCAGTGAATTCGGAATGGTATGAATTTGGTATGAGCATTTTACAGAAATTGGAATTTTAAAAATTTTGGGACCGAGAACAATAGCTTTCTTTTCTTCGAAAATTCGCTAAAAATTCAAAGAGGATGGTATGAAAAACACCGCAAAGCCTCTTACTACGGTTGAATGTTTTCTGTATAAATTCCCCTTTTGTCTAGATCACTATCCTATACCCAATTTCCTCGGGTACAAACGGTTTACATTTCACGAATGTTCGCACCCGAAATTCATGAGATTTCCCCCAAAATCCCAACTTGGGTTCAGAATGGACCAGTTTTCTGGGCGATCCGATAGGTAAATTTCGAAGTATCAACAGCACTTTTAACCTTTTGCGGACATGTGTAACATGGCCGGACGGCCGTTGTTAGCCTGGCTTAGTCGTCATCCATTGAGGGGGTTGAATGGCTAATGGACGAATGGCATGTGAGACATGCACTTGTTGCCAGCTCGATTTAGACGTATGACATGTGAGACATGCCGCCGCTTTTATCTTCAATTACTTATTTCTACGAACTTCTGAGTTATTTCTAGGAGGTATTTATTTATCCATCTGCGATACGTAGGCAACCAAATGCTTCAATAATTCCGGCGGCAAAACCTTTTTTCGCTTCCTCCATACGAATTGCCACTTGAAAAACTCGTGAAGGGATTTACAGGTGGGAATGTTGAGGTTATTTATTTCCTGGGTAACAATTATTTTGTTTTGTTTCAAACAAGCCGGTTTTGGGCAATTTTTTAATTTCAACAATTCCTTACGTGCAATAAAACTGACAGTTCAATATTATTTTCATGCTCCCTAATTTATTTTTGATAGTTAGTAATAACGGTTTGGCGGATAAATACCACAAAGTACTCTTGTCAGACCAAATGGAAAATGGGAATCCTGAACTAGCCGAATATCATGCCTTCGAAGCTTCTTGAATGTTTCTAACTTTGGAAACTACGTAAACTACCATCTTTCCCCCGTCACCAATTTTATGAAATCTTACTTCGTCAATATCTTTCCAGCTCACATTTTGACGAGTTTTCGGGGTGTCGGGTAGTTCATTCACATGTAGACAACGAGGGCATCTCCCCGACCTAAGCAGCCCCTCGAAGAGGTCGTCAATCAATACGACCAGATGTTTAGTAGGAGAGAGTCTGTTCGAGTAAATGTTCCAGGACTCAGTTCATGAGAAACCGTAGTTTTGGTTATTATTTTCAACAAAGGACCCCCCCCCCCCTCCGCCCACAATTAACAATTAAAATTGCCACAAAACATTTGAAATGCCTTGGACCAGGATGAAGAGGCTCCTTGAAATTTGTTGTAAGTCAAGCGAAATAAGTGCAACGTCAAATTCAATGCGTTTTCTTCGGTTTTACTTCGACTTCGGTATTATAGTATAACACCGAAGTTGAAGTAAAACCGATTATATTATAGTTCTTGCCGCTCTGACGAAGTTATTCCTTTGATTTCCGCCTTACGCTACGGGATTGAAGTGAGGAAACTATCCGTCATTCGCCGCCAACGCCTGTGAAGTGCTCCTCACTCCCTTTACCACTGAAGTCCCATATTACACTAATTTCATCCAATCTTACTGTTGAATACCAATACCAGAACTCTGTAAAGTTTATAAGGACTTACGTTCAGTTTATCAATTGCCAAGTTTTGAACGGATGGATGGATAGGTAGGACAGTTATAATTAATTCTCGTCTAACTGGTAAATGGGATTATAACTTAGTATTTTCTTAACCGAACCGATTACGAAGGCCGTGGGTAATTCGAATCTTAATTCGAATCGCTTCTCTCATAGTAACACTACTCAGTCTTCCTAGTTCTTTGGTATTATTCTGTTCGCTATCCATTTCCGAAAGTTCTCGTTCCCCCGCTATTCATTTACTCAACCTGCGAGTTCTTCCCCGAGTTGTAAAATTTGTTCATTTTCTTTCACATTTGTGGCTTTGGCTTCGTAATTGCATTGTGATCAAATACTTTCTCTAGAAAATTTTCATTCGTTTCCGCACACTAATCATATCTTGAATTACATGACTCTTTAAGACGTCGGAAAACGAAACAACATAAGCTGAGAGAGAATCACTTATAATCCTTCTCGGACCATCCTCAATACAGGCCCGTGAAAAAACATTTACACAACGGTTTTTTTTTAATAGATCGCCTTTCTAGCTAGACCACTGTTCTTAGTACAATATTCTTGTGAGTTCTGTAACTACACTATTTAGATATACTAAACTATACTAATTTTAAGTGTATGGCCCCATTAGACCTTACGATTTCGATGTCTTCTATTTCGTGTTCCTAGTGCCAGAACAATGTGCCTTGCCATCAGATACTGTGTCTTGGATCGAATGAGAGCGAATGCGTAATTATTATGCAAATTTTCTTTCCCTCTAAACAACCCAGATCATGAAAATTAATTTAATGTACAAAATTCGAGAAGTCCGATTTATATTTTATGTACACTGCTACGAACCGTGAGTGCAGAGCTAAAAACCCCCAGCATGTAAGCTTATAAGAATAATATTTTTGCCTAATGAGGACATTTTTGTAAGCACATAATATGCGTAAATAAATAATATCGCAATTCGTACATGAAAGAGGAATTAATTTTAAAATATTGAACCACCTTCTACGTGTTATAAGCTAAGTAATATTTTTTGAAGTGGGACGACGATTCTTGTTGGGCGCAAGGGGAACGTGTAGCTCAACAATAAGTTGCACGTATTTTTTTCCTCCCGTTTGTAATGAGTATAGTATTGTTATATTAACTGTTTTTTTTTGTCATATTTGCAACTAAATATATAAATAATAAATAAAAAATGCATTGATCGTTTTGGAATGATTAGCGTTGGGGATTTATTTCTGGTTAGAAACCTACTATTTTGATTTCCTCCGAGGAGCGGAATACTTTATAATATAATACTTACAATATTTTAAATATTTATAATATTTTAAAAGAGTTTGGTTGTTGGGGAACGAGTGGAAGGTTGGGCTGCTCTATAGTGTGTCAACGAAGTCATATACGACATTGGAGAACCTATTCAGAATATGAGTGTGTTGCCAACACAGTACTTTGCTCTGAGTATAGTAGGTTATTTCCACTGCCAAGACGCCGGACAAGCAAACCAGTCATTAGAAGAGAAAAACTTCACCACAGTTTTTTTAAGGAATGTTTCTTTAGCCTGTGAACGATGCCGGACAAGCCAGTCAGAACACAGGTGATTGAAACGAGGAGTGCGGTGATTTTAACAGTTTGTGAACGACGCCTGACACAAGTGTTACAATTCAGAGAGGAGTCGTGATGATATCCAGAACTCAAGACGCCAGACTAGCGACTTCATTGAATTTTGAAGGGTGGTACCTAAATAGCGTATTTCCTATAAATTTATCAAAGGGGTAGCAAAATTAGACTTGTCATAAGTAAGTCTTACTAGTTTGGAAGTTCCTACACAACTTCATGCCCGGCTATCTGGCTTGAGCCCTTAAATACCCAACTCCCAACCCACCCTTCCCCCATTTACGAGTAAAAAGGTAGATCCCAAATACCCTTTATTCAGTCTGCTCTTAATGTATACATACAGGGTGTCTGTTAAGTGGTGGATCACCCTCCCTCATTTCCTTATTTTGCTACCTAAAAAAACGGGACCAAAGCCATTATTCATAATTTTTTCTTTAGAATTCAGAAAAAATACTTTTGCGCTGGCCATTTGTGTCTCAATTGACACTAAGTTCATTTTTTCAAATGGGAACCCCATTTTTATTGCAGATTAGGATTCAATGCAACATTTTATGAAAATTTGACATCTCAATCAAATTTTTAAGGCGCGTAACCCAACCAGCAAGCGCTCAAAATCGCTCAACTGTGAAATTGCGCAAACATCTGATTTTTGGGAACCCAGATTGTGGCACATGAAATTTCATTATGTTTCACGTGGTGATATGTTTTTTATTTGACTTGATTAAACTGAGAGTACAGCCTGAAACATGGCCGTTTTTTGAGAAAAATCACCTTATGCTGGCTCTTGATTATTTTTGTTTTAGTTAAATGAGTTGTTAGGTAGGCGGGTTGGTAACTTAATTATCTTAAGGATTCTTCCTATTGTTAAAGCTTTCACATACTCCACGGTCCGACAAAAACAGTACATAACAGTCGAGGCGGTTCGGCGGATTTCTTACTTCGGATGAACCTCGTGATTCATCTACAAATTGGGTCGAAAATACTCCTGATCGGATTTCGGGTTCAAGTCAACTCAGTATTGATTTGGAACGGGGGCCTCGGTAAGCTCCACTAATTGCCTAGCTTACAATGAGTATTAATCACGAACATGTATTCAATTAACAGATAGAGCCTGTTGGCATTGGTAGTTACCGCCCTCTCAAACAACACGTGTAGTTCAACATTAACTAGGGTCTCATTAGAAATTGACCTCTTAAACCTTGACCTATTTAAGTGAATTTTTGGAGGAAATAGCTTCAAAACGTTAAGAATATGAATGTTCCAAAATAATTTTGATACAAATAATTGCAAAGGAATTTTTGAGTCCATCCAAAGATTTTTACATGCCTAAGAAAGATCATACTCGACGTTAAACCGTATTTGAAAACAATAATTGGGTCCGAAAATACTCAAAAATAAAATTTTTCTGGTGATTCCATTCTGGTGATTCCACTGGTGCAAGGGAAGTATACGTGTTTGGTACCTTTCTTTATGCATTTCGGAATGCTAAATTGGTCTTTAAAGTTGATAAAATATGTAGAGTTGGCTATGACAATAAAATGGCTACTAGTGGGTGCCAAGTTGGCACTACCAACTGAAATGTATAATGAATGAGTAGACTGTTGTCATTATAACAACGTTCAAACATATTTCGGGAAGGAAATGTTAAATTTTCTCATTAATTCATACTGCATGATTCCTTCTTTTCCAAACTACAAATCTGTATAGCAACCCCCCCCCCTTTACGATAGTAGGGTGCTTAAAGTTACAATATCTGAACCGGTATACGGGAATGTGGTTACATATGCATCTGCTTCCTACATCGATTATCCCAATAATTCAATAATTTGTGTGTTTATTCAGCTATCGCATCGGATCAGACAATGCTCGATAATTCGAGGTTATACGGGATGTAATGAAGCCAAAGTTGTTGGGATCGTAGAGGAAATTTCATTCTGGTCACGAATATACCATATGCCAAGGGAAACCGTTCCAAGTGCTTTCACCTCGGGCTGCGGTCGACTGTGAAACTAAGCAAATAGCACGAAAAATAACTAGAAGAAAATACTTGTATATTATACCACGTTACCTACCTTGGGAGGGCTCGAACAATAGCCGTTGTCTGTCGGCCTCCTCCTTGCCTGCCTGTAGTAGAATTTTCTCTTCGTCGACCCTTTTTCACAGATTCTTGGTATGTTTTTGGGTAATTCCCCCCCCCCCTTAAACCCCCTTAAACCCACCCTCAGCTTATAGATTTTTTAACGCTAAACACGATGGTGAATTCAGAACTGCGATATCTCACTCCTTTAATAGCTTAGAGCAAATGAACCGCGAAGAGCATCTCAAGTAACCACCACGTTTCATGATATCGCAATTCTGATGTCACAATCGCGTTCGGAGTTTAAAAAAAAACGATAATATGAGGTGTTACTTGTCACACTGTTTCATATTGGGAATTTATGGGGGATTCGAGTTTTAAAAATTTTGGACCGAGAGCAGGTTCCTTTTCTTCCAAAATCTGCTAAAACAAGTGTTTTTGGTCGTTCCTCATGAATTTGTTATTATGGACTATCACGACTAACCTCGAGTTGGTCATGACGCCTCCAGGGTGCCAGTAATTAAATGCATGTGTTTCGTTGTCTTGTAATTTCCAAAATATCCTTAAAAAATAAATGAAAATAATGAAAAAACGCTAATCAAGTTGATTTGAACGAAATTGAAGTTGGTGCGTATTCAAACAGTTTAAACGATAAATAATTTCCTCGAGAAAACTAGGTCATGTTGCCAGACTCAACTACCCGTTTTTCGTTTGTTTAGAGGCACTCTTAGGTTATTTTGCATCATTATCTCGTGATCATTTCTCAGTATCTGTGTTTGTTTGCTCGATCGATGGTTTTCTTCATACTGATAGTTTATTGTTTTAATTTATGACCATCTTATACGTAGTGTATGCGTGTAGTTGTACTGAACATTTTGAATCTGTTTAAAAACGAATTCGTTAAAATCGGGCTACCTTTTATGCAATACTAGAGCAGGCGCAAGCTGCCACCATTAGTCAAGTTTTTTGGACGTAGAGCTCTTGAATTGAATCAATCACTTATAAAGATAATTGCAAATGATTGATTTGATGATTCGAATGTTAATCTCAATCCCGCTGATATTGTGGCCACGAGCCGAGTTGTAGATACGGAATAATTTCAGTATCGAGATTCCCTCTCCCTACAATATTTCAAGATTTCAACTGATTCCCGATCAAGTTGGATCGAGTTGAAGCTTATAACTGAGCGTTCAACTCCAATCCGTCCTCCTCAATAACTTGGATCCGAGGGCCGGAATAACATTCTCAATCATCCCCAATAGCAACTTCCGGCTAATCCCATTTCCCATTACGGAGCTCAACCAACATCTCATTACCGCAAATCTGGGGTCGCTGGGCTGTTTGGGACAATGTTCTTGAATGATAGGTTTGTTCTAATAGGTATCTGAAGATGCATGGCGACCAGGGTTATGGCCGTGATTTCTCAGTGAGCTGAGTGGATGTTGAACTTTCAATATAACCGCTTTTGTAGTGGCAAATGCCCAATGGTCGAAATAATGTTTTAATTTTTTCTTCTGGTTCAATTACTGCACGACGTAATCGTTTCTACACTAAAATAGCTGGTGATAAGGATACTTTTGCCTACTGATTGTTGCACAACATGTTTTCGGTACTTACGATAATTCACTTGGATCGCTCCATCGAATATTGAAGGCACTACCGGCTTTCCTATGGAAATTACACTACCTACGGCCTTACCAGAAAATCAGTGAGAGATGTTGGAACATCCAACTATGGTAAATTTATTACTGTTACTCTCTAAATAAGCAGTCTAAAGCTATTTTAACACAAAAATATCAGTAGGAAGGTACGTCACTGCCAACTAGTATTAGGCATCTCAGTCGTTTGCAGTTAGTATTTATGGGACGCTACACGGAACCTACATTATAAAAACCTGACTACTTTAAATATCACGAAAATGAACTAGCGACAAGGCAGGGTACATGCACTTCAGGCCTCGGTCTGCCCAAAAATAGCATCGTATGCGACGTCGCTCAAGATATTTACTTTTTCATGATGGTGGTTACGATAGAATTGGTGGTGAAGATACGTGGTTGATGCTTGAGATGTTCTTTACGGTTCATCTGCTTTTATCTGCTAACGGAATGAGATATCGCCATTCTGACTTCACCATCGTGTTCAGCGTTGAAAAATCAATAAGCTGAAGGGGGGGATTTTGGAGAGTTTTAGGGGGAGTTAAATTTCCCATAAATTCCAAAAATGAAACGGTCTAACAAGTGACTGCTCATTTTAAAGGTTTGAACTGGAGCACATTGAAGATGAAGGAACGTGGTTGATACTTGAAATGTTATTCACGGTTTATCTGCTAACGGAATGAGATATCGCCATTCTTAGGTGTTACTTGGCAAAAAAGGATACAAAATTTGTTACAAAATCAGTAAAATGGAGACATTTTGCATAAAACCAGTAATTTCATTGAAAATTGGTCTTATAGCCATGCTGGATGACTGTGGATTTTTTTCTTCGGTTTGTTAGACGTCACCACCATTGTGGTGCCAAATAATGTGTATTGATATGATACCTATATACACAGTAAATTTTTTATTACATTATGAATTCAAGTTCCTATCTATTAGTCCAAGCCTTTTATAGTTCAAATGTCAAGACATAAAATTAGATACTGTTAGCATATAGAGACGCTATTGGGTTGCGTCCAAAACTATACAGCAGGTTTTGGAAGTCTTTCTTGTAGATTCTCAAAATCGTAAGTCTCAAGACCCAATAGTTAGTCTTGGAACAACAACTTTCTCTTGGAATATAAACTCTTAATTTCATCAGCTAACAACTTTTTTCAACTCCAGGAAAAAATCGTCATGATAAACATGAAACTTCGTGATATGGATCAACGCACAGGTAGAAATACGATTTGATAAATATTCATTCACCAGCGGTGTGGTTTATTTTTCCGCATAGGCCAATTAGCTGATTATATTTCCCTTGCGTTCCCTGGAATCGTTACGGTACTGGGAACAGTTGGTGATGCGCTCCACTCGTTTTATTAGTTTAGATTGTTAAATCGAACTCTTTGCATTATAAATCGGTATAGTTTGAAATAATATTTTTTTTTTTAAAGTCGCAGTGGTGTTGAAAAATCTAAAGGTAATTTCCAGTTGTGGAATCTTCATAATTACATAATGTTGCGCCGAGGGACAGACGAAACAAGAGGACAAGGCAAAGAGGCATGAAACGGTGGCAAAAAGTTGTTCAAAATAACGGTAGCAACTTCTCAACCCCAATTATCCCCTGGAGTGAAACTTTCAGCCCGTAAATAATAAACAGTAGTACGAGGGGGAAAAGCTATACCGAGGCAAAACAAAAGAGGGAAATCGGCAAGTTCACTTCAATTACAAATCAAACTTTCAAGAAGTCTTGACGTTGTTGGGCATTTGTAGGCGCGAAGGCGAGATCTCCGAATGTAAACGATTCTCCAAGTTTGTCAGAAGAACGTTTCCTGGTCTCTCCCCCTCGTCCGATATGCGATAATTTATCTGATTACTAAGTCGAAATTATTTTAATCTATTTATGGGATGAAGGTGAAGTTATGATGAAGGTGGGGGAGGACGAACTGCCGGCAAATTGAAGCGGATCGTGTACTGCTCAGTACTGCAGTAACGGGTTAGCGTTTGGTTACTTTTAAAGACATCAAACTTTGCATTTCTACGATTTTTAACATGTTGTTAGGACTCCTACGAGTTGTATGTACCTATATTTGCAACCCTGGAAACCGTGTGCTAACGTCGTGGTGCTCGGAAAACAGCGAAAGTTTTGCACTAGTTTTAGTTTTTGGCCAAAAAGCAGTTACGCATTCTCTTAGCGAAAAAAGGTTTCCGTTCCTTTTTTAAACTATATGAAATTCCCTACGATTTCTATGATAGTTGAACTCCGCAGACCAAGTAGAACCCGAGCTGGAGCTTTGCAAAAACATTTTTCCAAAAAGTGCAAGTTTTATGTTACGGTCAATTTTTTCTAATCTTGTACCGGCCAAACTACTGCTCCTACATCGTCATGAGATTAGACTTTCGATTGCCAGGACGGATTGTTTGTGCAAATTTGAACTTTTTATCTCGATTCTATCGACAGTTACCGTCTGAAATGACACATACGAGGAATGACACTCCTACATAAATGTATAAATATATATACATATGATTTTTGGTTTCTTTGAATTCACGATGGTCTGGAACGGATATTGGTATGAAAAAGCTTCGGAAATTCGAGTTTTAAACATTTTGGGACAGAGAACAATCGCTTCATTTTCTTCGAAAATTTGATAAAATGATTGTGAACGCGTTTTGGTCTCTCCTGCCACACAAATTAAAAGACCGCACAAATAATTGTTGTGGTTTTCAGAACGTCTCCGAGACCTGTTTAGGCCTGTTTCGGCCCACTCTTACAAACGTACAGTATTAACACATGAATTTACTTTGTCAGGCTTTATAAAAATAAATAATTATTAATTATTATTAATTAACTATTATAAATAATTATCCTCTGAAGATAAATAAATAAATAAAGTAAACTACAAATTATCTTCACATTCAGCTTATTTCTGCAGAATTTTCTCGTACAATACATCTTCTTCTTGTAATAACTACATAATAACATCTCAATTCATCATAGGTTTTTCCTTATACTTTTTTTTTTTAAATTTTCGACTTTGTTTTGACATTAAAAAGAACGATCTCTTCATTTTGTAATCTAGAGGCTTGCACTACAAATGATTGACTCATGAATTCTGTACAATGCACGGGTATGACGAGTCTATCTCGATGCCGTGTAATGCCAGAGTGCTCATTTAAACTAACTGATGTTTTAAAGTGCTCACTCAAGTACACAGGTTCTTTACAGGTTCATAAATGTTGAAGTAGCAACATTTATTTGCCGTATTGGCTTCATCTTTAACCACTCTAGTTTTTCGATAAAGAGGGTTACATGCTCGTCATAAACTAGATCAAAAATAAATCTAATTGAGGCATTAAACGCTTTCTGGAGACTGGAGTTGTCATTTTCTAACATGTCCGTGAATAGGCACAAACAATCCTGAAAGTAGGGGACTAAAAGTGCGTGGATAAGCCGCACTTACACATGTTCAGGAAAATTACAAGCAAATTTCTTCAATTGATGAAGGGCCTTAAAAGTGCAATTACGAATGCTGGAAATATGAGCGTCCCATGTGGACGCCTCTCGGATCAGCTTGAGATCTTGATAATGCAGATTTAATGTAATATCAGCGTTGATAAATGTTTCGTTGATGATGGTAATGCGATGTGTGGACGATGGAAAGAACGACGACAAACTGAAAATCTGCTGTGTGCACAACTCTAAACCGCCGACAATTGTTTCGAGCGGTGTTGTAGTTCGGATGAAGTCTATAATCAATGGAAACGGAAAATCAGCATTCGATGGTGAGCGTCACCAATAAATGTACTCAACGCTCTCAGCGACATCAGAAGGGAAGTAAGACATTAAATACCGCTGATTTCATACCGCTCTTCCAAGATTTTGGAGTACTCATCGATTTTAGAACCATGAAATACTTAGAGTTGGTTATGGGTCACTAATGGCACCACTAAGGGCGGGCTATTTACAGTTTTCTGTGCATTAAGTAACGCTGGATCGATTTTCGAAATTATATCAAGTAATTGGTATTGATGTCAATATGCGATGACGAGTCCTAGTAAGACTAGACTGGTTCATGCAGAAAATGTTTCGTTTACATGTGAAAATACGAGTATTCATAAATCTTCATGAAGGGCCGTCGGTTATAGAGGCTAATAACCTCTCCTCTACATTGTATCGAAATAGGGGATGTTACATATTATGTAACATCCCCTATTAGGATAATTTTTAAAGGGAATTGGTTTAACCGTTCGAGCTTGACTATATTCATATGCATATATCACTTATATAAGTGAGGTCGGAACGATATGCCCTGTAGGTAACTTATATATACGTTCAGTGCTCGATAGATCGCAATATTGCCAATTAGATCAGTCAATGTCAACGGCTCCTGCAGTTTTACTACGGCCTGAACGCAGCCGGTTTCTGATTCATTGACCTGCCATTGAAGTAGATTAAGGGGTTTCGAACCCCCAAGACCCTCCCGTCAACCAGACATCCTTCCGAATCCTTCTGCCGGCGTCTTTCCTCCTGTTTTGACAGGGAATTGATTTTCAAATAGCGAGATGGGGGCGAGAGGCAGCTTCACGTGTGGGTTCGAGAAACCAACGAGGGAGAGCAGGGCATCGCTCATTGAAATGCGATCGGAAGGAGAACGCTCAGGAAAATGAGGGGGAAAAGACTTCTGGTTTCTTTTTTTCTCAACTAAACCGATCGGCATCAATACTCCCTTATATAACACTACTTTATTCTGGATGTAGAGTTGAGAGTATCGGCTCATCGGCCGATATAACTTTCAGTACATAATTGTACTGAAATGTACTTTTCTGTTTCTTCTTCACGTGTTCTTTCCACTTCAACTGCTCTTCTTGGTTCATCTGCTCTAATCTTATAACGGAATCAGATATCGCAATTCTGACTTCACCATCGTGTTCAGCGATGAAAAATCTACAAACTGTGATGTTACTAAGCAAAAAAAGGAGACAAAATTTGTTTTGAAAAAACAAAAGAAGAAAAAAACACAGTAAAATGGAGACGTTTTACATAAAACAAGTCATTTCTTCGAAAATTTGCTCCTGTAGCCATGCTGCATGACTGTGGATTTTCAATTTTTCGGTAGGAATGACTCCATTCGTTGAGTGGACCTTTATTTATGATTTCGGTATCAGATCTATTTTTTTAATTGAATTTTTTATCCGGTTCATAGTCAATACGGTCTATCTGATCTTGAACGGTATATTTGACACGGTTAGAGTTGGATTTTGGCCCTGAAACTTTCAGGACATAACTGAACTTGTGAAAACCACAATAATATATTTCAATTGCCGAGATATTTCGCGGCGTCCGACCTCCTAACTCTGACACCTGTTTGATTTTCGCGACCTTCCCGATATAGTCCTCGTCTGACTTGGCTCTCCGAGGAAAGAAATACTTCACTTCTATTCAATTCCGATCACCGCCAACTTCTGACCGTTCTCTTTACTCAAGAAATGTTATTACTCGTATCACGTTCTCCAGTTGTTCCTCTCTGTTTCGCGTCGATGATTACCTCAGGGACTCCCTGGGAATCAAAACTGGCACCAAGAAGCTCTAGACTTTTAGGGAATTACTGCGGATTTTGTGCACCGAAAATGCCCCAAAATAATAAATTCATCTGGTACTTCCACAGAATGAGTTTGGTGATTTGAATTGTTGATGGTATACTCTTCTGACCCTTAGATTGAGCTGATGTCACAATAGCGTTCATACGTCAAGATTTATAGCTTTTTCAAATTGAATTCGTCGTTTTACAAAATGAATTATTCCTTTTTTAAAATGAATTCGTCCTTTTTACAGAATGAATTCGTCCTTTTACAAAATGAATTTGTCCTTTTCCAAAACGAATTCGTCCCTTTTCAAAATGAATTCGTCCTTTTACAAAATGTATTTGTCCTTGATATAGAGGGACTAAATCTTGAAGGTAATAACAGCGGCGTCTGGGGCTCGGGAAAACGGGGAGGTAGGAATACGGTCTTTATGCAAGGGCGCGGAAATCTTCTGCATGTTCCTCATCTCCCGCACATCGGACACAAATGCCTCGTCCGCATAACAAAATGTCTTCTCAATGGAGCTTCCTTATCTTGGGTTTCCTGATAGCCAAACCATTCTTGTCCTTCAGTTGTTCACTATTGTTTCTTGCATACCTACCAAAAGTTAAAATGAGTGACTCGTTTGGAAGGACATAGTATTAATGATGCAGCTGTCAAGTGTGGCATAAAGTATTCATCTGGCAAAAATATTATACAAAATCACAGTTCTAATACAGCCACTAGCACCGGACGTCGACACAGGCAAAAGTTGTTCAAGATTTGGTCCCTCATCATGAAGGACTAATTCATTTTGAAAAGGGACGAATTCGTTTTGTTAAAGAACGCATTCATTTTGTAAAAGGACGAATTAATTTTGAAAAAGAAATAATTCATTTTGAAAAAGGGCGTATTAATTCTGAAAAACTCTGCAAATTCTTGACACAACGGTTCATTATCTTCTTTGTACAGTGAAGAATGAACATTAGAATTGTGTAACTATGAAACATAACGAACATTTGTTATTAGGGAGTTCTCATAATCACCACATACAGATCACCCTTCTGTCTAGATTACTGAATGATAGATTAATTATTACTATGAATTATCATTAATAATTATATTATTATTTATTAACTCGATATTTGAAACCATGTGCTGTTTGAATGTGCTGTGGCTTGAGAGTTCCTCCATGAAGGAACTCCTACGTGTGGAACAATGAAGTGAAATGCGATATTGCCAATGAGACATGGTTGTTGTAAACGGACTCAATGAAAATGAAGAAAAATTTCGTAATTTTAGCTCAACGCTAACTGGGCAAAGTGCCGCGGACGGCGTACGGGGGGTGGACGGATTTTTTGTTTTTATTCGATTTTCTGAATCTACGTATCTTGAAACGTAAACCAACAAATTGTGAGGGGGGGGGGGGGGTTGAATGCATTTTACTGAGTCGTTCTTAATGCATTTGAAACGCTACCTCAATTTTCAAACTCTGAGATCTGTCGAGTTGGGTGTGGAGGTAACAGCTTTACCCAAGACAAAAAATAGTTGTCAAATTTTGAATAATTTCGGTAAAATCAATTAAAGTTGGAGGTTTTCAAGTTTCACAATGCACTATTATTTCAATAAGAGAAAAGTTGTTGGGGGCAAATAATTGTTGAAGTGTGATATTTTACGGTTAAAACGGTGGAATGTGTTCGGTAATGATTGATGGGTAGATTGAGTAGGTACGTGACTTCGCAAATTCGCTCATTAATTCATGCTGCGTGACTGGTTTTCAACCAATTCCCGAAGCCTAACTCACAGGCCTAACTTTCCGTCTTCCGACTCATTTCCCTTCGTGTTCTCACGGATCGTGCGTTTCGGCTCTTGCGCCTTGTGTCACCTCCTTCCTTTTGTTCGTAGTGTAAACAAGTCCCGCCAGGATGACTCGGGTCTTCTAGTTGTATTTTTCTGAAGACTTCGCTCAAACCGAAATACAATGAGCGGAAACATCTGTCTGTTAGAGCGAGCCTGCCGTCAACCTGCTTTTTCTACCCATCACGTCCCTCTCATCGTGAAATCTTCATTTTACTCTTCTGTTCTATTTTAATGTTAGCACATTTACCACGCAATATACAAGTTAAACTGCTCAAGATTGGATGGGAATCCATGGGTAGTGCAACTGTACAGGTTGAAGACACACAGGAAATGGATGGATGTACTTGACAAGTTCGAAATAATCTTTGAATGATGTAATTCCTTCAAGTTCTTCTCCATTGTTGCGTCCATTTTTATAATTTTCTGTGATAGCTCGACTGCTATGCCCCCCCCCCCCCCCCCCTCCTCCGATCACTTCTAACAGCCAATCAGAAGCTGTTTCCTTTCACTTGGTGGCAACCAACCCCAATAGACCTTTCCCTTTTTAGCCCCTCCCCTTCACCCCAGGACCCTGTAGTGTCTTCAACCACCACAAATACCACAACCACCTCCTTGTGATACCTTACTCATGTTTTGATTACCTTCCAGATTGTTATAAATTGTTAACCTACAAGTTAGTTAACGGCATGAATAAAAAGCTGCACGTCACTATATTCGTTTCGTCTATTATTTTCAGTTAATACACTACAGACCCAATAACGATGTTTCTCCTTTCACTTTGATCAACCAATCCTATTGGACCTTTCACTCTTAGGGTCCCTATATAAGTTCATCTCTCTCTAATGCACCTTCGGTATTGTTTTGTTACTAACGATGGCTTAATCCCCGAAACTGGTCGAACAGAGTACTCATATTTCAGTGGAAATAGACGATTTTTTCAAATGCTCTTGTTTTCCTTAACATGGGTTTCCACGATTTCGTCGCGAGTGATTTAGTTCGTACAGGAAATAGCCTAACCTGTCCAGCTTGAACTCTGCTGTAGGACCTCCTCAATCTTTTGTAAGTAAAACCCATCGACAGTCACCATGCAATCTAATATGATTTTTTCTTTCTTTTTTTCAGGTAAGTTGAAACGAACTTGGCCATTTTGGAGAACCGTCCCAAGAGCTGGGTAATTGTATGTCCACTACTCCTTTATATCCTCTTTTCCTCGATCATGCCAGATATTTTCATTTATACTGAGTCTAACTTATAAGTGATCAAATACTGCGTCGATCAAATCCCAAGATTTGCATGTTCCTATTGAGAATGAAGTATCTAATAGAATCATCATGCGTTCAGACTATTTCGACATCCGCAACCATTTTCAGCGAATTTTCGAAAATCCGATTAAATTATACCAAAATCATATTATGTCATACCGCCGTTTAAGTGGCAACATGACCTATCTTACTTTTTGCTACTTTACAGGAGACACAAAAAACTGCCTATATCTATCCTGGAGTATAATTTGATTTGATTTGCCTAATAATTTGATTTGATAATATAATTTGATTTTCCTGTCTGGCGCGAAAGTTCATTTTTGGTAGGGCAAATAAATTTGTGAATAGCTCAAAGCCGCTAAAAATTGGGATAGGTCATGATACCGAGGTTTTGGTTCTAAAATACTCCAGGTATAAACAAACGAAAAAAAATAAGGATTTGTTGGTAGGTACTTTATGATATAAATAATTGCCGACGTATGTAGGGAAGTGACTCATAAATCGTATAAATTACTAAAAAATTATAAATAAATTTATATTTCATTCACAAATCATATAAGTTAATAATCAATAGGTCGGTACTGAATTTAGATGGAAAATGGACGAGATCATTTCTGAGCTAGTCCCCCTCGCCACCCTACTCGCAGATGACAATCTCGAACGAATTCCCAATGTTTTAGCTGTGAAAAAATGTGTAACGTTCTTTCGCTCTTTTCAGTCGCGTATTGATGGTTAGAGTAGAGGCTTTCAGTTCTGTTGATGTAGGTTTAATTTCACTTATTTCATTCAAGAGCAGTTGAAGGGTTCCATTCAATTCCAAGTTCTTTTTGCTTGCTTCCGCTTAAGTATTTGCCCTTTTTGATGGGGCCAATAATAATTTGTAGTTCGTTATTTTTTTTCGTTGAAGTGGGAGCTTCTTGTGGTTTCTTTTCAACTTTTCCCGTCTCGTTGAAACTTTCAGGGATCAGTTGCTTTGTATTGTCGGTTCTGATTGATTTCTCATTCCCAGCTACACATCCTCGATAACTGGTAGAGTGATTTCTGCTGCAGAGTGCGCATATGACTTCTACTTGTTTCGGTGGACGCTTTCATGTTGTGAATGGCAGTTCTTGTTTGATTCCACTTCTTTTCCACTGGGGTATCAATTTCGAGGCTCATTTCATTGGTCGAATTTCGAAGATACATGGGTACCTACTAAACAGAGGGTTTTAAACTAATTTGTTTCACTTTTTATAACCGAGGGGGGGATCCGGATTCCAAGACATCCATGCTCGACATCCGAACACAGCCTATGGACCTATTAAGTAACCCATCAAATTTTGGAAGGTCACTCTCTTGAAAATCGAGATATCCTCCCGAAAATTTAGCGGCCAGTGGGCAATAAGGCTGGGTTTAGCCCGGACAACTGCTATACCAGCGGCGATTCTAGAATTTCATTTATGGGGGGGGGGGGGGGGGCTGAACGGGGGAAAATTTTGTGAAAGGACTTTCATAAAATGAAGCGACCAAAACAGTAGTTCAACGGTAGTATAAGAACTCCCATTTTCTCCATCATACATTTTATTGGGTATGTTCAGGCGACGTTTGCTTCTAAGAGAAGCACCTTCTGGCCTCTATAATGAAAACAAAATTTAAAAAAATATATAAATAGAGTCACAATATAAAATTTGGTATCAGTTTACAATTTGTACCTTATAACAAGCTTTTCGAGCTACACACTGATTATATTGGTATAAAGTAGATCCGCCACTGTGCTATACTATTGTCGATTTTTTGCTCTCCAAGGAGGGGGGGGGGGGGGTTGTATTGTTTGCACACTGTTTCATTAGGAGCAAAAGAATTTGGTGACCAATGAGATGACGGTCAGATGACGGTTGGGGTCTTTATTGATAGGTCACATTCAATCTACAAGGACCCTCCTCGGGTCCTCTGCCAGCTGGTTCTGCAACGACGTGGTAGAGAACATGTCAAAATATTAGACATTTTCACTTTTTCTCCGTAGAATTACGCTTAAAATCAGTTTTTATCTAGGGACGCGGGAGCGTCCCGCCCGCCAACAAAACCGAAGCCCAAAAAACCGAAGCGACTGAGACACTGATTACGCGACGGAACAAGTTCGGGTTTTCACCCTATCGTAGCGCGGCTCCCTGAGTGTCTCGAGAGTTGATTTTTTGTACACCAACTCTCCAGGGGCACGTGAGGACGTAAACCAAATTTCAGCTCTCGGGAACATCAGGTGTCGGGGGTATAACAGTTTTAAAACCACTATTTTTCACGTTTTTCGTGTTCTTCTTCTTCTCGTTGTTGTTGTTGTTGTTGTTCATTGACGGGGCTACAGCCCAGCAGACAAATCGGATCGAGCTGAAATTTTGCACACACGTTTGTTATGCTCCAAGGGAGTGCCTTTTGAACATTTTTTCTCCCTCCCCCCATTTCCCTCCCAATTAGGGGGGAAATAGTGTTTTTTAGGAATTTCAAATGGTCATAACTCCTTCAAAATTGAAGCTTTTTCAGATTTTCTTTTTTAGTTGTGTTCAGCTTTTCAAACTGTTTAATTTGAGATCAAAAAATGCTTCCTAAGATGATAAATAAAGGAGTTATGGTGATTTTTCTATTTTCAACAACAACTGCCGCAAATATTGATGAAAATTGGTGCGGTTGGTCTTAAAATGTCCGCTAGGTTGTCTAGAATATGCTCAATAAGTTTGAACTAAATCTCAATCGATTTGACTAATCCACAGCCAAAAATACGTGAATAAATTCCACATCTACTGATTTGGCTAATTTCCGAAAACATCAAAGTTGAACGGTGGTCAGAAAAATTGTCGTAGAGTGGCGCCTGTTTAAGGATCGATAGGAAATTTTATGGGCTTTCGAATGAGCGTAGCGCACTTTGTCACTTTTCCCAACGGTTCTCGAGTTATTCGCGATTGTTGGTGTAAAAACGTGCGTTTTACCTTTTGCAAACTTTCTCTTTCCTCTTTCTCTTCGACACCAATAATTACAATTATTGTAATGATTCTCAACAACAAAAATTTGCACAATCCCCAAGAAAAAATGCAACCAATTTTCAAAAAATTTCTAATTCAAATTTATTCAAATGTCTAATTCTTTCTATTTTTTTAAATTTAATAATAAGAATAATTGTATTAAATTTTAATAATTGTTTTTAAATTGTTGATTGTTTTAATTAATCGAAAATTTTAAAACTACTATTTAACCAATTCGCAAAAATTTTAAAACTACTTATTTTTCAAACACATTTCAGATAAACAATAATTTCCAAAAAATAATTATTCTTGTCACAAAAAGAAGAAACAAAAAGGCGTACTAATTTTTTATTAAATTTTGACTAGAATAAAACTTCATTTAGGAAAAAATTTACTAGTTACCTCGTAGGTACTTTTGTTAAATTGTACCGTATTGTATAAGTACCACTCGAAAACTAGCCATGCAAAAAGATGTGATATCCCCCCAAAAACAACTCCGTTGTAAAAACTGGCCCGCCAAAAAACGTCAGCCGCAAAAAGGAATGATATCCATTTTGCCCGCCAGCCACATATATATAGGATGCTCGGTGCTTCGCACCTCGCTGTTGAGTGTGCATATAGAAACCTGATCCTCCTACCCCTAACCTCCACCTTCAATGTTTTCCTGTTCCCTGTCTCCTTCCCACAACCCCCTCTCACCCTTAGTTCCCCTCGGTTTCACCTAATATGTTTTCTCTGTTACACCGGCAGGGAGCTTTACGCTTCTTTCAATGCTGTTGGCGGGAGCTTTTTGCAAGGCTTCTGAGAATTATAATATATTATGATATTATATGTATTACCGGTGGTCACGATTAATCAGTGGTGGTACACCTATAATGAAGTAATGCTTCAATTATATTATAAATATATTTTAGAAATATATTATAATTATTTATAAATATAAATATATTAATTTAATTATAATTATAATTAATTTAATTATAATTATATTCTATAATTGTATTATAGTTCTTAGACGCCTTGCTTTTGCAATGTCAGGCAGCCTGAAATGGCTCATTACTTTACTTTTGTACCAGCACCAAGTACTCATCATCACCACCACTATCTGTATATCTAATTCTCAGAAGCCTTGCAAAAAGCTCCCGCCAACAGCATTGAAAGAAGCGTAAAGCTCCCTGCCGGTGTAACAGAGGAAACATATTAGGTGAAACCGAGGGGAACTAAGGGTGAGAGGGGGTTGTGGGAAGGAGACAGGGAACAGGAAAACATTGAAGGTGGAGGTTAGGGGTAGGAGGATCAGGTTTCTATATGCACACTCAACAGCGAGGTGCGAAGCACCGAGCATCCTATATATATGTGGCTGGCGGGCAAAATGGATATCATTCCTTTTTGCGGCTGACGTTTTTTGGCGGGCCAGTTTTTACAACGGAGTTGTTTTTGGGGTATAATTTAGTAGAACAGTTCAACCAATAACATTGTATATTAACGTCTTAATTCAATTTTAATCTCAATTTAGCTCCTCCGTCACCAACGGCAAAAACAGGATAAAAATTATGAATTAACGAAAAAAAAACATGTTTCAATTAGAACCCGTCTCCCCTTCGCCCTTCTTATGAAAATGTAAAACAAGAATTCCGCCGGTGAACTTGATAAGAAAGACTTACTGCTCTTTGTTCCGGTACTTATGAACTGTGGGAGGAGGCAGAAGAGGAGAAAACTGGGGACTGAGGTGAATAAAGAATAAGGTCCTGGATCGCGGATTATAACATAACTTTTTCTCGCTTTCACTTTTTTTCACTCTTTCTTTTTTAACGTTATTCTTTTGCCGTAACAACGTTCATTTTATCCAAACCCCGGAGAAATTTACATTCCACATTCCCTGTGACGACGATTAATAATGAATTCGTAATCTTTAATGTTCCGACGAGAGGGAATAAGAAAGGGGTTTGTTTGCTTCCCTCGCGTTTCAGTGAGTTTCAATTTTCGGGAGATAGTTGAATGTTTTATTCATTTTCTAGTTATCAACGTCCTCAGCCTGCCGGAGCTGAGTTTGCCGATCAGACGGTGATTGGTCGGCCATTCTCTAAAAGTTCCCGTCTGCATGACCTAATCATAATCAATCAAGCGAATCAACGACATAACCGTCAAACTATTGGGTCGGCCGCCTATTACAGAACGTCTATCGCCTTGAAATTAACACTAGCTTCAGTAAAACTCATTACTGCAAAAGAGAACAGTGCACACCCCTCCTTTCGTGAGGAATGAAACGTTATACGAAGATTTCAGAATTGAAACTCCCTCAGCAATCTCACAAATACATACTCAAAGATTCCTTCAGAATAATGTGGATCATTACAATGACATAGCAGCAGCAGTATCAAGCCACCAGAAATTAGAAGTTTAACAAGTCCACGTCACATCGGAAACATATCGACACAGTGATGATCAACATTCAGCTGACATTGATTCTAAATCTCCGAGAAACCTTTAGTTGAATGAACGACTGATTGTATTATCCAAAGAGGAATGTTTAGGAGGGGGGGGGACTGTCTCTAATAAATAAATTACCAAAAAAAACTTCAGACCAAAAGCTGTAGACAACGAGGTCGTACGCTCATAATCACTTGCGAACTTGAAGAAGGAATTAATGCGGGAATTCAAAAAACGACATAGCGTCCAAAATGTGCCTTTTTGTTTTCATTTTCATAGCAACCTGAACCAATTTGGTGCCGTCTGTCTGTGGTTGAAATCCTTGGTGATCTAGCCAGCGGCCGTAGCTCCGAATAGTCCAGTGAAGAGACCAAAAATGGGAGTTTACATCAAATGCGGGCGTCCTGAATTTTGGACTTGTTATTTGGGACTATTAGGAGGTAACAAATCCAAGTTTGAGTATTCCGATTGCTGTTGCTTCCTCCGCAATCGTCGAAAAACCATGACATTTTGTCACTTTTTTCGGGTTTTCGCCTGTAGCTCCTTCCTATTGTGTTTTTCGGCTTTTGAGTTTAAAAACTTGTAGACCATAAAATTCCCTACACAATTGACGTCATGACTGTGTTTCGTAGGAGCGATCGTTTCGGAGTTACGGGGTAGCGAAAAGGGCTAAAAATCGCGAAATCTTTCATTTCTCCCCATTTTTTACGGCAAACCTCCGGGGAAGACATCGTCTCAACGAAAATTGCAAGGAATGATAGTTGTAGAGAATTTAATTCCCCATCGAACGCTTGTTTCGAAATTATTGTTGGACCCACCTGTAGGAGTGGGGGTAAGTTTAAAGGAAAAAGCAAACCCCCTGAATGACCGAATCCAATGAGAAATAATTTCCGGAAAGATGGACGTTTTAATCTCTTCAATTCGGCCTAGAATGAGAGTATATGAGTTTGCGCCTTCAAGACCCTCAAGTGTCAGAAGGGAGAGGCGAAAAACCACGAGATTTTCGGACTTTTTTTCAGTTTTTTAGTTGTAACTTGAAAATTGGTGATGTTTGGTACATTCACACTTCGAGATAAATTGAAGAGACTCAACTTCTGCGTCGATGAACCCCGTATAACATTAACCCTAGGAGTGCATTTTGGGGTCGATTCTGACCCCACAGCTTACGTTTTATTTCATATCTTCGTTAAAAATTTTCCAGAGCACAGGGATATTTTGTACTTCAAGTTTGTTGTATTATTGAGCCCCCGAACCTAAGTTGTTCTACTCATTTGATCCCCTCATAGATCTTCTTGTTTGGCATTTTCTAGTACCTTGTGAGTTATTTTGCTTTCTCACCGCTAAGCAGCCTTCCCAGAACTATTTGAACTAGTATGCTCGGTAATAATAATAATTGCAATTATTGCAAACGTTAGCGTCTTACAAGGGCAAGCTGTGGAAGTTGTTGGTGCCTAATTTTCCTACTTGTGCGCTATACAACTAACAATAGCATGCTTCCTTCTATTTTATAGATTATAGAGAAAGGAGTTCAAAGTAGATGAAGTATGTTGGTCGGTCGAGAGACTCTCCATGGGAAGAGCACGTTGCCACATTTGCCCACGATCAGTAGACAAAAAAACTTCCAAAGTGTGCAACAAATTTTCTTCCCTTGTGTGACTTCCACTCAGTGATCCAGCTTACTTGTAACTACTGCTAGGATTAATATTTTTTAAAATAACAAACACAGTTTACTGCCTACCTCGCGAAAGTCGGAGCAGTAATTTTGAACTTTTTTTTTCATTCTTTGTTGTAAAACAAATATACACTTATGATTCCTTTTAACCTTCTTTCCTTTTACATCTGTTGGGACAATAAAGGGCAGATTAATGAGAAAACCAAAAATTGTAACGAAGAATTATCGATAAAAATGAAAGGCACAGGAGAAAATGGCTGGCTCTGTGGAACATAAAAAATTGTCATGTTTGAGATGCTCTATTATCCGGCTCGTATGGTGGAATTGATTGATTTTTTCTTTAATAAGTCGAGCTATCATAGAATTTTTTAAGATTGTAAAAATAATATATTTTCGAAATTGTAAAGAATCATGGATATTTCGAGTCGTGGCGTCACTATTGACCCCAGGGTGACGTCCACGTAGCAAATAAATATGTATGCACTCCTAGGTTTGAATTCGGTTCAGCAGTTTGGCCATTACACGCGTTCAAAGTCGCACCTCTCTGCGAAAACACGTTTGTCGCTCCAAAACTGTTCGTTCGATCGAAAATTTCTTTCTTTCGTCTGAAAGCTACTTAATTTTACTTATAGACCCCATATGTTAAATTTTGATCAAATCCCTAAAAACACTTATGCCAGCACGCTAACAAACCCGTACTGTTGTGAAATCCAAGTTTTTTGGCCCACTTTCGCCATAACTCCGAAAATATATGTCTGATTCAAATTTCTTTTTTTCATCTTGAAGCTGGTTGAATTTACTATCAGAACCCATATATAAAATGTTGATCAAGTCTGGTAAAATACCCATGCCAGTACGCCAAATAAAGCGTACTATTGTAAAATCTAAGTTGGGGTAAAACTCCTCTATTCACTAGACTAGAAACTATTGACCCATCATGATGAGATTTTCATGGACTATGCCGATTGGGCTCTAGATATTCCCGTATGAATTTCATCAAAATCTGACCGAAACTTCCGCCTGCACATGTGCATACCCCCGACACAATTCTCAAATGAATTCCAATCCACTGATTTATTTGTATTCATCGCGGATGATACAATTTGGGTCCCAGATGGTGTCTTGGGAATTGCTATGCGATCGGAATTTTATTACCGTCTGCGTGAGGCAAATATTTGAAACATTGTACCGCTCTCCTGTTCTATTCAACCTGAATATCTGTGATTTGATTAAAGTACTCAGCGCTGCGAATATGTTCCCTCCGAAGTCGGCCTTTTTGGCCCTCGACATTTGAAGTGGTACGAGCGATTCATTTGGTCGTTTTCCGAGGAACAAACACACCGACGGGATGTAGAATATCGCCGGATTCCAAGTAAGACCCTCCAAAACTAATATCCGTAATAAATATCCGTGCAATTTGCTGTATTCAGGTATACTCGCCGGCTCGTGTTCTGATACTGAAAATTCGCGGTACCTATTTCAATATTTAACTCACTTATTGGAATCGGACGTCCCTACAAACGTAACAAGCAGACCTTTGGAGTAAATGAAAAGTTCAAGGATTTCATTGATCTCTCACGCATCATTTTCCATCATTCGTATTGTATTGATTCCTACTAGGGAACTGTTTTCTGACGATTTGAGCGAATTGATTTGATTTGATTGAAACGATTTGATTCGAACGTTGCTACTCAACAGGTTTTTACAAGTACTGACCATCGCTCCTAAACAGGTGATTACCAGCAGTAACAGGTGCTGTCTATGACCGCGGGCAGCGATCGCGCGATCTGTTCAGCGATGTGGCTGCGTCACGTCAAGGTTTTTCGCTATAGTGTTCTGTAGTTTTTCTTGAAAATGATTTGTTCTGCAGTATACCAGGAGAAGAATGCAATATTGGGTTGCGTTCATATAATTTTAAAAAATCCACAGTCATGCATAAGAGCGAATTTTCGAAGTTATAAAATTTATTTAATGGTTTTATGTACAATGTCTCCATTTCACTGGTTTTATACCAACTTTTTCTCTGTTTTTCGCCGAGTAGCACCTCAGTTTATAGATTTATCAACGCTGAACACGATGGTGCAGTCAGAATTGCGATATCTCATTCCGTTATCAGATTAGAGCAGGTGAACCGGGAAGAACATCTTAAGTAACAACCACGTTTCTTCATCTTCAAAGTGCTCCAGTTTGAGAACGGAATAAGATATCACAATTCTGATTTCACCTTCGTGTTCAGCGTTGATAAATCTATAAACTGAGGTGTTACTCGGCGAAAAACAGAGAAAAAGTTGGTATAAAATCAGTGAAATGGAGACATTTTACATAAAACCATTTATTTCTTCGAAAATTCGCTCTTTAAAATGAGGTGTCAATTGTCAGACTATGTCATTTTTGGAGTTTATGGGTAATTTTTCCCCCTTATACTCCCCAAATACCCCTTAAGAGTGGCCTGATTCTGCCCATCAACGAGCTTATCCTTTCGATCGCCAGGACGGATTTTTTTTAGCAAATTTGAACTTTTTACCTCAATCCTACCGAGAGTTATCGTCTGGAAGTATTTTGTGTGTGTGTGTGTGTTTTTGGGCACTGAATTGAGGATGGTCTGGAACGGATTTTGTCATGAAAAGTTTTTGGGTATTCGAGTTTTAAAAATTTTTGACTGAGGACAATAGCTTCCTTTTCTTCGAAAATTCGCTTAAAGAGACTGTTTGGACATGGTAGCGTAAAGTAAATCGACCAGCTTTCGCAGCCAAACACCTTATGGAACTATTCAATTTATTGGCTAACGATAAACAGATAGAGGAAAAACCAAATGCTTTTGTGAAATAAAAGACAAGGGGTCCTGATGGAGCTCCTTCTAACTGTCATAAAATTAACAAAATGTAAGTTGATCGTATACCTCTAGAACTATATTTATACTCTTGGAAATCGATGTGTTGGTGGGGAAAATTAGAGGGAAAAAATGTTCTGACCGTGACAGCGAATCTCGTACAGCGATCGGGGAATGATGCGCGTTTGCTCGTGTAGAGATGGCGATGATCCTCGAGATCCTGAAGAGAAGTATGAGCCGAATGGGAACGAGAAATTGACTGAAAAAGAGCACAAGAGGAGGTAATGGGCGCATCATGTTCGTGGAGATATTTTGTTGTACTCACAGAGACGCTTGATGATTTTCCAGGGATGCAGCGACCCGCAGAAGTTAGATGAAATTCTCATATTAGCGAGTAAAAAACAAAAAGAGAGCCTAAAAGGATGCTGGGACCTTTAGAAAAGAATTCGGTGAGAGCTACGATATCACGTATACTCGTTCGCCGTTGAAGTGAAGAAACGTGTCGCGTAGAGAGGTGACCACAGGAGAAGTGATGCGCAGGCGCTAAAAATAGGCCCAATCCTTGGACCTAAACATCACAATGATCAGAGGTGGCCGTAACAGAGACTAACTTGTGAATGTAACCGAAATATTATTGTGAAACCTGAAATGATGTTGTGGAATAAAAACATATTCGTACTTGCTAGTAATTTTCAGCTCTTCACGTTCTACGTATCGCCACATTTTCGTACAACTGGTGTGAAGTGTCATTGAACTACGGGTACTTTTAAACGTATTCTAACAACAAATCCCTGCCTTCTCACGTGTTGGAAGGAACAAAAGTCTCCCAACGAACTAATTATTGTTATTTTGCACAAGCACATCACCGCTGGGACAAATCGCGTCCTGTGCGCCAGAGCTTTCATCCGATTCCTCGTCGGGCCGGAGTGAGATGGCGAAAGGAATGAGGTTGCTGGGACTTTGAAATATGCCGAGAGTCCGTTACACGGATAAACCGCGCCGGCTCCGTTTGATGAAGGAACTTCTCGAGGCGGGAGGGAAATGAAAATGCAGATTTACCGGGCGGCAGAGGCGGGTCAAGGGTATGACGTGATGTGCTCCGTCTCCCGCGACGATGATCCACCATCTGGTCAACCTCTGGACAAGTCTTGATAAACAGATGGCTTCCAGTTGATCCGTAATACTCGCATTATCCCGGACCTACACCGTTATCGTGACCTTTTTTTCTCTCTTTCTTTCATTCAAAGTAAATTACAGTGTTTATCCTGACAACATGCTTCGACTGAGACATTTCAATGCACTTGGTGCAGGTCGCTTCTACCGAGCTCTTCATTTGAGTGTCGGGCGAGCAAATAAAGATGAATTACTGGTAGATGAAATCGTGGGTAACTAACCACAGACCACCCCAGCAAACTCTTGGTTTCAGAAAATATCCCATGGTCCGCAACAAGAGGCGTATTCTGTTAATAGGCCTTTTTCACACGGGATACTCCGTGTCGGCCACTGAATCTGACGACAGGACACTGCTCCCCGTTCAAATTCAACCTTTCATCTGCATACGCGCAGATTCATAAGATAATTCGCCAGTTCGAAATAGAATGTTGGAGCCTGAGGAGGTATGTAACCGCTGTGATGTGCATTGTGAAGTTTTCCAAAAAAAGAAAATAAGATTTAAATTGTCAGTTCATCCAATATACTCAAGCAGATTAGAAACTTACTTGACTTACTTCCTGTTAACTCCTTTGGGAGCATAGGGCAGAAACAAGTTCGTTCCAGTCGGATCGGTTTGGCGCGATTCTTCTAACCTCGTTCCAGGTTTTGCCTACTCGGCGGAGCTCCTTGTCTGTCGATCTTCTCCAGGTCTCCCTCGGTCTTCCTCTTCGTCTGCCTTCGCCCTGGGGATTCCATTGGAGAGCAGTCTTCTCTACGGCGCCGTCGGGCTTCCTCAGAGTATGGCCGATCCACTTCCACTTCCTTTTCTTTATTTCTTGGTCGATCGGAAGTTGCTCGGTTGTCCTCCACAAATCTGCATTTGAGATTGTGTTGGGCCACCATATCCCCAGGATTCTCCGGAGGCAGCGGTTTATGAAGGTCTGTAGCTGGCGGGTGATGGTTTCAGACACCTTCCACGTCTCACATCCATACAGGAGTACGGACTTGACGTTGGTATTGAAGAGCCTTAGCTTTGTTCTCTGGACCAAGTTCCTTTTCTTCCATAAAGGGTAGAGCTGGACGAAGGCCCCATTTGCTTTGCGTATTCTGCTCTTCACATCTTCCACCGTCCCTCGTGACCAGACTTCCAAGATAGACAAATGAATCCACCTGCTCTACAGGCTGCTCCCTCAGAACAAGTGGCTCCTGACATCGCATGTTTATCCGCATCTCCTTTGTCTTTTGCAGGTTTATCTCCAGCCCTACTCGGCTTGCGATGCGGCTCAAGGCGTTAAGTTTATCCCGGGCGTCGGTAAACCGATGTGAGAGGAGACACAGATCATCTGCGAAGTCGAGATCTTCAAGCTGCTCTCGCAAATTCCACTGGATTCCACGCCGTCTTCCTTCGAGTGATCCTCTCATGATGCTGTCCAGGACCACAATAAAAAGAGTTGGAGATAGCACGCAACCCTGTTTCACGCCGGTTTTAATCTTTATAGGGTTGGACAGTTGACCTTCGTGGATTACTTGGCATTCGAAACCATCATATGAGCTCCGTATGAGATTGATCATTTTTGAGGGGACTCCATATTTCTCCAGTATTCTCCACATGATGTTTCTGTCCAAGGAGTCAAAGGCTTTTTCAAAATCGATGAATACAGCGCACAGGGGACTCTGCCACTCTGTGCACTGCTCAACAATTGTTCTAAGAGTGTTAATAGATTAGAAAGCAGGACATTTTATATACTGTTCAACAATGGTCTGTTTGATGAAAAGAAATTCAGCAATTATTTCTGGATGTCAACACCGACGTTTGATGAACTATTTAACAAAATAAAATTTGAACTCTATATATTGTTCCGTATCAAAACTGGTACAAAAAAGCTACCATTCAGTTCTTTGTTGGGGGTCTTGGTATACAGTGTACCACGTGGTAAAGGCCTAACCGAGCGACTGAGAAGTAGCAGAACTGGTGCCATGTTCTCCAAGAATGGGGAATGCCACAACCATTCCAGGATGATTAGCGAGAAACTCAAACTGGAAGAACTTTGACACGGAAAACCATATTCGAACCTTGTTTGGTTCCCAGCTGTTTCACTCGAGGCGACGACTTTTTTGTAGTACTGGGACCACCAAGTACATCCAAAATCCTTGATAAATTCGGAAGAATCGACAGAGTGCAGTTCCACTTTTCTATTAAAGGGACGTAAGTTCGGACTTACGCCTTTTCAAAAGAAACCAGGATTTTCAAAAGCAATTTCAACCACGTTAGAGACCGCGTCCGCAAGTCCTTTTAATTGCAAACGATGCGCCTAAGGTTGTAGAACTGAAAAATGAAAAAGAAAAACTAAAATTGCATTTTTGTGGACTTGCCCTTCTAAAAAATATCGATTCAATTATATTTACACACTTATTCATGTTTTGTACTTATACACACATATTATGCATTCCCCTCACCTCCCTCCTCAAATACCTTGCTTTCCTCCCTCCCTCCGCCACCCCCAACCAATCTTTCATTCGTATGCATCCTTTCATTTTAGACTCTTGTGAACATTTTGAGAAATTTTACCTTTTTTTAACCGCCATCTTGGTTATTATACGGTCAAAACTAGAATTTACACATCGATGGTTTTATTACTGCAAATATCGATGTCTAAAAAACATCGTATAAAAAACATTGATGATTGGAAACTTCGCATAAAAACATCGAGGTTTTTCCAAAAATGCCTTTACCTACTGTGGCCTACCCAAGCACAAGTACTTACATAGCTGTCAATTTTTTGTTGTCGTAGTTTAACTTAAACCCTCTCGACGTGGTGGTGATTTTGGTTCCGTACCTTCTATCTTATCTCGAGTCAACTGACATGAAAAATATGCAACCTAGAACAATAAAAGGCAAAAGGGCCACGTAAAATAAGAAATAATATAGTAGGTAAAACCTTAAGTAAAGGTCCTAACAAGGCACAGTAATCATGCAATTACATACTGAAACGTAAAATCGGTTTGTAACTATAAGGAAAAACATCGAATGTGAAAACATCGGAAGAAAAACATCGAGTACTCGATACCCATCCTTAGTCAAAACTACATTTGATCAATTCATTTTAAAGAAAATCGAATGCTCTTTCACGACGTTTTTCCGGATTTGTGTGCTTGGAATGAAAGGATGGATACGTTTGAAAGGGTGCTTTAGTGAGAGTGGCGGGGGGGGGGGCCCATAAAAATTGGACTAATATACAGATATGTGTGTTAATATAATTTTACTATCCCAAAATCTTAATTTTTCTGATTTTGGTTTGTTCACGTTTTGAGAAATTTGACATTTTTTTGACCGCCTGTATTTTGTTATTATTTGGGCCACAAATACTTTTGACCAGTACATTTTGACGTGGTTCTACCTCCTCAGTCCCTTTCTTCTCCCCTTTTTTGCCCTCCCCTAAGGAGCTCAATGTCCTCGTGTTCGAAAACTCAGCAAACATACCCTCTACCATCCCCCAAACAATCTCTCAAATTTTCGTTATGCTTGGAATTGACTCCGGGTATTGGCTCCTGGACTACTGTAGACGCATTCGGTTTCGAAACCGTATCGATGGCTGGCAAGGTATCGATTATTCTCACCACTAAGTAGAGGCGGCTCGAGAGTGGATCCAGCGACACCGCACTCGGCATTCTGAGTTATTAAGAGTTTTTTTTTTCTTCTCTTCTCTTCTCTCGAACGTTTTTAAAGGCCATTGAAGGGGTTTTTAATTTTTTTTTCTCTCTCCTCTCTATCGTTTTCTTCTTTATTCAGTTTTGTTTTTTGCCCGCTCCAGCCACGATTCCGTCCTTCACCCTGACCGAAGCGAGTGCTGCAGCGCCGCGGCGGCTCATCGGAGAATCATTCGTGGTTCCAGTCGCCTCGAGCACGTTCTGAGGTCTCGTCTCGTAAGGGGCCGCTCTCTCATTATACCAATAAACCAGACCGCCTTCCATTCTCACCATCGAACCTGCCGTTTCCACCCTCTTTTAGACTCATTTACACGGGGAATCGTTCCCCGAAGGAATCTGCGCAACGCCGCTTCAACGCTGCTCCTACTGATCAAAGAAAATAAATTAACATCAACGTATCGACCACGGGATTATCCTCTAAATGGAGTTATGTTATTGTGGTCTAGCGACGATGATTACGAGTGGACGATATTTGAAACTATTCGAATGAAAAAGAAACACGCGTAAGATCCAAGTGGTGACATCGTACAATGCTGAACATCCCTTGGGCTGACAATGTTACCAACAGGAGCGTAGCGTGGCTCTGGAATGGAGGGTACCGCACTCCATCCCCTCCCCCCCCCCCTCAATATCCCAAGTCTCCTACTGAATTTACCTACGCACATTATTCACTTCAACCAAGACAGAAAAGTAAAGCAGTTCTTAGCAAGCTATTTGCTCAAGGGAATTGTACAGTGTTATTATATTAGCCATCAAACATTAGTTAGAAAATGAGTTTTGCTAACCTGAAAACTTCGGGTAAAACCCATGGCATGTCAGCAAGATACAAAACTAGTTCATGAATTTCTTTACCACCAAAATCCTCGTCTTTGTAAAGGATTGTTAATTCGTTTTTTAGCTGAATAGAGTCGAATCTTTTGTAGGTTGAAACAAGGCAATTGAGAGCATCTTGCGGAAAACTATTTTGGTACATTCCAAATTTGCGTGTGTACTCACGATAACGTTCTTTTACGACTGCCGACAGGTTTGGAAGCGGGGAAGTAGAACGGCCCAACCTGATGATCTCACATTTCTGTACAAAATTACGTGAACTAAACGATCGACTTACATTCGAGGAACAATTCACGCAACAGCTATCCATTTTCGAAGCGGAAAGCAGCAAAAAAGTCGCGTAAAAAACAAGTTGACACTCAAGAAAACGATGGAGTGAAACAAAAGCGAACAAATCGGCTCCTAAACAAATCGATTATACCTACCAGCTTCGATAACATCGGCGTGATCACGACAGCCACCGCACAAACCTTGCGGTGACTCGCGGGCTGGACTACCACTAGAAACTACATACACACACACCGAACCACCATTGTGAAGACGAGGAGACACACTGACACACGGGCTCGGCTAATGACCTTTTGTCACCGCAATGGAAGTGCGGTACACCAAACTAATTCCATGCGTCATTTCTTCTTCAATGGATACTACTCTATCACCTCTATCGATCAGTTTGTAGTATCGATTCAGACAGAGAAGTCATCGATCTCTGATTTGAACCTACCACGAAGAATCGATGAAACTGGTTTCTAATCGATTCCATCAGAATGCGCCCAAATTCAACTTTTCGGATTTTTATTCTTTTTGGAGGTACCTTTTTTCTTCTTTTCGTCAGGGGTACCGCCGCTACCCGCGGTACCCCTGAATCTACGCGCCTGGTTACCAACATAGAAAAACACTGAAATTATTGAAATAAAATAACATTATTAAAATCAATATATTTCCTAAAATAAATTGTAAAACCTTTTGTTGTTAAATATATTTAGGACATATTATCAGAGGAGAGAAACAAAAGGTTTTACAACTTATTTTAGGAGGGTAAATGGAAGGAAGGAGGGGAAGAGGAAGAAGGACAATCTCAAAGACTGGGACCACTACGGTTCGCAGGAATTGTTCAGAGACAAACTAGCCATGATTTTAAACTCATTTACACGGGGAGTCGTTCCCCAAAGGAATCTGCGCAACGCTGCTCCTACTGGTCAAAGAAAATGAATTAACATCAACGTATCGACCACGGGATCATCCTCTAAATGGAGCTGTGTTATTGTGGTCTAGCGACGATGATTACGAGTGGACGATATTTAAAAAATATTAGAATCAAAAAGAGATCCAGGCGTAAGATCCAAGTGCGATGACAAAGTTACAAACACAGAAGTTTCGAGAGGTATTGGGAAAAACACTGAAATTGTTAAAAACGATATAGTGTTATACCCCTGGGTACATTAGGGAAAAGACTTTTCAGGATAGACGAATGAGACGTGTAGAGGGTTGAAAAGGGAAAAACAAGTTTTGTAAAAAATCCCAATGCTCTAGGTAGTAGTCGATACCAGTGACCAACATTTTCTTCAGTAGTCGACATGGTTTTGCACTAGTAGTCGACCTACATGTGTTAGAAGTCGACAGTATCACTTGAGTCAGTAGTCGACAGGTTTCGTCATTCCATCGTTTTCGAATTTTACGACATCTAAATAAAATACATTCAACTGTGAATCGGAACTTGAAAATAGATTAATAAGATGTAATAAAGTAGTTATCAGACTTTTTATTTGCAAACAGCTCATTATCAGTCTCAAATTGCAATAAGTACTTAAGTAAAAAGGTATGAAAACTATAGTCGAAAACTCATTGTCAGAAAATGGACATTACAGTTGGGCTTAGGTACCTATTTACACATTTTTTTTACATTTTCATGTCTTTGCTTTGGCACATAAACTGAAACGGGAAAAATTTGTTCCCTTGATTCACCCTTTCCCTCAGATCACGTCAGAACACAAGCGACCGGCGGGCCATTACGTCAGAGCCTATGACGCACGAGCGTATGACGTAAGACGGCTGGCAGGAGGCCAACAAGTACGTCAGAGCCTATGACGCACGAGCATATGACCTAAGACGGCTGGCAGGAGGCCAACAAGTACGTCAGAGCCTATGACGCACGAGCGTATGACGTAAGACGGCTGGCAGGAGGCCAACTATTGAGTCAGAGCCTATGACGCACAAGCGTATGACGTAAGACGGCTGGTTTTTTCACTACTACTGGATTTTAAACAGATAACTGAGACTTGTGTACGAATCACCAGTAGCAAAAAAACATATACTCGTACCTTTTCTTGATCAAATACTCAAAGTCACTACTGGTCATTCTCAGAGAGTTTTGACTCTCCCGTCGCACCTCAGCTCACCACTCAACAGATCTCGTCATCTCGGAGATCAGCTATCATGTTACTGCCACTTTCTCATCCAATATCTTAAAATATCCCAATATCATCCAATATCCAATGTCTTCGGGGACCTCTTGTACAGTGACGGATTTCAGTGGGTAAATTACAACCAGATTATTTTTAGGTTGCGAATTTTTGACTGGTCCAAAAAATGGTACAGCATAAAATTAATATTAAAGTGGATACATATTTAATAATGGGATGGATTTGCTGTACCGACTTAATCAGGTCATACTCGAAGAAAATGGTCAATTCATTCTGATGATTTCGGGTGACATTGATCTTCGTTTGTCGATACTAAATCTCGCTCATCTAATTGTAAAGAAATTAATCGGATGCAAGAAATTTGTTCGTCAAGTATAAAACTTGATATTTTATTATTATATTCGTTATTCTTGCTAGTCACCCCTGCAAATCATCGTATCGTATAAAATACACGTCTATCACAATGTGGTGTTTCATCGGGAAATTGGACGCGTGTTTTCATCGCTCCTTTGTTCCTGCAGCCTGTTGTTTGGTTCAGTTGTTGGACGGTTACTCGGTTAAAAATTTATCGGTTTGTTTTCCCCTGAAATAAACTATTGGAATTGACCAAATCTAGAAATAAAGTTTCGTGTAATCTTGATTTAATGGCATAATGCATAATTCGAGTATCAAAATCAATAACTGATTCAGACGATCCTCGTAATTGTTCGCAGCCCTGAGTCCAAAATAGGGTTTGAGATGTTCGAAACGCCGTGTATCTGAACATGTGGTCGGATGGAACAGTGTATTTACATTTTCAAACCGACTATGGTTCAGAGAATTTCGCAAGACCACTCGGAGTGTTGTATGACCAGCCATTCGTTCATAATGTGGGCTCGAAGGTGGAGCCGGAAAAACACCGTCAACATGAGTGTGAATCAAACGGTGGAGTTTTAGGCCAATTTTCATAGTGGGGAACAGTTGATTTCAACAAGAAGTTATTTCGAATAACTTCTGGTTCTAAATTAGTTAGGTACAACGATAAGAAACAAATTCACAGTCAAGCAGCATGGCTATAAGAGTAAATTTTCGAAGAAATAATTGGTTTTATGTATATGTCTCCATTGAAGAATATCTCAAGTATCAACCACGTTTCTTCATCTTCAAAGTGCTCCAGTCTGAGGACGGAATAAGATATCGCAATTTTGATTTCACCATCGTGTTCAGTGTAGAAAAACCCTCTAAAATTAGGTATTAATTGTATGTTATGAGGTATGAATTTTCGAAGTGAACTAGAAATTAACCGTATATTTCTTCAAAATATATCAGTGGACCCTCTGGTGATGTAGTAAGACCGACTGTAGATGAGTTGATGATTCAGGTCTTCAGCGGGTGATGGAAGTACGAATTCGCAACGCTCAAATCCACTCTTCAACCCCACGAATTCCTCGGCTTCACCGGGAATATTCTGACAGAAAATGCAGAAAGGCCTCCCAACTGGGTATCGAGTCGTTCAATCAGAGAGTGGCGAACGGATTCACAACTCGTGGCACTCGGAAATGAGAAATGCAATTCTCGGTGATATCCCTGGTCGGGGAGTCGGCTCGGAATCCACTGAATGCTTCTTGTTATGGCCAGAGGTCGCTAGAGTAGACGCCAGATTTTTTAACCCAGTCCGTCCTAAGTTGAAAACAAGGCCCATCATAATCCCGTTTAACATACTACACTCTACACCTCCAATTCCCCCCCCTCCCACCAGTTCTGCGGAGTATATTTTTTATTCCCGTTTCTTTTTTAGCTGAACCGCCTAAAAGATGAAATCCCCCCGACGAAATTCAGTAAAACCAGGAATTTCAAGCGCGACTTTGGTGCGTATTTTTTTTTAGAGAAGTTCCGGATCAAACCTAGCAGGGTTTTCAGGCCTCCGAATCATAAGACTTCCGAGCAACGCACTGTTATCAGTAGATCTGGATGTAACATTCGATTTAGTCGGGAGCAATAATTGATCAAGAGCCGTTGGTGATACACTGGTCCTTTATTGTGATCCTTGATCGAGATACATGAAATGATCCGTTCTCGGAACTGCTAGTCACTGATGATCTACTATATATTCATATAATTAATAAATTATTTAGATTTGATTTGTATTAATATAATGCGGTTTTAGCGAATTTTTTGAAGAAAATGAAGCTATTGTTCTGTTTTTTTTTTTGTAAATTTTACAGGAGACACAAAATACCTCATATCCGAAAAAATTTTTTTTTTTTTTTTTTTTTTTTTTCACTCGAGCAACTGATAATCCTGAGACCTTAGTCGAATAACCAAAGATCCAAATCGTGTTAGAGAAAATAATGAAAAACACGAGAGTCACCTTTTACTGAGAATAACAAACGCAGATGAAGGCTTCTGACATACAGGTTTTTCACTTGACCACAGAGACGTTATTAATTAATTTCGGCCCCAGATCGATTATTCCGTGGATCAAGAGCCTCATTTTGCTTAAGGATAGCAAAAAACCTTATTTTGACCAAAAATGGGACATACCTACATGGTTTTGCACTTTTATTATCGATATAATATATCGATAGTAAAATCAAAGATATATTATATTATAATATGAAACTCGTATTTTCTGCCAGGCGTCACCATTGGCCCCATTGTGGCTCCAAACGAAGGACTGTCTGATTTCGGTGGATTGCTTTCGACATCAGACGTGCACTGGGTTGTTGGGTGTAGTAACTAGCATATTTTGTACTCATGCATAGCAATAGAACTGAAACGTATTAACTGTAAGCTGTATACCTAATAAAAATACCAACGTATATTATATGGCAGAGTTGGTAGGTACCGTTGCCTTCAGAATTTGGTCAGTAATAATTCAAAGTGATGAACATTAGCAAGTTGGTTCATTCGACAATCCGCTCATTAGGTCATCTCTGGTCATGGCTGATATCGTAACATCCATTTTTTTCTCCAAGAAATCTCTGCTCCTTGTGGAGACCAGCCGGTTGAAGGAGGGTTAAGCCTTGTCCCCTTTCTCATTTCACAAATCTCAACAAATAGCTCTCCACACAGGTCTGTCCACCTTGCGGGTTAAATGTTGGATTAAGATCACAGGCTCGTCGTTGGTTAGATCTGTTTGAAGAGACCACTGCAAACCTCTCGCTGCCCTCTCTCAATCTCAAACAAACTTGAGTAACATCGATCCAACTTGATGGGTAAATGATCCTCGACAAGTTTCATTAGAGCAACTCAGCGATAGAGTGGCTTCCTCTGGGGAAACTTGGTCCATGTAAACATCCCGAACCTCCATCAACTTGTAGCCACGATAGCCCCAATTATCCCCATTACAACACTTGATGATGGATTTTAGTGTCGTTTTGGTTAATCATTCGAGGAAAACGTCTCCCAAGATCATGATCGTAACGTCTCTCGGAACAAACTGCATTACAGCTTGCGATTCCATTTACATTAACTCGAAACGAACCCCACTTTATTACGACTTGAAGTGACGCCAGTATACTCTCGTTGGATTGTAAAAGTATTCGGTTTACGTTGTGGTGTCACGGTTTTGGTGCAGATCGCTCAATGTCCACAATTCCGAAAAGGAGAGCCGCGTACAGAATAACAACAAACGATTCCAAATACAAAAATTCCATACTCCAATGATGGAACGACATAAGACGCGAAAATGCAATGGAGAGCGCTTGTTGATTTCTACTCACCTCGATTTCTACTCACCTCAGGTGCCCCCACAATTGGGCAAAATCTAAATCAGAAATAAGATTAAGATTTTTAATCATCGGAATATTTTTCTGCGAATAAGAATAAGATTAAAATGAGTATGATTAATATGATTATTAGTATGATTAATAATTTATTCTCAATCACCCTAGTTTATTTTAGTTTAGTTTAGTAATAATGATGATTGTCATTCATTACACAGTGAGTTTATCTGTGGCAGGGATGGTGTATCGCGGCCGTTTCCAGTGGAATGTGGAGTGAAACAGGGTGACAAAGCCAGCCCAACGTTGTTCTCCCTATATATTGACGAGTTGGATGACGAGATACCTTGTGGAGTTGCAGTGGGCGGCACTTCTGTGAAGGTTCTGAAGTATGCTGATGATATTGTGGTCCTTGCTGAGACGTCTGGGGATTTGCAGCGAAACATTGTTGGGCTTCAGGTATTCTGTGAGAAGTGGGGACTGACGGTGAATTTAGGCAAGTCCAAAATTATGGTCTTTCGTCGTGGAGGTGGTCTGGCAGGCGGGGACACGTTCACCTATGATGGGAGTGAAGTTGAGATTGTGTCTTCCTACAGGTATTTGGGAGTTACTCTGACCCCCAGGCTTTCCTTTGGGCAACACTTCGTGGAGAGAGCTTCAGCTGCAAAGCTTGGGATGAGCTGCACTTACGGGACAATATTTTGCCGGTCAACCCTTCCGGTGGCATCGCGGTTCAAGGTTTTTAGGGCTGTTTCTGAAGCCATATTATGCTACGGTGGACAGGTTTGGGGATTCACTCGGTCAAATACGCTTGAGCAAGTTCAGCGGTTCTTTATAAAGGTGGCGTTTGGCCTTCCCCGTAACACTCCTAACTACTTTGTCTACTTGGAGTCGGGTGCGGACCCCACCTTTGTCCATACTCTCTCTTTGGCGGGCAAGTATCTGATTAAGGCACTGGGCATGCAGGAGAACCGCTATCCCAATTTGGTTGCTCGCGAATTGGTCCGAAGAAGAGTGGGATGGTTTGCCTCTCTGTTGGATGTGGCGCAAGCAAATGGGTGCAGCTTAAGCTGGGACTTGGGAAACCTTGGAGGGTGGAGCCAACAACTGGGGACTCTCGTGGAGGCGGTCCGACGAAACTGGAGGGAGGATATGATCGCCAGCGCAGCACAATCCCGAAACCCACTATACTCAGCACTGGACAGCAGCGTGAGGCCAGCGGATCTTCGAGGTGAGTCCTCGCGTCACCCTGTGTGGGTGCTACGGTGGGTCCTTCAAATCAGAGGAGCGTTGCTGGCTCTTAACGAGGGGACCTATAGACGATCTGATAGTCCACGCCGTGTCTGCTCCCTCTGCAATCTGGGTGAGGATGAGGACATTCGGCATTTCTTCGGAGTTTGCCCAGCGCTCGCTGAATTTCGGATTCGCTACTTGGGTGAACGGACCTTGGCGCTGGGACGAATGGTTTGCCTGTTGGATGCCAGGGACAGTTGGCTGGACATAGCTAAGTTCGCGCAGCAATCTTGGAGGTATCGGGCGATGCTTGTGGCTGAGTTTAATTGGTGATAAGGCTCCCCCAGGTTTAGCAGAAAAATAAACAATGTACCTATAATATAAAGGTGAATAAAGATACAAATAAATAAATAAATGCAATGTTTAATATAAGTAGTAACAACAATTTCAGGGACAAATCGGCGACTTCAGGCAACCCGGCAGACGGGTTTCACACCCATTGCCAATCATGTTATGTTATCAAATAAAAATTAGCTTTGTAACAATTTAATTGTAAAATTTTGTAAAAATAAACATGTTTTTTCTTCTTTCTTCTTCTTCTTCTCAGTGAGTTTATCCACAGCGGCTACCTACTGCCGTCGCTTTCGTTCACTGAAAGTGAGGCTTGTGATTGAAGATTAAAAATAATTAAAATTTCTTCTATTAATGAAGCCTGTACCTTTTCCCGAATTATTTTATATTATTTATTATTATTATATTATTTTATTGTATTATATTATTATATATTATTTTTATAAAACCAGTAAAATGGAGGCATTAAACTAGTCATTGAAATTTCGCTCTTATAGCCATGCTGCATGACTGGATTTAAAAAAAAATATGAGTCTCCTCTCCGGAGTATCAGAATCAGCTGTAAATTTGACGTCATGACAGAGAAGCTGATCTGCACCGCAAAACTTCGTGTTTTGTTATTTTACATTAAATGTAAAATAAATAAATTTTATCGTGCGATCTTCAATAGGTGCAATTCGGAGCGCGATGGGATCTTTTGGCGCACCATTAGCTGTTCGCTTAAACATGACGAACGTCTACCTCGTGTTTTATCTACGCCCTCATTTATATGTCCGCGAGTGCTTCAACGTCTTCTCACTCTGTCACGGACCGCTGTCAAGTAGGTAAGAAAGATCTTCCTAATTTTCTTCACTGTTTGATCTATCACGAAATCATATCTTTGATGCCGTTTATGAGAAGATGCGGATCAAGGCAATGTATACGAACCAAATCGGGATGTTAGTAGGGATGTGCTTTGCGAAAGTTTGAACGCGTTTTTTCGTTTAAAAATAGGAATTTCAAAAGCGTCAGCATCGAGATTTTAGCCCGTTTTTGTGGGGAGAAAAAATGGAGTCGTTATCAATTCGATAAACATTTGAATTTTCTGAAAATCTGATTTGTTTTCATCGGATTCTTTAATTTTCCCTACTGGGCGACTGTTGGCTTGTCGACTCTGCGCCAAACGTTCCTTTTAAACCCACTTTTAAACATTTAGAAAACTGCCTTCTGGAGGACATTGAAGTGGGAGGGAGGCTGATCTGGGACGCCCTGTGTAATGCTATATATAAGTAGAATAGAGGACCGAAACGGAGTCAACAGTGACCTCCCAGCTGTTCGTTTTGCGGGATAATATAAAAACATGCAGCATGGCTATACGAGCGAATTCTCGAAGAAATAACTGGCTTCATGTAAAATGTCTCCATTTTACTGGTTTTATAATACATTTTGTCTCCATTTTTCGCCGAGTAACACCTCAGTTTATAGATTTTCCACTCATCACGAATACACCTCAAATTAGGGGTCCCTGAATGGACTGCTGTTGATAACTCAGTGGCATCCTTTGGATTTTTGTGGGAGATGCACAAGGAGGCCACCGTGGAGACCACTGCTATAACTCGTACATTTGTCAGACTTCCCTCAACTTAGTTCAAACTCTTAGGTCTCGCAGTTTGCTGATGACTCTGCAATCTTCAGCAAAGACGCAGGCGAATCAACTCAGAGTGACTTGCAGTAGATGCGTCACGAACGACGTTCGGTGCAGCGAATAGAGTTAAAATAATGCCAGCCAAGTCCAGAATAGTTGGATTCAGTCTGGAACGAAATGACATTGTACAGAACGTGAAAATTCGAGTCCCCTGAATGACTCGGTGCGACGAGTTACGACTCCAAATTGACTTGAAACCTCTATATAACAGCCCTACTGAAGAAGAATTTTCTGAGGCAACTAATGGGAGATGAGTCACTGCTGAGTCTCCACTTGAATCACCTGCTGTACCAAACAACAATACGCCCGACCTGAACATAAGCTTGTGGACTTCTGGGGGTCAGTATCAAACAAAAGTGAATAACAGTCCAACAAAATAACAGTGCAGGGTACCTAAATATTACCACAATGAAAGTGTAATGTATTAAATACAGACATTTTCTGTATCGTTCAGTTGGCAACAGTTTTCTTGAGCTTCTGCGATACTGAAACTCAGCTCAATGAACCCATTCTGGAGATGGGTTTAAAGGACGAAATTCCCAATAAGACCAAAAGGTACGTTAAGGATTCCCCAGGACCGGATATGTCAAGGAAAACAAGGGTTTAAACATTATAAAAACATCTAAAAAACAATAATAATAATAAAATAGCAGAAAGTTGAGAAGCGAACAGATGTTGAGAGTTAGAAAAAGGGCGGATTGTATGACGTAGCTGCTGACGAGTGCTGTGAGGGTCTGATTGAATGACTGCGGTATCCGTGTTGAGAAGACATTACCTCATTTACACCTGCTGTAACATCGCAGAGGGCCCAAAATTTTAGCGAATTTTCGAAGAAAAGGAAGTTATTATTCTCGGTCCAAAATTTGGTCCAACTCCGAAAGATTTGTAGCAAAATCTGTTTCAGACCATCCTGAATCCTCTGCCAAAAGACACCAAAAATAATGTTTATGTATGTGTCTTCCCTGATGATAACTATCCATAGAATTGAGATAAAAAGTTCAAATTTGCACAAAAATCCGTCCTGGCAATCGAAAGGCTAAGTTCGTAGATGGGCAGATTCGGGCCACTCTAAGGGGGGGGGGGAGTTTTATAGGGAAAATCACCCATAAATTCCCAAAATCAAACAGTCTAACAAGTGACACCTCATTTTAAAGGGTTTTTTTAAACGCTGAACACGATGGTGAGGTCAGAATTGCGAGATCTTATTCCGTTCAGAGCACTTTGAAGGTGAAGAAACGTGGTTGATACTTAGATGTTCTTCATGGATATCGTGTTCTTCAATGGAGATGTTTTACATAAAACCAGTTTTTTCTTCGAAAATTCGCTCTTATAGCCATGTTGCATGGCTGGATTTATTTCAACATCCGATATCTCAATTTTACACAACCATCTTCTCCCAATCTCTACGTCCTTTGCAGTTTCTTGAACGACAATATCCCAATTATCTTGTTATTACTGTTGGACTGACTCTTTTCGCTGCGGGGAAACCAAACTTCTCCGGTTGTCCGAAATCAACGCTAATTCCGAATGACAAATGAGACGGACCGGAGACGTTTAAAATGCGATTTAAAAGAAGAGACTCGGAGCGAGCGGATTGCCGACGATTAAAACTCGAAAGTTTCGTTCGTTTTATTGGTCAAACGTGACGTTCGAGGGCGTGAAACGTGATGAGATACGTCGTCTCCGATCGACTGATTTGTAACCCCAAAGATGAGGTCCGCGGAGGACAACGAAGCAACACTTCAAATAACTGGTTTTACGTAAAGTATGTTTATTTTACTGGTTTTAAACTACATTTTGTCTCCTTTTTTTGCCCAGTAACACCTCAGTTTATAATTTTTAAACGCTGAATACGATGGTGAATACGATGGTGTATTCAGATTAGAGCAGATGAACCGGGAAGAACATCTTAAGTAACAACCACGTTTCTTCATCTTCAAAGTGCTCCAGTTTGAGAACGGAATAAGATAGTACAATTCTGATTTCACCATCGTGTTCCGCGTAAAAAAAACCTTTATAATGAGGTGTCAACTGTCAGACAGCTTCATTTTGGAAATTTACGAATAATTTTCCCCTTCTAAAACTCCCCAAAACCCTCTCTAGAATGGCTGGATGCTGCCCATCTACGAACTTACCTTCTAGATTGCCAGGGCAGATTTTTTGTGCGAATTTGAACTTTTAATCTCAATTCTATCGAGAGTTATCGGGGCAGTGAATTCAGGATTGTCTGAAATTGATTTTGGTGTAAAATGTTTTCGGAAATTCGAGTCTTAAAAATTATTGTTTGAGAACAATAGCTTCCTTTTCTTCGAAAATTCGCTAAAATCATACATCCAGACGAATATTAGATACAATAGTATTGAGATACAATGTTCAAATTTGCACAAAAAATCCGTTTTGGAAATAGAAGGCTTAGTTCGTAGATGGGCAGAATCGGGCCACACTGAGGGGGGTTTTAGGAAGTTTTTAGGGGGAAAAATTACCCATCAATTCCAAAACTGAAACAGTCTGCCAAGTGACACCTCATTTTAAAGGTTTCTTTACGCTGAACACGATGGTGAAATCGGATTTGAGTTCTCAAACTGGAGCACTTAGAAGATGAAGAATCGTGGTTGTTACTTGAGATGTTCTTCACGGTTCATCCGCTCTGTTCTACAGGGTGTACCGCGAGTGGTATACAATACCTCTCCTACGTGTTCTACATTCAATTCCCAACCAAAAGTGTCTCGTTGGTTTTCGACCTTACTTCACTAAAATTGCCATAACTCCCTCAATTTGCACTGAAATTCAAATTTGACGATGTCGTTGGAAAGAGCGTTAAATTTTCTGCCTATTCAATGCCTAACAAATAATTTTTAGGTGGAACTGAGGTGATCTCAAAATAACCTGTTTTTAAACGCTTGGTAATCTTATAGCAGAACTGTGAAGGTATGCTAAAATGAGCGCCAAATGGTCAGCTTTCTAACGGTTTCATCAAAACTCTTTTTACTGTTGAATGAAGCTATTGTGTCAAGAATTTGCAGAATTTTTCGTAGCAATGAATGATCTTGATATCTCCGTAATGTACAGCGACGGGATGATCAATCCCCCAAAAGTGGAAGCTGCAATTTCTGCTTCACCAAAATTGAGTTACCTTCGATTGAAGAGTAAATTGTAAATCGATAATTACCTATTGTACCATTTTTTCAAACGTGCGCATAACTTACCTTTATAAATTATATTTTTCCTAAACACAAGTACGCTGTCGGAGCGAAATCGGAAGACCGTTCAACTGGGCTCCGATGCGTATCTGCGCACGTCTCAGCGCTACGTTTTTGGCGGCGGGATACGGATGCGTTTGGCGATACGTATTCGGTTTTGTGCCACTCTCGAATAACTTCTCCGTGCAATGAATAACTACGTCATGCGTGAAGCTCGCTTGACAACAGATGTTCTTCTCCTTGACAACCTGCTAAGTATGTGGTTTGCATTTCCGTTTGGGTTGTTGTTGTTGTTGTTGCGGTTGTTGTCGGGGGTTGGTTTTCTCGTTCCTGGTGCTGTCGGCCGACACTGGGGGCCTCGTCTTCGGGCTTTTCTGAAGGTGGGTGGCGGGTTCGGGAGGTTGATGAGGCGGCGGTGGTCGGCCGGTCTGTCGGTGGTGTAGGGGGGGGGGGGATGTGATAGATGGGACAAGGGTGGAGGAGGAGGAGGAGGAGGACCACCAAGCTGGCCGCCGGGGATGACTACGAGGGGTGAGGGGAGGGGGGAGACGTGCTCGTCCTAGGGATGAGGATGAGTATGAGGCGGTCGTGAGGTGTGAGGTAGCGGCGGGAGGGGGGGGGAGGTCTTCTCGAGCTGTGCCCTCAACATCTGTGGCGCTCCGGCAACGCTGCTCCCTCTCGTGGTATTTGAGACTTGGCAACAATGCATCGGAACGGTCGATACACCAAAGTCCCCCCCCTCCTCCCCTCACCGCCTTCAGACCACCACCCCGCGCACCACCCCGTCCTCGTCCCGCTACATCCCCCTCGCCCTTCCAGCAACCGGTTGCCCTTCTCGGCCTTTTCCACCCCCCACCCCCCCTCACACCAACCATCGCATTGCTCTTCATTTGCAATCTTAATCACGAACTTGTGATTGCTCTCTCACTCTGCCTCACTCTCACGGTCCTTCGTTCCCTCTCACTCTCTTCGGGGTCTTCAAACTCGGCGGAAGTGCACGCGTCATTTTATCAACTGCCGCCGTCCGTTGCCTGGAGGCGGCGATGATGACGGGAAGGGGGCGGCGGGGGCGGTATTTGTGGTTATTGTGTGGCGGGAAGGGGTGGTGGTGAAGGAGGGGGGATGCCGCCTCTCGAAAACCTCCTCCTCCTCCTACCCCTTCCCCCCTCACCGACCACTCTCACACGTCACCTCATTGTTCCTTTGTCTTGCACTTACTTCCCCCCCCCATCACTTCTTTTCCGCCGTCCAGCACTTACTCCTCCCCCCCCTCCCCCCTTCACCATCACTTAGCGCCGAATTATCAGAGATATTTTCTCACCCGAGTTTTGGACCAATAATTCGTTCAAGGACACTCCGCAACCGACTCTGGTCCGAATTTGAGTTTTAATGAGCCAAAAAGTGAACAAAAAACAAATTCGAATTCATTTTCTATAATTTCTCACTATTTTTGGGTATTAAAATCTATTTTCAATTAATGAAATGGATCGGAGAAATTGATATAACTCAGATAATAAATATAACTAGACAATCCAAAATCCAAAGTCATGCAGCGTGGCTATAAGAGCAAATGTTCGTAAAAATAACTGGTTTTACGTAAAAGGTCTCCATTTTATGCCAGTTTATAGATTTTTCAACGCTGAACACGATGGTGAAGTCAGAATTGCGATATCTCATTCCGTTATCAGATTAGAGCAGATAAACCGTGAAGAACATCTCAAGTAACAACCACGTTTCTTCATCTTCAAAGTGCTCCAGTTTTCAGGACAAAATAAGATATCGCAATTCTGACTCCACCATCGTGTCCAGCGTAAAAAGACCTTCAACATGAGTTGTCACTCGTCAGTACCTTGGGATTTTACGGGTACTTTTCCCCCCCTAAAACTCCCCAAAACCCCCGCAAAGAATGGCCCGATTCTGACCATCTATAAACTTAGACATTCGATTGCCAAGATAGATTTCCTTTACTTTGAAAATTCGCTACATCCTGGCCGAAAGAAGAAATTTATTTCGTTTGGGGACTTAATAAATCCGACCTTTGGAATTGTTTATGGCAACAATCAATATTTTTTGCTGGAAAACAAAAATGGTGAACCGGATTCTTTTTGTCTTTCCGCTTTTTGCAGGTCCAAGTGGTCCAACATTTAGCCTTTCAAGAAGGCAGCTATGTGGAAGTCATGTCAAGGCATTTGATGAAAAAATTCAATTTCGAATACATAAAAATATCGATGTTTCCGGACTTCAAAGTGAATAGAAATAGATACGCCAGAAAATGCTCAAGGAAAGGTAACAGGTCTACAAAAAACCAAACATATTTTTGAAAGTTTCGATAGCTGATTTCTATGTAGTTTTAAGCGCAGAGTTCAAAAATGCAATCCATTTTGGTTTTATAATCTTCGATGAGTGTGGAGGGGGGAGGGGGAGCGTTTCTATTTAGGATCTAAGCATACCTACACCTATTTTTCTTGATGGGTATATAAAAAAAGTCGAAAATCATCGATTAATCGTTAAAACGTGATCAATATAAATCGGCCCCAAAAAAATCGATTGTAAAGTAATCAATAATCGGTCCTTAAAACCCGAAAATTGATTATCGATTGACTGGACGAACTTTTTCTTTCCAAGATGACAAGTCACTGTCAATAAGACTGTTGTGAGTACCTACCGATATGTCGCCAGCGAGCACACCTGATACAAATACCTATGCCCAAATACCTATTTAATTACCCAATAAGTTTAAGATGGCCCATATTTGAATGAGGTTCTCCAAACATCACATTTTACATTAAACCAGTTATATTTTCAAAAATTTGCTCTTATAGCCATGCTGCTAAACTGCGGATGTTTTCATGTCATCCTAAAACGCTAATTTATTATATCAAGCCTTTTCCTACGTCAATGGGTGAAGTTATTAAAGACGAGAGATTGCTCGAAAGCAATTCCTTGCAAGAAAAGCTTTCCCTCAAATTCGGTGCGAATAAGAGTTTGATATTTCTCACAAGGAAAAGCTCATCAACGTCAAGCAATTGCTCGGACCTCACTTGAGATTCACCTCGCGTCGCGAGATTTTACACCGATTAATTTGGGCGCCAAACTCAACTGATCGCGCGTTTCTGCTGGTTGATCAACTGAACCAGATACCCGTAATAAACTAATCAAGTGACCTTGTTGGCGTTTGTGATTTCTGTGGTTACAAGTGCTTAGTTGAAATGTTTTGAAGATGAAACTACCTTCGAGCAGTGTCAGTGAGTTTGGTGCAGAGGCATCCGATTTTGCTGGCTAAATCGATGTTACCCAACGCGATTTCAAGCAAAGAAAAAAACCTGACAAGAGATCCACATACCATTCCTGAATTCTACGGGAAAACAAATAAAGTTGGAACAACTTAAGAAGAACTTAAGTAATATGAAAACATCTGTGAAGAGGAAATCTGTAGTAGTTGGATACTCGATGTACTTACTAGCTTTTTCACTTATATGGTCTAACACAAAACTGATTGTCTTATATGCAGTTGTTCGATCGATTCCCATATCTTCTACAACCCCAACATGAAAACCAGGGTCGCTAACAAATTTTAAGAAATACTTACATTTTCTGTCGCGGTGACAGTGTCATTCCTCGCAACTCGGTATTTTCAGGCAAAAATGTTAGGGTGGATAAAATCTACGATCCTCTGCGATCTAAATCTATGATTCTTCTATGAGTTAACACGTAGTAGCAGCTTGCATCGTTTTACTTAGATTCTTCTTGATCAGTACATTTTTCTTCTTCGCACATGCATGAAAGCAGCCATTTACAAACTCAAAAGAACAAAAGTTCGGAACTCGAAACAATTATTTCGAAAAAAACTCGAACGAAATAGAACTGTAAAACTAGATTAGATCCAAATTTCTAGGTTTCTAACCAACAAGTCAGGTGAGCTGCAAGCTCGTGGAATGACAAGACATCTCTTCTGGAGGAAAGCAATCAGTTGTCTTTATTCACCCGAAATTTGAAGCAATTACTTACGTCGTCAAGTAATCGCTAGCGGAAAAAAAGCGATTGCTCGTGAGACTTGATTCACTTCCTCGCAAGACAGCACTCGAAATTTTAACGGAGGTATAGAATTCTATGGAGCTCCTGTATAGAATGGATGAATTGTTTATCGAGATAACTTGATGATTTTCGAGTTTTCCAGTAACATTTTACTCGCAAAAAACGGAAGAATAGAATGATTGATTGATTAAGATTTTTATTTAACCACCAGGGGTAGGATAGGGCCAAGTGGCCCTCTCTTACTCCTCCCCTGGCTACATTATTTACAATTCCTCGTAATACAATCGTTGTTATTTTATTTATTTATTATATCTATTTTTCTTATAATGAGAGAGTCTATTTCCACGAAAAAAATGAGTACAATAGTTGAATCGATTTCGACGATTAGGTCATCATCAGTACATTTAACTCATTGTTTTCGTGGAAATAGACTCTCTCATTCTATACTTCCGTTTTTTGCGAGTAAAATGTTACTGGAGAACTCGAAAATCATCAAGTTATCTCGATAAACAATTCATCCATTCTTTACAGGAACTCCGTAGAATTCTATTAATAAAGTATTTTATCCGTGTTTAGCAGCCCAAAAAACATAGATGGAAAAAAATTTCAGAATTTAGGTCAGGATTTTTCGATTTTGCCCCACTTTGCGACGCGTCGAGTCTTGAGTAGCGTATTATTTGGAACGGAGACAATTTCCCCTCGGAACGTCGTCTCTTCCGTCGTAATCAATATCGTCTCTAAAGGTCGACGGAAACGCGGTCGAATCAAAAACCCTCTCGTCCCACGAGTTGACTCGTGAAGTTGAGAAGGAGGACCGTTTAATTGGCGTCAGTCGACCGATAATTAAGGTTAGCGATAGTTAGCCAGATCTGTTCATTAGTTCCCATCTTAACTAACTCCCCCCCTCCAACGGCCCTAACTCACTTATTCGCCTTCTCAACACCTGCTCACGCGAATCACTAACGGGAACGAAGTCGGCGCCTTCAACGCTTGTTCACTTTTCACGTTTCGATAGGTACCGGATAGTCTGACAGGAACCTTCCACCGATCACAAAGAAGAAGGTTTTGGCTCAGTCTTCCCGTTCATACAAATTTCACGGTTCTGTTTTCATTCTAAAAAAATTACGTTTTCTACCAATTGCTCCAAACTACTCTCCTAACCATTAGGGATGGGATATCGATATCCGATATAATCGAAATATCGATATTAATCGTCCGACATCCGTTATTTTGATATCGATACCAAAACATCCGATATTATCGATATATATCGATATTCCAACAGGCGATATCGGTATCGGTTTGATCAGCTCCACCTATGTCCGGCATGGCTGCGGCCAGGACAGTGAAACTGGGAGAAGAAGAAGAAGAAGAAGAAGGAAGAAGAGTTGATCAGCTAACCTTCTGTGTTATTCCCCAACTGAACGATGGACACAGAATTATTCTTAAATGAAAGTTTACAGCATGCAAATATGGGGAAAAAATAGCTTTTAGCATTACTGTACAAGTTTTCTTCTATGATATTCTCCTCTTTCCGACTCCTTCTGTACGATTCTCTGTGAATATTTTTCCCTAATAGAAAGATCTATCTAAAAAAAAAAAAAGCAATGAAAATGAAGAGAAAAATATCACTTAAACTTTTGCACTGTCACGCTCTAAGTGACTGGTCTCACTGAGTGTGCACGCTCTGTTCCGTTGACCTGTGACCATGGGCACATTTCCATCAGAGAATGGTGTTTTGACACAACGGTTTATTATCATCTTTGTGCTGATCACCCATCTGTCTAGATCACTAAATGATAGATGAAACGTTTATAGAGATTGATTCCAAATAACTTGTATCAATGTAATTCTGGGGTTTCAATTCCACCTACCTATGTCGTTGGAATTATTATTAATTAACTAGATATCTGAAAACCATGTTCTGTTCTCATCTGGGTCAGTATAAACATTCACCCTCATGTTGACGACTTTCGATCTGTTCCAACTTTGAGCCGACATTTTGAACGAACGGCTGGTCGTACAAAGCTGCGGATGGTCTTAAAAAAATTCGCTTAATTGAACTCTATTCAAGTGTTAATTAATAACTGAACCTTTCAATCTGAATTTTTCGAGTTATGACGTTTTCAAAATTCGTTTTGAACCCCTTCCCATCGCCTTGGTTTATGAGAAGTCTCAAGGATCATTGTTGGGTTGGTTCGAACCCGTAAACCAAAGTTCTTAATTTTAGGACAACGCTAACTGGGCAAAGTAGCGTGGACGGTCAATTCCAATATTATTTGGAGACAAACCAAAAACCTTAGTAGAATTAATTTTTAATGAAACCATAGATCGAGGTGTGAATCACTTGAATTCCTCACACCTCCAACAGTGTGAGGGAAATACACTGTAGGCTTTGGGGGCTACATGAAATTGAACCATGTGAGTATCAAACTCCCTTATAAACCCACAAATTAACTGTGATACAACGTGAATCAAACTCACTGCGCGAGGGAGACAGGAGGTGAAATTGCACTCACTGTTTACACTCATGAAAACACACTGACAAGGGAACCCAGAGCTGGAAGTTCTGGAAGTGAAATACGTTGTCCTCGTTTTGGCGGGAATCTGCTACAGTGTTGCTAATCATGAACCATAATGAAATAAAGGTTTCCAAATTGTTGGCGCCAATTACAGAAAAACGTGAGGGGAATAGGTCGCATCTATGAACTATCAGCTAGTGAAACGATCAGCTCCGGGTGAACTTACGAATTCCCTGAACTAAACTCTGTTGAAATGTGTACAGATAACTGTACTCCTTTTAATTTTACTTTAGTCTAATCAATTTATGAGATTTACCTGTGATATTTTTGCTATTTACATTGAATTTTTTTATTTTTTTTATTTTTAAATTCTGCGTTATTTATCAACTTCATCAACTAAAGATAACCAATTTATAGTATTACCCGTACCTGTTATAAATTATGCTATTAGCGCCTAATGAAATCTTTTTTTAATTCTAACTATTTAGGATCAAACTACCAAAGTCTACCAGTCTTAGTCGAGGAATCGTTCACGACAAATTGACTATAATTTTAGTGGTTCACCATTCTGTATGGTCCAATTAAACAATTTGCCAATATTTTCGGAACAGGACAGGTTTTTTCGTTTTTCCAAAAGTCAGCATTCTTGGACTATTTAAAGGGCCCCTTTAACATTCACCGGTTCAAGTATAAACCCCGGAATTGTAATAATACAAATCAATAAAAGTAGTTTTTCATTAATATAACCATTTCATTTACCATTTATACAAATACTCAATAGACCATCACTGAGCTACCAACCATTACTCAAAACGAAAATTAATTAAAAAAACTCTGCAAAATCTTGACACGATGGTTTATTATCTTTTTGAGCAGATCACCCTAAACTAATTCACAAAATGATGGTTGAAACTCTAGCTCATCATCCAAATTTAATTTGTTTGAACAAATAAGAATAGTTTATGCAATGTTACAGACAAGAAACCGAGTGAATATTGCATTGTCAATCAGTTCTGACCTATAATTAAAATTTCACGTCTCTAGCTCATCGCTAAGTTTAAAAAAAAACTTTGTTCTAACTTGAACTAAAAGTTCAAAATTCGTTTTGTACCCCTTCCCCTCGACCTAGGGTTATGAAAGTTTTCAAGGACCATCGTGGGTGTGGTTCGAATTTGTATACCAAATTTCGTAATTTTAGCCCAACGCTAACTAGGCAAAGTGCTTTGGACTTGTTCAAACTTGAACTGAAATTTTTTGCGAAGTTGCGTTTTTAAAGTTTTAAAATTCATTTTGAACCCCTTACCATTGACCTAGGGTTTTGAAAAGTTTCAAGGATCATCGTGGGACTTGTCCGAACCCGTGAACCATAGTTCGTTGGACGGACGGATTTTTTTTTTTCGATTTTTGGAACGTAAACCCCCAAAAATGCAGTTAGCCCCGTTCTTCTTTGGACTCTTCAGTCGTAAACTGCTGAAAAAGAGCCTCAACCTTCCAGTTCTTGAAGCCTCTCACTCACGACCGTTGCAGTTTATTTCGGGATCGAATCAATTTCGTGTCATCGTCAGCCTCGCATATCGTTTGATTTCTATTGGCAATCGTTCGTATTTCGAGGGGGTCGGAACTCGTCGGGAAACTCGACCGCTTCAGTTCTCCATCGATGCGGGCCAAGCGCAAATGGATGTAGACGTTAAATAAATTGGTCCGCGGTAGCCGCTCACGGTTATCAATTAGCCGCAGTCCATCGGGGGAATCCAAACGATTTGAGCTACATAAATATCCTCGACAACTACGCGGAGTTGACCTGAGGGCTCGCTAATAGCGAATTGATTATTTGCTAGGCCATCCTCATTAAGGGAGGAAGCGCCATCAGTTCAAATGCCAACGAGGCCGGTAGTCATCAACGGCTACAACAAACGCCCCAATGTAACGTTATGAGGGCGTCAGTTTTTGGAAGATTACAAGCGGATTTCACGTGAGAGTCGTCGTGACTCATGAGATGCCGCCAAGTCGAGCTCAACGGGCTCCCAAGGGACTTCCGCTTTTCCGACGTCCAAATACATTTAGAGCTGAACGAGGGAAGAGAGAGGTTGGCGTCGTCGTGACAAATGGTCGCAGGCCTGGGGAGACGGTTCCATCACGCGAATTGAATTAATAAAGAATTCGCAGAGGTCGGTTCTGGAAGTACAATACTTCCATCTTCAGGACGATTCGCTCCAAAGAGCGATGGGCGTCACTGCCGACACGACGTTCATTTCACAGTCAGAAGACGAAGAAGTGGAACAGGCCTCGGAAAAGTTTCCACTTCCCAACTCTCATTTTTTCAAGAGAATTTTTGTTTATTCTTTTCACTGATGGAACATTAGAATTGACCGAGACGCACATTTCAGGAACTTTTCTGATATTTTCTGTACGACCCTCTTCTGATGTCCTTTGATTAGTAGGTAACACTAAAACCCGGGGTTTCAGTGTCGCTACCTCCAATTCATCAGTGAAATTCACCCCCTAAAAAAACCTGACTAGGAAAAAATAACCCTGAGGAAAAACCATATACAATTCTTCCTCCCGGAAAATCCCTGTCAGCGAAAAACACCCTAAATTTAGGGGGGAAATCCCTGACTTGGCAACCGTGAATGAACATTAGTCTGAAGTTACACCTTCGGATTCACAGTCATGTTGACTTTTTTTTGGTTCTACCTTTAATTTCTCATTGTGAACGAACGGCTGATCATATAACCCTTTAGGTGGTCTTTATAAATTCTCTGGATCAAAGTCTATTCAAATCCTTACGCATTTTCTTATTTTGTAGGCCTTCTTATTGACTGGGGTACAGTAGGGCTGCCTATTTTTAATAATTTATCATCTTATTGATTTGCTTAATTTATTCTATCATTTTGCTTCTACACGTCTTATCAACTTCAACAACAAAAAGATGTGATTTCCCTCCAAAAAACACTCAGTGTAAAAATCTGTGTAAAATTGCATGTTGTCTCGGGATATTCAGAATTTTTCTCGTCCAATGGGGTATGCGCATGAGGAATGAAAATTGAAAAAAATCGATTCATTCATCAGTGTTAATTGAGTCGCTATTGCACGTAAACACCAGTTTCCACGTAAAAAAGAACTCCACAGAGATCGATAATCACAATTGAAATCTGATTGATTTGAAACTCGGACGTACAACCGCGTTCCCATGTGACGTCACCCGTCGGGCCCCCTCGTCCATCTCGCATGTTACTGGTGCGTACTTACCAATCAAATGCTTCAGCCCATCTGACGTCATCGCGCGGTTTTTATGAACATGATTATGTTTCTCTACCCATAAAAAATAAGAGTTAACTAATTTTGACGAAAGGTTCCCATTTTTACGTTTTTGAAGCGATTCTCTATCAATAAAAATTATTTTAAAAAATCATGCGCAGACCCCATTGAGATGTTTCCTTAGTGAAATCGACGAGGTATCGACGTAACTCAGTTCGTGACTGTAACCTTCCTGCCACCTCAAGCGCTATTATTTTTCATTTTGATGACGGTGATTTGAATACCTGATACGTTGAAAGCCCACAAATTTATAATATTCCGTTTTTTTGGTTTATTCACAACGCCACCTTTAAATATTTCAACCTTTTAGGTTCATGAAAAAATGTTTGCTCCTCCATCTCATGCTCGTGGTAGCAAGAGTTGAAGATAACTCAATGTTTAAAAATGAAATGGTTTCTAATGATATTTTTAGTTCAATTTTGTCTCTTCCCTGCCCACCGAACCATCAGCTACTCGCGATTTCTCTCGCCCTTTCGTTCCCTCGATTCACCGAATCTCATCTTGTATCTCTTCTTGGCGTCCGTCCGGGAACCGTCGTATTGCCGACGTTTGGTGCGACTTCCCTTAATTATGTCAACTGTCAAACCTTCACCGCGAGTAGAACCGATCAATAGGTACCATCGTGACGTCGTGACAAAGGAAGTGTCACAGGCTGGAACAGGTTCATCATATTCTCGAGAGCGACTCGCTTCCCCGTTAATGATGGCTGATCATCCCGTTTTGCAGTCGTGACGTTTTCATTCCGGTAAATGGCAGAGCCAGCGGTGTCGAAATCTTTCCCAAAAACTTCGTCCAAAAAGCTCAACCGGTTCGCGCTCTGGAACCGCCTAGTGCTTGATAATAATGTAATTGAATTTTGATCTTGGGAAATCAATCAATACATCGACATTTCCGATTTTCAAATTTCGACCTTTCAACTACCATCGCAGTGGTGGTATTAAATTCACCCTTCTCCACCTAATAACACCTTAAAAACTGGTGCGTTTTTACGAGTGACCTTTTAGATGTGAGTTGCCGTAGTATTGCCTTGAAGTAAGGAACTTTATGTCTATGGAAGTCAATGAATGTCTCGTTAGTATGCCTGCATGGGGTTTGGCTTTCAAAACCAAATTACAGCCTATACTTCTTACAAAAAAGATCCTGATAAAATTATTGATGAAAAAACCTAGGAGGTACCCTACTAAATAATTGTTCCGGAGGTTTAAGGTGTTGGATCTTACAAAATTAATAGCAAAAATAGGTTATAATTTTTACGCATAAAAAATATTAAGATAGTCAGAGCAAATGTAGGTACAAGAAGTGCAGACAACACTGATTGGTGCAAGGATAAGAACTTCTGCTGGGCAGCGCCTATATACATACTACGGTGTTTTAATATATAATAATTTAATTTAATTAATTTTCAACCACTGATGTCAATGAGGACTTACAACGAAAAGATAAAAAGGCGTTATTTATCATTAATAATAACTAGTTGATGGAAGACATTTTTTCAGAATAATATTATGCAACTAGAACATTCAACTCGTACATCCAACTTGAACATTCAACTCGAACATTCATCACGAACATTCAACACGAACATTCAACTCGAACATTCAACACGGACATTCAACAAAAAATTCAACTAGAATATTCAACTAGAACATTCAACTAGAACATTCAACACGAACATTCAACGCGAACATTCAACATCAACATTCAACGCAAACATTCAACTCGAATATTCAAAACGAACATTCAACACGAACATCCAACACAAACATTCAACACGAACATTCAACACGAACATTCAACTCGAACATACAACACGAACATTGAACACGAACATTCAACTCGAACTCGCGTTCGTGTTCGTCTTCGTATTCGTGTTCGTGTTCGTTTTCTTGTTCGTGGCATCACTTATCTACAAATCTTGAGGAATGGTAATTGCACGCCTACGAAGCTCAAGGGAAGACTCCCAACAATGGTAATTAGCCGTCTATGAGACTTACAAAAATACTCCTGTCAATGGTGATTATACGTTCAGGCGTCGTGGAAAAATTTAATTTAGATGGTAATGTAGGTAACGTAGCTCCCAACATTTTAGGAAAATCAGCTTGACTCACCTTTGACGACTGAAACTACGTCTGGACGAAAGCTTTTGATTGTGTGTCGCACCAAATCCTCCTCGACAAGTTGATTCTGTATGGTTTTCAGCCAAAATCAATAAATCTTATGAGGTCTTACCTTGAAAATAGGAGGCAGCTAGTAAAATGGAATGGTGTGTACTCCTCTTCAGTGGATATTTGTATCGGTGTGCCCCAGGGTTCGATCTTGGGCCCTCTCCTTTTCATCATTTACGTCAACGATCTTGAAGGGGTGTGTAAAGGAGTCAGTTTTGTCAGATTTGCTGATGATACGATGGCAGTTTCATCGGGTCTCAGTTTTGCAGATGTTGTGAACCTCAGTGATAGTGCTCAGGAGTGCACCTCTGAATGGATGAGTAGGAATAAGCTCTGTTTGAACGAAACGAAGACATCCGTACTTGACGTGGCTTTGCGCCCCCTGAATAATGATACATGTAGCATTGAGTCCGTAAAATTTTTGGGAGTCATGATTGACTCAACACTCACATGGGGTGATCAGTGTAGGTTCGTTGGTAGCAGGCTCCAAAAGAATCTCTACTTGCTGCGTAGCTTATCGGATTGTGTGACGAGTGGTACGCTTTGTCAATGCTACTATGGCTGTTTCCATTCCGTGATGACGTACGCAATCTTGGCATGGGGTCACTGTGCATCTGCTGATGCTTTGTTTGCTGTCCAGAGGAAAGCTATACGAATACTGGCTGGATTGGGGTATAGGGATGATTGTCGAGAGAGTTTCAAATCGTTGGGTATTCTGACTCTGCCAAGTGTATATATAAGAGAATGTCTGATTATGGTCCACAAGAATAAAAATGAATGGTTGTTAAGAAGTGAGATCCATGTTCACGACACCAGAGGTAAGAATGACCTGGCTACTAAATATAATAGGCTCAAAAGATGTCAGAACTCGGTAAATTACTGGGCGATTAAATTTTATAACAAGTTACCGATGATGCTCAGAGAAGAAACTCTTGGTAGTTTTAAAAAAACGATTACATCCTATTTGAAAAGGAAAGCGTTTTACTCACGAGAGGAATTTCTATTTGATAGTTTTTAGCCTTTTTTATTGATTGTTACCAAGTAGTTTTAGTATATTATTTCAATTTTTCTAGTCTGCCGAGGAATTTTTTTATACATAGTACTCGTGCTCTCTGTTATCTTTGTGTGACCACATTTCGACTTTATCTTATTTTATTTCTGTTATGATATTATTTTGTGTATGACGTGTCACCTGATTTTTCTATTAATATTTGTATGTACTATGACTTTTGCAATGTGCTCTACGGCATAATGGCAACAAATAAACAAACTCTCTCTCTCTCTCTCTCTCTGGAACGCAGTGGTGGTGCTGCTGCTGGCAATCCAGGAGGGCGGGAGCGCTAGTTAGATCGAACGATATTTGGTAGCTGTTTTATGAACTGTATACGCCTGAGAGGCGTATAATTACCAGTGTAAGGTTAAAGGGAAACTGTGGCATTTAAAATTTAATAATATATGTTCCTTGTAAATATACAATCAATAAAAATCCTTTTATAAAACCGCTGAGTTTGTGTTGCAATTCAAGTTTATTTTTGCAATCAATTGTTCTTTAAATCTATAAAGCGTGATACTCATGAGCGCAACTGTAGTGTTCGTTGAACAAAAACGTTACCTATGCACCTAAATAAAGTTTTTTTTTCTTTCTTAACCGAGATTAGCTATAGATGATTAAATACGTAAATGCAAAAGTAACAATTCTATAAATAAAGCTATTAAGCTCTTCTTAGTTTCGACAGCCTCTTAAATCTTACTGGTACCATAACTACATCTACATCATTACTGGTAACATAATTATTACTAAACAAGATGAAAATATCACAAAAAATACTTCAGAATAATACGGTAGTAGACCAAAATCATGCAAATCACATCCTTTTATCACGTCACAAGAACAGAAATAGTGTAAAATTGAGAATAATGTGGATAATGAGAATGTCGATGAGAATAATGTGGATCCAGAATGGAGTACGAAAAGTTTTGAACAGTATCATTCGAAATTATTTACGATATTGAAATTACAACCGTGTACAACATCTTAGTCCAATAATTCATAATAATAAGTCAATTCTTAATTCTACTATTCAACCTTGTAAATCTTACAATGTTAGTTCTTATGGTTACTCATATACCTTATTGTTACCTTATTGATGCAACCGCTAATTAAGAGAGACTGTTACTGGACAACCACCCTCACACATGTTCCATAGTACCTACGTACAAAATGCATCTCACATCAACACAACTGTTAAGCAACATATGTTAATATTATGTTGCTTAACAGTTGTGTTGATGTGAGATGCATTTTGTACGTAGGTACTAGTGAACATGTGTGAGGGTGGTTGTTCAGTAACAGTCTCTCTCAATTAGCGGTTGCATCAATAAGGTAACAATAAGGTATATGAGTAACCATAAGAACTATTATTACTAATAAGAAGTAATATTATTACTAAAAGTGGAATGAATTTCTAAATTTCTGTGAAAAAAAGTTATATGTTTTGGGTACTATGGAACGCACGGGTCATAACCAGTATTTAAATGTGCGAATGTCTGCTGCCGTCAGGATTCCTCCGAACTCAAATAATGTGTTTCCTTTCTTTGTTTTCTAGGTAAGTTGATGGAGCGGCCCGCAGCCCATGTGATTCTCCCCTGAGCCAAATAAAGGTATGACGTCTATAAATCTAAGGATTTTCCCCGCGAATAGATTTATTTGCCACATTCGTATTCCGCGAGACGTCCGCGCCTGACGGCGGTTCCTCGTACCGTCACGTTATCATCTCTTTAGCGCCTTTGCCACCTCACGTTGCCAGTTACGTGCAGAAATATAAAGTTTTCACGTTCGTAGGACTTTCTGCCTGAAGATGTTTGAGCCGCGATATAACACGCGAAACATAATTTTGCACATTTCCCTCAATGACAATTTCAAGTGTGAGTTATGGTACTTGACGGCAAATCCCAATTTTAACTTGAATTTAGTTAACGCCATTAGGGAAAACTCTGCAAATTCTTGTCACAACTTATCAAATTATTATCATCATCCTTGTGCAGATCACCCTTCTGTGTAGATCACTAAATGATAGATTAATTATTATTACGAATATAATTAATTATTATCAATTATTATAAGTAGTGTAAATTTCATTAATGATTAATATTTATTGTTAATGAACTCGATATCTGAAAGCCCTGTGCTGTTCGAATCAGCTGGGCCAGTATGAAAATTGACCCGGCAGGCATTTGATATGCATGTGATCTGCTACAACTTTAAGCCATCATTATGAACGAACGTCTGGTCGCACAAATTTCCCAATGGTCTTTTCAAAATTTCCCGTTGACCTGGAGTTATGCAACGTTTCAAGGATCATTGTAGGACTTGTCCGAACCCGTAAACTAAATTCATATTTTCAAAATTCATGGGTTCAAAAAAACGAATGTCAGTTCAAGTTTGAACAAGTCCATTGCACTATACCCAGTTGGCGTTGTGCTAAAATTACGAAATTTGGTTTACACACCCACGATGATCCTTGAAAATGTTCTCAACCGAAGGTCTAGGGGAAGAGGTCCAAAACGAATTTTGAACTTCTAGTTCAAGTGTGAACAAAGTTTTTCTTCAACTTCCCGATGAGCTAGAGACTCGACATTTTAAATATAGGTTAGAACTGGATGACGAAGCAATATTCAATCGGATTTTTGTCTGTAAGATTGTTTAATCAAATTAAATTTGGATGATGAGCTGGATAGTCTCGAAATTTTAAACATGGGTCGAGGATGGATGACAATGCAATATTCACCCGGTTTTTTGTCATTTCATAATTCATAATAATAATTAATCTATAATTTAGTTTTCGAAACAGAAGCTTCAAGCATTTTCAGAGCTTTTTATTCGATTTGCTGAATCTACGTATCTTGAAACGTAAGCCCTCAAATTGATGAATCCTATGGTTTTTTATTGAAGATAATAAACCAAAACAATTCTCAGCAACGGTATTATTTAGTGGAAAAAAGGAAAAGGGGGCCAGAAGGCGACGCGTTCTTAGCAAGTGTTGCTGACCATTCGAAACGGGGTGGTAGTAACACGATAGTGAATTTCAATGTATGCTAAGGGTACAAATCAGTGGCAGCATGTGTGATTCGATGAATAGACTGAAACCAGCTGTCCCTCAATTTGAACTTGTAAGACGCGTGGTCGATCACGAGTTTCTGCTACCAGGAAGGTTTTTATTATTAAAATCCACAGTTATGCAGCATGGCTATAAGAACGAATTTTCGAAGAAATAACTGTTTTTATGAAAATCGTTTCCATTGAAGAACATCATGTCTATGAAGAACATTTCAAGTATCAACCAAATTTCTTCATCTTCAAAGTGCTCCAGTTTGAGAACGGAATAAGATATAGCAATTCTGATTTCACCATCAGGTTCAGGGTGAAAACCTCTTTAAAATGAGGTGTCACTTGTGTTTCATATTGGGAATTTATGGGTAATCCCCCCCCCCCCCTTAAACTCCCCCAAACCCCCCTCAGCTTATAGATTTTTCCATGCTGAACAAGGCGGTGAAGTCAGAATTGCGATATCTCATTCCGTTATCAGATTAGAGCAGACTAAACATGAAATCTAAAGTATCAACCACGTTTCTTAATCTTCGAAGTGCTCTAATTTGAGAACGGAATTCGGATTATCATCGCAATTCGGATTTCACCATCGTGTTCAGCATTTAAAAAAAACCTTTACAATGAGGTGTCATTCGTCAGACTGTCTCATTTTGGGAATTTCTAGGTAATTCCCTCGCCCCCTCCCTTAAACTCCCTCAAACCCCCCTTAGATTGGCCCGATTCTGCCCATCCACGAACTTAGCCTTTCGATCACTAAAACGGATTTTGGTATGGAAATGTTTCGGAAATTCGAGTTTTAAAAATTTTAGACCGAGAACAATAGTACTTTTCTTCGAAAATTCGCTTAAAAATGAAGAAAATCAATGGGTCGTCTGGTAATAAATTGTGTGAAATTTCAATTGGTAGAAGGATAAAGGTAGTCGGATAATGTTACTTTCAAAATTCACTCATTAAGTGCAGGAGACTACAACGGCGTTTAATTGACACTGCCTCCCGGCGCGCGCGCCCAACAAAGTGAATTCTATTGTTTTAGAGGGTCCAATAGCAAATGTGATCAAGTAGTTAATTATTAGCTCCATTAAATCGATTGTTCCAAATACCGAGGAGCGATTGTGATGTTGATAATGGCCAGACAGCTATGATTAGAACATGAACAGCGATGGAAAATGCGGAGATTGGTTTTGCCAAACGGTCCGGTACCTACACGTTGTACCGCTTGTTCTCTTCGTGTCAGAAGGTGCCGGTCATTAAATTGGCGGTTGTACCTGATGTAATTGAAGATTAACTCGAGCGAATGTACATAATGTTACTTCATTGGAACGAGTTTTCGGAATTAAACGTTCGGGAACTGCGCTGTCGCACTTAAGGTATTCTCAGGGATCTTGGTTTATTGCAATAATGAACCATTTGTGAGTCGGTACCTACCTCAGAGCCGGTTTGTGGCTGTCTTCAGGATGCTACGGAAATTCCGGGTCTACCTAATACTAATTTATTCATATAAATTATGAATATAATTTGTTTATAATTGACTCGTATTTTATATAAATTATGGACTTGGGCAATGATTTATATTGACGAGTATAACTAGGAGTCCCTACCATTAAATATTCAAAATTTCGTGTAACAGGAAAGTGTCTAAGAACAAGATACTCGACAATACAAAATGTTCCCAGTACGAAATTTGGTCTAAGGGTGATTGACGGCTCGGTTTACTTTTTACACGGTTCTACCTTTCACTCCTCGTTTTGAACGAATGACTGGTCGTACAACACTCCGGTGGTTTTAAATAATCTCCTATATCAATATCTATTAAACAATTTACAGAAAAACCAAATTTTTTCAAATTTGTTTACAACAAATTGGTTGAAAATGGTTTTTTTATTTAATTCGATATTTGGACTTTTTGGATTTTTAGACATAAACCAATGACTTATGGTGTTGTAATGGTGGTGGTGGGGGATGTGAAATTCTGTTTGCGAATTTCCAAGAAAAGTTAGCTGTTGTTCTCGGTACACTATTTTCTCGAATTTCCAAAAACATTTTAAATTAAAATATGTTCCAGACCAACCTGGACTCACTGCCAAACGATATTTATGGATGTGTCATTCCAGCCGATGACCCTCGATAGAATCGAGATAAAATGTTCAAATTTGCGCAAAAAATCTGTCTTGGCAATCGAAACGCAAAGTTCGTAGATGGGCAGAATCGATCCAATCTAAGGGGGGTTTGGGGGAGTTCAAGGGGAGGAAAAATTACCCATAAATTCCAAAAATGAAACAGCCTGACGAGTGACACCTCATTTCAAAGATTTTTTTACGCTGCCCACGATGCATGCTTCACATGATCAAAATCCTAGATATGCAAAAATCCGTAGTAGCACTGATCCCACTTTCCCATTTCCTCACATGAATCCACTATCTCAGTCAGTCAGTAAGTTAGATGAAGTTGCCATATTTTGGTATATTATCCTCGATAATGAAACATTGGAGTCGCCCAAGAATTTCACAATTATAGTGGTGATACGATTTTATAATTTTGTAATTCACCAAACCTAATGCATACCGAATCAACCGAATAGCTCCATAATCCATAGCTCTATACTTAAATACATATAATTACCCAATAAGTTTAAGTCTTCCCATATTTGAATGAGATGTTCCAAACATTTACATCACATTTTACATAACATGTTATTTCTTCAAATATTTTCTCTTATGGCCATGCTGCGTGACTGTGGATTTTTTTTTTTTCTTTTTTTTTTCTTAATCCGATTCCAGGGGCTCATTTTAGTGAATAATGAACCTAAATCGTCTTTTGCGAAGGAAAGATTTTGTCTCCACAACTATTCGGTCGCAGAAATGGTCATAACGAATTTCTCTCGTTCGAAAATGGCAAAAACTCGTTATATTAACCGTTGTGTAATTGATGTGCCGTCTCGTCGGATAGTTGGGTCGCCCTATCGGTTGGCGGGAGGACGAGGGGAGTTGAAACCTGTGATTAATTAAGCCTCAAAGCTGCGAAGCCGAAGTCGGCCATCAGATACCGTTCAGGAACCGGTGCCGGGAAACTGACAAACTGTGGACCGACTCCCAAGTGCAATGCGGACTCGGGGGCGGCGGCGGTATATCAATTTTGAGTCCGCCTCCCCGGGAAATTGCCATTAAAACTTTGACTATCTGCTCTGGTTTTCGACGTTCGAATGAAAACCAGAGTGAGAGGTTGGCGGTGTGGTGAGGGGGGGGGGGGTGACTTGATATATTAGTCTGTCATACGAGGACTAACTTGCAACGGGCGTTATAACTGTTTTATATTAAGTAAGTGCGCAGACCAGACAATAAATACCAAGCGCCGCCAACCTCGAGTCTCGCACTCCTAATCAGATGCCACTGCGATGAAGAATAGTCACTTTCCGGAATGTCCTGTCCATTTGGCTGACAGTCGACCGGTGGGGATATCTCGAGTAGCAACACCAGCTAATTCAGTTTTCAGGAGAGCCATAAAACCAGTTTGTATTAGAAAACGGACCGTTTGTACCAGGATGAGGTATCCACTGATTTCCGACAGTTCCACTTCAAATTCGGATTATGGAGAAAACTTGACTTAGCTGATGTTTCTGCCTGAAATGTCTGGTGTTATCATCTCGGTGATTGGCGCAAAATCTGTTGCAGATTTTCGAAATCTCCGCCGAAAATCCATTTAAAAACCGTACAAACACGAAAAACTGAGATAGCTGGCTGGTTTTGTGACTTGAGCGACGATATGTCATTCTAAACAATACCTGTTTTTACCTTCATCCAAAAAATCCCAAGTAGTAGATACAAAAGAAAGTTCTAGTTTGAAAATGGAAAATTTTGGGAAACAACAACTGTACTAGGTTTGGATTTTTGTTTCTTTCAAAAATGCCGAAAACTATTAAATTCGTTTAGTAGTTCGACACGAAACGACCCAACGAATGAGATATTAGAAAGGTAAAAGGTTCACTCATGGAGCCTTGCTTTTGGTGCCTCAGGGCCCCCAAGCCAACTCAAAAATTGTTCAAAACATTGATCAATTTCGTAAAAATCATCAAAGAAAATGGCGATAGATAAATAATTTTAACCAATAACAAAAATCTGTAGAAGGTCACCAACCCTTCTTCTACATGGGTTGGGCTGTACCTGTTCCTATTGTCCACAAAAACGGCATCGCAATTCCACATGCTGATAGGTTATCTCGACTTCCCAGGCAAGAACAGGTACCTATATCAGAATGCTATTTTCTGCACACACTCCTCCCCCGTGTTTCATTGACAGAAGCAGCTAGAGCCACCACCCTGGATCTACTGTTATCCCATGTAAAATTGAAGTTGCGAGGCAAGTGGGGAATGGAAAAAGACGACGGTATTAAACACTATTTTAAGTTGAGGGACGAACTGTTTGTTGACCACGAGTGCATATTCTATCATGATAGATTAGTCATCCCAGCTTCCCTTCAAAATCATGTCCTCAGATTGGTGCACCATGGTCACCCTGGAATCACCAGGATGAAGATGGTTGCCCGATCTTATGTTTGGTGGCAAACACTCGATAAGGACATTTGCTCCCTTGCCCAGTCCTGCGATCTATTCCCTTGTGCAATCTCTTCCCCTCATAGTCCAGAACCGACATTCAGAATTCCTTGGCCACAAGCGCAGTTTCCGTTTGAACGGGCTCATATAGATATATTCCATTTTTGAGGTAAAAATTATGTTTTATACGTCGACAGCTCTCTCTCGAACCGTCTACCTGTCAACACGTCTACCGTCTTCCTGACTACCTTCCGTATCCTGGACTATATTAGTAATTCATTGTAATATTTCTACTTTTTATAGTTCAAGGTAAATTCAGTAGGTGCGATGCTTCGGAAATTTGTTTATTAATTCATACTTTGTGACTGGAGATTGTTTTCTCCTTAATCACCTACGGCCACTCGACGTGTGTCGTGCGTTCGAATTACGAAATTCCCTTTCAAAACGCCCAAACGCTAAAAGAAAGATACCAAACAAGTATTTTCCTCTGGCAGCCAAAAATGACTCCCTTATCAAATAATTTTTAGAATGATTTTTAAAAATAAAATTTTCGAGTAAAGAGGTAAAGTAAATTTACTTGTGGTTTCCAATGGATGTCCATAAGGCGTATTTTTTTTGGTGGCATTTTGGAATTTTCCAGGAAATACACAATTGTATATCCCATGGAATACAATGTATTGATTTCATTCATGGGATATACGATTGTGTACTGTTTGGAAAATTCGATAAAAGAATTAAGTACATTCCAAAATGCATAAAGAATGATACCAAAAACAGACAATATAGTCATGTCCTAGCCACCATGCGAACTCAACGAAGCTAGTGATTGATTGATTGATTCATAAGTATTAAATACTCATAAATCAATCAATTTACAAAATAAATATTTTTCACATCAACAAACATAGCACTAGCTTGACGATAAATCATGATAATATTGTTGATGTTATTGAAAAACACTGTACCTTCCCCATGGCTATACAGCCGTTTAGAGGGATGAAGGTGGTGCCTAGCTTTTAACGTTCTCCTCTATCATTGGGTCATGTAACTTATGTCTGGTGAACTAACTGAGTCACAATATGGTCCACCATCGCACAATTCGGGACTGATTTCCCTTCTGGCAGAGACCGCATTGCCTTCGGATTGACTAAGGAGGCGGAATCTTAGTGATCCAAAATCAAAATTTCCTAAATTCCCGAGTTTGGAACATTGGTTTTCCCACCTTACACTGAATGTTGAAACCAGAATATTCTTGGATTTCAAACGATTGGCAGTAAATGTCCCTGCGAACAACGAATTTCGACGAAACGATCGTTGCCTCAAATATTCAATTCCTTCCTCGTCCCCTCACGCCAGCATTCCGGCCGTGCCGTGTAATCCAAGGATTATCGACTCCAGACCAAATGATTTACTTATCAAATGATTCATTGTGATTAACCGTATTTTACCGCTCCATCTGTCCTCTTGACAAAACCCAAAAGTACGACAACGGCGTCTGTTCATAATTCAAACGGTGCCTGCCAATCGACCAATCGATTAGGCCGCCTTCGGTTGTAGGGACGGGTAAACACTCATGAAGTTTGAAATGTGTTTGCTGAGTGAAATGTCGTATCTGACTTTTACCAATTTAGCCTAAATTCTCCTTTTCGCAGACAGCGGTATGTCGCGAACAGGAACAAATCAGACATCGCCACGAAAGAACGAAGCTCGATCCATTCCAGTTCGTCCCTTAATTTTTCAATACTTGACGGGAACTCAGTGTCCCTCAGGTTGGTCGTCGTTAGCGTCGATGAATGTTGAAGCCTTGTACAACTATTGATTCACGCCAGTCTCGCATCTTGCAACGTGAGCTCTTAGCCCAAAGTGATAATTCACTCGCTGGGAGCGTTATATATTCGAGGGAAAAGGGCGAGCGAATATCGATTTACCCTGTCAATTACTTGGATATAATTGATACCCAACGTACTCCAAGGGCTCAATGAGGATATCTACAGGATGATTCTCGAAGAGTGTAATATCTCTGATATTGATAAATATCTATAGACTGTAACAAGTACAAACAGGTACAAGTTTTAGAAACCCTACCCCTCAAAACAGAGTAAGGCTCAACTAAGTTGTGTCATTTCGACATAGGTATATTTTAGATGTTTGGATATACTCGTACCTACAGGGTGTAACTCGAGTGGTGTCCGATACCTCTCCTACGTACCAACCAAAAGCGTCTCGTAGGCTTTTTTTAAATCCACTCAAAATCCAACATTTTCCACTTTCAAGATTTTTCCCCGTGTTTTCGACCTTACTTCGCTAAAATTGCCATAACTCCCTTAATTTTAACTGAAATTTAAATTTGAGGACATCGTTGGAAAGAGCGTTAAATTTCCTGCCTCTTTAATAACTAACAAAGTTTTTTTAGGTGGAACTCAAGAGTGAAAATGGAGTCCGAAAAGAATTTTGTCAAAATCTCAAAATCATCTGTCATCATTTTTTAAACGCTTGGTAATATAATTAATTCATATAGCAGAATTGTGAAAGTATGCTAAAAAGTTCGCAAAAATGTCAGCTTTCTAACGGACTCATCAAAACAATGTTGAATTAAGAAAGAAAATTAGGGTTGAATGCAGAAAACGTGTTTTTTGGGCTAAATGTTGGATTTTTCATTCCTCGTATCATGAAGCACCAATGATCATGATCAACCAATATTCGAATTTACCTTCTTTCCTTAGGACTGATAACTCGTCTTGAAAACTTCAACCCCATTCTCGCACCCCTTCCTATTGGCCTTGGCGTATGAAATGTTAGGAAGATTCCATTTTTGGCCTTAGGTTTGTCTTCTAGAAATCAAGAACGATTGGGCGCTCGCCATCTGCAATGGTACAGTGACGAGTGCCATGCTCAACAAATACTCTTGTAAAGAGAGATACATAAAACCCAGGAGCGTAGCGTGGCTCTGGACATGGGGGTATTGCACTCAAATGAACCCCCCCCCCCCCCATCCACACGCAGACACAAACACTTTCTAACTCACGCTAAAAATGAATAAGAGACTTTGCTAGATCATATTTAATTTCATCTATAATGACTCTAGCTGTAGCACTTATAAGATCATTTTGGATGACAGGGGCGGTCCCTTTAAAACTCATTGCCGTTTTCAAATGATCTGCCAATGGCTGGTCGTAATCTTTCAGGGAATTTAATAACTCAAGTTAATTCCTTTTACTATGAGAAGAGGATGACTATTGATGCCCTCTAGACGGCGGTTCCTGTTTAACCAAGAAAATAATGCAGTCAGCAAGCCGAGTCATAATCTCCCTGTTTTTTTCTACGTTCTAATTATGAGGAGATATTTGCGCGGTTTTTGCACGTCCAATAAAAGATTAATGCGATGGCTCTTCCCGAATCTTAATAAAGCATGGATATTAACAATCGATGAATATTATCAATTCTCCGGCTTCCGCGTTCCAGCGAAAGCGACGCCTGCTCATTGCATCTGGGAAGCGCTAGCTGCCTGTGCTGCTCAGTCCTTTCACAGTCAGGAGACAAACGCCAGAATACACACACGCTGTAGGATGACGGCATGGGCTCCCGCTAGAATCTCTCGGTTCTCTAAACCCTCAACTGGTAGGTGGACTCACTGCAATCAGATATTTGTAATTCACCTTCTTCTTCTTCTTAGTAATTCATGACTTGGCTTTGGCCATACCGGTCATAGCCATAGTCAAGTAATTCGTGATTCAAAGCAACCTTCAAAGGTAGCTGTAGGTAACTGTGGCATAATGAACGGGCGATTAAAATTTTCAATTGAATATTTTACTGTGGTTAAACATTTTGTTTTACTCAATACATTGTTTCATCACTCAACTTCTACTTACATTCTTCATTTCTACGCCGCTGATAGAACCAGCCTCCGTATCATTCGAGTGCGGGAAGGGAGTAGCGTAGTAAAAGTATAGTTAGTTCTTTTCCATTTCATAGGAGGAACAAATAAATTTTTTGACAGCGTAAAATAAAAATAAAATCCATACAGGCAATTCTGAATATTAAATAACGGCTGTCACATATCGTAGGGCTCTCATGTATACGATATTTATACATCAAACGATGTCAAGTAATGAACCAGGAGCACCAGGGGGACCCACCCGAGGCAAAAGGGGTTAACCCTCCGTGAATCTCTATAATAACTGACTCACTCTCTTCCCCCTCCCAATAAACCCACTCCGATCGTCAAAATCAATGGCGATAGGTTGTTTTTTTGTGTGAGTGTGTTCTGAAAATATCGTGACTTACAATACGCACCCGCCGTCACCGCTAAATCACGTAGACTTCCCCTCGTGTCTCCCATTTCCCACTATGTTTTTCAAACCGCTTACACACGTCCTCGACCGTGAGAAAAGTTCAGTAAATAAGAAAAATCATGTTCGTCAGCAAGTCGGATTCGCTCGCCACGGTTTGCTGGACAAGTCACAACAAGACCGCCTCTTTAGACTGTTGGGCTTTGCATCCCTAAAACATCTGGTCCGCTGGGGCCGCCAGTTAGTCAAAATATTGTAATTTTTCTCTGAGTACTTGAAGCTCCTGGAGCCTCCGTGTTGTGTCTACCGGTGGTCATGTTGCTGTAGGCTGCAGTTTTTTGTCGCACAAAATCTCTTATCCCGTCGTGAGGCCTGAATCCTCTCAACCCGAACCAATAAAATTCGTTCCATCTGTTCCTATTCAATTCGTTCATTCCCGTTCAGATTTATTTGTTGTTTGGTCAAGTCGCACTAATAAACTCATGCAACAATCACAAACACGTCCAAAACTCACACTCACAACAACGTCTTGAACGACTCAGTGTCTGTACGTGCTGGAATAATTATATTGAAGTCCGCTATTCATTAAGGAATCTCTCATAATTGGACAAACGATCGATACAAATACTCAAATTGTAGTCGTAGGCGCTGGATTATGAAAATCATCGGAGGGGGGGTATAGGATCACGGGGTGAAGTCAGAATTAGGATCTCCTAAGTTTTAGATTTTTTAACGCCGATCACGATGGTGAAGTCAGAATTGCGAAATCTCATTCCGTTATCAGATTAGAGCAGATAAACCGTGGAGAAGGTGTCAAGTAACACCACGTTTCTTCATCTTCAAAGCGCTCCAGTTTGAGAGCGGAATAAGATATCGCAATTCTGACTTCACCATCGTGCGCACGGTAAAGCATCCTTTATAAGGAAGTGTCTCTTGTCTGACTGTTTATTTTTTGGAATTTGTGGGTAATTTTTCCCCACTTGAACTCCCCTAAACCTCCCTTAGAGTGGCCCGAGGCTGTCCATCTTAGTTTTGATGGCCAAGAAAGATGTTTATGCAAATGTCAACTTTTTATCTCAATTCTATCTAGAATTATCGCCTGGAATGATACATACGTATATAAAATGTAATATATAAAATTATGTCTGTGTCATTCCTGCGATAAATCTCGATAGAATAATATAATAAAAAAACATATAAGTATATGTGTGTGTATGTATAATTTTTGGTATCTTTTGGCAGTGGATTCAGGATGGTCTGGTATAAAAATCTTTCGGAAATTCGTGTTTTAAAAATTTTGGACCGAGAAAAACAGCTTCCTTTTCTTCAAACATTCGCTAATAGACGAAAAATCCGAGTTCATGACGTCACAGCCAAGCCCTGTACAAAATGGCGCCGAGCTGTTTTGCTGAAATATTTGAATTACAAAAATATGAATACAAAAATAAAATGTTTATATTTCACGTTTAGTTTTATTAATTGAAAAAGAAAAAATGGATATGTTTATGGAGTTCATATTATAGCTCTTTCCTGGGGGAGGAGGGCTGAGCTTGTAGTTTATTGATGATTGTAGTTTATAGTTGAAAATGGTGGGAAATTTTCGATAACGTTCGAAAGGAAGAAGTCACTTAAGAAATCCGCTCATTCATTCATACTGTATAACTGGAGCTGTTTTCGGTTTTCCGTACTTGCTGTCGGGATTCTCACTAGAGGCGTTCCGTCCTTTAAACTGTACCCGTGAACGGAAACGTTAGAGCCTTTTTTGAATATTTGCCCGACTCCCTCCCACATACTGCGAATGGAACTGAGTCGTTTCATCGCCACTTCAAAGGCCGTTTTGCTTCAACTCATCCCCTCATACACGTTGGCGTCGTTCTTTTGATATTGTGGCAGCCTGAAATGTACATAAAAATAAAAGACACGTCCCATCGCTAGGGAGAGAAAAGAGACGAATGGGGAAAGAAAATATCAACAAATCCGCGAGCTATGGACTAAACATACTGGTCGCATCATCACAGGTGTCGAGTAAGTTACAACTGAAGAAGGAAGGCAAGCGGTGGTCGATTTATGATTTCTTCTTTATTTTGCATGTTGTGGGTAAAAGTTGAACCCTATTATATGTATCGTCAGCAGAGTCTGCTACCAGGCATAGTATCCCAAAAAGGAAGTAAAAAAGAGAAAATACAAAATAAGAGAAAATGAATACCTATACTCCTGAAAATGAAACCTCCTTCTCTGCTAAAATAGAAATGAAAAGATCTTTGAAAATAGAAAATAAATCAAACCTGTATGATCTTGATGAAATGAAAAAAGAAAAAAACTCTGACTTGGCTACAGAATAATGAAAATAATAGAAATAGAAACTAAACAAAAAAGAAGAAAAGCACTCGTGGTGACCTAACAAGTAGGATTTTTGAAAGTTGAAAAAAAGAAACTTTTTGGGAGCAAAATTATCTGAATACAGATTCGCGTAGGAAATTTTTCGCTGAACAAAAAAGTTCTATAAACATGGGGTCTAACATGGATTCCATAATATTCATCCATAATGTACCAATCAGAATTCCATTAAAAGGTGCTAATCTAGAACCTGAGTTGTCTTGTGTAGGTATCTGGGTGTACTTTCACTACAACACCGATCCCGTTTTTTAATTTTCATTTTTACCCTTTTCAATCCCATAAAATCAGTTTTCCGACCACTGTGCTTCGCCCCTGGGGAGACTTGAGGTCTTCCCCCAAGCCGCCAACCTAACTGGGCCGACACAGCAGGCCTAGGGAAAGCGCATGGATTGCATGGATGCACATCCATGACAATGTGCATAAATAAATATGTATATATTTTACTACGACGAATGGTCCTTAAACCTTGCAAAACCTGTTATTTGTGTTAATTCAATATTTTAGACACAATTTTCGCTTCCTCAATTTGCGTGTAAGGGTAGCTCCAATTGTGTTATAGAACATCGAAATGTTCACTAAAAGTTCCGTCTCAGTATGTAGTCGAATCGCCATAACTCCGAAACGTTTGTAGCGATTTTGATGAATTCCCGTACCCTGTATTCGATTCCGTCCAAATATTCATGGTATCATCCCTTAGAATTTCCCGATGACCGGAATAACGTTAACGTCTGCGCATGCACAAACGTGAAACCTAGTAAACAGCTTTATCTCCTTTATCACTAATCGGATCGCGTTCAAGCTTTCATGGCAGGTGGGGTATGCTCTGATGATGTTCCCTATGAATTCCATTCATTTGGAACTACTGAAGCGTCTACCCAAGTGAAAACATAAAACCGTTTGAACGGCGATTTTCGGTAAAACTGATCCGATCGCGCTCAAACTCTCACACAGGTATTCGGAGAATGGTCCCCGAATGTTCCCCCATACATTCCACCTACGAATCATTACATTATTCGGGTAAATGTTCTTACCACGATTGAATTATTAAACAAGTGTTTATATCAATTTATTGTACACGTACGTGTTATGAAACGCGATGTTGTATTATAATGCTCACCCAATTGTCCGAAAAATCAAAACGAAAATCAAATCGTGCTTGTTGGTAGGAGGCGTGGGAGTTTTCATCAACCAACATCAAACGTCAAAATTACGAGATTTCCGACATTACGAAAAAACGTATATTTAATATACTTTTTTGCGTAATTTCGGTAATCTCGTAATCCCTGATTTCGGCAAAACCTTTTTTTTAAATGAATAAAAGTCGTGGAAAACAAAATACTCAATAACTGAAATTAAATTGAAGGTTGATGAACTGATCTAATGCACAAGGGAAAGGACGTTGATTTTGATTGGATGTTAAAATGAAAGGAGGGTTGAAGGGCGAAGGAGCCAAAAATACGTTATTGAGCCAAGCTGTTGAAGAAATTAACGGATTATTCGGGAAATACTATTAGGAATTACATCATAGAAACATTTAATCATTTTGAAGTGTGTACGTTCTTTATGATTCCTATGTATACAACCTATCATTCCTATGTATACAACGTATCAATAATTGAGATAACAAGTTCGAATTTGCACAAAAAATCTATCTTGGCAATCGAAAGGCTAAGTTTGTAGATGGGTAGAATCGAGCCACTCTAAGGTGGGTTTCGGGGAGTTTTAAGAGGGGGGGATTACCCATAAATTCCCGAAATGGTCTAACAGTTTGACAAGCGATACCTCATTTTAAAATTTGTTTAACGCTGAACACGATGGTGTAGTCAGATATATTATATCTTATACCGTTCTCAAACTGGAGCAGCGTGTTCAGCGTTGGAAAATCTATAAACTGAGGTGTCATTCGGCAACAAAAAGAGACAAAATTTGTTTTAAAACCTGTTAAATTAGTTCTTATAGCCATGCGGCATATGACTGTGATTTTTTTAAATGTATGTTAACTTTTCGCTAATATCATGGATAATGTACACGGAAAGATTCGTAAAATGTAAATAAAACTCAGAAACGTTGCCTATACTCGTGACTGATTAGGAGTTTATATTTTACTAGGATATTGATGACATGGAACTAATGTAATAATTACTAATTATTAGTTCCACCTGTACATTACCTTTAATGTTAGACTTGTGTCTCTGAGGGTTAACAGAAAATATTCATGCTGGATTGTCAATCACCTTTCGGGTACAATGCGGAACAGTCGCAATAATCTGAAATTCGTCGGGCAAGTGGGGGATTATCGACAGAAAATTGTATATACGAATCCCTCGCCCCCCTTGTGTATGCGCATGCGCAAAGTAGAATGGGGAAACTGGTAATTTGCCCACACATATAATTATCACCATAGAATAGTATTCCAATTCATAGCACGCGGAGTCGATTGTTCTACCAGATTTAACCATTGATTGGCCCTTTGTAATAATTTGATCGTGACGTCAACATGAATATTAAAGAATGAGAGTCAGGATTGATCAATAAACCTGTCCCGCGTGGTTCTTTGTAATGGAGAACAGCTGGTGCTCTAATACAACTTATGACCCCCTCTGATATTTCAGTCATTGACCAACTCCGCCATTATTTATACATTCAGTCCCGACCGCCCGTCTAATAATATGATTATATAGAGGTTATAACTGATGAAGTGAATATAAGAGCGCTTAGCTGTCACACTGTCGTTGCGTCGTTTTTTCTTCTCTGTTTTTTGTTGCAATAATTCGTTTCTCTCCGATTTACAACACACGACGAGGTGCCCCCAAGTGTCCCACGCTTGGGATGCAACATTGGAACCTAATAATCTATTATTACATCAAATAATTATTCGTCAGCTAATAAGCGATGTGACCAATTATTCGGTATTAAATAATCGATGTTCGATTAATCAAAAGCAAATAATCGATTTTTTAAAGTACTAATTTCAAACGCATAATTATTTGCTTTCTCACTATCTAACAATCTGATGGTTTTCTTCGTCTACGATTCTTGAAACGGAGTGTGCACATTTTGAAGGGAGGAGTGTGCACATTCTTGGGCAATTCCAATGGTTTATTCTCGAAGATAATAAACCAAAATTGGAATAATGAGCTTAAATATTGTCTTTGCGTTGAAGAAAGTGACTAGATGTCCAAAGTTGACCATGAAACAACGCGAAAAGTTTTTTTTTTTTTTTCAATCCAAAATCATGCAGTATGGCTATAAGAGCGAATTATTTAAGAATAACTGGTTTCATGTCAAATGTCTCCATTTTGCTGGTTTTATGACAAATTTTGTATTTCGTGCCTAGTAACCTCAGTTTATAGACTTTTCTACGCTGAACATGAAGTCAGCATGGGTGATCCCCCCCCCCCCGCGCTTAAAATTCTTTAGATACCTGATATGCCACCGTTTGATGCAATATTGTATTCACGATTTTTCTTCTTAGTCAATTTCAATGTTCGTTGTTGAAAATAATGAACCAAACCGGTAGTTTTACGTTTTGTAACCTTCGTACCGTCTGAGTGGGATGTAGTTTCTGACGATTTCTTTGGAGTGCCATCATTTTGAATATTATATTCATCCGCCTGGTGGTAGAGAACCCTATCTTAAAATTGCACTCATTTCTTTCTGCGTTAAGATTGGTTGGCTCTAGTTGTAATTGGTATTTCGACGTAGGTACGCAAGTTCCCTATTGTACGGATCTCCTCTTGCTAGTGGCTCCAGCAACAATAGCGACTTTTCTAAACCCCCACAATATGATACAGCTGTACCGTTCTCGGGTTCTGCCTTATCAACTCAAAAAGGGTGAAGAAAGTAGTGCGACGCCTCGCACCTGATGTTTTTGTCTACGTTTTAGACGTCCAATTTTCCCTCCTATTTTCTTCTCTCCTCTTGTTGTTACAGGGTATTGCGTTCTTGCCCCTCGTTTTTCTGAAAACCTTTTAACTGCGGGGTGGGGTTGGGGAAAACAACTTCCTAGCAGATTATTGTATTACTGAAGCTCACGATTCAATTTCTGACAGGCAATGAATATTCGTTTGCTCGCAGGGGTCGGGCCGGGATCACTACGGCTCAACTTCCAATTCGGTTTAGAGATTGTGGTTAAAAATGTTGTAACGCTTGATCTAAAAAAATCCTTATTTTGTTTAAAATTTTCCACGGAGCTCTGGGCTTAATAAATGTAGCTATACGCATTTGCAAGACATTTTGGGTGAGTGAAAACCACGTCGTTGGTTACCCGCTCGTATGTGGTTGAACGTGGCAACCATGCTTAATCAACAACTGCTGTGCCCAAAGAGTTAGTACCTTTTGTTCTGGATATTCCGGGAAATGGCCCAGGGTCACACCAAAAATCGTTATCCTCCACAGGTGCTTTGTGGCATACGTATAATAGGCTCCTTAGAGGGTCTTCGATGCTTCCGGACGTTCAGGCGTAACCATAGCAGAAAGATCTTTTTCAGGTCCTGAAAGGATAAATTACGGCCTAGTGGTTAGCTCGTCATTTTACAGAATAGCCTCCTCAAGTTGGGATCTGTTGAACTTCAAATTTGAAAATATACCCTTCTTTATTCCTGTGAAGAATAATCAAATATTCAAACACTGATTTTGTTAGGAAATGAAACGGTGAAGTAATGCAAGTACTGGACTATAATGGAGGCCACCTGTGGACATATTTAGTTACCATTGCAATAGGTCGAATGCGTTCATCAGTCGAGAGTGGCTATTCGGGTTTCGCTCGGTTTTGAATTCATTTGATCAGTCTATTCAGCCAAAATCGTTTTTCGCAAGATTATGGATTCATTCTTTCTAAAGCTCTGCTTTTATTTGGTTTATTAGTGTTGTATGAGTGCAATTTGTTTCTTGGAGAAACGTGAACGTCTTGAGAATTACGAAGAAATGTTTCTTAAAATTGTTTTTCAATTCCTCCGTTCTTCTTTATTGCAGTGAGGCTTGAGATGTAACGGAAACTATCACCCCTCGACTCGATACGTTCATCAACCGCCACTTATGGAGAATCTTGGGGATATGATGATCGGGAAACATTTCCTATAGAGAGTTATAAGAGTTTTCTGCCTGCATTGGAATGAAAAAGGAAAAATAGAAGTAAATGGGACACACTCTTGGGAAGCCAGGTTGTGCTATAGGAAAATATACTCTACGGTGGAAGAAGAAAAAGAAACACGGCGGAAATCAGTAGACAAAGAACTTCGCCTTCTCGGAAAAGTTGGCAAGAAGCGAAGATCATTGTTACTGAACGAACGAGATGGAACTCGCTTGTCTTGAGCTCCAGTTTGAGTCATCGGAGATGACTCAATCAATTCATTACGTTCAATGAACACAATGTAGCAAATTAGATTGCATAAAAGCTATCTCCATAGTCTGGAAAACTGATAGTTGAAGAACACACTTACTTGCATAAAACTGTAAGCTATCTCCATAATCTGGAAAACTGATAGTTTCATCAGAGGCTGCAAAGACGATATCGTTATGGGAAATAGGTGAAATTTGGTACTTTTCTCCAAAATAATTTCTCGACTGTTACATGGCAGAACACACTGGTTTTCTAATGCCGACTGCCACTCTTGTGCCAACTTCGCTCGACTACTTCCCCATCGTATGGTGTTCCCACTATGAGGCGCTATGAGTCCAGCGTTTGCAATTTTCGGCATACAAACCTCCACCTTACATTGATTATTATGGTACGCTACCCGTGCAGGCCTCGTCTTTACTAAAGAAATGTCAAAATGCCAAGTCCGCCATGATTACCTTCAACTTATCCCACCCACTGAGCTTCCAGGCCTGTATCCTCTCCCACACTCCATTCTCACGAATTACCTACACATTGAGTCCGCCTTATCGCCTACGATGTGAAGCAAACTCGCAAAGAGCACTGCAATTCCACCCACATCATTGATTTCGTTTCCAATCACCTGCCTTCAATCAATAGTCTCTTTGTTGAAGTGATGAATGTTTTTGTAGTTCTTACATTTACATACATCTTCATTGTTCCATTTGCTTCCATCTCAGCTCCCCACTGGAAATTTTTGTACGACTCTTGTATTTTGGGCTGCATGAAAAACATTAATAAATTAATAATGCAAGTATGTCTCACGCTAATAAATCTGAGGCAAACTGGCAAACTATGTGTTATCGATCGTGGAACGGTTTGCACGGTAACCTTTCCTACCGCACGTAATCATCGAGATGATTCATGTTGCTGAATATTATTTAGTCAATTCAGCAAACAGAATCACATAAAGACCTTCGGATTTCTTTACGTGAATATGTGCTTTGGAAGGAACAGAGCTCGTTTCTGGAACGAAAGGCTTCAAAAAGAAATGGAAAAATGTGGACTCAGCCACCGCACCGCACTCATTGTTCAGCTGTGAGATGAAACCTATCCCCAGGGCCCTTGCCAAATATTTTCCATCTTTTTGTCCTTAAGCTTGGGAAAACACGTGAGAAGTGGACGGAGGAGGGAAAACAACGATAAAACACGTTTTCCCTGTTTTCTCCTTCTGCTCTGAAAGACTTCTTCCCAACCCAGGATTTGTTATGAAACCGTTAGTACTATTGTTGGTCCCACTCCCATGACGATTTCTACCGTATGTACGTTATGTACTCAGTCAAGAGCTTGTGGTGCTCTTAAAGTTGTTATCTATCGAACTGGAGATATTTTTGTATAGAAAGAAACGAAAGTATTCTGCACCGATGCCTCGTAGTGCTGACAAAAGAAAATTCCTCGCTATGGAAACGGGTATATCGACTACAGAGATTTTGACTGGTTTTAGCAGAATAATATGAAACTTTACGTATGAAACTTCATTTTTGTCGGGAACGTCTGTTTCACTTCCACAAGAGAACTGACCACGACCCAGAACCAAAAATGGTGTTGCAGATAAAGCTGGATTATTCGCTAAACCGGCAAGTCATTATAGAACCCTCGATCGGACCAATCATAGGACGTTTAGCGCATGTTTTTGTTTAATAACTTTATTCAAACTTTCAGTATTACATACTATATGTTTTTGCTTATAGATATTTTTTCAGTACGGGACGTACCATGACACATGTGTTGGGGTTTCTGTCCAATGACAGTCCCACTTAAATAGTAACAGTTGCGAAATAGTTTAAAGATTAATAAGTTAGTTTAAAGATAAATAGTAACAGTTGCGAAATAGTTTAAAGATTAATAAGTTAGACATGAATAAATTGGGATAACGGTTCTATAAATTAGGTAATTATATAACAAATTTTCATGACAGAATGTTGGACTAGTTCACTTTATTGCACTTCAGTTTAGTAGGTCAGCTGCTCTTTTTCTTTTCAGCCGTCTTGGTTGATGTCGATCCCATAGTGACAATAGATTTCTGAGTATGGGAGTCGGATGGTTTGAAATAGAGAAATGGAGGCGGCTGATGGTCGTTTTGATTACTTCTTCCACTTCGGGAATGTCGAGATCTTTGTGAAGGACAGTATTCCTGACGTACCAGGGTGCATCCGTAATGAGGCGAAGCGCTCTATTCTGTTGAGTCTAGACCTTCTTTATTTGGGTTCTGCTGGCCAAGCCCCAGACGGAACAGCCATACCTACTGCCAAATCGGGCGCACCAGAGTGAGGTACAATAACCGTTTTGTATCCAGTGTAAGAGGCGAGTCGCGACCGAGCAGGGGTTTGAGAAGGTTCAGTCTTGAGCGGAGTCTTTTGACTAGTTCACCTGTATGATGGTTGTACGTGAGCCGCTGCTGCAGGTAGATGCCCAAATATCGAACTGTGTCAACTTTGGGAATCCAGGTGTCGTTAAGCATCAGTGGGTTGGTCTGAAAGTCGGTTTTGAGGGTGAATGTGGTGGCAGTTGATTTTGATTCATTTATTGATATTCGCCACTGTTTTGTCCAATGTTGGATTTCGTCAAGATGTTGTTGGACGTTATTGGATGCAACAATTCCGGAACGAATGTGCGAACGCAAAATATAATGTGTGAATTATCACCAAAATCCTGATGACGTGAGGGAAATCCGTTGACAAGAAAAAATACTCACAATTGAACACAATCTAACACTTTATTACGCTGGCAGAATTTATAGTATTACTAAAACTCAAAAACACAATCTCACAAATATTCTACAACCATATCATATTTTTATCATAAAAAATAGCCCGGGAAAATCCAATGTTTTATACCGAAACCGCGAAAGTCCTTCTGCCGAAATACAAAAAACGCACAAGAAGAAATTCCATGTTCTCGTCCTTTAGGCTCCATGTATCCAACCGTCTGGCCACCAGGTGCGCTGGCTACGCATAACTGATATCCAACATCCTCCCACCTAATGTTCAACAGACTTGAACATTACGAGTCACAGATCCAGCCGCTCAGGAGCCCTGACAGCCCGACCAGCCCGAGTCATTTGAGGTCTGATTGAGGCAGCATCCTCTGCAGGAGAATTAAGAACATCTTCAGAGTCCTCCACAGTATCTAGGATCTCCAAATCCTCTTCTTCAATATCATACGGAGGTTCCATAACCATCTCCACCTCCAGAGGGAACACCCGTTGTAATGGACGAGTCAACATTCCTTTGGACGTTTTCAAATGAAGCACTCTGATATTACCATCACGACCACGAACAACCTCCTGAATCAGACCAATAGGCCACTCTAATCTCTTTGAATCATCAGAACCAATGAGCACAACTTCTCCAACTCTAGGTTCTCTAGTCCCTCTTCGATGAGTCCATTTCAGACTTCCCAAATACTCTGTACGGAATCTTTCTTTCAGCTGTTGACGTAACTCCATTCTATAGCGCAAACGACGATCCAAACTATTACCCTCAACAGCATCACAATCAGGAGTTCCAGAACACTTGATGTCTTGCAAAAAAGCTGCAGGTGTGAGGGCTAAAGGATCCACACAGTTTTCTGATGATGGAGTGATGGGCCTTGAATTAACTAAACTCTCACATTCACAAAGAGTGGTGTACAACTCATCAAGATCAAGACTCGTTCTGCCCAATGTACGACGAAGAAGTCTCTTAACTGTCTGAACCATCCTCTCATAAAAACCACCCCACCAGGAAGCAGAAGGAGGGTTAAACCTCCACTCAATGCGCTCAATACCAGAATATGTTGTGATAGCTCCCCAATCAAGTGTGGCAAATGCGTTGTTTGTTCCATGAAAACAAGTGCCATTGTCACTATACAACACCTTAGGTCGGCCTCTTCTAGCTATGAACCTTCGTAGGGCCATAAGAAAAGAATCTGTGCTCAGTGATGTTACCAGCTCCAAATGCACGGCACGAAAGACTCCACAAGTGAAAAGAGCCACCCACACCTTCTGTCCACCCCGTAAAATCAATGGCCCAGCATAGTCCACACCAGCCACCTCAAACACCGCAGCATCAGAAACACGTGATGGTGGTAGTGGGGGAGATTCAATGTCAAAACTTTTTCCACCAAAGCGCTTGCAGACGACACATTTTCTGACAATGTTCCGGGTTAGTTGTCTGCCTCTCAAAATCCAAAAGCGCTCCCTCAACAAGCTCCATAAAGTTGTTGCTCCGACATGACTGTTTCTACAGTGAAAATCATACACCAACCGCTGTACAACTGGGTGATCACTTGGTAACAGTATAGGAGTAGTGAACCCTTCTAGATCATCACGTTCAGAAATCCGTGTCTGCAATCTAATTATCCCCAACTCATCCTTGAATGGCCGAAGTTCACTGATACTCTTATCAGTAAGGGATGGAAAAACTTCCTCTTGAACAAGGCGGCAAACCATATTTTCAGCTATCTTCAACTCCTCCACTGAGAGCATTCCCCTTTTGCGTCCATTACAATGCCGGCAATTGAAGGCAAAACGATTGATCCAACCCACCATTCTCACAATCTTCTCATACTTTGAGAAGAAATGGTAGACCCAGCTGTGATCTGTAGTTGCAGAAACAAGTACAGATGCCCTTTTCATTCTTTCACTGTAGACTGCTTCCTCCTCAAAGACACATGATGATAGTGGCCAACCATCTTCCTGAGTGCTCAACCAAGCGGGACCCTCCCACCAACGTGATTTGACCAGCTGATCAATGCTGCATCCTCTAGATGGCAAATCAGCCGGATTTAATAGACCAGGTATGTGTCGCCAAGTTACATGAGGTGTCAATTCCCTCACCTCCTTCACACGGTTGCGGACAAAAACTGACCACTCCTCCTGACGCTGTATCCAGGCAAGCACAGTACTGGAATCACACCAAGCATACGTTGAGAGATGAGCCCAACCAAGTGCATCCTGAATGGATTTCAGTAATCGGGCTCCAATAACAACGCCCATCAACTCCAACCTAGGCATAGTTAAACCCTTCAATGGGGCCACTCGAGATTTGGCCTGTACCAAAGATACAATAACTTGACCATTTTCCATTTCACTACGGAGAAACACACAGGCTGCATAGGCCTTACCACTTGCATCACAGAACAAATGCAATGTGGGATTCTTGAGAGTTCCCATGTTCCTTCTGACAGCAATGTTTTTCAACAACTTCACTTGCTTTTGCCATGACTCAAAAATTCTGCAATCTTCCTCCCCCAATGGGTCATCCCAACCAAGCTTCTTCTCCCACAGAGTCTGCAACTTCAATTTCAACTCTACAGTTGCAGGAACACAAAAACCTATAGGATCAAAAATCCTCTGTGTCATGGATAAAACGCTTCTTTTTGTGAAGGTTTCTGAAAGTGTGCCATTCTCCCACCAATCCAAGTTGAGGCTAAGAGTATCAGAATTTCGATTCCACTTCAGCCCTAGAAGGGGTGACAGTACACTGGGACTGTCATCATATGAGAACTCCCACCCTCTCAGATTGAATCCGCCCTGAGACAAGTACTTGGTAGCCAGACTCTTCAATTTCTCCGCCTCTGCACTATCAGTGACACTCAAGGCAAGGTTGTCAACATAGAACCCCCTTCTCAGCTGGCTCAGCATTTCACCATCCTCAGCCAATCCATTGTCTATGGACAAACTCAAATGATGGTCGAGGACTGCTGCCAACAAAAATGGACTGCAGGTTACACCAAAAACAACACGAGTGTGTCTGAAAGTAACCAGTTCCTGTTCATCATTCTTCCATAGAAACTTCAAAAATCGGCGATCATCAGGGTGGATTGAAATTTGCAAGAATGCCTTCTCTATATCAGCTGACACTCCGACAGCTTTCTCTCGAAAACGAAGCAGAATATCTGGCAATAGCTCAATCAAATTTGGTCCCTGTTCCAAGCAATCATTCAATGAAGGACTCCTTCCAATCCTAGCTGAAGCGTCAAAAACAGGGCGCACCTTGGTGGTGCTACTTGATTCTTTTACCACTGGACGATGAGGCAAGTAGTGGCCCTTCCAATCACCATCAGCCTTCTCAATAATATTCAGTTTCCACCATTCCTTAAAAACAGCATCATAGTCCTCAAAAAGAGTATCCGTTTTACCAATCCTTTTTAAAGTACTTTCTAGACGAGTCTCAGCAAGGTCCCTATTTGTAGCCAAATCCTCTACTATGTCATTCCAAGGAAGTCGTACTTGGTATCGTCCATCCACAAGGTCCACAGTTTCTTGAAAATGTTTCAAAGCAGCAGCTCTTCTCTCTTCTCTATTTTCTTTCTCACTAGGATCACTGATGCCAATAGCTTCTAATTTCCACAGATCTGACACATCACTCTCTGCAATGGTAGTCATTGTGAAAGTCGTAGCAAGATTGGAACTGCATCGCATGATGTTAGACTTCATAGGAGTCCCCATGATTGTCCAACCAAATAATGTCTCCATAGCCACAATCCCAGATGATAGAATCTCCCGCTTACCAGACCAGATCTTCCCTGCTACATCCGCACCGATAAGAATATCAATAGGGCCCGCCATGTCCGTTAAAGGTTCAATTTTCAAACGCCTCAGTTCCTTGGCCACCTGCTCACTGGGCTTAGCCACTGGGATGAACGCAGCAATAGTATTCTGATTCAATGCAGTAAAATTGCACAAGTAACCATTCAAATCACTACGCAACCTGGCCTTGACACATTTATGCTTTGTTGATCCTGTACTACCACCTCCAAAAAGTGAATGTATCAGAATCTCCTCGTCAATCGCATCATACTTCATCTTATCAATAAGATGACTAGAGATATAGGATCGTTGGGAGCCGCTGTCCACCAATACTCGAACAGGACATGAAGCATGATCACTAAAAAGAGTCACAACAAATGTTTGCAGATAGACTTCATTTGATGATCCCACAGTCAAACTGTGGTTTATTGCTAACAGACCATTTTCAGTCTTCACAACCTCTGACCCTGTCCCACCACCTTCAGAACTCAGTCCATTAGCCTTATAACACAAAAACTTATGGTGATGCCCCCTACAGAGCTCACATCCCTTATTGCAGTTACGAGAAATGTGTCTCCTTCCCAAACAAACAAAACAGCAGCGTGCCTGTGCAATTGACTGGCGCCTTTCTTGAATGGACATGGACTGTACTTTGGAACAGTCATTAGTGTCATGACTATCCCTGCAAAACAAACATTTTGCCACCAAGGTCAAATTTGCTAAACCGGAAGCTGTGGGCAAACGCTGATGTGTAGACGTGGGCGCAACGTGGGGGTCCTGAGAACATGCCATTGCTACCCTTTCCTCAGCCTCCACCTCCGATTTCACAAACTTCAATAGGCTGTCCATGCGGCACTTCAACGAGGTAGCACTGGTATTGGTTCGCTGCCACACCCTCAAAGTTTCAGTTGGTAAACACGATTCCACAAGTGGCAGAAGAATGGAAGCATAAGTGTCTGACATGATACCCAGTGTCTCAAGGGCTCGGAGTTGTGCCGTCAGACGATCATACAAAACAGGCAACATCATATCTCCATGGGAGGTAACTAATTTCAACAGTTCTCTTATATAATATTCCACAAGTAGATCCTCCCTTCCACATCTCTCCTTCAAAGCAGCAATGGCCTTATCATAGTTTTCACCAGAGGGTGGGAAACTTTCGACCACTGACCTTGCCCGAGACTCTGGAACAGTTGACTGGATAAGATACTGAAATTTATCCTCCTTGGAGAGGTACGGATCCAAATCTATGCTTGAGAACTGTGCCCAAAACCCAATCCACTGCGACACCTCACCATTATATTTCACCAGTTCCAACTTAGGTAAGCGAAATCTATGCCTCCTCTCAGAGTCACCATCAGACACTACAGAACCCATGGTGCAAGGCCGGTTAAGGTTTTCAACCATACCCTTCAGTGTGAAGAACTGAACATGATATATGTCTGTTTCATCAAGTTCTGCCAGCAAGGTTTCATCCTTCTCCTTACTTCCATGCATCATAGACAGAATGTCCCGGTCCAAAGACGTAACTTCATAGTAACGATTTTCAACAACAGAAAATCTGGCATTAATTTCTGTCAAACCTGGCTTTTTAGTCATAAGTTCCTGGAGAGAGGCAACCTGCTTCTCCAATGACGATCGTAAAACGCCCCTTTTCTTCAGCAATGACGTCAAGTCGTCTGTTTCATTGCCCATTTTCACTTAGGTATAAAGCTTTATGTGAGTAATTACTTACAAACTCAAAGTTCCATCCAGAGAACGAATATTCCACTCGCATCCAATGTCCTGTCACGGTCGCCAAAATGTGAATTATCACCAAAATCCTGATGACGTGAGGGAAATCCGTTGACAAGAAAAAATACTCACAATTGAACACAATCTAACACTTTATTACGCTGGCAGAATTTATAGTATTACTAAAACTCAAAAACACAATCTCACAAATATTCTACAACCATATCATATTTTTATCATAAAAAATAGCCCGGGAAAATCCAATGTTTTATACCGAAACCGCGAAAGTCCTTCTGCCGAAATACAAAAAACGCACAAGAAGAAATTCCATGTTCTCGTCCTTTAGGCTCCATGTATCCAACCGTCTGGCCACCAGGTGCGCTGGCTACGCATAACTGATATCCAACATAATGTTTATATAAACAAGTATATTTGAAGATGGTCCGGTTCTTTCTACTTGATCCAACTCTAGGGACACATTTACAACTTGTACTTTGATTGAATATGCAGAGAAATGAGAATAGAGCATTTACATCGCGTGGTTGTGAGCTGGTTACAAATGCGACAGGGTCGCGGTGTGTAATGTTTGAAGGCGATTCGTATGGCAAAGACTTGTGGAACGTCGTGAAATATCGTTCCACGATTACATAAATGTCAGTGATATTATCCGACAACCCAACACCGATTGTATCAAAGGCCCCTCATGAACGCTACGTAATGATATTCAATCGTTTTGTTGCATGAGTAAATAATTATATTTTTCTTGTCAAAATGGGTTCCGTGCTGTTAGTGAACGTGAATATGACAGTCCTCAACGATAAACGAAAGCTAACATGTATGTACCATGACTCCATATCGTGGTCTAAAGGGTTGAAGTTCCAACAGTACGGCAGAGCACCTACGCCTCGGTACGTATGAGGACCCCAGAAAAAAAAACCGATGCCCATCAGTCCATCATTCGTTGTGTAACAACGGAAGTGGGTGGAGAAACATTTCGAGATAAGGGCAATCCATCAAGACTACTGAAACCTGGAACTGTTCTGCCAAACTGCCAGTTTCTTGCTCTTCCTCATCTCTTTGTCTCCAGCGAGTCAGTTTCTAGCCAAAGATGAGCTAGTACGTACCTCCAAGAAGGAGCTCAAGAAGAAGACAACCTCCTCCATACCTGTGGTACTAGGCATCATTCTGAGTGGAGGGCAAATGTCGTATTAGTATCACCATCCTAAATCGTTAAATGTAACTTGATTCGTGTCAACCCAAACAGTCTCGAAATATGTTGATAAAACTGACGTCTATATACTGCGAACTGTGATCTCTGTGTGTCTGATGGTGTATGTTTGGCTTGGTGCACTGAACGGTAGCTGGCCAATCAGTGGAGGGATCCATTGCTACGTAATTTCCCCTCCAGTGTCTATTTTGGAACGTTCGACTAAAGTCTGGACAATTCTACGAGTCACTATCGGTTTTGTGGTAACATTGAGACCGGTGACATCCAGGATAACATCAAAGATTCAATTTTGATGATTAGTTCGACAATGTTTGGGTCACATTGACGCCAGTGGTGACGATGGACAAAAAATGCATTTAGGGTCTATCTATATTGTCGATGGGTGGGTTTTAATTTTTTTTAATCCACATCCATGCAGCATGGCTATAAGAGCCAATTTTCGACAAAATAAATGGTTTTATAACAAATTTCTTCTTTTTTGGCCGAGTTAGGTACACCTCAGTTTGTAGATTTTTCAACACGATGATCAAGTCGGAATTGCGATATCTCATTCTGTTATCAGATTAGAGCTGATGAACCATGAAGAACATCTCAAGTAACAACCACATTTCTTCATCTTTAAAGTGCTCCAGTTTGGCAACGGAGGAAGATATCGCAATTTTGACTTCACCATCGTGTTCAGCGTGAAAACAAAAAAAAAAAAACCTTTGAAATGGGGTGTCACTTGTCTGACTGTTCACTCTTGGAATTTATGGGTAATTTTCCCTCCCTTTCATTGAACTTAATTAGGTCGCCAGATGGTTCATTTGTTTTATGGAAGGATAATTCGTTCAAATATTTTCGGCACAACGCGAAAGAGGAATTTCGTATAAACCCGTGGATGGGGAGGAAAACGTGTTCGTCGTATGTGGACTAAGGGAAAATCAAAAAACGATAATTTTGTCTTGTTTATATTCCATTGTCGAATACTTTATCGTAAACTTGATGGTTAGAGATGGTTAGGATGGTTGGAGATGGTTAGGGATGGTTAGAGGTGGTTAGGGATGGTTAGAGATGGTTAGGGATGGTTAGAGATGGTTAGAGATGGTTATGGATGGTTAGAGGTGGTTAGAGATGGTTAGGGATGGTTAGAGGTGGTTAGAGATGGTTAGAGATGGTTAGAGATGGTTAGGGATGGTTAGAGGTGGTTAGGGATGGTTAGAGATGGTTAGGGATGGTTAGAGGTGGTTAGAGATGGTTAGGGATGGTTAGAGGTGGTTAGGGATGGTTAGAGGTGGTTAGAGATGGTTAGAGATGGTTAGAGATGGTTAGAGATGGTTAGGGATGGTTAGAGGTGGTTAGGGATGGTTAGAGATGGTTAAGGATGGTTAGAGGTGGTTAGAGATGGTTAGGGATGGTTAGAGGTGGTTAGAGATGGTTAGGGATGGTTAGAGATGGTTAGGGATGGTTAGAGGTGGTTAGAGATGGTTAGGGATGGTTAGAGATGGTTAGGATGGTTGGAGATGGTTAGGGATGGTTAGAGGTGGTTAGGGATGGTTAGAGGTGGTTAGAGATGGTTAGAGATGGTTAGGGATGGTTAGAGGTGGTTAGAGATGGTTAGAGATGGTTAGAGATGGTTAGGGATGGTTAGAGGTGGTTAGGGATGGTTAGAGATGGTTAGGGATGGTTAGAGGTGGTTAGAGATGGTTAGGGATGGTTAGAGGTGGTTAGAGATGGTTAGGGATGGTTAGAGATGGTTAGGATGGTTAGAGATGGTTAGGGATGGTTAGAGGTGGTTAGAGATGGTTAGAACACTCTAACCATCTCTAACCGTCTCTAACCATCTTTAAGATTACCGAAACATATACCAAAATCCAGAAAATACACTAAGCAGTCACTGGGCACCTCCTCCGTTGTTTCACTCGAATTGAGGCTACGGTTTTAGTGTCCATTGTACATTATACCAATCTTGCCGATATGAGGTTCATTTGGTATTTGGGGCTTTTCACAATCGTGTTTCTGACACCCAACAACCTTTGAGTGTGCAATATAAATACAAATTTCTTCCTAAACTCATACAGTGACATCCATCATCCATCAAGTTCGAATCGGGCCACTCTAAGGGAGGGGGGGGGGGGTTTAGGGATGGTCAGAAGTCAGAATTGCGAGATCTTATTCCGTTCTCAAACTGGGGCACTTGGAAGATTCACGTGATTGAGCTCGTGATTGATTCTTGAGGTGTTCTTCATGGTTAGTCTTCTTTAATCTGATAACAGAATGAGAATGAGAGAAAATTGCGATAGCAATTCTGACTTCTCCATCGTGTTCAGCGTTAAAAATCTGTAAGCTGTGGGGTATTAACCATGTTTCATTATCTTCAAAGTGCTCCACTTTGTGAACGGAATAAGATATCGCAATTTTTATATCGCCATCGTGTTCAGCGTGAAAAACCTCTCAAATGAGGTATCACTTGTCAGAATTTTTCATTTTGAGAATTTATTGGTACCCCCCCCCCCCCCCTAAATTTCCCCTATCACCCCTCAGCTTATAGATTTTTCAACTATGAACACGACGGTGAACAGACTAACCATGAAGTATCAACGACGTTTCTTCATCTTCAAATTGCTCCACTTCGAGAATGGAATAAGATAATATTATCTCAATTCTGATTTGACCATCGTGTTCAGCATAAGAAACCCTTTACAATGAGGTGTCACTTTTCAGACTATTTCATTTTGGAAGTTTATGGGTAATTTCTCCCCCTAAAACTCCCCCCCCCCCCCCTTAGATTGGCACGGTTCTGTCCATCTACGAACTTAGCCTTTCGATTGCTAAGGCGGATGTTATTGCAAATTTCATCTTTTTATCTCAATTCTATCGAGAGTTATCGTCTGGAATGACACATACATAAAGATATAAATATATAAATATAGTTTGCGGTTGAGAATTGACCAACACTAGTCGTTTTTATTATTTGTTTACTGCGACGTTTCGATCTTGGATCAAGATCCTAATTATGCATCTTGATAATTATCCGAATGGTGCAAATTTGGTTGCTTAAAGGTGCGTTTCTACCGGGCGAGCGAACACCGGCGAACGAAGAAATTTGTGTTCGTCCAGTTGGTGGAAACAGAAGACGAGCGAATGTTCGTTTGTTCACCCGTGATCACTAGGTGACCGCGCGAATCTTCGTTAGGCGTGGAAACAGGTGAGCCTTCAAACAAGCGAAGAAACGTTCGTTCGTCAACCATTTTCAGCGATCGGTCCAGGCCGATCTTTTTATCGTTTGCTCGCTTGTTGAGTTCGGTTTTTTAGTTCGCGTTTCTCGACTTTTTCATTCATTTTTCATTACTTTTTCGATCCGTTTTTATTCATTTTATTTCATTCGTTATATTTTGCGATGGAGTGGACCAATGAATTTAATTCTGAAGCTAATACCGTCTAACCGTGAAAAATGTTCCGTGATTCCATCCGGCAAAAATTTGAAACTGCTCACGTTCTGGTTCGTTGTTCAACTCTTGAAGGAGACTGTCCCTTTAAAGACCTCTAAACACCTCTGAGTTTGAACTTTTTATCTCAATTCTATCGAGAGTTTTCGTCTGGAATGTCCCGGACATAAAAATATTCAGGAGGGTCTGAAACGGATTTTTGTATAAAAACTTTTCGGAAATTCGATTTTTAAAAATTACTTTTGTTCAAAAATTCGCTAACAAACGAAAAATTTATTCGAGAACGATTTAATAAACTTACATATTGAACAGAGTTGCTCACACGAGAGAAACTGGTCATACCATACGAGAGAGGATGAGAGAGAGGCGACAGCCTTATTCAACGAACGTACCCGACTAGTTCCGATTAACGACCAGACTGCCTACTATTACTTCGAGTAGTTAGTAATGCAAAACGCTGCGAATTGATCGCCCTTCTGTCTAGAACAGTTCAGTGTACAATATCCTTGTAAATCCCTTAACTACCTACTAAAATTCTGTCTGTTCGTTCGGGAAGTCTTTGAGTGAGGGAGGCAGTAAGTAGTTTAGTGATGGTCACGTCAACTTTCCAACTAAATTCTGGGTTGCCCTTATGATTTATATTTTAAAAAATTTATTATAATTATTTATATTCAATATTATGTAAATTATGAATGAAATTATTATACAGGGTGTCCAGATTATGATCCGAAAAACTTCACACACGTGTTCTACAACTAATTTGCGACAAAAAGTGCCTCCGAGAGTTATTTAAGATTTTTTTCGTGTTTTCGACCTTATCTCCTAAAAATATCCAAACTCCATCCTTTTTAAAGTATTCGCAAATCTGAGTATACCGTTGGGAAGAGCGTTAAGTAAATATTCCATCAACTCAGTTTCTAACAATAATTTATAAAGGGAACTAAAGGGTGAAAAATGAGCCCGAAAAGTAAATGTTGTCAAATTTTGAAAAAAAAAAAAAAAAAAACACTTTTAAAGGCTCATTAGTTCCCTATAATCCTTGTGGCCTGTATGCCTAAAACATGCGAAAAATCCTCAGCTTTCCAAAGGTATAATTGGTTTTTATTTTTTAGGGGGAACGTTTTTGAGAAAATTGAGTTTGTATGCGAAAAAACGTGTGATTTCAGTCGCATTTTCACGCTGAATCAAATGGTGACATACCCGGAACTCCTTAGCAACGAATCAAATGAGTTTTCAGTAGCAATATCTCAATTTCAGGGTGTAGAAATTGTCAAGCCAACGGCATTACTTAGGAAATTTATTTATATTTGAAGAGGGCCTTCATAAAATAAAATTACATGATCTGTCCAAATCCATTTAGTGGACCGAATTCTGGAGAGCGGGGATCTGATTCGCCAGAACCAGACCTTCAGAGCGACCCTCTGCATCCGCGAGAACGGGGGACATTTTGAGCAGTTCACTTTTGAGCTCCTATTGTTAACGAACGGCTGATAGCACGCAGCTCAGGGTCACACAAATCTACTCATTTTTTTTTTTTTTAATCAATTAACATATATTTGGCATATCAATAACATAAAAACTGAGCTTCGGTCCATCAAGTGAATTTCCTATAATATTATAAACTGTCAAATTGCTGCAAAAACTTTCCGAGACGTGGCGTTTTGAACATCAAACATATCCACCCCTATTTGTCACCTGTTTGAGAACCATTCGCGGCCCACATGACTCAAATGTTCTCGATTCGATTTTGGGTTTCTTCACATTTTGAACAAAAATCCACCAATTTTGAAGGGACTCTCTATACAATTTATTTCTTCGTCGATTCAAATTTATTATTGAACATTATACACTTGTTCGGAATAGTTGACAACAGTTTTTGGTCTGTATCTTAGGCAAGTTACCCACAAGCTTGTAGGTTACGTGGAATGCCCCCATTTTGTCATGCTGCAACTCTAAAATGTTTGCTATAATCAATTTCATACTAGGTACCCATTCCTTCTTGTTTATCTCATCGATCTTTGAGTGCTGCAGACGATCTCTTCCTTTCCGGAACATAAAAGCCTGAACCGAATCCGAATCAAACAAACCGCTCAGTGAGTTTTCCATTATGGAGGTTTCTCTTGCAAGGTGAACCCCAAAAAGTTTTGCAATCGGTCGGAACTTTTCAGGTTTTCTTGACGGAGGACTCGTTTCCGTCCGTGTAACTTTTACGCTGAGCGGGCTCGTACAAAAGCCTTTGGCACTTGGCGGGCCCGTATCTTGAATAATCCATCAACGATTTAAAACTGGTTTTTCTTATACATCGGAGCATCGGCATGAATAATGGAAGGTATGGCGAGGCGAGGGAAGAACACGGGACAGAAATCCATTTTCCCGGGTGAATGCGTATTTTCCATTCCATCATTATCAAGCGGATGGGGGAAGAAAGTCATCCTGTTACTATTATGAAAAGTATCCATCTATACAGCGTGCGCCCTATCAGGACATCCTGGGGTTCAATATTCTGTTCTAGAGATTATTATCCGCAAGAAGTCCCAGACATGCAGCATGATAAAATGAATGTGTTTCCCTGTATCTTTCCCATATTTATTTAACAATTATGACACTTTTATATTCTAAAAAGTTTTTCATTTTCTCAAATCATCATAATGATTGTTTAGTATGCGAGAGTGTATCCCCATCTACCTCCTTCCTCCATTTTGGGGATTTTACTCAATAATTGAGTAACTTGAAATCACTAACTGGAAAAGTACCAAGTATTTGAGAACAATTATTCTTCTCAAATTCTTAGTATTTTTCAAGTTAGTGATAGAAGTCCAATTTTGATCATTTTCGTATTTTTTTGTGCTTAGCAAAATAGTTTTCATTTCCAAAAATACAATTTTATACCACTTGTGATTACATGTACATACATTTAAATTCGACGTTTAAAACATAAGATCGGTGAATGAATCAATTTGAAATATACGATGGTATCCAAATTGTAATCCGTAGGGTCACAAAATTTTGCCAGACCTTCCTTGTGTGGAAAAACAACACCGGAACCGAACGTTGTTTACCGAGTAATTATTGGTGGTAACCATTCACGCGATTGCATACGAACAAAAATGTTGACAAGTGTGTGATACGTACATGTGTTCAGTTTAAATCCGGATTTGTTTTTCAGACCTACTGTTAAATTCGATTTTCGAGTCGACCTCTGTGCGGCCAAAACATCGAGTATTAGTTGTTTTTCAATGAATTCGGCTTAGAACCTGCACCTGACTGAAAGTAGATTATCCCTTGATAAATTGGAATCCCGTTTGAAGTGTTGTCCTTGCGGTTTATGCAAATAATATGAGCTGCTCACTATTGAATTACAAGAACAGTGGAATCAACGGAATAGGATGAAGTTGTAATGGATGCTTGCGGAGAAGCCATATTCCTTCAGGGGCAGTGGTTTGTGGGTGGGGTCAATTTGGCCACAACGCGTTTGGTACGAATCATGTAGAATCCGCCAGATGAGCATGAATTCGGGACAAGAGCAACTCATCCATCACATGGCTGCGCATTAATGCGCTCTATAGTAATTAACGACATCTGGTGAGAAGGATCAGAGATTCTTTACCACTGCATTCACCTTACCTGAAGAAGATCAATCTGTGGCTGTCAATGCGACGGTTCTACCGATTAGCCTACTATCCTGTCCTATTCTATACTATCTATACTGCATTATCCTACCCTATCTGATGCCATCCCATTTTCCTCCCAATATATATTTTTGCCTTTTTTTTAAGTCCAAAAACCAGCATTTTCAAAACACAAATACTCGTAATTTGTCAATCTTGGGATTAAAAAAAAAAGAAATCTTGAAAGCAATTTAAAAAAGGATGTTATAAGTAGAACCAGCGACTCCAGACCGGGAGACCACCATTTTCCAATGTTTTGTATGGATTGAGCACAATTCCACCTCCAAACAAGCACCTTTTTGGCGCCTAGTTTTGATCTGCTCCAACTTTGAGCCCTCGTTGTGAATGAACGGCTGGTCGTACAAAGCTCCGAATGGTCTTAAAAAATTCCCAAAAATAAAATTTAAAAAACTGCACCAAATATCAAGACAGCCACGTTGCAAAAGCCTGTAAGTCCAAATTTTAGTGAAAATAAGGATATAATTGTTCCCAATTAATGGTGGCCATAGGAACATGCTGTTGTCAACGAAATTAATTTACGACGCTTCATTCTTTCTCTATGACTGTTTGTAATAACCTGTAAGTAAGGAACCCCCTCCATAAACTTAAAATACGCTGTTTTTTTCATCTCCTGAACAATTATAGTTTTTGGACTTACAGGCTTTTGCAACTAGGCTGTCAATATAGCACTTCCAAGCGGAAGTCATAATGATCTCCAAACCAGGAAAATCACCAAATGAGAAGGCGTGGTACCGACCCATATCCCTCCTCCCTGTCTTATCAAAACTGTTCGAAAAATTGTTGCTCAAACGGCTTAAACCAATTATTGAAGTCAGAAAATTGATACCAGACCACCAATTCGGTTTCAGGCAACGCCACTCTACGCTAGATCAAGTTCATAGAATCACTAACATAATAGAAAAGGCTTTAGAAGGTAAAAAAATATGTGCCAGTATCTTTCTGGACGTGGCCCAGGCATTTGACAAGGTCTGGCACAAGGGACTTGAGTATAAACTGCACAGGGATCTCCCAAAACAGTTTTACTTACTCCTAAAATCCTACCTAGCGAACAGACATTTCAGGGTAAAGCAGGGTGACCAATACTCTGTCTTGAAGCCTATAAAAGCAGGGGTACCACAAGGCAGTGTCCTAGGCCCAGTACTCTACCTACTGTACACACGAGATCTTCCGCAACAGGAAAATACAACTGTAGCTACTTTTGCTGATGATACTGCCATCCTCTCTGTTGGAGGTGACGCTGAAACTGCAACTCGCAATCTACAGACGTCCACTAATAAGGTTGTCAATTGGACCAAGATGTGGAGAATGAAACTGAATGAAACAAAGTCAGTGCACATCAACTTTACTAGTAGAAAAATCTCAGCCCCAGAAGTTGAGATCAATTCAAATAAAATTCCATACTCTGACACTGTAAAATACTTAGGGATGCACCTTGATTCCAAACTTAACTGGAAATACCACATTGAAAAAAAGAATCAGGAACTAAAAATCAAGTTCAGAAAGATGTACTGGATGATGGGAAGGAACTCCCATCTCTCACTACACAATAAATTACTCATATATAAACAGATACTGCGCCCCATCTGGACCTATGGGATACAGCTCTGGGGTTGTGCGAAAAAATCAAATATTAAAACAATCCAAACCCGACAAAATATAATATTGAGAAGTATAGTACGGGCCCCCTGAATTGAATTGAATTGAATATCGTTTTATTTACAATCTCGCAAATTTTGGTCATAAATGACCACCCTGGTTCATGCGGAATGATGATATTCATCGAGACTTGAGGGTAGAAACGGTCACCGAAATTATCGCCAAATATGCAAGGAAGCACGAACATCGCCTCCACAAACACGAGAACCTGGAGATGCTCAACGTTTTAAACAACGAAGGAGAGCTTCGGCGACTCAAGAGAAATAAACCTCTGGACCTAATTGTGCTGTGCAAATAGTGCAAGTGTAATCCAGTGTTTTTAACTGTTCTTGATACAAGTATGGGCCAGGTTTTGCTGTAAACCTCCCCCCCCCCCTAGTGAGCTTATCATGAAATGAAATATTGCTAGATGAATTGTACTATGTTTCAGTTGCAATAAATAAATCACGAAAAAAAAAAATATATAGCACTTCCAAACCAAATTCAAGATTTTTCAAACCAAATTCAAGATTTTCCAAACAAATTCAAGATTTTCGAAACCAAATTCAAGATTTTCCAACCCGAATTCCAGATTTTCCAAGCCGAATTCAAGATTCTCCAAAAGAAATTCAAGATTTTCCAAAAGATATTCAAGATTTTCCAAACCAAATTCAAGATCCTCTACTGTTAATAGCACAGATTGTGCCATTTACGTCATGGACATGATGATGAAGCTTCCTGACGCTATAAAAATGACTTCCATTAACATTTTTTGTAAGCAGTGTTGTTCTGTTTAGTAAGCGGTTTTTGTATTATTTGGTTGTATTGTTGGGCCCTAACAACGTTTGATACTTATCCACCAGGAAGAGCATCTCAATTATTCTTTTCTACTAAATATGCATGGTTTATTTCTTACCGCATCTCTAATCATGGTACAATCATTATGGCTCATTAAAATGAAAATAATTGATTTGAAACAAATCTTGAGTTGGTTTGGAAAATCTTAATTCGGTTTGGAAAATCTTGAATTTGGTTTGGAAAATATTGAATTTGATTTGGAAAATCTTGAATTTGGTTTAGAAAATCTTGAATTCGGTTTGGAAAATCTTGAATTTGGTTTGGAAAATCTTGAATTTGACAGGGAAATGCTAGGTAGATACAAATTTTTCGAGATATGAATTTTTCAAAGTTTCAAAATTAATTTTGAATCCCTTCCTCTTGACCTATGGTTATGAGAAGTTATTAGGATCATTGTGGGGTTGGTCTGAACCTGTAAACCGAATTTCGTAATTGTAGCACTATGCTAACTGGGTTAAGACATGATTAGGCAAGTACTTAGCTAAAGGCGTACGGCGGACGGACGGATTGATCTCCAAAGTCTCGTTATTGAAGATGTTAAACCAGAACGTATACGGATGGAAAGCACATGAATGATATCGCTCACATTGCTGTCAGCACTCAATTTCGGGGTAAATTTCAATGTAGCGGTATGTTATTGTCCTTTGACGAACTCTGTCGTGTGAAATTCCAATATACTTCTATATTAAGTGGTTTCTAAAAATAATCCTCATGCAAGTGCCCAAGTATAAAAATGTTGAACTGTACATGTAATGACCGAAACACACCTAATAGATGGGCGATGAGGTTCGACAATGCCCGAGTACCTTCAACTCCAACAGCAGGCATTTGAAGTTTGTTTAGGGTCCTGATTGCCTCGGATCCCCGTTCTTGGGTTCACTTCCGCTCTTGTCTTCTGCGAAATGTCTCAATAGCATTTCAGTGAATCAATTCTGTTCATCTCCTTCACATTCCCATCGTACTTGGAGTGTTCCACCAATCAAATTTCCACTCCCGCGAGTACAAATTCAATCTACTGGTTCTCCGTATAAGAACTTCTGAGCAAACTGCGATGATTTACTGAGACGGATTCCACTGCTCCAATAATTCCCCCGTTATTGGCGAGAGCGTTGACGCGGTTTTCTCGAAATCCTCCAAGGTGCCCAAACATGAGTTATATTTGTTCAGATATTACTAATTTGAATGAACCTGCTTCCTCTTAGTTTAATAATTATTCTTTCACTACATACGCCCGAAGGTCCTCCGGTATGATCCCGACTGATATGCGATTCAACAGACTTCTGTCGCTTTTGCCTTCAATTCAAATGTATTCGCATTTCGTTACATAATCAGCTCAGATCGATGCCCGAATTGAAATGAATTAGTCATGGTTGCACTCGTTACTAGCTGGGAAATCTTTTCAATTCAGGGAAGCACGATGTTGGTCCTTTTAATCATTAATAATGTTGTCTACCTAAAGGCAGGATTGCGTGAGTAGAAACTTTCAATCAAGTTACCAAGTCAATGAAATAAACGGTGGTTTTATGAAAACTACTTCAGCCTAATAACTGAAAAGACTCGTCGTTTATATCATCCTCATTGAGATCTTCCGGATTCATATTTCCTGAGGCTGGTTTAAAGGACTTGGGTAACGAAGCGCTATCAAATTTTCGGCAAATAAAAACAAAAGCCTTTATGGCACTCTCAAATGTTGCCAAATTCTGATCGAAATCTGATCAGCGCTTTGAACGGGATTGAGCGGTGCATTAATGACAATTGTGTAGATGGAGATTAAATTGAACATATTTCAATCTACTCTCCGACTAGTTGGACATCTTGTTAATAGACATCAAAATGCTAATCCTTCCAAAACGGTTCATCAGTTTTTGTGTAGATCGGGTGATCTCGATAAAGTTAACAACTAAACGACACATTATTTACATCGGACTAACTGGATGTGCGATACCAGGAAGGTATCGATACCGGTACTCGATACTGGTATCGAAAGGAATATTCGACACTACTGAGTTTTCTATATTCCTGAGTTCTCAAATGAGTACTTTCTCGAGGTGTGGAACTTGAATGAATTTAAATGCCTATGTAATGAATGCCTATGTACCTACATGAACATTTAATGTTTTGAAAAAATAAAATATTATTGAATTGGAAAAATATCGAACAATTTACTACTTACTAGACATCGCTCCTTTGCTGATATATTGTCATATCTCAAAATTAGATGCTTCGGGGTAATCGAAAAAAAAAACCATTTCAACTTTGATATATTCCGCTACGAATTTCACGAAGCGAAGTTTCAAAGCTCTAATTTTCGAGCTGGTTCGGGAAATTCGCTGAAATGGTATTTTTTCTATTACCCCGAAGCATCTAATTTTGAGATATGACACAATTGCAGCAAAGGAGCGACATCGAAAGAAATGTTCGACATTACTCGAATACTCAATTTTCATTAGAATACTTTATCCGGTACTGCAGGAAGTAGGTACTCAATACATATATGTTAGTACGAGAAATGGCACCGAAAATGCTTGGTATCGAAAGAAAATGGTCCATATCTTCTACCTACTTCCAGCTAAATACTCATATGAATACTGTTATCCAAATATAGTTAAAAAAACAACAGGGAGTAGTCGATTCATCATAAATCTTTAGTTGTCTTGAATGTTGAAATTCTTGTCAGACATAGAATTATTAACAGTGTTTATAACAGTGGTCAACCATCAAATCTGAAACCCACATGATCCAAGAATGCCGGTGGGGAGAGAGAAAATATTCGACACTTTACTCGTATCGATAGGTATCGCACGTCACTAGTCGGGCCAAGTCCCAATTTCATCGATATTAGGCTCCTTGTTGCTCATGTTGTACATGATAATAGTATTGCTTTCGCCAACGCAATGGGGTATGCGCATGAGAATGGAAAATTGAAAAAAAAAACTATTCGTTTGGTTATTTGAGTGCGTTGGTAGCATTGATTTAATTCGGCCCGACCAATCAGATGCTTCAGCGGTTCTGACGTCATCGGGCGCTTTTTACGCTCGTATGAACATGATTATGTTTCTCTATCCATAAAACAATAAGGATAAACTAAATTCGACGAATGGTTCCCATTTTCACGTTTTTGAAGCGATCTATAAATAAAAATACTAAACAAAAATCATGCGCAGACCCCATTCATGTTGATCTTAAACATGAATTTGGAGGCGACATTTCGTCCAAAAAGTGAAAAGACTGTGATTTTGGGCTCTCCATCGTCTATGTTAACTTTAATCACGTTGACTCGGTAGCTTTTGAATGATACACAAACACCTGCCCCTGTTGGTTTCCTTGCCTTCAGTCTCGTGGGAACAGAAGAGGAAGGGCACTAGACTCGTGGTGCTACCAATCACTGCATTCATAAGTTTCCTTATGGTCAAATTGACCCAGGTAACACATGGGGGACTGAATGTGTGTTGAGTAGGTACCATTCTGTGTTGGTTGAATTATCGATTTTCCGAACACAGCGCATGCACATAGTGTGCGCTTTGTTGTTATGAGGAAATTCGTGTTCGCCTTCAACAATTACGGTCAACTGTAACTAACAATAGAGTTGCGGTAGGAGGAGTGTCGCTAACTACGAGTATGATGCATCTATCTACCTATCGAGTTCGACGATTGACACCCTGGCCCTTAGTCCTCTCCAACGTCCCAGGGTGTATCAAATACCGTTTCCAATGGCTCATTATTTAAAATGATAAAACAAAACGGTACACAATTTTCCACAACGGTTTATTATTTTCTGTATAGATCACTGCATTGTAAATCCCGTGACTACACGAAATAATTGGAATATTGAAGTCTAATATTGTGTTTTCGCACAAGAACGTGAAAGTGCCAGTCTTGCATCATTTAATATTTCATAGACACGCAGAGTATCTCATAACGTGATTCTCGCCATCACAAAATCATTTTTTGTTTGTAACAAAAATGGTTCATCATTTTCCATAATGGTTGGTTATAAAGAGTTGTGTTAGTGACGATGGTTGATCACCGAAGCCGGTATAACAGTGCATTTTATTTTCAGTGGAAGTAGCCATCGTTTCAATAACTTCTTACAATTTTATTACTCCAGAGTTGGCGGGAATAGAATTGAGAAAACAGCCAGAAAAGCGTGTCTATTACAGCAACTTTTATTAGCCCCTGGTTGAAATGTGAATGCTTTCATACTCTCCTGGGAATATTTAAAACTGCCGAGGCCGGTAATTTTTCTTTTTAAAAAATTGCTAGTTGCTCCAAAATGACTGAAAAAAAAAACTAATAACATGTTTCTACACTCTTTGTTTCGTTACTTATTCTCCTTCTCCCGCCGCGCACGCAACGGACGAATCGAGGGATCCCGTCGGTCGATAGTTGAGAACTCCGGTGGTTTCTGAAGCTCCTCAGTGAATTTGATGGAATAAATCCAATGTTCCGTGTATTTGCAGGTGATTTCGACGATACTTTGGGGAATCGGGTCGATGAAAATATTCTCGCGACCATTTTCGCTTAGCTCCCAATCATCAGTAACTTTGGGAAGAGTTCGAGGAGGCTTGCGAAAGGTCTGAGACTTCGAGAAGTTTCTCCCATTACGAATTTATTTTGAATTGATGCGGTACCATCCCCGATCAGCCTCCAGCTACCACGAAACGCCTCCAGAAAAAAAAATCAAATCAAACGAATATGCCTTGAGATGCTATTCGAATTATTGAGTTGCTAGTTGGTCAAAGTTTGACGTTGTTGACAGGGCGTTCGATGTTATAGTAGCATGACCAGATGAACGGAGTGTTGAATTAACCTTTTGAACTACCCGGTAGCTACTCGTACGTCTATTACTTTGAAATGTATGTATCCTTTCGATATACAAGTCCAATACATGCAGCCCCACAGCTCAAAAGCTTTATAATCATTCTGGGTCCTACGAGTATACCTTTGGAAACTTGGTTATTCGTCCCAATCGATGGATCGTTTCTTTTTGGAATCACTGACATTTGTTCTAAACTGTATATTTCGACATTTGCGATGATACTGAAACATACAATCAAATCCTTAACCCGAATCTAGGTTTCACAAAGATGCGTACAGCTAGAGTAATTAAACGTTATATGGTATCCATTAATTGCAACCAGTGAATATACTCGTACTAGGAAATGTCTAACTAACCCATACCTATCTATGGATGAAATCTTTAAATCTATGTATGGATTCCAAATGCTCTAAAACGAATTTTAATGAAACAATTTTGGTTTATTATCTTCAATAATGAACCTTTCGAATCGCACAAGAAACAATAGTAATTCATAGTAATAATTATTCAATCATTTAGTGATCTATATAGAAGGGTGATCTTCACAAAAAGATAATAAACTGTTTTGTCAAGAATTTGCAGAGTTTTTCAGAAATGTATGCACCAAAATGTAGCAAAATGGGCCATTTTTTCGTTCATGAAATGATTTATGAAGTTTGCGTTTACAGTTAATACACAACGCCCACTTGTGAGGTACGAGCTCAAAAACCGAGGAGGGGCACAAAGGTTCCTTGTATACTGTGTATATAAAGCCTAGTATCGATAGTGCGCGGCAGCTAGCTCCGCATGCCTCGCTCCGCATGCCTCGGGACGCAGGCCTCGCACTGTCAATACGTGTAACCATGAATGCTCAATGGCAACGACAAGCTCGTGGCTCTGTGCGTCGCGAGGCATGCGGAGCGAGCAACCCCGATATCGACAGTCCGAGCGTGCGCGTTTGGCAGCTAGCTCCGCGTGCCTCGCACTGTCGATACGCACCTTCAGCCATATTGTGAGCGCGATGAAGGTGATTGACACATCTATAGACCATTCGTCAAATGCAATGCGTCCATGGGGACCATCAAGACTAAGCTACCGCAAAAATTGTTTTAAAACTCGTATGTAATGCAAGGTTTTCGCGTGTCATTGTACATTAGACTATCTGTGGGCCCCACGGTCCCTAAAAATATGATATAAATCAGTTTGGTAATGTTTGAATTGAGCGTAAGTCAAGGATTTTGGGACCCACTGACAACGCGGAACCAAATTTTGATTTGGGAGGACAGAAATGATTCAGTTCGCCAAAGTGATTCAAAGGCTTTCGCTACGCCCGTCGAAGCAAAATGTAATGGAGGAATCTGACGATTCGCCTTCGGATGTACGTGGTCGCACAACGGAGGAATGCAAGCAACAATGTTCTCTTGTCAGTTGTGGATGGGGGAAGGGGACGAGTTATGTCGATGACGTCACGGCTGGGAGAGGTACAACAAAATGAAAAAGAAAAAAATGAGGACAGGGGAGAAAAACACGTTGAAAAAGATTTTCATTCCTCCTCAGGGAGTGAGGTGAGTTACAAACGATTGGCCAGGGATTTACTCGACTTTACGAGAGGGAACCGGACTGTCCGCCGGAGGTGGAAGGTTCAAATAAATGGCGTAAAAAGAAAAAAAAATTGCATGTAATCAAGGAATAGGTTTTAGCACTCTGAGGCTACTCACCGCCCTCGCCGTCGCGTGTTAACATCCAATATGACCGGCTTTAACCTACTTACGGGAAAACAGTGCTGGTAAACTACCAACCTTCCTGATCCCGATAACGGCTCATGTGATCCCAGACCCCTTTACCATACGCCAGGCAATCGTACGTTTGAAACGCTTTGAAAAAAATCAATGATCCTCCTGATCGATCCGTGATTTGGATGAGCTCCATCAGATAGCGTTGAATGTCCCATCTCGACGTAGGCAACTCACCAGTTAACCAGAGGCAATTTTTCCCAAAACCTGATTTGCAATTCATGAGTTTAAAAAAAACCCTCTCATCAAATTTCCCCTCACCGTACTTCGTCTCAAGTCGTCATTTTTAATTGCACTCAGATCCGGTGGTTAGATTTTTTTCACCTGTCGCTGCACGGGTTGTCTGACGCCCGCGTGATATGAATCGGCTGCAGATTTCGAGGCGCCAAATGCGTTGATGATTTTCGGTGATGTTGAAAAGCGCACTGCCCTCGTTAATGACCATTGAGAAGCTCGTAGTGTAATCGGTCGTTACGAAAGTATCTGTATGCATCTGCGCATGAACTCAGAACATTATTCTGGTATTCCGTCATTGTAGATACTTGACGTAGCTTACAAAATCAGTTTGTTGGTAAATATGTGGATGTAATTTCATTTCTCGATACCAATTGAAACTCAATACAGGCCGAATCCTAGGCCGAAGAGGAATTGTATGTAATAACTAAGCGGGAACAGGAAGACAAGTGGCAAAAATGTTATGAACAAGGCGAAGCGGGATCATTTTATAAGCAATTGAATCCAACACTAAAGAGGACACCATGGTTCAAAGGGGTTTCCTGATCAAAACGGTTTATACGTATGTTATGCAGGTTGCGAACGAACCATGCTATCTGCCCATTATACTTGCATAGAATTAACCGTTTAGATGCTACGGATTGTGATTGTGGTTATGTGAGAGGTGATACAGAGCACATTTTTATGGATTTTCCGTTGTACCAAAGATCGAGGGATACTACGTTTAATAATATTAGGTCAAAAATAACCAGCCCATTCAATTACTGCTTTTTACTGTTAAGTCGAAATATTGAAGTGTGGGATGATTTGTACAAATTTATTGATGAAAACAGTCTGATTGTGTGAATTTGATTTAAGTTAACAGACTGAATTGGAAGTAATTAGTATTTTAGTTTATTATGATTTTATATTTTAGATCTTGATTTGATATTATGATTTTGTATAGCTGATTTATATTATGCACGAATTTTATATTTCATATGGCTGTATGTTTTTGAAACCATTCCAATAAAAAAAAAAAAAAAAAAAAAACCTCAATACATTATGGGCATTATGATTATTAGTGATTCATCCCGAATTTCCAATATCTCCTGCGGCGTCGGCGAACTGAGGGTTGTGGAATGCCCTCCGGTCCCTCCCTACGATCGGTGGTAGAACAGAGCATCCATTCCCTTTCCCAATCATTTTCGCGCTCTGGCTTATGAAAGAGATTGTGACAAAAGCGGCAGTATCTCAGTTTTTACAACATTGTAAGGAGGGTACCAATATATATTTATATGCATTTTTTTCTCTTTCAAATTCTTTATTTATTAAAGAATAAGATAACAACTGAGCTATACTGCCCATCTAGCCACTTCACTGGCACACATAAATCACAATGTGATCACATGTCATGTCAATGGAATTGCAGCTCATCAGCACACACACAGGACAAGCACACTGGCACACATTTTCCTCCTCAATTTTGCGAAATAGGTACATAAATAGGTTTTCTCCGATCCAAACGCCGCACTGTTTCACTGTTGTCCAAGATCCCGATCATTTCCTGATTTACATGTCTGTGAAGTCTTTCTTCATGCCTCACCGCATAGTTATTGATGGCTTCGGTGACGGTTTCCATTTTAAGGCCACGATGAAGGTCGTAATTTTGTATGTTTGATGTTGGATTTTTTAGAGCAGCCCCAAATTTGTATGCCAAATTTGACTGGTTCTAGAATTTGCTTGTACAGCAGTAACTTGTTATGCACCTCTAGTTCTGAGCACCTCCTCAGTAACCAGAACAACTTCCTATATTTATATAGCCGGGTTGTGGTTATCGACTGTTTGATAACCGAAAAACTGAGTTTTTTCGGTTGAAATCGCAATTCGAAGAAAATTCGAGTAGTTTTCAATGTCCTAAAGTACTTCTTCGAAATCTATTTTTTCCTGAAATTAGAAATGCTCAATGCAGTTTTCAAACACTTTCCCAGCGTAGTCCTTGTCCCACAGAATAACGATTATATTGCCATTATGTTTGCCATTTAACATACTTTCTGTGTTATGTCTAATTAGTTTATTATTTTGTTGCAGGTAAGTTGGAAGGCCGTAACAAACCAAAGCATAGAGAATTCTGCTGAATAGGTGAGAGATTGAAAAGGTCATCCAGTCTTGGCAACAGCGTTTTCAAGTAGTTCTGACTTTCCGATGTTGTATGAAATCACTTCTTGGCTACAACATATTATTATTACCAAGTGGTGCTTTCATTACAGGGAACGCCATTGGATTGATATAGTTATAAACAGTGATTAGTCATTATGTAGATACCTTACTTTCAAACTTCGATGATACAAGGAATAAACTCAAAACAGTTTACATTTTCGTTCACTTTTTGTAAGTGAACCGACATGAGATATTTACTGGGAATCCTCCATGGGAATATGATATTCAATTGTTGATAGAATCGATTACAGTTCATTGCGTACGCGTGCGTTAGACTGTTATTTCGCGTTTGTAAAATAGTTTTTAACAGTTTCTATACAAGATACCACCACGCAGCTAGTTCACTTGAAGGGTACCATTTGGAATTAGCCCAAAATTTCAGCTCATTACTGATTATGTTATATAAGTTTGAGACTCACTAGTATTTTGTACACAGAACAGTAAACTGGACGGAAGGGCGGTTTAAACAGAAAATATACACCGTTGTGGATTCAAAGCATTTTTTCATTATACCTTATTGTATAGGTACATAGCGTTTTCAATCGTACTTTTCCCCACCCTTGCAAGTTTTTTTTTAATCTTTAGGAGTTTCCTAACTTTCACGGAAGTCCCATCACTATCCTGTGAATCCGTATCTGGCGACTTATGAAGTTGAATCGATAAGGAAACGGTGGTGAGCAAGGGTTGCCTGGGGGTTCGACGTACTTGCTAATGCCGACTAATTTCCGCTCGAACGACTCAAGAGTCGTCCATCACCAAAGTTTGGTCACCTGAAGCCCCATTACTCATTGCTAAGCGGTGGAATTCTATTCATTGAAATTCCGGCTTCATGTTGTGAAGTATGCGGTTAGATCTCGACCAGGAACGCTAATAATGATACGCGATAAACGTAAATCCAATAGAAAGACTGTCAACCTGTTTCTGTCGCATTTACCGCTGAGCTGTATTCTGGGGTTTTTGATGAATGGACGGTACTTGGCTGTACTTGCTTGTATTTAGTTTTAGAGATTGTTGATTTGTAGATTTATTCGATTTGATCGGTGGTAGTTCTCTCCAGCTTGTTCCAGAATGGACACGTACTTTGGCATTTGATCGTTCTTCCATTGCCCATATAAAATAATCTGAGAACTGTGAATCAGCATGCAGGCTTGGACAAAGCAGACGATCTTGAGAACGTTTTGTAACCCCAACTCAATTGGAAGGGGCCCAAAATAGGGAGTGCCATTTTAGAAACACCATAGCTCGGAAATTTTAGTTAGAACGGTATAATGTGTTGTAGAAATTTAAATAGACTTCGACTTACAGTATTTTTTTAACAACCGAGGGCGTTTTACGAACGGCCGATCGTTCATATTATGTGCTCGAAGGTAGAACCGATTAAAAAAACTAAATTCTTGACACAACGGTCTATCATCTTCTTTGTGCAGATCGCTTTTCTGTGTAGATCACTAAATGATAGATTCATTATTCTCATGAATCATTATTATTATTATCAACTCTTGTAAATTATTATTATTATTAATAACGATTGCTGATTATTATTTATTATAATAATTATTACGTATTAATGATTATCATTAATAATTATAATTGATTGTTATTAATAAACTCGTTATCTGAAAACCATGTCCTGTTCGAATCACCTGGGCCAGCATGAACATTGACTCGACAGGCTGCCGCATTATTCACCCTCATGTTGACGACTTTCGATCTGCTCCAACTTTGAGCCCTCATTTTCAAAATTTCAAAATTCGTTTTGAACCCCTCCCCATCAACCTAGAATTATGGAAAGATCATTGTGGGGTTGGTCCGAACCCGTAAACCAAATTTTCTAATTTTAGCTCAACGTGCAGCAGACGGCGGACGAACGGAGTTTTTTTAATTCGATTTTCTCAATCTACGTATCTTGAAACGTAAACCAACCAATTTTGAAGGGGTTACAATTTTATTTTCTTGGCCTATTCAGACGGTTCATTATCAAAGATAATAAACCAAAAACACCATCGACTTGCGCGTGAATCAATGGTAAACTTCGGGCCTTTGAGACAAGGAGTTTCCTGTTCTGATATACAAAAATGAAGTTATTTTAGATATTAAGTGGCTGTTATTTTTTTTTTTAATAATTATGATTGCCTTGTTAGATGCACGTAATAACTCATAAATTATGTAGGTCGTCCCGGAGTAGACACCGTCACAGAGGTAGTGGCCGACTTCTCCCACTACGATATTTTACCTCATTAATCAAATAACTCCGTATAGTAATGAGACTTACGGAAGTTTTCCGGTCTATGGCAGACCCTCATTTCTGGGCGCTGAATCGTTATATCGGCACGGATATGTTTGCCTTGTTAGATCCGCAATGGAAAATAGGTTTCAAGCGCCACCAACCCGCACCATGACAACCACGGCTTTTTTCGTTATATATCCTTTGATTCACTCACCTTGATTATCATTATTTCAAATGACCAATAAACCGATGAAGGTTTCCAGCGAAATTCAATATCTTCTGATTCGTAACGGCTAAGCACAAACTTGAAGGCCAAAGCTCTTCAGGATCGCAATCGTTATTCACCTCAAGAAGATAATCAACAACATACATTCCTCTAGATTTCTTCTTCTTCAATTCTACCATCCGTGTCTCGACCTTCCTCAATTTGAACCACAAGCTCAATCATCTGTTAGTAATTACCGAAGAAAGGATCATTTCGAAGGTGTGCAATTTTGAAAAACATCGAATGGTTCCAAAGTGTGAGTTTTTTAATATCCTACGAGTATGAATACACTACAATGTATTAATACGTATGTCATATTAATGGTGTGTCAATCGTGTGCACCGAAAACGCAGCACAATATTCTACATCGGTTCATTATTTCATTCATTTTGTTTTTACAATAAAATGTTTTTACAAGAAGGTTCGAGGGAAGACGGGAGGGTGTCGGTAACTAGCTCAGCGATGGTCTCTTCAGTTTTCCAACTGAACTATTTGGGCAATCCAAAATATTATATTCATATGATTCGTGGGTTTCTACTTGTACCCACCCAAGTCAGCAATAATTATTAACAAGAAGTTTCCACCGATAAATTCTTGTAATTACCTTCATTCCGTACACACGAAACGCATCCCAGAAAAACGCACTCGGTAATACCAGCTATTCCCGAGTATGGAAATCTGCCAGCAGTTTCTCCAGTTGATTCTCAATATTAGTTGACGTTTTTTTCGCTTCTACGAGTATTTTTGATTCTCGCACCCTGACTGTGAACGAACGGCTGGACGCACAACGCTCTGGATGATCTGTAAAAATTCTCTGAATCAAAATCTATTCAAATTTGTAACAAAACGACCTTTCCAGTCAACATTTCCGAAGTATGTAGTTTTGAATGTTTCAAACCCTTTCTTTTGGTTTTTTAATACATCCTCAGCTAGGTTTTCACTCTCTGCCGGAATTTCATGATTCTTAATAAATTTCGAATGGGCAACGTGCTGCCCTCGGATGGACAGATTTTGAGTTTTTCTTTAATTTTCGATGAAAAGGAAGCTCTTGTTCTCGGTCTAAAATTTGTAAAACTCGAATTCCCAAAACGTTTTTATACCAAAATCTGTTTCAGATCATTCTGAATACAAAATACAAAAATCATATTTATATTTATAAAAAATATTTAATACAACATATATATTCATTCAAGTGTATGTATGTGCCATTCCAGGCGATAACTCTTGATAGAACTGAGATAAAAAAAAAGTCCCGGCAATCGAAAGGCTAAAGGTTAAGGCGAAAGGAAGAATCGGGCCACTCTAACGGGTGTTTAGGGGAGTTTCTAGGGGGGGGGGGATTAGCCATAAAATGAAATATTCTGACAAGTGACACCTCATTTTAAAAGTCTTTCCAAGAAGAAAAAAATGAAGACGAAATTTGTTATAAAACCAGTAAAATGGGGAAATTATACATTTTTACATTTTCTTCGAAAATTTGCTCTTATAGCCATTGATTGCATGACTGCGGATTTTTTAGATTCTATTTTTCTTGAAACGTAAAAACCACGGGAGCGCAAACGCGACCAGTAAATGTGGACCTCCTTGTACGAGTTTGAAAACATCGTCCTCAAATCGCAGGAATAACCTTGATTTGAAATCAACTTAAAACATTGACATTAATTGGGCAAAAGAGACGGCCATGATTGAGTACAGCGCCAATGAAATTCTCCTCATTACGATTCAGTCGAATCAATATTTCCCGATTTGACTTTTAATTGAAACGATGTGAATCGCCGTTTCATGAGTTATTTTTCAATATTTACACACGAATCGTCATTATTAGTAATAAAGAAAGGACTGTATTGAATTTGAAAATTACCTCCGCATATATTGGTGCTTAATTATATCTTCGATCGTATGAAACATGCGGGGAAATGCGAAAATAAATCCTCAATTTTATTGTTGTGAATCTAATTGTTTCCAATCCCGTACGACTGTTCCTCCCAATCCGAATTTTCCTTTTATTTCAACTTCCCGGTTTCTCATTAATCGAGGTTCAGGCTGTGCGGATTTTAATTTGCCCGTGCCATAGAAAGAGGCTACAACATAAACCGAAAGGAGGTCAATTATGGAAGTAGACAAGAAAGAGGTCAATTACAGAGAAGGAAGGTTTGCAAACCTGTAGAAACCTTGATTGCAATTATGGAAGTAGACAGTTTGCCATTGCAGGGGTTTTGGAGGTCTCAAGGAGCTGCATATAAAAGTATTGGCAATCAACGCTGATGCAAGTTTTTAATTGTGCAGATTTCCCGGGAAAAAAGTGGGAACACTGGACGAGGGATTCGTTTAATCATCTGAGATCGTTATGATACGGTACTTGACCGCTGTTGTCATTCAGAATTTGAATTTTTAGAGTGGGAACCTTTTGCGGCCATCACTTTATCATGTTTGACTTCGCCAGTTCCGCAATGGAAAATATCATCAGGGTAAAACTAGTAACAACGCTCGGCGATGAAATTGATTCGAAGAAATACGCATTTTTCTCGTGATTTACGTTCGGCTAAAAGGGCACTCGATGATCCATTAAGCCAGTATTTCCATCGCTCTCGATAGTCGGATAGTTGTTCCAATAATCAAACTGATGAACTCCAATTAGCTTCCAGATTCCATCCATTGGGTAGATATTCACTAAGGAATGGGACGTTGAAATAAAGAAATCGAGCGAAATAGGGAAGGAAAGGTCTCATCTTTAGGACCACGAAGCTCCGTCTTTATAAAACCTGGTCGTATGTTACGGTAGTGAAACGTGGATATTACGAGCAGATGATTAGAGAAGGCTGCGTGTTTTCGAAAGGAAAATAACAAGGAGGATATAATATATTATGGAGGAGTTCGTGATGGAGGACGTGGAGCAATCTGGCGATAGAAGCAATTCTGGAGAACGAAGACATTGTCAAGTTTATCAAGACCAACAGAATAAGGTGGTTCGGGCATGTTGACAGATTGAGGATGGACCAGGGGCCTAGATCAATGCTGAGGGCGAGAGTGGAGTCAGGGAAAAGAAGGAGAAGACCGAGGAATAGATGGCTTGATGAAGTGATGAGGGACCTACTGGTGGGATGCGGATCGTGGAAGATGGAGATTGGGACTTCGGGAAGCCAGGGGCCAGGGGTTGTTGCGTATCCACATTTGGCTCTAAACTGAAAAATCAATATGATCATCATCACATCAAACACAAGAAATGGCGAGGATCCGAGGAATGTAAGTGAAGGCGTAAAGTGAATCCCTAGATTGTTGTTGTATGGTCTGATACAACCAGCTATTTTCACAAAAATGCATATAAAGCGACAGCAAATTTCCGAGTCGGCAGCTATTCCAGGAAAATTTATCTACAATTGTCCACTAACCGCCATTTCTGTTGTTGCTTATTTGAATATTGCATAACTTTTCTTGTGGCGACATTGATAAAGTATAATGTAGTTTTTAAGGTGTGTCGCTTAATTTATACCGGAATATAATAACCGAAAGAAATCGATTTTACTCGAGCAGACAATCCAAGATACCAATAACTCGATTTTGAACATTTTGTCGCTCAATAAATATTTGCATAAAGCCATCCGAATCGGCTGGAAGTTTTGCTGAAAGGGAGCTGAGTTGATGTATGCTCGGTTTATATATAACGTCAGGTTCTTATTTATTATGACTTCTCCGTCCATCTCCATAAAACAAACCAAGAGCTGTAGATATTCAATTTGTTATGTCAACAGATTCGCTTGAACGAGAGAAAAATGTATTTCACATTCGAACTTTTATGATCGCTAGCGAATAAATTGAGTAAACCTCATAAAAACTTCTTTCCGTTTCCAATGTCCTCTATAACCAGCCGACCACCTTCCTTTTATCTGACTTCGTGAGACGTTTCTTCCTTTTATGTACTTATTTAGGTTTTGCGACCAACGTTCTTTCAACAACTCAACTTTCTCGGTTTCGACTTGAAAATATTTTTCCGTCTTCTACGCCCTTAAAAACCCCTCTGGATCGTGCTTGAACGCTGGTAATTCATTTTTCCGCTTCGGATTTTTGTTTTCCTTCAAAAGAGGGAGTACCTAACGTAATCAGCTTAACGTTCAGAATGGCCTGCGGCTGAGGTTTAACCATCCGATACCATTTCTAGAACATTGTGAACTCGAGACAAATAGATCTCTCACGGTTTTGTCGTTGAGTTTTCAATTTGTAGACTTCTTTCCTTCCTTTAAATATTTCTGAAAATATGTGACGGTAGCAACGCTTCTATCTCCAACGGTTTAAATCAACTGAATCCCTTTGTGATTGGAAATAACTTTTTGCTCTCGATTTGAGACTCAAACAAATCCGTTTTTATGGCACTTTAAGAGGCGACCTGGATTTGAAAACGACCAAAAAAATCCAACTGGCCTACCTAAGACCGTAACTAACGCTATTTATTGTGTGCTATGTGCCCAAGCCGAACATTGCTGCAAAAGGAGTTTCTGGACACAACTAAGCGTCTCTTTATTAATATTGATGTTTCCCGCTGAATCTGATTATAATTCAAGTTCCTAAGCTTCAAGTAGCCGAAAATATGCTTTGGAGTCCTGAAATACTCGGAAATTCACATTCTTTCCATTGGAACCGAACAAAATTATTTTTCTCGTGTAAATATAAGTTCTCGACTGTGCGACGACGTTTCGTAGCACATGAGGTGGTAAACTAGCCTAGTGATCACTTTTGTTTTGAAAAACATCGTTTACCACCAAATCTCCACTCGCATCTTGCGTTTCAGAGCTTCCTGAACAAAATTTGGTATCCATTCCTGTCTAACCGTCTCTGTGGATGCCAGTCACTGCCCATAATTGAATGAAGTCTCATATCAATTTTATCAAAATCGTACCGTGATTTTCGGTTGCCCACCACTGGAGGCCTTGCAACTTCAGTTTTCCGCATCCAATGTTCATGCGCCGAATTGACAATGTTATGAACACGAGGAAGATTTGTGTCCTTGGCTATACTAACGGAAATACCTTATTAGCCGCAAATCCTAAAATACAAATACATTGTAACAGATCAAAATTGCACTGTAGCATTCAAGTATGTGGATTATTTGGAACTAGCAAGAAATTTCTAATAAGAATTTTGTTATTTCGTTCGGGAGATTCGCTTCGGGTTTCAGTTTACGTGGGGATTACTTGTGCACTGAGTGATGGTTTCTCTTCCGTTCGGACGTCAGTGAAGACTTTCTGATGGGTGGTTGTTAACACTGTGATTCAGTTCCGCCAAACTTCTGATCGGGAAGGAAATAACAATTAATTCAGCCGATTCCGAGCTGTGATCGCGAGTGGTCATCTAGTTGGCCGATCGGTTACTCAAGTGTGTGATGATATGTACACTAAGCTGTAAATTAGCTCTTACCATTCACGTGCTGCCCGATAGACGCCGATTTGTTCACTCATACCGGTAGTCTTCCCCAATAGATCGTTCATATACTCGTATCCTATAAATCTAACTGACCATTGGTGTCAGAAGTTGGGCGATATGAATATACTCGTACTAACATCCCCGGTTCGCATCTCTGCCACTCCATTCAGAAATACATCGGTACCAAGCCAACATTCGAATCCACAGGTCCCACTTATCTTCCTAGTATCTATAACACTCACATGCAATATAAATATCCTTCATCGGATTTTAATTAACATTTGTAATAGGTGATACAAGGCCTAATACAAAACAACCATATAAAACCACAATGTTTGGCTGGAAATTTCATGTACGTGCATCATGATGATTTCCCGTCACGAAAATATCAATTGTTTTTGAAAGACTTTGAGCCATGTAAAGGCTTCTTCCTTATTAAGGCTACGGTTACACTGGATGCGAATTCCGACGAATTCGTCTGATCTGTTCGTCAGAAATGTCTCCAGAACATGGTGGTTACACTGTGTGCGATTTGTGAATATCAGTTCATTACTTCTCCGAGTTGGTCTCCGTTGGGGAGAACTAATAGACCGCAAAATGCAAACATCGCAGTTAAAACATGTGAAATGAGCAAACAGGATCTCAAATAAAAATAAAAGATCACCAATAAATGAATCACCAAATGAAAGCGGCGTTCTACTGAGTATTCCAAGTACTTCCAAGTGTCATGACGTCACCGCAGACGCTCCCTATGAACGAAACGGCCGATCATGACGTCACCGCCTGCCATAATTTTCCCATCTCAACATTCCGAGCCGACGGCTTTATGTTGGGCCCTTAATGGTGATAGCTTGATATCCACCGCCTCATCTGAGTCATAAGTATCACTCCAGTTAACAGTCCTACCAGTTGTTCCTCGATCCAATTGTCGACCACATGGTGCACCATTCTACTTGCATGATATACTCGTATACTGTTTCCCATAACTGTAGGGTGACCATCAAATTACCATAAAAGTGTAATTTGGTCAGTGTGAGCTCCATTTCTCTATAGTTTACTTAGGAGTTACACCAATACAGAGGCTAATAAGGTGACGCTGGAGAGACCAATTGTGCGTGTGATCGACTGTTAGCGAAAGCCGTAGAAAACCCAGACTATTTTTGAGGTTCACAGCTTTCACTAGAAGTGATTATAGTTCAAAATGATGTTCATTTTGGTTTATTATCTTCGATAATGAACCATTGGAATCGCCCAAAGAAAAAAAAATTTTAACCCCCCCTCAAAATTTGTTGGTTTACGTTTCAAGACACGTAGATTCAGAAAATCGAATAAAAAAAAAATCCGTCCGTCCGCCGTACGCCGTCCCCCGTACGCCGTACGCCGTCCGCCGTCCGCGCCACTTTGCCCAGTTAGCGTTGAGTTAAAATTACGAAATTCGGTTTCTGGGTTTGGACCAGCCCCACAATGGTCCTCGAAACTTTTCATAACCCTAGGTCAAGGGGAAGGGGTTCAAAACGAAATTTAAAATTTCGACAATGTCATATCTCAAAATATTTAACTGAAACGTATAATTTTGAGTTCACTTTTGAATGACCTGAAAAATTACGAATCTTTTAAGACCAATTGGATTTTAGTGCGACCAGCCGTTCGTTCACAGTGAGCGCGCAAAGGTTTAGGAAAAACACTAATCTTTCGCGTCGAAAACGGCCGTTATGTGACCCAACCCTCAGACGCCCAGAATAAAACTACCTTTTGTCATCTTCCCGGTAAACGGTATAGTCTAGAAATTTTAACCGTGAGTCGGGGATAGACCACATTGCAATATTTACTCGGTTTCTCATCTGTAAAATTGTTTAAATAATACCTTTTTGTAATAATACAAATTAAATTTTGATGATGAGCTATTGACTTGAAATTTTAAAAATAGGTCAGAACTGGATCACAGAACTGGATTCACTCGGTTTCTTGTCTGTAAAATTGTTTAAATAATACCTATTTGTTTAAACAAATTAAATTTTGATGATGAGCTAGATACTTGAAATTTTAAATATAGGTCAGAAATGGATGACATTTCAATATTCACTCGGTTTGTATGACATGGTATGAGTATGGTATGGTATATTATTGTATGTATGATTTGGTATAATACAGTATGGTATGATAGGAAAGAAATTCGTATGGTATGGTATGAGTACGGTGAGAATATGGTATGGTGCCGATTTGCAATACAGTCTGGTATAGACAGAAGGGTGATCTGCACATGGAAGATAATAAACCGTTGTGTCAAGAATTTGCAGAGTTTTTTGGTTTATTATCTTCGATAATGAACCATTGGAATCGCCCAAAGAAAAAAGATTTTTAACCCCCCCTCAAAATTTGTTGGTTTACGTTTCAAGACACGTAGATTCAGAAAATCGAATAAAAAAAAAATCCGTCCGTCCGCCGTCCCCCGTCCGCCGTCCCCCGTCCGCCGTCCGCGCTACTTTGCCCAGTTGGCGTTGAGCTAAAATTACGAAATTTTTTTTATGGGTTCCGACCAACCCCACAATGATCCTCGAAACTTTTCATAACCCTAGGTCAAGGGGAAGGGGTTCAAAATGAAATTTAAAATTTCGACAATGTCATATCTCAAAATATTTAACTGAACCGTGCAATGTTTAGTTCACTTTTGAATGACCTGAAAAATTACGAATCTTTTAAGACCAATTGGATTTTTGTGCGACCAGCCGTACGTTCACAGTGAGCGCGCAAAGGTTTAGGAAAAACACTAAACTTCGCGTCGAAAACGCCCGTTAGGTGGGTGAACCCCCAGACGCCCAGAATAAAACTACCTTTTTTCATCTTCCCGGTAAACTACAGTCTAGAAATTTTAACCGTGAGTCGGGGATAGACCACATTGCAATATTCACTCGGTTTCTCATCTGTACAATTGTTTAAATAATACCTTTTTGTAATAATACAAATTAAATTTTCATGATGAGGTATTGACTTGAAATTTTAAAAATAGGTCAGAACTGGATCAAAATGCAATATTCACCCGGTTTCTTGTCTGTAAAATTGTTTAAAATAATACCTATTTGTTTAAACAAATTAAATTTTGATGATGAGCTAGATACTTGAAATTTTAAATATAGGTCAGAAATGGATGACATTTCAATATTCACTCGGTTTGTATGACATGGTATGAGTATGGTATGGTATAATATTGTATGTATGATTTGGTATAGGTAGTACAGTATGGTATGATAGGAAAGAAATTCGTATGGTATGGTATGAGTACGGTGAGAATATGGTATGGTGCCGATTTGCAACACAGTCTGGTATAGACAGAAGGGTGATCTGCACAAGGAAGATAATAAACCGTTGTGTCAAGAATTTGCAGAGTTTCTTACCCCTCGAGGTTCAGGCATCGATGTGTATACACATCGATGGGTTCAGGTAATCGTTCTGAAATTAATTTTCCGAGAATCCTCGAAGATGAGGGCTCAATATCAACACCTGTTATTTGAAAAACACTATTCGTTAATTGAAAAATGTATACACGTGGGTGTTTGAGAAATATGCTCGTTCTTGTATGTGCCTGTCTCTATACAGGGTCGTTCTTAATGAATGGTTCCCATTTTCACACAAAAAGAGTACAATTTGTTTGTTTCAAATGGAACCCCCATAATGTTTGACAAAGACTTCAAATATTTCATTTTCCGCACCGCGCATGCGCGAAACGCGCACTATACTGCCTTAAAACATGGTCGTTTTTTAAGAAAAATCACCTTATTCAGGCTGTTGATCATTTTAGTTTTTGTTAGATGGGTCGTTAGGCAGGCGGGTTGTACCGGGCGGGGAGACGATTTCAAAAGATCACAGCTGTTTTCCAAAACTGTGGTCGTTTTGCCGCTCACATGCCTTTGCCAGAGTTACCCATTAGCTTGCGGTATGGGAACTTCGGGTGTATTCGGAATGTCGCAGAGAGTAGCTTCAATCTGTTTTAGGGACGAAAACCGGTTTCATTTTATGGCCTGAAACGCTCATTAAATGCCCATAACCGCTGTCCGATTAACCGTTCTATGTATTTTTATACCAGTGTGACGACATTGAGTTGGTCGTCAGACCACCTCGTCGCCTGTACTCAGGCCTGTGCTTGTGTTTTTGCCTGGAGTTGTGCCAAACTTCGGCACCTCCCTTTCTGACTGATTATCTCACATTTGTCACGGGCCGATGTTTCTTCGAAGAATGGAGAGGATTTTTGTTGAAAATTTACAAATTACGGATGGACGAACATTTTATAATCGATTTTAGATTCTACGTCCTTTGAAATCAACGTAATGAAAAGGAAAATCATATTTTTGAGTATTGGGGACGCCCCTTCTCCTTACGTATGTATTGCAGTATAGGTTTAGATGTTCCCTCTAGCTCCAGAGTGGTATCATTAAATAGTCCATCAAAATTTCAAGGTCCAATAGTTTAAACAGAGAAGAGGAGTTTGAGGGCTGGACAGTTCGTTGACGAATATAGTTTTCCGGTTTTGCCCCTCCATTATTCGCTACCCAACGCAAATTTAGAAATGCCGGCGACTCAATGCATAACTGGACAAACGTTAGGGTCGAACAAAAACATCACTACGTAAATCGGTGGACGATTGAGGCCTGGGCAGCGCACGTATGAGTTACTCGCAAACATCGTTGTGGCCTCAAGAATGGGTCAGGCTATTGGGCCTAATGTTGGGTTTCCAGTTGATTGATACATTGATTGATTGAAATCTTTATTTAACCACCAAGGAAAGTTAGGGCCTAGTGGCCCTCTCTACCACCTTCCCTGGATCATAAAATACAGTTTTACAATCCTCCCTGCATATCAAAAAAAAATCTCAAAATACCTTTAAAAACAATAAATAAATAAATAAATAATAGGTAATAATAAGAAAATAAATAAATGAAAAATCATTACAAAAAAAACTCTCTCGTTTCATCCGGCAAGTAAAATAAACAAATATCTTCTTATAAATAATATAAAATAGGCTCAAAATAAGTTCGTTCTACTGGTAATAGGTTTTACAAAGCTTCACACAACGTTCAATATTCTTCCAACAATTTCTTCTTTAAATTACCACGAAATGCCTCTGTTTTTAGTTCTAAATTAAAATAAACTTCGTAATCATTACGTTAATAAACTTCGTAATCATTGAAGACCATCACTGCTATCTGCAGTCTCATTAACTCTCTTATTTTAAGAATGCCAAGTTTTTTGTAGGCGGGAGTTACGTGTTCGTCTATTTTAAGGTGCAGGACAAAGCGCACTCCGGCATTCTGCGCTTTTTGCAGTCTAGCAAGGTCATCACTTCGCAGATCACATAGCGCGACTGCGGCATAATCAAAGTTCGGGAAAATCAGGGATTGCACTAATTGTAGCCTGACATGTACAGGGAAGTCAATGGCAGTTCTTCTTAGTTGGTACATGCCTTTATAGACGGTGCTACAAATTTTCGCGACCTGTTTTTCCCAACAGAGAGTATTTCTTATGATGGTTCCTAGATTTTTTGCCTCGGATACGTACTGAAGAGGCATTCCGTCATATGACAAATTAGGTAGAGTGCTCAAATCTACTTTTGACAAAATTTTTGAATAGCCTACGGCCATTGCTTTGGTTTTCATGGTATTGATCATCATCCCATGAGAATGGCACCATTTGCTGGGCTTAGAAAGTTCGGGATTCAGTTCAGATGGATTCATTTATACCCTCTAGGTGGCAGGACCTATACAGTTGAAAATCATCGGCGTACATCATGTACCTCGTATCTGGCAAGAGAATTTGAGGAAGTGACTTGATGTACATAATGAAGATGATTGCAGACAATACGGAGCCTTGGGGAGTTCCTACGAGAACGAAACATTACTCTTAGCCCTTTCACACACTGTTTCCTATTGGTCAGATAAGATTGGAACCATTTCAACAAATTATCAGAAACTCCAAAAGATTTAAGGATGCTAAGTAGAACATCAGCTCTAACTAAGTCAAAGGCAGCGGTGAAATCTACCAGCACTATAATAGTGACATTTCAATAGTTGAATACGTCACTCGCCTGGTAATGGATCTGCTGTACCCTCATCTTGCATATTGATAACTGCATTGGTCGTTTATATGAGTTTGACGTTTGCTCCCAAGTTACTTGACCACCATCACCTCGACAGCTCTACATTCCCTGCCGGCCGTTCTGGTGAGTCATTGATTACGAATGAGTCATGTTCAGCTCTCGAAGATGCCGCACTCACGTCGCTTACTCTCCCCCAGCCCGGTATGGCGGAGAAGGCGATATACAGGCGGGAAGCCTTTGATGTCTTGTGGCTCCTTTCATAGTGCTCTTATCTTCGTTCTGCGAGATTTCTGTCGGAATGATTACCGGAGCAATATTCCCGGCGCAAAAGAGCGGTGCTATCACTAGTTCCTGCGCTCTGAGTTGCCGACGGAGTGCGATCATTGCGAAGCACTGAACCGCACTCTAATAAATTTCGTATCGCTAATATAAAAACATCCGGCCCATTCCCTCTTCTTGATCCCGAGCGACACCGCTTGCTCTTCAAAGACTACAAACGCTGCCCTAAATGACGTCTATGATATTAAATTACGCTCGAAATATTGAATAGCTAGGAAAAATATATCCCCCAAGTGCATCTTAAATGCCTGTACATTTAGCTCCTCCGAACGTGATTAAAGTGGGAACGTTGGTGAGCTTACTAGCAACGATCTTTTTTGTGACGTAAACATTGCATTTTCAACCTGAAATCTACAGGGTTTTTGAAGTCGCAAATGTTTCTCATAAATACAGGGATAGCCATAGATAGCCGAAACTGCTTCTACTGAATCCAAAGGTGATACTACTTTTATATAAATGTAACAGTCCAATCCTCAGTGAAATAGGAAAGAGTAAGAACCTTCTCAACGTATCATACATAATTGTCGAAGTTTCAATCCTCACTGCACTCAATCCTGCACTCAAAGTTTACAAAATTGAACGTTCAAGAGGGAATCTATAATTTATTTATGTTATTTATTGTAATAGCACTCACACCAACTGGATCAGCTCGAGTGGTTTGGTCCTCTTGAGTCGTCTGAGTAGATCATCCGTGTCAAGGAGTTGGACTACCTCCTCGTTGATGTGATCTTGAAGCCTCACGGTGTGTTTAATGGCTTGCTTCCGAATTACTTCCTTCACAGGGTCAATTTCTTGCTCGATGTGAAGCCTGTTGTTGCGGAAATATCTGTGTGCGTTTCACGACTTGACTGAGCGGTGCATCCCCACAGTCGCGCACCATTTAGCCTCATTGGCATACGTGATGATTATTAAGGTACACCGGTTCATATTTGATTCGCTTGTTAGTTACGTCAACGTGGACTGATTTAGCCTCATTCACGCGGATTCTCCATTTGGTTGTCCATTTTTGAATTCGGGAGATCGATCGATTTAGTTTTGAAATTGTTTCAACGTTTGAGTCGCCTATCGCAAGGATAGCTGTGTCATCTGCAAGAGTCGCTAAGGTTTTCTCTTCTATTTCTGGGAGATCACAGGTGTAAAGCTGGTATAGAATGGGGCCTAACACACTGACTTGTGGTACTCCAGCCTGGCTCCGTTTGGGTTCTGAGAAAGCATCTTCCTGTTTTATCCTGAATCGTCTCTTGTAATCGTATAACCCCAAAAACAACTCCGTCGCAAAAACTGGCCCGCTAAAAAACCTCGGCAGCCGCAGGAAGGATTGATATCCATTGCCCATCAGCCACGTATATAGGATGCTCGGTGCTTCGCACCTCGCTGTTGAGTGTGCATATAGAAACCTGATCCTCCTACCCCTAACCACCACCACCAATGTTTTCCTGTTCCCTGTCTTCTTCCCACAATCCCCCTTTCACCCTCCTCTGGTTCCTCTGTTGCACCTGCCGGGAGCTTTTCGCTTCTTTCTATGTTGTTGGCGGGAGCTTTTTGCCAGATGAACAAGCCTGAATTGAAGCATTACTTCACTGTAATTGTACCACCACTGATTACTCGTGAACACCAGTAGTACTTTTATTATTCTTAGACCCCTTGCTTTTGCGATAGGTATCACCCAGCCTGAAAAGGCTCATTACTTTACTGTTGCACCACCACTAAGTACTCATCACCTCCGCTACTACATGTATCATCTAATTCTCAGAAGCCTTGCAAAAAGCTCCCTTTTATTTCAAATTGAAGAGTTTAGTAAGCAGAATAACACTAAAAAAGAAAATCTGAAATAGCTCTAATTTTGAAGAAGTTATGACCATTTGCAGTGCTGCAAATTACTCTTTCCCCCCCTAATTGGGTGAAAGGGGGGGAGGGGGACAAAATGTACAAAAGGCACTCCCTTGGAAGATAACAAACGTGTGTGCAAAATTTCAGTGCGATCTGTTCTGTCTGCTGGGCTGTAGCCCCGTCAATGAACAACGAGAGAACCAGAAGAACACGAAAAACGTGAAAAATGGTGATTTTAAAACTGCTATACCCTGACATCTGATGGTCCAGTGAGTTGAAATTTGGTTTACGTCCTCACAGGCACCTAGAGAGTTGGTGTACAAAAAATCAACTCCCGAGACACCCAGGGGGCAGGGCTACAGGGGGCTGAAAAACCCAAATTGTTCCGTCGCTTAATAATTTTTTTCGAGTACTTTGGATTGTGAGTGGTATAGGGTACAGTATTTTCTTTGATATACCAATGACGGGAACTCTGATAAAATGTTCGCCTGTAGTACAAGGGAAGACTTTACTCAATAACATATTTCAATTGAAGTGTAGTTTACACTGGCCGCCGAGTTATGGGTGTGGTTTGCCACTTATTGTACACTCATTGATGGTCCGGAAACGGGAACGGCCTTCTGTGTCCGGTGCTCCGGGAAGTCGTACCGCCGGTAATGGACTAAGAAACCGGCAAGTTGCGATAGAGGGTGAGGCGGTGGACGTGTTGTTACTTCTTTATCGATATCCAACATCGATCCCATTGTAGTCGGTTGTTGATTACGCAACAACAGGTGTTCCCAGCTGGATGGTGGGTAAACGGGGCGCCGCTGCCTTGCGTAATGATGTCTCTTAAGGATCAAAGAAAATTGATCTCCGTTCCGCGTAAGTTGCGACACGTAGAAGCAGGAATAGCCCAGTACCTAAGCACGTCCTCGGGGAACATCGCCGGAGCTTGAAAGTTGCAATTGAACTAGTGGAGTTGCGTCAAAATGGCAAGTTCTATGAATCAACCTTCGAAACTACTAGTATGAATGGCAACTGCACGAGTATATACGCAGTCCAACGTAACTAAAATTAAAAAAAAAACTTAGTCATGCAGCATGGCTATAAAAGCGAATTTGGAAGAAATAACTGGTTTTATACAAATTGTCTCCATTTTAATGGTGATATAGGATATGTTGTCTCCATTTCTTGCCGTGGAACGATTTTGCAAATTTCAAAACTCGAAAAATTCAAATGAAACGGTATAGTTTTTAGTTCAGATTGAGAGAGTTTATTTCTTAGAATTCGTTAAGATCATCCGCAGCTTTGTACAACCAGTTGTTCGTTCACAATGAGGGCTCAAAGTTTAGGCAGATCGAAAGCCGTCAACATGAGAGTGAATCGTGAGGCAGCTTGTCGGGTCAATTTTCATAGTGGCTCAGCTGATTCGAACAGCACTTGGTTTTCAAATTTCGAGTAATTAACAATGATTAATAATAATAATTTATAATTACCAACAATAATTATTAATTAATTTACTAATAATTATTTACGATACTTGATAATTTTTTTTATTTTTTTTTTTTTTTTCTCAGTCTCAGTCAAGAATTTGCAGAGTTTTTATGTCTCGAGATCACCACCTATACCACAGATTTTCCAGTTTGTAGTTTCTGGGTCGGGTCTGAGTGGTGGCAATCGTTTGGGCTGTCGCCCAATTTTCTCCTTGTGGATTTGGAGTATTTTTAAGAAGTGCTTCTTATTATTTATCCTTTGTGCGACCATTCAACCAAGTTTTCATTATTTATAGTGACTGGATCTTCGTAGAATGATGGTTGGCAAGATAGCGGAGTTTTCTTTTTCTTCTTTTTTTTAAGCCTTTCTCTCGAATTGTATTCTAATCTTGAATCTTGACAGTTAGTGGAATCCATTACGTTATTATTGTGTTGTTTTTCGAGAGGTAATTCATTGAGGAGTATTTATTATTACCGGTACATCCATGTTTGGAGAATGAAGTTCAGCAAGGTGACTTCGCTAAAACAAGCTTTTTAGACGAGACTTGGGGGTATCCTTTCCATTACTGTGCATGAAAAATAACGTAATGTTGAATCATCACTCGCCAAAATCGGTTTTTCAATATTGAGAGACCAAACTCGGAGGTTTTCACTTTAGCACAGACAACAAACAAACAAAAACAGGAAAACTCACGGTGTTTTGTCGAAAATGAACTGTTTTAATGAAATGCATCGTAATGAATTTACAGAATTCGGATTGTTCTGCGTTGTTAAAATGTTCAACAATATTTTACCATTTTCCATACGAACTTGCCGAGATCTTAATCGAACTTTTGATCAAAGTAGAACTTGGCAGCCCGTTACTCTCGTGCAGAAATTGAGCGATAGCGAAAATAAACATTTGGATCGAAAGTTGAGTGATCGGAATGAGGTAAAACCCTGTACTGAAAACTGGGAGTTGACCCAGAATATTCATGAGTTTTTTGGCACACCTCCCAATTCCCCAATTCCACTTAATAATGACTAGAATCAAATCGAACTTGTAAGAGCTATGGTTCGTTCGCCATATCAAAAACCCACCTCTAACGTAAAAAAAAAACCAACAAAAACAAAACACGTCGTTTAACCAGATTAATGGCGCTTTGAAAACGGGGGGGCAATAATACTAAAGAACACTGAAACAGTGTATTTAAGGGGTTTGATACAAATAGTGGTGGACGGTATTGTTGTTGTTGGATGAGCCTTGTAGTCTCTGTTTATGGATGTACAGGGCGTGATCATAGGGGCGTTATTGTTCATTATTAGTCGTTTGTCGAGTTCAATCTAATGTGAAACAAGGTTTTTGCAGTGTTGGTAGGAGTGGTAGTGCATGAGACGACCAGGGCATGGTGGGTCTTGATGAAAGTCTCTCACGTTGTTTAATTGTTTGGATGTACGAAAATGGTAAACAATTATATTTGTCTGCTTCAAAAATGAATTTCATGCCCTTTCAAGATCTTCTACGTCGTGGAGAAATGAATAAACTCCTGAGTGAAAAAAATGTATCTGTTTCCACTATGGTTTATTATTTTTTGGCATTCTGTGTTCAATATCCTTGTGAGTCCCCTAACTATAAGCAATAATTGGGCTAATGAGCTAAAATATTCGAGATGGTCATTTGTGAGCGATTAGGGTCGAAAATTAGCCCAGTGATGGTCTCTGCAGTTTTCTTGCTGAATTCCGAGCTGACCTAATAATTACGGAAAAATTTAATCATTTATAATTCGTCTGATGGGTTTTTAGTTGTACCTACCTATTCGACAATCATTATTTTAAAGAAGTAGGTACCTACTATCAAAATATTCTAAATTACTCCAGAAAAATACACAAAACCACGTCATGGTTGAACCAAATGTTCCCGATTATGGAAATTGGTGTAAAGTTCGACCGTTTGACTCACGCTCATGTTGACGATTTTTCCTCGGTTTTACTTTTGATACCTCACTGAGAAAAACGCTGCAAATACTGCTTTGAATCAACATCTATTCAATTTCGTAATAAATTTACACTTTTCTATTCAACAATTCTGAGATGGGGCTCGACCACCAATCCTCTAGGATTGAAAAAGCGTCCAATAGACCGACCCGAGCTTCATTCCTTCGCCTTCAAATTCCTTTCTTTATCTGTTTTGTTTAAACGTAATAAATCATTAGGCATATCATTTAAAAAAATAATAATAATAATAATCCGAGATATGGCGTTTTGAAAAACTCAACCCTTACTTGACCCTTGTTGACTTTAGGTTATCGAACGTTTGAACGATTATCCACGGCCTGATAAGAGCCCGCATCCTGAGTTTCATATTATTAGGTCCATTTCAAATGGTCAAAGTCAGGCACACTTTTTTTGAAATTCAGTTTCTTGATGAAACTTTTTTACGTATCATGAAACGTAAACCGACCAATTTTTTGAGGAGTTTAAAATTGTACTTCTGCTGATCGATTCCAACAATCATTATTGCAAATAATTAACCACAATATACGGCCTTGTCTCTCATTTCATGTACTTATATGTCTGATTTGACTCGAAATTATTCAAGTCATTGATGAAAAAATATTCCTGTTCAAACTACCTGAGTTGTTGGAATTTAGTGGCAACTTGATCGTGTGGAATCGCCTTGTCCGACCGGGAACTCACTTCCACTTCAAGTCCATATCGCTCTTATAGTTTCAAGATCGAAAGGATTTTCCTAATGGTCATAAATTCACTGCTAATGCATTCTGTAACCCCATAACACGAGGTCTTTGAGTTGAAGAGTGTCTAGTGACCCTCCATGATCAGGTGGACACCTCTGGTCCCGACCCCGAGAACCTCCATTTCAAGTGTACATGTCGTGCTGAGCTCTACTACTCTAAACGTTTTCAACAATGGGCGATTTATACTTTATTCTTGACAGCCCGAAGAGAGAACGTGAAAATATGCTGCACGCGCCAAGGCTCTGTTTTCCAGCTATACATCTTGTGCCTCGGGCAGTTAAAAAGGAAGGGTGCGGCAATAAACGTTTGGGATAAGGTATTCGTGAAACGTTATCCCTTCTCTAAGAATGTGCCGTAATTCCCAAAGACCCTCTCGTAAAATTCAATTGAAGTTAATTTGGTGTAGTGAGCATCACTTCCCCTCCCATGGCCACCCTCTCCAGTTACGCTCAACTTTGTTATGTACCTACATGATCCCCCACGTTGCTCTCATAATAACAACCTCCCTTGACGTCAGCGCATCCCATTCCCAAGTTATAAAAGAATATTTCATTCCTAACGTCCTTACACATGGTGTCGGGTTTATCTGCCGTACTTATCGCTAATTGCGAGTAATTACCTGTGATTAACAATGATTAGGAGACGGCAACTTCGACGTAAACCTTCTAATTGGTGTGCGGGGTCCGTTTCTGTTCGTATCAGCGAGTTTTTTCATTTTTTTTCTTTTTTCTCTTCATCTTATTCTTTTTAACAGGAAGGCTGTCGGGGCGCGGCCAACAGACGGTGTTTTGATGAGGTTTCTAGTCCGGTTCAACCCATCTTGCTCGATATCGGGTCACTGGAACTTGAAATTCTGGTGTGATTACTTGTGGACCCTCTCAGTATTAACACCACTGGGGGAGGGGACAGTGAGCCGAAATTCAAATCCAACGGTTGAAACGATCACAGTGTGGGCACACTATATTCGAGGAAAAAAAGAAAAAGGAGATGAGGGGGGTAATGTCGCTCAACAACAGCAAGAGGCTGTGTGAAAATTTCTCGGTACCCTCCATATTTCAACACAGAAGAAAAAATAGGGAGTTGAAGGGCAAAAACGAAGTGAAGGACAGTAATGTAAAGCGCGGAGTTAAATAAAGAACATGTGAATCAGAGGGGACCATTTCAACCCCTCGATAGTCTTGATTAAACCGCCAACAAACCCAAATTCAGAGCATGTGGATGGAGCTGATGCTCTCGCCATTTGCCGAACATTCGTCTCGTTTGATGTGGGCAAAAACCGACTCAAACCGGAGCACCCGAGCATCGCAAGCTCGTGATTTCGTGAATAAGCGAACATCCTTCCACACAAAACATCAAGCCATAAAACACATCCAAACAAGCTGATACGAGTAGATTGAGTGGGGGCGAGCTTCTGATTCTGACGACATACTCGTAGCTAAACTCTGTAGTTTTCATGACACCTGCTTCAAGTCTGATTCCACTCCACCTGTTCGCGAGATGCCAGACCAGCTCAAAACCTTGAAAATGTCTCCCATAAGATTGAGCATTCCGTTACAGTGACTTCTATACAAGTATAAACTGGATTGCACTATATATACCGCTGGTATTTCCATTGTGATTTCAACCGCGTAGAGAGGTGAGGGGCAAACGTATAGAATGAAAAACTACCAAAATGGAGAACAAAAAAATCGATCGACTCTGGTGCTGCCGGGGAGATAGCGCCTTGAGAGACTCCTCCTGTCCCCAAATCTGTTGAAAGTGTTCTATTGAAGGCAAGCCGCAAAGTTCTGAACCGACTCGACATAAGTTGACTGATTGATAAAGTTTCTTTAGCATCCGAACCTCCCTCTTGCAGTTTGGCCTTCGAAACATTTTGAGAAAGCACGAAATACATTTTCGCCAGAAGAAAGAAACCCGAAAGAGATTTCCCGTAATAACTTTTTGTGGGGGAGAGCCCTAACCCCTTTGGTTCTGTAACTGGGGCAGAGAACGTAGTTCAGCCGTCGGTTTTTGTTTGTTATTTTTGGATCTTGCAGTTTTTCCGAGCAAACTTGGGTTTTCTTTTACCGTTGGTTTATAGTTTTCCGCGCGGCGCCAATCGAAACTAAATACTCGGGAAACTTTGGGCAACTGGTACGACATTTTCATTTGTCTCCGGCCTAACCACAGTTTTATAGAAGGTCCTCAGATTCACTTCCGTATTGGCATTTGTTTTTGGGAAAAGATCTTCGCATTTCTAACCAACCACGAATCAATCGAGGAGCGTCTTACCACGCTTGTTGTCCAAGCAAGATGGAATATTATTCTTCATACTTCAATTTCATTTAAACTGCAATATCAGAATTATTCAATACCATAACAATTTCTTTTTTCAGGAGAAAAAAATTAACTGTACCAATATTCAGGTGCGATTATTAATTCAATACATAGTTGAGAGTAAGATATGGCCAATATTGCAAACCTATTTGGCTGTTGCCAAACTTGGTGTTGTGATAAAGCACGCGTAGTTGAATCAAATAAACTAATTCGGTTGAATTGCATGAAATGTGCGTTTTTCTGTATGTACCTGAGGAAATCACGATTACACATATTAAAGTGTTTTGACACCGGAAAACGTCTGTGAAAATTAGGTGGTAGTTATGATGTTGAAGTTGTAAAAAAACACCTAAAAAAAGGGGGGAAAAACAATATGTCCAATCAAATAGCGAAGGAAGTATCACGCGTGGGAAGCGCAGTTGGGAAGAGCGAGTCTCATGCAAATCTAATTCGAATCCATCACCTGTTCACATGGCGACGCCTGTCTCATGGAAATCTAATAGATTAATCTATCTCTGACTAATCTATTGAAAATTATCTCGTGTGAACAGGGCCTTAGAGCTTAGGACGTAACAGTTTCACCGAGTTCACATATTTCTGGAACCCCCTCCGAATACTTGATCAAGTTTTCCCGTTAAAAGACAGAGTCTGCCGGGCCTGCAGAGTCTGCGAGGCCTTACAGGGGTTTTAGAGCCTGTACAGAGACTGATGCCCTACAGCGAAGTCAAGCTATGACGAAAAGTGCACTGATCTTTAGCCAGTTCTCAGAGCGAGAAATCTGTGGAGGTATTTTACCAGTCCCAAAAATGTTTCAAGTCTTTCCTTGATTTAGGCACTTTCAAATTTCTAATTGCGTCCACACGATTTGTTGTAAGTGATACTCCTCTTCCGCTGATCTTGAATTCAACAAACTCAACCTCCTCCTGACAGAACTGGCTTTTTTCAGAGTTTAATCGGATATTGTTGGTTCGAGATCGCTCTAAGAAGCTTTGCAGCATCGTCGAAGTAGATTATCACCCCTCTGAGACCGGAGAACACTTCTTGCACCTTCCTGGTGAATATTTCTGGTGAAACCGAGAGACCAAATGGAAGCCTATTGAAACAGTAATTCCCAAAACGGACTGCTGAAAGTACACAGTCTAGCACTATCACAGACCACGCGCCAAAATCCACATTTCATGTCAATAACGGAGAAAAACCTGTTTCCATACAGCTGTGATAACATTTCATCGGGTGACGGGACCCACCTTCAGAGAATTATTAAGTTCCTTTGGGTCCAGGCAGAGACGAAGATCTCCATTCTTTTTCTCCACCTCCACAATGGCCCTCTGACTCCAATTCGTCGTTGAGGTTAGAGGCGTTGGGACACAATTTGGCAAAATGATTCGGCAAAAGACGTCGCGCATTAGTTTTTTCAAAGGCTGGACAGGAGCGAATCGCATGCCTATGTCGACATTTATTACACAGACATTTTTTCTATTTGTTTCATAACAGCATCAAATTGTTATCAATAAGAGACACAATATACTTACTAGACTCGTGAGCCCTGCTTTTGGATATAGTTTTGTCTAACGTAATATTTGGCGCCTGCATTAAGGCATTCCTCACATTGCCATCAGAATGGCGAAGTATGGACTTCTGTAGATCACAATATTCACACAATTTTACCGATAGGTGCAGTTCTGTGAGAAAATCGTCAAATGGCTGTGATTGTTTTAGCTGAATGGATAGAAACGTACAACTCTCCATTACTGCATTCGCGCACGGCGCACAATGACTATCATAATGTGCAATTACTGAGGCAAGCGGGGTTTCATCTTCATTCAACCGAAAGAGTTGAATAAACGTATTTTCCAATTACGTTTAACAATACCGCGACTTTGTACTGTTTCTTTTTTATCGAATAGGCCACTACCCCGTATGAATAGCTTGAACTCCTGCTTCCATTCGAGCCACAGCGCTGCCGCATTTTCGTTATAAACAAAGGGTTCTGGTTTACCAGCGTCAAAGCAAGCCATTTTCATCCGAGTGAGCAGAAAACGCTGCTATAGGTCAACTTCTAGGTTAGTGGTTTAATTAGTCACTTACTGATGGAAATGAACAACGGTCGAAATGAATTCGACGATCGAGCTGACACAACTTTGAAATAGGGTCGGCGATTGAGATGCAAGCAAAGGGTCTTCAATGACGAGATATCTGCCACCATGTCACAAGGGTTAATAAGTGTACAATATTCAATAACCTTCTTCCCAAATCTCGTCATATGGGCTCCTAGATACTTGAGCTCACTGCAGGTTGGAAAATTATGATGACGGGTTTCGAGCAGAGTACATGAACGCCGACTGAGTTACGGTCCTTGCTGTCTTGTGGCTATTTAAAATTCTTCCAGAGCTCCTGATAGAGCTGATACTGCCCGAGATAAAGACTTCATCTGCATGGGCCACGAAGTTGTTTGAGTGAATTGCAGATTATGCTATCAGGGGAATCGCTCGAACTGGCATCTCCACCGATGGGTTGAACATGAAAATTGTTGGCGGTTCTGGATCTGAGGCCGTGGATTAATTTATATCATCACAAACAACGGTTGACTCTCATTGGCAACCGTATCAACAACATCATGCGCCTTCCACTTGATGGGAATTGGACAATACACACGTCCCTGTGTCTTCTGCACGACTGGTTTTCGTCACGCTCTTGACAACCACGTAACCTGGTCAGGTATTGATACACACAAGTCCTTGTGCCAGAAAAACTGACAGGTTCACCATCCGGTTCCACCCCTGATTCATCGCCCTCAACATCATCTCAAAATCCCAGCCTGCACCGTACCGCTCCACCAGACTTGTTCCAGTCTCTTTCCAGACCTGATTCGATCTCGGAGTTAGATTCTGATCAGTTCATCGCTGGAGACTTGAGTGCGTGCGTCCACCACTTGTTTCCACTCCGTCATTGCATATTTCCAATAATCTCTGGAAATCTAAGAGATTACACTTCATAATTTGTGATTTATCATTGTGGAAATGGTAAATATTGTAATTAAATGTGATTTGGATTATACCGGTTTTATTCACGTCTTAAGTTCCCGTATTTTGTGAAACGTTATTTATTCATCATTAAATTGTACCGAGTAAAGGATAAACATTAAACAACAATTGAACTAAATAAGTAAAAGTATCGTATCGTATCTGTGAGGTAACCAAGTGGTTATCACAATGGGATGGGGCCTGTCCTAGCATTGCATTTGTTAAGCTCTTTACTCGTTATGCCTCCTGGTGCCCCAGAGACCGAAGTTGTCAGCTGTTACCGGTAAGCAACTGTTGACAAGCCTGTGATAACGAGTTAGTTGATGATACTTGACCATTGCACCGCGTCAGCCCTCCATTCCACTAGAATTGAAGTATAATTCCAACTCTTGATATTATCTGTACTTGGTTGAAGTGGTTTGCATCTGCATAAAAATATTTCTGTTGTCATCGACCTATGAATAGTATGTGGAGAATAAGTCTTAGTGTTTCCCCGAAAATTCGATCTGAGAGCGACCAGGTGTTTATTCTCCCGACAAACTATTGTGCTGGGAATTTTTGTTCGATTTTGTGACGTTAACCAGATTTTCTGGCTGAGTTGTTGGTATTGGAAAGAGTAAAAAAGCTTGCTCGTCAATGAGTAAGTGAATTAATTTGCAATGATAGGTATATAGCGAGCAACGTGCCTGAGCATTCTGATAAGTGGGGGCCGTTGTCAGGTGAATTTCACCTTCTTAATTACTTCAAGAGCGAAATTCTGTTTCTCGTCGTCAGTCGCAAATCTGCGACCGTCCGCTGTGAACGTTCCATTTCAACGGACCAGTAACTCACTGCGTCGCCTCTGGACGAAACCGTTTCCGAAGTGATCGTCACCTGTCAGATCGCTTTGGACCCGTCGCCCTTTTAAATACTCGTCTCTGCACTCGAGGTAATGAACGAGCCATCCACTCAAAACCCCTCCTTATTCTGTTTATACGAGTTCGTAACGGTTCTCCTAAATATTCTTCGCTGTTCCACCAAAGCCCGTCATTCTTAAAACTTTCAACTGAGAAAGTTGAATTCATTTACATCTTTCGAGCGATTCCGATTTCAAGTTCTCTCAGTTGTCTTCGACCGCGTGGCAGATCTTATTGTCGTAATCAATCTCGATTTGGATCGACTTCATATATTCCGAAATTGCTGGTCTTCGAACTCTCTTTTATTTGAATTTAAAGCAATTGTAAATTTCATCTCGTGTACCCAATTACGATAATTAATCGATTATATGCTTTTGGTTAATCGAACATCGATTATTCAATACCGATTAATTGGTCAGATCGATTATTAGCATACGATTAGTCATTCGATGTTTTAATCGATTATTTGGTCCGATGTTGCATCCCTTCCTGAAAACCACCATGAATGAATCGAGAATTTAGGCGTTGCTTGGTCATGAAATATTGTTGATTGAAAATTGATCAAAGCCGAAGTTCAGCGAATTGTTGGTGGAGGTTTTTTTTAGTACATCATTTTTTTAAACATATTTCGACATGAATTATTTTTGGGGCCTGAACAAAAATCTTGATGAATTCAATAAAAACACCCTCCCATCGGTGATCAATATGACCCCCGGACAGACCCCCGGAAATCAATAGGTATGACTGGATGTAGGAAAGTGGTTTGTGGTCATTGCAGGTTGTTAGTGACTTATCCTCGATCGACCCCAAGCATTTTCCGCCATTAGCATTATCGTATAACTCACCGTCAAAAGCAGAGCTGCTCATATTTCTTCGGTTCTCTTCCACCGGCGAGGCTTACACAGCCAAATATAATGCTAATGCGCTCTCTGTGACACGTTTCGTGCTTGTTCACATTACTTGGTGTCATGATTCAGTAACATGTTGAAACAAACGATGAGAAATGCCCGAATCGAATTATATGTGTTCTGTGAATTAGAGCTCTCTGTGTGCGTCCCTTTGTTTTTGAACGATCTCCCTGTTGTCTTTTACTTGCATGTCACGAATCACCATTCATGCTGAATCACCTTACGAACGAGGTATAAGTAACATATTGAACTACTCTCAACCTTCCAATTAATATTATTCACAACATTTGATTTTTGAACCATAACAACCCAACTTTGGACACCATTTTTCTCGGTGTTTCCTCAAGAAACGACACAACGAATCGGTCTGGTGACTTGAAATTACCAGTGTAATTACACATATTTTGTTACATACTTACACATACATACCTCTGTCCTACCTGTTGGCGCTGCAGCATGTTAACAACAGCTGATATTGGGTATTGAAAGTTGAATACATTGAACTGATGTGCATACAAGGACTTAAGTATAGGGATACACATGACTAGCAGTGGCGCCTGAAAATAAATTAAAATGCGTATGAAATGTGTGTGTTGGTATCGTTCTTCTATTGTTTAATTTCAAAGAAATTCGAGTGTTTTTCCGATTTTAAGGGTTTTGGGATATCATTACCTACGTAATTATTTCGTGGATAATTTATATGAGTTCCATCAAAATCCGAGCCGTCCTCGAGAAAATGTCGACAGTTTTTCGCCCAATTTAGTCGGTGTTTTCTCTAATAATAAACATTTACAGCTTCTTCGTATTTTATCTTTTTTTTGTATCAAAGACAAACCCCGAAATCAGTGTTAATCTTGTGTTAAGAGAATAATATACTAAAAAAATGGCTAATTATGGATGTTTTGGCGCCAACTGCAGCCCTTATGAGGTTTCCCGAATATGCGAGATATGGGGTATCACTTTGTGAATTTCATCACGATCCCCCAGACATGTTGACGTCATTTCTCCTATCCTACTGAGTATCGTCCCTCATAATGGACCTTGAAAGCTTTGTCACAGAAGCCACTCTTGTACATAAATATTGAACTACGACGTTCGTGAACCATGTTTATTTGGAATAATGTCTTGTTTAGTTGCAAGAACTATCTCAACGCACCTATAAAAAATGAACAAAATTGATTTTCGGTTTTCTGGAGAAAAAATAAACCGCCCAACCGAGTACAAATCTGTTCGAGTTCATTGTCAACAAAATTTTGAACATCCTGCTCTGAATGTTTAAACAGATCCTTAATGGTTTGACTGGATTTATTCTGTCAGTTTCACTCTTATCGTTAAGAATTGGGTAGTGTCTACAATCACGTATAAATCCAAATCAATTTTCAGATTGAAAACTGGCTTACTAGAAATTCTTGGAAATTAATAAAAATGAGTTACATACCCACCCGGGCTCACACGTACTTATTTGACCCCTGAACTCTTGTTATTGTCAGCTCTACCGGATCAATTCCGAATTTGTTTACCCTTCGGTTCGTGTAAGAAAATTACGAACAGAACAAGTATTTGTTGATGGTTTCACGGTGTTCAAACCACCTACTTCAAGTTTGGTTCAGGACAATGGAACTTTTATTATGAACTTCTCCCCTCGCCTTTTCGACTCTGAGTCCCACTTCAATGCATCGACTAATTCAAGAATTTGTATTGACAACAGCTTTTTTTGTTTGTTTTAAACGATAAATCTGAATGTGGGCGTAAATAATGAATTTCTTGAATTCGCGTTTCAACGCGTTTTCTCTTATCATAAGCTTCGTTTGCGATCCATACGTCACCTACTGTTAGTTGGGTGCTCATTGTGCTCCCGAGGAAAAAAACTGAACAATGCAGTCGATTGTCATTATGAGAACTCATTCAACGACTCATTATAATTAGTATTGAAAATTATCTCCTGAGTTAATCATAAGGGTACTAAATAATATCACGGTAATATTGTCAGTTTCGAAACCTGTTCAACAACTGTTCAACGCTAATAAAACCCTTTGAATTGTTTCAGGTAAGTTGGTGATAACGACACAATCTTGAGTGATTTCTCCCAAACGCAAGTATGTACTCGTACTTTCATTCGTTGACATTGTAGCCTCATTGAACAGATGTTTCGATTGGTAATTACAAGTCCTCGAACTCCGAGTTGGTGAGCGAAATGTACCATTTGTATTCCATGCAGAGTTTTCAGTAAATTTCACATACGACCGAAACACGGGATCGCTGTGTACATTGCACTGAATGGTTCAGTTTGGCTTCTTTATTTCTTAATTTTCGGACAGAATTCACACTTCTGATCGATAAACCACGTAGTCCCCTAGTTATGGTCATTCTGAATGCGAACCTAACGTTAAAATCCGGAATTTGAACTTATTCGTGAAGGTGTGTGTTTATCTACTTATATACTTGAAATGAACAAATAATTAATGAAAGAATCTCGGGAGAATTCCTATTTATGCATTACTAAAGTACCTATTTCAGGCTACAGCCACTTATTTTCTTCTTATATGCAATATGAATGAATAATGAATTAATAAAGTGTATATTTCATTCTATGGTAGGTACAAAATAAATAAATATTTTATTATACGATTTATAATTTAATGAATACAATATTTGTTTAAGTATAAGATTTATAATAAAAATATACGGCTAGTTTCAATGTCAATAATAATAGTTATTAGTATTATATGAATAATAGTTGCAATTATGTCAATAGTTATTACGAATACAATATTATGCTTTTAAATACCATTTATCATCAAATGAATACGGTAATAATTATTATTTTACTATACGATTTATTTGTCGTATAATTTGCAATGATAGAATATGCAATAGAGGTGACTGCAGACGGGCTGGAATGTTACCACAGCTCAACCAATACAATGCCTGTGGCCACATGTATTACCTATGTGAGAGGAGTCTTTGAACGCTACAACTGTTTTTCTTCGTACGTAAAAGCAAGATTGGTTCAAGAGCTATTTCTGTCAATCTTCGAATATTTATTAATTTAATACTATAATTTATTATATTTAACTATATTTAAATAGGTATATTAAATTATAATATATTAAAACTATATATTAACTATATTTAATACCTACTATAATTTAATACTGAATGCAACTGTAGTCATGTGGAGACACCAAAAATGCTACAATCATTTTTAATATGAAACCTGACGATTTCGAAATTACCGGAAATTATTAAAAGATTACACCCGATTATTGGCTCGATGATTTTCAAACTATCAAACGTTGCCCAGTCACACTATTTAATCTGGGAAATGAATTGGGGTAGTGCTGTTCGTATGAAAAGTCCGCACCCAATTATATGAGAAATCAATAGTGGTTTTTAGGGAGGATAAGGAGCTTTTTGATTTTAATTGATCAGTAAGATCGTTCAAAAAAAGTCTGTTCGATATATTGTCAAAAATATATTATTCTGCTGTATCATTTCGGGTTTTGAAGGTCATACATTCTAGTTTAAATTTTACGCCAGAAGATAAAGCTGTATTTTTCAAATGTGCAAGTCAATAATATGAAACTTTGGCATTTATAACATATAGTTATAGATTGAATTATTATCTATTCCATGAATCAGCCAGCAGATAAATGTTGCTTTGAAAAAATAAGCGTTCGAAAACCCGTTGAGCTTGAGGAGGTAAAATGTTGGAAGGTTTTGTTGGTTTTCAAATTCATTTCAATTTCCCAAAATGAGTTAATTTTTTTTTTTTTTTTTTTGAAACGCCGTGTGATCAGTTATTTAATTTCTTTAAGCCCTCGAAGTTTGGAATGGAAAACATCACCAACTTGAGATTTATTATGATGAATAGCGGCATTCCGCTTGACTTTCGTAGTAGCGAACAGCTGATTCAAATTGATCGTAGTTTCACAGGGTCAAGTTTTCTGTTCTGAGACACTTTTTGTAAGTAGGTACTTTGTGAATAGAATATGCTCTACAACTTTTTCTCGTTTATTACATGTGGATCGGCTTGAAATTTAATTCGAGAAACGTATGAGACCGTAATTGAGGTATTTAAAGGAGATAACAGGAGTACAGGCACAATCCTGTTTGTGTTCAATATTATGGACCCACCTGTGGAGTGTTCAAGTCTAATTTCGTAGGTATTTATACTTTCTCCGTCATTGGCTCGAGACGAAAGATTTGGCTTTTCTAGCGACGTGTCCTGTGGGATGAGTCGGTTCTGATGGTGCGCCCCAGGTGGTCGTGACTGTGACAGCAGCGCTCTTAATGGTCTGAACGTGTAGGCCCATCAGTCTTGAGACGCCTCTCTTCATGGACCTCATCAGAGTTTGGCTATCGCCCTGTAAAAATGTAACTTGACGTTGATAACTGCGAGTGCCACATTTACGTTCTCCTCCCATTCTCTGACGCCCTCCAGGCCCCAGATGCTGATGTCCGTTTTTACTGCCTCACTCCCTCACAAAACCCATCCACTTCTCAATACTATACACTGAGCTATAAGCATGATTTAGCAACAAACGGAGTGAGCTTTCACTCTTCTTGTTTATTGCGTCATCTACAAAGATCATGGGATTGATATTTTCGAATTTAATTTTGTAAAACAAGTGTTGTTCTTAAGTATTTCTCTCCTCTTCCTAAAATTTCCAAAAACCTTCATGCTGAAAGTTAGAACGTTTTTGTCTCTTACTAAATTAAGGCAGTAGTTTAGTTACTCTGTATGTATGTTAGGTACCTTTCGAATGGATGAGTTGTGAAATTTTGACGGTATCCTACTATTAATAGTACCTAAATCTTCGCTCTTGATCTAATACAACAATAAGGGTATACCAAAATTAGTTGTGTGAATGCAGTTCGTTGTACCAATTACAAAACGCAAGTTGCAGCGGCGTATCGATCGTTTCCCTCTTGCAGTTCTGAATTGAGTTGTACGGTAACTGTACAATGCTTTAGCACAGCAAGTTTGAGGAATTTTATCGATCTTCCATGTAACTCTCGTCTATGCACGCGCAAAAGTCGGATCCTTGTCACTCGTATAACTTTGATTCCTGTCAACCAGTTATGACGGAACTTTGAGAGATAATAATGATTTTACTGTCCATATAAATGTCATAGCGGTCTATTGGTGCGAGGATGTGCAACTACTTGGCGGACATTGTTAATTCTCTGCCTGTCCGTTTGTTTGATCACGTCATTGGAAAATATGTCGATGGTAGCCTAACTTGTGGGGGTGGGGAAATGGACGAGGGCGTGTCGTAAAGTACCTAGTAAATGGTGAAATGTCTATTGTTCATGGCATGATGTGAGTACTATTCGTAGAATACCTACATCAAGAATGGTTTGTCATTGAATTTTTTACCAATCAAATATTTGGGACCTATCGTGAAAATGATGATTGAGAGAATTGGTTTGAGAGAAACTGTGGAACTACATCTTGGATTTGAACCATTGAGATGTAAAAGGTCATGGAGATATGACCTTATTTGATAGTAGTGTATGAACCTTCTCGGTGTGAGGCTTGTACCATAACTCATTTATATGTTTCTAATGTGATCCATGAAACACAAAGTTCTTTAATCCAGCGGTACCCACGATTAGTTTGATAACATCCTGATACGGACAAGTACAGGTATAGCTGAGCTCACGAGTTTTAACCGTTGATTTCCATGGGAAGATCGCACAAAGGGGACACAGAGCTGATGTGGGGTCGGAGATAATATAATTTATCGCTGTTAATCTAATGAGAAGGAAATGCAACGTTATTAATGCGCTCTCTCATGCGAAGTGGCTAAGCGACTAAAATTAATCTCCAAGGATTATGAGCCGAAAAAAAAACTAATACGGGATATCAACACCCACCTTGGGAGTCGATTGTAAACCAAAAACCTCACGAAACAATCCAAAAAACGCACATCGATAAACTAAGAAGTCAATTATGAACCAAAAACATGACAAAATTTGAAACGGGAACTCTTTTAGCGAATTTTTGAACAAAATGTGGCTATTGTTCTCGGTCCGAAATTTTTAAAACTGGATTTTTTTTTTTTTGTGATTTCGACCTAAACTCACTAAAATTACCATAACTGCCCTGATTTACTGTGTAAAATGAAAATTGAGGATACCGTTGGAAAGAGCGTTAAATTTTCTTTCTTCTCAATACATAATCAAAATTTTGTAAATGGGCTTAGTAAGTGAAAAATCACGCCAAAGTGAAAATGTTGTCATTTACAACTTTTTGGTAGAAACATCATGGCATTTTTAAAAGCTATTTTTACCCATACCTAATCGTTCCTCTCTTCGGAAAAAAACATCTTCAATTCAACGGCTTTTCAACGATTTGTCCAAATTTATTTTTATCTACGTAATGTTTTAAGAAAACGGCGTTCGAATGCGGAAAAACACGATATTTTTTTTTTTTAGCGAAATCGAAGGTTCTGCACGAAAAATGATATTTTCAGGACTTGGAGGTAGGGGGTGTATCTGCTCGGCATTCCAATATTTTTTACGATGAATCGAATGGTGACACTACCGAGCCTATCCGTCAGAATTAAAACTGTTCTCCCGATCTCTTGACAGGTCGGGAGTTTTGCGTAAATGGGTGATATACCCTCCTCCACCAAAATTTATGTGAATTGTGAAGTGTTAACGACAAGCGTGAACTATGACTTCAATTTTGTTCTTCAACTCATAGATTTCTGATGAATGAGAAGACAACGGGAACTATATTCAAGGAGGGTGGTGGTTAGTATCGTCAAATAAGTGACTATCAGGAATCATGTTATGGTCTAATCAGAATCATTTGATGGAAACAAGTGATTGAAATATACCTATTGAAATTTCTCGCAAAAGTGGGTGATATATCCTCCTCCACCAAAATTTAAGTGAAGAAGAAGAAGAAAACATGTTTATTATGAATAAATAATTAATTACAATTGTGTAAACTAAATACAAGTTGTAATGCAGGTTTCATATACGTATATACACAACATAAAAAAAAAACATGATACGGCATGGATTTTTCATCCGTCTGCCGGGGCAACCTGGGCTACAATTTTTGATTTTTTAAATTTAAATTTTCAGAAAATGAACCTTGGAACACAAAGCAGAAATGAACACAAAGCAGAATGAAATGAAATGAAAGCAGAAATGAACACAAAGCAGAAATGGGCAATTTTATTCAGTAATTCACTTCACCAATTGAATTCAGAGACCAGGGAATTTCGGTACCTCCACGCATGACGGCCAAACTGTCCCACCTCAACAATTGTGAAGTGTTAACGACAAGCGTGAACTATGACTTCAATTTTGTTCTTCAACTCATAGATTTCTGATTAATGAGAAGGCAACGGGAACTATATTCACGGATGGTGGTGGTTAGTGTGAGGTTCTACGATCTGTGATGCAGTATGGAATCAGAATCAGAATCATTTGATGGAAACAAGTGATTGAAATATACCTATTGAAATTTCTCGCAAAAGTGGGTGATATATCCTCCACCAAAATTTAAGTGAATTGTGAAGTGTTAACGACAAGCGTGAACTATGACTTCAATTTTGTTCTTCAACTCATAGATTTCTGATGAATGAGAAGACAACGGGAACTATATTCAAGGAGGGTGGTGGTTAGTATCATAAAATAAGTGACTATCGGCAATCATGTTATGGTCTAATCAGAGTCATCTGATGGAAACAAGTGATTGAAATATATTGAAATTTCTAGCAAAAATGGGTGATATACCCTCCTCCACCAAAATTTAAGTGAATTGTGAAGTGTTAACGACAAGCGTGAACTATGACTTCAATTATGTTCTTCAACTCATAGATTTCTGATGAATGAGAAGACAACGGGAACTATATTCAAGGAGGGTGGTGGTTAGTATCATCAAATAAGTGACTATCGGCAATCATGTTATGGTCTAATCAGAGTCATTTGATGGAAACAAGTGATTGAAATATATTGAAATTTCTCGCAAAAGTGGGTGATATATCCTCCTCCACCAACATTTAAGTGAATTGTGAAGTGTTAACGACAAGCGTGAACTATGACTTCAATTTTGTTCTTCAACTCATAGATTTCTGATTAATGAGAAGGCAACGGGAACTATATTCAAGGAGGGTGGTGGTTAGTATCATCAAATAAGTGACTATCGGCAATCATGTTATGGTCTAATCAGAGTCATTTGATGGAAACAAGTGATTGAAATATATTGAAATTTCTAGCAAAAAATGGGTGATATACCCTCCTCCACCAAAATTTAAGTGAATTGTGAAGTGTTAACGACAAGCGTGAACTATGACTTCAATTATGTTCTTCAACTCATAGATTTCTGATGAATGAGAAGACAACGGGAACTATATTCAAGGAGGGTGGTGGTTAGTATCATCAAATAAGTGACTATCGGCAATCATGTTATGGTCTAATCAGAGTCATTTGATGGAAACAAGTGATTGAAATATATTGAAATTTCTCGCAAAAGTGGGTGATATACCCTCCTCCACCAAAATTTAAGTGAATTGTGAAGTGTTAACGACAAGCGTCACTTCAATTTTGTTCTTCAACTCATAGATTTCTGATGAATGAGAAGACAACGGGAACTATATTCACGGATGGTGGTGGTTAGTGTGAGGTTCTACGATCTGTGATGCAGTATGGTACCTCACTATTTAAACTTTTCCTTCCGATGAGGAAGGTACTAGCAGGATTTTTGGTTCAGTTGGGTATCAAGGGCATGAAGGGTATCAAGGCGTGCGGATGTACACATCTGGTAACACTTGATACACATAACCCTAACCTATAATGTGGAGTGCGGGGCTCAATACCCCCATACAGATGTGGGTATTGAGCCCCGCACTCCAGATTAGAGGTAAGGGTTATGTGTATCAAGTGTTACCAGATGTGTACATCCGCATGCCTTGTTATACATAGGAGAAGTTAAAGAGATGGTGGTAAAAGAAATGACCTGTGTTACCGAAGATTGTCACCTCCGCACTCCAGACCGTAGGAAAAGGTGCTACATAACAAGTGTTACCCGATATGGACATCTGCACAGCTTGTTATATGGAGGAGAAGTAATGAGAGAGGATGCGAAATAAGTTGGCGTTCGTTACCAGATACTTGTATCTGCACACACCGTTCATTTAATTCGTATTTTGGTAAGGCTGCCCAAAACTTGACCAATTTTAAAGAGAGCTGAATTTGATAAACTAGCTAACTTTTGAGGAAAGGGTTTTGGGTTGACTGAGAAGGCTTGAGTATGAGTAAGGTCATACCAGGGCCTTCTACCAGACTGTCAAAGTTGCTTATGGCTGGTCGATGTTATATAGAAATTCCCTCGCCCTTCCTTACAAATGACCGTGTGAAGGGGTAGTTGACCTGTCTTGGGAAGAACCCGGACGGGGAGTTCTCGACCGTTGGTGTGCTGCTCTTGGTAGTTATTTATTGTGATAATTCTATATCGAATATAGTGGTTCCCCACAGACTCATAACCGCGCGCTAGTTAACGGCCAAGTTTCAAATCAGTCAGATTTCAATTGTGATTTTCGATCTCTGTGAAGTTTGTTTCTTGACATGGAAACTAGTGTTTACGTGCAATAGCAAATCAAATAACATAACTAGTTGGGTTTTTTTCTTCAATTTTCATTTCTCATGCGCATACCCCATTGTGTATACACAGGTGCATCTGGAATGTAAACCTCATCTACCATTTAACTTTTCTTGGATATCTTTTATTGAGTTTTTTGAGTTTTCAAAGCGTAAATCAACAGGTAGCAATGAGTTAATTAACGGTGGTGGCAAGAGCGAGTTTACCGTGTAAAAGTTTAAAATATGTACGTATGTAAATTTTTTTTCTAACCCTGAATACCATTTGTTGAACAGAATGTTATTACGATGGACGAGAGAACCCTTACAAGTGGCCAACTGCCATGAAATACACAAATTTAAATTGGTGCCCAGTGCTTGTCTTGTTCAGAAATATAGAGCGGTATCATTATGAGAATCTCCTGTCGGACGTTTCTTTCTTCAAACACGTTAAATGAATAGTAATGGAGCGAAATGAAATATTATTGGCTCAGTTTGTTGTTGATTTCATGTTCGCATCTCCGACCATCCCCCAATTGAATCCGCTATGCATTCCTCAAGCGTGCGAACATTCTCCAGAACAACTGGTTATTTTCTTTATTTTGTTGTTTTCTGTTTTGTTTTTGTTATCCTCGCGCATATCACCTTGTAATCGCGGAATTACCATAGTAATGTCCGTAATGTGGATATGAAGTCCTTATCTGCCGCATTCTGTGGCTGTTGATTCCTCCGGACGCATTTTCCGGTGGATGGGAGTTATGAGACCGTGTAATGTAATTCAAAATCCTCCTATGCAACTTCGTCGAGGGAGAACCATCTCCTCAAGTCCACAATCGGCGGGTGATCGAGGATTTCGCCTACTACCTATCTCATGAAATGCATCAATTTTGTCAATTTCTTCCTATTATGGCAATTATGAAATATCCATGGAATTTTCGTCCGTTCCCTTAGAAAAATCTCGAGGGGATCAATAATACCCTAAGGACTGTTACATACGAGTATATTCGCATTCTGGATTGTTCAGAGTTTAGTTTTTAAAATGTTGACTGATTTTAATTTTTACGGGTTTATATTTTTTAATAATGAAAAAAAATTGCTCTCCCGTAGATTGAAAAAATCGAATTTAAAAAAATCCGTCAGTCCACCTTCCACGCCACTTTGCCCAGTTTGCGTTGTCCTAAAAAATTAAATTTTTGTTACGGGTTCGGACCAGCCCGAGGATGATCCTTGAAACTTTTCATAACCCTAAGTCAATAGAAAAGGCATAAAAATGAATTTTGAAATATTGAAAACGTCATAACTCGAAAAGTCACATTGAACGGTTCAGTTTTGGTTCATTATCTTCAATAATTAGTCATCGGAATCTCTAGATTTAGAAAAACAGAAGAAAAAAACAGAAAAAAGAAGAAAAAAAACAGAACAGAACAGTGATCCAGACAGAAGGGGAATCTGTACTGATGATAATAAACCATTGTCCAAAATTGATCAAACGCTGCCATCAAATGTTTGTTATTAGCCTGTAGCTTTCTCGTATACATTTTCAAAACAGCCACAATTGAACTATGCAGCGAAAATTGGTTATAAATTTCAAGAATTCTAACCTCTCAATTGCATTACATTTGAATCGCCTTAACATGACTTATTTTGAAATAGTAAATTAGTATCGCTAGTGATAATAAATCGTATCAGTAGTCTTGGAACAACAATTAGTTATTGGAATGTGTTTAGGTGTGTAGGTAGGCATGTAATACTATTGTACATGGAATATTATAACGGAGTTAAAATAATAATAAAAAGTATATCAGTTTCATCATGGAACAATAATTAATTTCTAAGACTTTTTAATTAAGAATGTACGTTACCAAGAGACCACCATATGGTTAAGGAACATGATAAGTTGTAAGTTGTAAGATGTAAGACCCAATAACTTAGCCTTCACTTCTTCTACTGCTCTCTCTATGTCTTCGCGGGAGTAATTTGTGCTCCGTTATTTGTTTTCCGCTCGTAATTCCTCAGTCACCATGATTGAGGTCTGTAAATTGGAAAGGAAACTCTGTTGAACTTTGGTAGTATTTGCTGTTTATTGTTTACTTCTCCCATCAGTAATCATTCATAGCATATTCACACTTTACCAAATACAAATTCTTTCAATGAGCAAGAGCATACTACTACTCCTGCGTGCCCCAACCGCGAATTCCTTAGGGGCAAGTGTCACTCTCAAGCGTCTTCTTGGTGTCACGTGGGCAACAAACTTCATCATCACTGCTTGATGAGTCATCAGGAGAGGATGGCAACTTATAGTCAGGATCTGAGTCGCTTTACTCACTTTTAGTAAGTAAACAAACGAAAATGAGATGCACTAAACAAGGAACGAACACGTTTCCTGAAGGAACTCAGTACTACCCAAGATGGAGACCATATTTCCCTACAAAGTCCCCATAAAAGCGGATTTCCTGAGGCCACTGCATCACTTCTTGAAAAAAAATCAGAATCTCTGTGATTTCCAGAGAAAAAACTGTGGCCTGTTGTAAAACTGTGGTTTACAATTACGAGTTCATTGATCCCGCAAGTTCCGAGTTAAGGCAGTACAAAGCTATAGCGTCCCATACTATAATCTGCCTAGGCTAACACTCCTATCTTGGACGTAGTTAGAATTTTATGACGCTTTAACTTAGCAAAATAGCACTTAGGACTCTATAGCGTAGAAAACACCCAGAAATTGGGGTTAGTCCGAACTTTTCAAGTGCTCCTGAAAGCGTTGGAATGGGCTTAGGACGCTCTCAGTTGGTAAAAAAGAAAAAAAAAACCAGAAATTGAGACCTTTCCAAAGGACTCAAAATCGTGATTTTGTGAGTTAGGACGCTTTTTCTTAGGACATAGGTCTGTGGATCTACTTCCTACTTCCAAGTTCTAAATCATCAGCCTTCCAACTCGGTTCAAATCAATATATCAGTTCCATCCTCTGAATGAGATAATATTGAATAATATTGGAACACGCGATTTTTTTTTAAATTCGATACCTACCGATACTGGATGCTACTTGGCTTGTATCGAAACTGACCTGAGTGTATTTTATCCCTCCCAATAATAGAAGCCTCACCATTTTGTTCCCCTTGAGATCGCCCAGCAGTGCACGGGTCCGATGGTGGACCTCGGAATGTTTAATGGAAACACACCAAATACCACGCGATAGGACGATATCGGAGTAAAGGAACAAAGAAGAGCGAAATAGTCGAGCGGGGATTTCGCCTAAAGGGAGTAAATGATTATGCTAACACTTGGAGGTTATCGGGGATGCGGTTTTTTGCATCAAATTTGCCTGTATACTTGCTTCTTGCCTCTTGGTGAGCGAAGAAAAGGAGTTCGCTAGAAGTGGCCAACTTGAGAATCCATTGAGTTATTCGGCTGAACTACACCTCTTTACTTGCTTAAAATGATGAGTTTCTCTGTATAATTTGCTCGTTAGGTATATAGACCATCACTGATTATTGTTACTCGTTGTTTTTACTTACCGTCTATCGAATGCTGTTGCGTGAGTTACATTGACCTCATTAAAATAAAATATAGAAATGCTCTGAGAGTTCCATTTGATAGGATCACCGCCACAGTGATTTAGGAAGTTTTTTTGAGCGGGATGTCAACTTCCGCCTTTGCATCAGTGTCCCAATCCATGATATTAGCAAAATATTACTGGAGGTTCGACGATCTTGAATAACTTCCCTAATTTGATGAAAGTTCATTAGACATATGGGCCCCTTGGTGCCAAGTGGTGTAAGTCCAACTCTTCAAATTTTCAGAATATCAATTTGAAGTCCATTGAAATTTCTACGGTCGTTTTAAAATTTGTATTTTTGAGGTTACACCGCATAGCCGATGAGCAAAGCTACGAGAACCGTCAATAGATGGATTTTTACAACGACCATAGAATTTTCAATGGAATTTTCAAATTGATATTGTGAAAGTTTGAAGAATTGGACTTCCACCATTTGGCACCCAAGAGGTCCATATGCCTCACCATAAATTATCATTGTTTTAAGCACATTTGAGGACCAATTAAGGCCTTTGTATCTGGGTAGATATCAGTCATACGTATGGGAATTCTGGTTAAAGGTATGTCCTTCCACTCCAACAGAGCAGGATGCCAGTCGCTTCAATTATGAAATGTCTAGAATCCATGCTGCCAAATGGAGACTCGGAAAGGTGGTCAGGGAGTTTGCCTTCGTGGATTTTTATAAAAATATGAAAATACTAAAGCAAGATGTTACAGGCATGTATAAAGTAGCATGCTTGCTGATGAACTGCCATTCATATCTGCATGTGAATCCTGCCAAACCACTTTCATGCAATGAATAATTACAACGTGCAGTTGAATGACATTGTTAAATATTTATAACAGAATTTATTTCTAACCAAAAAGTCACTGCTCATGATGCAATTCATGTAGGTAGTGAGTTGATGGCACGGTGTCTGTGACACTGCCCGCTAAGATATCCTCTAGTATTGATTGCTACCAGATCTGTAGCACTACTGTATTGGCAAAATATACTCTAGTATCGATCGCTATCTGATATTTGGCACTGTGCCAGTAAAATATACTCTAGTCTCGACCCCTACCTGGTATTTGGCACTGTACCAGTGCGATATGCTCTAGTATCGATTGCTATATGGTATTTGGCACTGTACCGGTAAGATATCCTTTAGTATCGATTGTACCTGATCTGTAGCACTGTATCGGCAAAGATACTCTAATATCGATCGCTATCTGGTATTTGCCACCGTGCCAGTATAATGTCCTCTACTAATGTTCATTCATTCATTTGGCACTGTACCGGTGAGATATCCTCTAGTCTCTATCGCTACCTGATCTGTAGTACTGTACCAGTAAGGGCAGAGTTGATGTCACTGCTCAGAACCGTTCCAATTCGTGACTATATCCACAGACTGCTCAGGACGACTTGCAGGCTTAGCAAGGAAGTGCCATGGGTACTTTCTGGGCTCCGACAGTGGTCTTTAAGAACTCTATTTTTCGACATACGAGGAGGGTTCGGCTCTACTCATATTCATAAACTATCTAAATCTGTCGATGATAGTTAACAGGGAGACCCAACATTTTTTTTTTTTTTTAATTTTTAATAAGTTTTGCTGCACAAAAATCTTGTATTGGGCTAATCCCCTACGGATTCATCTGCCAGTGAGCTCTTCAATTCTTCGCAATACTCGTATTAAATGAATCGATCATGAAATGAGATCTCGCCTTTGAGAAATTCCCTCGTTCTCCCCTGGGATTGCTTTTCACAGTTTGCGATAGTTGACAATGGGGAACGGTTTGGCAACGTCGCCGATACCTTCTCCAAAGGATTAGGGAGCCCAGCTATTGTTATTTCTTCTCCCAATCGCCCGTTCGATCTATTGATCCGGTTTTGAGTCTGAAAATTGACTCGGATTGATGCCATTGTCGAGGAAGTTGAAAATGGACAACGGATGGGCAGCCATGTGGTATGAGTTGATGGAGAATAAGGAGTTTTTTTCAATTGTCAACGTTTTCCCAACGACGACAACTCTGGAATACGTCCTCGTCACGCGCTATCATTTACCATAATATGGTAAATATTATTTCTCAATGAGTTATGGGGAAAAAAATAGTTACACGTGTATAACACTTCATACATTGAGGCACACACATTATAATTGGCCTGTTTCTGTGTTTCAGGTGAGTTGACGACCGAAAAACGTCTTGTCTATGTATGCAAGTATATTTCATTATTTAAAATGACAAATAGAGTATTTTTTAAACTGATTCGAGCTTTCCAAAATATTTCCAGGGGCGTTAGGGGTGTGCAGGTCGATGTTCCGATGTCACCTTTCGAGTCAGTGAAACTTTGTCAGATTTTGGTGAACTTTTATAATCACGGATTCATGTTCTGTTCCACAAGAGAAAAAAAGAAAAATTAATAATAATTATTAATAATTTGTTGTTTGGTTCATTCCCTCCTTGGTTGAAAAACCTTTGTCTTTTTGAAGGGTTGTAGGAGGTTGTAAAGAAAACGGAGAAGTTTTTCCGAGCTTATGGCTTTAATAAGCCATCTTCAGGGGTATTCAGGTGAATGCTGACGTAGTTTATTCAGAATAAAACAGAGACTGGGTCGAGAAAACAATACCTACCCCTGAAGATGGCTTAATAATTATTAAAGCCAAAAGCTCGGAAAAACTTCTCCGTTTTCTTTACAACCTCCTACAACCCTCCAAATAGTCACATAATTATTAATTATTATCAATGATTAATAATTATTGTTAGTTATTAAAATGATCAATGGAGATTATCTCTAATTAAATCGATTCTAAAAATTAACGCCTTCGTAAATGTGAAACACTTCAAACACTTAAATGAGTTAACGCTTCGTAAATGCGAACTAAAAACCATACCGTTCCATTTGAATTTTTCGAACTATGAATTTTTCAAAATTTCAAAATTAGTTTTGCACCCCTTTCCATTATGAAAAGTGAGGAGGATCATTGTGGGATTGATTCTAACCCGTACACCAAACTACGTAATTTTAGCACAACGGTAACTGGGCAAAGTGCCTTGAAATGTAAACCAGCCAATTGTGAGGGGGGGGATTTTTTTTTTTTTTTTCTTTGGACGATTCTGAAGGTTCATTATCGATCATAATTGACCAAGAAAATCCACAGTCATGCAGCATAGCTACAAGAGCGAATTTTCAAAGCTTACTGTTTTATGCATAATGTCCCTACTTTACTGGTTTTATAACAAATTTTGTCTTCTTCTTTTGCCGAGTAACACCTCAGTTTATACACAGTGGTGAAGTCAGAATGGCGATATCTAATTGCGTTATCCGATTAGAGGAGATGAACCATGAAGAACATCTCACGTAACAACCACGTTTCTACATCTTCAAAGTGCTCCCGTTTGAGAACGAAATAATAAACACGATGGTCAAATCAGAATTGCGATATCATATTAATAATATGATATCATAATATGATATCGCAATTCTGATTTGACCATCGTGTTCTCCTTTAAAATGAGGTGTCACTTGTCAGACTGTTTCATTTTGGGAATTTATTAGTAATCCCCCCCCTAAAACTCCCTGAATCCCCCCTTAGAGTGCACATCTATCCCCGATTCTGCACATCTACGAACTTAGATTCTTGATTGCCAAGGCAGAGTTTTTTTCATATAGGTACTATATATACATATATGTTTAATTGTTGGGTGTGGAATGTAAATTGTTGTAAAAATGTAAAAATGTAAAAACATATATGTTTATGTATGTGTCATTCCGGACGATAACTCTCGATAGAATTGATTTTTTTTTTTTTTTTTTTTTTTTTTTTTTTTTGGCATCGGTTTTATTTCCATTCAGCCATATTTTACATTGTAGTTGTTATAAGTCTTACTATATACATACCAAAAGTGAATAAAATAATTGCTTCAGGCGCGAAAATTAATTGAACAAAAAAACATTAATACAATTCTTTATGGATCTTTTCACTTCCTGTTTCTAATATTGTTCGAGATAAAAAGTTCTATTATTATTGAGATAAAAAGTTCAAATATGCACAGAAAAATCTGTAACAATTTGCTAATAAAAGGAAATTTTGGCAAAAGGGAGGTCAAGGTCGTGCCCGAAATGTGAGAGTACTGGTTTGTCACTGGGCTATTTATCTCCAGAGATGATCGATGGTTATGATTTTACGGTAGAGATAATGTGCCAGCCATTTACCGTATACATTTGGACACTTCGGATCTCCCCGATGGCAATGAAGCTGTCGAGTTCTCTATATACCCCTCGTAATGTGGAAACGGAAATATCGAGAAGGAAGGATAGAACATCTTTGAAGTTTGTTTGACAACCAAGAGAGTCCGCCACTGTAGATCAGGAAGCTTTCGCGAGACGTCCGCCGAGTTCAGTTTGTTTTGATTCAACTATGAAAGGTCAACTTTTCTTTCTAGATCCGATCAGCCGCCCTTGGTTCGATCCCAAATCAACTGACCCCGACGACATAAATTAAACACGCCAAATATTGCGTCGTGAAAATTTGTAGAAAATGATCAGAGCACACACCGAAAGTTACTAACATGTTGAAAACAAAAAGGTTTCTGAAAAGTTATTTTTTCAATATTCATGCGAGGAAATGTCAATCGTTACTTGCTAAAAGCATGTCAGTAGCAGTAATTAGCGTTTTTTAAATAACAAGTTAAGTTGCCTACACACACACTGGATGCTAAAATGTCAGAAACATTTGTTTTCAGCGTGTTTTGCTATTGACATGTTTGGCAAAAACTTGTTGATGTGAACGGTGTTATTAACGAAGTTTCCAACAAGCTCCAACTTCCATTTTTGTGAGTTTTTCTGTGCAATTCAAGTGGCCTTTGCAATGATTGATATTGCTTTAGATGCCGCCTGTGTAGTAATTAGAAAACACAACCAAATCTAAGTGACAATAGCTTATGTATATTAAACATTAATTATTAAACTTTACAACTATGTGTACATACATTTTAACATAGAGAAAGTGTTTAAATTAGATAGGGAGAAGCACAGGCTCGTTATTGACTGGTCGAGTACAATTTTTAAACTGACTTTATTTCTGATGTATCAGAACCCACCTACTTAACTCACAGACTACAGAAAGAACATTCAACGCCACATGAAACTACAAGTAAAAAATTCAATGCAGCAAGTTCTCTGGGAGAGTACTCAAGTTTGAGTGTAGAAATCTCGCCATTCAGCATTTTTGCAATCTGCAGTCCATCCAGGGTTTATTTCCAGCATTTCTTCTAGTTTCGTCCTAACTGCTGCTCCGTTTCCCCTGGCCAGCTTGGAGCGGTCTTTTTGAAGCTTTCGACTGCATTAACCGCCCTTGTGTTTCGATACTCTTAATGAGGTTCTGTAGAGACTAAAAGTGGAGCTTAATGAAGGCCAGATATAGGTAAATAGATTGATTGTTCAAGGCGCATTTGTTCTAGATGCAGTTTTTCGCGAAAAAATTAAACCGTAGGAATTTCTTGTGAGATATACCTATGCTCGCACATGAAAATTTCCGTGATATATGCAAATTTTCAACAACAAAAAAACGGCCAATATATAAAATAAATGCAAATGTTAAATTTGAATTTTTCAACTCAAATTAGTGGGAAACAGTTTAAACCATTATAGCAAGAAGATATTCCTCAAAAAAAGACATGCAAATTTCCGAACCCTAGTTATCAGAATAGAGCATGTTATAATATAATTATACCTACTCTGTAATGTATAGCTTCCATTTTGTGGAGGTGTAACCTCAGACGGATGTGTAACCTACACTAAAAACTAGGGATGGGTATCGATGAAGAAAACATCGACGTTTGCCAATCGATCTTTTTCCCCCTGAATCAAAGATTTCTAAAAAAAACCTCGGAGAACAACATCGATGTTTGGAAAACCGGAGAAAAACAATCGATGTTTTTCAGGAAAATAAAACATCTTAAAATAATAATTTTACGGTCTTTCAACTGATTCAAACGTTAATGAAATTACACCGACAAGACAAATAGACACAATGTGCACCACTAACTGAAAGTGTATAGAACAAAATGTTATTAACTAACAATGTTATCAACTTGTTATTCTGATGTGAAAAACGATGTGGACAACAATGATCCTGACGGTGTGTAGGAACCTACCCAATCAGAACCCAAATGTTTCGTTTCACGGATTCTCACCAGATTCGATTTCGAGGTGAGATAATTGGTGACGTCACGAAATTGCCAAATTCATTAGTGGATTCCAAGTACTTCACCAAATATTTTACTGTTGTACACAACCTGTTCTGTTGATAAACAGAACAAATCAATCTAAATCAATATTTACTTAGTTTACGTCTGGTTGTTTTTTTTCTCTTTCTATGGCAAACGAAAGTAATTTGACGTTTATATTACATTAATTAGGTGAAGTAATAGTATATAATCCGAGTTGTGTCTTTGGCAGTGGGCTGGTGGAGGAAACCAATGGAATCAGATAGATTCCTAAATTTTGATATCAGACCATCTGCTCGGACATGAAACGAATACCACTGGGGCGCTCAAACTTGGCAATACACAATCCCAAGGATGAAACTGGCAGATGTTGAAAATATTCTTAGGACAATACCTCCACTTCTTCAATTCCTTGAAGTTCCTGTGGTAATTGCTTGAATTACTATACGACTACTTTCATTTGTCGTGTAATATTTGATATATTAATCCGTCTGAGCTCAAGCGGAGAACACCTACCTTCTCCTACCAGCTGCACTAACAACCTTGCATCAACTGTAACTTTACCTGTTGCTACACATCTTGCTCCATCTCACTCTAATTAGAACACACTCAACCCACCCGCCATCGCCGCTACAACACCAACTGTTCTGATAACATCACTGGCTACAAACCCCCTGATAATGAACCAACTTCAAACCCGGCCTTCAACACTAACCCAATTTACACCAACTCTAACAATAGTTGGCTTGAATTCAATCAACATACAAACCACAACTTCCGCCAAGAATCCCAACACTGATCATCGAATAGCTGCAGGACTGACGCTGCAGGACTGACGCTGCATGCTAGTTTCTTGGATACAGAGGAGTGATTTACATCAGAGATTTTGGGGAAAATGCCTCTCAAATGCCTCATGCAGACAGTAAAAGCAGGCAGCAGAAAATAAGCGTTCTAGTTATTTCTGCATGAATCAATTACTGAATTTTCGAAATAACGTACTCTCTCCCTCCATCTTTCAATTCAATACATTATACTATTATTATTCTTACATTATATTTTCCAGTTTTCAAACACAAAAAATGAAGATGTTGAAATGTAGGAATGGATTCAGAATGCTGCGAAACTGGTTAGTACCTATATAGAACTTTTTTTTTTGAAGCGTGGAATAAGGTCAGTGAGCTAGGGGTGTGTTGGTTCAGGTAATTCTTGCAACGGTTCCCTGTGACAACGAAGTAAACGGTCAGTTCCCTCAACTGTCCAGCGATGAAATGTGGCACCAAACATCCGCACCAAATTTCAAGGAGATCGGTCAAATAGGAGCCGAGATAATCAATTATTGATCTCGTGTGTTTTGAGCTGTGTCCACTCAGGTGGAGTGTGATTCCGTACATTCAAAAATTGAAGCCAAATCAACAAACTCCCCTATTTACACCCTTGAGAAGAATGGCACGTACTAACCCCACTCCATTCGTCTCAGCTACTCCATGATGACTTCATAGATTTCAACCAAAGAAGGGTAACATTCGTCATGGAAAATAGACAAAAATCAAAGAAACAACAAAGCAAGAATGAAAATGAAATCAATACCGCAAGAATGAAAATAGAAAAATTTGCATAAAGACGAGCATTGAAAGAAATGTTTATAGCACTTTTAGCCAAGCAAAAAAGGGTAAATAAAATACATATATCTATGTATACTTGAAAGATTACCAATTACGGATGCGCATTTTTTGTGTTTTTTTCCAATTAAATAAAATATTTTGTTGTGTATTTTTATAAGATCTTTTTAAATAATAGTTTTGCTGTTTTCAATATTTTTCAACATAATTTTTAGTACTTAAGTTTTCCTATTTGTTTGTAATATTTTTTAATGAACTTTTTTTCTCAAAATTATTCATTTCTAAACTTTTATTGTAACTGTTTATTTTGAATAATTATTGAATTGTTTATTGTGGTAAATATTATTTTATTCTTTCACCTATTCAATGACGAATATGAAATTCTTAAAATTATAGCAAGTGAAACTATCGAAAGTGCCATATTAGCAGTATTGAATTGGCGAAAAAAGGAAAATCGCTGATTTGAACTATGATACAAAGTGACGAATGTGATTTTTCGGTATGTAAAAAACAGTAAACAGATGAATCTTAATATCATTCTAACAAGCTTTGAAAAATGCACATGAGACAGACGTATAAAAAGTTGTCCTTTCGTTATGGTGCTGATTTTTGAGTCACTGTCAAAGCGTTCTTTCGCTCTCCTGAAAGTAAGTAGTGATTTTCACATTCGATATTTTACAATTTTATTGCGTTATGTACACTCGGTACCGTTCGGTTCCCAACTTGTTTGCTTGGCGGGGCGGAAGACTAGCGCGTTCCTAGATATCTCAAATGGAATGTCAGGGGATTTAAGAGACTAAAATTGGAGCACTGGCGTTTATGACGAGATCTCAAATCGAATGTCAGGGGATTTAAGAGACTAAAATTGGAGCACTGGCGTTTATGACGAGACTGAAGACGAATGCGAAATGAAACGTTTATGGTCACACTAGAGGGAATTTCGAGCCGAGAAGGCGTTTTAGAAGCCGTTTTCAAAGGCGCTAAATCTGATTCTGAGGTTAATTATACCCAATGCTCATTAGAGTTTGGGAAATCGTGTAAGTTAGATGGAGCAATTGGTGTAGAAACTCTCTCAATAAGTGAGTTGTGTTGGTAACACTAGTTTGACACTAACAGTATCCAGTACTCCAGCCCGGTCAAATATAGGACTATAGTCCGTGGATTACTCCACAAGATATTCCATCCACTTATCCAAGTTGTGCATCTCGATCTGAAGGACCGCATTTCAAGTGTTGCCCTGACCTTATTATTAATGGGGTGCATTAGGCACCGTAATTAGCCTAGGCAAGGCTGACAGGCCCAGGCAGTGTTATGTCCTCGGCAACGGTGAGAGTGACGTCCTACTCATTTTACAAACCCTTCACAGCTCTGGTCTGTTCATTAGGTACAACAGTGCGTGCCATCGATTAGACGCCTCTTGAATGTTAATCAACCCATCGCCCATCATCGATTGGTCTCATCTCGAAATAGACTAACTACTGAACTCGTCGTATCCATTCAAAACACTTTTCCAATTTAATCAACACCTCCCCCCCCCCCCCCATGCGGAGCTCACAACTCGGTGAATTTGATTATTAAACAAAAAGTTAAACTCCATCTTGTCTCCGTAACGCTTCTAACACAACTTCCGTGTCACGTCCGCGTCTCTTGATTCTAAATTATATTCGTGAGTGATTTATATCCACAGTTTTCTACTCCTTGGGTGAACCCAAGGTTCAGCTAGTAAACACCCGACTTTTCCTCAGACAGTAAAAAACCTTCTGGAAACCGGAGATGAGACTGTGATTAACCCAACTCTGATTAGCAAAGTCAAATTACCCAAAACATTGCCACAGTTTTCCAACTTGGAGCAGTTGGTCCTTCCCGTATAAGTTTCACATACTCATTTTCCTCGAGAGTTGTTGCAATGCTCGAGAAGTCGGAGAGGGTTTGAAAAGCCGTTTTTATATCAATATGTTTTTATTTATTCTCACAAAGGTACTGCATCAACAGTTCGATACCAATCTGGTATCCAAACTATCCCAAAGAAATAATTTTTCATTTAAAAGTGGCCTGAAGCGTTAAAAACCAGACAGGTACCTGGATTTGACCTCATCACAGCTATGAAGAAGCTATTGTACCTAAAAATGCAACTTTTAAGGCTCCGCTATGTTCCAAGTTTCTGAAAGATCTCCGAAGTCCTACAGACCAATATCTCTGTTACCAGTATTATTTAAACTTATGGAAAATTTACTGTTGATGACGATAAATCTACTAACAAATAAAAAAAATGAATAAATTTACTGTTAAATCTGGTACCTGATCACCAGTTTCGGTTTCGTGAACAACCTTCAACCGTTGATCAGATCCACCGGATTAATGTCGTAGTAGAAAAATCATTAGGAAACAAGAAAATATGCGCCTGTGTGTTCTCAGATGTTTCACAACGTTTCACAATGTTTCACAACGTGCATGTCATGACGTGCATACTGCTATGTGATTTGCCTACTAGATACTTTAAAATATTCAAATACTACATCAGTATCAGACACTCTCAGAGTATGAAGAAGAGTATTCAGGGCTCTAGAATATCTGCGCAGGGGTCCCACAAGGTAGTGTCTTTGGGCCTGTGTACACACCTGATGAAGGTACCCAAGGGATTTGCCATCTGCTGAAAATGGAATCACAGCAACCTGATTGATGATACAGCATTCACGGCCGAGCAGAAGAACCTGCTCAGAAACTGCCTTGATCACCTTGATAAATTGGGGAATCCAACTCACCTATAAGAAAGATAAGGAACGTATAAGGCAGCAAACACAGTTAAATATCTAGGGTTGACGGTAGATAATAAACTAAAATGGAAAGAGCACATCAAAATCTAAAAATATCGCATGTAAAAATATCGCAAATATCATTCTTCAGCAGCCGGAAAAAGTTGTGATATCCACTTTCCCCGCCTGCCCTTTTCCTTCCAACTAAAGAGTTGTCCTAAACACTTGACAAGCACCGCACCCGTTTCAAAATCTCCCCTTGGCGCCATAGCGAGACGTTTTTATGACGACACATCTATGTATTTGATGTGCAGTAATAAAACAGTCTTGGCATGGGGAGATTTCGAAACGGCTACGGTGCTTGTTAGTGGTTAGGACATCTATTTGAGATAATGGGTTAAATCCTTCAAATGGCACATAACACAAATGGTCATGTTATAAAGAAAGTCTGTACAAAATATCAAGTCGATTGGTCCTGTTACCCAGCCTGTAGACTCGTCATAGTGGAGGTTCTAGCCCAAAGGGGACCCGAGTTACAAAAAAAACTGAACATTTTTCCGAAATTTGCAGTTTCTTCAAACTTCGAATGCGACGAGACGCCATTTCAACTTCTCCAATCGACCTAAAACCTTGCCAAACTCATTTTCTAGCCCAACTGCACCATTTAGAAGGTTGAGGGTTCAAATTTGGCGAGAAAAGTTTTTCCCCCTATGGCCTTTTCCACCCTAGTGGACAGTAGTACTGTTGGCTACATTTTTATGGTTGTATCAGCCTTCGTGTGTCACTATCGCCATTTCTAGAGATTAGTTCATTCCCCCGGGATGCACATATTTGGAATCACCCTTGTAAATTAAAATACCAACATATTTCTCGTATCACTTACCTTAATGGGAGGCCCCCCCATCCTTGAAATTGATTCATCACGGGAGTAATTATTGAGCCTTGTTTATCACTATTTCCATATCGCATGGGGAGTTATTCATTACCCCAGTGCCCTGGCCCGCTCATAAACCATCGGAATGACTCTCACGTGTAGAACGAGAAGGAAAAATCAACGAGACCCTGTTAAGTACTGCTCCTTAGGGACATGGCCCACATGACCACATCCGTTTCTGTGAAAACAATATCACCGTTAGTTGCGTTGTCTCTAGGAATCATCGTAAAATTTCATCAAATCCCGTACAGCCCTAATATAGAACCAACTTCCCATGAAACAACCGAGGCTCGATCATCAGCTCATGCGCAAACATATTTTCCTAATAATTTCATCTTCATTATGTTAAACCATGAAATAATGAAGAGAGAATTGAAGCGTGGATGAAGGTTGATACGTTTTTGGCAGTTGTTGAGGGCCCCAAAATGTTTTCTATCAATACTTTTATTTCATTAAATCGATCAGAACCGGAATCTCCCATACGGCGAAGAATAGTGAGACAGACGGTCAGAAATTTGGATTTTAGAGAATAAAAATTGTTTTCCTACCAAACGTGATTAAAATGCCTTCGTAGACACGAAGGGAAAATTTTGAGACAAATGCCACAACCTTCTCTCTGAGTTGCATGCATCGTCATAGTGACATAAACAACTCGAAATTCAGAGTGTTCCTATGAGAATGCTCTGATATTTCCCACTCGTTGCCTCGTGCCTTGTAACCACCAAACCAATTTAATTCACACTACTTGATAGTGATTAGGCATTAATACTTAATCATCATTCGTAATAATAATTAATCTATCATTTAGTGATCTAGACAAAAGGGTGATCTGCACAAAGAAGATAATAAACCTTTGTGTCCAGAATTTGAGAGTTTTTTTTTTAAATAATGAAACAAACGGTATAATCTCCCGGTTCAAACAAGTGGGTTCTCTTTTTCAGTAGTTCATATTGAAAACGAACTATCCTTCTAGTTCGTTTTTGCAATGTTGTTGGGAAGTAATGACTAGGGAACACGTGATTGATCAATCCCACGAGCAGAAATCTGAACCAAATGAGGCTAATTAACTGGTAATCACAGAATTCCATAAACCACATGTCGCACATTTAGAATAATAGGGCCACAACTCGGACAAAATGCGAACGATGTGAACTTTTTATCGTTCATGAGTCAAGTAGGCCATGCCCAGCAATTAAATGCACTTGCCACGTCTGTGGGACTCGTTGTCATTTTAGCCGATATTGTAAGCAAGTGCCAGTCATGCAGCATGATCGTATGAGCGAATTTTTGAAGCAGTAGGGATTACGAATATGTAAAATCCACAGTCATGCAGCGTGGCTTCAGAGCGAATTTTCGAAAAATTACTGGTTTTATGTAAACTGTCTGGGTTTTTTTTTAAACAAATTTTGTTTCCATTTTCAGCCGAGTAACACCTCCGTTTATAGATTTCTTAACGCTGAACACGATGGTGAAGTCAGAATTGCGATGTCTCATTCCGTTATCATATTAAAGCAGATGAACCGTGAAGAACTTCTCATGTAACAACCATGTTTCTTCATCATCTAGTCTGATAACGGAATGAGATATCGCAATTCCGACTTCACCATCGTGTTCAACATAAAATTTAAAAAAATAATAATAAAAAAAACCTTTAAAATGAAGTGTCACTTGCCAGACTGTTTATAGACTGGCCCGATTCTGCCATTCTACGAACTTAGCCTTTCGATTGCCAGGACGGATTTTTTGTTCAAATTTGAACTTTTTACCTCAATTCGTCTGGAATCGGCTATCTTCTGGAATGATTTATATAATATACGATTTATATAATATAATATGAATTGAGATAAAAAGTTCAAACCTGCACAAAAAATCGGTCTTTTGTTGTATTTTGGCAATGAATTCAGGATGGTCTGGAACGGATTTCGGTATGAAAATATTTCGGAAGTTCGATTTTTAAGAACATCGCTAAAACGCCCCTCACGCTTTATCCACCATTTATGTAATAAAGAGATATTCTGCACTCTAGTGGTGAGTTTTTGCACTAGGCCTACACGCCTTAGCTCTGAGCGTAGGACTTGAAATGGCGCGTTTGATAAAGGCATTTAAAAAAAACATTTTTGGAGTTGTGCCTGTTTTATTCTACATGTGCGATGTGGAACCTTCAGAATACTCTCACTAAACAATTTTGAATCCATTTGAATACCGTTGTTCTAAAACTGGTTCAACGTTTCCAGTATATTTTAAAACGAACGTTGACCTTAAAATTGAAATGCGCGAGAAAGTTGAACCTTTTTCACCCGGGAAATAATGTTTTTAACGATTTTTATGGAAGATTGGGGACGTTGAAAAGAGGCCTTGTTGACCTGTCATTTTAAGACTTGTTATTTGTGACACAGACTTGGGTACCTCGTAGGTGATTCCGCCCGCCCTACAATTGCCCCTCCTCACTTGATTTACGGGCCAGAGAGTTGTTACTGTGATGCGCCTCCCTAATATATCTGGTAGTCGCAGTTTACTGCAGTTTTACTGCTCTCGGAAATGTCATCGTGTCACCGCCACTTGGTTTCTCACCCATAAACCCGTGGTAGAGGTTCCAGACAGGACTCGGTTCCGTCTTGTTGATAGGTGGAAGCCAGAGCTTGCGAGCTTCCTATAGTCCTGTACAACTCACATATATTCTCACTCTAACCTTCCAGTCTTCGAGTCCCTAGCTCCAGACCTAGCCGTAGCCTCTACCACGTGTTTACTTCGAGCTCCCCATCTCGGGAATTCCTTTGTTCCCCCGTTTCTTCGCCCTTCTACCCGAGGAAGCGGGAAGGGAAGCCCATATGCGCTTGAGAAACGTGAACGACCCGTATTTCCAGATCGTCGCGCCGTTACATCCTCTTGTCGAACCATTCGAACTCGTCTTGGGAGTGAACAACTATGTTTTATTCAACACTGATTTTTGTGATGACTACTTTTGTGAGTCAACAGCCGTCCACCGCTAGTTCTTCGCTCCTACCCTCGTTTCTATTGTTACCTCGCGTCAATTATATTTGAAGTTTCCTCGTCCTTAAGCTGATGTCAAGACACGATGTCATCCGCCCTCGGTGCATTTCCAACGATAAATAGCTTTCGTTTCAACAGTCACTCAACCCCAAGAATTGCCAAAGTGACCCTCAAACTGTTGGGTTTGCCGTTCGTCTATAATACACCGCTTCAAAATTTATCTAAACCCATACAACACGTTTAATTAAAAAGATACAAATTATAAGCTACGTCGGCAATGGCTTATGTCTGGAAGGGCATCGCTACGCCACCTCTCTATTGTTAATCGAGTTCGATTCTGCGCCACCAATGTCAACAAATCGCCAAAAAACGATATCGTCGAGGAATCAGCAACACCACCAAGCTTGTTTTTCACAACTTTTCTGGAGAGAGAAAAAAAAAACGATTTTTTCGTCCATCAAGGCCTAATTGACTGAATTTTTTCTCGATATCTATGATGAATGATAGGTATCTATTCATCATATATATCGAGAAAAACCTCAGTCAATTAGGCCTTGATGGACGAAAAAATCGGTTTTTTCTCTCTCCTGAAAAGTTGTGAAAAACGAGCTTGGTGGTGTTGCTGATTCCTCGACGATATAGGCTATGTTAGTATGCTCAATCATTCAAGAGAACCGTGTGGAAATTTTGGTTACCTTCCCAGTCCGCCCTCCATTTCTGCCGATTCTGAAATAGCTATGCACAATGCGATCAAAACCATCTTACCTTACTCCAAACTCACGGGGTTTCACCTTGGCAAATCGTGGTATCGTAAGATTTTGCAGTTGGTTAGGATGGGAAGGGAGTACATGATTAAAGAGTCGCTCATTGCTCCTGATCGTGCGGTTGAGATTTTCAGCACGTTCGTTAGTAAGAATCCACAAATTATTCACTGTCGCATTACATCATGTTTTGTTCGTTCCCCCCAGAAATGTGAGCTAGTGACAACTTGGACGAACCTGATACTACAAATGCTGCCGAATTCTTTCATTCGCACTAAAACAATTCATTTTAGTTAAGAACCCCCTGCGAGTGGACTGCTCTTGAAGTATGCTCTTCCCCTAGAGATCGGTGGCGAAATTAGGATCAGAGGTGGCGTAGCGACTTGCGCCCGTCTTGAAGTAGATACCAACCGAAAACACAGAAATTTTCTCAGAACCAGACACTTAACAGACAAAACGGTGTATTTTTTCAATTAACTGTTCCCGACTGTGAAAAGGGGCCTAAAGTTCCATGTTTTCGCAAATTCACGATTTGCGATTCATGGTTCTCACTTCGAATGCCGCAGGTAAACGGTCTAAGTGCCGCGGACAGTCGGAATTTTAAAAACCCTGCGAATTCTTGGTAACGGTTTATCATCTTCTTTGTGCAGATCACTCTTCTGTATAGATCACTCAATGATTGAATAATTATTATTATGAATTTTCATTAATTATCAATAATTATTATCAAGTTGTGTAAATGATTATTAATTATTGGAAGTTATTACTAATTTTCAAATCTATAGCTGAACACCATGTGCTGTTTGAATCAGCTAGGCCAGTATGAATATTGACCCAAAAGGCTGCTCATGTCTCTCATTTCCCCTACTCCCTCATGTTGACGACTTTTGATCTGCTCCAAATTTGAGCCCTCATTGTGAACGAATGGCTGGTCGTACAAACCTCCGGATGGTCTACAAAATTCTAAAAATTAAGGACTTCTAAAAGGTGAACTAAATATTTTTGAGATTTGACGTTTTCAAAATTTCAAAATTCGTTTTGAACCCCTTCCCTTTGATTTAGGGTTATGAAAAGTTTCGAGGATCATTGTGGGGCTGGTCCGAACCCGTAACCCAAATTTTGTCATTTTAGCACAACGGGCCACGTCCGACGGACAGACGAAATTTTAAAAATTCGTTTTTCTGTATCTACGTATCTTGAAACGTAATCGAACAACTTTGAGGGGTGGTTAAAAAAATTTTTCCTTTGGTCGATTCCAATGGTTCATTGAAGATAATAAACCAAAAAATTGATTTTTGGATTCTACATAACTTGAATGAAACGTAAACCTACCAATTTTGAAGGGGTTTGAAAAAGTCGTTGTCCTGATCGGTCCCAATCGTTCATTATTGGAAATGATAAAACAAAAATGATATAGTTGGTAGGTTTCGATTTTAATTATTGCCAAAGTCCGTGGGTGCAAGTAAAAACCCTGATTATATAAATGTGTAAAAGTGAATTATAAATAATTTATTATTTAATTAATTGGAAAACTGGGGGGGGGGGTGTTTCCACCTTTTACTAGTAGATATGGCCATCTCGGTCACCGTCTCGAACGAATAAACAATATTTCACGTCATGACTCCAATTTATTTGTATATTACTGGACGCAGAACAGTAATTTCATTTTTAGAACTGTTATTGATGTTCCACGCCCTGACTTTACACGTTTTGAATCCTAACACATTGTGCAGCTGATAATGTCGGCTCATGTTTGTAGAACGTTCGTCAGCTGAGCTTCGTTACCCGGTACCCCTTGGATTTTCTCGATTCGAACGTTACGACAGCAGCTGGTTCTCCAGTAATCTTACGATACCCCTTATGGTTTATTTTCCTTCTAGACATAACAGAACCGAGTGGAAATCTTCTGCCTTCTGCAAACACTCGTTTTATTATCCGACTAGTCCGTGGAATTGACCACGTGTTTTCTGCATCTGCAGATCTTCATCTGGTCGCATTTGCCGCGCTTTTGTTTATCTGTATTGCTGTTTCTCACTTCAGTCGGATTATTTATAAGGAAACCCGTCGTGGATTACGCGTTGCCCAGTTGTGCTCCATCGCCACCTGACGGTTTCGTTGAGTTCGACCTTTTCAACGACATCCTTGCGATACCTCTTTACTTTACTTCACCCTCTTCCACAAAACGTCATCACCCTCTTTATTCGTAACCCCCTTCCTCGAGTTTTCCCTCTCACAGTTTTCAATCTCAAGTCTCCCTCGTTTACCGGCAAACACTCCGCGTTGTAAACACCTTCTCGCCCGGACGTTTGAAATATCTTCCGGGCCAATATCGGGCGGATTTACGAGCGCTCTCCTACATTTCGGTTTGAATCCGGTTGGGACCGAAGCCCCTGTGAGTCATCCCGTGTTTTTCTTTCGTTTCTCCACCAATGGCATTGGGGACAACCCTCAAGCTAGTCAGGTACATTCTCAACCTTCGTCATTGTTTGGCAACCATTTAGCTGCTAAGTGGCAATTGATGTTAACAGGATGTGTCAGAGAAACTCAACTGGAAAAAAATGAAATTGTGAAATATTTACAATTCTATTTATGATTGTTGAGTCGGCCACTTCGCGGTGATGTGATTTTCGGTTTACACGCTCCAGTGAGTCGACTCACGTCCAATGAATCATCTTTCAAGGTAGGCGCTCACTCATATCAAAGACCATTGTTACGTTCCAGTACCTCGTAAAATGATCATATCGTTGTTCTGTATGACTGTACCGGTCTGAATCAAGTGTCCAAATACGGGTTTCAGCTAGTGGAGTTGAGAATTTCTCGAGACCTCGTTTCTAGTGAATTTTTGAAAATTTTCGAAGAAAAGGAAGCTATTGAGGAGCTTTTTTACAAAACTTCATAAATCCACTTTTGACCAAAATGAATTCTGGTAGTTTAGTTAGTCTTTCAGGTACTTTGTACTTCAGGTAAAAGACTAACTAAACTACCAGAATTCAGAAAAAACCGCATTTTGGTCAAAAGTGGATTTATGAAGTTTTGTAAAAAATCTCCTCTATTGTTCTTGGTCCAAAATTTTTAAAACACGTATTTCCGAAAACTTTTTATACCAAAATCCGTGTTAGACCATCTTGAATCCGCTGCCAAAAGACACTGGAAATTATATAAATTTACCTATACATATAATTTTTGGTGTCTTTTGGCGGCGGTAAAGCTTTACTTTTTGCTGAAAGATCCACGGTTTTTAGCACGAAAACGAGGATTTAAACAATTTACTGTAAACAATTTTTTGATCATGCCGTTGGAAAGCTGAGCAACTTGCTTGGAGCAACTTTTGGGATTACAGTGGGAAATGAACCGGCAGATTCAGTTAGGCTTTCAAACGTTTGAAAAAACTGTACTTTTCCGAGATTTTCGAGACATTACTATTCGGGCTCATTCCTCAACATTCGAGTCTTCTTTAAAAAGTTTCATTTAGCACTAGCAAGATAGGGAATTTAACGCGCTTTCCAACGGTATCATCACATTTGAATTCTGACTGATAAATGAGCGACTTATGGCCATTTTAGAAACTTAAAGTCGAAAACACGAGAAAAAAAATCTTAAAATTGGAAAAAGTCGGATTTTCATCGGTACAAAGAAAAGTTATGGGACATTTTTCATCAGAAATTAGTTGTAGAATCGATCCCTGTTCGGTGGTACGACCTTAACCCTGACATATTATGTTAATGTATGTGTCATTCCAGACGATAATTCTTGGTAGAATTGAGATAAAAAGTTCAAATTTGAACAAAAAATCCGTCTTGGCAATCGAAAGGCTAAGTTCGTAGGTGGATAGAATCAGGCCACATTGAAGGGTGGGGGGGGGGGGGGTTTAGTGGGAAAAATTACCCCTAAGTTTCAAAAATTAATAAGGGACACCTCATTTTGAACGTTTTTTTCACACTGAGCACGATGGTGAAATCAGAATTGCGATCTATTTCCATTTTCAAACTGGTGCACTTCGAAGATGAAAAAATGTGGTTGATACTAGAAATGTTCTTCACGGTTCATCTTTTCTAATCTGATATCGGGATGCGGTATCGCAATTTTGACTTCACCATCGTGTTCAGCGTTAGGTATAAACTGAGGTCATACTCGGCAAAACAGGAGACAAAATTTGTTATAAAACCAGTGAAATGGAGACATTTTACATAAACCAGTTATGTATTCGAAAATTTGCTCCTAGAGTCATGCTGCATGTCTGAATTTTTTGATTTAGCACATTACAGTTCACACAATATCAATACCGCCGCTTTCTGCTCCATTAATTCCGCGAGAATATGTAGGTATTTGGTAGTTGAGTGAGTGTCATAGATGTGGGTACATAACTATTCATCCTACTCTCAGAGGCATCCGAGGTACTTATTCTAATGGTTGGGGACGCGATCCAAAACCTACTACCTTGCGGCTGAAGCTCCTTCATCATATGAATCTTTAGGGCTCTCGGGGAATGCTTCCTCATTAGCTACCACCTAGTGTTGCAAAGTTGGCGCTATGTCGATACGGCGTCTATCCCATTTCTAGTGCTGGGTTTGGTACTTACAGTCCTAGAGTTCCAAGATCGCAGGTTTGTTGATACTCCTCTCGTGAAGCATCATTTCCAAACACTCCGTCTACTGTGAGTCATTGATGTTCTCAATTCCCTTTTCACGGGGTCCCCTTCGGAAGTCAGTTTAAACCTTGAAGTCTGGCGATGAGAGAGTTCATTATGCCGGCGTATCCCATCACCGCGGCGTCACTCACACATACCCTCCAGACGTTATCCTACACGCACATATACGTGAATCCTACCGCACTTTATATACTCGCGCCGCCCTCGCACTCCACTTCTTCGCCCCGCCTTGCTTAATTTGATCAAGACGAGAGACGGTAGAAACCTCCAGTCAGTCTTTCTTACCCATGTGTTTCTGAAACTGTCAAACCTTCTCCCACTCCACCCGCTGGCTCCGTGGGAAAAGCTTCATCTTCTTGAAATGTGTTTACTTCTCCGTCATCAAGCTCTGTAAACAATCTTCCAAAGTGAATTAGACGGTTTTAGAGGGCTCGGGGAATTGCAGGGAGGAACAAGGTCGACCTGCGGGAAACCCAAAACTTTGGGCTCTTTGCTGTGTGCTTCAGCTCGTATGTAGATCACAGAATCGCACCCCTGCCTCACATGACCTGGATATTCTTGTTTGATTTTGAGTCATCAAACTTGAGTCTTGAATGTTTCATTGAGTTAATGAACAGTACTGCTCTAATACGTTCATGCATTTTCGAACACATCTATTGGCTCGGACTAAATACCTACTCCAAATTTCTTTGATCGTTAATATCCATGAGCATTTGAAAGGATGTATCGATGGAAATATAATATTTACCTACTTTAGTAATTTACCTTAGTAAACGAGAAATCGCATTTGGAACAGCGAATGTCCAGTAATTTAGTAATTTATAAAAGAGTTCCGCGAGTGTTAGTATTAAAACTTACTAAAACATATTTCCCTGAGGAATCCCTCGACACTCCCAAGTAGAGTACTGAAGATGCGCGCATTCGAAAAAGCCTAATGATGATGTCCTTACATCAAAAACGCTCTCCTCCAGTCATAAAATGAAATGAAAAAAGTTTATTCCTCTTAATCATTTTGTGGAGCGTATCAAAATACAAAAACCGTGTACGGTCCCTCCATAGTGTAACTAACCCAACTGCAAGGAACGAAATTTCGCATTGAGTCGACGAAGTCAGTGTAGAACAAAATTATAATATTTCTGATTTGCTCCTCCTCTATAATATCAAAAAATTATAACTGTCGATATGGTGCACAGTTGTGCGAGAGGAAAATAAGTTTATAAGCTGGAAAATAATTTTTCGTATTCTGCATTACTCTTAATAATTATAAACTACGTTTTGACCTGAATGAATCGAACAAAGCCCTTCGTAACCTTCGGGCAAAACCCAAAATACAAAAGGCAAACGTATTTTTCCGTTAATTTTTAAAATGTTTGCGTAGGTTCTGTACAAAGTATTTTTTAATTTGTAGTCTCTTCGCCGGTATGCTGTCATAACTTTGTAATTGAGCTTGCCCGTAATTTCCAACAAATGAATAATTAGACGTGCACGTCTATTCATGACGACAGTTGATTTTCAAACAGGAATGAAGGATGTGAGTCATAATGTTTCGAGTTGCCTGATGAAAATCATAGTGGTCTCCAGGATGGACATAGGAGAATTGTTCTGAGTTCTTGGTATTGGAGCAGAACTGTTGAAGCTGCTATACCTTTCTGAGCAATTTTGGGGGCCTTAGAGCAGATGGTACACCCCCTCCCCAACTGAAATAAACAACTGGAGTACTAGAGATTTATATTAAATGATCATAAATTTGATATTTATTTAAGCGGAAACTGTAGAAGACGTAGTTGAGTAAAATAGAGACATTTGACTCCCACCTCAGAGGATTGTCTATCGTGATAATCAAGTAGCGTGCAGAAGGCACCCTCTCCAACTATGGATTCTCAGGTCATGCTGAACTACCCAATATTTGTTGTCAAGAATTCGCTAATGAGGTGTTGGTTTCCCACATTGAATGAATGAAAACTCAGAAGAAAAAATTTATCAACGAATCAATGAATAGAAAAGTAATGAAAAACAAATGATTGAAATCATGAAGATAAAATCGAGAATCGTCAATATTTATGCCCAATCGTCTGACAATTGAGTTCTCCGTCTTCTTGAGATCGCGCAGAACGCGATTGTTTGAAAATGAGATTATCATGTTATCGTTAGTATTTTTTCCCTGTGGTGGTTGGTGGGGAAAAAGCTGGGTGTCTAAGTTTAGGTTCGCCATATGTTTCCGAGTACTGGAACTCTATTGTGAGCCTCACACGACCATCTGCTTCCCGTTTCTAGCCTCCTATGCCACCGAACCAAACTCACCGGACGGATTCCCTCAACTACCAGATTTCTGCTTTTTAAACCCACGACTGAGCAGCTTGAGAATCTCAATTCCACCTGATAACTGTTGATTTACGTGGTAGCCTCTATGAACTTGATGATGATTATGAACCGGCTTCTCGATGAATGGGCTTCATGTCTACCGGATCTCATCCACATATCCACAATGAACTGGTCATATTAGCTTTATTGCCATGAGAGACCTTCAGCGATTATTGTAGACGATTTTTGGGACCTTTATACCAAAAGAGGAGAGACCCCTATCTGATAAAAGTGGTTGTTTCATAAAATTATATTCACTCGCATTTTGCGTTGCAGTAATCGAGTATCAAGTTTGTCTTTCGGTAGGAATACGTACAGTTGAGTATACAACATTTTCAATTACATTTGGGTATTTTTTATTCAAACATGTCCTTGGGATTGCGGTAAGGATGGATGATTAGCGATTGTAGAAATCGATTTGCACTATCTGACGCCCCTGGACAAAAACCTTGCCTCCATGCTATTGGTGTGCTACTTAAATTGCATGTGAAGTTGATCGTATTTATTGAGCTCTGAGGTTAAATTCTCTTCTAATTAGGATACAATTTCTTGGATTTTCGAAATCCAAGAGAGAGAGAGAGAGAGATAGAAGAGAATTCATGTTTTTACTGCCCCATCAAGGCAGATATTTGCAAACAGTCAGATTTCCACTATTTACTATACTATTTCTTGATTCAGTGTTTGAAAACCCTTCCAAATGAAAACTCTGAATTAACCGCCACTTGAGAGTTTTCATTTGGAAGGGTATTCAAACACTGGATCAAGTAATAGTACCTTCCTTGTGCGAAAGTCATTATAAGGCATCTGATTATTTGCAACTATTTGCCTTGAAGGCACATGATCAATAAATAGCGGGAGAGGAGTGAAACAGACGTACTAATTATTTGAATGAGAGTACTCATTGGTCCGAGATTTTTCATTGAATCGTTTTCTGAGTTGTTTACCTACTGATCAGGAAATTCCAATTACTCCGAAAGAACTACAAATACTTACCTACTTAGTATCCATAATTCCCTACTTTCAAGCAGTGGCGTCACGTTATTTTTGTGTCTGACTATTTTCAATTAATATCAACCTCGTTTCAACTTGAACCAATCACACGGCTACTCCTGCCTTTATCGAGTCATTGATTAGACATGCCGATGTGGATTAGACATTTAACGATATTTTAGTGACGTCATCAAATATTTTCGCACCTTGAATAAAGTAACTAAAACATTTTGGCAAATTTTTGGTAATTTGGAAAATGAAATCTAGTTGAAACCAAGTTGAAACTAGGTGGTTCACAGAGCGCATAAACGGAATGAATTTATTACAACGTCAAAAGCAATTCGTCCGTTACAACTTGAAATTTTCAAATGGAACGGTACAGTTTTCTCTTGAAATTTGAGTGGAGTCCAGTTCAGAAAAATAAAAATGGAAAAGACCACCCGAAGCTTAGTACGAACAGCACAAAGAGGGCGCGTTGGTCACAGTGAGGGCTCAACGGTAGAGCCGAAATTTTGTTCATCCCCCCCCCCCTTTATTTACAGAAAACGTATCTCATTGATATTTTGGTAATTCACTGCATTGTTCCACACTCTACACATAGTTGGTAGTTCCTTCATTGAAGAAACCCTTTAGTCACTCACATGATTTTGACGTGATTATGACCTACAATGTACAATGACCTACATTATGACCTACAATGTCATGCATTGTATGACTTGATCCTTTTCTCCTCACGTTTATTACGTTGTGTCCGTTATGTCCATGATCTGGCGCGGCCGTACCAATCGCTGTACCTCCGGCACTATAAAGCCTCCCCTGACTAGTGTGTTGCTGTGGTCTTGATTTTGCTGGACGAATTTCGGCCAAAATCTCGGTAAACCGTTTCATTTTTCACAATTGAATTAACTAAAGATGTGGAACTACAGCCCAATGTTCATACAGGTAAAGGTCATTTCATCTACGGAAAGGTCATTTTGAATATTTGGAGGTAGGTATTTATAGTTGAAAATTATTGCTGACGTGGGTATGCAACCCCAGAATTGCATTAATACATACAAAGGAATTCCAAATAATTCATATTCAGTATAAAGGTTTCATTCATCATTTATTTAAATAAATTGTCGACCATCACTAAGATAGTTTCCCCCTCCCCTAGAGTTCGAGATGACGATCTAGTCACCTGTGTAATAATATTTTAACGCATAAATCTAGACAGAAGGGTGATGGACCGCTGTGGAAACATTTGCAGGGTTTTTGATTTGATCTTCTTTATGCTACGTATCTTGCAACTGCAAATTCTGGGGTGGATTTAAAAAAAAAAAAAAGGTTTCTTTGTCGATTCCAATGGTTCATTGTCATTGTAAAATGGGCTGCAAATGAGTATACAGAAAGCCTATTACGGAACTGAAGGTAACATTGGAGCCCAGACACCTGGCATTTCCACTCGGTATTTTTGTACACCCATAACTGCGCACTTAAACTGTTGGTTTGGATGGAAGCCCTTGAAGAGGAACAATATGAACGGCACAGTGTGAATACAGTATTGACGCTACGTAATATTGACTCAAGTTCTTTGGCAATCACCGTCGCGTTTCTCTTACTTTTGTTTTCATGCTGTTGAATCATTTGGTTTAATTGTTTCTTTTGTCTTCATAATCAATAAGAGAGACCTTGATGAGGATATTACGGTGTAACTTGAGTTTTGAAAAAAAGTAACGTGGATCATTGTTTTGCTGCGGTCCTCAATTACTGGGGATATTAATATTCCAATTCGCTGCTTGCCAAACCGAAATAGGTACCTACCACATTACCTTAGCTCTAGAAACCTTGAAAAACTACGTGGTATCTCACATGGCAACAACTTCGAAAATAGGTACGCCTTATTTCCGTTTCTACGGTCACTTCAACGATGAATCCCACCAGGTGCTGCTGCTGGGATTCATCATAAAAGATCTGACGCGCCGCATTTACGCTTATAAATAAATATACATCCAGCCCCGAGGTCAGTTGTGAGGTTGAGCGGATTTGTGGATCTGAGTAGCGGGAAAAGCGGATGGCCACAATCTCTTGGAGAGAGAGCCATCCTCCGGCCCTCCGGCTGCCTTGGCCTCAGCCTTCTTACGTAATAAATGAGAAAAGGTTGTCGGAGAGTTCGTATGAAATTCAAAATAGTCGGTTTTGAATAATGCGTATTAAAGGGGTGGGAACTTTGCATTCGCCCCGTTAGAAAGGGGACTCTTTCTGTTCTCGTCACATTTTAACTTTCATGAAGAAATCCTTATACGGTTGTTGGACGTCCTCAGGTGAAAGCCTTCGTCCCTTTGGCACCTCGTGTTTCACAATTTTCCCCGGCTCTGAAGAGGATCCTCTGTCCTACCTTCATCGTCACCTGATTTTATCTCTATGTGACTCTTCCTGGCAGATTTTCCTTGTGTATGTTCGTCAGTCCTCGCGAAACCCGTGAAACACGGTTTCTGGCTGCCACAGCATCAGTATCGGGCGCCAGAGTGACACCAAAAATATAATAATAGTATACCAGTGAAAAGTCTCCGTAAGTGAGGTTCCTGGTAAGTGAGGCTCCTTCACGCCAGATGTTGTGACTGCCAAATAACGATTTGAGGAAGTACGGTGGAGAGCTCAAACTGAAGCAAGATGTGGAGACAAGGTGGAATTCTACTCGTACCTATTTTATGAAAGAGAGATTTATACTTGTATCTCAAACAGTCAATCACATCATCCACCAGCATACCAGCATACGACCGTAGGGAATATGTTTTTAATATGTTGGCTACACTGCCGTATAGCTTTATTCCTACCTTTAAACCAAGATCTGAACGAATTCAGTACGTTGAAAACTGTGGTCGCATGAATTTTTCTTGCTAAACATGTCGATGGAGTCTTGCGCCAAGTGCGAAATCCGCGCCGTTATCCGTTCCCCGTTGCGAAGAGGATTCACATGAGATTTTTAATGAAGTATGAACCGTTTATGGTGATTGCCATATGAATCGTACCAGTGCATGCAATTGGGTGAAGATAGTTTAAAAACGGCCGTACGAATGTTCATGACGATCATGACTGTCGATTTTTACTGACGTCATTGTGGAAAAAGTCGTGAATGCGGTCCGTGATGATCGCCGATTGACTCTGGATGATATTCTGCAATTTTTCCGCAACTGTAAAGGTCTCTGCTGGAGAAAGCAATCACAGAAACACTTGGATTTCATAAACTGTGCGCTAAATGGGTCCTAAAACAGCTTACTGAACAACATATGAGTGCACACCTCCAGAGAGGTTTTGGAACACTATGAACTGGACGGTGATAATTTTCTCAAGTCTATTGTTACTATACGCCTGAAACCAAGAGACAGTCCGAACGGTGGCATCACACCAGTTCACCCACCCTCAACCAAAAAGTTCAAACCACCATTTCAGTTAATAAAAAAAAAAGCATCGTATTGATTAAATATTTACCCAAGGGGATACCATCAACGCAGCAAGGTATTGTGAGACCCTGATTGAGCGCCTCCTTTGAAGACCGCTGCAGACTGTCAGTTGAATGATGGGGGGATTTTTCGGATTACCTCCTGCGTTCCCACCTTAGAAAATGAAATTTGGAGTTCTGATGGCGTAGCGTGCACTAGTAGACAGATTCTTGAGGCGAACTAAAAGGTAACCTTGGAAACCGGTGGAGAATTGAGCAGCGCACATGGATTTTTCACATATGTACGAGTACATGGTAACTCCGATGTACATCTATAGTACATCGACGGATTTGAATTCATGATGTTCTGAAAGATGTGTATGTGGTTCTTAGCTCTCTCTCTGCTTTGTGTTGCCTACTTCTCGACCTGGTTCAAAAACATTAAGAAGTCTCGTCTCGCTGCTGAACGATTTTCTTAAGGGCTTGCATGACCTAAGTTTGAAGGTTTTGAAGGATGTCTCAAGCTGTGATTGACTTAGAGTTTTGAAATAAATGTCTAAATTCACCATATTATTGAGAAAAAGGCCCCTGCATTTTTGAAATTCATAATTTTTTAAAAATTGTGGCTAATTTTTGTCTTGACAAAATGAGACGAGGGAGCATTTGTGGAATGCTAGTAGATTTTTCGATAAATTTCTCGTATCCTTCTTCTTATCGGATGTCTTGGTGCTTCTATGACGGTTCGGGACGGTTAGCAGCGCTATCTCTTGGTTGAGGACCAATGGGGTCAGGCGGGAGGAATGCCCTCTCTTGTCTGACCTGAAAATAAAAATGAAATCAAGTCTTTTGGTGGTACGATTTTGAATCAGCTGCGTATCATTTTCATAATTGTAACTCGATAATGACTCTCTCTGGATCCTTGTATCTGGTGAGTGTAATCTCAATAGCGTTTTTAATTATAATAACCGAAGGACTTGACGAAGGTCGTGACTAAACCCAACCTTTGATGCCACTCTCGTGGTTCAATATGGCCACACGAAAGACGTTCAGGATGGAAAACACCCACAGTGAAAGAGATTTCATTCAGTTGACCTGCTATTGCGAAGAGTCGATCTCCAGTCCTGATTGTATGGTTATTGGTAGTATTGAGAGAACCTAAGAACGAATCGATAATTCGCTTACAGTTCACCCTAACCATAAGACGCATCATCGGCATTATGGATTTGCATTGGTTGCCGGGAACACCCGCAATATTATTGAAGGAGAACCCGGACGGTTGTCTGGAGACTCCCTGGACCTAGCTCTCTTCTATCTGATGATTGTGCACTCATTGGTGTATTAATTGAGGGACTCGAGGTCTCGCCGTAACTCACCAAACCGTCGGATATCCTTCCGAACACGTTTCACCAATCGCTCTCCTCCGATCTCTTCATCATGAAAAACCCTGCGATTCCCTGTAATCAATTCACAAGAGCCCCAGCAGGCGATGGAGTAATTGTTCCAAATCGGTCGTTCCACGGCGTCTATCTCACCAACGTTTGAACCCTAATGCCTCCCGGTAATATTTCCTTCTTGTTTTTTTTTCTCTTCGAGTTATTAAGGCTACGGCGAGAGTAGGTACTCGTCTACCTTCAAATGATACCGGTCTTTTCTGATGGGGCAGGAGGGAGCAAGTCAGTGACCGGTTCCCAACCCCCAGACCCCTCCACTCTTCACTTTACCGTCCCTCCACTCCGTTCTGTCCTATTGTGAGGCTTCGACCTTCGACGATTTTTCACTCGGCCGTGCAGAATCCGTTGCACGGACGGGAGCAGTGCGTTCGTGTCCTAACATCTTGTTACAACCTCCACGCCGATTCCTTTAAGAATCCCCTCCTGTACATTTCTTCCTCCACATTCCATCGTGGGGGAGTGAAGAATTTATATAGTCACTTTTTTTCCTTTTCTTCTTCTCAATTTGTGAGCTTTCCACCGAGCGCTGTATGACGGAAAATTGGGAATCCGGTGCAAAATATCTGTGCCCCACTTTATTAGTTCAATACTATAAATTGACGTCAGAACTCCTAAATTATACTTTGGTATGCAGCATACTTCTGCCGACTGAAAGGAGATCTCCCATCCTAAACTGAACGGCTCCTAATTCATAAACCCCATAATCAAATATATAATACCTAAATATTTGATTATGGGGTTTATGAATTACGTTAAACACATAATATGACACAAAACCGAAGGCCTTTGGGTTTTGAAGGAGACACAATTCGATACTGATATAATCACTTGTATTGGATATAAGGAAGTAAGATGTCAGAAAACGTAGGAGTAACGCAATATAGCTCACATACCAATTCAATATACACATTGTTGATACTAATATCTTTACATACACATAATAGGCTTATATTTATTGTGTATACAGGGTGTTAGGGTTAAGGTTGTACGACCGGCCAGGGATCGATTCTACAACTAATTTCTGATGATAAGTGTTCCATAACTTTTTTTTTGTACCAATGAAAATCCCACTTTTTTTACTTTTAAGATTTTTTTCGTGTTTTCGATCTTGAGTCACTAAAATGGCCATAACTGCCTCATTTTCAATCAAAATTCAAATACCGTTAAAAACCGTTGGAACCGTTGGAACCGTTGGAACCGTTGGATGATACCGTTGGAAAGACCGTTAAATTACTTATCTCCCTAGTGCTAAATGAAACTTTTGAGATGTTAAAGAGATTCAGATGTTAAATTAAAAACTTTATCATACAAACCAACAGAAATTGAGAAAATTTTCGAAAAGTAAATTGGACAAGATATCAGTGACTGCTTATCCGTGAAGTCTTGTGTCATCATTTGACTCAGCGAGACAAAGTATGACAATATTGCTGCCTAACTCATTTTACGGTAAAAATTTCGATTTTCGCGAAAAATGTTACTTGTCGATTTTTACTAAAATATCCACGGTTTTTGGCACGTGAACGAGGATTTTACACCGTGAGTCCACTGTAAACAATATTTTGATCATACCGTTGGAAAGCAGAGCGTTTAGGCCAAATTTTGGGGTTACAGTGGGAAATTAACCGGCAGATTCAGTTATGTGAAAAAAACTGTACATTTCCGAAATTGTTGAGAGTTAACTAAACGGGCTCATTATTCAACATCTGAATTTTCCTTTATGAGTTTCATTTAGCACTAGAGAGATGGAGGATTTAACGCTCTTTCCAACGGTATTATCACATTTAAATTTTGACTGAAAAATGAGGCATTTATGGCCATTTTAGTGACTTAAGGTCGAAAACACGAAAACGAACCCTTAAAAGTGAGAAACGCCGGATTTTAATCGGTACGAAAAAAAAGTTATGTGACACTTTTCATCAGAAATTAGTTGTAGAATCGATCCCTGGCCGGTGGGACGACCTTAACCCTGTATACTACGTACTAACCATAACAATATGCAAATCTCATCATGATAATGTATGAATCATATGAACTAGTAAGTTCCATACACTGCCGCTAGGTGCTGTTACGCACAACTGTTCTCTGCTGGAGACCTTATTTTCTAAAAACTTCTGTTACCACTTTTGATAGTTTTCATCGTGTTCTGTATGGAGCACGTATGATGTACGAATAAACGTACGAGACTGTGTGACTTCAAACCAGTTTTATTTCGATCGCACTTAGCTAGTTTTCAACAAAGCCTCTAAACAGAATTGTCAATGAAATCGGTATGGAACCGAAATAACGGTAATATTTTCGAACTATCAGGTCATTTGTCAGCTTCTCGTATTGAGTTCGTTTTTAAAGGAAACTGACTTGATCAGATGAAAATTACGGTCTAAAAAAAACGACATTGTAATTACCACTGTGTAGCAGAAAGTGGTGATTGAAGTTTGAAGGGACCATAACCTCTGGGTTTGGTTCATTTTATGGGACCATCATTACAGGAATTTTAAGGCTCATGTCTGCGGATGTACAAACGTGTTTCCTTCAGACACCCATCCGCAATGAGAAGAACAATTGTCCAAAAAGAGCTGAAATGTAGGAATTAGGTGCTGGTTCCCAATTTTTTGGTCTCACAAGAGTGTCAACATCAGGATGTTGCTATGGCCGGCGCTTGCGCAAACCTGTTACCTGTTACCAAATATCCGGAAAATATGGTTGAAAAAACTGCTGTAAAATTTAGAGGGTAGTTGAGGCTAATAACCAGGTGGTCCCATACGAGTTCCATCAATATCGTACTGTAACGTTTGTCTGCGTATGCTTTCATGTGTTTTCGCCAGTCTGAGAATAGTGTGGAGGGCTCATTAACCTTCAGCCCACCACCCACACCAATTTTGACTCCCCAACTGACCTGCCTCGCCGGCTTTTCTTTTGGAAGCCCGCATAAAGCGAATATGCAATAAAGCGGTCGGTATTTATACCTACTGTCATCAACAAAACCTTTTTCGCTTAGTTTTCTTCTGCCTAATTTCATAATCGTCCAATTACCCTCCACCGAATTATACAATTTCATTTTTCCCGTTCTGTCCTTACACGTTTTTCTCCGCTGTGTTGTGTGAGATTACTGTGTGATCTTTACAGAAACTCCTTCGAGTAATTTGTGATATTCGATCCAACCGGTTTCCTTGTTGGCTGCCTTCAAGTTCATCAAGTCCCTTCATTGTCTTCAAACAGGTCCATTCATCTCGGTTTGGCCCCTGATACCATGATGCCCCATCACCACATTCACAAGCTCCTTGATGTACGGACACTGAACGACTTTCAGTGCTTTTAATAGGATTCGCCACTCGCCTATGAGCTGTATATGACAACAAAAAGTGGACAATTTGTGTTGGTTTCGATGGAGCCCATGTGATTCGATGGAGCAACTGGTTCGATCGAGTTGCAGGAAAATTAATTTAACGTCCTCCTTTCATTACGAACCTAACTTAGCCAACTAACTCGCTTATTAACAACTGGGGCTTTAATATCGGTAGAAGCCAACTCGTTTTCCGATACAGTGAATAAGTTTCGGGGCCACGAAATTAGTTTTAGACTTGTTTCACAGCGGAAAAACACGTGAAACACCGTTATTAGCGTTCCCATCTATATCCAACAACACAAGGGTCCCCCCCCCCCCCCCCGTATTCATTGCTTGGTCATGTAATCATTCTGTATAATTACGATGCTCTGGGCTTGGCAATGACACACTCGATGTGTAATTATGCATGAAGCATAAAATAGGAAATGGTTCCCTCGTAGATGGACAGTATTGCTTCCTCACTTCATAACGTGATCAATTGATTACATGTAGCTGTGTACAGCATTACATTAAACCAGTTATTTCTTCGGCAGATTCAATCTTATACCCATGCTGCATGACTGTGGATTTTCCTATTGATCTTCTTCTCCTGCTTAGCTATACATCATTTTTTTTATACCAACCCCTTTGCCTCAAACTACTTAAAGTTGCATTCGCTGCCTGAACTTGTGACCTTCCTACATACCTCACGCTGAACAAATTGAATTATTTCCCCATGCCTTAAATTTCGTCTGTTTCTTTGTTTCAGGTGAGTTGAGAACTAAATCACATCCTAACCGCCATCTCCATAATATGTGCAAGTATATTTCAATATTCACTTTCGAGACCAACATTTCTTCATATTTACATCAAGGTGTATGATTACATAGTGGTAACGAGTGATAATCATAGTCTCTGGTTCTCCCAGTAACTTCACTGGATGGGCCATGTCTTCGAGCTTTGCAACGTGCTGTCACATCGAGCCTTACGGATTTTTTGTAGACTGAAAAAGTTTATGTGGATCAGTCCCGACTATACCGAAAATTAGATCGAAAACGGACAATCAACTAGTGGGGTGTGGAGGTTTATAATGATTCTGAAAGATGAAGAAGAAAAAAACTAGGAAAAATTTGGTAATTGGGTAGTCAGTGTCGTGACACGGATTTCCACGAACCGAGATATGCTGGATTTTCATGTATTTTGGAACAAATAAATGACGGGAATACCCCATTGCTGTTCGGTTTTGGTTCCTAGGGTTTGATACCTAATACCTATGAAATATACAAAATATACAAAAAAGTAAGTCAAGTGCCATGTGATATTTAATATCACATGGCACTTGACTTACGAGTCGTATTTAGCGTTGCCCAGTGGCAACTTAATGCCATATTAAATGCATTTATTGAAACATAGTGAGAATAGTAGGACGACAATACATAAATACTTTCATAATAATAATAATAGTATTTTGTAACAACATAAGGTTAGATAATGGAGGTAAATAACAAAATATAATATGTTCAACTACAACAGATTTGTGCCTTCAGGGCATCAAGGAGCTAAAATATCCGAGTGCCATTTACGTTTCAGGCGTCTGGAAGTGAGAGGAGGCCTACGACTAGAGAAGATGCCACTGACGAGGGAATTCGGGTGGAAATTTATGCGGTTTTCTAGGCCTTTGTAGGTTATTGTGAGTGTTTGAAGAACGTTGTATATGGAAAGATCAGTGCGGGGAGTATAATTTCTCACGTACCACGGTGCACCAGTGAGCGTACGTAGTGCTCGTATTTGTACGGTTTCAATGCGTTTAATCTGATTTTTGCAAGCTGAGCTCCAAATCGGCCTAATCAGCATCAGATAAAAGAGTCGTTTGACATGAAGAGGGGTGTTGTCACTTGTCAGTAGGAGGTAGAGTTGTCGAATCCTGTAACACACTTACCTATATATGGAGTTTCCAGGTTAAACGATTGTCTAATGTCATACCTAGGTATCTAACTGAGTCAGTTGCCTATATTTGTTGTCCTTGGATGATTAGGTTGGGTATGACTACAGCTCTTTCATACTGGAAGCAAACCAAGCGTGTAAACCGTGTACAATTGAAATATTACCTAGGTAGATGAATTACGTTACTTCGATATGTCGCTCATCAGGCCGTGTTTCTCTTCTATTCTTCTCGTTTTACTCTTCAATTTGTAATAAGAGCGTGATTAGTAGGTAAGTGTTACGTGATCAATCGGCTGCGTAATTCATGCTCCATTTCCCTCTTGGATGGGACTTGAACCCCGCCGCGCCGCCTGAGGCTACTTGCTACCGAGTTGCCCTCACCGCCCTTCGCTATCAATATTCCTCCCGGCTTCTCTACAAGGATTGGGCTACTAATCAAGCATTCGAGGGTGATATGTATGTACCTAGTGCAATATAAATTCGTGTGCCTATGTCACCACTCACCATGCACGCAGACACACCTCTCAAGTCGTATAAACGGATTCTATGACCTCTAAACTCTAAACTCATTAAAATCATATGGGTAAAGGATTCCATTAAAATCATATGACTAAAGAAATATACTTATACAGGGTCTTTCCGACTTGATGTAAAAGAAAAAAGTGGTTTGAACTAGACCTGTTCTAGATAGCGTATTTTTGTAGGTGAATACTGTTTTTTGACATTCAAACTTGAATTTCTCCATGAAATTGATAAGGAATCGCAATGTTGCCCATACCATTAGAAATCTGATTGAATTTGCAAGTTTTCCTTAGATTTGACAGCTTCCACCAGTTTTTTTTTTGGAAATGCAGTTAACGTACAAGAATTTTCAGAAACGTTTTTTTAAATTTTCAATGCTTAACTGGAATTGTGGTCCTTAGTTCGTTTTTGATTATGAATTTGCATTTGGCGTATAGGAAATAACGCTGAATCCGAAAATGTAGTCACAAGTAGAAATCAGCTGTTTCAAAGTGAAAAAACGTGGGTTTTCTGGCAAAAAATGTGGTTTTCTGAAAGAAAAAATCATATCATTGGAACGGATTGAGATAGAAAGGTGCGGTTAGCAGCGTTTTACTCCATTTACAGTCTAGTTTTACCTAATTTTTTCTTGTACACCAACTCGGAAACACCCTGTATATGAAATCGGCCCTAACTTAAAACTCTCTGTAGAAAGGAATAAGATGAATGGTGGGAGGATTGAACGTTGCCATAGCGAGGATTTTGTACGTGCTGAGAGGACGATGACTTTGCTACCGGCACATTCGGTGCCTCAGTACCAATGGGAAGAAAGATTTGATTCTTACAAGAAGGGAACTAAAATGTTGTTAAAAATCAAAATGTCCACTTGAATTTTGCAATTTATAGCTCCTGAACGATAAGGTCTTGTGTCTGTCAGTAGGTCGTCAAATCCTTGTGTCCCTGGGGTATATTCGAAGCTATTAGGCCGATTTTGAAAATATTCAGAGTTTATGTTAGTTGGGGTCGAGATGGTCCCAAATGATCTTCATCGCAGTCGTAACAATTATTGCATCTACATATGCAATGTCATCGAATCTTGTGAACCGCTGTAATCTCACGTTGCTAATTTTTTTCGAATGGGCAAGAATTATTGCCAAAATAGACCTATTGGTCTATAGACCTATTGAAAATTGGTTTCACGATCGTAAGAGAAATAATTTGCAAAGTGGCTGGGCACAGTAGTTTTATCACACTACTTAATACGATTATTATTCAATATCAGCTGGTTAGACCATGCACACCAAATACTCTGGGCGGTTAAGCGCGATCGGTTCGGTATTATCAACGTGAGTTTACAGCCATAATAAAAAAAGATTAAAAAATCCAGTCATGCAGCATGGCTTTAAGAGCGAATTTTCGAAGAAATCACAGGTATTATGTAAAATGTCTTTATTAAAATTTTGTCTCCATTTTTTGCCGAGTAACACCTCAGTTTATAGATTTTTCAACGCTGAGCACGAAGGGGAGGTCAGAATTGTTATATCTCATTCCGTTATCAGATTATAGCAGATGAAACGTGAAGAACTTCTCATGTAACAACCACGTTGCTTCATCTTCAAAGTGCTCCAGTTTGCGCACGGAATGAGATATAACAATTCGGACTTCACCGTCGTGTTCAGCGTACAAAAAATCTATAAAACAACATGTCACATGTCAGCCTGTTTCATTTTTGGAATTAATGGGTAATTTGTTCCCCCTTAAAACTCCCCAAAACACCCCTTAGAGTGGCCCGATCCTACCCATCTACGAACTTAGCCTTTCGATTGCCAAGACAGATATTTTGTGCAAATTGAAACTTTTTATCTCAAATCTATCGAGAGTTATCGTCTGGGATGATTTTTGGTGTCTGTTTACAGTGAACTCAGGATGGTCGGAAACGGATTTTGGTTTAAAAAAGGTTTCGGGAATTCGAGTTTTACCTAATGATTTTGGACCGAGAACAATAGCTTCTCCGAAAATTTGCTAAAAGAACTTAAATGGTCAATTGAAACAGTACGCAACGAAATGACACTAGGTAGCGCGAGGTACCGGACTTGTCAGATGAATAGAGAACTGAATAATATATTATATCCCTGTGAAGCTTGGATCCCGTACGAATATGTCAGCCTCTCATCTTCATAAGCCCAGTTACACTTCAACCCAGCTCGAGATATAAGGGTGATATAATCTGGACCGGATGAAACAAATTCATCAAAGAGGTCCAATTATCTCTGAGGCGGATGACCCGATGCCCTTTCCCAGAGAGCGCTTCGGTAGGGTGGTGTCCGAATTCCCCGAAGCTATTCACTGATTGAAGCTATTATTGATTCACACTGAAGCTATTGTGGATGTTCAATCTTAGGATACTAGTAAAACAACGCTTAATAATAGACCATGTTTAACGAGTAACTGGTGTGTATTACAACAATTTGCTGGAGTTCACCCATGATATAGATTATCACCCATGTTTCTGACAAATTTATGAGCTTGTACAGATTATTACTCGATGAAATTCGCGCGAGCTACTCATTAGGTCGTTGGGAAAAACGCTGAAACGTCTCCCGAAATGTGGATCACCCTCCTGTCTAGATTACTGTTCCGTATATAATCTTGCAACGTTGCAAGCAGTTTTTGCTGTATTCGCGCGCACACATTAAAAATAGTTTTAATCATGCAGCATGATTCAACAAACGAATTTCAAGAAACGAACCTCCTAATTTTACCACGCAACATGAACATAATATTAGGTATGTAATATATTATATCATTATATTATACATTATGCTATATTATAATAATATTATGCTGCTCGCACTGGGAGCAGCAGTGACCATCTGAAGCAAGTTTTTTCTTGCAAGCAACTTCGTGAGTGACTTAAGTTCCTAGGACACTCTATCTGTGATATCCAAGCTTGGACCACACTTTATCTGCATAGCATTTCGCAGCACAGTGCACCACCAGAATGCTGAGGTCTCCAGCTTGGGTGAAATCCGCTCATTATCTAGTATCTGTAAAATTGTTTAAACAATATTTGTTTAAACAAATTGAATTTGGATGATGAGTTAGAGACCTGAAATTTGAAATATAGGGTAAATCCTGGAAATAATTCGATGTTAGGCAATGCGAAACGGACTCAAGTGCATAAATATTTTTAATTTCAAACATTGGTAGCTAAACAGGAGGTGAAATGCAATTGGAATTTCCTATGTATGTCCTTGTCATTGTCTTATCAATATATACAAAACCGATTGAAATATTTCACCCGGACATAAGAATTGAAAACAGAAAGTAATAAATTAAATAAAAAATAATTGTTATGGCTCTACAATTTTGAGGGAGAATTTAGTTAGTGGCTATGGTTATGTTTGGAACATTGGGGAGAAAATATTCACTGCGCAGCCAGTAAATAATACAAGTAGACAATTCGGATGAATTCACAGCTAATTACAGTGAATTGAAATGAAATAGGCAATCTATGATAGTTGAGGAATGTAATTATAGTGAATCCCATTCCTGATTTACTGAAATTAGCTATGAATTCATCCGGGTTGTCTACATGTATTATTTACTGGTCCCACGTTTGTCTCTCCAAGTATTCCAAATGTATCCATAGCCATATCCATAGCTCCTCTCTCAAAATCGTAGAAGAGCCGTGAAAAAATATTTTATACTTTTTATTCCGATTTAACAACGTGTCATATTAACAAAAATGTTTTATTCAATTTGTTATTTTTGTAACCAGGGGTGCCACTGCGCCGCTCCATGGTCAATTCAGTCAATCCAGCCGCTCTTTTCAGTCAATTCTGAGGGCTCTAAGGGGATATAAGGGGCTCTATAATATATAAGGGACCCATAACATTACAAGTCTCTATATTCATTCTTTGGATTCATCCAACGAATTTACTGTTTTGGGGTGCTTTGTTAACGCAAAAAATGAATTTTGACGACATATTGTTTTCGATGATTGCCTCATCTTGAAGCTCGATTTTTTTCATTTTGTTTACAGTAATATTTTGAACAACTTTGTAATATTTTTAGCATGTTGCAAGGGACAAAAATAGTTTGGAACGACATTAAATACATGTACAATTTTGTTAACCTCTTAATGCTCTAGAAAGGATTGAGCAACTGGCTCTTAGAACCACTGTAAATATTGGACTTCTGTAAATCTGTCCCCTGAGTATTAATTTTAAAAAACAATTGAACTTGGGTAGTTTTTGCACTAACCCCATGAAATACTATGTAGGTAGTAGGTATAACAATCAATTAATTATTTTTTGAATAATCCTCCCGCTGAACAGGCTGGAGCTATGTCTGGACATAGAAACATTGAGCATCAAACCTATGGACATAGAACCAATGGCCATCAAACGTTTTCGGTTGTGGACTTATCCAACAACTGTTTTTAGGGAATTTTCGAAGAAAATGAAGCTATAATTCTCGATCCAAAATTTTTAAAACTTGAATTTCCAAAAGGTTTTTATACCAAAATCCGTTTCAGAACATCCTGAATCCACTGCCAAATGACACCAAAATTATATGTATACCTATGTATGTTTGTGTATTTCTGGACGATGACTCTCGATAGAATTGGGATAAAATGTTCAAATTGGCACAAAAAATCAGTCCTAGCAATGGAAAGGCCAAGTACGTAGATGGGCAGAATAAGGCCTAAGACCTCTAAGGGGGGTTTTTGGGGAGTTTTAGGGGGGAAAATTACCCATAGATTCCCAAACCGAAAAATTCTGACAAGTGACCCCTTATTTTAAAGTTTTTTTAATGCTGAAATGATGGTTAAATCAGAATTGCGATATCTTGTTCAGTTCTCAAACTGGAGTACTTTGAAGATGAAGAAACGTGGTTGATTCTTGAGATGTTCTTCATATTTAGTCTGCTCTAATCTGATAACGGAATATCGCAATTCTGACTTCACCTTCGTGTTCTATAAGCTAAGGGGGGTTTTGGGGTGTTTAAGGTGTTTAAGGTGTTTTTTTTTTTTTTTTTAAGTTTATTTTGCCTTAAATCACAACAAAATACAAAATACAATAAAATAACAAAATAAATGAAGTATTTGATACTTCATATACAAACAAAAATATTACTCTTTTCTATGCGAACAAAATAAAGTGGCAATTACTGATCTCCAAAATTTAAAAAAATTGTCTGGTGATCAGGAGTTGGGAAGAAAATTAAAAAAAAAATAATTATTATTATTATTATTATGTAAAAAAAAGGTACAAAATGAAAAACGGAATTAAAAAATCAATAAGAACAAAGTACTAATGCTCCGATAATTATTTAAATATAAAATTTGAACTGTTTTTAAATTTATTAAAACTACAGCTTAATTTAATATGAGGAGGCAATTCAATATACAGTCTAGGGCATAAAAATGAAAATTGACGCTTAAAAAAAGGGAGTTTAAGGGTGCTTAAGGTGTTTTGGGGTGTTTAAGGTGTTTTTTTCCTCTTGTTTGTAAGGATACAAGTCTTGGTCCAATCGAAACAGCGTGAAAATACGATTCTTTTGATACCAATATCTCAAAATTGATATTTTTGGGCATAATACTTCTGTTCTTTAAGGTATCGATATGTGTATTTCATGGTTCGAAAATCGTGTTCAAGTGCAATAAATAGTTGTAAGATTAGTTCGAGTTGGTTGCTTCGCTGATTGGGTTATCCCGGATGACTGGAACTTTTTCCGCGATCAGTTTTATTCGTCTGTCAATATATCCGTCATCCCCGCTGTAATCCTGTTTGATAATCCTCCCCTCTTCGCCTCGCGCTAAATAAAATAAACATTCACTGGCATTAATATTATTGAAGAGACAAGAGATTATTTTTTTGAAAAAACACGGTGGGCGGAGTTTCCGCGGTGGTGGGAGCGCGTCGTAGGAGAGCGGGGAGGGGTTGGTCAGGCGGCCGGCGCCTGGCGGTAAGCGGTAAGCGGATACCTCCTGTGCATCAGTTGCTCGCTGGTTCTCGTTCAATTCGTTTGGTGTTTGGCTGGTTCCGTATTATGTGCTGTGACATCGACTCGTTCCTTCGTTTGGGCGCATCCCGACCACCGGCTGCTACTTGTGATATGCCAATTAGTGATTCCACTAACTAGTAATTGAGGGAACCAATGGTGAGTTTATCAATATTTACGGAGTTGTATTTAGTGTTTTGCTAACGGATCCTTCACGTATGAAATGCAAACCTTCGAAATTAAGGCTTTCATTCACAAAACTCAGTGAATTTTTCTTCCAGCTTACAGTTTCGGGGTGTTTTTCATTTTTCATTATTTAATAGTAAACCTTTTGCTTTTTCTTTTTGTATTAATTTTGTAAAGTATTTTGTTTAAGTACACTGTATAGTATCATTGTTCGCTCTCTGTCGTTGTGCAACAACTAAACTTTGTAATTGGCGTGAGCCGTGCGTTAATAAATAAATAAATAAATAAACTATGCGTGTCATATTTTGAATGAAGATAGAGTAGGAACTTCACGAAACTAAGTAATCATATGCAATGATTGTCGTTAGCAACTGATGGTAATAACGTCTGGAATTATCACAGGAGGTATCCGAGGTGGAACTGTTGCGCGTAAACAAACGACTATACCGTAATACGGTTATATAGTAGTATACCCACAGCGAACGTGTAAATTGAATTATTCTGATCGTCACAAGATATTCATCCTTGTTTTTGTGGCATGTGCTTGTTAGGAATGTGAGGAGCCTTGTGAGAGCCATCCCCTCTTGTACCCACCCGTTGCCGTCCCAAGCTTCACAACGGGTCTCGTGTATCATGCATCAAAAACCAATTGAATACTCCCTTCCCTGTTTCATAACTAAATAGTTCGTTGGTGATTTTCAGCGTTACTTGCATCTTATTTCTCGGAACTCCAAGTCGGACACTCGTAGACAGCTCTGGTTACTCAGAACTACTACAGCCGCTTTTGAGCGTCAAGTGAAGTTGTGGAATTCCCGTTGAAGGCAGAGTGATCTTAGAAGTGGGAGGGTTAAATGACCGTGCACATGGATTTGAAAATTTCAATGTACTTTTTATGTACATTTATGTACAATGTACATTTAATGTACTCGTGTGTTCGAGTTGGTTATCTCCACCCAAAAATTTTCGTTGTAGGTCGGACACCGTTTCGGGTCGTGCGTTTTTCAGGTAAGGAGGTCCTTAGGATTTGGAGGGTTGTCCTCTGTCGATTTTCCGTTACGATCTTCGGGGCGTTGGTTGGGTAGAGACCGTTTGTTGAATACCTAATTGTGAGTAAAAATTATTGCCATTTTCCATGTTAGTTTATGTACTCATACTGCTTGATTCAATGAATCTACAAAAGACAAAGGAAGTTATCAAATTACAATCGAGGTGGTTCTGGGTGTAGAGTTGATTCCATTTTCTCCTTTGAATCCGCGGTCGGGTGGTTTGTCTTATGGTTCGGAGTGTGATTTCATCGATGCCTTGACATTCAGAACTGAAGAGAGCGGTGATGATCTTCCCCCATGCGGAATATGAGAGGAATTTCGTTGCCTTGGCGAATCAGAAGTCTGCTTATCCGTGAGGTGAGGGCACCGTTAAATACCAAGAAGTAGCTGTAGGATAGCGAATGACGTTATTTGTCCCATCACCGCGGTATAAAAGTAGTGTGTAGCTTTAGGCACCACAAAAATGTCCACTACAGAGGGGTGTCCTTTATAGAGAGGTTCTCAGAGAAAAAAGCAGGTTATGGATACAAATCAACGCCAAGACTATTATTCTGCATGAACTACTACTTTATGTGGTACGCAATAGTAAACAATACGTACAAGTCTGAAAATTTATAAAATGTGCATAATAACCTAATTTCTGTTTTTTTTTTTAATTGGTAATTATAGGGCATTTGGTAAATAGCCCTGGTCATTTGATTTTCTTTGTGAATAATCAGATAATTCAATAATGTAAAGCCATTTTCATCACTTTTTTTCTTTGTGATATATTCGAACCCTTGACAGCTGTTCCAATACTTATTTTTCTGATTTAATTTTGTCATATCCTGCACTGAAAAAAATGCATTATTATTCAACGACACACATACTTGGCTGTTGGTAAACAAAATATATGCTAAATTCATATTTATTACCTTGAAGTTGTTCATGATCGAAGTTATCCTTCCTCGTCCGATTCCAAAGAAGAGCATGGTTGGGGGTTGATTTCGTTCAAAATACCCGCGATATTCAACGTGGAATCGCCATCTATTGCAGCGAAATCCCCTCCGATATCCCCAGGGTAAATTGCGTACAGGTTGTCCGTTGCGAGGAGTTAGAAATGCCGATTGGGGATCAAGTGCCGTGTCCGGTATATAGTGGACCAGTTATATCTCGGGAATTTTAAACAAATGTCCGTAAAGAGGAGTTTCACCCCTATAGAGGGGTGTCCGTAAAGAGGAGTTTCACCCCTATAGAGGGGTGTCCGTAAAGAGGAGTTTCACTGTATAAGTATATACAAAAATAATAGGAATTAATATCTAATAAAATAGATCCTAATCCTCCATATCTCGTAATTGGGGAGTACAAATTGAGATTCACAACTTACACCTTATTTCTTATTATATCTGAAATCTATTTTTATATACGATATTCCATATTCAACTTTTGAACTGTTAACTAAGGTGAATAGTTTCGCTTTGAACAAATTCGTCCAAATGGGTGGTTTCTTGTACGGTCCATCGGGTCTCGAGGCTGTGGAAAGTTTTTGAGCCACAGGGTAGAAATGTCTAGAAACCGTATGAGAATCTGCAACAACTGCCTGGCCGAGACAGTACAGAGTCAACTAACTGCATCCGTGTAATTAGCAGACTTATCCTGATGATTTCGGGGTTCGCTTTATTTCAAGGGTTTTCTGCGTCATCCTCAATTTTCACTCAACTCTTTGACTTTGAAGGATTCACCAGTTAGGCGCCTCTGCATCCCTTAGTGGGCGCAGTTGAAACGATTCGCAATTATGGTAACGGGCGGTATCGTCTTTGAGGCTTAGCTTGAAATCTCAATCTTCGTAGGGACGCCGATATCCAGAAGTGATACGCTGCGGTATGGCAATAAATCGGCGCACAAAGAAACGCTGTGGAGCAAAGAGATTAGGATAGTTTCGAGTATTCTACTAATATATGTAATATAATGTATTAGATCATAATCCTCCACGGCTGATAACACTTCACTCGTCTGCCTTGTCATCATGATCGACGCATGGGCTTGGAATGGCTCCCTCGACGTCAAATTCTTTCGCAATATTGTGAAAGGCTCTGCTACCATTTTATTCCATATCCAGCTCACTACACACGCAATAATTTTCGTTTGAACAAGAACAAAATTGATGTATCAACATACAAGTCGAGAACAACCTACTAGAGATATGAGAGTATGCTCTACTATTTATAATTATTCTTAAAAATGTGGAAAAACTCTATTTCAATTAAAAAACCCTCTTTGTGAGCTATACAACGAAACAATTAATGTTGAATAGTTTCAATTCGTTTTTTATGGTTTTTATAATACTTTTCGTACTCAGAAGAGCGAACGAATTCATTGAGGTAATTTACTTATTTCTGTTACTACTGAGTGGTGTTTATCAACTCGTTTGCTTAGATATTTATCGCAATGCCTGGTTTTCCATTGCTTTACTGAGGATTCTGACCTATTTGAACGAGGTTTCAATGTCATGTACTCGTACTAGTAATGTGACACACGTGGACATTCTTTCACGGAGGCGTTGGATGCTGGAGAGGGTATTGAGTAAGCCATTACTCGTCGATTCGGTTCCTCATAGTTGTTGTGCTCATCGTCTCACATGCTCAGTCGAGTTTGAGAACTCCTCCAGTATTCCTTCAGTGATTTCATTACCCACTTCCCACCTGTTTGTGTTGTGCGCTACGGTTTCTTACTCTGATCCACTTCTTACGGCGATTCCACGAATTAACAGTTGTACCAGTCATAAGCAGGTACGTCAGTCGTTATCGTACGACTAATTTATATCGATTCGACTATCTACAAGTCAATGAGCTCCAAGTGGGATTATTCCCATAGTCCAAAATGGGAATCATCGCTTGTTTTGGGGCTCAGCCTCTTACTAGCGGCCTTGTGTTTTCGATTTGTTGTATTTCGAGACAAGCTTTTCACTCTCACACTTTTCAACAATAAACCGCTGAGGTCCACCACTTTAGGCCATCCCGTAAATGAAACCGGCGGTATGATCCCGAGATTCCCAATTTTGCGATAGTCGGATCTGGTGTATCCACAATTTATATCTGTACACATTTTTTGAAACGCCCTTAACAGCGCAAACAATTGTTTGTAATGTGAGTAGTAGTTGGCGGGTTGGCATGAATTCCTCCCCTACAATGGTCCCTTTTTTTTCGTAGAATCATTGTAGGCAATCAAAATGTTGAAAATTAAATTCCCGGCCAAGCCATGTAATTAATGGTTTAATTACACCAGATGCCTTACATACGTAGTGTTTCATAACAGCTCATATGCTTACATACTTAACATCACATGGTCATACTCATCAGCTCATGGTTATCAACATCTCACGCTATTTCATTTATAAATGAAATAGCATGTGATGTTGAAAGAAACACATAAATATGTTTCTTTCAAAAACATCAGGCTATCAAGAGCATTCAGTATAACATAACATATTATTATGTTTGTCTATTGGTATGAAACATTCGATTCAAGTGACGATAAATTATTTTATTCGGGGATTCGCTGAGGCTGAGTGGACGAGAATTCGCGCGAAGAGGCGAACACGCAAATTCGCTAGTTAGAGCCTTTCGCCTCCTTCCCTCGAACTGTCCACTGGAGGCGAATCTACTGATTAGTAGGTACACTTTGGAATCTTCAGTTCAAATAAGGATAAGACGGGGTATGAGGGAAGAGTGGGTGAATAATATTTTCCTACAAAGACCACAGTTTGTAGAGGTGTCACCTGATGGAGGATTTATCTACAGAGTCCTTCTTCAACTATTTCCGGATAAGGGGTGGTTGCTGTACTAAAACAATTAATTCGCGTCCACTGGACGGCCAGCCTGAACAGTGACTCATCCGCGCGTTGTGACTTGATATTTTATCACGTTCACAAAATACCAAGTTTCGCGGCTTTGATATTCTCATGCAGAAACTTTCATGAGCGTGTCAGTTACTTCACTTTGATGAACAAAAAAATATCCGTTTCCATCTGACTTCATGCGTTATTCGCTTCTTACATCAACGTTGGAGAATAACTACCGCACGTGGAGTTACTATTACTTCTTCGCGTTATCGTGTAGCCTATTAAACGATATTAGCGAATCTCGAATCATCGTATTTCCACGCCCACTCGAGAGGTGACTAATAAGGACCAAAGTGAATAAACGAAACTTGGGTGTATAAAATATTGCCTAGGTATTAAGAATGATCGATTATTCGCTGGCGTTTCAACAACGGATTAAGGGCCATATAAAAAACGAACTCAGGAAAAGCTGAAAGGTTTAGGGCAATCGCCCGATCCCGTGCCGTTTGTAGTGGGTGCGGGGAGTTGACATTTCACCAGAAGCTTATTGTTAGTCCGCTTTTAACGCGTAATAAAATTAAAACCGTACAGAAGCGACATAACAACAGATGATAAACGTTTGTCGATTACCAGATTTCCGTTAAGCAGCGATCATGCGTTTTGTAACTATGAGCCAAACATCAAAACCTACGAACTGGCGTGTTTTTGTCAAATGTTTCCTTTTATAAGTGGTTATAACTGCTTACTTGATCCGTTTTTCTAATTGACTAATTCTTCGCCTTACTGAAACAGCCCTTCTTGGATGTCGATACTGTATTGCATTCCATCTTGGATGTGATGCGTTCGATTGAAGACAACGACAGATGGACATAGATGTACGTGAATTCCATATTAAATTTCACTTTTATTCTAATCATATTCTATCTGAATTCAACTGGTCCTGTAAGACATCAACGTTTGAAGGACACACGTATGCGCATGTGCAGATCAAACCAGTAAGCTCGAAGACATTCGTGTACTAAAACCTTGCCCTGCCTTTTCTTATGGATTGTTTCGTTTAGTTATGCTTTGGGATTTTCAAAGACTAGGTAAATTTGTGTGCAGTCGACGAAAAATATCATTTTTTCGGAAGTTCGAGTTCTATACATTTCGGACCTAGAACAATTCTTCGAAAATTCGCTAAAATAGGGCAGTCTCTTTGGGGGCGAGCTCTAAGATAGGAATCTATATTCAGCGTAGTGTCGTGGCGGACATAGTAACTAATGACATTCATTCACTCACCGAGAAGGGGCTCATACCCAAGTTTTCACATCGAAAAAATATCTTTCTCGAATGTGTGTGCGTTTTGATCCTTCTTCTCTGAGTGCTGTTGAGTGTTTCTTCCGTGGGGATAATTTAATGCAGGGGAAAGCTATCAACTAGAACACGAACACCACCTGCCTGGCGAAGCGTCTGGAAAGGTGTTGGGCCTAAACGGAGGAGCCGCCTGTGGACCCGATAGGCGGCAATGACATCAGATTGTAAGGTGGATCGTGTCCAGCTTCGTTCGAAACTACGAGTCATTCAAATTACCGGGTAAATTACACGGGAGAGGAGGAAACCATTTAGAAATGATCCGGCGGCGAGTCGAGGCGGACCGGACCCCGAAGCAAGTTCCTGAACCGGTCATCAGCCACGTAACTTGGGCATTTCGCTTAACACTTCCGGCATATTCGGGGGAGCAGCGATTGCAAACTCACAAATCCTACTAATATTCATGATGTACGAATGATATTTTATACAAAAGAGATTTTATCTATAAAATCAAGAGATTTTATAGATAAAATCTCTTTCGTATAAAATCTCTATTGTCTTTTCGGAGATGTCTGTCCTCAGATGCGGTATCACTTTGTAATATTATGCCACGTTTAATTCCTCCTACAAACTCTCTATTAAGGATTGGATATCGATATAATCGAATATCGATATTTTGGGGCCGATAGTCGATATTTTAATATCCGTATTCAAATTCCGATATTATCAGGATATCGATAATTCGTTCCGATATTATCAATTCAACAAAAACGAGATTTTCTTGTCAGGTTTGAAATTTGATTGTTACAAAAACCTAGGTAAAAACAGAACAAACTAAATAAGAATTGAGAGAACCAAAACCAGGACAAAGGGTTCAAGACAAACACTCCAAAGATACTTACATATTCATTTAATAATAACATTATAATTGATATGTTTTAACATATTGATATATATTGATATATTTTAATGAAAAACGAAAAGAAACCTTAACATACAGCTATAATATTCGGACCACCCATAAAATTACTTTGAAAAAATTCAAGTCCGTATATAAAATGGTTTATACATATTACTCAAATAACGAGAAATATGCAAGTTGCAAGAACAAGAGCATTCATTTTAAAACAAATACCAATATAACCTGCCGAAGTGGCCAGTTCTCAGGCGAAATTGTTTTTGTACAATTCATCATTTATATGTTGAAATGTAAACGAAAACGTTGTTTTGGGAGAAAGGGTTGAATTTTCATTTGTCGGTTTAGATGGCTCATTATTAACAATAATCTCTAATTAAAAGTGAAAATCATTTTTCCAGGTAGGTACCCTCCAGTAATTTATTTCGTAATGAACAAATATCAGAAAGCGACCTCCCTTTAATGTACCTAATACCACAGATTTATTAATAACATATTGAACCAAACCGTTTCCCTCTGGACTCAGCAGCACGCTCGTTGGGATCACTCGATTATACTTTTTTCTCCATATTTGAGATAGTTCAAAAATTATAAAAACCCTCGCAAATAAAATTAATCTCCGGCATAATTAATTAGTACCCCACGGACCTCCTATATCAACTTCACAAACCCACGTATTTTGTTGTTCCTCGTGAAACGGATTACGATACAGTCCCGAGTCTTGGAATCCCTCGGAGCGTTTCGGGTTCATCGAGTGCCAGTCGTAATTTCAACCACGAGGCAACTCAGTAATATGCCTTTGAAGGGATTTTGCCTTCATTTGTATTTTTCTCCTACGATTCTCTCCCTGTCTCCCTGATAGATGAGACGACCTTTTTGACAGCCCCGCTACAAAAGCTTATGTGTTCAAATACAATAAATGTTCAGGAAACGATAAAAAATGTTTTTCAACATTAACGGTATCCCACTTACAGGTTACTACAAACATCCATTGGGGAGAAATGAAGCGCTGCAGTTCGATTCTGTGCGCAAGGCCCTAGTTTACCAGTGAGGCTAAAAACCTCATTTTTGGAGAAAAAAATCGTTGTTTCAGGCTTTTGCAACGAGGCTGTCGTTTTGTTCTAATGATACGTGTTGTTCAGCAATACTCATATTTTGGTGTATTGGTAGAATGATAACGAAGCTAATACTATACGTTTCATTCGGATCCAACTCGACCGACCGAATTACGCGCGGACGTCACCACGAGATTCGGCGTGGCAAAAGTCGTGACAATCGTGTCTTAATTTGCTCGTTTTTTGACATATGTAGTTTGCCGTTGTGTAGTATGCCATGGTTTGTTGTGGAATTTCGCGTAGAATTTTGAAGAAGGGAGTGCGTGTGGATTGTGGACGTGCGTGGTAAACAAATTCCAGTATGCATTTTTTTAAATCTTCATAAAAAGTCATTTGTTAGGCATTTTCTGAATTTTCAGATGAAAATCTTCTTCAGAAGAGACGCCAAGTCACCAATCTCCTGAGAGGCGATTGGAAGCGGGAAAGTCTTTCCAAACTACTCTTTCAACCCTTTTCTAACTTAGGATGAGGAGTAACATAATTTATATTGAAGGTGCGTCTCGCAAACCGATGTAAATACTAACAACCTGAGGCCGACGTATTCTCCGTGGACAAGGCCCCGCACTCTATCTCTGGATTGATGGGTGTTGGATATTCATCTCACCAAACCCACCCCTCCCTGCGTACTCATCCTGCGAGACCCCGAGTTCAGGTTTGCCGCTCCGATCTGAATTAAACTTCATTCAATTACGCGAGACAAATCCCACTTTGCAGCGTAGCCGGGATGCAAAATCCCCAGAGAACTGGACTTCCATTTGATACATTTCCCCATCTAAAATCTGGATCAATAATCATAGCGCATTAGCTCGCTCGGGCCCAGAAATAGTGTCGACCTGATTCCAAACATCAAACCCCTTCGGCGAATGATTTACTCTCCAGCGGCAGGATGAGGTGAGGCGGTAGGAAGGGGGACGTCCTTTCACGATCAATTCATGTTGGGACGTTTCCAGGTCGGAAAGTGTCCCAAACTGTGATCGACGGAAGCAAACAAGAAATCCAATGGCAACGGAGTTATTCATCCAAAAGCTTTTCAAACCTCTGTTAATCTTGACGCTCGTCAAAGTCCCGAAATGGCGTTTTTCGAACTATGGTTACAGGCTGACGCGCCGTCAGTTTGATCTAACCACAACCGCGTGAAGCCCTTCGGTGAACCGCCGTCAACAGATAACCGTCGTCCTCAAACAAACCTCGACTTGGGAAGTCGGGATCAGAAACTTGAGAATGGTTTCATTAAACTCGTTCATGGTTCCTACATTTTCGATTAATGAAAACACGCTATTGCTTAGAACGTAAATTGTTTGGGAATTTGTTTCTATACAAATCCGTTCTAGAATATTCTGTGAACCTAGGGATGTGTAGATAATATTTGGTATGTTTGTGTCCATACAAAGAATCCCAAATACGGTCAAAAGTTTAACCACCCTGAAAGAAGAGGTGAGTTCAAAGATGTGCAATTTTGGAAAATAATATTTGTGTCAAATTGGTGTTTTCTTCGGTTTCAAAACTAGTGAAACTGCTGGTAGATTCCACTGGAAATTACACAACGAATGGGTGTAAGGGACTTGAAATGTTGAGGGTCCACTAATAGGTCGTAGTAGTACAAGCTGTATCACACACTCCTCGGCAGACGGGTTCGTTATTTATTCATAAACAGAAAACCTAGTAATATGCTGGTTTCTCTGTGTCGCCCTCGGAGATTGTGAAAACCTCACATTTGAGATTCCATGACCGGAGTCCCCTCCACTCACACGACATACTCAGGCTCATCATCCGAGTCTGGTCGCTCTCGTTGGCTGATCTCGATCGAATTTTGAGCGAATTCGACTTACCCATGAAGTAATTCGTTGGCTTTCTATCTCGTACAAAAACAAAAAAAAAAAACCATCATGACACCCTCTTCCCTTTGGTAAACCTATAGACTTTGAAACCTATAAAAAAATGTTGGAACCCAAAACGCGCGCGCAAATTCCGATTTTGAAAGACTAAAATAATCTCATACTACTTTGTGAATTCCCTCATCATCAACTTGGTTTCACTGAGAACGTGATCAGAAGTTTAATGAACTCGCGCGCAATATTGTTGTAACTCACTTTCACTGGCATTTCAAGGTTGATTTTGGAGGAAAAATTTGCAGCAACCACAAAGGTGGAAAATTCCAAAACAAAAACTTGATTGAATTGTAGCGGTGAATGGGATTGTGATGGGGGTTGTGGACCAGAGGCAGCCTTTTCCTCACATTACGTCAGCGCTTTGATGTCCTTTCAGTGACACCGGTTATTAAATTACTAGCGGAGGCGATCGCTCTCTCGAATGTGAATCCCCTTAGCAACAGCAGCACGATGAGAGGACCCTTCGAGCGGAGTTGCAAAACCGATTAAAAACGTCGATTTATTAAACTATCATTTTGTTATTTTGGAAAGTGCAGTAGAAGGATCCAGGGTATAAGGGACTAGCCAAAAAGGGGCCGTCTCTGTGACCAAACCCCCTGAGCCAAATATCAGTACCAAGGCGGACAACATGAGTTTTTGGGTTTCAAGATTACCTACCCGAAAATGTTTATTACATTTCTTTGGTGATTCCACTGGAAACGGACCCAACGAATAGGTCTTGAGACTTGACATTGTGACATTGGATTTTTGGAATGTTGAAACGTTTTTCGCTCTTCACAACCTTATCGGAGCGAATATGGCGTCACATAGACACGTGATGGCTCTCGCAGGGATAAATGCCAAAATCCTCCATGGATTTTCAAATTTGATATCATATTGATTTGTGAATCAACATTGGTCATGGTATCTATTTTGGTGAACAACACGTGCTTGGTGTCGTTCCTCGTGTATTTTGGAATGATGATTCGATCTTTGAACTTGTAAAAATATATAGAGTTCTTTATTGCGCCACAATTGAACTGTCCATTTTGAAAATAACTCATAATACTGTGATACCCTCTGAAATTCGAGGTGGCCAGATATAATTAGCGATTATTTCAATTATATAAACGCTTTGAGGGCAATAAATTGTTGAATTAGTTGTTTTATGGTTAAACACTGTGGATAGTGTTGAATAATGTTGTAAATGCGAGGGAAGATGGTGTCGGTACAATCTTAAAAATTCGCTCGTTAATCTAGCATGACCAGCTCACTTTTAATTTCTGTCCACCTGGGGTGAGAAAATTTATACAACAAATAGGTACCTGTCGGTCGTCAATATGCCAACTAAATTACAGGCCGAGCTGTATAATTCATGGGTTATTACTTCTACCTGTCCACTGATACACTTTGTCGGCTGGCCTTCTAGTTGTTGTAGAGTACACGGTAAATTCGCTCATTAGATCACTGTATGACTGGAACTGTTCCCCTCGGGGTTTGATATTCCCCCTCATCCAGATGCATACTTTCCGAGGGACATCCTCAACTATTGAAAAATAGCCGATAGAAAATTTAATATCCTGCGAAGGTTATTTAATTTTCCCTCGTGGCGGCGACATCCTTTTAATTCCCCTGAAGAGACCGACGCCAAGACGTAATAATGAATATTTTCCTCTTGTTCCGGGCAGATATGTCTTTCGACTTTTAATAGTCTGCCGCCATCCCGCGACGAGCATCGTAGCAATCGAGCGAACGCGAATGTAAAATCCCACGGATGGTTTCCCAGCCGCCAACTGACTTCATAAAAATCGGGCGGACGAGAATCATCGACCCCCCTCAGTTATCGCCCCTCAGATGCCACAGTCTTTTATAGTTCAACCAGTAAAACGGAATAGAAAAAAAACCTGCCTTCCATCGTTAGTTTTGATGTCCCATCACGTTTAGGGCGGGCGACGGCAGACTTATCCGATTTTAACAAAATACTTAGCGGCCCCGTATCTTGAGGAATAAAACGGGGTAACTGCTACAACCCAGTTCACGGAGAATTGGCTATTTCTGTTCTTCCGGTACTTTTTTCACGGTATACGCGAAGAATATAAAATTGCAAAATGTACATGCGCCGATCCCCATGTGAACACGAACAACATACACGTTACGAATAGTATTTCTATTCATTTTCATTTAAAATTTACCTATATTTACATTATCAATTGAAAATTCTGTGTATATACATCATCTGCTTGTAGAAAAAAAGAAATAAGTATCATCTGGTTGTAGAAAAAAAGAAATAAGTGTGCACTTCCAAGCTTGCATGTTGGACGATTTCGGTTTTATTTATTTTTTGACGCTGGAAATTTGTGTATGGTTCAATCTTTTGTCTAACTCATTGAAATTGACCAGGTGGGACAATTTGAAGTTGTCAAATTTGTAGTTTATTCGTTTTAAGAACGGTTGTCAAATAGTGCGATCTCAATGAATGAGTCTAGTGGACACGAATAATTCCAAAATTCCAACCAGATAATTTTATTCGTCAAATTTACGCGCGAACCCTATTACAAGTACCAAATACAATACTAAGCGAACCTCTTCCGTTTGAGACCAAATCGAATGGAGGAACCGAAAAAAATAACCAAGGCCCGTTGGGGTTTGAACCCGCGACGGCAGGGTCGACCGCGATGAGTCACAACATTAATGAGTTTGCTTTTAAGAATAAGAATAAAAATAAGAGTTTGCTTCTGCCAACAGCGTTGTGGCCGACATTATTGATACAAGTTGGAGACAAAATAATATTATCATTTCAAAGAACGATATCTATCCAACTACAACTTGAGAGATACGGCAAGTTGAACATTTCAACCCCTATTTCTCTTTGTCAATTCCAATGGTCCATTATTGAAAATAATAAACTAAAAGGACGTTTCCAGGTATAAGGTAATCAGGGCTCTAAGTGATTACTTCAGGTATCCGGAAATAACATCATTAAAGGAGGTTTAAGCCTCAGCTACCGGCTTCCACAACAAGTCTCTCCACTATTAACGACAAAACATTCGCCATTGGCAGGTAAAAATGTGTTGGGTATTGCCTTCGTATGTTGGTCCAAAAACCCCATGGGAAATAGTCATGACAATAATAGGTCGGACTTGAAATGTTGAGTGTCAACTGGTAGGACTCCTCGCACCTCGCCGGCGCCAGTTGTGGTTAGAACTACGTTACCGATATCGTTCTCTGGTATTTCTGAGTTCTGAATAGGTAGCCATACAAGTTAACCAAAATATTGGGAAATTCCCTAAAATCAACAATAATTTGGAGAACGTGGTATAATGCTGTCCAATGAACTACGATTTCAACAAAAAAATGTTTCAAGTGCAGTATATGATTAATTTGGGTTTTTTGTGTATTATCTTCGATAATGAACCAGTGGAGTCGACCTAGAAACAAAATTTTAAAAATTTGATTACATCTCAAGATGCGTAGGTTTCAAAATTCAAATATTCAAAATTCTAGATTCAAAACATCGAGAGAAAATGAAATCCGTCCTTATGAAACTTTGAAAACGTCATATCTCGAAAAATTTAAATGGAACGGTGTAGTTTTTTGTACACATTTAAATATAGTTAATTCAGAGATTTTTCTTTATACGACAAGCCGTACGTTTACAGTGAGGCCTTAAAGGTTGAGCTAATGAAAGGCCGTCATAAGAGCGTGTATCAAACGTTGACAAGTCGGGTCAACGGTCCTTCTGGGGAACAGCTGATTCGAACAATATTGTTTTGTCCCATCGAGTTGCTTGTTTTGATATAAGTTAGAGGTACTTATTATTACCTAGGATCGCGGTAGTTGAGAAAAACAAACGGTACCAAGTGTATGTTTACCAGACGTCACAAAACTCGTTTTTCAGGTACTTTTATGCTAAATTAAGGTAAATTTTAGGCTAATTTTGGTGACTTTGATGAGTCTACAGCCTGGGTAACAGGACCGATCGAGTTGAAATTTTGCACAGACGTTCTTTATAACATGAATCAGTGCCATTTGAAAGATTTAACCCATTTAGGAACAAAAACTGAAATTTTGACCACTTTGACGCGTCCACAGCCGATCTACTTGACATTTGGTGTGGATCTTCTTGGTGTAGCTACTAGACGGCCCTGAAGATTTCTCTAGGGAGAGCCGAGTTAAATAACTTCAAAAACCCGGGAGGTGCATTAGTGATGGTGTATAAGCTGGAAATGCACGTTAATTATTAAGCCAGCCTACAGTAGCATTCAGCAAGGTGTGTATCCAAATAATTATTATTATATCATATAATTATTATTTGGCTACATACGCTATTTGATGCTACTATGTTCACATAGGGACCTGAACAAACACATTTGTGGATTGTTCTACCTAATTATTCTTGCATATTGCATCTACAGGCCTTTTCAACGTTCCTTTTCCTTTTAACTAAAGAGATGTCCTAACCACTTCACAAGCACCGTACCCGTTTCGAAATCTCCTATTGGCGCCATAAAGGGACGTTTTTATTATTACACATCTATGTGTTATTTTATTAGTTGCTTGTGAAACTAACTAACTTTCTCAAGCAACTAATTAAATAATACATAAGTAGTCAATTGGTGGATAAAGTAGCTTCGTTACTTCGGCAAATCCGCACATTATATCATGGTAGATGACCGGAACAGTTTTTTGTTTGTGAATAGATCTGAGTACTTGTGAGGGATACAATCAACTGTTAAGTAGATCGATCCCCTGAGTTCTGTACGTTGTTGTTCATAACATCATGTAGTGTATTTGAATGGAATTAAATGGGCATTTGCAAGTTTTCTCACACTTACTTACAATACCCGAACACTTCATAAGAAAGTGAAAGTTGCAAATCGAACCGAAGTCACAAGGTGTGACGAGAAAATTTGGAAAACGCTCCCGTCGATCAGTTCCGGCGGTCCGGAGGTCGTCACTTACCGGGATTCTGAGAGGTTCTGGTCGAAACGTTGGGTCGGGGACTTGAATCCCGAGGCTGCTTGAATGAGAAAGGAAATGGAAACGGGGCGGTAGCGGTAGCGGAAGCGGTAGCGGGGGATTAGAATTGCCAGAGCTCTTGAAAACGGCGAGAAAAGTGATGATGGGATGAGGGTTAGGGGTGAGGCTGGGGTTGATTTCCGGAGTTATTTCCTGAAGAAAATCGGAGCCCTTGATTCGTTCAATCACCACCTTGTGGTGATGGTATGGGGTTTAAGAGGTCGAAATGGGCGCTTAGTGGCTGATTAACAAGGAGGCGGTCCCCAAGACTTTGAAGGTGAAGATAGAGGTCCAAACATGTTTGAGAAAAAAGTCCAAGCCGTGCAGACCAAATTTCAAGAAGAAATAACTGGTTTTATTTAAAATGTCTGAAGTGTTTACGAACACGATGGTGAAGTCAGAATTGAGATATCTCATTCCCTTATCAGATTAGAGCAGATGAACCGTGAAGAATATCTCAAGTAACAACCACGTTTCTTCATCTTCAAAGTGCTCCAGTTTGAAAACGAAATAAGAAATGAGGTGCCATTTGTTAGACTGTATCATTTTTTTAATTTGTGGGTAACCCTCCTAAAACTCCCCACAACCCCCCTTCGAGTGGCCCAATTCGGCCCATCTACGAACTTAGCCTTTCGATTGCCAAGACCCCTGGGAGGTGAATTCCAGGACCGAAAGTTGATTTTTGGATGACAGGATTTGTTTCCTTAAAATGCAATCCAAATCAAACTCCTAAATACTTGACCTGAATGCTGGCAATAAGTGATAGAATCCTATGTTGCCGATTGTAAAACTACATAGTTGACACACTTCATTTTTCATTATTATTTTTATTATTATTTATCGCAGCACCAGAGCGGCTCGTTCTCCCTACCGCGGACCTAGACATTCTCAAGTGGACCTTTATGTTTATATTTATGTTTTTCTTCAGAAATAAATATCATTTCATTCATTTTACATTTTTCAATCACCTGTTTGAACTAAATTTGAGTTCATTACTCCAGCCATCTCGTACTGTTTCGAGACTCACAAGGAATTGTATAGAGATCCACACAGAATCTATACATTGATCTATACAGAAAATTAGAAACCGTTGTTGAAAAATTTGCTGCTGTTTTCTGACTTTTCTCTCTCTCTCTGTCTCTCCTTTAGCTACATGTTAACGATATTCCGTCAGACGTTTAGTAATTGCAAAAAACTGATCAGTTCCGCACCCAGACGACCACATGGAACATACTTCGTTTAGTTTGCAATGGTGTTACTTTAAAGGCCATAGCCGCTTGACTGGAACGTTTCCAGTACTCGAACAAGAGTTCATATCGGAATCAGCGTGAATTCCCCTGGCGGTTTGTGATGATTAATTTAGCTCGGTGGAAAATTTTGATTCGTACCGCTTGTGGGACCCTTCGGATTTCGTGGTGGACCCGAATTGTACACCGTGATACCCCTGAAGAGGATAACAGTTTTGAGGACTCGCGTTATAAATGAATAAGAGAAGAGTCTTCATTACCCCTTGACCAGGAGAAAAAAATGTTGCGAGAGGAGGAAATAGAATGAAAATAAAAAATCCCAAGTTTCTCCGGGGTAAAGCCGCATAATTTCTCGCCATATGACGGTGGAAAGTCGCCTCTTTCCCAACTAAAAACCCAATAAACGTGTTTTCTATTTCTCTCCCGTTTTAATCCTGTTGAATAAATTCCCGCGGGGGGTTGGTAAAACAAACAAAAAAAAAACCCCTCGCACAAAATAAATCGATCCAATTGGATTTAGTGGGTTCAGGGTTAGAAGTTGGGTTTTTCGTGAAATTAAAAATGAAATAATTTCAATGTCGAGCTTCAAGGCCTCAGATTAACGGAGGGCGATGCGAAAAAGGTTCATTAGGGGTGGAGGGGGGCCATACCGCCCACTAACCCCTTAACTGCCCCCCTACACCCCTCTCCAGGTCATCACAGCCGACAACCGAACACTATTTACTGACATTCAACACGTTTTATGAACCAAAATATTCCAAATTTGTCAACACCAAATTTGATTTTGGTGTTCGTCAATAGTTTCGTTTAGCTCTGACGAAATTTGATGGAATTGATCGCAGTTTTCAAGTAATACTTGAATACTAAGAGTAGGAAGGCATCCGTTCTTGTTATTGTATGTGTTCCTTGGTATTGACCTTCCGCAGTAGCCTTATGTTTTGAAATGTCAAGGGTCCACACTTTAGGTCATTAGGTTTTCGGTGTAACTGAATGAATGTAAAACATCATATCTAATCATATTTAGATGTAAATCATATTTATTAGGTAATTTGTAACAATAACATAATTTTGTATAAAAATTATATTCTTTGGACCCTCAGACCCGGCAAGCCTGAGGCACATGGAGAGCTAGATGGAAGAAGAAACATTTAGATGAATTTCAATTACTATTATTATCTTATTTATACCGATAATTTTACACTTTTTGTTAATTATAAATAAATTCCGAAACCAGCTGGTTTCCTAGGAATTCCCTGTACCGCCAAGCATTATGAACGTACCTACAGAGCAAAGACCAATCTCGACCATTCAACACGTCCAAGAATCCCTGTCGCGATACAGACAAGCGCCCAAAGCATTCCAAGTCAGGCGTACGCTAGAATTGGACATTCTGCCACGAAACGCTCCACCGACCGTTAAGAGCGCGCCGTAAGAGTGGCGCCTGCTACTGCAGTGGATTCCGAGAGAACTATGTTTCTGACATGAACAAGGTTCAAGTTTGGAAAATCCCCGGCAGGTACAGCTACTTGTCGTAGGTCTACCTACCGTTAGGGACTTCCCAGGGAACATGTTGACAAAGCGATGACGTACTTGAGATGGCTTACCTCCTTTTCATTCACCCTGCGATTGCAACAAAGGAAAGGGTAAAACCACCACCTACCGACCTCCTTGCCTTGACGCTGGGCCACAACGGGAGCCGGGATATCAGAACTGAACTGCCGACATTTTTTCAATAATATTTTTAAATATTGGTCAAAAATGAAAACGATCATTTCCCTCAAAATTTAGAGCTGTTTTGAAGATGAATAATTTAGTCATTACCCATTTCTTCTTTTTTTTAGAATCATCATTGAATTCACAAACATTTTTGTTAGGAAACCATTCAAATAGTATTTTGGCTTATCATCTTCGATAATGAACCATTGGAATCGCCCAAAGAAAAATTTTTTAACCCCCCCCCCCCCCCCTCAAAATTTGTTGGTTCAAACTGACCCAGCTGATTCAAACAGCACATGGTTTTTAAATACCGAGTTAATAAATACTATTTATCTGGATAATTACCGTCCCTTGGGAAAAACGTACTTTCAAAATCTGATATTCTACCGTTATCCCGTTAAAACCTAAATCCTACCTGTCACTAACTGGCTTTCTAATCTCCTAGGGTATCACCTTGGGAAAAACACATCTGGGTCTCTTGGGAAAAAAACACTTTCAAAATCAATTTTTGGGTGCAACACCTGACGGTCTCATTGGCGATGACGGCATCGTAGAAATAAAATGTCCATCCTCGTGTGCCAGTACGACAATAGAAGAAGGATTGAAGACGAAAAAAAATAAATTATTGGATAAGTGATAAGAAAGGAGGATGGGTTTTTAATAAAAAACACAAATATTACTACCAAATCCAGGGCCAGCTGGCAATTGCCAGCAGGTCATATTGCATTTTCTGTGCCTGGACCCTACAAGCGATTAGGGTAGAGCGTATTGAGAGGGACCAAAGATTTTGGGATACAATGGTGCCTACCCTTGAAAACTTTTATTTTAATTGTGTCCTACCTGAAATTTTGGATCCCCGAGTATCAAGGAACATGCCGATTAGAGAATCCCCTGATTTCGTAGGTGCAAAACAATGTACAAAAAAAGAGTGTGTGTGATTTAGTTTGACCGTCAGTAAGAATGATGTTGAGGGATGACATCCCTCAACATCAATTTACAAAAAGATATAAATGAATAATTTATAAGTAGGTACGTATCGTGATAATGTGAAATTGAATCTATGAATATAATATATTATGTCAATTATATCAATATTTTTCAGTAAATTGTAGCACTGTTTTTTTTAATGAATAATCTCCACGACTTGGCTACCTTTGTATGTGCCTACTTTTGCAATTCCTAGTAGTAGCCTAAAACGACAAGCGAGTTCTGGAGGAGTAAAAAGTTACCTACAACACATATTATAAAATACACAAGTCAAAGTTAGAATTTCATGTCCAATGTAAAAATAATATAATAATAATAATGTGAAGGGTGATCTGTACAAAGAAGATAATAAACCGTTGTGTCAAGAATTTGCAGAGTTTTTTTTATTCTGCATCCAACTATGCAATTTTCAATTTTTCTGGAATTCACATTAACTTTTTTCCCAATGGGCCCTCTTTTCTATTGTGTAGGCGGATTTGACGCAAAATGTCAAAAAACTATCATATTTTCGGGCATGTTGGCTTTAGTAAACTCAACTGTAATGACTCATTTATTAATTTATCTTCCCTCGCCCTTTCACAACAGAGAGTAGGGACCGGCCAAGTCATGAATGACGTGGCCTTTTTTCCCAATAATGACTTCAACTCTTCCAGATAACCCCCACAACGCTATTGGGATTTGGGAAACCCATGCAGAACAACTTTTGCTTTCAGAAGAGTCTGCACCTCTGTTTGACTGGTAGGTATAGGGATTATGGGACCGCAGGTACTTGAGAAGTAGCCCTTTCTCACATTTCTCAGTCAGCGGGATCTAGCGGTAAAGGGCTGAACTACTGGCGTTCCCGCCTGTGTCCCGCCATTCAAACTGCTTCAATATCAGATGTCAATTTTTCCCGGGACACTACATCCCCAAAAATGAACCGTTTTTATCGCTTGAGCACTCAAATTGAAGCTTAGGATCTGAAAAAGAGATCCTACGGAGCACAATTTCCATATCACTTCATATAAGGAAGAAACAACCATCCAACTGGGGCAACCTCCCATCTCTCTCGGAATACCAACTTCATGAGATGATGGCTGTCTTCAGGGACGTCATATCAAAAATCGCAAAAGTAGGATCCCTAGGACTTGATCTAACTTGAAAAAGAAAAAAAAAATCAAGGAAATCGGTGCAGTTTTGGCAGAGTTACATGGCGGGACAGATACATTGATTTCTTATGGGAGCTGTCACGTACGGCGCCCTCTTAACCGCAAGGTTACACAGTGAGCACAGATAAATACTGCGACTTCGCACCCACGGCTGCCAATTGACGTTTAGCAGCTCCCCGGGGCACCTAGGGCATCATATGGGCTTTTCTTCCTTATATACTAAATTAGTATATAATGCACATTCCAATCGAGGTGTTGTCATTTCAAGAGTCCACTCTTCAGGTCATTAGGATTTCGGTGTGTAGTTGTTGAAACGTCTCAGAAAATTACGTACTATAAAATTTTTTACACATTAAAACAGCGTTCACTTGATATATTTCAATAAACCTACTCTGTATGTTTTGTCCGGTTTCTTTTTTTTTTTTAGTTCTTTATAAAGTTCATTTATTAAGATAAAATCAATTTATCTTATCATCTTTTTTTTTTTTTTTTTTCAAGATGTGATGACCGAAACAGTTGAAACTTTGAACCTATCCTTGATGTCTGTTGCCAACTAAAGGTTTATAGCTGCCAAACTATGAATATGTGTAAAGAGAGGGCCGACCCGTACTCCGTATTCTACACGGGCTTCCTTCTAATGAGCAGTATCATTCCCCTATCAACTTACTCAGTAACTGTTCCATCATTGTCTTCTCTGTTGACGGAAGGTGTGTCAGACAAGCTGCCCCTTCGAACATCACTCATTATCAAAAAATCACATTACATAACTGGAAATAACAAGAGAAAGGCGCTCTAAGTTTCTTCTTGGAGAGCAGTTTTTAAACCAAGACGTTCTCTTCGGCGTCAGTCTCTCGCAACTGTTTACCAGGAGTCAACGGCTTCAGTAACGGCTTCACTTCGACAAACAAACAAACCAACTAATCTTGGGAGGCTACAAACAACTGCCTTTAGCGCCGTAACCCTGTCTTCCTTCGACATTACCTTCATCCATGGCCTAAAGGTCTGTTGGGTACCGTCAAATAACGATTCTTTGCGTCATGGAGATGATATCGTCGATATTTCAAAGAGTAGAGATGAGGTTTTAGGTTCCTGAACGTGTTATTTGTCTACTCAACTGATGCGCGAGGTTGAACGACCACGTTATGTCACCCTTGTAGCCTTGCGGTTCCCGTTGAAAACAGTCAGAGCCTAACCGCGAGAGAAGTTTGTAGCTGGGATTTAGAACCTGAGGATTTTCCGATAAAAGGGATCGTATGGTGCGTATAGGACCGACGAATTGAGAGCATTGGAACACCTTTACTAATTATCTTTAGCAATGGTGAAGGAATCAAGGTACTCGAACAGTTAAATATCTATGGAAGTATGTATTGCAAAATGTTAGTTCACAACATTCCTCCTCAGGTTAATGTGTCTTCAGACCTGAGTCATGGAATAATCTAAATATCGGTGTGCCTACATACATTTTGTTTAATTAATTTATTATATTTAATTTAGCTCAGTCTAATGGGTGTACCTCTCTGGATTTCTTAGTTCATAACACCTACCTTGCCCTTGACTTCATTCTAACCTGTTGACCGATGATCGCTGTATGAATAGTGCTTCAAACCATTGTGATAGAAGGTATACACATTAGTGTTGACCGGTACTTTCCATAATATTGCCACAACTTCACATTAGGATATTAAGAGCATGAAACTTAAATTGTCGACATGTTATTACATAGTTTACTTGAATGGTGGTTTTAGTCTATTAGTTCACGTTGTCGGCTGTTCGTGTGTCTCCTTTTCAACCAATATACGAGTCAGATAATTCGCTCATTCATATTCCCCATTGGAAAATATGACGATTGAAAATTCCAACTGTTGAAGTCGTTTCAATTATAAGCTCGAATTGAAGTTGGCAGCGTTTACATTGTACAGAATCATCTCTGGTCACGAACTCGCCTCTTTGTATAAAAATAACATGTTCTTTCTTCCGCATCAAAAATGAACAGGCGAAAAAGGAACAGGCCGAGCCGGAGTTAATCCTGTTTCAGAGCCAATTCCGTTTCCTAGTGACTCCCGAGTTGTTTGCTTTTCTCTCCCCCCCCCCCCTATCCCTTTCTCTCCCTCCTTTCTCCCCTCTCTTCCAACTTTTTGATAAAGATGTTATCATGAGCGGCAACACTTCAACAAGTAAACCAAATACTGTCAGTTTCCATCAACGAAATGTTTGACGTTGGAAAAGAGGGCTGCCCGGAAAAGGCGGTCGCGGAGGAGGTTGAAATAACAAGCTGCGGCTCCCGTAATGAAGAGCTGTGTACTTAGCAACGAGAGAGCCTTCGGCCCTTAGTACTTATGGATTTTTTTGCTTCCTCTATTTTTTATTATTATTATTACTTTTTTTTTAATTTTCACCGGAGGGTTTAGAAGGGAAAAAAAGGATGAAATTGCATCTTTGTAACTTGCCGTGATTATTATGTTTTATATTTGTTACACTAAGCTTCTAAATATATTGCGAAGCTTCTTGAACGGAAACTAGCAGAATGAATTCATTTCCCAGACTAATAAAATACGAACTAGATGGTTAGTAATAATGGAGAAACTTCCAGCCCATCACGTAGGTTTCAAGTAGGGGCTTCAACGTAAAGGCGTTGCTGATCCACCCAAGCGGGTGTGGATGTAATTTCCCCGCACAGTTACAGTTGAGTGTTATCCGGTATGATAGCTCTCCAGGCTTGTCCATCAATTGTCCAGTCATTTAGAAATCATCGGCTATTGGTCCTAAACCGTATCTCATCTCCCCCTGCATGAAGTGCCCATTCATCAGTAGGGCGGTCATGACAATACGTCACTCAGACGTTTCACCGTTTTACGTATATCTGGTTCCATTCTGTCACATAATATATTATAGTTTCAAATCTTCTTCTTTTTTGGGTTTCGCCCAGTTAATGAATGTTGTGTGAAACTAGGTATTATCTTTCGGTTTAAGTGTACTGGGGTTGTAAAGTTCCCATTGCTCTTTTGATGTGTCTGTCCAGGGAAAATCTCAGAATCTTCATACCTTGGATTAATTTAAGAAACAGGCGTTCATAATAATGTGCATGTGGTCGCAGAGCGGATTCATCAGTTCCTTCTTGTCTTCTTGTCAAGTCGAGGGAGAATCATGTGAGTACGTACGATTTATGGGCGCACATCAGAATCATCAGTTTGTTCTTTCCTACCACTCATGATTCTTGTGCCTGTGGGGTGAAAAGGGTGTGAACCTGTGCAGATCAAAACCATAACTTGCTACTTGTCCACCAGATGAGTCCTCCTGTGGAGAGAGTAGGTTGTGAACTCAGTTGTAACGTTATCGCCGAATCGTCTGAATGCCCCTCGTTCGTGCAACGGATTAAATGTAGGCGATGTCTCCCGACGAGAGCCAATCAATATCAACCTTCTACGAGGAGTCTTGACGGTTAGCGTGTCGCTATTTTGAAGAGGTCGGGACGAGGGTTATCGGCCGTATGTGAGCCATAAAAACCCTTGCGCCTGGAATGGAATCGTGCAATGTGAATTGAACTCCTACTTTCTCTCTCTCGCTTGCTCGCACACTGAAACTCATTCGCTCTCCCTCTTATCTCTTTACGTCAGCTCTACTGTCAGATCCCGTCGTTGAACCATCTGTCAAAAAGCTACAGGTGGGTTTGTCGTGATCGCTACTTAGCGGGCGTAAATGTGCCATCATTTTCCCAAAAATGTCCCTCTTCGTTTATTTCTAAAGCAGTTCGCATTGCCCAATTCCGATCGCAAATGGTTTTGAAGTGAAGAAACCATTGTCTGAAGAAACTGATCTGAAAAGTGTTCAATATGCACAGCCGAAAACAACTTGGAAAATCATCACTGTGGAAACCCTTTTCATAAATTAATGATATACCAATTTATTTAGAGACCACTCTACTGAAGGGACTGATTCGTGCCTCGACATTTGCCGAGTGACGTCATTCCCAGCAATGGAAGTTGGCAGTAGACTTCTTAATTAGATTGCTCTCAACACTCAATTGGTACGCGATTCATTTAAAGGCCATTATACTATTCCGTCATAATTTCACGTTCGAGCAACTCGACCTGATAAAATATTAACAATCAAATTGTGTACGTCAATTACTGCGGAATGGAAAGGAGTTAAAGTTAATTGAGTCCATGAGAAATCAATTAATTTCGCAATTAATGTTACGGTTGGCTGGGAGAGTTGCCTGGGCCATTGTGTTACTCAATTGAAGATCGAGATGTTGAGATCATGGGAAACTCGGTATTCAGTATATCTGCACCCCTGTACGTGGGGAGCGGGGGAAGAGATTTAAAATGCGGGCTCTTTCATATTTTGATTTGGGCGCTCTGGGTGAACTTCTTATTAAACTTGAGTTGAATCATTCTTGACCACATTGAACTCGAATTTCTCTTAGGAAACGCAAAAATTGCGAATTTATGTTTATTCCTCACCAAGGCTTTTGGTGGTGCCCGTCCTGTCAATATCAAAAACGATACGCGCCAAGGAAAATTGTATTGTATTGTTACCACTGCATTGAACTGAAGTAGCAGACACACTTGTTTTTACAGAAACATTTACATTTTTTTCTGCAAGTATTGCGCATCGCGCAGACGTTAATATTATTCAAGTTATAATCTAGAACTCATTTCATCTAAAAAGGTACCTGAAAATGTCATCTAAGTTCTAAAGTTTTGCATGGGACTTGGATTTAACCACAAATTTAAAGACACAGGTTTGAATTTGTTCAGGAAGATATGAAAGTCAAAAGTCAATTGGACGAAAATAAGCTTACATACCCCCAGCCAGTCCTGGTGAAGCAACTCGTTTATACGTACATTGCTCCCAGTCAGGGTAAATCTCCTACTTTCGAGACACCCTGTTTATTGGACGTGAGAATGCCTTTGTGTCACATACAGAAAATCTGGACTCCGCGTCATTTAGTATGTTCGCGGTCTGCTGCAATATTGCACGCTCCTATAACAAGACCATTTAGCCCGGCTGCGGTTGGGAAGACTGCAACCAGTTGCAAGTAGGCTGAGGTCATAAATATAACACGACCGTTCACTTGTTTGTCGAAACTCGAAAAACAAACAGAGGGGAGGGGCAATATGCAGTGAAGTGAAATTCCGATGGTGAGACTGGGGGAGAAACAGTTGTTTCTTGCAGGTCTTCAGATGGAACAGTTGAGCGAATCCGGTGGCGTGGCGAACCGTGAACAAAACGTACAATAAAGAGATATTCGGTTGGTTGGCGCGGCGATTGAGCTTTGAGGAGAACGAGCTCGTTCATCGGTGAATTCCTGAAGCCCTCTCGTCGTAAGGCTGGCTCGTCCTCACATTGGATTTCTCCTTCCGCTTCGTATAAGTTTTGGCATCGAATCTTCTGATTAACAGTGACAACACTCTTATCGTGACTCTGTTGACGGGCGTAGGAAATGAACAAGGCTCTGGCATTTCCTGTGGTTGCTGTGGATACTCGAATCCTCGCCGCACTCCTTGTAAATAGCCTCGCTAACTGGGAGAACACTCGGGAATTAGGTGTCCGTTGGCGAGGCATCCGCGTCCGACGTGCCCGGGCTGATAAATGGGCGTCTGGAAGTTCGGAACAAGATGTATTTCCTTTGGGATTTCCGTGTTTAGCAGCGATCTCGACTCGAGCGCGCCACGAGAAAATCTCTCTCTGTTAACAAAATTCCTATGAATGAAATCATTTCTCATTAATTCAAGAAAACAGTACACAATACATATAACAAATGTTTTTTTAAAGTCTAAGTACCTACATAATGATAGTTCCAAAATTAAAGTGGATTTCTGAGCCTCTTCCCTGCTTTTTAGTAAGTACTACAATTATTGCATCTGAAACGCTTATTTTAATTGGTATCAGCGTTCAGTGCAAAAAATATCGTAGGACATCTACCTTGAAGTACTCTAGTAATCGTAGTTACTCAAAAACTACCTAGTACACTCTAATTATCCTAAATTAAACCTGTCTATAATTTTACTTTCATTATTTCCAAGTTCAAAATATTCGAGAACCAATTTTTTAAATTTCCCTGTTGACGATTCAGTCTTAGTTAAGAGCGGTAACTGTTGAAATAGGGATGGAGCCAGCCAAGGAATTTGTCGAGTGAAGAAATCATTCTGGTATTTGGAGGACAATGTGAACATTTGGAAGGTGATTGTGGTATTTGAAGGGCATAATTGGCATTTGGTCGCGTCGGCTTAACCACCTATTGCTTGGTATATGAATGCAGATGATTATGTACATACAATACAGTTCTATGGATCTAAGTTATTCTGGGGGTGAGAACATCGAAGGTTTTATACAGGGACCTAGTTGGAGAACGCGTATGGGCATCAGTTGCTATTCTTAAAACTGAATTCATTGCTGTTTATTTTATAAAAATTAGATGCATAAGTACCGCCCCATACAAAATACACCATTACACAATAAATAATTACACAATACACCATTTTAAGATTTTCTGTTGTTAGCCAACTTTGTAGCATTAGGAAATAATGCATGGATTTCCTGATTTTCTTGACCAATGCTGCTACATGATCCTTCCACTTGAGATGTTGATCTAAGTGCACTCCGAGATTTATTATCGAATTCAGCCTTTTTATTTCCATGCAACTACATACGTTTCATCCTGCATCACAGTTTTCCTTGTACACATAATTTTTGTGGGTGTTCTGAATCTAATTTGATTGGCCCAAAAAATCCCGTCTGAAGCGTACTATATCCTGTCTATAATATTCATAATACCTATGAATTATTATAATATGAATTACTGAAATGTACCAAACCCCGTCGTTCAAACCGCAAAGTGCTTTGTTTCCAAGTTTGGCTCGTCCGTCAGACCAGTTGTGTTTTCCCTCCACCGGACACTTTCATACAACTAATATAATTGTTTTCTTCATAATTCCGCTCATTTCTCTGAGCTCTTTCACTCTATTCTGATTGTGAAAAATCATTTGGAATGGAGCACTGAGAAGGAAAAGATACGCCGAACAGATGCAATCAAAAACGGGAAAAGTTCTTTCATAATATCTTAAAATGGTTTCTGGCTAACAACAGAAAATCTTAAAATGGTGTATTATGTATTGTGTAATGGTGTATTTTGTATGGGGCGGTACTTATGCATCTAATTTTTATAAATAAACAGCAATGAATTCAGTTTTATATTATTATGAAAGAACATATTATGAAAGAACATTTCCCGTTTTTGATTGCATCTGTTCGGCGTATCTTTTCCTTCTCAGTGCTCCATTCCAAATGATTTTTCACAATCAGAATAGAGTGAAAGAGCTCAGAGAAATGAGCGGAATTATGAAGAAAACAATTATATTAGTTGTATGAAAGTGTCCGGTGGAGGGAAAACACAACTGGTCTGACGGACGAGCCAAACTTGGAAACAAAGCACTTTGCGGTTTGAACGACGGGGTTTGGTACATTTCAGTAAAGCGATACGTCTAGGAATCGGTGAAAAATCCTGCTCAAACTCCCAAAACCCGTCCGCGGAGTTCGACCCACACGAAGGCCCCACATACGAGAAAATACCGCGTTGAGGAAGAGAAAAGAGAAGAAATTTAAGAAAAGAAAAAAAAAGGTGTCCAGTTTCAGACCGAGTCCAGATGGCGGGTGGTTGGAGGATCCGTTTTCCCACAAACAGTCGACTTCCACGTGATGGGAGGAAGACGAAAACGAGAAAAAAAAGCACCTGCACTCCCGCGCGTTGGCTGGAGGGCAAGGCGTCTGGCTGCTGCTCGACCGGTAGCCAACACTCCCCCTACCATCTCAAACCTCAACGTCTTGAATTAATATACTTATTTGGGTTTGTTATCTCCAATAATAAACTTTCAGAATCGTCCATGAAAAGACACTTTTCAACTATCCTCCGTAATTTGTTGTTCAAGTTTTCTAGAAATAGGTAATGAATTTGGATTTTTAAAGAACCGTTGTGAGAAAAATTTGTTTTGATTGAATGCGGCTTTATACCTTACACTCTTTTCAGATGCGAATTCCTGTTCGAATTGTGCTGTTTCCATTGGTATTTAGGTTATCAGATTTCACAAGTGCTAAAGGTAGAGATGAGCATTGAATATCGTGTTGTACTTCCCTTGCTCATCACTGGTTTATAGTATTGACACATTAAGTTAAACTTATGACAAATATATTTAAACTTTTGACAGATAAATTTAAACCTTCAACTTTGGACAAATAGATTTCAACTTCAAGCAGAACGAAGAAAGAAATAAGAAAATTAACCAAATCAAAAAATTAACGAGTTCTGAAAACGAATTTCAATGAAGTGGACGTCCAGCTACTGCGGATGGTAACGTTAAAAACATATCCATGACGTAATTGGAACAGTCATTTTGAGTTAAGGAGGCCACACTTTGCGACGGTATCTACTGGAAGGCCCTACACCAGGTGAACTGAAAACTGAATCTGAATCACTCATCACGGCTGTTTTGTGATGAACACGTCACTATTCAAAAAATACGAACACAGTGAGACCTTGATTATGCCACCCATGCAGAAGAGATTCAAGCCCCTCGCCCGCAAGCACAGCGAAGGTTTACCTATGCGACGAATGTACCTAGGTGCCTTGAACAGCAAGAACGCAGCCCTGAAATCGCTAATAATATTATTATATTATATTATGTATAATGTAATAATATTATGTATAAATAGTTGAAATCTATTTGTCCAAAGTTGAAGTCCATTTGTCAAAAGATTAAATTTATCTGTCAATAGTTGAAATCTATTTGTCGAAAGTTGAAATCTATTTGTCGAAAGTTGAAATCTATTTGTCGAAGGTTTAAATTTATCTGTCAAAAGTTTAACTTAATGTGTCAATACTATATATGATAGCTATTTCAACCAGTTATACCCTGAAAAACCTACCGCCATCCAAACGTGTAAGAAAAGTGCCATAGAAACTCGGTTTTCCGGACCCACTTGAATCTCCCTTCTCCCAAAGGGGATTCCTATTCTAACACGCGGATGGAATTCCTCTGGCGAATAAGGTATTGGATACGGCGCGCACCTTCTCGAACATTAAATCTTGCGAGTTTCACCCAAATCCTTTGGAGACTTCGGAGGTGGAATACGAGTAAAAGCAAAAAAATGCCTTCAACAAACAACGTGTTCTACCAAAGTTCTCTGTGCGATTACTTTTTCTGTCTTCTTCCACGGCTCTAAGGATCGTTTTCGTCATCTAGAAACGCGGTAGCGTTCCGCCCCGCCAAGCAAACAAGTTGAGGAGAATGAACGGTGCCGAGTTTTTATCAACTTGAAATTTGGTGTGGATCTTCTTGGTGTGGATTATTAAAAGCCCTGAAAGTTTCAAGTCTATAGGTCTAAAGAGAGCCGAGTTATACAACTTCAAACATCCGGCTTTTCGCCCTTACCTTGATCTTCTTCTCCTTCTTCTTGTTCAGTTAGCCAAGGCTACAGCCTCTCCACCTTTACCGATTGACTTGAAATTTTGTGCAGAGCTTCGTTTCAACTTCAGACAGTGTCTTTTAAAAGATTCAACCCATTATCTCAACAACAAAAATTTTGGAAACAAAACAGAGATTTTTAGCTAATTTTGGCCACTTTGACGAATCTACAGCCTGTGTAATAGGACCAATTGACTTGAAATTTTGCACAGACCTTCTTTATAATATGACCCAGAGCCATTTGAAAGATTTAACCCATTACCTCAACCCAAGGCAGTTCTAGGGGAAAATGCTGAAATTTGGGCTAATTTAGGCCATTTTGACGGGTCCACTGCCGATCAACATGAAATTTGGTATGGATCTTCTTGGTGTGGATAATAGTCAAAAGCTCGGAAAGTTTCAAGTAGCTAGCCGAGTTATATACATAACTTCAAAAACCCCTTACCATGTCTTTCTTCTTATTCAGTTAGGCAAGCCTACAGCATCTCCAACTTCACCTATTGACTTGAAATTTTGCACAGAGCTTGGTTTCAACTGTAGCTAGTGCCTTTTAAAATATTTATTAATTAATAAATGAATAATTTATAAATTTATTAATAAATAGTTTTATTAATTTGCTTAATTTTCTAATTTAATAAATTGCTTTTATTCTTGCATATTGCCTTTATAGCTTCAAGAACAACAAATTGTTATAACCCTCCAAAAACACTCCAGTCCGTGTTGTAATAAAACGTCTCCGTGCGTCTCTGTGCTCCATCATGAAACTGGCAAACTGCGTCAAACACTTTCACGCCGCGTAACACATTTCACGCTTCTGCCGACGCAATAAGTCGTGATTCGGTTCTGCGCTGCGCAAAAAACCTGCCGCTAGGAAACCTAGCTCAAGACCCTGTAGCAATGTGACTGCCTCCATTAGCCTTATGTGTATTGTAAACTGTAAGTTCTAATACTTGTCTCACTAAACTATTTTCTAACTTTTTTGTTTTTGTTTTACAGGTAAGTTCCAGTTAGGACTTCCACTACATTACTATCACCATATTGCCGTGTAAGTAGCACAATTCGCGTAGCGCACCTTGAGACGTTGCTTCCGGAAAGAATCATCAACATGTTCTGCTTGAAAAACGTTCGTGAAAATTAACTGGATCATATAAACATAACTGCGAGTGTCATTCATTGACTTCATAGTCACCCACATCTTCGTGTGTTCTATTGACATTTCTACCATCCATATCAAACTGAATATCGAGAGTGAAGTGGCAACAAGGCCTACCTCAAGTGGGGTTGAACAAGATGGCCTACCTCAAATGGTGCTGTACAACATGGCCTAAGTGTTTTACACGTGACTATAGACACATCCGGGTGCTAATATACTATACACACAACTTACGGGATGATGAATAATTTTAATTAATTATTATTTGAATCCCGCTGAATAAAAAAAGTCTATGTGCCCAAAAATGTCAGTTAGGCCATGTTATTCTGCACTGTTTGAGGTAGGCCATGTTGACCAGCCCTGTCAGGTAGGTCGTGTTGTTCAGCCCCATTTGAGGTAGGTCTGTGGCCACTTCACCCTCGATATATAATTTACCCTTTCATTCGCACCCTCAACGACGTTGTATAGAATTTCATGTAGCGTCACTGTTTGTAATGAGAAGTAAAGTGATACCATTTTCGTAGTGTCTCCACCGTTGGCGTCTTGGCGAACTCATGTTAGGAATTAAACCCCGAGACATTTTCAGTTTTTAATAAAAATGTGTGCGAATTTAGTAGAAGTTGCGGTGATAGTTGAAATATTAGTATTAAATACTATCAAACAAGCTAATTTGATTAAGAAATTTTCTTAATTAAATTAGCTTGTTTGATAGATCACAACTTGAGTGCCTAAAATTATTTTTTGTACATTTTAGTGGGCACATCCTCCTTTTAGAAATGCATACAATCAAAATTATATGAGAGGAGGTCATGTTCAGTAATTTGTATGTGGTTATTTCTTCTCTCAGCTCAGCTCGCATTCAGTTGAATGAATAACCCGTGAATAATTCATGGCATGTCTGATCCCTTCAGTGCTATCTATCCAACTGTATTCTACCGTTCTGATGAATTTCCTGAGGCCCAGTATTTGTTCCTTTCGGCTATGCATCGATGTTTGACACCGTGCGTTCTGAGTCGGAGTTGATTTCCGATATCCTGATTGAGCGAGCCGGGCCCGTAACCTGCTACTAATCTTCGGACGGCACGTCGACAAGAATTCGTTAAATCCTATTGATAATACTTACTAAATTGGAGACATTTTCGTTGCTTAGTTCTGACATTCTGGCAAAACCCGTGATCTAGATGAATTGGGTGGCTATCGTAACAATCTAAGTGATATTCTTACCATCCCAGAGCTTATCTCTAAAAAAACGTCCTATTATTAAAGATGAATGAACAAAAGAAAGGAAGTGGAACAGAATAACGAGCATTGTTTCTCCAAGCGTCTAATTTCTCATAATCTCTCTCTCATTTCTCTAAACTACTCATTAAGAATGAGAAAAACTTGTCGCTCGACGTTTAATTATTCGCAATCAAATGTCAGCTATAAAAACAAAGGGAAAAAACCAACAACTTCAATGTTAGAAATACTATGAAAACTCGTATAATGAACGCTAAAAATGCATTGGGAGCGAGATTCTGTTTTATTTCTTGAACTGACAGTGATGATTTAATTACTGTTGGCAGTGCTGATTTGGCTTGCGACAATGTTTAGTGATTCCCCAATTAGTGTGGAGTGCTGCGATGCCATAGTTAGATACTTACTCAATCGCGAGTCAATAGCTTTTGTCAAATCAACAATACTCTGCTTAAATCAGACGTTCATTTTTATAGCACTTCTTTAGATATCCAAGTGACTTATTACAGGTGTCAATACTTGGTTCATTTCATTCATGCGTGATTGTTTTTGTTACGCATAAAGCTGTCGATATGATTTGTTGTGCCGACTCGCTTTCTACCAAGAGGGCTATTTGAGTGTAATGTTGAAATAGTTTCTCTGATAGCCTGTCTTTTTTGCTCACTAATATATTTGACTTGCGTCGCGAAAAATTTCAAAACACAAATTTTTTCGCTGCATATGAACAAGCGAGGGCGTCGCTTAAGTTTTTCTTTTTCTTTTACATTTAAATTATGCTTCGTAATTCAAATATCTCTACTTCTCCTTTTTTTCTTAACATTGAAATCTTGTGTATCGATCACGTCATGCTTGGTTAGGTACTATGGTTAAGTCGTATATACGATACACGACTCCGTTGAGGTAACGTGGATCTATTGCATCCTAGCTGCATTCTATTGCTCGTGACTGGAAGGGCGCCCCTATTGAAATCGATGCAAGAAGATGCTGGGGGGGGGGGGGGATTTAGAATTCTAGTGAAGAAATAATCACATACTTGTTTGTAATCTGAATTCTTTATAAAAACCGTGTGCGATGGCCTGGACTCGATCCTCAACCGATTTCCGCTGTTCACTCTTTAATCAGTTCTGGGCCTAAAAGTCGGAGTAAAAGTTTGCCGAACTTCGGGAATGTTGAAGTTTGTTACAGAAGAAGTAATAAGTACTTGGAGAGCGCATAACTGTACACTTTGATGTCGGGCTAGTTGTAATTACTTGGGCATTTGTTCACGAGTAAAAAACCCCTCCCATACGTAGAGAAGGTACTCGTAGATACGAAGGAAGCAAACCTGAACGAATATTAATAAGAACATATGATTCGATCGTAACAAGGAATAGAGCCTGAGTCAACCCACCTCAAGAAAGATTCTAAGGTGTATGTGGGGCAACTACATTTTAGGTATATCCAAGGTCGGTGGAACGGCATATGCAGAGATAGACGAGTTAACTCCTAATTCTGATTCACTCAATACATATTTTTTTTTTTTTTTTTTTTTTTTATAAATTTATTGTTTACTAAATAAACATTACAATTGAGACTAAATATAAATAGGTATAGTACATGTATGACATATAATTCACGTGGCACTTGATGCAGGAACAGCTCACTAGCTGACCTGCCAATTAGCCTTTAAGGAGATCACTTCAACAAGAATAAGGGTATAGGTTGAAACAATGAATACAATAAATCTATAAATAAATAACTAACTATAACTATTAACAACATTGTTAACTTAATGATCGAGGAAGTCCGATGGGCGCTTGCGTTTGAGCCGACGTTGCATTCTTGGAGGGGGCAAATTTTCAATCAGGCTGGACATTAAGCTATTAGGGTGGTCCACCATTGAGCCATAAATTCGCACATAGTTCTGCCGGAGTACATCTTGTACGAATGGTATGTCCAAATCGTTGTGCAGTGTCGTATTTCTGACATACCATGGTGCACCAGTCATAAGACGAAGAACCCGATTTTGCGTGACTTGTATGCGATTGGTGTGGCTCTTTGCAGCTGACCCCCAAAGCCCAGATGAGTAGTACCAAGTTGGTCTAATCAGGGTCAAGTACAGTAGCCGCTTAGATGTCAGTGCTAAAGGGGAATGATGTGGTCCAGAAGGAACTTGAGTTGTCCAATGCGCTGGCGAACCTTAGCAACCAGATACCTGATATGACTTTAATCTGAGTGTTGTAAAACAGGGCCTCATATTATATCCATAAATTAAGCGGAGGTTGATAAATATTGTTTTCTCTAAATAAGTTCCTCCGAGACAAATTAAAAAACAAAGTCGCCCAGAACAGACCGTTCTCGATCAAAGCGAGCCCTTTGTTCTTAAAAAAATTCCTCCTCTCGGATCATTTCGTCCGTGACAATGCAGTTCCATATCAGAGTCGAGTTCCATATTAGAATTCCCATTTGAAATTTAGGAGCGGAGACTCGTGGAAACAACGAGGCCCTTCAGACGCTGGTTTTAATGCGGTAAAAGCTTTGCGAGTTCTGCCCGAGAATTTATGGACCTGTTTTCTTGTTCTTTTTTTACCAGCACTTTATCCATCTCACCTCTCACTCTCCCTCTCGGTCTCTTTCCATCCTATCGCTGGGTGTCAAACCTTTTTAGCTAAATGATTGGTTTCGCGTCCAACGTTTTCCACTCGAATGTCAACGAATTTTTTTTCCCCTCTTATTTTTTCGCCATTGAGGCCGCCACTTTGCTATCTCTCCAAACGGTTTTTTGTTATTTATTTCTCGTCATTTCCTCGTCGGCGTCGGACAATTTGTGGCTTGTTTATAAAAATAGACTCGTTGGATGTGTCGGCTTTCTTTTTGTGTCGTTGCTATTTCTACTAAGGAGCTAGAGAAACTCTGAATTACATCTAAGTTGTCCCATCTTCATCTAAGTTCATCCCAGTTGTTCCATCTCTTCGCTCGCATCTTATCCCAGATTTGTGATCTGGAGAATCGGGGAGTCAGTTTTGGATTTGTTTGGGTGAAGGCACATTTGGGTGTTGTTGGTAATGAAGCCGCAGATCGTAATGCAAAAGAAGGAGCTCTGTCTGGTGATCCCACCACTATTTCTACTAAGGAGGTAGAGAAACTCTGAATTACATCTAAGTTGTCCCATCTTCATCTAAGTTCATCCCAGTTGTTCCATCTCTTCGCTCGCATCTTATCCCAGATTTGTGATCTGGAGAATCGGGGAGTCAGTGTTGGATTTGTTTGGGTGAAGGCACATTTGGGTGTTGTTGGTAATGAAGCCGCAGATCGTAATGCAAAAGAAGGAGCTCTGTCTGGTGATCCCACCACTATTTCTACTAAGGAGGTAGAGAAACTCCGAATTACATCTAAGTTGTCCCATCTTCATCTAAGTTCATCCCAGTTGTTCCATCTCTTCGCTCGCATCTTATCCCAGATTTGTGATCTGGAGAATCGGGGAGTCAGTTTTGGATTTGTTTGGGTGAAGGCACATTTGGGTGTTGTTAGTAATGAAGCCGCAGATCGTAATGCAAAAGAAGGAGCTCTGTCTGGTGATCCCAGCACTATTTCTACTAAGGTGGTAGAGAAACTCCGAATTACATCTAAGTTGTCCCATCTTCATCTAAGTTCATCCCAGTTGTTCCATCTCTTCGCTCGCATCTTATCCCAGATTTGTGATCTGGAGAATCGGGGAGTCAGTGTTGGATTTGTTTGGGTGAAGGCACATTTGGGTGTTGTTGGTAATGAAGCCGCAGATCGTAATGCAAAAGAAGGAGCTCTGTCTGGTGATCCCAGCACTATTTCTACTAAGGAGGTAGAGAAACTCCGAATTACATCTAAGTTGTCCCATCTTCATCTAAGTTCATCCCAGTTGTTCCATCTCTTCGCTCGCATCTTATCCCAGATTTGTGATCTGGAGAATCGGGGAGTCAGTGTTGGATTTGTTTGGGCGAAGGCACATTTGGGTGTTGTTGGTAATGAAGCCGCAGATCGTAATGCAAAAGAAGGAGCTCTGTCTGGTGATCCCAGCACTATTTCTACTAAGGAGGTAGAGAAACTCCGAATTACATCTAAGTTGTCCCATCTTCATCTAAGTTCATCCCAGTTGTTCCATCTCTTCGCTCGCATCTTATCCCAGATTTGTGATCTGGAGAATCGGGGAGTCAGTGTTGGATTTGTTTGGGTGAAGGAACATTTGGGTGTTGTTGGTAATGAAGCCGCAGATCGTAATGCAAAAGAAGGAGCTCTGTCTGGTGATCCCACCACTATTTCTACTAAGGAGGTAGAGAAACTCTGAATTACATCTATGTTGTCCCATCTTCATCTAAGTTCATCCCAGTTGTTCCATCTCTTCGCTCGCATCTTATTCCAGATTTGTGATCTGGAGAATCGGGGAGTCAGTGTTGGATTTGTTTGGGTGAAGGCACATTTGGGTGTTGTTGGTAATGAAGCCGCAGATCGTAATGCAAAAGAAGGAGCTCTGTCTGGTGATCCCACCACTATTTCTACTAAGGAGGTAGAGAAACTCTGAATTACATCTATGTTGTCCCATCTTCATCTAAGTTCATCCCAGTTGTTCCATCTCTTCGCTCGCATCTTATTCCAGATTTGTGATCTGGAGAATCGGGGAGTCAGTGTTGGATTTGTTTGGGTGAAGGAACATTTGGGTGTTGTTGGTAATGAAGCCGCAGATCGTAATGCAAAAGAAGGAGCTCTGTCTGGTGATCCCACCACTATTTCTACTAAGGAGGTAGAGAAACTCTGAATTACATCTATGTTGTCCCATCTTCATCTAAGTTCATCCCAGTTGTTCCATCTGTTCGCTCGCATCTTATCCCAGATTTGTGATCTGGAGAATCGGGGAGTCAGTGTTGGATTTGTTTGGGTGAAGGAACATTTGGGTGTTGTTGGTAATGAAGCCGCAGATCGTAATGCAAAAGAAGGAGCTCTGTCTGGTGATCCCACCACTATTTCTACTAAGGAGGTAGAGAAACTCTGAATTACATCTATGTTGTCCCATCTTCATCTAAGTTCATCCCAGTTGTTCCATCTCTTCGCTCGCATCTTATTCCAGATTTGTGATCTGGAGAATCGGGGAGTCAGTGTTGGATTTGTTTGGGTGAAGGCACATTTGGGTGTTGTTGGTCATGAAGCCGCAGATCGTAATGCAAAAGAAGGAGCTCTGTCTGGTGATCCCACCACTATTTCTACTAAGGAGGTAGAGAAACTCTGAATTACATCTATGTTGTCCCATCTTCATCTAAGTTCATCCCAGTTGTTCCATCTCTTCGCTCGCATCTTATCCCAGATTTGTGATCTGGAGAATCGGGGAGTCAGTGTTGGATTTGTTTGGGTGAAGGAACATTTGGGTGTTGTTGGTCATGAAGCCGCAGATCGTAATGCCAAAGAAGGAGCTCTGTCTGGTGATCCCACCACTATTTCTACTAAGGAGGTAGAGAAACTCTGAATTACATCTATGTTGTCCCATCTTCATCTAAGTTCATCCCAGTTGTTCCATCTGTTCGCTCGCATCTTATCCCAGATTTGTGATCTGGAGAATCGGGGAGTCAGTGTTGGATTTGTTTGGGTGAAGGCACATTTGGGTGTTGTTGGTAATGAAGCCGCAGATCGTAATGCAAAAGAAGGAGCTCTGTCTGGTGATCCCACCACTGTATCTCTGCCTCACTCAGACATGAAAGCCTACTCCAAAAGATGAATGAAGAGAAAATGGCAGCAGTACCACGACGCCTATCCATCCGGGAACCAGCATAGGGCCCTCTTCCCGTCCGTGCTAACATCACCATGGCACAAAAACATGGCCGGCAAAGGAAAAAGTTGTTATTCAACCCTCTCCAGACTCCGAAGTGGCCAGGGTCTGTGCTGGTTGTACCAACGCAAAATCGGACCGTTGAACAATAGTGAGTGCGAGCAATGTGGTGTTTGTCAGGATTCGAACAACATTGTGTTGGTCTGTCCACAGTATAGTTCAGAAAGAACAATTTTATGTAACTCTGTCACTAAGTTAGTGGAAAACCAGTTTGATCTCAATGTACTAATAGTTTCAAAAAATATTGAAATATCGAAAAAGTTTATTGAAATATTTTCACGTTTTTAAAGACATTGATCGTAACATTGGAAGTAATCTTTATTTTTATTTGACATTATTCAAATTTTATTTCTATCAATTCTGGCTGTAAGGTGAATAACTGATGCCAATAATGAATTTATAAAAAATAAAACTAAAATATTTAAAAAAAACACTGAATTACAGCATGAAATCCAGATCATGAAACAAATTTTGCTCTTTTTCAGCAGATATTAGTGATATTAAATACTAGTGGTCCCTACTAAATTTCTAGTGAGAACTCTGGTTTGGAACTGTATTATCTGGACATGATCAGCCACTATCTACCTGACCAACGGTAAAAGTCTCATCCAAGATTCCCGAAAAACAAAGGATTCGCTTCTAACAAGAAGGGGCAGTTCCGGTCAATTTATATTATATCCCCCCAAAAAATAGTCCGTCTAAAAATCATTCTACAGCCTCGCAAATATCATTCTACAGCATCCGGAAAAGTTATGACATCCACTTTCCCCACCTGGCCTACTTCACAAGCACCGTACCCATTTCGAAATCTCTATACTCTATGTATTATATCGCGAACATTAATCGTAAACAAGATGTCAAAATGAATGGCATAAAAAGTGACAAACTTGCATTGTGTGAGTGGGGCGTGCGGGAGGGAACTATTCAGGGGCCTTTAATTTTCCTAATATACGAGTATTAATGGTTTAAGTGAGTTGTGCACTCCGGGACTTGAAATATTGTTCGCGGAGGATATTGTTCAGCAATTATTAGATGATGCAGTTCTGTATTTCAGTGGGATGAAATTTTCTTTAATGCAAACATGGGGTTACGCAGTGTGTTTTTATGGTTAAATGCCAATAAACTAAGTCTGAACGTGAAGAAGACGCAGTACGTAACGTTCGCGTTGAATTCGGTTGGTGTTCCATCTAATTCTGAACTTAAATTGCATGTTGAAAAATGCTCAGCGGAAAGCTGTAACATTACCTGTAAGACCTTAGAAAAAACCGATTAACTTCCTTACCTTGGAGTCTGGATTGATCAGCACATGAGATGGGAACAACAGATAAGCAAGGTATCCCAAATGTTGCGAAAAAACATGTATTTGTTTGCACTCTTCCTCTCTGACGGACTGCTGAGAGCTGTATCTGCACTGGTCCAATCAGTATTGACTACTGTCTCCCTTGTTGGGGTGGAGCGGGTTAAACTGCACTTGCGCCGATAATAACAACTCAAAAGGCAATAGTGAGAATAATTGAAAAACACCAGAAGAATAATCGAAAAACACGAGAGCACACAATGCCTCTTTTTAAGAAATTAAAAATTTTGCCATTCTCCATGGTGAGAGATCTCGCATTTGTGAAGCACTATTTGAAGCGTGTGCATCTGGCTCCCCCATCCCATCAAATTTTTATTTTGATATTATATTTAAGAAGTCTGATTATTTTTGCTAATTGCGACTGCTCCTCCCCTGCCATGGGCAGTAGCCTATATAGGGGATTAGTTTGCAGGTGTTCCCTAGGCCTGATTTTGTCAATTAATTTTTTTTTAATATTTTATGGAAATTCAAAAAAATCGTTCCTCTTAACTTGTTTGCTAGGCGGCGGAACTCTACCGCTTTCCTAGATATACGAGTTTATCTAACGTATAACAGCATTTGCCTTTGTACCCGATTTTTTTAGTTTGAAAGATGTCGAATTGGAGCGGAATTTGACAGAACGCAAACAAAGATTGTCAAACGGTTATTCAGCGTTTTTAGAATATTTTGGAATAAACTAACCTATGGCAGCGCTCCCCAGATCATAATATGATCAGATCAGATATTATCTGACCTAGGCTACATGGTGTAAACAAACATCAGGAATTTTGCCAATACCCCTCAAAAATCGTATTTTTGTTTAGTGGTTACGCTAGAAACGAAATAAATCCACAGTCATGTAGCATGTCTATAAGAGCGAATTTTCGTAGAAATAACTGGTTCTACATAAACGGTCTCCATGAATGCAGGATGGTCTGGAACGGATTTCGGTATGACAATTTTTCTGAAATTCGAGTTTTAAACATTTTGGACAGAGACCAATAGCTTCCTTTTTTTCGAACATTCGCTAAAATGGGTCTAGCATCTTGATTTCGAGGGTCTCCTCTTAGAACTCAAGGACCATCCATTATTATCTTTTGCCGCCTCGGAGCTGCGCACTATACCGCGGTATGCTATTAACACTTAATATTTGGCCTCAGGATATATTGGTCTAACCTATATCAACGAGGAGGGACTTGATCCGGAGAGTATCCTCTAGAGGTCTGTAAACATACCTAAGAGGGTTTGGCGCCACATTTGCGTCATTGGTGACACCTGTCTAAACAAAACGTGTTTGTATCGTTCGCGTTGGATTTTTGAATGTTGAATTGATTTTCAAACTTTATAACGATTGTTGAGTGGTTGATGCTAGCAATACTAGCGCCAGTATCGTTGTCTGCAGTTTTTGGTCTATATCTTCGGTCAATTACTTTGTAGGTTACGTAAAGAATTCATCAGGTCATGGTTCATGGTGCAATACTGGACTGTTTAATTCACTTCGGCTTATACCTCTAATTAAGTGAGGAATAAATAAATATACTGAGTTTAGATCACCCTTCAACGTGGATAAGTGGTCTAGATGTTCACTGATGTTCGGAATTCAAAATAACATTCCATCTCCATCGATTTTTTAGAATTGTTGGTAAGATGGATTGCCAAAAAAAATAAATGGTGGTTAGTTATTGTGAGGGTTGTGAAAAGGCATTTGGGTTGTCGGGTATTTGCGTTTTGGTTACTACTATCCAGTTCTCTCACTAGGCCCTCCTGCAGTGTGTCCTAAGATGGTCCTCATGGCAATGCGATCATGTTATGGATGCGATGAACCTGTGCCACCTTCCCCTTCTTATTTGTTACTCTTCATTTGACACGGATTTCCACATCGAGAGTTCCTTGTTAACCCGGTGCTGTTGTGATCATGTCAAGGGGATGGCTCCCCTGAAAATCGAAAGGGAGGTTTTCTTGGGTCTGGAGAATCCTTCCAGGGGCGTCTCTGTTTTATGTCTCATAGAATACGAGCACGGAGTTGTCCCCTGAACTCTCCTTCGCCTTATCCAGCTCGGCTAGGGCTTTTCTCCTGCTCTTTTTTCCCCCCGGTAGGTGGCGCTCGGGACGCTATTCCGGGTATAATATTTTAGGGCTACCGGGTCGGTAACGTCTTCCACAGCTATTGCTATCCACCCTTACCCACTCCATCACCAGTTTTTTTTCTTCCGTTTTTATTATACCTACCTGGTTCCATCTTCGCATTCTTTGGCTCCCGGCGACCCCCGTCGTCCGCCATCTACCGGCCAACTTGACTATATTCCCCTGGACCTTCTTTCCATTAAAAACTATAGCGGTCATTCTCTTAGGGAAACCATGAATGACCCAGTCCCCTTGTTTTGTTTCCCTTAAACAGTATCCCTTAAACAGAACGGGTATTTCGCCCGATAAATTCCCTCTTGATGTAGGGTTTATCTCTCTGTCCACCCCAGCGCACTACGTCTAGCCTGGTTATCTTGGTCACTTATTCGTTTACCTTCGTTGTTTTCCACACTACTCCTTGGTTATCGAGGGGCACTCCGCTCCACGATCGTTCCACTTAGATAGCTCCATGTTCCCATCTCACCGCGAATATACAAAGTATTTCCCTGTGTACACACCAGTCGCATCTCCGACCAGTAAAGCGCTGGTTATGTATTGTCGAACGAGATAATTGTGATATAGATACCATAATTGTGGTGTTCTCAGTTTACTCACCTGCGCAGAGTGTAACAGCATATTCTTGCCAAACTTGGAGCTGTTATCGACATTTCCCTGACACTAGTAATGGCCTTGTTCAAGTAGTATACTAAAATACCTGATCCTGTTCACCCTGGGGTAAATATTTGAATGTCAACATCATCACCTCAGTATCGTGAAATGACCCTGCATATTTCCAAGGGGTCGTTGAATGGACCTCAACTAAATGTTTTTACCAATGAAAAAATTTCACACGCAAATTGCTACTGTGTAAATTTTCGATATAATGGTCACCATGATATTCAAATTAGTTGTATTTTGTGGCTCATGGTTCTGCATTTTCAATATGCTAGACGCTTCACCTTGACCGGAAAGACCTCATCGAAACGAAAATAAAACCTCTCTAGCTGTCAGCAACTCTTTTCTTCTGTTAGCAATTACGCTCAATTTACACATGCATTACTCGTCTCAAATAAGTTGTGAAAAACAAATACCTAGGTATATCTTTTTAAACCCAGTTGCAAATTCTCTTTGAATAATACAGTAACAACAAATACTACATACACAAAAACTCTTTGAATAATACAATAACAACAAATACAACATACACAAAAACAAATAAAGGCAGCATAACCCGTTCGGAGTCCCTGGTCGCTCATTGAATTTTCTCTACCGATCAATATGGATAGCCTTAGGCAGAGGTGCATTTTATAATATGATTGATGCGCAGGATTTCTTAATGCTGCAGCCAGAAAATGATCTCCCTTATGTTTTCACGTTGGACTAAACTCGATGTATTCCTAGTTATTCATAACTCTGAGGTTGTCGAGTGACAACGGACCCAACCCATTGTCATTAATAATTGCTCATTATCATGTAAATAATAATCACTCGTGTTATGTTAGGAACGTTCTGTTTAGAAAATACCTGTACATGTTTTTAGTTGGTACATTCATTGTTTACGTTTCATTAAAATCTTACAATCTAAAGAGGTCTCTAACTACAATTAGGGTGTTTTCTCCTCTCCCATAGATCCCATATCTCTAAATGCTTATGATTCAGATGATAGCGAATTTCAAGGTAAACTTCGTCATGTTCTCTGAGGGCCGTTCAAATAGAATTATTAGATATTTTACTATGACAACTACAAATGCAATTTTCCATCCGCCCTCTTTTCCGTGGATTTATTTTCCTTCCTGCCCTAGACTGATTCTCCTCGAAATATTGAAAAAGACCGTCCAAATAGGTATTTTGCTGAACTGTGACGTTTTTATTTAAGATGAACATTCATGAAACGGAGGCGCCTTGCTTGTAGTGCACTCTCTGAATCAGCTTTATTATTCATCAGCCCAATCAAAAGCTACGTTATCGGAGCATCAACCATCTATATATCCTTTTATGTCCTTTTAATTTATGTCCTTTTAATATGTCCTTTTAAGATACGACTGATTGAAGTATCAACATATAAATGGAATACTGATAAAGAAAGTAGTGTGAGGCCTCGCACCAGTTGTTTCCGCTGGTAGTTGATAAGAGAAGCGGTAGGTCGCGTGCTGCCCTCGAGATATCATAACAGCTCGTTCTTCACCTTCCGGGCTCGGGTTCTGGTGAAATCGTTTTGGTTCTTCCTATCTTCGCTGTGTCACTGTCACGCTTTGTGTACGCTCTGATAAAGACAAATTTGACACCGGTAATCCCCGCTATCCCTCTCGCAACCCTCTCCTGCCGCACATTTATAATACAGAGCCGCGATCGGTCGAAAGCTGTCTTGTCTGGAAAGTCTTTTTCGAATATTCAAGCAGGAATCAACTCACCAATGGAACTCAACAACTTTACATCAGAGAGGTCATGTCGATTGTTGGGCTGTTCCTGAATACTAGATGTTTCATGCATTTGTAATTCAAAAACTGGTCATAACTAGTCATAATATGATATTATCTTCAATGGGGCCTTGTCCACAAACCTACTGAGTCCTACTCGCACAACCAAAACTCTGTGAGAAGTTTCCAGTATACTAGGTAAAAACAAAGTAAAAAAAACCCACAGACATGCAGCGTGGCTATAAGAGCGATTTTTGAAGAAATTATTGGTTTTATGTGAAATGTCTCCATTTTACTGGTTTTTTTCTTTTTTTTTTTTCTTTAAACAAATTTTGTTTCCATTTTTTGCCGAGTAACAACTCAGTTTATAGATTTTTCAACGTTGAAAACGATGATGAAGTCAGAATGATGATATCTCATTCGGTTATCAGATTAGAGCAGATTCAGCATGAAGATCATATCAAGTAACAGCCACGTTTCTTCACCTTCAAAAGGCTCCAGTTTGTGATGATATTTTGTCGAAGTGGTTTGTTCACCGTAAATAGCGCCCCTCGAAGGTGTGAACTATGCGTTGACGGGATTTTCCAATTTAAATTTGACACCCTCAGTCATGTTTCTCGAGCCTTCACATGGCTCTGGACGGGGGTCGAAAACAATGTCCTCACGTCTACCTTGAGGGGCTAGAAACGGACAACGGTTATTGCGAATTTTCAGCACTTACGAAACATCACTCAAGATGAACTCATCTTTATCACCCTTCACATCTGCTTCGTCATGAATGTCACCCTTTTCTAAAGCTGACAAACTCCAGCAGGATTGATTGATTTCGGAGTGGAGAAGATTTTGAAATTTCGAAAAAGTTCTCTTTGTGATGACACATGAGTTATTATTTCCTGTTTATTATTATTATGTTTATTATTTCCTGCATGGATCGCCCTTCTGCCTTGATAACTGTTCTTTGTACTCTCCTAACTATACAATAAAACTGCAATAATGAGCTAAACTATTTGTGTTCGTTGGAGGAGTTGACCAAGTGTCCCTCTTCGAGTGACTGGGAGGGTCGGTAACTAGCTCAGTAATGGTCTCTTCAGTCTTCTAATTAAATTCCAACCCAGCCTACTAACAATTTCTCTGTATTCATACAATTCATTGAGTTTTACGTATCTTGATACGTTTCAACTATTTAGTTTTCCTTAGTGTTACCATAGTATCACTATGTTCTTTTGTGAGCAGTCTTGTGGTAATGAGGTCTTAGGAATCGTCGTAATTCTCACGTGTAATCCGGTAATTTGGTATAACTTTCTATTTTTCTCAGTAAATTCTGAGAACAACTTGTATTATACATGTTGAAGAAGTGTTTCATGTGTCAATGTAATCCTCGCCTAAGACGTCCACGCTATATTTTTTGTAATTGTGCTGACATCGAATAGTAAATACAATATTATTTGAGTAAAAATCAAAATATCATAGTTGATTCAAACTTATCATATATCTCGAACTACTCCTGTTATAGCTTCAAACCAAATTAACTGAAATTGTGTACACTTATCCTCTGTCATTATGGTATGATACATTTATATAACGGTCATAAATAAACTTGTCAAAAAAAAGGTGTCAATGTGTGTATAAATAATGTATAAAAAATGTTGAATCATTTTGGTTTTGTTCCAAAGTTTAACTTTTAATATTCACAGAAATTGAGGGGGTTTTGGAGGTATATACTGAATTTCCGTTATTATACCATAAAATCAATAGTTCAAGACTCCTTGGAAAGTTGACTGACAATTTAACGGAAGTCCTCTAGTTTCCTGAAGAACAATGAAACATAATTTGAACTTGAAAAGAACCGCTTTCGTAATTAAACCCAATCCGTATCTTGCATTTTCTTGAAGAACGACACCTGCTTTTTCCATCCCGTTATTATTGTCTGGTGGATGAAGTGAACTGTCCTATATAAAGTTCATAGGTAAATAATATCTAACATTACTTGATGGTTTGACTACAATGAAAATCCATGTATTATACCAAGGGTGGCCCACCTTGAAATGCGCCACTTCATTCTATTGCAATCAATTAAGTCGATAAGTCGGCGTGACAATTATCATCTCCTGTTTCGAAGGTGAATCAATAAGAAAAATGAGCTGTTCCGATGCCAAATGCTGCTGACGTCCCACATCGGGCAGGGAAAGGAAACGAGCGGTTAAAAACACCCCATGATTGCAAGTATCCAAAGTCGGGAATGACATAATGCAGTGTAATACCAATCCGTATTGTGAAAATGCCAGAATCTGAACGAAACTTGGTGAATGCATAGGTAGTCTAGCTTGAATTCTATAATGGCCATCGGAATTTCTTTAATGGCCTCGGGAATGGCACGTTGAGAGCGGAAGGTGGAGGGTTAACGTTATCGGCCAATTAACCTACCCTACTCCTTTTCCGTCCAACGCACCAGACATGCAGTTCGTTTATAAATATACCGGGAACCTATAGAAGCGTGACTGACAGGGGTCCTCAATATTCTACTGTTTGAAATCAATAACTAAACACGTTCACGGAATAGGCTTTAGGAATTGGTCTGTAGTGTATTCAGGGAAGAGCGATGGATTAGAGCTGTCGCTACTCACATGTTTGAACACTTAAGTCGTCTCAATGAGGGAATATCACAGTTGTTAGCAACGGCTCTGATACGTTGAGTCGTCGGAGGTACAAGGCGGCGAGCCAAGATAGAACTTGGCTCAGGTGTAATTCCGAGCTCTACAATAGGCCTTGTTGGCTGTTGTGTGGGGTAGTCGGGGAGTGTGAGGGAGAGCGAGTGGGAGTGAGAGAGAGTTTGGGAGTGAGTAAGAGCGCAGCTGGAACGGCATAAACCGGGATTAATCAGTTCCAAATATGTACAGGGAGCTCTTATCCCCGCCCGCCTTAATGTTTATCCGACATGAATACTTGATTTGTTTGGTCTACACGAGCGGCAATTGGGAGCCGGGTTTTTGTCGATGTGAAATGTCGATGTTATTGCAGTCTATTAACGCTAATGCCGATTCTGATTCACAACCAGCTGCATAATAAGAGTTATAACTCATCAGCAGAACCCACCGCACTTGAGCTCATGCAGAGCATCAACTACTGCCAAGAACTGAATTCTCTCTATTCCAAACTGTAAAAATAACACATTGATCTCAGCCTATTACCAAAGGGGTTTAAAAAGAAATAAAAAACACAATTTCAGATTGTAAAGTAAGGAATTTGAAATTTTTAATACGCCCAATCACAACCATTTTTGATGGGAGAACACCAAATCGGACATTTTAGCGAAATAATTTCTTTGAATATTAGATTAGATTGTATCAGGGACTCAGGATGGGTTCTATCCCCACCCGCCTCACTAAAACCTGGGCTTATTGTGCAGAGCGTTTGCCCTGTAGGCCAACGTATAGGCTCTGGGTTTAGTTGACTCCTTCCACTGATGGTATGGAGATACCAGGTTGTTTGCCGACCAATCTCTTCTGAGCCTGAAGATTCTGTACCGTCGAGCTTCAAGTGCTGGACAATCAAAGAGGAGATGAGGCGCAGTTTCATCCTCCTTTCCGCAAAGTCTGCACAACGGATCCCCCGCGTATACTCCGATTATTTCATATGTTTCCGGAAGCACTCATGCCACGTCAGCATCCCCACCAGGAGTATCATCTTCCTCCTAGGCAGCTCCATTGGTCCTTCTCCTACAGGGTTCTGATATAGTCCCCGAAACTTTTTGCCGGAATGTCTTCTCAATACCTCTTATGCCCTTCTCTCACCTATTCTCCCAAGGAGGATCCTACCGAGCATTTGGCAATGCCCACGACAGATACCCACACCGGCCTCCAGACAGTTCAGCGCCTCCCACCTCTCCTTTACCAGTCTTGTGCTTCCTCTAAATCTCCTCCTCATAATCTTAGCCACACATTCTCCAATCGCATATAGTTCCGCCTGGTATACAGTAGCATGCACGCCCAGCGGCCAAAACCCATACCAGTGACCCGAACCCCTGACCTCCAATACATCCCAGAGCCATCTGTAACCATGAGTCTCGAGTCCGATCCGGGGGTCCAGTCATGTCTACGGATCATTCTGACTTTGAAGCTCTGCTCAAAGTCAAATTGAAGTATTGAGTCACCCCTCATATGAGAGATCGCCATACCCATAGTCCGTAAGATTCCTACATGTCCACCAGAGACGGTCGCCTTCCATTCACGCAATGCAAGAAGTCGATGGGCCGCTGCCGCCGTCAAAGCCTTTACCATCAGCTGCTGGGTTCCAAATAAGCCTTTTATTGTCCCTAGATTTTTGGTCTCCCTCCTCACACTTACACTTTCCACAGACGTCCCCCAATCTCCACGATTCCAGGGTGATACGCTACCTGGTGAAGGGAAAAGCCACTGTCTTTTCTGTGAGAGTGAATTTTTTTGCAATAGCTGCAAGAACATAATTTTTGGGAAGTTTTGGTACTCCAACCTGAGATTTAATACATTTTTCTTCCTTTTTCGTGTTCCGATTCTGCAGTGTTCCAGAAGCTAGGATTGCAATGGGTCCGGAATTTAGAGCAAGTCCTTAATTTGTCGATACAAATCTGATTTGAGTCATTCAGAATCCAAGCCTAGATTTTTTATAACCTTTTTGTGTTCTACATCATTTTAAAAAACCTACAAATCCTATATTAAAGAAAAAGAAAGGATTGTGTGCGGTTTACAGAACCGTGGTTCGAGAGTTCATCAGCATGTGTGAGTATGCGCCAGTCCCTCGTCTCGCTGGTCGCTGCTCCCTATCTATTCTCACCTCCCAATCGAATGTGTCGTGATCAATGTCTTGTTCCGCCGAGAACAACTGTAACTGGTACTGAACAACGAGAATGTGGAGAACTGTCGTCGTGTCTCAACTGTTCTGCCTTCTCGCTATTCAACGCAGACGAGATTATAGTTTGACCAAACGTGTCGTTCGTATTGATAATTTCCACTCACACCTCACAATCACTTTACTCCTAAGGCGTTGTCGAATTCAAAAGATTTCAGATCTAGAAACTTATGTATAATCTGAAAGGAAGCATATCTACTGTGTCGAACTTACAGTAATTTCAAGCTGCCTATTCTAGGTAATTCGTCTATAGAGTCTGACATAAATATTAATTTGACTTGGCAATGTTCATGCTTTGTTCGATACATCCACCACTTGAAGGTTCTTTTGATTTTTTTTCCCATAAATAAACAGTCTGAAAACTACACTTCGAACCACGTACATGGATGCTCATGAGACGGACATGAATTTCGGCTTCTAGTACCTACCAGCCGGCTTTTTTCACGAGAATTCTTCGTAAACATGAGGTTTGTAATTATGACTTCCGTTCGACATCAGATGTCGATTCTGTCAACTTCCACACATAACATAAACTGAGGGTAATAAATTGGTTTATGTATTTCCGAAATTCAATCAAATGATATGACATGTAATAGATGGAATGTATAGGAGACGATTGTTAGAAAATTCTCCAAATACCATGAGCATTTGAACGCGAATGGATCTGTATTATGTGAGATGTAGCGGTCTATAGAACTTCATGATTACTCATGAGCTACCTACTATTGTTCTAATGGTGAAAATTATATGAGAGGCCATCCAGAAATGGAAATCAATAATAATTTACAACTTTTCATAGCTTAACACGAAAGACATTCCCGTGTTTGTCGATCATCGTAAACTAGTGAATGATACAAAACCTCTCAGAGGCTGTCAGCTAAATTATATTATTGTTTCGTTGCTAGAATTGAGCTGTAATACTTCGGCAGAATCGATAAGGATGAATGACAACTTACCAACTTGCACGTCAAAATTCCAAGTCGATGATTTTGTCACCCTTCACCAACTCTTAACAGGGGTATCGGTCGATGTTTAAATCACTGGCAGGTGTAGCAATTTATTACTTGATGGTTTGAAAGGCCCCTTGGATCCCATAGTTAATTTAAACCCTTGTCAACCTTTCAATTTCCCCCCTTGAAAGCGGAAAATCATGATGGGAACTGAAATGCCGGCTTCACTACTTACATCAGGGAAGGAGGGTTGAACTCCATGGCAGAGTTTGCAATTTAGAGCCTTCGAAGGAGGTCAAGAGAGAGACTTACCTTATATATTTATATATATCATGGTAAAATGGTAGGTATAACTGAGGGAACCCTCTAATCCTATTAACTGCTAAGCCCCCGGGTTTAGTTCATAGCCATAGGTGGCTACTTGCAATCATCTCCCAGAGACCAAACCCCCAAGAAATCCTTTCCGAACGACGTTACACGTAATCGGGGAGGATGAAAAAGAATCCGCTCATTCTGGTGAAACGGCAAAATCTCATTGAAAGGCCGCAAGGGTATGAACGTGTTATTGTGTATCGCAATATGAGTCTTTTGATTTTACTGAGTTTATATTGTGTGTTCATAGGCGAACAAAAACTCCTTACGTAATTTCATGAAGTCGCGATTGTAAAGAATTAAATACATGGGTTTTGTGGTTTGCAGTAACCAAGGTGTTACGGGCGAGTGGGGGGCGTCTGATTGATAAATCAATATGATATAATCAAGGTCTTTCACTGGATCTGTTTCTTTATTACCTATGCGATTCTTGGGAAGTCGCCGTTCCGGTTCCAGGATGTCCAGGAATCAGGGACGTTCGGAGTGAGCCTGCAGCCTCTCCCCGGTCTTAGTAACGTGTGATTTCAAATACAACTCATTATAGTCCTCATAGCCTACGAACGGTGATCATTCAGCGTCCCGGGAGGAAAAAAAGAACCCATTCGACTACGGAGATTAGGATCTATTGAAATCCCTACTTTCCAGTGGGATCACTGTACCTACCGGGAACTGGTGACGCGCGAGGTGACATGAGAGATTTTCTCTCACACGGATCAGTTTTTTTTTTTTTTTTTTTAAATAACATCTCATTAGGGAATCCCAGAGATCATTCCTACTGGGTATGTGTTAGTTTTGATGATCTGAATGACTACGATCCGTTTCAAATCTAATCCCTTTAGCTCGGTGACTGCGGGGAGTTGTGAAACTTCCTCTTGACAAGTCACCAACGGCGTCCCAGTCAGTTCTAGTCAAGCGTTTTTCAGTGGTGGACCTATTTGTGCCACAAGCTGATAAATTTCCATAACTTTATACCTCTCATCCCATCACTGCACGACGATGAAATGGCCGAACAGATAATGAGGTGGAATGACGAATTGGAAGAGGGGGGAGAAAAAAGATGCAGCGCAATTGATTATTGTTTTAATTATTCTTATATTTATATTTTTCAATATAAAATGAGTGGAATTTTGAATGTAAATTTGTCCTCCCCAATAATGAGTAGATGAAAAGTAGATGAAAACATGATGTGAGATGTCACCCTTTGTGACATTTTTCGTATGTCACACTCATGTCTTCAGCAAAGAAGTCAAGTACTATTAAAACCAATTTTGTTGACACCGAAAAGGCCTTCGAACGTCTATGGTATCTAAGACTTCTCTTATGAAGCGCACTGCCAGACACCTATTACCGCCTACTACCATCCTAAAAGAACATTTTCAGTCAACACAAGAGTTCACAAACAGAACATTTTCAGTCAAATACTCCTCAGCAATCTCCACTTCTCGTAGCATCCGTGCAGGAGTAGCTCAAGGCTGTGTTTTGGGACCTGTGCTTTATCTATTGTCAGCGAACTACCCACTTCTGACCAGATTTTCACTGAACGCCGCTTCACTTTTTCGCTATCCTAGAGGAAAGCAGCCTATTCTACAGGTATCCGCGAATCGGTTAGAGACATGGGCTAAAAAATTGAGAATAAAGGTGAACCCCCAGAAATCCAACAAGGTTACATTCACCTACCTAAGATATTATGCACAGCCAGGGCTTTTGATGGTCGCCAAATCTCAACCAAAAAAGAACCAAAGTACATAGGGATATCTCTTGGCAAACAACTGACATACCTATGCAAAGGACATAACCGCAACGCTCCAAAAGTGCAGGCACAGGATGAGATCTCTGAAATGTCAACTTGGAAAATGCTCTCCATTGTCACTAGAGATTAAAAGCCTACTATACTTGACCGAGCTACGTCCGGTATGGCAACATGGATGCACAGTATGGAGTGGCTCTTCCAATTCACAGATTGCCAGGATCTAAGTTATAACTGACGCCCCATCCATGTCAACATCCATAAAAACCTAGTACCAACAGTCCAAGAATTACCCAAATTATCCTATGCAAATATAAGTCCAGCAAGAAAACCCCCTAATATTCACCATACCCTCCGGACTTCCACCTGAGCGTCCCTTAAACCGCCTCAAACGAAAATACCGCTGAGACCTGTTGAACAACCCTTAGTAAAATATAAACCCTTTATATCTATTATTTATGAAACTGTTATTACCGTTTCACTAATTTATTAGTAAACATGTGAATTGTGTATCTTAGGAGTAAGCCAATGGGCTTCACCTCCAAATCAAGTACCATATTCTTTATAATATCAGAACTTTTAATGCAATAAAGTCATATTTTAAAACAAGAATTGAAAAAATAATGTGAGAGACAGTCTCGCATGTCAACGACGGTGTGACACAGTACTATGTCACCTCTCGCGGATTGTAATGGATGCAACACTTGGAGTTACGTTGCCGTAAGCATATGGTGTATAGATAATCCAAGTCCCTAATTTCAAAATACTCTTATCAAAATACGAAAAATGGTAGAATTGAGATAAAATATTGGCGTCCGGATAGTTCCATTTATAATAATTATATTTGATCCAATGACGAGTTTAACTTCTGTCTGCTTATACGCCAACGTGTATTCACCAAAACGCCAATACCTCCACGAAAGATCGATTTATCTCGAACTAGTTCCTCCTCGATAAGATTAGTGATATTTCACAATTCATCCGTATGATTTGTTCGAATATTTGTCTATTTGCACTCAATAACGCCCACGGGAAAGAATGAGTTCAAAGTATTTTACCTGTTGACATCAGTATGTCTCGTGACATCTGTGTAATTGATAGCTTGCTATTATTTATGGGTAACGAAGTCAAACGAAAATATGATGCCTGAGCATCATACCACCAAAATATTTCCAGCCCCCGATTCATTCTTCATTTGTCAGTCGTACCTACTCGCCTCTCCAATGCGTGCTCCGTCATAGCATTACATCTATAATAGTTCCTCGACAAGACCCGACACGCCTCTAAAATTAATGATCGTTATTAATATTTATGTGGCGCTTTTTCTTACCGGAACTTCTTTATCAAGTCCATGCATGCGCTGAGAACCAAATAGCAAACTAAACGTCGGAGAACGCCCGTCGCAGGAAGTGTTTCAAACGTAATCAAGAGATTTGCCTTTTGCGACTTGTGATTAAGCTATTAAAACATGATATAAAGGCGTCAATTACATCTTTGCGCAATTACATGATTGAGACGATGATGGCGGTACCCACTCCCCTTGCCACTCATCCCTAGCGCGGTTGTCTATTGATAAACGCCTTGAAATACTTTTATTTATTCCTTCCGAATGCTATCTAATTCACCCCATCATTCCGACGGAATTTTAGCCGTAATATAGGTAATTTTACTACCAATCATTTGTCGTTTGGACTCGTTCCGCGGCCTGCGATAATAATCTCTTTGGCCTTTCAAGTTGGATTAGTCGGGCGTTCATGATACTCTCCGACGTGAAATTACGCAGCTGGGCCGCTGCTGTGGTTTTCTGGGGTGATGAGGGGAGCCGATACGCAAATGAACGGACTTGGAAAGTGCACGCACGTACAAGAGGTACCACACGTGTCTCGGAAACACATTAATCGATTGCTGCAGTGAGGAAATTAGTATTTGCCGTTTTTGGGACTCACTAAGAACAGAGTGGATGTTATACTGTTTTGCGTGTACGGAAGTTGAAAGATCTATGGATTAACTGTATGTAAAATCAGTCCTCAAATCGGTCATGACACTCTGTCCATCTCTTCCCCAACTTGCTCTAAGTATGAAAATCGAAAGGCAACAATTCCATAACATGAATTGGATCCTGTACTTATTTAGAAGGTCCGGACGATAACCACTGCTTTTTCCCCAATTTTCTAAATCCCATTAGCCCCCGAGTTCAAGCTGCGGTATACTCAGTATAAATATTCTCCGCGTTTAATTTCGATCAAGATATATACATAAATATTACAGAAATTAAGCAATTCCACAACAATCTCTCCTAACAATCGTATGATTTACTGGATTTCCTGGTCAGAAGATTTACCCGACTCCTCGATTCATCGTGCGATTATCCTGCTGAAACCAGTGGGCCCGAAAAACGTCTGCCAAGTAGTTACGCTGTCACTAACAGTTGGAACACCAAAGATGAGTTGTTTGGTAATTGAATTGATATTACCAACCGAATTGCATTAGCTCTTTTCAGCGAATTCTCAATGAAAAGAAGGCTATAATAGTACAACAGTACATAATAATAGTACAATAATTGTTCTCGGTCCAAAATTATTAAAACTAGAATTTCTGAAAACATTTTATACCAAAATCCGTTTCGGACCATCCTAAATCCACTGCCAAAAGACACCAAGAATTTGCACACAAAAAAACCGTCCTGGCCATCGAAAGGCTAAGTTCGTAGATGGGCAGAATCGGGCCACTCTAAGGGGGGGGGGGGAGTTTTGGGGAAAAAATTAAATTCCCAAAAACTGTTAAAAAAAATTCCCAGAAAACCCATAAACTGATATGTTACTCGGCAAAAAAAGGTGACAACCTTTAGTATAAAACCAGTAAAATGAGGACATTTTACATAAAACCAGTTATATATTCCAAAATTTGCTTTTATAGGCATACTTGTTTTGAACCAATCATGGCTGGCTCTAATTTCAAAACAAGTCGCGATCTTATGTAAGTACTCGTATTTTATTATACTCGTAATATAAGTGAGTTCATTCATTCAATGAATAATGGTGAATTTAGTATTGAGATCAACTCTAATTTTTTCCAGAAACTCTTGAGAGTTCTGATCGAATTTCCAAGTTTGAAAGCCCAATCTCCCGCTGCGTTTCACTTAAATAACAATAATGTTAATCAAAAATTAGAAAATTTGAGACAACACCTCGGAGTTTGATGACTGCAAGTAACCCCGAGATGATTCTTCGACTAACTCGATTCCTCGTCACGAGTCAATTATAGCTTTTAATTTGGAAGTTTTTAATGGAAAATCTACTTCAAGCTCTCCAAGAACAAATATCTAATCCTAAGTTTCATTGCGCATGCAGAATTATATGATGTAGAATTATATGATCTACATAATATGTAGATCATATAATTCTACATCATATATTATAATGCAGAATTAGGTATATGATCTACGGTTCATAATAATTATTCGTTTTCGCTTCTAGGCTCGATGCTGATGGTTGGGGTAATATTAGGCAATACTCATTACTATTCATTTGATAAATCACAACGCAATTACCCTCTTCGTGACCCCTGGTGAACTTTGATTCTTGTTAGATTTTCTGCGTCACTGAACCGATTAAAAGAAAACTATCTGAAAACTCAGTTGGTAATTGAATTTCGGCTGGAAAAACGTTGCATGTAGCTGAAGTTCAATTTTACAGGAGAGTGAATTATGTCCAAAACGCATTTAAAACGGCAACTGGCAAACTAAAGTGCAACATACAACGTTTTTCCACTAAATAAAACTTGATAAAACAATATCAGTGGGTATCAGCGCTGCCAACATGAAACGTTTTTCCATCAATCCCAAGCATGATTAGCCCCCCTTCTAGCACACTACAGGCTATCTAGCGGTTTGAAAACTAACTACTTCAAGGTTGGATTCCACCAAGCAAGTGACTAAGATCATTTACGACATGCAACGTTTTTCCAGCCACCCATTCAATTGAGCTTAGGACAGTCGCACAAAAGATTTCGGCCACGCAGACCTATAGTTTTTTTTTAACGATTTCGTTTCCAAAATGATCTGCAACGGCTATTGCTGCTCAATAATATTGGCAAAAAGTGGATAGATCTGTAATATTGAATATCCATATAATCCCACCCACCGAACACTTTGAAAGTTAGTAACTACTTACTTTAGTTATGAAAACTACGTTGGGACTATTTACCTCCTCTTTTAGTGTCTGTGTAACTTGTGATTGTTCTATCCCAAAAAAACACGTTATCATTACCACGTCTACCATATCCGATATAACAGATCCGCCGGTGCCACGATCAGCCGAAATCGTATACGCCATATATCCACTCCCTCGGAGCCGTTTATTGATTTAGTTAGAGCACAATGAGACTAATTGGATGCATAATGTCAACTGTATAGAGCCTTGTTGGTGATCATTCATGTACGAGGGACGTCCAGAATGTAAGATTACAAGGGCTGTGAAGGACGAAGGGAATTTTGTTTTTCAGAGTTGTCACCACTGATAAATAGAAAGATACCCAACGGTCAAAAGTCCAACTTTACATAGAGGAAGGTCATGGCATCTGTCTTATGGGACCGGAAAGGGATATTATTGGTCGATTTTACGCCTAAAGGAACCACCATAAATTCAGCTGGATTCTGTGAGACACTCAATCAAGAAGTTGAAAAAAAAAAAATCAAGACAACAGGAGAGGAATACTGACTCGTGGTGTGTCACTCCTTCATGACAACGGTCATACTCGGTAATACAACGGTCATAACCGTCTCACTCAGTACCTGTTTTTTACATTTGGGTGGGATATTGTGACGCACCCACCCTACTCCCCGGACCTGGCACCATCGGATTATCATATATTCATTAAATTGAAGGAGTTTTTGGTTGGACGATTTTCAACTGAGGTGGAGCGAAGGTATACGGTGAGGGTATATAAAAACTAGTCCCTAGGTTTCAAAAATGTATTAACCTCAATGGCGAATATGTGGAGAAATAATGACATATTTTGACACTTATCTTGTAAATTTCATTCAAATATATTAATTTTGCAATGCTCAACACACGTTGTAACCTTACTTTCTGGACATCCCTCGTGCTTATTTGATTCAAGTTACTAACCCTCCCTCAAGTAGTGCACCGTTTGGTTTCCTCGGTCCAAAACAGAACGTTGCGCAACAATATAATAAAACTTTGACTGTTGAAAAGGAATAGGATTGTCGATATCAGTTCTAGAATATTGGATGAAATCTGATCGGCTCAAAAGGGCTTGAGTTTTGAGGTTGAAAGTTTCACGCTTAAAGCAGTGTTGGTTATTATTATATTGTAATCTCGTTAAGTTATCTCTTACTTCTTTCACGAGAAAAGTTGTAATGTGCCTCTGGATTTCTATAGTTACGAACATATTCAGGTGACGTCAGGAAGTATTGTAGATTCCAGGTGTAAGAGGATGATCAGAGGATTTGCAAAAATCTGGTTGGAATCGGTGTAGCCGTAACAGACGAACAATTCTGACAATTCTGTCTGGTGGTATCACTATAATTTCCCGTTCCCGAGTTCAACTGGTGTGCGTGAAGGTGCCGACGCGTAGGTTAATGTGGAAACAATCAAATCTGGTGCTCCCTGTTGCAACGCACGGGCGGTTCAGTTGTACGTACACGAGTGTTCGGTAGCACCCGCTACATGTGATGTTGCGTACGTGTACGGTACATCAGAGACGTGAACGCCTTTGTCGGTAACAACCGGCCGACCCCTGCTTCGTGTAAAAGTGGTTATTAAAGCACCTTCTAGATGATTTACATGGTCTTGTCACTGATTCATGTAATTAATGTTATTACCCCTCCCTAATGGGGCTATTATCCGCGGCTCTTTCGATCGCTTTTAACTTCGCCAGTTCCTCTGCGCTCCCCTGCCCGCCTCTCAAATAATAACCCGACTTCTTCTCACAACAGTCATCCAACTTCCTTGCAACATGTCCTCCATAACCTCCCATTATTTTCACTGGGTAAATGATTTCCATCTCGAACCCTTCACATTCTTTGATGCGAAGCCCACCCCGGCAGCTCTTTGTAATTTGTTCGCGGGTCTTTGAACACTTAATAATCTTGTGATACCTTTTCCGCTTCTTTTCATCAACGTTTGCCTCTTCCCACCATCCTATTCCGTTGCCATTCGGTTTTTTTTTTCTAATCTTCTTCTCCACTTCACTTTGAAATGTATCATTTCTTAATTGAATCGTTTCACTTTTTGATTTGAGCGACGCCCGGGGGATTCAGTCATTCAATGTCTACCAGTGGAAAGTCACACCAAAGAAGCGCTATAATAGTGTATAAATAATGTAAAGTGATAGATAATGGATCATTGCCATCATTAGGCGTTAGATATGTGGCTGGTTTGCGAGTTTTAGTTTCTCCTGCCTATTTAGTTCAATATTTCAACTACACTTTTGACCTCGCAAGTCCACATTATTATTAATCTATTAATTACCTCAACTAAATTGAACTCTTCTCAGAAGTAAATGTTTTTAGTTTTAGTTGGAACTAATCGTTTAAACATTAGTTGCTACTTGAACTTGGAAATTTAATTTTTTTCAAGTAAATTTGTTGTGCTATTTTTTGTGCAACTATTTAGTTGAATACTCATCGAATTTATCGCATTCTGTTCTACATTGTCTCTTTGAAACTATTAAACCAATTGTGATTCATTTCTTTCAAGTGTAATCAATCCAATGGTGACTCGGTTCCGATTCAATATGCAACAATAAAATTACCTCATGAGCCCATCCTAATAATAATAAATGCCATAAAAGTAAACCTAGTGAGTTGAAGAAATATATTGCTCCGTCTATATACAGTATTGCTATAAAATATAGGTACTTAGTATCGCTTCATCACTCACATTAACATTGGTGTATAAAATCGTTAAAACATCTCCATATACCACAAGAATTCCCGAACGGAGGTTTGATGGGTACTTAGTGTGGTTTTTTCAATGTTCATGGATGTATTAATTAACTATTCGTATGAATCCACGTAGTGTTGTAGGGGTTGTAATGTCATACTGCCCATCCGCATGGTTGGGTTTTTTGAAATCCATATATTATGCTGACTACCTTCATGTTGCTCATGTCAGCCAATTCTCAAAGTCCTACCCGAATGACCATATCTACTGTTTTACAACTCCAACGTCCTAGTAATTCGTTATCATACCTGCCCAGCCTGGTTACTATCGTTTGAAGCACGAATGACCGTCACTCTTAATCATGTATGTTTTGTTGCAGGATATCAAGCTATGGTCCATCGGGGCACAACACTCATAGTCCTCTGTATCGTATCCATTGCCCGCACTCACGCCAAAAACCAAGGTAAGCCTCCAACTGCTATCGAAATCAAATAAGTATTGTTTGTCTTTAGAGCATACGTACCAGAATTACTGTTAATTAGTCGTGACATTTATCAATTCAACATAACGTGCAAGTCTCTTTTTTTTTTTTAACAAAAAAGCCGCTCAGTGGTTATACATTTGATCTAATCTGGTAAGGGAATGAGATATCACAATTCTGATTTCACCATCGTGTTCAGCTTTGAATAATCTACAAACTGAGGTGTTACTCTGCAAAAAATGGAGACAAAATTATTTTCTTCACACTAGAATATGCCAAAACGGTTATGGCGGTAATACGTGAATTCGCTCATGAACTCATGGTGCACGACTGGAACTTATTTACGTTCTTGTCTTGCGCTCTTAATTCCTAATTTCTCATTAAGAATAGTTGAAATGTTTGGTGGTCTTTCATCTTACACTTATTAGGAAATGTATCAACTAATTACGGTATTGGCATGCCCGATATTCCGAGTAGTTATCACTGTGTTCTTTCGTTGTGAAAATGTAAGTTGTTCCACCTTTCTCTCTCTTGAAGGAGGAGGAAAAAAAATACTATTTCGGTGGGATCTCAAGACGGTCTCAGGAAAGGGTTTTGATGTCCGTTATTCGAAACCTCGGTATTGAGTGGAATGAATTTATCGTCTGTCGCACCCATTCAACTTAATGAGTCATTAAGAAACCTTCTCTTTTTTTTACTTAACCTTTTCAAAGGAAACGTGTAACTTCCTCTGGGTCTCATCAACCTCACCGAGCTCAAAGGGGGATGAGGAAGTCTGTATTTTAGGATCGGTGAGTTCAAAATAAAAACTTAACTACTCATGTCGATGACGTGTTGTTTAGGGGAGCGCATGCACACACCATTACACACGTACACAACCACAAAACATCGAAACGCCCTTCGAGGTCTCTGTCCATTCTATAAATACCTTTGTTACTGGCTCGCTTTTTATTAGAAGGCTAGACCGACTCTGTTTTTTTCTTCTTGTTTTTGGTTTATTTTTTATTTTTCTTCTGAAGAATAAAAACGACGAAGAAACACGGAAAGAAGGGATGCGAGGAGGAGCTCAAGGCCTCGTCACTTTGTCATCTCAAAACTCATGTTTGTCGCGCCTTCGCAACAGTATAAAAAAATCCTGAGGTGTTGGCGTTATGACCTTCCCCAGTTCGGCTCGCGAATAATTCATTGTCGTATTCACAAATTCACCATCCCCTCTGTGCGTCCTTAAGGATAACAATAAGTTGTTTTGGTTCCATTTGAATTGGCCACCAAAATACAAAAACCCGTTTCAAACCCAGATTTCGATTCGGAGAATTTCGTACGACCACCTGTAGCGTTGTGCGACCAGTCGTTGGTTAACAATTAGGGCTCGCGAAGGTAGAGAGAGAAGAGACAAAGCATCATAAACACGAGCGTGAATCACTACTCCAGAAGTTTTCATGGTTGCAGTCGCCAACATTTTTTGGCGAAAGACCTCTCATATTTTGCTACTTGCAATAATTTAACCCAATTATTGGGTTCACACGTAAATTTAATTAATTAATAAATATTATCTGGGCCCTATTGCACAATAATATTGTTATGTTAATAATATATTATATCATGTTAATAATATTAGCGAATTTCATTATTCTTAGTCCTGATATCATTAGCACTAATATTTTCTGTTGCTCAATGAATCGCTTGTTACTAATAGTATCAGAGCAGTTTTACTTGGAAAATATTAGTAGTTTGGTCTAAAATATTAGCCAGGTGACAGTTGCTAGGCTCTCCCGCCTGTTACCGTCCGACGCTTCCGAGTTCCGACAACATACGAAACATTATTCTGTTAACCTCCCAACCTCCTTCTGTTTTTTGATGGGGGGGGGGGCTTTATTCGGAATTCGGGGTTTTACTTATTATTATTTTTTTACTCGGGTTCAGTAATAATGAAACGCGACGTCAAGCGTAGGCTCAGAGAAAAACGTGAGGTCCTCTTTGGACAGTTTTCCGACGAAATTCGAAATCCGTCGAAAAAGTGAAATTTACTTTTACTCTTTTTAGTTTTTACTCTCGCTCGGGCTACTTTCTGGCGGCGTCGGCGTACTTCATTTGGAGGATTCCCATCTTCCAAAGATGAATCAAACAATAAATTGTCCTACATTGTCACTACATACCAAATTACAGCTTCGTAGTGAGAATAGCGTAGAAACTAGCTTTAGGAGCCACTCAGCTGATCAACTACGTACGCAATGTTGCCCTATGTTCAAGTCCTAAGGAGGGTACATGCCAAATTTCAAGTCCACCACGGAATTGCGCCAAAAAACGTTCCATTTTTTCATATCACGGAAGTTTGTATTACTGCGAATTTGGGAACGACCCTCAGCCATAAGTCATACCTATCCACGTCAAAAATGTTTTATGCATTTTTGTTAGTTTAGGCATTGCCTTATCTTTATTAGCTTACAATTTAGATCGTCACCTCCTACAGGCGAACAAATACCATCGGACTTTTAGAAGAAAACAATAATAATAAATACTACTTGATACATCGATTATTTGCTTTCGATTATTCGATCACGTCGATTATTAGCTTACGATTCATTTGATGTTATAATCGATTATTTGGTTCCGATGTTGCACCCCTAATTGGAAGTTTGGTACGCAACTGTCGTCCAAATGACAAAACAAAACGAAAATGGCCGCCAATAACTAAATACACTCTACTATGACCGCAAGCCTTCCTCATACTGAGAGCGGCGCAAGGACTGCTCATTTCTGTGAATTTGAACAAAATATCGAAAATCTCAAGGCGTGGAATAGTTGAAGAGACAAGTGAACTCGAGGAAAATTCGAATGACTGCGACAAGCTTTGCTCAGACTATTTTATAGAATCAAAAAAAAATATATACTGCGACAAGCTTTGCTCAGACTATTTTATAGAATCAAAAAAAAAATATATAAAATACCAATAAAATGCTTGAATATATGTGAATGAATACGTATTTGTTTGACGATGTGAACTTCAAATAGTTCAAGTTGCTGGAAGAACCACGAAAATTCCACACCACGGCTGGAAACATGGACGCAGGTCGACTGTGGGCAGGGAATGGTGGCGGATTGTCCATTAATAGTCTACTGAGGAGAAAATCTTCTCAATCCTTTCGTATCTTTCTCTTTCCTGTTGCGACACAAAAGAAATCGAAAATTAATCAAGGAATCCACTCGTGCAGGATCAGTTGGATGAGGAAAGTACAAATTGAAAAACATGTGTTCTGACATCTGATTACATAATTATTGCTTTGACAGGGGATTTTCATAAATCCGATTTTCGGAGTCTGTAATAATTATAATCAGTCATTCATTGAAATCTACCTCAGTGAACTTCTGACCATAACGAGATTAGGTGAGAAGAAGACAATATGGCTCTAGTGACAGTCTCCACAAAGGAGTGATTTTCTCATATTTTCTCCAACTAACCTTTAAAACTGCAAGTTTTTTCAGTTTTTTTTCTTTTTTGATAAGCCTCAAAATAAATACTATTGCGTGGTGAAGAGTAAAATTGGTTTTCCATTCGTCAAACGTTTTGGTAGACTGGAGCCCCAGATAATGTTTTGACAATTTCTTAAAAATAGGTTGATAAAGTATGAAAACCAATTGAGTTTATTAAGCAAGTCATTCTAAGGGTTGGACGGAGCGACAAACGCCATCGACCTGAGCTCTCAAGATCAGCTCTGTTAAGGGCATTCATTTTGCCAGGTTCCGTTGGTGCCCAACCAAGAGATAGCGCTGCTAACTGTCCTGAACCGCCAAGAACTACCCCACTATAGAAGCGACAAGGCACACAATAAGAAATACCTTACGAGCAGGTTATCGCAATTTATTTGCGATCCTACTCGCTTATGGTCTAACTGGAATGTTTGCATTTTGCGGTCTATTAGCCTTCCAAAAAAGGTCCCCGCGTCCCCCCCCCCCTTTTTTTAATAAGAAAAATTTAGCCACCATTAAAATTTAGCCACAGTTTTATAAGGAGGGTTTAATACAAGGAAATCCGATTTTGAGATCTATAAATGAACAATTTTTTGGTACGAACCAGAAATAGTAAGTTTTAACGAGTAATATTTCGAACAAGGGCTTAGATTAGCTCTTACCTCAGTACGTACAGACGGTTTAATTTTCATCATAGCGCCTTCAAAGTGTTTTTCATTAACACAGAGTTTCCCCAGGTCTTCCTTGACGTCAGAGCGTTCTAGAAGGGTTAAATGGTTTGCGAGTGCCAGGATAGACGCTTCTTTGACTAGTGCAGCCAAGTCCGCACCCGAGTAACCTTCGCACTCCGGGCTGCTGGCGATTTTTTCGAGCGACACGTTCTCATCCAACGGAGGCTTCGTTCCATTCTGTCAAATCGTGAATTAACAACAATATAAATGTGAGGTATGTTCCATAAACATTTGGAGAGTGAAAATAATGGGATCCGTGCGACGTGAGGTGTATAGGGAATGACGTGTTTACTGTAAGGCTAGGGATGTGAGCACTGCACAAACTACGAAAATACACAACAATCACTAACACCATAATGCCTCAGCAGCTCACTAAAAAACGACCCAAGCAGATCACTCAAAAATATAGAAGACTGTAAGAATTCAGACTTAGTTTTTATTATGATTTAATGATGAAAAAATAACTACTTTTACGACATCTAAATAAGAAAATACGAAGCCAACAATCATTAACCCTGTTTGAAAGTTCATCATTGAACAACGACTTTATTGACAGATGCAATGTGCTCTAACCTCGCAAATCGCTAATATACTTGGAAAACCTCGTAAGTCCGAAAAGCTCTGTAAATAGTAAATTTCAGGCCGCACCTCCATGCAAAGTCTCCTCCATGTCGGCCAATCCGTTTTCCCGCAATTGGCGGTAGACAGAACCTGTAAGTCTGGATGGTTTGAAAACCTTGTAAGTCTGTCGTTTTGCCTGTTCACCGTGCTGGTGTTTTGTGCTCCTCGTCTCTTTTCCGGAAAAGTAAGTTGTTTCATCTTTCAACTTGCATTTTTGTGTGGATGGGCTTGTACTCTATGGATAGCGGTGTTGGCAAGGTGAAATTCACCTCGGAATTTCATAAAACTAACGAAAATCAGACTTACGAGGTTTGTCATATGAGGTGATGACAGACTTACGAGTTTTACGCCCATATTTTCTATGGTCAAGCACATGAATTTAGTTGAAAATGAGATGTTTTGACATAATATCAAGGCGATTGGGCCAATTTTCCGCCAAATTTACTTCCAGTGTGTACCTACTGATTGTGTGTTTGTCTGTGTGTCTGTTTGTGGCGCGATAGCGGCTGAAAATTTGAATGTATCACCTTGAAACTTTGAGAGCAGACACGGTCCACGAGACATTTTAAAATTCACACGATGACGTCCTGATCCTTCAAGCGAATGAATTTTGCTCCACTCTTGAAGCAGAGATGTTGTACAAGGCTGACTGTGCATTCTTGCCTCCAGATTATGAGGATAACCTCACTCTTCTACAGGAAAATGGAACCACAGAGAACATCAACCGTATTTCTAGCCAGTACACATTGGATCTAGATTGTGTGCCCAAAGAAGATGAGGACAATCTTACTCATCTGCCAGAAAACAGAGCCTCAGAAACCACTGACCATATTTCTAGTCACAGTGCATTTGATCCAGATTATGTGCCCGAAGAAGAAGACGCATCCACAAGTGATGAAGCTGAGGAGAATGTTATTCTTGTACAGAACGGAACCTCAGAGACCATGGACAGTGAACCAATGAACGGTGCTGAAAGCACCAACAATTCCAATCAAAAAAGAAAGAGACAGAAAGAAGGAGCAAGAACAGTTAACAAGAAGAAGAGGGAAAATGGAGACGAGTGCGAGGGAAGAAAGAAGGAAAATGGGAAGTGGAACTATCGCCTTCCAAAGCCAGCTAAGAATATAAAACTGCACTGTAACTGTAAGCTGAGCAAAGTTGTTGGGGGATCTATTCAGTGTGGACGTATTTCTGAAGAAACTAGGCTTGCAATTTTCAAGCATTTTTGGGAAAACCTCAATTGGGAACAGAAGAAAACCTATGTTACTACGTTAGTGGACGCTACCATTCCCATTGACTTGAAAAACAGGACTGAGATGGAGTTAATTCGGCGAAATGTCACCTTCCGGTACTATCTTACAGATGGGACCCAAAAAATATGAGTCTGTAAAACCCTGTTCCTGAATACATTGGTTGTGTCAGATTGGTTTGTCAACTCATCAATCAGTAGTGTCATGGCACCATTGGCACTCCCAGAACGCACTTCAGTGCCTGGCAACACAGCGAAAGACACATCCAGCAATGATCAAGTAAAGCCAGCCGGCTTTCTGTCGAAAACATTGCCAAAATGGGTGCTCTTTGGAAATTCCTACGTGAACTCCCGAAGATGGAGTCTCACTACTGCCGAAAAAACACAACCAAGCTTTTCTTGGAGCCATTGTTCCAAACAAAGACGGAGGTGCATGAAGAATACAAAGCCTACTGCACCAAGAACAACCTCCCTGCTGCAACTTTGAAGACGTTCTACGAAGTCTTTGACGAACTGAATCTTTCAATATACAGGCCCAGAAAGGACCAGTGTGACACGTGCGTAGGCTATAAAGAAGGAAATGTCACGAATGAAGAGTATGAAGTTCATCAAAGACAAAAAGAGCAGGCTCGGCAAGAAAAGGAAGCGGATGAGTGTGAACCTAATAATTTAGTTTTCACTATGGATTTGCAGGGTGTTCTCCTTTGCCCTTATCTAAAAGCTTCAGCCCTCCACTACAAAATGAAACTTTCAGTACACAATTTTACGATTTACAACAAGCGTACGAAGGATGCTTGTTGCTATATTTGGCATGAGGGGGAAGGCGAGTTCGTATCTCTTATAGTGAGTTTCCTAACTGACCAAAATATCCAACCTGGCCAATTCATCATTTTGTGGAGTGACGGCTGCGGCAGTCAATCTATCGAATGCATTGCTGTACTTGAGTAACAAGTTGAACATTACTATCATACAGAAATATCTAACTAAAGGCCACACGCAGATGGAGTGTGACGCAATCCATTCATTGGTTGAGAGAAAGATAAAAAATAAAACCATTTAAACTTCATCTGGCTACGTCGATATAATTAAAAGTGCTCGATCCAACCCAAGACCTTTCACTGTCAATTACGTGGACCACACATTTTTCAAAGATTTTACCGTATTGAAAATGATCTCATCGATTCGCCCTGGTTACAAAGTTGGGGACCCAACCGTCAACTCATTGAGAGCCATAAAATATAAGCGCCACAGGAAAATCAAAACTCTTAGTGTCTTCCCGACAATCCCCCTCCTCTACAAATCCCCATTAAAAATAACCCCCTACAAATACGCACACCTGTAACAATTGAAAAGTGTAATTTCTAAAGATAGCCATCTATTTTACGACCACCTACGGCACTAGGCCACTATGTTCTTCATTCGTTTTCATGTTTTTTTATTTTATAAGAGTACTTGCGAAGTGCGATGAGATTATAATATAGAAACTAAAGAGATGTCCTAACCGTAATCGTTTCGAAATCTCCCCATATCGTCAAGATTTTCCGCGGAGTGTTTGGTGGGAGGGGTTATCACTTCTTTTTGTTGTTGAAGTTGAAAAGACATGTAGAGGCAATATGCAAGAGTAATTAGGTAGAATAATCCACATGTGTGTTTGTTCAGTTCCCTAAGGTATGTATCCACGTGCATTTCCAGCTTCTACACTGTCACCCATGCACCTGCCTGGCTCACAGAACTACATAGGATTAAATCTTTTAAAATATACTGTCTGACGTTGAAACAAAGCTGGGTCACATATCCAAAAGTCAAGACGTAGAATCAGTAACGATCTGGCAATTATTACAGAGAACTAGAAGGCAATCATCTCAATGATATTCTGAAAATCTGGTTACCTTTGTGATGGCGCGCAAAATATCGATGCGATCGTTAGCGTTGGGAAGGCCGACTTTGACAATCTTGTCGAGACGACCAGGTCGAAGGACTGCTGGGTCCACCATGTCAGGTCGGTTGGATGCCGCCATGAGAAAAACGCCTTTCCTCCCTTCGACGCCGTCCATTTCTGTAAGAACCTGGTTTACTACCCGTGAGCTGACACTGCCCTGAAATGACAAAAAACGTAGATATGTAACTTGCCCAGACGACGGAGTCAATCAATTGATCGACCAGCTCCTTATAGAAAGGAGAAACGTGGGGTGGATTTTGAATGATGAATTTGGTACACAGTTTCGGTAGTGCTCAGCACTAATCTTCAGGCTACTATAAAATGGTATGGCACAGCATAGCTAGTCGAATACAAATCCACGTAGACGAAAAGCAAATTTGATGACTCTGTGGTTTGTCATATAACTTGTTTGTATTGATATGATATGATTATGAGCATAATATGATTAGGATATGATTAGTGCATAATAATTGACTGTATTACAGTCAATGTGTGAAATTAGGGAATATAATATGACTAATTATCATCATAAAATGACTAAAACGGTGAGCGACAAGAAGGACTGCTGGGCTAGTGGCTAAAGCATCCTAGTCAGTGGAAGTGAATACACTACACAATCGGGAACGCCAGTGTGTCAGAGAATAATTCTTTGATGGTCAAAAATCGAAAATTGGTGACTCACAAGACATGTAAAACGAGTAATTTCAAACGAGAAAATTTTTGATCAACTACCAGATCGAACTGAAGAATGGCGAATTTGAACTTTTCCCGCTCAACGTGGTCGGATAGGGTTGTAGTTGATCAGCGGCTGATAGGGGTGGCTTTCATGCACTGCTTTTGGGAGCCAATCAGAGAGCGGTTTACGGAGCCGGTCTACGTACTGCTCTCTGATTCCCCTGGGAGGTAGATGACGTACCTTGCTTCCCTCTTCCCGCTTAATACGACTTAAAAACCTCTCCAGAAAAATAAGTAATTCCTTAAAAAACATTTTACCGCTGTATTAATTATTCTGAAGGTGAGTTCTTCTCAGGAAAAAAATTTAAAAAAAAACATCACTGTCATTCCCCATTGACAAAGCTGTGCTAATAATTGTATCAGATACAATTATTCTACCGATACACCTTTGGCAATCAATTTCAACAGACAGTCAAGAACTGGTAAAATTCTACCTCAGCGGAATCAGATCTGCGCGGGCACAAGGCATCGATTTCGTCAAAGAAGATCACACATGGTTGAGAGTTGCGTGCACGTTGAAAACAAGTCCGGACAGCTTTCTCACTCTCGCCAACATACTGAAATAGTCAAATATTCATTTATTCACACATCGGATGGTGAGTAGAAGTGCAGAATGTGGTATTTTGAATATTCACAAAACAATTATGGGGAATAATCTGATCACAAGCAGAAGACAAGAAAAAATCAGTAAAATAGAAACAGATTAATTATGCCACAAAAAGTGACAAAAAGATCCAAGGAAAAAAATGAATCGAAAAAACAGACTATTCAGGAATGAATTGTTTACATACAATGCATAAGATGCCTTATCAACGCATAAGCTAATGATTTTAAATACCTACTTAAAATATACCTCTATTATTTCTTATTATGCCTACCATGTTCAACAGTTCAGGCCCTTTGACAGATATGAAATTGATGTTGGCCTCATTCGCAATGGCTTTTGCTAGTAGAGTTTTGCCACAACCAGGGGGCCCCCATAGCATGATACCAGACGGTGCATCTATCCCCATTCGGGCGAACTCGTCAGGGTATTTCACCGGCATCTACGAAAAACATACAAAATCTATGATGTTTTGGGAAATAGGGAAGCAACAAAATATTAAGGAGCAGCGTGTGAACGAGGAATCCATAGCTGGTGCTATTGAAGTAACTATTTACTTATTGGAGAATTGGGAAACATTTGGGGATTTCGAATCATACAAAAAAGTGAAATGTGGTTCATTCTTACCATGATTGACATCGTGAGCTCGTCCCGAACGTCTTTCAGGGATCCAATATCATCCCAAGTGACGTCAGGAACTGTGGCAAAACCTTCCCTTTTAGCGGACGGTTGCGTTGTTTTCAATGCTGACATCAGATCTTCTATCTCAACTTGAATGACATATTGAGGAGAGTTTCCCAGAGGTGTGGAAACCTTCTTGTAGCCAGCCGCTTTTCCATCTTCAATAATAACGCAAGCGTCCATGTCCTCGCTTTCCTTATCCTCTTCACCCCCTTCATTCTCAATCACCTCTTTGGCCGATGAGACCTCGTCATCTGCCACTGATTCCAGATCGACATCCATAACTTCCACAGGTTCCACTGGAGGCTTCTCCACTTCCTCTGCATCACTGGAATCGGGCTCGGCAATATCATCTTCTTTTTCCACTGGAGCTGACTCCCCATCACCACCAACTGTGGCGATATTTTCAAGATCGTTGGATTTACTTTCTTCATCTTCAATCTTGATAGGCTCTTCATTCAATATTTTGGGGCATTGTACTTTTTTATTTTTGGCATTCTCCATAAAAATTCTGAAAATTATTCAAACAAACCACTTTATTCAACTGTACCTATTAAAAACTCAATTGACAGCAAAATCCAGCCATGCAGCATGGCTATAAGAGCAAATCTTGAAGAAATACTGATTTTATGTAAAATGTAACATCTCATTTAAATATGGGCAATCTTAAACTTATTCCTCATTCAATACCTTATTCAACTGTGAGCTCCAGTTTGAGTACGGAATAAGATATCGCAATTCTGACCTCATCATCGTGTTAAGCATTTAAAAAAAACCTTTACAATGAGGTGCCTTTTGTCAGACTGTTTCTTTTTTGGAATGTATGGCTAATTTTTTCCCTCTCAAAACTCCCCGAAACCCCCCTTAGAGTGGCCCGATTCTACCCATCGACGAACTTAGCCTTTTGTTTGCCAAGACAGAATTGTTGTGCAAATTTGAACTTATTATCTCAATTCTATCGAGAGATATCGTCTGGATTGACACATACATTAATATACATATTTATGTTCATAATATGATTTATATATCATATTTATTATGATTTATGGTGCCTTTTGGCAATGAATTCAGGATGGTCTGGAACGTATTTTGGTATAAAAAATATTCGGAAATTCGAGTTTTAAAAATGTTGGACTAAGAACAATACGTGAAATTCGTTAGTAATGAAATAAGGGGAAATTTGGTGTATTTGATAATATTATGCAGTGCGTGCATAGACCCAGTAGGAACACCGCTAATTGAGCTAATTACTGCAGGAGGTTAGTGATGAGAGTTAGGGAACAAAATCAGATACGGATAGTACGAGTATACAGATTTATGAGAGGGAGCCACTGAGAGTGATGGCGGGTTCACATTGGAGTGGAAAGTCCGGATTGTTGATTGCTCTGTGATTGGTCAAGGCCATGGAAGTATGTACACTCCCAACCTTCGACGCTGACCAATCACAGAGCGATACGCAGTCCGCAATTTCCACTCCATGTGAACCCGCCTTGAGTGTTCCTTAACTATTAGGTACCCATAATGAAAATTAACAGTTTTTTTCGGCTTGCGATAGTATCAAGTGTTTTTAGTAACCAACCTTTTCACAGCTGCAACCGCTGCTTCAGATATCAGGGATTTCAAATCGGCAGCCACATAACCTGGAGTTAGCTCGGCTATCTTCTCAATAGAGATGTTTTTCGACATTTTGAGGAGCCGGCAGAGGACTCTGAGTATTCCCTCACGGGCCGTCCTACAGATTCATACAATATATTAGATGCCGTAAATTAGAACGGTGAACGTCAGTCGAAAGAGTCAGTATGGATTATTCATAATCTACGATTCAATCACCTGTCAGGGATCCCAATGCACACCTCCTTGTCGAATCGACCAGCCCTCCTCAGACTGTGGTCCAACTCTTCAACTCTATTGGTCGCACCTATCACAATCAACTCATCACCTTCTTCACAACTGCTTAGATCTGAAATTTTCCACACCATTGTATTAATGAGGTATGAGTAAGGAAACAATCGTTTAGGATTTCCTTGCTGTATGAATGAGATAACTGCAGAAACTACACCCGTCGGGGTACAGATATTCAAGGCGTGCAGGTCCCAATGTAGCATAATTTTAGTTAATGTTCTAGCTTTTTACCTAAAAATGTTGCTCACCATCTAATGATACTATTAGTTGCGATACAATCCTCCGCTCCATATCTCTCCTCGCATTCTCCCTCATTTGACTGATGACGTCGATTTCATCAATGAAGAGGATGCAGGGAGCTTGCTGCTTAGCCTGTTGAAAAATCTTTCGAATTCTTTCTTCGGATTCGCCTGCAATCCCTCCAATGAGCTCTGGCCCACTGACTTTGACAAGAGGCAGTCTCAACTCCTGTAGTAATCAAAGTTTCAATGTAATACACGGCGAGCGATCGACAAGTACTTTCCAATCAGTAAAAGGTGTACGACCATTATAGGAAATGACAAGAGAAGAGACTCACTCCAGCAATGGCGTGGGCAAGCAGTGTTTTGCCACAACCTGGTGGCCCATGTAGGATGAAGCCACGGGGTGGCGTCACTCCAAGCATTTTGTAGATGTCTGATTGGTAAAAGTGGAGGAACAGATCGTTGATAGCCTAGTAAAAGAAAGAACCAGTAAATTGAGAATGGAAAACAACCCAAATTGAGACAACAATATCATATTAGAATTTGAACGGCCTGGTTAAACGGTTTTGACGGATCAGTTGTGAGGTTTCATTTTGATATGACATTGTTTATTGGCAACAGTAGATAGTGCAATTGAAAATAAAAACCTCTGCAAATTGTTGACACAACGGTTTATTATCTTCTTTGTACAGATCACCCTTCTGTCTCGATTACTGAATTATAGATTAATTATTATTATGAATTATCATTAATTATTAATAATTATTATCAAGTAGTGTAAATTATTAATATTTATTGTTGGTTATTAATAATTTTTATGCTTCATTATTAATAATTATTATTAAATATTATTCATTAACTCGATATTTGAAAACCATGTGCTGTTTGAATCATGCTGGGCCAGTTTGAAAATGGACCCGACAGGCTGCCTTACGATTCACTCTCATGATGACGATTTTTGATCTGCTCCAAATTTGAGCCGTCATTGTGAACGAACGGCTGGTCGTACAAAGCTGTGGATGGTCTTAAAAAATAAACTGTATCTAAATATGAAATAAAAAAACATACCGTTTGATGGGAATTTTTCGAGTTTTTAAATTTTCAAAATTTGATTTGAACCCCTTCCCCTTGACCTAGGGTTATGAAAAGTTTCGAGAACCATTGTGGGGTTGGTCGGAACCCATAAAAAAAATTTCGTAATTTTAGCTCAAAGCTAACTGGGCAAAGTGCCGCGGCGATCGGACGGATTTTTTTTTATTCGATTTTCTGAATCTACGTATCTTGAAACGTAGGTAAACCAACAAATTTTGAGGGGGATGTAAAAAATTTTTTCTTTGGGCGATTCCAATGGTTCATTATCGAAGATAATAAACCAAAACAAACAAGCCATGATACAAAAAGTAATAAAAAAAATTAAAATTAAACAATATTTGGCAAATAAAATAAAGTTTCCCACCAAAGAATAAGTTCAAGTGAACTTGAGCTCTTAGGTGGAGTTCAGATATGCCTATTAAAAACACTTATAGAGCAGACATGCACAATTGCACAAGCAAAATTAATCGAAAAATACAAGGAAATAGGATTTTATTGCTAAGAAACGAATTGCAAACAATAAACCTAGATACTCAAATTACAAAATTCAATTTCTTTTTAAAGGAAGGCAAATTGCGAAATTGAAAAATATTAATACCCTTATCGCACAAAAAAGAGGTGCGTTCCTTCTATAAAATTCAGAATTTACTTTAGGGAGAATTATGTGAGAGGAATAGAAGTTTCTAGTGAAAGTGGAAATAGAAACGTGTTCATTCCTCACTTTCGAACAAAAAACATGAACACAGGATTGAAAAAGGTACAACTGCGCGATATTTTTCACGTAAAATCAATTAAATAGGAGTGAAGTTGGATATCTCATATTTTTATTCAGAATAATTTTCAAAGTGCGATTTTGCATTATCTGGACGTTTTGACGTAGGTAGTGTATGTAATATTTGAAACGTTTATAGCAACCTCACTCCCGGGCTCCTGTGAATCAACTACCGCATTGGTGTTGAAACAGTTGAAACAGAAATTTACCTGCAAAACCTTTGGGTAGCCCCCGAATTCACGGAAGCTGATTTCAGGAATGGTGTTCAGCAGTGGCCGTCCCGGGAAAATCAATTTTGATCTCAAGAGTGCAGGATATGAAGGAGGGGCTTTCTTCGAGGATCTTTTGCGCTTTGTTGCATCACGTGGTGTTTCATTTTTGCGCCGGTTATGAGCGTTGTGCTTAGGTCGTGATTCAGACGCCCAAAGAGATTGATTGTCAAGCTAGAGAACCAAAGAAGATAAGTTGATTTATTTTACACAACAGGGGCAAGCCCATTAAACAGAACAATTCAAGAAAATAGCGGAACAGATCACAAGAAATTGAAAAAAAAAATATTTAAAAAAAATTGATACATTTCTATGAAGTAACATCTCATATTATAACATAAATGAGATGGTTGAGTCGGCAGAAAATATAAGGCAGTTGAAACTAATATAGAAAAAAAGTTGATAGATAAAATAATTATGAGAAGCTAATGGAAGAAGAGGTAATTAATGACTTTAGTGAATGTAACAAAGGAGTAAAAAAATCAAAATCAAAGTTTCTTTTGATTCCAGTGGAATGTCATCGCCCAACCTGGCCAATACCTTTAATCAGCTGTATGGCCAGGACAAAACCCCAATTGCTCAACAAAATAATCAACCTTAATCAAAGATTATAGAAGTTTAGAGACATGAAGGACACCCACCAACTAGCGTCAGATTCAGAAATTTTAGGTACTAGGGGTGGGTAACTTCGCACAATGGGGTATGCGAATGAGAAAAACACTAGTTTCCATGTATTAAAAAAACAAACTTAGATGATCACAATTGAAATCTAATTGATTATAAACTTGGACGTAAAATGGCGCGCCGTTCTGACGTCACCCAGTCGGCCATCACGCAAGGGCGGCTACCGTTTTTGGTGTCGGTTTGGTGGTAGCATTGATTTAATTGCGCCCTGACAAATCATATGCTTCGGCGGTTCTGACGTCATTGCGCGCCTTTTATGAACATGATTATGTTTCTCTGTCCATAAAAAATAAGGGTAAACTAATTTTGACGAATAGTTCCATTTTCACGTTTTTTAAGCGATTCTCTATCAATAAAAAATCATGCGCAGACCCCATTCCAAGTCAAAGCATATCAAAATTTGATACGTGATATTGGATTTTATATTTTAGTTTAAATCAATGTGGGCTTATACAATCTAAGTGTTTATACTTTTATAATAATCATAATAATATTATACCATGAAGATTATAAGGTTGGTACAATGAAGATTATAAGGTTGGTTTTCTGACATGCCTCACACGCCTGGTTGTGTGAACTCAAAATAGTACGAGAAAGTAGGAGGAAAAATTGTCAACAAATTATACAGTGTAACCTACTTGTACTGGTGTATGCCATGCCTGATGGTGGTTGGAAGGTGGTGGAATAATTTTGGGGCGTTTGGCCTCTGAGTCATCTTCACCTTCATCGCTACTGATATTGATCAACTCAATATTCGAATTCTGCGAAGACCTGAGTACGAAAACCAGAAAATCAAAAAAAAAACATCTTGTATGCATTTTCCGTTTCTTGAGAGAAAACGCTGAAACTATATTTTATCCAGTCCTGAGGAGAAATTTATATGCCCGTGGTTAGTATTCCAAGTGATGTATGAGCCAGTGTGAAATTTTTAAAAGGCAATTTGTGAGGCAAATACGAGTGTAGCGCTAGATGATAATATCCACAAACCTGGCTCCAACAGGACTTGCCACAAAGTTCAGTCTTCGTAAATAAATGGGCTTCATCTGAGACGCCGCATTTTGTCCAGAAGGCAGACCTTCATTCTGGAATTCGGAACGGTAAATTGATAATAGCACTGAAAAGCTTGAGCAGTGTTGGAATTTGGTGATCTTACAAGACCACAAAAGGGTAAAAACGGCCTTGAGATACCCATTCTCCTTATAGCTGGCCATTGTAGTTCTACAGGGATTTAAAACATTTGACATTTAAACATGGTATCACCTGTGGGCTGGTAACCTCAGGGCTCACTTGCTCGTCCAGGGCTTCGACGTCAGAATCGTTGTTTGAGGGCACTTGCATCACTAGCTCGTCCAGGGCTTCGATGTCAGAACCGTTGTTTGAGGGCCCTTGCATCACTAGCTCGTCCAGGGCTTCGATGTCAGAACCGTTGTTTGAGGGCCCTTGCATCACTAGCTCGTCCAGGGCTTCGATGTCAGATTCGTTGTCTGAGGGCCCTTGCATCACTTCCACAACGTTTTGGGAGATCATGTGATGAGCTGCAAAAATCGATCCATTGAAACCAATGCAACAATCTGATAACCAGCCAGCATCACATACATTTCTTTCACACGATATATTACTTCACTTTGGGCACTAGAAGAGAGATCTTATACTTATAACGTGTCCTTCCCGCCATGAAAGGCGAATACGCCAAATTGACGTTTTCGAGTTAAGGATGTGGTTTTTATGTTTTTTCTACATCTTTTCTTATAAAAGCGGAAGTCCAACTAATTGTAGTAGGTACCTCAAAAGAAACATGCATCAGAATTAAGACTAGGTATTATACCTTTGAAAACTGCCAACCGGAAGGCACTTCGACTCCTTCTCTGGTACTCCTTGTACGTGTTTCTCAGTTCATCGACCATAGCTTCTTTATCTACCATTGGTTTGTCAACGTAGTCATCAAGGTACTGAAAAAAGGAAAAAATTAGAAGGATTCATTTATATTTTCAACATACGTGTATCGTTTCTTCTTGTTATACAGTTTAAAATATAGGCGTGTGACATCTCATCACTTTTCTTACTCGTATTCAGTTGATACGGTGGGTAATATGACTGATATCCTCTTATAAATGGTGTTAGGTTTAGCAGCGTTAATTGATGACTTATAATTATGGAACGTCCGGTTGATACCTACTATACTTGATTGATGGCTCTCCGTGGTATATATCAACAACTTAAAATAGCTGAAAATCAGTAGATAATAATTTCGGAGAATCTGATCCTTCAATAATCAACCTTGGCACAAGTCGGCCATCTTGCCTTGTTGAATGTTCAATCAGAGCACGTGTAGTAGAGCGACAGTACTTACGATAACTTCGCTACTTTAAAGCGTGTAAGAATAATTCATAAGAAGAAGAATTATTCGTATGACTACTGACCCAGAGACACTAGAACTACATACACAAACTACCAACGGAGTACTTGCATCAATTATCTAACATTACAATGACACCACGTTCTTACCTTGTCAACCCTTTTAAAGAGCTGTACATCCGAAAAATAGGGCAACTTCTTCTTCTTGTCGGACATTTTCAGCCTCGTGATTGAGGGCAATTATATACGTCTCAATTAACAGTAGAATCTAATCTAATTCTTTTAAGTTGATGAAGACCTGTACAGGTTAGATCGAACGCAGATCTGGGTAGATCGAACGCAATATAAAAAGTACCGCCTCGCACTTCAAACGGTCGTTTACAAATTAAAAGTAGCAAAATTAAAGTCTAATTGATACAAATTACAAAAAGTTTGAATCGTAACAGGAATTCTCTGAATAAAAACCACGCGTACTCAACTATCCGATGGAAGAAATACTGCTTGAACCACGAGGAGACAATGGAGTGCGGCTTGTTGAGTAGGGATGCATAAAAAATATCGATATATCGAAATTGCCGATATGTTTTATCCCGATATATCGGAATATCGATATCAAACTGGCACTATCTGGTCCAATATATATAATAATAATAAAAATATATTATATTTGCATAAATGTATAAATATTATTATATTATATTGCGTTTATCCCTTTGACTGATAGTTTTGAAAAATTTTCTGCTGTACCTGAAGCAGTGTTGCCAGACCCGAACTACCAGAAGGCGGTGCCGCCAGCTCCAAAAAGCGGGATTTTGAAATAAAAGGCGGGATTTCCAAATAAAAGGCGTATTTTTGAAAAAACTTTCTGAAAACCTATTAAAACTGTTAAAATGTGCATAGCGGTGTGTCAAAATGTGTTTTTTATCAATGTCTGCCCTACCAAAGCGCAGAAGAGAAAACAAATTCCAAGTGGAACGTGTTGGGGACTTTTTCAGAAGGTTGGCTGACTTGCCTGCCGCACAGCCACTAGCAGAAAAAGTCACAGCCTTCCTACGTTCTGCTCACAGCCGCATTGCCAACTGATGGAAAATAACCTCATTTTTATCGTTTTTGGCGTATTTGAAGGCGATTTGTGTATATTTTGACGGAAAATCGCTAAAAGGCGGGAAAAATCGCGATCCGCCTTTTAAAAAGCGGAAGGCGGATTGGATGTCGAAAAGGGGGGAAGAAACGTGGGAAGGCGGGGGATCTGGCAACACTGACCTGAAGGTTCTGGTCCTCTGGCAACACTGTAGATCGTATCCTATCACGGACACCCTTGGCAACAAAAATCCAGCATCCAGAAGAAGAAATCAAGGTAACAAGCGGAAGAAGAAGAAGAACATTCATTCATCCGCCTTGTAGAGGACTTGTAAAATTACAATTCTGGGAATCACTCCAGCGTTAGGAGAACAACATGGAGCAACACTGGGTTGGAAAAGGAAATGGAAGGGATACAGAGCAAACTTTACGGGAGGATAACCCTCGAACGTGAAACCTTCCTCATTTCGCTGTAATGTGCATTTTTGTATGGGTGGATTTTTTATGCACACCTACATCCACCTACAAAACATTGAGGTGATTTATAAATTGAATTGGTAATATGGAATTTTGAAATTTAGATTTCTTTTGTTGGGAAGAAAATTAGACAAGAAAATACATATTATATCGAAGACCGATATATCGAAATATCGATATTTTTACCGATATATCAATTTACGATTTCGATATAATTTTAAAGTATCGATAGTCAATATATCGATAGTTTTTCTCCGATATTGCATCCCTACTGTTGAGCCCACTCCACTAGCGCTACCTCGTGGCCTGGAGGTCAACTTGTACCAACTCCTTTCTTCGCGGTCCGTTTCAAACCGTGAAATTCAACCTAAAATGCCCAATGATGATCACACTTCTTTGGTGTGACCGACGGTACTAGTGCATTATCGAGATAATCGAATGTTGCAATTATATATCGATTTCACTTGTTTCTCCCAGTTTCTCCCAAACTGACATATTTTCATTTTTACAATGCAATATACCTACGACTTTAGAATGATCTATATGTCCAAGTAATCTATATGGTACTAATCAGTTGTTTGGGGGATGTTTTTATTCCGCAACCCCGTCCACTTGATCTATATGTCCAACTAATCTATATGGTACTAATCAGTAGATTGGAGGATGTTTTTATTCTAGATTAGTTGGACATGTGGAGGTACCTAACGGTAGACTGTTACCAGTACGTTGAATCGCCGCACGCGCCACCATCGGAATCGGCTTCAACAGAACCTCGACACCTTCCAACACTTTTGAGCATCCATGTGTTTCTTATCATGTTCTCGTTTCCCTCCGATTCCTACTTCTACATCTGATAGTCAATTGTACATACAGCGTTATTCTTTTCACTTAAGTTCTAATAATTCTTCTGCACTTATTCAATACAACGTTTGTTCCGTATGTTCGCTTACAATTCCCACAAACCTTCGAGATTCAACTGATGACACAACTTTTACAATTGGTGACCCCGACGTGATCATCCGCAAGGTTCTTCAATCGGTAAGCCATATACTTCAACAACTTCGATTTTGATTACTTACTAGTACCTTCACCGTCTCATCTTCAATAGCAGCACACGATATTACGACAATCACAATCGACAGTCACCTCTGAAATAACGAAATATAACTATGTGCTGGCTTCTCTTGACTCTGACGTAGCCGAAATGATTTCTGATTTCCTTTGCAAACCAAGGGATCATACCCCTTACAAAGATCTCATGGACAGGTTGCAATCGGAATTTGAAGAATCATCTGGTCGTAAAGTAAACAAATTACTGACGGAACTTGATTTAGGTGATCGAAAACCATCTCAGCTGCTACGAGAAATGCGTTCATTGGCAGGTACACAAGTGCAGGATGATTTTCTCCGTACTATGTTTCTTCAACGCCTACCAATCAACATTCGATCTATTTTAGCTTCCAGTTCCGACACCCTGGACAATTTGGCAAATATGGCGGATAAGATCCTAGAAATTACTCCATCTTAATTTTCTGTACAAGCAGTTTCATCTCAGCCTGTCCCACCAACTGACCGACTATCCAGATTGGAGACTCAGATTGCTGAACTTTCAAGTCAGATTGAGGATCTGAGTTCGCGAGGGCGTTCACATTCGATTCACGTCACAACAACCATCATTTCAACTACTCCCGTTCACAATCACCTCGTACTACCAAATCAGAATGATAACCCAAAAATTTGCCACTACCACCGCAAATATGGCACTAAGGCTAGGAGATGTCTTAAACCTTGTGGGTATGTTGCTGATGGGTATCTTACAAACCTTCGAGATTCAACTGATGACACAACTTTTACAGACACATAGATCAAGTGGACAGGATTGCGGAATAAAAACATCCCCCAAACAACTGATTAGTACCATATAGATTAGTTGGACATAATATGTAACCCCGTCCACTTGATCTATAATATAGATCAAGTGGATGGGGTTGCTGAATACAAACATCACCCAAACAACTGATATATCGAGGGTGAAGTGGCAACATAACCAACCTGCTTTGGTGCATGACAACATCACCTAATTGCAATGGTACAGAACTGAAGTGATGAACGATAACATCACCTAACTGAAATGACGCAGAACAACATCCCCTAACTGAAGTGATGAACGATAACATCACCTAACTGAAATTATGCAGAACAACATCACCTAACTGACATTTTTGGGGGTATGGACTGCTCTAGCCTTCCGCCAACATAGCCTATCTGTCCTATTTTTCAAAATTGGGGCACCAACTGCTACGTGCTAGGTTTTTATCGAAGAGAAGTCGATGCAAGGTTGTATGGAAATTAAACAGGATGCGTACCTAGATGAATTTCAAAATTAAAAAGTTTTTTGTGTCTCCTGGAAACTTGCAAAAAAGCACTTAGGCTGTTTTGTTCTGCCTCATTTCAGTTAGGTGATGTTATCGTTCATCACTTCACCATTTCAATTAGGTGATGTTGTCATGCACCAAAGCAGGTTGGTTATGTTGCCACTTCACCCTCGATATAATGGACAATATTATGGAAATCTGTTCGGAAGGCTACACAACTGTTACCATCGAATGTTGACATCATCGATATAATATCGACTACTCGGTCGGCAAAAAATTCCACTCCCACTCTTATGAACATCGTTTCCTATAATAAGTCTTATTATAATAAACGATGTTCATAAGAGTTCATTTAATGATAACGTGGTGACAGGAACATGAGTAGTGATCGATTGTGAGATTTTGTTTCGTAAGAATAGTGTGAGCGTTGCTTAAAGTGGTGAATAGTAAAACAAATTATGTTCTGTAAAAGCAGCAATAATGAAATTCTCATTTTGTAAAAAAAATTTCTAATTATTACAAAATATATTTACGAAATGAGAATTTCATTCAGATTATTCCTTATTGAAACTTGCTGGTAGAGTGTTTTTTTTCTTCCAAGTACTGAAACTTAATTTCTCGAATTTTTACAATATTTTTTATGCATATTTGTCGCTTATTTCATTAGTTTTTACTGTATATTCTATGGCATATTCAGGGCATCTATGCTGCATAGAAATCCGGTCTTTACTCATCATCTATGCGGTGCAACCTCAAAAATTGAAATTTTAAATATTCAACTAGACAATTATTCAGTTTGAAAAAATGAACTTAGCTATTGAATGTAAATTCTGCTATGGTTCACTTAAACTGTCTCATGGATATTCTATATTTTATAAATTTGAACTCGTAAAAGAATAAAATGGCGAGTAAAGGTAGGAACTCAAATTTTAGTCTTCTCGCAAGTTTTCAAAAAATGACTTATATTTGTTTGGGATGAAGGGGAGTTCCTGCATGTGTTTCTTGCGACAGTGAAAGTACTATACAGGTGCGATGGAGGTCCCGAGGAATGATTGATGGGGCGGCCCACTTGTTGAGCTTTCTTCAAGTTTATAGCTTGAAATTCAGTTTTCATTTGTTTCAATTCTATTTTTATGAGAAGAATGGGAATGAAACGAAACCGGCCAAAATAATATTAAGATAAATAATATTATTTTGGCTGGTATCGGTTCATTCCCATAAGATAAAACAGCGTCTTCGCCGTTTGCGTCGTTTCAGCTCAAGGCTGCTTGGTTATTGAACTTACACCAATTGGCACCTGTGGCGCTAGGAAATTTCAAAACTAGCACTGGAGTCACCCTCTTCCCTGAGCGGTAATATCCACCAGTGAAGCCTAATGATCCGTGGATCGAGTACTGCTGAGAACGCAATTACGCAAAAATTGGACTTACTCCACTTGGCACCCAAGGGGCCCATGATTAGCCTCCACCTAGGGAAGAGAATAATGACAAAAATAGAATTCCACTGTTCTCCACCTCATATTCAATAAGTAATCGAGAGGACGATCAATGAGCTCGATTCTCTACATAAAATGTCGTTTCGGTTCGTTCTACATTTTACAGAGGAAACAGTAATATTGACTCTCAAGACACGTTCATGATGATAAATTCGCAAAATTCACACAGAATCCATTTCTAAACCAAATCCTAAATTTGGATCAAATGATGACGTAAACACACATAAAGTGGGTTCATACATATATTCAATGAAAAGTAGTAGTCGAGATGTACTAGTTAATCTTAATTACTGGTTAATGAAGTCGGGTAATAATTTTTTCCTTTTAGGCTAGTAAAACGGTGCACAAAAAGGGGTCGAAGTGGACAGTTTTGGTGTAATTGTTTTTATTGGTTTATTCTATGTTTTTGGGGTGCTGGACACGAATCTGAAGTTGTCCAACAATAATATGAGAAATCATTTTTTAAAAAAACCACTGAAAATCTTTTTTTTTTTTTTTTTTTTTTTTTTTTTTTTTTTTTTTTAGTGGTTTTCAGCTTATAACTTGCAAAGTAGGTTAGTTATTTACGCAAAAAATGAACTTGACAAAAAATGAAGTTGAACAGGTTATATGGGTGGGGAGGGTACTCAGCGGAGCCCCCCCCCCCCCCCAGGATTAATGGAAATTTTACTGAGCTTGGCGTACTTTATTCGTCAGATTTATCAGTAGAGGGCTGAAACTGGAATTAGCAATTTTATAAATCACTTGCGACGACATCGTGGAAACCCATGTTAATAAAAAAAAGTCAAAAGTCGTCAACATGAGAGAGAATCATGAGGCAGCCTGTCAGGTCAATGTTCATACCGGCCCAACTGATTCGAACAGCACAATGTTGAAAACATGATATTGAAAACCATGTCATGGTTTTCAGATATCCAGTTAATTATTAATAACTTAAATAATTATTAATAACTAACAATAATTATTAATCATTGACAATCATTAATAATAATTTACACTATTTGGTGATAGCTATTAATAAGTAATGTAGTGATCTAGACAGAAGGGTGATCTGTACAAAGAAGATAGTAAACCGTTGTGTCAAGAATTTGCATAGTTTTATATTTCGGCTTCCCCCACCCCCATGCATTGGATCCGGGAGTGAACCACCCTATGTCCGGCCCCGGTCACGGAAACATTTAAATACGGGAGAAGGGTTCGATCCATTGAGCCATTTTTCCGTGATTGAAGGACAGACAAATTCAAAATGGGCATGGTTCGACTCCATTTCACGCGAAACGAATAACTGTAGTGACATCTTTCAAAAATACCCAAGGAACACGAAAATGGTCTCTAAATTTAGTTAGGTACCTATTTAGTGCATCTAGTGATCGTAGATGCAACAGAAATTATTATTTATTAGTGTTTGTACCAATATTATTAGTTAATAAAGGGTACTGAGTACATGGTTCTGAGTTTGGACTTTTCATTTTATTTACTATGGTTTGGACTCCAAACCAAAGTAAATAAAATAAAGTGCAATCTTGAAAGCTTCATATATTTTCCAATTACATATTCGATACATAATTGAAATCCTCTCCAGTTTACCCAACATAATTTGCTTTCAAGCTTCTCATATTATGAACTTATTGAATGGATTTACTGCTCTGTGTCTATAATAAATCAGTATCGCCCGTCGCCTTCTCAACCCTCGTCATTCTTTGGGAAATAACCATCTCGTAAACATCTCGAGTTGTGGGACTTACAAGGATATTGTATACAGAAGAGAAGATAAAAAACCGTCGTTTAAGAATATGCAGCGTTTTTCGTCTTACCACTTGAGGACGTAGCCTCTTAGTAAATTGGTTTTCTTCAAGAGGCCCTCGAAGGACGTCGGCGATTGATGACGTGATCCGTTCTTTATCGGTTTAATTGTGCATTGAAAGGCACAATTTTCAGTTTTTTCACATTGGGAAACACTCCCATGAAATAAGGACTTATGGTTTCCATTGTATTTCTCTTTTAGGCACGTTACTCCGTTCTGATGGCTTTCCAAGATATTCCTTCATGGTCGCCTTTCCAACTTTTCCTTTCCATTTTTAACTTGCTCGCAGTTGACAGGAGGCAATCTAGAGGAGAAAATTCGAGATTGCTTAAATGAGGGAACTTGCTGAACAACCCTCGATATTTTCCCGTCTTGTTTCCACCATTATTTCTCATCCGGTTAATCTGATGAACAAGTAGGTGTCACGACAAATGATTCATGAATCCGCCATCTTTCCCAATCTCTCTTCTCACTGGTTACTAGTAATGAAGGAAAAATATTTTTCTTGGAGTTTGAGCGAGTTTTACTCACCTCATCCTGAATACGTGGGTGGTACAACGAGCCATTTAGAAACTATTGATTCCGTATACATTAGCGGTCACGAAACTGTCACTCAACGGTAAATTGTTTCTGTATTTATCGTGCCAATAAACAGCCATCCACAACATTTCTTGTTGGTGCTAGAATATCCGAAATTTCCTCCTTTCTTCGGACATGGAAGTATATCAGGAGCACAATCTTCTCATCATGCAATCACATTTTAGTGACGAGAATAAACATTTTTTGTAAGAAAAATGACAATTTTTAAACAAAATCCACAGTCATGCAGACAGGCATCCGCAGTCATGCGTATAAGAGCGAATTTTTGAAGAAATAACTGGTTTTATGTAAAATGTAGCCATTCAACAACATGATGTCCATGAAGAACATCTCAAGTATCAACCACGTTTCTTCATCTTCAAAGTGCTCCAGATTTTAGACGGAATAGGACATCGTAATTCGGGTTTTCACCATCGTGTTCTGCGTATAGAAACGTTTAAAATGAGGTGTCACTTATGAGACTGTACCATTTTGGGAATTCGTGGGTACCCCCCTCCCCCCTACAACTCTCAAACCCCCCTCAGCTTATATATTTTTCAACGCTGAACACGATGGTGAACTCAGAATTGAGATATCTCTTTCCATTATCAGATTAGAGCAGACTAACCATGAAGAACATACATGATACATGTATCAACCACGTTTCTTCATCTTCAAAGTGCTCCAGTTTTGGAACGGAATAATGGATTTTTTGTGCAAATTTGAACTTTTTATCTCAATTCTATCGAGACTTATCGTCCGGACTGACACATAAGTACATAAACTCTCATATAATTTTTGATGTCTTTTGGCAGTGGATTCAGGATGTCTGAAACGGATTTTGTTGAATAAATTTTTCGAAATTTAAAAATGTTGGACCGAGAACAATAGGTTTTCTTCGAATATTTGCTACAATGTTTGAAAAAAATTACCGTACGAAAATTCATTTCAGAGCATTCTGAATCCAACCTTAGATTTTAACGGGGTTTTTAAACAAACATTTCTGCATGTAAGTATATGTCCCTTTCTAGGAGATATCCAACTGGGGATACTCGCTAAAAATCCCTTATTCTGGCAGAATATTACTTAATTGCAAAAGATATCAATAGTAGGTAATTTTGGATACTATAGTTTGAGGGGATAATTTAACTGTTTGTATTTCAATAACGAAATTGCTGGGTAGCTATAGTGGTATCGCAAAATAGAATCCTCATAATCAGTGGTATCGCATCTGGCACCTCGGCGGCGCCGGACAGATACGGTGTCTGTCTTCATCCATTTTGAAGCAAGAACGTTTTGAAATATCACATTTCACAATGTTAAGGACTCGGTGTCAGCCGGCCCTTGAGTTTTCGCTGCCCTTGGAAATTCGAAAATATAACCCGATTTATATCGTATGACCCTCTCAAAGATGGTACATTCGATGGTACAAAAGGAACAGTTAATGCGGCCTGGTGGTTCATTGATCCGTCTGTAATAGGCGACCTGGGGAAGTATTTTTAAATGTGTATGCTCTTAATGGGACACGAAAAGCTTCTCCTCCCCTCCCTCTTCCCTTGATAGCATCTAACTCTGCTGTTACATCACTAAATATCGATCACAAACACTCGACGGCCTCGCTTTTTCCCCTCTTTACTTATCAGACATAACATTCTGCCCACTAGAGTCCCTCCACCTTTCTTTCTTTTTTTCCTGCCATTACCCCAATAATCATCTTAATTTTCCTCCTATTTCTCTTTCCCAGCCCCTACCAATCACTCGCGCTCTAGTCTTCGCGTGAACCTGAAACTTTCAGTGGAAACTCTCAAACCTCCCACGTTGCTCGAAATGTTTCCGACCCCCGTGGCGGTGATTACCGAGTTTCATATCTTTAAGAACTTGATGAAAGATTTTCTTCGCTTCCTGAGGTTGAATTACGTGGAGCTAAACTACCGAAACATGTTCCGTGCTCGTCCCGGTGACCCTGTTCGTTTGAAAACTGCACATCAACGTTAATGTTCTCTCTTGTGTGGCTGTCAAATGTTCTGTGACAATCCTCTGGTTATTTGAAGAATTTTGTTCTATATTTAGCACTTAGTAAACCAACATCACACCTTCGATCCACGAACCAGTCGTTCCTAATTTCGACAACCTTGAACACAAATCCACTCATGCATCTTGAGTCAATGAGCGAATTTTCGAAGTAACATACAGCCATGACTGACCAACGCCGAATTTCTATAACCTTCAAATATGCACTTCTCCAAAGATACTTGTAGAGGTCAAAAACGGCGAGCAACATGACCATACACATATTTGTACTCTTAGTACCGGACCTGAGAGAAACAGTATTGTAATCGGCGTAAAAGATTACTGGAGCTCCTCACCCAGGATATCGGTATGTTCTGATCCAGGACCCCTTTACGAGGATCAGGCAGTTAGATACACAAAAAGTTACACGTTACACGAAAATTCCGATGTCCTGGCTCGGTTTGAGTCAACTCAAGTCAACTCGAGTTCCATGTCAGCATTCCCTGAGTGGCGTCTTCCTGTACAGTGACAGTCACATCAACAGTCTGAGCTGCTCAGAAGAGTTTCACCATTCAAATCCATGTAGAAGATTCCACATAACTTGTCTAATTTCTGGGATTTGACAAACTTTTCTTTTTGGGCTGATTTTTTACCCGTTAATGAGCTAAAGATTTTGGTTTGGCACCCGAGAGATATAAAATGTAATGCTCTTTCCAACGGTATCCTCAAATTTTAGATTACTTTGGCAAATAAGGGAGTTATGTCCGTTTTCGCGACGTAAGGTCTAAAACACGAAAAAAAATTAAAGTGAAAAAACTCGGGATTTAAGTGGAGTAAAAAATATAAGTTACAGGGCATTTTTAGTCACAAATTAGTTGTAGAATTCACCCCCGGCGGGATGTCCACCATGTTAAGTGGGACTGTATATCCTAAACGGCACTCTAAGCGCCTAGGTATTCTTCCGATGATTAAATGTTCAGTTCACTTCTATGCGTATTCAAAAGAATAGTTCATAAATTTTGTTCCGTAACTGAGTGGTTGTGGAGTTCAATCATGTATTTTGAAAAAGGCTTCAAGCGAATAAACTAACAAAAATTTTCATCAGAAATAGAACGAGTTCCTGCTGCCTGTAGCAGAGCGTTGCTCCTGAAGGGTTGGCGTGTATCCCGCTAACTTCATAATGTTCGAGGGTTTTGCCATTTTATCAATTCCCATACACAGTCCTTTTGTTGCGAGAATCTCTTCACACCCTGATCATTCTCAACGCTATTGTATTTCCCACTCTTGGACTCCTGCTTTGTTATTGTTCCTTTTTGTTCGATGTTTCTTATTTTTCTCCATCGTTTTCCCCCATCCGCCGCTATGGCCTTACCACGTACTATAGTGAGTTTCTCTAAGGTAACGCTTCTTGTGACAATCATCCCGAGCGTGCTTCGAATTCCTCATCCCAGTTCCCCTCTGTATATTTGATCCTCGAAGCTCACTGGAAAATCTGTGGGCCTATTTAGAAAAACTTGAAGTGCACACGAATCTCATAATACGCCGCACATTACACGAACATGTACTAATGTGTAGGTACTTATCTTTATATCAGTGGCTGGGCTGTGTCGAACGTCAAATCTTAGTTTGAAACCCTTACTTACCCGACGATTCTGCTTCTAACGTCGTTACTAGTACGGACAAAACGTATGTCATAAGTGTTCCAAAAATTCAGCATTCCAAAATCCTGCAAGAATTGCACCAACCGGTAATCATTGACCGAACTAAATCACTTGCAACAAAAAACGCTGCACATTTGTCCGCAACGGGGTAATTATTCCCAGTGTCTGGGCTTAGTCTAACAGAAGAACTTCCACACAATAACTCAACGCAATAATTGGATTAAATATTGTGCGTTCGTTCGAGTAGATCGCCAGGCGGTCCGAGATCAAAGTTGTACGTTAAGGTCACTGTAAAGTACAGTTGTCAGGCGGTTTTTTTTAAATATTCAAAACTAACTCATTTTAAGGGTTATTGAGAACATTATTTTCATGGTTTTCTTGGATTAAAAATAATTAAAAACCAAAAGTCACGCTGCATTACTACTCTATGTATGTTCTATACCTGACCCTATTATTAGTAAACCGTTCCAAGTCATATTCTTTTTCTTTTGTATTTATAAGTTTCAACTTCAGATCGTCAAGACTTCATTAGAGTATTCAAGTGTAATTAATGTATTTTAATATCCTTGACGTTTTTCTGGAAATTAATATTATACAGGAGTTATCTCTGATGTTTTGCGAATTCGAATAAAAGTCTGTTCTGCGATGAAAGAAGTCGACTAGGAAAAAAACCGGTCGAAATCACTAATTAAAAACTGAATGCACTCATCAAAGAAAGTTGTTCAACTTTTAGACCATGTTACAACATCAGGGGGACCCGGTATACATTTTTTTCAAGAGGGGTTGGAGTTTTACTAAGTCTTTTTGAGTGAGGATTAAAATTCTACATTGATGTTTGAATCTCTTCCGCTTCAAAAGCTACCTTATAAGAAATACTGGAAGTCCAATTATTAGTTCATTTTCCCTTCAGCTTATTTTCCAGTCGGTACTTTTTTCCTACGTTAAGATTCAGTTCTGTGTTCAAAAATAAACTCAAGTCTAGTCCACATCAGTTGACACGTTGCGCGATTTTCCGAAGGTTTTCTCAGTAGACATGTATAAAGAACAAACCCGGTCCACAGGGCTGTTATAAAACAAGTAATATAGAGAGATTTTACATAAAACCAGTTATTTATTTATTTTTTTATTTTTTTTTATTTTATTTTATTTTTTTTTTTTTTTTTGCGAATTCGCTGTTATAGCCATGCTGCATGACTGTGGATTTTCATACTTGAAGTCGAGGGCTGGTGAATATCAATACTCTTGAAGTACACTTCAAAAACCTCGTAACCATTCTAGACCTAAGTGTATGAAATTATCACTAACATTTAGCTATCCAATGGCAGGGTTTCTGTGACACAATTAGGTGTATGTTGTCATAGAAGATCCATTTTATATTCAGTTTGTAAAAATAACACGTTTTTATCTACCATTTTCATTCAATAACATTCAAGGTTAAGTGAGGGAAAATCGTGTCACAAACTGCGACTCATGAATTTATAGTTGGGGGGGGGGGGGGGGGGTACCCATAAATGCCCAAAATGAAACAGTCCGACAAGTGATACCACATGTTGAAGGTTTTTTGAACACGATGGTGAAATCACAATTGCGATATCCTATTCCGTTCTCAAACTGAACCACTTTGAAGATGAAGAAACGAAAATTTGCTCTTATAGCCATGATGCATGACAGTGGATTTTTATTAATTCTTCAAATATCGCTGGTCTAGTGATTTTTGTAGTGTAGTAAATATAAGCGTGAATAGGTATACAGGGTGGCTCACTTAACGTGAACACCCCTTTTATTTTCAATATTATGTATTTGAAAATCCAAAAAATCCGTGTTTAATGATTTTTGACAAGGATTCAAAAAATTATGTTTGCACACTTCTGCGCACGTGCGCAGTGTGCGCAATCTACACTAACTTCCTTATTTCAAATGAGAACCCCTATTTTTCCCAAGCCGGTCCCAAGCCCGGGTGGCGAAAGCCCGAGGGAAAATAAATCACATGGCGTTAACAATATAATTTAGATACCTACCCACCTGCCTAAAAACTCATCTACATACCTAAAAATAAAATTATCAAGAGGTGATTATTATTATTATAAGGTGATATTTCTTAAAAACGACCATGTTTCAGGGTGTAATCCCGGTTTTTATTCAAGTCCATTAAAAAAACTGATGTCACCACGTGATTCAGTGTCGAAAAATAATGAAATTTAATGTGCGACACTGGGGGTTTTCCGTCTTATCGCAATTACGAGCAAACGCGATTAGTCCAACTTTGGGCGCTTCTGGACGCTCCCAGGTGCGCCCAAAAAAGGTTGTCGAAGTAAAAAGTTCATTAAATTTGACGTAGGATCCGAATCTGTAATAAAAAATAGAGGTTGTCATCTGAAATAAGGAAGTTAGTGTAGATTGCGCACACTGCGCAGAAGTGCGCAAACATAATTTTTTGAATCTTTGTCAAAAATCATTAAACACGGATATTTTGGATTTTCAAATAGGTAGGTATACTGTTTCTATTGAAAATAAAAGGGGTGTTCACCCAACATACAAACTACACATGAAAGTTGGTTTGTTATTGGAGTTACTGTGGATTTAGTAGATCGGTGTCAGATATGTGGGAGTTAGAGTCTTGTATTTTTCGTTTTGTTTGCTGACAAAGACCAGGCTATGAACCATTGCCAAGATTGACATAACGGTAATCTCAATCCACCTACACGGGTCGTTCATTTAGCTTAGATCGTGACCTGTTTGGGGAATTAAATAATGCATTCAATAAAAAGTTTGTTCCCATTTGAGTAGTGCAGCTTACATGAGTTATACTCAGCGTGAGAATAAGTTATTATTCTTGTTTAGATTAAAAGTTTGCGGAGGACGTCGGTGGTTTCCAGGTGTGTGTATAAGAGTGTGTGTGTGTGTGTATAAGAGTTCTGTATAAGAGCCGAAGGGAGCGTAGTTGGTTCATTCCACTCGGAGAAGTGAAGCCATGATAACTCACTCCTTCCCAATGTCTCCCTACCACACCTCTCAGCCCATCATCCTCTCTCACTCGCCGCTACCACCACCCCACATCTCATTACCACTACTGGCTTCTACTTCCTTGATGTTGATTCAATTTCTAGCGGCGGTAATGGGGCCCCTCAGGCAATCACACCGAGCGCAATTACTTTAGACCTCTTAATTAGTCAGATTGGAACGCCAGACTCACGCAAAATTATTGCCGAGATTACTCCCAACTCCTTCCGGGGGGGTTCGTCGAAATGTTTGAAGAAAACTTGAGGATATTTTGGTTCAAATTTGGCCCTCCGTTCTGATTTCGAATTTTCTTGCGACTTCCCTAGGGTTCTTGTAACATCTCGACCTTCAATGAATTGAGATGTAGATCTTCATCAAGAATGTTTCGTCGAGTTCTGCATTTGTTAAAAGTCGTTGAAGTGAACCTCCAAGTGCATCACCTTCTTGTGAGGCAAGTATGGGGTCGTTTGAAATTCAAGCAACGTTTTGCTCTACGAAAAACTGGAGTGATATAAGCGCATGCGGTCACACTGATCTACTTCCGTAAAAAGGCGAATTGCTTCATTCACCCAACGGGATTTTCGTGTAACTCCACTAAATCCAACCTGATTGTTCCCATGGTAGCAGATGTAATTGCTGATGCCCTGGAATGAAATGAAAGAACATAACATGGAACCATTCTGGGCAACCCTGAATTACACGGCTGATGGTTCACATTAGAGATTTGGCACCAGATGCTGTAATGTACGTAATAACAAGCTCTGAATGACAGTCGAAACCGTAACACACCTCAACATGCACCACATGCAGTACATGCAGTGTCCAGCTTATGTTCTTGGAAAATAATAATTATAAAAAACAATAATTATCGTTTGAATCACAACTAATCAGGAAAATAACTACTCTCGCCCTCCACAACATGAACTCGAGTGGTAGTTGTCCTGTCTGTATGTGGAAATCTCCCCAATCTGATGCCCACTTCTTAAATGCCACGGCCCTTCATCATGAAGAGACCACTTGCCTCAACCAAATAGCTTTTACGACTTTCACTGGTTTAGTCCGTTCTGAAAAGACCAAAGGACAAATTAACCCCGGTTGGTTGCCACCATTATGTTTAAATTTTACCACCAACGAGTTTTAACAACCTGGATGTAAATTGAAAGTGACATCAGACCCAACACTCTAGGGATGGGTATCGTCGTACAAGTATCAATATTTTGTATCAATGCTGTATCGAAAGGTTGAAATATCGTTCGAGTAAAGCATCGATATGTATCAATATCGAGTATCGATTCTTATGCAAGGTGTCTGTTAAATGGTGGATCACCCTCCCTCATTTCCTTATTTAGCTACGTAAAAAAACGGGACCAACGCCATTCTTCATCATTTTTTGTGTAGAATTCAGGAAAAATACTTTTGCTCAATGGGCGCAATTGACACTAACTTCATTTTTTCAAATGGGAACCCCCTTTTTTATTGCAGATTCGGATTTTACGCAAAATTACATGAAAATTTGACGCCTCAATCGATTTTTATCACGGTGCGCAACCCTTCAAGAAACCTCTCAACCGTGAATTGCGCAAAGATCTTATTTTTGGGAACCCAGAGTGTGGCCCAAGAAATTTCTTTAGTTTTGGACTCTTAATCACGTGGTGATATCAGTTTTTTTTTAATTTAACTTAATTTACCCTTGATTTAGGCCATGTCGAGGACAAGATAATTTAGTTACCGACCCGACTCATCTAAAACTAAAATGATCAAGAGCCAGAATAAGGAGATTTTTCTTGAAAAACGACCATGTTATAGGCTGTAATCTCAATTCTACACTAAAAGTTATGAAAAATGGCGTTGGTCCCGTTGTTTTACGTACCTATATAAGGAAGTGTGAGAGGGAGGGTGATCCACCGCTTAACAGATACTGTATATCCCCATGGTTGCTTAGGACCTGTTTTTCTGAAATTCTCAACATCAATTATTTTTTTTCAATTTACGTTTCAATCGTATTATTGCACAGACGAGAAAGGTTATCATAAAATAAAGTTCATCAAAGAAGAAAAAAATTGAAATGTATTGGTCCAAAGTGAAATTAGAAATTACTTCATGAAAATTACAAACAATTACAACCACCTCAACTCATCATCAATAATTTTCAGAAATAAGAGTTTTGAAACCAACTTTTCTCCAAGTCGATTCCTAGCCGGAGTCACCGTCTTACCAGGTTTGGAAAAAAGCTCAGATGGCACCGCGGTCGCAACCGTTGGGACATATCGGAGCGCGAGCCGGCAAACAGTGGAGTAGGCATCCTGCTTATTTTTCCAGAATCCTTGGGGATCCTCTTGAATTTTTTCGGTTGGTGTATTGAGGTACAGAGAGGGTTCTGAAGGCAATTTATCTTTTTTTGAGGTTTCACCTTCAACCTGGAATTATAGCCGTATTATAGCCTCCTTACCTACTTTCTTCGTCTTCCTTTCCTGTATTCCATCTAGTGCTAAAGCCACTATTTTCTAGATTACAGATTCTGTAACAAGTGGCAAAATATTGGTTTGTGGGTGTTTGACTAAGAAAATAAACCAAAGAAAAATATTAAAACCAAGTTTTTTAAGCTAGTCAGAAAAATGTACCGGTATTTCCAAATATTGGAATTGAAGTATCGGTACTCGATATTATTGGAGGGTTCAGTATCGGTACAAAAATATCGATACACGATGGTAATATATCGATGTTTTGAAATATCGGGTATCGATACCCATCTTTACAACACTCCTTCATAGTGTTCATCAACCATCATCATCATCACCTGTTCGAGATTTGAGGTTTCAAAAATTGTGACGGTCGCTCAATATTAGAAATAAATCACTATGTTTGAGCTCAGTTTACATTGAATAAATATAGGAACGGCTTTTTTTGTCTTACAAATTTCCGCTCGTCAAACCCGACCGGACAGGTCCAATCTCATACATGTGTGACCTCGGGCCACATAATCACCAACGAATGAATCCATTGACCTGGATTCTGCACTTGTGGAATCATTCGCACGTACCGTTTGGTTAGACCCACTCCTATTGATAACCATCCTGTAAGGAATCTCTACCTACTTATGTCGTTGGTCGCTGAATGGTTCGCTAGTAGCGCGGATAAAGAGCCAGAGCTGTGAAAACTGGGCGCGTCAAGTTTCCCTCGCTCGGAGTTTGAACAAAGCGAGGTTTTGATGTTCTGAAAACACCTTCCTCTCCACCTCTTGCCTCACATGGGGAAGGTATGTTCACCTCATTAGGTCCCGCGTTAACGCTCGGATTGGCCTCAAAGACTTCATCGCAAGCTGTTTGAAAACCTTCTGCTCCGCACTTTCTGCATCCTTCTGCTCTCCGTCCCGTGATTTCTATTTATATGCCGCCTTGATGGCTATACAAAGCACAATGTGCTCAACATCCCCGAGGAATAAGAAGGGTCCACTTGGTAAGGAGAAGCGTGTTGAGTCCAACTCGCCGTCTGATGAAAAAGTGATTTCGCATGGACAAACAAACCACATAGCTTCGTCTCGAGCCACCAGAGCGCGTATCCAAAGGGACAAAAATATGTTCTCGTTCGCTCGAAACTATGTTGAATGGGTAAATGTGACGTTCGATCAAATTCATACAAATTCAGACTCAACCGTGAGATTTAAAAATATCCTTAGGATTTACCTACTTTTAAAACTTGTCCCTTGACTGGGACTAGACTTTTTGCACATTTCATTTTAGCGAATTTTCGAAGAAAAGGATCGATTGTTTTCGGTCCTAAATTAATAAAACTTGAATATAAGAAAAAAATGTCAACACAAATCCGTTTCAGACCATCCTGAATTCACTGCCAAAAGACACCAAAAATCTAATGTATATACGAGTACATAGAGAATTGAGATAGAAAGTTAAAATTGCACAAAGAATTTTGTCTAGGCAATCAACAGGGAGGTTTATTCCAAAGGAGGTTTAGGGGAATTTTAAGGGGGAAAAATTACCCATGAATTCCAAAAATGAAACAGTCTTGACAAGTCACACCTCATTTTAAAGATTTTTTAAGGCTGAACACGATGGTGAAGCCAGAATTGCGATATCCTATTCCGTTTTCAATCTGGAGCACTTATCTGGATACCATATCTGTTCTCAAACTGGGCCATTTGGAGGATGAAGAAACGTGGTTGTTACATGAGATGTTCTTCATGGTTCATTTGCTCTAATCTGATAACGGAATGAGATATCGCAATTCTGACTTCACCATCGTGTTCAGCGTCGAAAAATCATTAAAACTGAGGTGTTACTCGGCAAAAGACGGAGACATTTTACATAAAACCAGTCATTTCTTCGAAAATTCGCTCTTATACCCATGCTACATGACTGTCGATTTTTTAAAAATCATTTAACTAATTTTTGTTTATTGATATGTTACAGAGCCATACGACACTGCTTATGCTTGTGAAGGAAAGATACTAAGGATTGAGTGCAAAAATGGTGAACTCATAGATTTACTGCGTGCCAACTATGGAAGATTCTCCATTACTGTTTGTAATGATCATGGCAATACGGAGTGGAGTGTCAACTGTATGGCCCCCAAGTCGCGGAGGGTCCTGCAGGCTAAGTATGTTCTTATTCTTCTCCAGATATTTATGTTTCTGTTGTAGTGGTCAACTTGAAATATCAAATTTTGTTGTACCAACAAATATATTTCCAAAAATTATCTTGCTTTTCTGGACTTTGAATGCAATTAAGATTTTAATCATTTCAAATTTCACTAATGCAACTGATGATGTATGTTTGGTCGTGGGTTGGCCACGCCCAAGTGGGGCCGATCCACCCTAGTTCTCGCCTGCATGGATACGCTACAGAACACGATCCATGCGCCTTGTTCCATCGTTATTTTCTTCTGATTTAGATCTAAAGTTAAAGAGCCAATATTCAGGTTTATCTGATTACTAATTAATTAATTACGTTGATTCATTAGATCTGTAAATTCAACCAAATTGCACTATTCGATTAATGATTGATTATAATCGATAATTATCGATCTGGGGGCATGGAGGCTAACCTTCTCTGGGGGAACCCTCCCGTTTTTATTTATTGTATTATTACGAGACCGACTCCAAATGTTCATTTTCGATGGTGAATTGTTATATAGATCTAAAACAGTTAATAAATCGATAAATATTTGCGTAGTTCGGTGTTCTAGTTCATTGTACTTAATCCCGAGGAAAAAAACAATGTATTCAATGAATAGAATAAAACTGAATAATTATCAAGTTTATTTTCAAAGTTCATGCTCAAGCCGTGACAAAAATTTTTCCATCACGGCTGTTACTTTCCACATTTAAAACTAATATCATTGTACTTGTTCGATTCATAAGTGAAACATTCAATTGTTATTGAGTGTTAATTTATTGTTTTAATCTATTGTTTATTGTTTAAATTTATTGTTTTATTTATTGTTTTAATCTGACGAGTCAATTTGATTTTATCTCACAGGTGCAATCAACAGCAGAATTGTAGTATACTAGCGAGCACTTCATTGTTTGGCGAACCCTGTCCTGGAACATTGAAATATCTTGAGGCCCACTATCGCTGCGTTCCGCGTAAGTTCACACATTGTTCTCAATAAACTCGGGAAAACTACCAAGAAAGAAAAAATTGTGTGTTGAAAATGTCGGGGCGTGGAGCATGGTTCAATGAACGAAATTTTTATACAATTTCAATAGGTACCTATCTTTCAGTTTTCCACAATTTTTTGGTTAATTATTTTTTAATTGAATATTATTGTTGACTGTTGTATTGCAAAATTTTGACATATATTCAAACCATGCTAGGAACCCAATATCGAAGAACATTTTTGATCAAATTGCATACTAAGAAGAGGAAAAATTTAATCCATTTCAAATTTAATTTTTAACATGGAACATGTTTAAGGCCTTCATCTAACGAACTGAAATCGTCCGTTCGTTACGCTGTTTGCGTGATACAAAAAAATGTGGCGTTTTTGGCGGAATTCCCGTGGTGGTAGAGACTTGAAATTTGGCATGTAGCATCCTTAGGAGGTACGCTGTAAGCAGCATAGGACCAGGATCGGCTGGTCCTATTCACTCTATGAGCTGTAATTTGGTATGCAGCCTCCTTAGGACTTGACGCTGCCCAAGCCTCGGTCCAGCTGAGTGGCTGCTACAGCTAATTACTTTGCTATTCACTCTATGAAGCTGTAATTTGGTATGTAGCCTCCTCAGGACTTACTCATTAAGCAGAATTGGCTCAGGATCAGCTGTGTGGCTCCTAGATCTAATTTCTATTCACACTAAAGATGCGTGAGTAAATTACAATGTACAAAGAACGACGCGGCTGAAACATGTTCCATGTTATAGAAATTTAGTCGTAAGGGTCAAAACGAAAGAAGAAGGGAGGGGGGGGCATAGCCCCCTTGGTGAGGCCTGCAGGGCCATGTTTTATTTTGAAATCCTATATTATCACTTGAGCAGGAAGATTCATGCATAAAATGTAGGCATTTTGAACTTTGAAAACCCAACATTCAAAATCTAAGTTATCTCTCACCCAACCAGTGGCTAGAGTTATCTTATGATGTTGTGAAAAATCGTGCACTACAAAATTGAAATCCCTTGCAACAGCTCATCGTCTTCGAAACTCTGCTACAATCACCAAAAATTGTATTGATGTGTAGATTCAGACAACACATTCTATTTTAATTACAAAAATACTGTTGTGCAAAAAAAATATCAACAACCTAATGTGACAGGAAATGATTCAAATTGTGGTTTTTGTCGTTGATGCATGTAGAATTCCAATAAATAGTAAGTAATAGGTTGGTAGTTTAAATATATCACTTGAAAAATTTGCTAATTAGATATATTTTATTGCAGCTGCTCTCACGACTACAACAAATCGTCCTAACCCACCATGGATGATGACGTCGCAGCCAAGCGTATGGAGCACAGCCAAAGCTGTAACGCTCCGAGCGACTGTGCCTTCGGGGGTCGGTGGTGCACCCCCAACCTCTACCACTGCAAGCCCACCGCCCCTTGTCTCAGCAGCTACCACTTCCACTTCATCAGAATCTTCTCCTCAGCAAATACCGACGACCACTACGACCACTACTACAACATCCACAACCACTCAGGCTCCAACTACAGTCGCCAAGACTATAGAGGAAGATGTGATTGATATTCAACCTGTCTCAGGCACGCCAGTTCCTTCAGAGCAACCCATAATTACTTCTCCTTCTGCTATACCCATCGAAGGTATAATCAACATTCTGCAGTTTGTGAATATTCTATCTTCTGGGTTTCCTTCTCCTTACTACTTACTATGACCATACTCTTTTCATCGTATGCACGTACTTTTCCCACATTGTGATGTCCGAAATTAAGTTTCTTTCTCTAACAATATGAATTACATAATTTAGGGGAGGATGAGCTACAGAATACCTCAGGCTACTACAGTCTGCAAGGCACTTTGACGCAAATCTCATCCTCATTTGCAGGTGAAGTTATTGATGAAAGCGAGATGTGCACTCCTGAAACAGCCAGGGGTCTCATGTGGAACTGGACAAAAGTTGGAGAAGTTAACGTGCAGCCGTGTCCTGGAGGTGCCTCTGGATTGGCTAGATGGGGGTGTGTAGGCCTTGCTACTCCTCGACGCTCTTCACCGACACCTGATCTCAGTGAATGCCGATCTGTTTGGCTGACTACTTTGAACACTCGAATTGCTGAAGGAGATTCGATCATCAATATTGCCAACGAGCTCTCACAGGTAACTACTACTGAAATCTGTCTCAGTCGCCGGTGGTCCTTGTGATTTCCACCAGTCATCATGAATCAGGCCAAATTTGATTAATACCTAAGACCGGGTTACTTCTGAAATTTGCCTTACTTATCACTGTTTGATGTTTCTAGGTCACTGACAGCAAAACTCTATACGGCGGGGATATGATGACAACGACTGAAATAATGAAAAAGATGGCCAAACGAATGGCTCAAGACATTCGCACGTTCCCCGATCAAAGGCAAAGAGAAGCAATTGTTACAGAACTGCTCCATGGAGTTGTTAAAAGTGGGAGTAACCTTCTCGATCCCGCTCAGATGCCATCCTGGAGAGATTTGACTCACAAAGAACAGATGAGGGTTGCTACTTCTTTATTGGTAGAGATTGAAGAAAATTCATTCCTCCTGGCTGACACGGTCGTCAGAGAAAAGACTGTATATCAGAGAGAAAAGAATATATGTAAGTTGCCAAGCTTCTTCCAAATTTGTAAAACGCTACATTCAGAAACTGGTAATTGAGGGGTCGGCATCAACAATTAACTCCATTTTTTCCTGGAAATAGCTTCAAGTTACTACAAAAAACGAAGCAGCCAACTCCATCTAGCGGATTTCTTGATAACTATCAATGGAAGGAAACTCCTTGTTGCAACGAAAGAACGATTTTTTTGTCAGTTAGCTCATTTTGCTCAAAAATTGGAGTTAACTCGTTCTTGCTGCAAACCCTTCAATTGTATATTCAGCTGAATGTAGCATCTAAATGAGTGCTAAATACATTTGATGATTATTTTACTTTTTTTAGTCATTGGAACTTAATGTTGAAAAACAGTACAAAGTTTCTTCATTCATTGTCGTTGTTATTATTATTTTAATTTTTTTTTTTCTGCAGTGTTGGCTGTGAAGGTAATAAAGATGTCTAATGTGAACACAGAAGAATTTAGCAGTATAGTTACTCCGTTCAACTCTGAAGAAGGAGCTGGCAAAGAAGGGCCAGAAGGAGGAGGTGAAAACTGGCTTCGTCTGGAAAAGAAAGCCCTCCTTGACAACAGCGAGGGAGATCTACTTAGACTTGTATATGTCGCTTTTGATCGTCTAGAAGAAATACTTCAGCCCTTGCCCCGAGCTAATGTGTCTCGAGTTGTGAACAGTAAAGTGATTTCTGCTTCTCTGGGGCAGGGTCGGCACATACAATTGTCGCAACCGGTCACCATCAGCTTGAAACACATACGGACTGAAAATGTGACCAATCCAACTTGTGTATTTTGGGATTACTTGATGAGGTATAAAATCATACAACTCTCTAGGGTAAAATCTCAGTCAAACCTGGGTGATAGCACATTGCTTGTATTTAAATAAATCATTATGGCCCCTCAACGTTTCAAAATTTTAGGTAAATGAATTCGTTTAAGGGTTATTTCAGAGCAGTGCTAATTGATCTCTAGGGAAGGTATGCAATACCATTACTTCCACCTTTAGTTACCTACCCAATGTTTGAGAAAAGCACTTACTTCTAAATTTGTAGCTCTCATGTTGCTACGCTGATTTCCATCTATATTTCAATAATCTGACACTAATAACTGCTGTCTGCTCTGGAAGCTCCAGCTCTAGAAGAGGGCAATAACAATGTTTGAGAGACATCTTTGGGTGAATTTTTCCATTGAAGTTTTTGCTCGTCATGTTCATTTCAAGAATATACTCAGCATTTAATGGATTGCTTATTTCTGATTGTATTAGTACTTGAATACGTTTGGTAGAATTCGGTAGATGGAATTTGGTACCCCAGATGTACATCTGTACATCAGAGGTAAACCATCATATTGTCGCTTAATAAGCAAAACCCCCTATTGACCATTTTCACGAAAATTAGGTTTTGGCAGATTCTTATTCGACTTCTCACGCTGGATAGGCTCCTTAACTCAAAATCGCTTCAACTAAATTACAGAGTCAAGGAACCTCGAAAATTATAACAGCCCCTATTGACATCGTTGAGGCAACAGCCCATATCAACCTGACAACCAGCTGTGTGGAAGGAAACCGCTGCATTATTTTTCTGTGACCTAGGAGTAGCTTTGCGACGTTTTGTTAATAAATTATGTTCGTGTGTTTCTTATTGATCTCAGAGAACTTTAAACACGTAAAATAGGGGTGGGGAATATTTAAAGTAACCGCTACAAATAATCTAATACCAAAAAACCTATTACTGGAACAACTGTTTTGAGACCTTGGAGGAAAGGCCTTTGAGGGCCTCTTTGTCGCCGGCCATTCGGGATTTCGTGATAATAGGTTGTCTGGGGCCTAATACCAGGTAATAGGTTGCGGAAAACGAATGCGTGAAAGTGTGTGATCATAACTGTCGATAAGTTATTTGAGTGAATATTGAGTTAGTTTCGAGTAACAGCGACCGTCTGGTAATATGTTGTGGTATTAGGTTGTTTCGGTAATAGGTTACCTGCGATTCGGGAACCTTTCCAGCGCCCAACGCGGACTGGAAACTCGATAACATATTACCTACCGAGAAATAACCTTATTAGCCATGGCTAGTTTGAATTCCTACTAGGATGCTGCTCAGACTGATTTTTAGAATAACATAAAGTAGTGATGCCTTAACGTCAATAGGACATTTAATGTCCTATTCATTACACTTGTTACCAGCTTATTTTAATATAACGTATGTTAAATTGAACTACTTACTTTTTGGTTACGAGTTCTTAAAACCTTTTTCTTCCTCGAGCGTCGTTGCTATAGTTAAGTTGTATATAGTTAATATATTTAATTTTTCAACAGCTGGGTTCCAAATTCAGTTGGTCATTGCATCAACAAAGACAATTTTTGTTTGTTTGATCAAAATAGTTGAAAGTTTAGATATGCGGAGAAAGGTCTATCGATCTCATTTCGCTGACAGCGCATGTCAACCATATTTTCTGTCAAGAACACCATCAACCTATGGTATTACGATAACACCCCCTATCAACCTCAGTTTCAAAATTTTCTAACCTTTTACTGCTTTCAACATTGGAAGGCGTCACTTGTTCATGGCCTAGAGAGTGAAAAATGGGCAAGAAAAGGACACATAAACAAAAATTGGTCCATCTTTCAGTTTTTCCCTTCTCCTGAAAAGTTGGGATATGGTCAATAGGGGGTGTTGCTTCATAAGCGACGATATGTTTTTGATAGAGTCATAGAGGAAAATTACCCTACATGCAAAATAAGATGGCAGGTGAAATAGAGAGTTATAAAGCATCACATAGGTAATATGTAAGTCCCGATGAGAAGTATGCCATCACAAAGTTTTTATGATAGTTTACCTCTCAATTTTGCACATATGATGGTTGAAAGAACCATCACGCACAGGACAGAGACAGAACACCACGACGTACAGAGATAGAATACCAGATTGAATTCGGTACCACTTTTGGTTTCTCATGCATTTTCACCACACTAAATGATGTTGCAATGGGACTTACAAAGAACGAGAGTTATTGAAAGCCGCAGTTACGTGCAAGTAAAATGTTGTTCCCATGTAATCGCTTACATCCAGATTTGACTGTAGTTCAAATTGAAAGGGTTTCAATCGTCTAGCGTTGTTTTGAAATTGTTTCAAAATGTTTAATACCAGTCTATTTTTTCTGTTTCTTGCAGTTCGTGGTCGGAGGAAGGATGTAGAGTGCATTTCACAAATACCACTCACACAGTCTGCATGTGTGACCATCTCACTAACTTTGCCATTCTGATGGATGTCCATGCTACGTATCTGCCCCCTATTCATCAGATAACGTTGCAAATCATCACCTATATAGGATGCATAATATCCATTGTATGTTTGATTCTTGCCACCATTACATTCCAACTTTTCAGAGGGCTAAAGGTAGGTTATCTTCTCACACCGTTTCCCATTATGTTGTTCATTTCCTTTCATTTTTGTTAAATCCAAATTTATTTGATTTATTTTTCCTATAATCATTTGATTCAACTTTCATCACCTTCAAAATTATAATTTTCTCCCACACCTTATTTAGTTTTTTTCATTTTTTTTATATACCTAGTTTAATTTGTTTCAGTCTGATCGAACTACAATTCATAAGAATCTCTGCTTATGTCTGTTGATTGCTGAAATCCTATTCCTTGTTGGAATAGGTCAGACGCATCAAGCCATCCTGTGCGGAGTTGTAGCTGGGCTACTACACTTCTTCTTTCTCTGTGCATTCGCCTGGATGTTTTTAGAAGGTAGAATCATCAATCAAACCCACTGATGATGATATGTGCTAGAAAACTTGCTAATTGAACAGTTGAATTTGACCATTATCAGTGACAACTTTTCTGTCTTATTTCCAGGTTTTCAACTCTATGTGATGTTAATAGAAGTATTTGAAGTTGAAAAGTCTCGCTTACGTTGGTATTATTTATTTGCTTATGGGGTTCCTCTAGTTATTGTTTGCATATCTTGCCTCATAGACCCTTTTAGTTATGGTACTGAGAGATACTGTTGGCTACGTGCAGACAATTACTTCATATTTAGCTTCGTTGGTCCTGTTATTGCTGTGATACTTGTAAGTACAAAACCTACTTAGTTTATTCACTATTAACTCTTCCTGTGCTACATTTCTTTACCAGACAGCTGTGGGAAGTAGCATTGTGTGATTAACCCTTTCACTTCAACTGAGCTCAAGTTTTTGAGTAAATTCCCAAAATGAAACAGCTGAACACGATGGTGAAATCAGAATTGCGGTATCTTATTCCATTCTCAAACTGGAGCGCTTTGAAGATGAAGAACCGTGGTTGATACTTGGGATGTTCTTCATGGACATCAAGTTAGAGATATTTTACATAAAATCAGTTAGTTCTTCGAAAACTTGCCCTTATAGCCATGCTGCATGACTGTGGAGTTTTTAGTATTTCTCTGTGATACTTACCAAATTCACGTTTACCAAATTTATGGATATTCGTTAGATCAATAGTAGTAGGCTTAGAGAGAGGGCAGCCTACCCCCCAATTCCTGCTGTTTTGGCAATTTCCTGCCTCCAATTTCAATATTCACATCTAATCTCTATCAAATCTTTATGGAAACGGGTTGTTATAAAATTATACACTTTTGAAATGCTAAAACAGTGGTGGAAGGGGGGGACAAGCTCTTGATAACATGAACGTTTTTTAGTGTATTTCAATATTTACTACTCCTGAGGAGGAAAGGGGAACCCAACGCACCCAATAGGTTAGAGCTTGCTTAATAACGTGGTTCTTCTACACTTGAATACTTCTCAGGGAGTGAAGGGTTAATCCATTGATGTCTGTATAAGGATTTGAAGAACAAAGAACAATAACAAACTTGAATAAGTAATGTGAATATCCCTAAATGACTACACCTAGAAACAATTATACAAGAAGTTGAGAACCATTCATCTAATCTGTAATATTGACATAATGACGTTTTGTTGCAGGCTAATCTAGTCTTTTTAAGCTTGGCCATATATGTAATGTGCCGACATGCCAATGCATCCATAGCCATGAAGAGTAAAGAACACTCAAGATTAGCCAGTGCAAGGTAAGTCTTACAAATGATATGTTGATACTCAAACTCTTTATCTAGAAGGGCGGGTGTAATCTCGGCCCAAGCGCGGTGAACCGAGGGTCCCATCCGGTCCGAGGGTCTTATCTAAATTTAAACTCAGCCCAGCCCTCTAATCGCTCATTGATGCGAGTTGTAATCTCAGCCCAGCCCCAGGAGTCTATCAGGTTCTCCAAGTGAACGGGTACCCAAACTACGAGTATGTCATGTGCGAATGTTATTATGAGCCAGCGTGGTTATGTTCAAATTTAGAAAACGCCGGGATTTGGGGACCATATAGATTAAGTAGACGGGGTTGCGGAATAAAAACATACTCTTAATAAAATTAGGTGGAATGAACGGCTACTTTTAACTGGTCCCTTGGGCTCAGTTTACAGTGAACGAGGAGATTACGAGTATGAGTGCATCCTGGGCGGAGTTTACACATCAATGGGTTGGGCAAGTAGGAAGAATTGGGCTCAGTTTACAGTGAACGAGGAGATTACGATTATGAGTGCATCCTGGGCTGAGTTTACACATCGAGGGGTTGGGCAAGTAGGAAGAATTGGGCTCAGTTTACAGTGAACGAGGATTACGATTATGAGTGCATCCTGGGCTGAGTTTACACATCGAGGGGTTGGGCAAGTAGGAAGAATTGGGCTCAGTTTACAGTGAACGAGGATTACGATTATGAGTGCATCCTGGGCTGAGTTTACACATCGAGGGGTTGGGCAAGTAGGAAGAATTGGGCTCAGTTTACAGTGAACGAGGATTACGATTATGAGTGCATCCTGGGCTGAGTTTACACATCGAGGGGTTGGGCAAGTAGGAAGAATTGGGCTCAGTTTACAGTGAACGAGGATTACGATTATGAGTGCATCCTGGGCTGAGTTTACACATCGAGGGGTTGGGCAAGTAGGAAGAATTGGGCTCAGTTTACAGTGAACGAGGAGATTACGAGTATGAGTGCATCCTGGGCTGAGTTTACACATCAATAGGTTGGGCAAGTAGGAAGAATTGGGCTCAGTTTACAGTGAACGAGGATTACGATTATGAGTGCATCCTGGGCTGAGTTTACACATCAATAGGTTGGGCAAGTAGGAAGAATTGGGCTCAGTTTACAGCGAACGAGGAGATTACGAGTATGAGTGCATCCTGGGCTGAGTTTACACATCAATGGGTTGGGCAAGTAGGAAGAATTGGGCTCAGTTTACATTAGCTACCCCGGACTTGGACTCAGCTTACAATTTCCCATCTAGAAATCACCAATTACAATCATAATCTACCAGTTATTTGATGTTGATTTCACTAGACGTTTGGTCGCTACATTTTTTTAATATTCGTGATTATAACATTGTTTTCCAGGGTGTGGCTGAGGAGTGCACTCGTGCTTGTGTTTTTATTGGGATTGACTTGGCTCTTTGGTATTTTATATCTAAATGAAGAGTCAGTTGTCATGGCTTATTTATTCACAACACTGAACAGCCTTCAAGGGCTCTTCATTTTTGTATTTCACTGTTTGAAGAATGATAAGGTGAGCTTGATTTTATATTTCATTGCCCTTATTTGAAATTATGATTTGTGAATAGGAATTTTAGTTTAGACCAAACCTGATTTAAATTTTCTATGCAACCCAACATAAATAATTTAGTATTGTTAGTACAGGTCAAACTCACTAATCAAAATTGGTTCCTTTATGCCCCTAAATGCATAATGTGGGTGGCAGTTCTCATTTTCTTGAATATTATTTTTCATCTGCATTATCAGTTCTCAGCTTCTGTGATCCAATTGGTGAGGGAACTGTAGGGGAAATTGGAGTTGTAAACTCCGAATCGTACATTTTAATTTTAAGCTTTTATTGCATGCACGTTGGTTTTTAATAAAGAGTTCGTTCTCTACGTTTCAAGGTGCAAAAGGAGTACCGGAAGTTCTTGCGAAGGCATGTCTGGTTGTCGAAATGCTTTGGGTGCCAGGAAAGCAGCGGAGTGGCCGGAACTTGCGCTGGAGAGAGCAAGGAAAGGAGGACAAGTTTGTACACCGGAAGCCATGGGAATGCTCAAAGTACTGAAAGTACATCAGCATCAAGTAACGCTGCTCCACCAGGGACTGGACTTCCTCCTCATGGAACTAGCGTGGGTAGAACTCAAATGAACATAACTAAGGTCAAGCCCAACCCCACATACCAAGGTATAATTCTAACCAGTAATCAAACCTTGTAACTTAATTCCCGTCATATTAACAGTTATGTGAGGTTCCATCATCATTTGCTGAATACTCCATATTCTTATAACATCCACTGACACAAATATCCATAATGTGTAGAATGTGAAATTCCATTACAACATGTTGTGTTGTACAAAGTGTTGTCATGTTCATTAAGAGAATCATCGTAATAATTCTCCTGCAGTTCATCAATAATCTGGAATTTATAATTTTTTTCTTTTGGTTGTAGCACGTAATTTTCCAACCAAAAAAGGGTAAGATGACAATTATTTGAACTATTATCTGTTTAATTTGGATGTTGCCGATATTAAAAAATGATTTCGTTTGTTGGGCGCTTGATTCTTTAATTATGTGCCACGTGTTCACTGAATCTACTATCTCATTTTTTAATTCATCACGAGTTTCGTGTGTGAAACCAGTTACTTGTGTGTTACCAGTTACCTGCAATTATCTTAACTCAGTCTACCGCAATGCCAACACATCTCTGTTATTCGGTACACTGTGTTTCACAAGTTGTTGACTAACTGCTTACTACGCTTTTCAATTAACTCTTAGCAAATAAGTTTGTTGATGGTATTGTTATAATTACTTTTATGATGGAACCTTAACTTCTGTTAATGTTGATCCTGTGGAAGAAAACTAACAAGTGGGGCTGGGCTGGTCGATCAAGGTACTGCTGGCATTTGCACTATTTGCTATTAAGTGTTGTCTTATTTCCTTAGCGAATTATTTTTAACTGATTGAAATGTCAATGTGACATCACCATAATCTCCTTTCAACACCTGTTCACCTGTTTGCCAAACAATAATTATAATTCACCTCCACGATTCTTACTCATGTGTAGCACTCCACACAACCATACATTGGTGTTGTGCTTCTCTGGTTTGTTACATTTGTAGTGTGTGAAATTAAATGTACTACCACTAAGAGTGACTATGATAGTTACTCGTTTCAACACCAGGCTGTTGATTTCACACAACGTCATTACCAGTGTACTGATCCTTTGAAAATCCGTTGAAACTGAAATATTAAGGGATTTTGTTACTCATATTATCTTATTTAGAGGCCCAGTTGTTTCCTGGTTCAAAGGGAGCACAAGGCCATTTCATTTTAGTAGTGTTAGATAACTTGTGCTAACACAAGTCCAGTTTTCAGTCAGGTGTCAAAAAATATCTCTAGTTAGTGGGTTAGAACGTTTGGTGCGTGGTACTTCACTACCATCTTTGTGAACTCACATCGATCCTATCCCCACTTCTTATTTGAAGAAGGAGAGCTTGCTTTTCTGTATTTCCAGGACTAATTAAATACCAAGTAAAACGATTCGCTAAGGGGTTAAGAAATTCACTTCACTAACCATCTACCACACCACTGCTTTGCTTACACCTTCTCCAAAAACGTTCTATACAAATACTAGTATTAGTTAATAATTCAAATGTTGTATGTTTTGCTGTACCCTCCTTACCAAACTCGTATCCACTACTGTTGAACCTGTAAAATCATGGCTCATTACCCTTAACCCTTAGCACTCCAATCCCGAGCTGTCATGGATAAGGTTGATTATCTGAATTATCTTCCAATATATAATTATTTCCTCCTGTCTCAATGCTATTTCAAGGAACTGCTCTAATCTCCAATCCTAAACCGACACATCTTTTTGTCGCATAACTCTTCTACTCCAATTCAGTATTTACTCTTAGCATCTGAAGTCACTATGGAGTAGCAGACTAGGAATATATTGATAGGCGACGGAGTTACCAAGTTACTGATCTGGGACCGAAGTGTGAGCAGTAATTCTACTCCTTGGGTTTTTTTTTCTTCTGACTGCTAAGGGTTAAGCAAGCCTTTGCTATTTCATGGTCGTCCCCCTATACTCCCTTTAAACTCATTTCTTCATCAGACATTTGTGTTGATAAGTTCAATGATTTTCGCATGATTCATGATGAATAGCTTCCCAACCCTTTAGCATTCATCATTATATTCACTCCCTTGCAGTTGCGTTTGCTGTAAAGTTTGTGGGTTTTTAAAAATCAATTTCAAGTTTAATGGGCGTTTGTAGGTTTTGTAAAGTTTCCCTTGTATTTTCCCTGATTGTTAAATATTTGAGAAATTCCTGTTGAACTGTTTTGCTCATTACTAAAGCCCCTCTCCCCCTGTAAATTACCTGATCATCATTAGAACAGTAGTGTGTATTTTTGAATGTTGATGATCATGGTCCATTTATTTGTACTGAACTAAATGTATTCCAGTAACAGTGAAATTGTACTCATAATTTATTCAAGTTTCATGTAGGGTTTAGGGTTCGTACTCAGTAAGTATTTATTGTTACTAAGTGCTCTACTGTTGCTTACTGTGAACAAATGAGAAGGTTTTGCTTGCATCCCAAACTTTTTATTCTTCTTATAGAGTTGCTCATACAAACAATCCCCACAATGCTGCGCAAATACGTGTTTTTTGGCTGGCCATTGGTGCCATTGAATCCAAATTTATATCAACCACCTTCTTTTTATTCTTCTTTCTTCGTTCCCCTCAACTTTCATTTCTCTCTACAATCTCCATGAAATACATATGAGGGAAGGTGGTTGTGATTACAGTACTCTTGGTCACGAGGTGAAGAACCAGAAGCTTCTATTGCTACTTTGCCTTATACTCCTAGACCCACTGGCTTCCCTTCTCAAAATTTACCCAAGTCAGCTACAACATGGGGTCCTTTAATGTGGAAGGTGAGGTTATGTTGCTTCCATGGGTTGAGTACTTTGCATGCTCCTTCCACTCTCCAACAATAATGTTCTGCAAAATCTGCATCATTGAAAACTGAGTACTGATTTGTTCTAATGAATTTGTTTCTTCATTTATTTAGTGTGGATGCGTGTGTTTTTAGACATTCATCAAAAGGTTTTGATTTCGGGTGCCTGGTGGATGGTGTAGCCCTATCTGGGGTTTTGGACAATCAAGTACATAACAATAATGCACCCTGGTTTAGCATGTGAAGCATACCTACTTTTTTTGTGAGGCTCTCTTTCAATTGCCCCACAAGTGTCTACATAGTGTGTTCATGTGTCAATATTGATCTGGGGTTCTTCTATTTTGCTCATTCATTATTTATAAAAGTCAATTCAGTAGGTTTGGCGTCAATCTACTAAGTATTTATTTAGTTAGCTGAAATGCCTGTGAAAGGGCGCAGTGTTTGGTTCGCCTGTGGAATCGTGATTTTGGGGTATGATGTGTGAAATTTGGGTAGCCAGTATAACTTTGCTGTTTTGGCCACATATCTTTTAAAGAGGATCATTTTAACAGAGGGCATAGCCGAGATTTGAGTAGAAACTCAGTAACTAGGACATCGAGATAACTAAAAAATGGAAATCTCCCGATAAAGATACATGTATTTTCTTGAAGAACAACTTTTTTATCTTGATATTGAATAACTGCATGTTGATTCCCCAATGTTTTATGAAATGTGTATGTGGTTATTTGTGTTTCTAGTGTTAGTGATGGAGTTTTTTTTTTCTTTTTTCAATTTAAATACGTAACAGAGTTAGTAAACGTATTCTGGTGCTTGAAAAATAAAACTTTCTGTGTTTCCAAAGTATGATCTACTCTACTGGCATGTTACTGAATTTGATTTACTACTTGACCTTCTAGGTTTTTTCATAATCCAAGGCACCTGAATAGATAATTCTCAGTGTATAATTTAATGATTATTATTGATAGAATCAATTAATTCTGTAATTTACTTCACTCTACTACTCTTCTAGGCAGTTCCCAGTTGAGTGCTCGCTAGACTAACTACCAGGCAGGGGCAATATCGTTTTTTTTCGCATAAATCAGAAATCTTGCATAGGACCAAAAGTTATTTCAGATACTAGCAATGAAGTAACTCGAGTAGGTAGTAATTTCTATAGAAATTTGTATTTTATTCGCGCATCTTCAGTTTTACTTCTTCTTGAATAATTCAAGAATAATTATTATTTTCGTATTCAGCTTACTTTGTTATCAATCAAGCTTCTATTCAAGAATTCATATACACACAAAATCTTGGTTTACAATCTTCTTATATTTGTGTGCTTTGAAAAATTAATATTAATGTGAGCAATATGTCAAGGGGTAATCAGCGATGTTCAAGTATTTCAATGTAGGTACTGGAAATACTGGGGGTGGACAACAAATAACGTCAGTGAACTAAATCTTATGTTCCCCCTAAATGTTTCTCAAACATCACACATCGTGTACCTAATGACCATTGTGTTTGAACTATGGTGTGTTACTCCCTTCATGTTTACCCTTCTAAATGTATGGTGAAGACCAATGTTCCTATATTAGCATACTGTTGGTTGCTTAAACATTGTTCACTAATGATGTTTTAATGTTTTGCTTACAGAACATATCGTTTAAATCATTCAGTCGAGACTCTGGGCATGGTGGCTCTGAACAGGAAGACTCCCCAAAGGCACACACCATGGCATTGACTAGTAACTCTCTTCTTCGTCACAAGGAACGGCCTATGTACATGTCTGCTACATATTCCCATTCCCATCTTCAACCTCAGTTCCCACATTTGCAATCAGCAACAATGCAACATCGGACAAAACGCTCAAATGGGACCCTTCGAGCTACGAGCCCTTGGAACCACACGTACACAGAAATCCGAGAGAGGGAAAGAGAAGGTAAAGCCCGAGAAGATGACCCTGTGTATGAAGAGATTGAACGGGAGAGAGCTGAGATACAAGTGAGTGATATGAGTGATGAAGATGGAAGGCGACAAAGTGACATGAGCCGCCAATCTTCTAGGAGTTACGGTGACCATAGGCCACTGATTCCTTACAGCCCTGCTGCTGATAGGAACTTCCACACAGCTTTTGACGCAGCTTTTAGACAAAGATTGAAAGAACAAGCTCAGAATCGAGCTAACGCGCATCAAGGCACAATTGCTGTGCTAGATGGAGAAACAGTTGTCTGCCATTTACAGCCTGAGTATACTTCGAGAGCAATTCTCCAGCAGCACCATCCTTATAGTGAATGTTAATAATAAAAAAAAAACTCTTTAACATTAGGAAGAGACATCCTCTTAAATTGTGAGTGGTTTGTCAAGCTCATGCTACAAAATCCTATGTGTTAATATTGTACATATTCAACTGCTTGTAAATGTTAATTTTAATGTAATGTATTCAGCGAGAATCATTTCGTTTTATGTACAGACTCTTACTGAAAATCGTGTAAAAAATTCTGTAACTTTTTTTATATTTCAATTTGATAAGGATGTAATATAATAAATAATGCTCCTGTGATGATGCAATGTAGTTGTTATATGTAAAGCATCACTACCTTTAAGACTGTTGTAAAATAAAAACTACGCAAGAACATTAATTCTCAATGTGTGTTTTAGTTATCCTTAATTTCCACCGTGCAATAGGATTCAGCTGAGCCAGGGAATAAACTGCGAAGCTGTCAACAAGTCTGCACTATATAGGTACTAAAGATAAATACGTTCATAAACAAGACAAATGTACGTTTGTATCAACTTACCAGTCAAATGACGATATGGTTTTTGGTTTTCAAATACCTCGTTTCTGATCCTAAAACACCTTACTCAATAATTGTTTACCCTAAACAGAAAAAATAAAATAAAGTAGTCATGCAGCATGGTAATAAGAGGGAATTTTCGAAGAAATAACTGGTTTTATGTCAATATGTGTCATTTTTTGCTCTTACCCATCCGCCTAAAATTTTCTGAAAATTCATTTTTGGCCAAAGTTTTCCCAACTTGATACTATTAACAATTATAACAGGAGTACGAACTAAATCACTCGTGACGAAATTTGGAAACCCATGTTAAGAAAAACAAGAGTATTTGACAAAATCGTCCATTTCCACTGAAATATGAGTACACTGTTTGTTACTGACGATGGTCAGACGAATAGCCATAACCGGTGTAACAGTGTACTCATATTTCAGTGGAAATAGACGATTTTTTCAAATACTCTTGTTTTTCTTAACAGGAGTAGTTTCACGCAAAGTGAAATTTGGGTTGGAAGGGGGGGGATCAAAAAAGTGTTGGATAGGTAACAAATCTTGTTTCCTTTTTTGCCAAGTAACAACTCAGTTTGTAGATTTTTTAACGCTGAACACGATTGTGAAGTCAGAATTGCGATATCTCATTCCGTTATCAGATTAAAGCAGATGAACCGGGAAGAACATCTCAAGTAACAACCACGTTTCTTCATCTTCAAATTCCTCCAGTTTGAGAACGGAATAAGATACCGCTATTCTGACTTCACCATCGCATGCAGCGTAAATATACCTTTAAAATGAGGTGTCACTTAACAGAATGTGTTATTTTTGGAATTTATGGGTAATCCCCCAACACCCCTTAGAATGACCCGATTCTGCCCCAATTTTATGTGCAAATTTGAACTTTTTTATCGAGAGTTGGTGTCTTTTGACAGTGAATTCAGGATGGTCTGGAACGAATTGTTTGTCAGAAATTCGACTTTTAAAAATTTTGGACTGAGCAATAGAATTTTCTTCAAAAATTCGCTAAAATAAAACATCTGATATTATGGCTGTTGTCGCATTACTGCAATTTTCCCTATAATAATTCACAATTATTGTGAAATGAATCATATCATAGTGACATGATAATCAACAGTTCAGCACTTGAACTGAAAGTGTCTGCGCTACTAATACAAGGTAACTGGCCCGGTGTGGGCGGTTTGCTTCAATACCTACCTGATGAAGAGACCACTTCGGTAAGTCAGTTTCAACGTATTATTCTCTAGACACTAAGTTCCAATGCACACTTAAACAGTGATAAGCGGAGGTTTTTTTTTCAAGTCTGTCCTTGACCAAGGCCAGAGTTTTATAAAAACACACATGACACATCCTGTAAAAGTTCTAGAACATTCCTGGGTACATATTCAGCTCTCTCATGGCGTGGACACATTCCATTCCTGGATTTTTTAGACACGAAGGGATTCTATCTTTCTTTACAGCAAAATATTCCAAGAATGACATGGTTCAGCAATGGCGACTTTGACTGGAAGTTTGTGAAAATTATTTCCAGACTGAGGTTTAATCACCACCTACTTGCATCCCATCTGCACCAGAACAGAATAGTGGACAGCCCGAACTGCACATATTGCAATTCACCGGAGAAGGGAGACGCCAATCACATAATTCTCAATTGTCTCAACTTTAGGAACCGACGAGAGAAATTGTGGGAGGATCTCATCTTACATGAAGTAAAGTTCCCTACGAGAAGTCAGTGTGTGATAGAAGAACTTTCAAGTCTATTGTCAAATTTATCAAGAGCTCAGAGATTGAACTGTAAACCAATTCACATCTAATTGTACAAATTAGTATTAATCATTGCTAAATACGATGTAAATTGTGAGGCCAATAAATGAAAATTAAAAAAATATACTTAATAATAAACACGAAGGGCGAACCCAAAACTTTCGTTGTATGTTAATATTTGCTAACAGCACACGACCGAGGACATCGTCATCATTCTCGTCGACAGTCAACATTTTGCAGTAGAAGGACTTGAATATTCGCCTTTCCAACGCCGCAACTTCACCTCTTATGTGTGCATCAAACTCACCGCATCTCCTCTAGTCACTGCTTATGTGTGCATTGGGCCTTTGGAACCACTCAGTTGATCCTGGTCCTATGCTGCTTAAAGTGTGAGTCCTAAGGAGGCTATATACCAAATTTCAGCTTCATACAGTGATATCATAACAATTAGCTTCAGGAGCCACTCAGCTGATCCCGCCCCCATGCTGCTTAAAGTGTGAGTCCTAAGGAGGCTATATACCAAATTACAGTACATAAGTAGTGTGAATAGCATAGAAATTAGTATTAGGAGTCACTCGGCGAATCCCGGCCCTATACTGCTTAACATGTAAGTGCTAAAGAGGCTACATGTCAAATTACAGCTTCATACAGTGAATATCATAACAATTAGCTTTAGGATCCAGTCAGTTGATCCTGGGCCTATACTGCTTAAAGGGTAATTCCTAAGGAGGCTACATGCAAATTACAGCTTCATACAGTGAATATCATAGAAATCAACTTTAGGATCCAGTCAGTTGATCCTAGGCCTATACTGCTTAAAGGGTAATTCCTAAGGAGGCTACATGCCAAATTACAGCTTCATACAGTGAATATCTTAGAAATCAACTTTAGGAGCCACTAAGTTGATCCCGCTCCAATACTGCTTAAAATGTAAGTGCTACATGCCAAATTACAGCTTCATACAGTGAATATCATAACAATTAGCTTTAGGATCCAGTCAGTTGATCCTGGGCCTATACTGCTTAAAGGGTAATTCCTAAGGAGGCTACATGTAATCAGGAACAACAACTGATATTCACTGACTACATGTAACCCAGGATCAACTGACTTGGCATGTATGCTAAATTACAGCTTCATACAGTGAATATCATAGAAATCAACTTCAGGAGCCACTCAGCTGATCCCGGTCCAATACTGCTTAAAATGTAAGTCCTAAGGAGGCTACATGCCAAATAACAGCCTCATACAGTGAATATCATAACAATTAGGATCCAGTCAGTTGATCCTTGGCATATGCTGCTTAAAGGGTAATTCCTAAGGAGGCTATATGCCAAATTACAGCTTCGTAGAGTGAATAACATAGAAATCAACTTTAGGAGCCACTCAGTTGATCCCGGTTCAATACTGCTTAAAATGTAAGTCCTAAGGAGGCTACATGCCAAATTACAGTACATAAGTAGTGTGAATAGCATAGAAATTAGCTTTAAGGAGGCAACATGCCAAATTACAGCTTCATACAGTGAATATCATTGAAATCAACTTTAGGATCCAGTCAGTTGATCCTAGGCCTATACTGCTTAACGTGTAAGTCCTAAGGGGGCTACACACAAAATTACAGCTTCTTAGTGTGAATAGCATGGTGTTCAACTTTAGGAGCCACTGAGTTGATCCTGGTCCTATACTGCTTAACGTGTAAGTCCTATGGAGGCTACACACAAAATTACAGCTTCTTAGTGTGAATGGCATGGAAATTAGCTTTGGAAGTCACTCAGTGAATCCCGGCAGTATAGGGTATGGAAGTATATACCAAATTACAGCTTCATACAGTGAATATCATAACAATTTGCTTTAGGAGCTTCCCAAACAGATTAGCGATTTTTAGCGGTTTAACTCTTTCAATTGCATGCAGAGCGTTTAGGGATTCACTGACAATAACTGAATTTCTACATAACTCCTACTTGTACTTGACTACCTTCCCCCCCCCCCCCCCCCCATCCACCCCTGGTGGGGACGCTTCTCACCAGCTTCATGTCAAGAAGTTCTTGCATTTTGGCAAAACCTGTACTCATGGGAACAGGCCCATCATTCTAATCTCCAGCAAAATTCCTGTATCAATAGACAAAGAGATAGATTGAGCTTGATATATCCGGCAGGGAACTTTTATAGAGCAAAAATAAAACAGGACCTATTTTATCATCTATTTTTGATACTCATACACTCGAGGAAGGCTCACCCCTTCAAATGAACCAATTAGTACATATTAGGGAACTAATAAAGTAATAGCAAGCCTCTAAATGTTAATAATTTTGGCCAGTCCATTAATAACCATCAGTTAGTAACCATCAGTTACTTAATTCGACTAGGTGTTCGTTGGATATCAATAATGTTGAGCACCATCGTGATTTTGGGTTTTAGACTTTTAGTAAACATGTTCTGGTCACAAGGCTTCTTGGGCAGAAGCAAAATAACCAGCAAAATGAAAATTTTGAACCGATAACACTCATCTTGTCTCTTCATCAAATCAGGACCCCAGGCGTACTGTTTTCTTTCTGCCCATGCGCCATCTTGGAGCCTGAGTTTGTTATCTTGAATTCCTTCTTTTCCAGTTGCTCTCCAGCAATTGGCAAGCTCAGAAAATGGATAATAGTGGGTGAAAACGTTTCCAATCATACAATTTTGTTCTTTCTTCTTCTTGCGCAGAAAGAAAACAGCCGCCTGTACCCAACGTAGTGGACAGAGGGTTAATAATTGGCTTGTGGCTTTCTTTAGTTATCAAACATGAAAGGGGGTTTAAAAATAATATTTTCTTTAGGTTTATTATCTTTGATAATGAACCATTGGAATCAATCAGAGAAAAAAATTATACCGTCCATGGCACTTTGCCCAGTTGGCGTTGAGCCAAATTTACGACATTTGGTTTACGGGTTTGGACCAATCCTACAATGATCCTCCTAACGTTGCATAACCCTAAACCAATGGAAAGAGGTTCAAAACGAATTTTGAAATTTTGAAAAATTCTAATACGACCAGCCGTTCGTTCACAATGAGGGCTCAAAGTTGGAGTAGATTAAAAGTCGTCAACATGACGGTGAATTATGCGGCATCCTGTCAGGTCTACGTTCATACTGGGCCAACTGATATTACTGGGTCAACTGATTCAAACAGCACATGGTTTTCAGATGTCGAGTCAATTTATAATTATTATTAATAATCATAATAAAAATTATTAATAATAAGGTGGCAAGCTTGATAATAATTGATGATAAGTCATAATAATAAAAAAAAAAATTGTTTAGTTGTGGGTGCCTGGTTGAGAGAGAGAAAACACAGAAACTGTGGGAACACTTTTGATAGTCTTTATTCACGAGTGAAAATGAACAACGGAATGAGCACAATGAATTTGACTGTAAGAATGGTAAGTGACAATGAATAAACTAGGAATGAATAACTTGAGACATGTGCTGAAGGCAAGCGAATAAGATAACTGATAACATTAGGTGAGGTTAGATTGGTTGGTTTGTGTTGGACACGGGTTGAGTGATCTTGGTCGCCACACCACTCCCCCCTTAGGAAATCTCAAAGTCCCTCAGGGTTGATGGGAAACGAACACGTCGGGGTTGGCCCACTTGAGTGAGCTGCCTGAGGCTCTGCTGGACTAACCGGCTCTTGCTCTCCCAGAGGTCTGAGTGCATCAGACTGGAGCTGGCTGAATTGCTAAGATGTGGAGCAGTGAGTCCCAGAGGATTGCAGGTTACCTTGCAAGATGAATGCGGGCTTCAGCCGATCACGTGAGACTGTGACTCGGGACTGTCCTACTAGCATATCAAAAGTCTTGGTGGTTCTTCTTACAACTTGATAAGGTCCAGTGTACGGGCGATGCAGGCTAGGACGTACGCCATCATATCGAAGGTAGACGAGGGAAGATGTATCCAGTGCAGGATTTGCAAAAGGCTTTTCCTTGGGGTGCCATGCTGTTGCAGTGGGCCTAAGTTGCGCAAAAATCTGCCGTAACTTGTCAGCATACTCAGCCACAGGTGTAGTGTCCACAGTGGAATTGGTCAGGAAATCTCCTGGTAGCCTGAGGGAGCTTCCATACGCAAGTTCTGCTGGAGTAGCATTGATGTCTGGCTTGAAAACATTGCGAAGGCCAAGCAGTACAATGGGCAGTTCCTCATACCAGCGTTCACGCGAATCTCCTAGGCGGTTCATGAGAGCTGCCTTGATTGAGCGGTGTGAACGCTCAACTAATCCGTTGCATTGAGGATGATAGCTGGTAGTGAACCGAAGTTCAATTCCCAGGAGAGTGGCAACATCACGGAAGAGGGAAGACTGGAAGGAGCGCCCTCTGTCAGAAACCAGATGTAATGGTGTGCCAAATCTTGCTATCCAGTTGTTGAAGAATATCAGGCCATTTCCAACGTGTAAGGTGGCATTACAGTTGGACAGGTCATCATATTCTGTCAAACCAGGAAAACGGCTGCATGGTTGACACAGAAGATGATCAAAGACGGCCACGCTGTGGCTCTTCTATCCGGCGAACTTTCAGTTGAAGAGAGGATCACTGTGTTAGATAGATTCAGGGAAGGCAAAGAAAAAGTTCTCATTACCACTAACGTATTATCCAGAGGTATCGACATCGAGCAGGTCACAATAGTGGTGAATTTCGACCTGCCAGTGGACCAGCAGAAAGGAGCTGATTGCGAAACATATCTGCACAGAATCGGGCGAACTGGCCGTTTTGGTAAATCTGGAATAGCCATCAATCTGTGTAGCCAGGCAGAAGCTACAACGACTCTCAGACATATCCAAGACCACTTTGGCAAGAAAATTCTCCCTCTAGACCCTGATGATTCCGATCAAGTGGAGCGTCTCAACGACTGAGTTTTCCTTTATGTTCACATTTTCTTCAGTTATTCTTTCTTTCATTTCCATAACTCATCCCGATGGGGTATCATACTTTTTTTAATGCTACAAAAACATAGGATTTCAAAAAACCACAATTCAAAGTTGAAATTCGTTGTCTCAGGGTTCGTATTGATCGGATCGGCAACGTCTATACAATAAACTAGAAATGATTCATTTCAAATGAATAACTTGAGCACAGAACACCCTACTATACGTAACTGACAGACATGTGCTGAAGGCAAACGAATAAGATAACTGATAACATTAGGTGAGGACAGTGTTGCCAGACCTGGTGAGTGGATTTGCGGATGGCTGACGGTATAAATGCGGATTTCGACCCGAAAATGCGGAAAACTGCTATACCTACTCTTGCCAGAAATTTTAACAACGCAAATAAAGTGTTATTTTTCCAATTTTTCCTTTTTTGTTCCAATTTTATTTATATTAGATAATCTCTCACTCGTGGGAGTACCAGGTCTTGGTCTTTCACCTTCACCATCATTCTCCTTATCACTTTTAAGACCCATGATTCTATCTGGAAATATATCTATTTTACGTAAACGAATCAGAGGAACAGGCAAAGGCAGGGTAAGGTAGGTTATGAACGATCTATAACCCCAAACAATCAATCTTCAACTAAAATAGAGGGATGCTCTAGTTTATTTAACACAAGCACTCAAAAAAAAAATTTGGCGCTTGCCTGACGTCACAACGTGTCAGTTTTCCTCCCTTCAGGCGTGCTGGACTCTTCAAGCGTATTGCTCGCTCGGTGGCCGCCCGCGAAAATGATGCCAATTCAAACGCAAGCATATACGGGGAGATTTCGTATATTTCTTTTATATACATAGCATATTATAAAGTCATTTCCGAAGAAAATGACGAAAATGCGGATTTTTTACTGTCCCCGAAAAGAAAATGCGGATTGGAAGACGGAATTGCGGTACAAAATGCGGAAATGCGGGACATCTGGCAACACTAGGTTTGTTCCATCAACCTCACCGCGGTCGACCCACGGTCAGCACACGGTCCACGGCCTCTATGATCGCGGTTGGACGACCGTAACCTCGATCCAACCATTGATGGAACGCTCAACCGCAAGTGAAGTCAAATTAGCGTTAACCAAGTCATTTTGTGTGACTTTAATTCTGGAAGAACCTCAACAAGAACCGTCAACTCCTCCACGACAAATCTTTCCAGTTGATTCATTTCACTTCACGACGTTCAACTTTTTTTGAAAATACCATCATAACTCATATAAATAAGGTTTCTGAAAGGGAGACAAGTAGTCCTCACAAGTCGACAAAGTTGAAACCATGGATGACGAAAGGCCTGCTGGTGTCGATTAGAAATAAAGAAAAAATGAGTTTGAAGTTAAGAAAAACTCCGTTTAACTCTAGGTTGGCTAGAAATTTGGAAAAATACAAGAAAAAACTAAAGCAGCTCATACAAAAAATCAAGAATGAATATTACGGAAAAGAATAATGGTGCCCAATATTGGATCAATAAAATGTCATACTGAAAATTGTAAAACTAGAACATCTTGTAACTGCCCTATCGTTTCTTAAGTTGAATCCACCAAATATTTAGGAATAATCACTGATCAGTGCTAATCATGGGAAAAACATGTGAACCATATGATAAATAGATTAAGAAAGCTAATTGCTATTTGTAAAGAGGTCCGATGATTTCTATCACTAAAATATTTAAGGGGTTTCTATTTTTCACTAATTCAATCTGTACTGATATAGTACGGGATAATAGGATGGGGAAGCAGTTCAAAGAGTCTAATGGAAATGGTGTTTATTTGTCAAAAACTTCTTATCAAGATATTGCTAAAGAAACCTAGAACTTTTTCGACTGTGAAACTCTTCGCAATATTTAAAGATATGACGGTACAACATCTGATAACCTATCAAACAGTTACTAAAGTCTACAAAGAATGGAGTGAAAAGAAAATAGACAGAGTTGAACACGGAAAAACAAGATTTAGTAACAATATAAACTTGAAACTTCCACTCAAATTAACTACGGTAGGTCAGAACCAATATGACATATCACCTCAAAGAGAAGCATTTAATTTAAGAGAAGATGTTTTTTTTTTACAAGTTATCATTTATTGTAATTATGAAACATTGTAATTATACATTGTATACAAAGGAGTTAAAATGTTCAATGCACTGCCAAACGAAATTAAAAATATGGAAACTGTCAGTAAATTTAAGTTACACCTAAAAAAGCTATTATGGAATCAATTCATGACATTATGAAGAATTAACCCTACAAATTATCTACAATATTTAATAAATAATAATTTTGAATGCCAAAATAAATTAATAATAACATAATAATACCATCGAAGCAGGAATACAGGAAGGAGATACTCCTCCCCTCAGCACGAGGTCTATCACCTCAAAGAGGGGAGAAGCATTTAATGTAAGAGAAGATGTTTTATTTTGTACAAGTTATCATTTATTGTAATAATTAATATTATTATGCAAATTGGCCTCATGTGATATTCTGATTAATAAATGCATTTAACAAACAAATGTTATACACCTCCATACAAGTGAACGGCAAAAATGAAGAATTGACAAATGAAAAAAAACTTCAGTGGAAGAAACTAAAAGAAGTGCTTGCATACGAGTCTGCAACACATTTGGACATTTTATGTCTTTAAAGAAGGGATTCAGGGGCCTTTGAACAATGCTACATCAGTTCTTTAATTAATGTAATAAACGTTGAATTATAGTTTAAATTATGAAGCTTGCATTCGTGTTGACAATATAAATTATTGAGAATGATCACCTGTGTGTAAACAATTATTTAAACAATCACGCTCATACCGCAGCTTGTCGGCCACGCACTCCGCAGTGGTTAACGTAATATGGTTAGGTAAATCGAGAGCTATCCAACGAGTGGTGAACGATTTTTGTACGATGATAACTGACGAAGATAAAGTTCCGTAGCAACGAATCGGTTGTAAGCGAAAATCATCAGAAATTTTCGTGACGATTTCGTGTGATGCTTTTTGTGTAACGTTTTTCGAGTTATGTGCCAGAGTAAAGACATAAAATGTCAAAACAAACAAACAAACTTGGTTCTTCCGTGGAGAGACCCACCGAGCTGAACTCGGCGAGCTCGAATTTCAAATGAGGAAGGTTATGAGTAGGTTCCAATTGCGTGAGGTTTCCTATGTCGACCGGAATGAACCGCACTCCATCGGGCGGTCGGTTTTGGTTCGACCGCGGTCAACCCGTGGTCGACCACATTGCTATGATGGAACAGCGGTTCAACCGCTGTGTTGAGCTGATTGTTGGGATGGAACGCGGTTGAAGCTACTGCGCATGCGTCGGTCGAACATGGTCGACCGCGGTTAGGTGGATGGAACGAACCTACTGGGTGAGGATAGATTGGTTGGTTTGTGTTGGACACGGGTTGAGTGATCTTGGTCGCCACATAGTGATTCTATGTAATGTATAGTGATCCGTATAGAGGGGTGATCTGCACAAAGAAGATAATAAACCGGTATTTCAAGAATTTGCAGAGTTTTTTAGTTTTACTTTGTATATGAAAAAAAAAGGTGTTAATTGCTATTTAAAAACCCATTTTATAGTGTGGGTAATTGAAATTCAGATTGGGTAAAAGTGGATAATTTGGATGATTTTGAGTACCTAGGTAATTTCATAAGGAGGTATTGGCGCGAGTATTGGCGTCACTGTCCAGAATTTAGTGTAAAATTGATGAGATCGGCATTGAGCTAGCACCTAACTACCCTCTACTCAGGAACGCACCAACTCGAGAGAATAATTCGAAAGAATTTGAAACGAGCGTTTTTCGTCAGTGGAGAATCTCGGAGGAGCAGCGTTGCAGTGGCCGGCACAACAGATGTCATGAAAGAATTCCCAGTTCCACCGTTGCTCACCGGAGACAATAATCAAAGGAAACACACACACACCGTTGCTCAGTTCCATGACACGCGAGTTTGTTTTGTAATCCCGTTTCCAACGCTTGAGACATCCAGTGAGTTTGAAAACAACCCGGTATTTTCGTTTCTATTATCACGGTTCGATTCGCTAAGATTTTGGATACCCACAATATACTCGTTGACGGAATACCGAAAATACCAACGCACTCGTCCTAGGTGTCTGTGAAGGTTTCTACACTTTCGGTTGGAATAAACCCGGCAGAATAAACATTGGAAGTGGGCACGATAGTTCTGCTATTGGTGGAGTACGGGTTTAACACAGGGACAGACTTTACAGTTCATCGGAAATCTGGTAAGGCAACGGTATGAATCAAACGGCATTATCGCAATCCCTTGGTGAGATTCGAAATGATTGAAAACCAGCCAAGGGAAGTGGTTTGCGTTTAACGATAAGAAGTACTGAGTGGAGCATGATGAGGTGACGAGACTAAACATATAAACATAAACATATCTTAAAACATATTTCCGGGATTTTTGCAGAAATTGTTCGCTCGCCGGACAGCATCATCAAAATAATAGCACGAAGTGCCCCCAAGCAAGGGTCGTTTTCCGAAACCACCTGTAGTTACCCTGGACCGTCAACCATTTGATCATGCTACGGGTATTGATGGTCTGTGCTGTTTTGCTGAACGTCTTACATGATGGAACTCACTGTCACTCCGACATTCATAAACTGTACAGCGAAGGTAAGCCGTATAAATATAGATAGTGCTGATTAAGTTGTTTCATTTGATGTGGATCCTCGTGGTTTCAGTCGTGTGAATTGAGCTGTACTTAACCGGTTGAAAATAACACTGACCTCAAAAATCAGACAAAATTCAAACATTTATAAACCAAAGAGGGAAGGAATAGTAAATCGGGTCCAAAATTTTTAAAACTCGAATTTCCGAAAACGTTTTATACCAAAAATCCGTTTCGGACCATCCTGAATCCACTGCCCAAAGACACCAAAAATTCGATGTATGTATACTTATATATTTATACATGTTCATGTATTTGTCTCTCCAGACGATAACTCTCGATAGAATTGAGATAAAAAGTTCAAATTTGCACAAAAAATCCGTCCTGACAATCGAAAGGCTAAGTTCGTAGATGGGCAGAATCGGGCCACTGTTTTGGGAATTTGAAGGCCAACCTTTGATTGGCTCCAGAGAGATCAGCTTCACCGCTTTCCTTGTGTGATTGAGGTTGCAACGGGTCCGGGCTTGGCTATGGCCCAGGTTGCTCTCCAGGGAAGTCGTCGTTGATTCGGAAGTCGATGTCCAGGGAGCGGAGCAGTTACCACTTTGGTCGTTACTCACCGAATAAATCCTTTTTGTCAATTTTCTGCGGACACCGTCCACGCCGGGCGACCTACTTTTGGCACGTGTTGTTGGCTAAGCATTCGCTGATTTTTTGTGCAAATGTTGTATCTCAATTCTATCGAGAGTTATTGTCTGGAATGACACACAAATTTTGGAATAGCTTCCTTTTCTTCGAAAATTTGCTAATATAAGGCAACAAATACTTTTGGGGTTTATTATTCAATAAAAACTGTTTTGTAGCAATGTAAATTTCCCTACCAAGATAAAAATCGTTACTTAATCTCACTTGGTGGTTAAAAGTACATCTAGTAATTACAAATCTCCAATTTTAAACTAGAAACCTTCAATTGTTAGTCATCCCATATTCATACCTTACTTAGTGTTATATATTCATACCTTACTTATAGTTACTATCACCTAGTGCGGCAGAAACAGGATCCCAAGACAACACCTCTCACAGGTTCCAGTTTCAGTGAGTGACTGTCTGACCAGTGTCAATTTCAAACCATCAAATTCGTCGTTTCGACGTTCAATGTGAACTTCCTTGCTAGTCTTCTCTTGTATTGCAACAACGATCTGATGTTTGCAGTTCCCCAGTGTTCATTTGAAACTCATTTCAAACCAGTCATAGTGATCAGGAGATTTCAGCTCTGTACATTTCTTACTCCTTGCTCCCACTACCGCCTGACTGCCTCACTTGACCAATCAAGACCAAAATGTCAACGTCTGTCAACTTTTTTCTTCATTTGAAACATGTCTGTAGGAGATATAAAATATGGGTGCATTTTCTTAATTATCTATTGCTAGATGAAAATTATATAATATTTAGCTCTTACTATTTCAGGAAGCAATAAGTATTATCAACAAATTCAGAATGCCAAAGAAGTCTATGCGAACCATTCATGTTCTGGTTACAAGTGCTTTGTAGATACAATCAGTAAAGATCTACACCCGTTTTCCAGTGGGATTGATTTGGGGATGATCCAAGCAGGTTATCAAAGGTGAGATTCTATTATTTTTTCAATAGTACTAGTACCACCTTCTCTGTTTATAGCCGTATCATTATTTTGGGGGAAATACGCTATTGTATGGAATAGTACTAATTTCGACACTTCAAGTCCATGCATTTTTAAACATGTTTTTGATGCTTAGCAGTTCCACCCCTATTTTGCCGGGCATTTCCAGCACAACACTTGATTTGTGTTACCACCAAAACACATTTTTATCTGTAAACCAATCTCCAGTCATATACACTGTCTGTTAGACCCTTTTGATTCAATACCTGAAACCCTGGTATGTCAGCTTCGCAAATCCCAACCTACCCCTTTCAAAGGCCATCCATTTTCCTGTCTATGGAATACCATTATTTCATTGTTACAGAGGTGTCAAATATGTGGTTCTGAACAAACGAATCTATCGACAAAAAGACTGCATGTTCCCCTCCCGGTGTGAAGGAGTGGACTACTTTTTAAACTCTATCAGGAAAAGTATCCCTGACACCCATTTTGTGGTGAACTTCCATGACTGGCCTCAGATAAATAAGCATTTTCAAGGGAAAATTCCCATGTTTTCATTTAGTAAGGTGAGTCATCTTGACATTGTTATTATAACTATTGGTTTCTGGAGAGGGTAGAAATCATGTAGAAATTGTGATTTTTTTTAGCATCTTTTCATGTCTCAAAGAGAACCTTAGAGTATTAAATTTTGAGTGGAATGGGACTAAACGAGCGTTATTATCTCAATTTGATACTGAGGAATGATTTTTTTTAAATGTTAGTAAATCCTGTAAAAGGAGAAAGTTAGGAGGTCAGTATGAATGTTGATCCTACAACGAAATGAAACAAAAACATTCGTGTTGCTGGTATGAACTAGTCGAATCGCTGTTGCCAACTCAGTTTGCCGTTAAAATGCCTAGGAAATACACGAACGAATAGTACGCGGACATTCACTTGGTGTGCTGAGGCGGCTGCCAGGATGTATGCTGAGCGCTACCCTTTTCGTCGAAAACCGCTCCGTATTTATCACCTGCCACCGGAACTAGCGGAAATACGTCTCTTTTTCACGAGTTAATGTGGGAAGGAGCTTAGTAAGAAATGTTCAAAGATCTGAAGCGGTTCATGAATACTTCAAAGCACGTCCAGAAAGTAGTACCTGTCGAGCCTCCCTGGCCCTGGTAACATCCAGGACAACTATTCGCCAGATGAAGGTAGCCAGTAACTCCTCAAATTTTATGGACTGGTGAGAGAACGTTCCCCAGAAACGGAGTACTCAAGTTCCACAATTCACATCACTGGGCTGAGGAAAATCCTCACCTCCCCCAAACATCATCCTTCCAACACCTGTTGTGACTTCCTCCATAACTTACCAACTTGTGTAACCACGATTAAGTACCTCCTGGTATTCGGTTCACGTTAACCACCTGTCGTGACTTTAATATACAGTATAAATGAGCACGTTCTAATAATTTATTTATTTATACTTTATATTAAAGTCACGACAAAGTCATGAGTAATAATTACTCATCCCCCATTAACGAACTGCTTACACACGGGTTTCGTATTAATCTAAACACCAACAACTTGGCGACGAGTGTTTTGAACCAACAACTTGGTTCGTTTTGAGTGTTTTGTTTTGATTTCGCGGGACCCCCGTTTTGATACCCCGACTGCAAGGTATTTTCTTTGAAGAAACGGGCGATTTCAACGTTTTTCACACCAAATCGAAAAACTATTTTGTACGGGAAGACATCGATGGCGAAGACAAACAAAAAGCCACCCTTCTCACTGTCATTTCGGACTCAACAATAAAACTACTTGAGAGTCTGCGTATGCCTGTGTTGATTAAACTATTAGATTTAAAACTATTAATTTAAAAACCAACAACACCTATTCTCCGTCAATGTTCGGGCAGGTGTGATGGATGAATATTTAATTGGTCCACATTTTTTACCTCACGGTGCTACATCACAAGCTTTTCGCTCATTTTTAGAAGATGACCATCCTGGATTGTTGGACCACTTTATTTAAACCTTCGCCACAATGGATGGATGCAACTAGACGAATGCCTAGCGCATAGTGCTACGACAGTAAGGAATTGGCTCACTGAAAATTATGGAGACCTTTGGATTGGCCGTTGGGGACCTGTGGCTTGGCATTAAATTTTTTCCTGTTGGGAACAGTCAAAGATATGGTGTATTCCGCCCCTACATAATTGGAAGACCATTTAATCAACCGCATACAAATTGCGTTTAACGTTTTGCGGTGAAAAATAATCAAATCCGCAGTGCAACAAGGTCTGTAGCGAGTCGGAGTACTCTCTGCATCCTTTGCGGTGCGGCAATAATCTTTATAACTAAATTTAGAGACGATTTTCTTGTTCCTTGGGTATTTTCGAAAAATTTCCCTACAGTTATTCGTTTTGCGTGAAATGGAGTCGAACCATGCCAATTTTGAATTTGGTGTCTGTTTGTCTGTCCTTCAATCACGCAAAAACGGCTCAATGGATCGAACCCTTCTCCCGTATTTAAATGTTTCTGTTACCGGGGAAGGACATAGGGGGGTTCACTTCCGGATCCGATGCATAGGGGTGTGGGTTTATAGGGAAGCCGAAATATAAAAATCTTAAATTCTTCCTTCCCGCAAGGCGGATGAATATTATTTTTGGTATTTAAGATTATAAGGGTTTGTAAAGGGACATTTAAGAGGTATAATCCGTAAACCGACAGGTAAGAGTGGGGCAGATGGATCCATCCCGAGTTCTGCCCGTCCGGGACAGGTACCAGAGGTAGATGGACAAACCCTGAGTTCTGCCCGTCAGCGACGGGACCGACAGCTAGTGTTATTAAAATACATTAAATATGAAGTATTTCTATGACTTTCAATGAAAACGTAACATAACACAGTGTTAACACTGAAAAAAGTGGTAATTATTATTTTTAAATCATACTTTGGTATCAAATTAAGATAGCAACGCACAGTCAATCTCATTCCACTCAAAATTTAATGCTCTAAAAGATTCGCTTCACTTCAATACGTATTTTGGGACATGAAGCCATTTGGGAGTATTTCGTAAAAAGAGGCTGAAAACAGATTTCTAGATGTTTTTTCATATTTCTCATAGAAGGTCTCATGTTAACTGGAACTTTTTCTTCAGCATAAAATTTCAAAATATCTTTGTTTCGTTTGGGCCCACCCTGTGTAAGCACACTGCTTCTTTGCAGAAGTCTGGAGGTATTACAAGTTTTACTCTTATATTTGCCCGTTGTTTACAGACTGACGATTACTATGACATTATGTATCCTGCCTGGTCATTTTGGAAAGGTGGGCCAGCTTTGAAATTGTACCCTACTGGTATTGGAAGGTGGGACCAATTTTATGAGAGTCTTGTCAAGAAATCTGTATCCATGCCATGGGACAAGAAAATCAATTCAGGATTTTTCATCGGATCAAGAACCAGCTCTGAACGCGACAACTTGATACTTCTATCAAGAGCCCAACCCGATCTGGTTGTTGCGAGGTACACTAAAAATCAGGCCTGGAAGTCAGATAAGGTGGGCCTCTTAAGCATGATTGATATTCTCAGAGTTATCTTGCAATAATTTGCTGACTTCTCCTAAAATAACCTATGATATCCATTTTATGTTCAGTGTATACATCCTTCTAAAGATTTGTTTTTCATTTTTTTTAGGACACCTTGAATCTTCCATCAGCTGAAGAGATCCCACTTGAAAATCATTGTGACTACAAGTACTTGTTCAATTTTCGGGGCGTAGCTGCAAGTTTTCGATTGAAATTCTTATTCATGTGCAAATCTACTGTGATCCACGTTGGCGATGAGTGGAAGGAATTCTTTTATGATAGCTTGAAACCTTGGTACCATTACATCCCAATGAACAGCTCAGCTTCACAGGAAGACTACAGGTAACAATTTTCCCATTTTGTGCATATGTCTAAAAGTCTTGAAGTTGCAACTTCTTGTTGCAAAGGAAAAATGTGTTCACATTGTTGGAAAATACTAATTATGGACCTCATGAAGTTTGGTTTTCAACTTCTGAATACGTAAGGAGTAACCAACAATGTGGACACATTTTATTTTATCAGGATGTAGGTAGTTGCAAAACAAATCAAATACAATTTGAACAAAGCTTCTCAATTACTTTTTTAAAAATTATAAAAGGGAAGAAGGAATAGCAGCTTGTTTAATGTCTCTGCAGTATGTCTGTTTCTGCTGAGTTTCATGATATTACCAGCAATATTACATTTTAAATTAATTATATGAACGAATCTTTCAACTATAGTACTTTATTGGTGCAATAGAATCAATTTATTGGATTTTCAGGACCAATTTTTCAGGGTTCACAGATATAACCAAAACAATTAATACACTGAAACTGATTAGAACGAAACTTATTTTCTACATGAAAGCTGCTGGATTAGGATCGTTATCTAGGTGGTAATGGGTTTCATTACCTTTCTAGTTTCATTACCTCTCTAATGTTGTAATTCATCCTTTACGTTCTAGACAAGTTGCGTAGTGTTACATAGCACTTGACAAGCTCGGCAGCAAAGTTTTATGTTGGTTGAATCCTCAGGTATCGAACGCAGTTTGTCCTGTGACGACAGGTCTAACGTACGAGGAGGGACCAAAAATATAACTTTTTTAATTTCTTAATATTGTTACACCAAACTTTGATCATCTGCAAAGTATTCTCTCTTGACCAAAACGCACCTTTGCAAACGATCCTTCCTGTGTTCAAAACATTTTTTAAATTCGCTTATTGGGATGTTCTTAAGGCCTTCCAGCGATTTTTGTTTTACCTCTGCCACAGTGGCAAAACGCTTTCCTTGCATGTCCCTTTTAAGTCTGGGGAACAGAAAGAAATCACAGGGGGCAGATCCGGTGACTGTGATGGGGGGTGAAAAATTGATGACATGCCATTTTTGGTCAAAAACTGCTTTCCTGAGAGAGCGGTGTGGGCGGGCGCCTTGTCATGATGGAGATCCAGTCGCCTTTTGCCGCAGCCCTTTAGTTTCGGAGACTCTCCCTTAATCTTTTCAAAACTTCCAAGTACAACTTCTGGTTAACAGTTTGACCTTGTGCACAAAGCCTCAGCAATCGAAGAAGCAAATGAGCGTTTGTCTTCACGTTTGACTTCACTTGGCGAGCCTTTTTGGGGCGAGGAGAGCCAGGTGACTTCAACTCGCTTGATTGCTGCTTTGATTACTGCCTTGTGCAATTGAACTGACCTCCATGATATTACACTCATTTCGCAGAGTTGATCAATGTCTCGGCGACATTTCTCCATTTTTAAAACGTGATACCACTCGCAGACTCTAGTTTTACTTAGGGCAGCATCCCCATAAGCAGTCTTAAGCATTGCAATAGTTTCTGCGGCCGAGAAACTAGAGTAAAAAATTCTCTAAAAAAAAAAAAATAAATAAAAAATTCCCACGGACGGACCACTTATACACACTAACTCAGGAGACGTCTTTCTAACGGACACTTGGTTGATTATCCCTACTCTCCCTCTCCACCGCAGCCCAATTCCCGTTACTTTTGAGTACCCCCTCGTAGTTTCCCATATTTCTGTAAATACAAAACTAAATAGATCAAGTCAATTTACGAACTTAATAAAAACGACTAACAGACGAGCTGACTAATCTCAAAATTTCAAGTTTACAGGATAATCGGCCAGTTTTTACAATTTTAAATAGTAACTTGTAAAACATTATAGGGAAAAGCTTGTTAACCCTTGTCAAAATTCACAGTGTGTTACATGTTTACATTACGGCTTACATTAGTTTGTTGAAACACAAGTACCGGTGAATTCTACACTTGTAAAAAAAATGGACTTGTAATATTAGTACCTACCTACTTGTTGTTTTATGTAATACTTGTAGTTCTCTTGTGGTTGTAGTGAAAACAAACTAACAAAAATCCTTCCATCACCAATTCTTTCCTTTTGGCCATGTTTAGATCGCACAAAAAACGTACTATACATTCATAAAACGTCTACCTAATTTCAATATAATAATGTGTGGCTGAATGTTATTAATGTAATTATTTAATTCGGTATTTCAATTTCTTTTGATCATAATATTATCGGATATCGTTTTGGTTTATTATCTTCGATAATGAACCATTGGAATCGCCCAAAGAAAACGATTTTTTAACCCCCCCATAAAATTTGTTGGTTTACGTCTCAAGATACGTAGATTCAGAAAATCGAATTTAAAAAAATCCGTCCGTCCGCCGTCCGCGCCACTTTGCCCAGTTAGCGTTGAGTTAAAATTACGAAATTCGGTTTCTGGGTTTGGACCAGCCCCACAATGATCCTCGAAACTTTTCATAAGCCTAGGTCAAGGGGAAGGGGTTCAAAACGAATTTTGAAATTTTGAAAATTCCAAAACTCGAAAAATTCATATAGAACGGTGTGTTTTTTATTTCATTTTTAGATAGAGTTTGTTCCGTAGAATTTTTTAAGACCATCCGCAGCTTTGTACGACCAGCCGTTCGTTCACAATGACGGCTCAAAGATTGTGCCTCACAACACGATCGTGAATCAAACTGTTGAAATACAGGTCCATTTTCATACTAACAAGCTCTTTGGAACATCATATGGCTTAAGTGATGTCGAGTTTGTTGTTCTGAGGTGCGTTTCGTGCTACGGAAATGAAGGTAATTTCGAATGTTTGTTGGTAGGTACTTCTTTTATAGAAAAATTATTACCGACGTAGTATTAAAAACCCCAGAATTATATCGTATTAATTAATAATAATTATTAATAATAATAAATACGAATTATTAATACCTAACAATAAATTATAATAATTTTCACTAGGTACTTGATAAAATTGTTAATAATTATTATTAACTATCAATTATCAATTAACTATTATCAATTATCACTAATTATTAGTTAATAATCAATTATCACTAATTATTAGTTAATAATCAATTATCACTAATTATTAGTGATTATTAGTGATAAATTGTTAATAATAATTATTAACTATCAATTATCACTTAACTATTATAAATTATCACTAATTATTAGTGATAATTGATAATAATAATTAATCTAACATTTAGGATCTAGACATTTAGACCTAGTGATCTAGACAGAAGGGTGATCTGTACAAAGAAGATAATGAACCGTTGTGTCAAGAATTTGCAGAGTTTTTTTATTTTCATTAATATTCATAATATATAAATATTGATATTTTCATTCTAATGTCTCATCAATAACACCTTTTAAAATCAACGTCTTAGGGAGTGATGGGGTTTGTTCTGTACTAACCTCCGTTGCCACTTCATAAAAAACGTAGGAAGAGTTTTGGAGATACGTTTTGGACTTGAAGTTAGAATTTAGTTTGAGGATTTGAACTTGGTATTATGTTTTTTTCTTCTTTTTTTTGTAAGTGTTTCTCTAACACTGTTTAAACTTGATAAAAGAAGGTTTGAAATAATGCTACAATGAACGTGAGGACGACACTTGCCTCCGTCGGCTCTAACCCGAATTAATTAGCTGGTCAGCATACGTAGGAAGTAACTTGTATATGTAGAATAATGCTTAACCTAATTTTCATTGTTATAGGGATCTCCTGGAGTTTCTAAAGCATGAAGATTCCATTGCCGAAGAAATAGCAGACCGAGGGTTCAACTTCATCCGTGAAAATTTGAAATTGGACGATGTCAAGAAATACTGGAAAGTCCTACTCAGGCGGTACACCAAGTTATTGAAATTCGTTCCTAAGCTAGATGATAATTTGATTGAAGTGACTAGCCCATGACTCGGAAAATTACCTAAGTAATTCTCGCGTATGTATTCTCCGTGAGGTGGCAGGCAGTAGGGATGGATATCGATGAACAAAACATCGATGTTTTTTCTTCTAAAAACATCGATGTCCAAAAAACATCGGAGAAAAAACATCGATTGTTTTATAGGATGGGGATAATATATTTTCATTGTAGAATAGAGCGTGATGGGTTTATTAAATAATAACGCCGATGTAAATGGATAATTCTGTAATTCGCAAGGGACACACGCGTAATGAAGAAACAACTAGGACAGATAGAAAAAGATGTCAGGTTACATGGATGCTTTCGAGTAGGTACATGGAACAACACTAAGTACTACCTATGGAGGAATTCAAAACATTCATCATAACCCAACAGAGCGCAAATATAAAGTACAGGAAAGAGGAACCGCGAGAAAAGAAAACTAGAAAAGACGACGAATTGGAGGTTCGAGGTTATTTCCTTCACTAGGGATGAAAAACGTACTTATTTCCTTCAACCAACGACATCCGCGAACACTTCTCAACCTTATCCCCGAAAAAAATATCACCTTGTATACCGGACAGAACCCACTGTTCATACAACTTCATATTGTGTTCCGTCGGAGGTATCAGCCAAAATACTTTGGCTCCTCTCAATATGTGGTACTACACCGAGGGACCGCCGAAATCGATGTGAAAATCGGTGTAACATCCTTTTACAGACATGAGGCAATACTTTTGAACTTTAGGATAGATCATTTCGTCTATGATGTTCGTTGGATCCGTCTGAGCTTCTTTGAGATGTCTAGGCCAAACGCAGTCCACCCAGTCGATCTGTCTAACTATTGACTTGAAAGTGACAGCTACAGTCAAATTATGTTCGGGAGATTAGTGGCGGTGATCTGACCATTACATACCTACAGAGGCATAGTTTCAGTACACCGCTACTCTTTAGAGAAAAATCCGGTTTAGGACTGCACGTGCCGACTTTAACTTTTCGTTGAACGACGTACGGACGTGTGTCGGATCCAGGAGGATGCTGGACGTCATGGATGTAAGCACCCAAAAAAACTTTGAGATGCCCATGAAAGAATGGCAACGGTATTATGAAGATCCCAACAAAGAAACGTTGTTGAATGTCATATCGTTGGAATTCAGTCATACGAAATTTGAAAATTATATCCACACACCGTCAATAGTTAGACAGATCGACTGGGTAGAAATCTCAAAGAAGCTCAGACGGATCCAACGAACATCATAGACGAAATGATCTATCCTAAAGTTCAAAAGTATTGCCTCATGTCTGTAAAAGGATGTTAAACCGATTTTCACATCGATTTCGGCGGTTCCTCGGTGTAGTACCACATATTGAGAGGAGCCAAAGTATTTTGGCTGATACCTCCGACGGAACACAATATGAAGTTGTATGAACAGTGGGTTCTGTCCGGTAAACAAGGTGATATTTTTTCGGGGATGCGGTTGAGAAGTGTTCGCGGATCACGTTGGTTGAAGGAAATACGTTTTTCATCCCTAGTGAAGGAAATACGTTCTTTAACCTCGAACCTCCAATTCGTCGTCTTTTCTAGTTTTCTTTTCTCGCGGTTCCTCTTTCCTGTACTTTCTACCCCCAAAAACAACTCAGTTGTAAAAACTGGCCCGCCAAAAAACCTCAGCCGCAAAAAGGAATGATATCCATTCTGCCCGCCAGCCACGTATATAGGATGCTTGGTGCTTAGCACCTCGCTGTTGAGTGTGCATATAGAAACCTGATCCTCCTACCCGTAACCTCCACCGTCAATGTTTTCCTGTTCCCTGTCTCCTTCCCAACCCCCTCACCCTTAGTCCCCCTCGGTTTCACCTAATATGTTTCCTCTGTTACACCAGCAGGGAGCTTTACGCTTCTTTCAATGCTGTTGGCGAGAGCTTTCATCTGGCAATCATGGCACACTATACAACTTTACAATAATATAAAAGGATATGCACACAAATAGGTATAAATTACATGATTAATAGGTATAAATAACATGATTAACAATAAACAGAGGTTGGCACGACAATAGTGAGACAATACTATACTAGCCTTACAATTTACGTGAGATAACTCGAAGGAATTTTAAGGTTACGTATCGACATTAATTCCAAACATGATATTTAATAACAAATGAACAATTTACATGGCGTGATTTAAAGAAGTTTAAAACGTCATTTCAACATAATTTTCGAGCTAAATTCTTGATAACAGGTTTATACTGTGGTTTTAGACATTATCTCGGGAAATTTGAACGTTTCTTCTATGTTTATGAAAACGGTATCCAGTGTACGCGAAGAATGATATAAGGGTAACGTGTTAAAGGATTGTCCAGGCGCTAGGGGAAAGGTGATTCAATACAAGTTCTCGTGTACTAGGTATGGGAATTGAAGGAGGTGATATTTGTTTCAAGTTTCTTAGTTTCATCGACGCTGTAGGTTTCTTGTTGAAATCCCAAGACTGGTTTTGGAACATGACCATAGAGGGGGTATGGCTGCTCTAGGTGGATGGGGTGGTTAAGGTTTGGTTCCTATATTCTATCTGCTGTTGCCTAGGGAAACAAGGAAGATGCCGAAGAGGGATTTAAACTGTATATTACCCTGGTCAATAATTTTTATCTGATCTTCGTAGGGGAATAAGAGGACGTAACGATTAGCCTCTTCTAAGAGTTCTATATGGTTGTTTTGTAGATTTAGTTGTATTAAATCACAACGACCGTTCAGACCCTTAGTGACTATGTCTAACTCGCAGTCATTTTCGCTGGTTAGCTGAAGGCTATTCTGACACAAGTAGTAGTTACGTCCATATTCACACGGATTCTTCAGGAATCCTCGGTTGGTTGTGGATTTTAGAGCGTATTTGGTGGTGGGTAGGATAGTAGCATAGAAATTTGGAATGAAGGTTGGTAGTGGTTGAAGGAGAATCAAATCAAAATGAGTAGTATGGAGGATGGGGACATCTAAGAAATAGATGATTTCCTCAGAGCTTATGAAGCATTTCACTTTTATGTGATTTTAGATCTCCCAGATTGATTCGCCTTCAAAGAGGGGCAAACTGTTACCATAAAATGGTATAAGATTCCTAAGGATTTGTTGTAGGGTTTCTGGTTTAATAATACTTGGGTAGAGTTTACCTAATTTGCAGAAAGTTATCGAATTTTCTGTCTTGAGTTAGATCTGAAATTATTTGTAATAGCAATGGAATGTGTTCGAGCGCGTTTTCTACTTTTCCTACCTGGGTTGCAAAGGAGCTTGCTTCTTTCAATCGCTCTATTTCTGAAGCCAAAATGTCGTGGTTGTAATTAATATCCAAAATAGTTTCATTTAATTCAGTGACAAATTTTTCATTGATTGAGTAGGTAATGGCGACTAATTTGTTAGGAGAGTATTTCTTGGTTTGTGTGCAGGTGGTGAAGAATTTGATTAAATTTTTCCTCGTCATTGGCGTTTCCTGTAATGAATTTAACTACAGAGCCAAAGCCGTTTAGCAATCCTCGCCTCTGACGGCGGGGTAAGGTTGATGCAAACAATCGTCCTTCAATACTAGTATTAGGCAGAACCTAATCGTATGGGTAATAAGCCTAAGTTGGATGTAATATTTTCGAATTCCAGTCCTTGGATCGTGAGTAATGTCGGAAGCGTTAGAAGGATAATGGCAGCAGGTTGGCGGTCCATGATTAGGTGGGTCGTGGTGAATTGGTGTCGTCCTGAAACGAGGATAAGGAACTAGAGTCGGAACTGGAGCTGGACGGTGGTGATCGGTATGGTTTTTGGGGAATGGGTATTCTAGATATAGATCCCGATCTCAGGTCTATTTCTATTCCCGGGTGGAGTTTCTGTTTTCTATTATTCTCTCCTTTAGCTGATCGCCACGTTCTCTAAGATTTTGGTACAGGGCTTTCATTTTTTCGCGGTGTTTTGCGAGGTTGTCGTTAGCAAGGCATTCTTCCAGGTTTACTTTGAGGAGGGAGTCGTCCAAAATGTCACCTTGAACTACTTCAAAGGGAGTTAGAGAGGTCGCCGAGTGAATCGAGTTATTATAGGCTATTAGGGCATAATGCACACGTGTCTCTACATCGTCCTTTTTGAACACTTCTCGACAATTCAAAAGCCGAAGGTGTTCTATAATTGTTGAGTTGAATCGTTCAATGGGACCAGTCGAGTCGGGATGTTGACTGGATATAAAGTGGATATCAATGTTGTGGTTGGTTAATAATTCTTTAACCAGAGGCGAATTCAATTCGGCTCCTTTGTCGGAAATAAGTTTATTGGGGATGCCATGATGTGAGAAATATTTCAGGAGGACTTTGACCACATCGAGACTGGTATTGGTGGGTACCATGTACATTTGGGCTTATTTGGAGAAGGGGTCGAAAATTGTGAGGAATTTTGTCCTATCAATTGTTATCTTGTCGATATGTACGGTGTTGGCGTTACGTTGTACTTTATTTTAAGGGGATTCCTCTCGTATTTGGTGCGTAGGCAGAAATCGCATTGGTTAACGAAGTTCTGGGTAGTTTTCTTCTGGTTGGGCCAGAAGTATCTTCGTTTAAGGTGTTCATAAGTTTCAGGACTACCTCTGTGATTGGTTTTGCCTACGTGATAAGCCATAATAACTTCCTGGACGTCGTCCTCAGACTCAACATCTTCCAGTAATGTGGAAAACTTGGCCATCAAGAGTTCAGATTCCTTGAAGGTTCGAATCATAATGGCAGCGAATCTCTGGAGAATTTGTTGTCTGGATCATTGTGGAAATAGATTCCATAATGGACCTTGGGTCTGACGTATTCCCTAATGAATTCGACAACGTCCTTCTCTAGGTGGTAATGAGATAATTCCACCGTGGTGCTGGTTTTGGTGGAATTAAAAAGGCGTTTGATAGAGGGTTTCCTAGAGAGCGCTGTTAGCAACTTAAGAATTATTTGGTTTATTGCATGATTAACGGGTCCTTCTCTGGTGGGGATTGTAATACTTTGGATAGTGGGGGGAGCAGTTTCGGCTTGTACGTCAAGAGACAGGTGATCTTCAAGACCCTTTTGTCTCGATCGCGAGAATTCTCCCAATATCGCGGCAATTGCTCGATCTTCTTCCTCTGTAGTTAACTGAGGGCGAAGAAGTTCGTCCAGTTGTATGTCTTTGAGCAATTGGTCTGCATCGACCGGTGGCGTGGAGGGCTGAGCTGTTGGATCTGATTCCAAGTTGTTTAGCTCGATTCAGGAAAGAGCGTCGGCTACATGGTTTGAATTCCCGGGCTTGTATCGTATCTCAAAGTTGAAGTCACTTATTTTTAACCTCCATCGGTATAATTTGGAGTTTGGATCTTTCATACTGAAAAGCCATTGAAGGGGCTTATGATCCGTAAATAAAATGAACTTCTGTCCGTACAAGTAAGGATGGAAGGCTTTGTGAGCGTTGAGTACGGCTAGGAGTTCTTTTTCATTTGTAGCGTATTTCCTCTCCATTTCCGACAATGTTCTACTAGTATAGGCTATTGGGAGGTCCGAACCATTGATTTCTTGGGTGAGGACGGCGCCTGTGGCAAAATCACTAGCATCGCATGTCACTCGAAACTGTTTTTGGAAATCTGGATATTGTAGAATGGGGTCGTTACAAAGGAGGGTTGTACAGTGTTTGAAGCTCCTTTCAAATTCGGGTGAACTAGGCGTAATTTTACTATTTTTCTTTAAAGCGGTGGTGAGGGGTTTAGTGAGGCTTGCGAAACCTTTGATAAATCGACGGTAATAACCAAGAAGTCCCAAAAATCGTTTAATTTCAGTTCTATTCCGGGTAATTGGAAAGTTTTCTATCGCAGGTATCTTCTCCGGGTTTGGTTTGACACCATCTACGTGGCCTAGGTACGCCAATTCTCTTTTAAGAAACTCGGTTTTGTCAGGTTGGATTTTAAGGTTGGCTTTCCGCAGACGATCGAAAGTCTGTCTCAAACGAACGATGCTCTCTTGAAGGCTAGTTGAGAATATAAGGATGTCGTCTAGGTAAACCAGACATATCTCATTATTCAAACCTCTCAAACAATTATTCATCATTCGCTGAAAAGTAGCTGGGGCATTGCACAAGCCAAAAGGCATCCTTAAATATTCATAATGCTGAGTTTCAGTGGAAAAAGCTGTTTGGGAATGGATTGCTCATCTAGTTCGATCTGATGGAATCCTTGAGCCAAATCTAGAGTTGAGAAATAACTGCAACGGCCAAGTTTGTCCAGAAGCTCTGAGATGTCGGGGAGCGGAAATTGATCAGAAATCGTGGACTCGTTGAGTTTTCAAAAGTCAATGACAAGGCGGAATTTTGTCTTTCCGGACGCATCCATTTTCTTTGGTACAATCCAAAGGGGAGTTGGAAGGGCGGATGATTTTCTGAGCAAGTAGTATGTCAATTTGCTTTGCCACTTCTTCCCTATATACTGCCGCCGTAAGTTAAAACCCCCTATCTCCATTTTTTTCATTTCGAGAAAAATGCAGTTAAGTGAGATTCTTTACGCCATCCACATCCTTCCATGTAGAGATATGAAATTTTTACCACAGCTACTTAATATCCCCCCGCAACTCTATGAAATGTTATCAAACCTCGATAATCACCCAGCTGGTAGCAATTAGCGGAAAAGCTGCAAGAGTTTGGAGATAGGATGTTTTAACCTAGGATACTCCAATATTTTTCTGCACTTAGGACGTTCTAACCTAGTAGTAGGTACCTCCAAGGGTACCTACAGTAGCTAGTAACTCATCGAAAAACACGATTATCTTCCCTAAAAATAATCCATGTATAGATTTCATAAACTGTGGTAGACAGAATTGGAAAAAATTAATGATCCCCAGGATTTGGTGGAAAAAGGTATAAATAACAAAATTAGGAACAGAACAATATATAATTTGGAACAACCCATCAAAAAGGTCAGTTTATTTTCATTCATGTTTTCATAGCACCAATTTAAAAAAGTTCAAGGCACCAAGTTATTTCGTATTTTTTATATCAGTCTCAAACGTAATACTGTTTTGTTGTCAAATATTTAGGGTAGGTACTTACTTAGAAGGTAATTAACAAGGTTGTTTTTCTCATCTATGTCTTTCTCAACCTTGTCAACCTTGAGCATATCACAAAAAAACATATTCACAGCTTTAAGTTATCACGAACTTTAAACAAGTTACTATATTATTTTAGGTTTCTTTATACACATAGGAACATGCCTACTTTTTTCAGTGTATAGGTTCTTGACTACAATTATGTCACTTTGCTCTGAACACTTTGGTCGAACATTAAGTAGTTTGATTAGAATAACGAATTGCGAACGAGGACCCCCGCCAAGTGCTTAGAAGTACAAAATTCACAACTAAAATATTTTTGAGATGAACGAAGTCTGACAAGAACTATAACTAGGGAATGAACGAAACAGTATAGAAATAAGCCCTTAACAAGCAAAAGTTAAATGTTGGGTTCAATTGTCTGAATACAAGAAGTTACCTACGTACTCTTACTTTTGTTTTTTACCTGTCATCATCTAGTGGCTGGACGGTATCTGTGACTGGCAAATTCTCCCAAAATATTACACGGTTTTTGGGAATAATTGGTTGCAACTTACAAAGAAGGTTACGTTTTCGCACACCATCGATACCACGAGCATCAGTCTTCAGTTCAGGTTTTGGCACTCCATTTTTATAGGCTGCAGCAGTGAGGTAGTTCAATTCTTGGTACGGTACAGAGTAATCGTTTTTAAACTGCAAACAGTTTTAGCCTTTTTCAAAAAGCACACTTACAAAATCGTGTAAAAGAGGTTTTGGTTGAAGCTTGTTTAGTTTCGCTGCCGATTTATAATCCTTCAAGTCTTCCTTCAAGAAATCCTGTACTCTCATCTCGTGTACGTATGTCCTAGACGAATTTGCTGCTTGTACAGCGCTGGAGAAATCGCTGAAGTCGTAAATTTTGGGTCGACTCGACATCGAAAATTCCACCTGATGGTGAAAGGCATCGGCGGACATAAATGTATGACCACTTTCGAAGTACTTGATTTCAAGGATTTCCACGCTGACTTCAGCACACGAATTCGCCATATAAATAAAAAACGAAAACACTGCAACTACCCTGTAGTCCAGAAGATATTGACTGACCCAGGGTCCAACTCACTAATCAATGACCTTAACCACAAAATTTCTTGAACACTACAGGATAAAGCCATATACTCGGCTTCCACAGTACTTAGTGCGATAGTTCGTTGACGTTTAGAAGCCCAAGAAATCAAACCCCCAAACATTTTCACACAAGACCCCAAAATCGAGTACCTACCATTAATGAGATTACCCCAATCACTGTCACTAAAAACCACAACATCACCATCAGAACACTTTGAATAAGATAATTTATGGTTCACAGTACCTTTTAAGTAGCGCATTACCCGTTTCACCGCTTGCCAGTGTCTGGGTTGATAACAGGTATTGAATCTGCTCAAAGTGCTGACAGAATAGCTGATATCAGGCCTTGAAATCTAGGATATGTACAACGGGGATCCAATGGCCTCTTGATATGGGATACTTGTGTCGTAGGGTTGTTTCTCTTCATCGCTGGTAACCAGAGTCGCTGTAGCATTGGAGTAGCAGACGGTTTGCAGGTTCCCATCCTGAACCTTTCTAATGTGGTACTAATATAGTCGCTTTGATCTATGGAGAGTTTGCCGTCTTCTTTACTTTGCGTAATGTTCATACCTAAACATTTGTGAATCTTACCGAGATATTTCATCTCGAAATGTTTTTCTAGGTGTTGCTTCACAATGTTCTTCAAATGTTGGTCATTGCAAAACACTATCACCACCCAAAGTGCAACAATGATTATTTTTGACTTCACTCTTCTGTAGAATATGCATGGGTCTGCCTTCGAGCATTTTAAACCCAAATCCTTCAGTACAGACGATATCTTCTCATTCCAAACTCGACCTGCCTGTTTAAGGCCATAAACAGCTTTGTGTAGTTTCCACACTTTTCCACTTTCTGATGGTTTGACCAAATTTGGCGGAGGAGTGACATATATCTCTTCCTTGAGATCACCGTAGAGGAAAGCTGTTTTTACATCAAGGTGGTCGACGTCCAGGTTTCTTCCTGCAGCAAGCGAAAGTAAGTATCGTAGTGAAGCGTAACGCACAACAGGTGAGAAGGTTTCTTGGTAATCTTGACCAGCAGCCTGTGCACAGCCACGTACGACGAGACGAGCCTTGTACGTCTGAGGATGATCACTGTTGGATTTGATTTTGTATACACAACGAGTAGATAGGGGTTTCTTTCCTTCAAGAAGATCCATCAGAGTGAAGGTGTTATTCTTCTTTAGTGAAGCAAATTCAGCAGCCATGGCTGCTTTCCATTGCTCAGAATCATCACTTGCAAGTGCTCGTTTGAGCGTAGTTGGTTCACCGTGATTCATTTCCTCTTGCACATAATATGTTACAAAATCGGGCCATTGCTTCGGTTTTCTTGTCCTCTGCCGTGGGCTGACAGAATCCTCGGCCTTCCTCTTTGAATCAGGGATAAATTCATTTTCATCTTCCAAACCTCGAAATTCTTCGTCATCAAGAGGTCCAACATGTGACTCCTTATCACCAGAATCACTCAACTCAAAGGAATCCAACTGAAAAGAAACAGGCTCAAGGCCCTCCTTCAAGTTCAAGTCCTCAAAGATTTTCAATTCGTCAACTTGAGGTGTCTTCTTAAGGGTTGAATCCTGCTCATCTTCTAGATTTAGCGATTTTGAAGATTTTAGAGGGAGCTCATTGAATACAACATCTCGGCTAATCGTTATTTTGCTAGTTTTTGGATCGACAAGTCGATAGCCTTTAGTGTTTTGAGGGTACCCCACAAAAACAAGTTTCACGGATTTTTCATCCCATTTTCTACGGAGTTGCTTTGGGACCTGCACCCATGCATCACATCCAAAAATTCTCAAGTTCGAGAGATAAGGTTGTTTGTTATGCCATATTTCGTAGGGCGTTTTTCCACAGAGAGCACGCGAGGGTGAGCGGTTCATCAAATATGCAGCAGTCAGAACAGCCTCCGCCCAAAATCGTTTAGGGAGATCAGCATCTGCGAGCATTGACCTTGCTTTCTCGATAAGGGTCCTTTGGGCTCTTTCAGCTCGACCATTTGAATTTGTTGAGTATCGAGTTGATGTCTGATGGATTATACCCCATTTTTGCAAACTTTGGCTGAGTTGTTTGTTGCAATATTCTGTACCGTTGTCAGTGCGTAACACTTTAATTTTTCTTTCAGTTTGACGTTCAACAAGTACCCTGAAAGATTCTATGCACTTAGGTACCTCGCTCTTCTCCTTTAGTAGGTAAACAAAAATTTTACGAGAATGATCGTCGATAAGTGTTAAAATATATCTGTTTCCACCTATTGATTGTGTCTCCATGGGTCCAACTACGTCGGAATGCACCAAATCAAGTATCTTACTAGCCCTTTTTCCACTCGTTTTAAATGGTGTCCGAGCATGCTTCCCTCTGAGGCAAACTTCACATAGAGATGACATTTGACAATCTGTGTCAATTCCTAGTGAGTTATTTTTCAGCACACCTATACCTCTGTTATTTAGGTGGCCTAGCCTCCTATGCCAGAGTGCCTCCTCTCCACTGACGAGAAAACTGCGTTGGGAAAATTTAGGAACTGTGTGCAAGCGAGATAAGCCCTCTTCTAATGAAGCAGCTGTAATCAGATTACCGTTTCTATCGAAAACTTCGCCACCCTTTGAGTTGAAGGTGACAGTGCATCCGTTGTTCAGGATCTTGCTGACAGACAGCAGATTCGCAACAGCCTCAGGAATGAATAATACATCGTTCACCTTAACCTCACTAACATTTCCGTCATGATCAGCAACATTTAAATCAATTTGCCCCTTACACTTTACAACCATATCAGTTTGATCAGCTGTAGAAACTGTCTTCGTGTCTGCTGGTTGCAAATTGACCATGGATACATTTGTGCATGAAATACGTGAGCTAGCACCTGAATCCAAATACCAGGAATCCTCTTTTTTGTGAGATCCGGCGAGCCATGCTTGCTTTCGACCATTTTTCTTATGAACGTCTTCGTCCCTTTTTCCGCTGTGATTTTTCTTTGATTCAGTCCCACTCATTCTCGAGTAGCAGTCCTTTGCGATATGTCCGACTTTATTGCAAGTGTGACAGCGCAACAACTTCCGCCGGTTCTTAGCAACTAGAGCCGAATCGTTGTTATGAACAGGTTTGACATCTTGCAAAATTTTAACTTTAACGATGTCACCGGTGATTTTAGCGCCGGAGTTTTCTAACCCCATAATCATCGGGCGATAATCGTCCGGTAACCCAGCAAGAAGCAGCGTACCTACCCATTCGTCGCTAACAACGAACTTTAAATCATTGAGCTTTTGAGCGGTTGTGAGAACTTCGTCGCAATATTGCTCGGCCGAACTATATTTCTCGAAACGTGACGTTACAAGCGTTCTTAAAAGTGCAAGCCTCCTGGAAAGACCCGAGTCTTCATAATATGAAGATAGGACATTCTAGTCTAGTATCACTCGTTGAAGCATATTATGCTTCAACGAGTGATACTAGACTAGAATGTCCTATCTCCCTCATTAATACTCACTTATGGCGATGTAATCTAGGTTGAGTTACAAACGCGTGCAGCCAGCACTAGGGTAGAGTACCCTATCTCCCGATTTTATGGAACTTAGGATTTTTTAGCCTAGGACCACCCACTTAGGATGTTTTAACTTAGGAAGGGGGCCCAGATCATCAAAATGGAGATAGGATAAAGCCTTTTTTCGAACCTTTCCAATGGAGATAGGAAATTCTACCTTTGCAGAAAAGACGCGTCACGTCGAGATCTACGCAGCCATGTGCCCAACTCCAAAAACACCAAAATGGTCGATAGGGGACTTTATCTTAGCACGGCAGTATACGTGAGGATACCTATAAGGTTTGACAAACATGGGAATTTCGTCCTTGGTACGAATGTGGTGTTTTACCTCATTCGTGAAGGTCAGGGGGCCTTCATCCTCTTGGAAAAGATCCGCATAGTCAAAAATTAGGCTTTTAATGGCTTTTTCTTCTTCTAGATTCAAGTGGTCAAGTCGAAACTTTGAAAAGTCAATCCATCGCTTTTGACGTCTATAAATTTTAGGGGAGCCATCAAGATTATTTAGGGTTGGTTCCGAATCGATAAACTGGCCTTTTGGAATTGGTTCGGCATTCAACGGATGGTTTAAATACAACCTTACTGGTTCTTCCTGTTGATTAGTCACATGAACGAAAGCTTGAGAGTTTTCTACATGGACAATGCAAGTTGGGATTTGCAATCCCGGGAAGGATATCGAGTCGATTAAGGCTTCACCGTTTTGTATATTATCAACTTCTACCTTGACTTGTTGGATAGACCTCGCGTCAATTAGGAATGATTCCACTCTTCCCTCTGGACAGAGGCATCCAGTTGAAAAGTAAAAGGGGATGTTGACCTGAGGTGTTCTTAGAAGATTATTTTCCAAGTCAACGGACGCTTTAAGAGCTTTCAAATGTCTAGTCCTAGGAGTAGTTGAAATTTGGTGTGAAAGTCGAATAGTCTAAAAGGAAGGTTCAGGTTTTTCTGATGGAAGAGTTCACCGCAGGGGAGCATGGCTAATTGGGTGATTTTTGAATCTCCGTGAGCTGTGACTACTACGCCAGTGGCAGGTTTTAATTTTTTGTTGAAATATTTATTCGCGATTTCGGATAAAATGAAGGACCTAGTGGAACCTGTGTCCACAAGAAATTTCATCCCGGTTTTTGGACAAATTATAAAAGGTAGTTCATTTGAAATGTGGTTAAATTCAATGACTTCAGATTTTTGTGTTTGGTTGGGAGCAAATTTAGGATGGCGGTCTCTGATCTTTTTTTGGCCAGTGTATCCGCCTCCTCGTTCCCCTTCAGCCTAGAATGCCCTGGCACACATACTAAGGAGACATTGTTCCTGTCCGATATACTGTCCAGGGCATTCTTGCAGTCCATCACAATCCATGATGTTATTACCGGAAAGGCTAATGCGGTTTGCGGTCAGTGCGGCTTGGCTAACGGAACATATTGCCACTTTCTTACCTATAAGGTTTAGCTTTCCGATATCAATAGCACAGTGTTCAATGGCGATCGTCTCGTCCTGAAACACTGGCGTGTTGGCCCAGACTAATCGCCATCCTAATGTTCATAGAATGTGCATACACACCTGCTCCAGTGCCGCAAGGCATTTTGGAGCCGTCTGTGCACCAGATTGAGTGCGCAGGCACTGGAATCCGTTTTTTCCATGCCTCCCTGTCGGGAAAGAGGACATGGAATTTCTTATCAAAGCAGTAGTGAGGCGGCATAACATCACTAGGCATACTACTCGGATTTCCTCCCTTAATTTCCGCTGGATTGACCCATGTCCCTATATTATTGGTGATTGTCCTTGCGTGAGTCGGCAAGGCTATAGAATTTCTGACAATGACAAAGTCTTCAAAATATTTTTGAACTATGCTAAAGTTTTCATTATTAACTTCTAAATCTTTATCAAAATTCTTGATTATTAAGTTGTAGCTATTTGTCCCATGGATTTTTCGTGATCTGAATTATTCCTACCATTTGTTTGAAATCATTGGGGTTCCGATTTCATCAGTTAATTATACTTTATGCGCTACTTTGGCTTCAATAACCTCTCTTTTCAGCATTCGTGAAAATGTAGGGAAACAATCTTCCACTATTATCATCCCTTTCAAAGGGTCTCTTAATTTGCGAGGAATGCGTTTTAGTTTTTTCTCGCTCACGTTTCCTGTCAGAGTGGTAGCCTCTCTGCCTTATGGCCCTAATTTCTGTGCAGTCAATAAATAAACAGTCAAACAGTCAGTCACGTTGTGGTTTTCATATTTAGCTCATTTTGAATTAGGAACGTGTTTCATCAAATTCACTCGCCGAATTCTGAATTATATTTTACTATTCAAATAACTTCTAATGATATAAAACACTATTTGAAATCATACAGGAGCCATTAGTTGCCAAATAGTAATTTTTAATCACTATTCTCTTTGTATTTGACGATTGCAAGAGAATCAGGAATGACTAAACATGATTAATGCATAGGTATATTTTATTGGCTGTATAATAGAATTATATTGTTGTATAATTATTATTGGGATGTCTCATTGAATGACGTAAAATAGAAAAATACTGGTATAGACCTGCTTCAATGAGTTGTAATGGAAATGGAAACATCATAGCGTGATTTTTGTTTTCATACAAAATCACAAAATGGTAGAATTTATAATGTGATACACTAATGTAGTCTTAGTTATTATCCATGCTTCCTTTGACGTGGTTGAATTATTGGGAGTTCAAAAGTAACTACGGCTTTTCAAAAGAAACTTCTCATATGTCTGCCTTAGAAATTATGTGTATATTAGTAGAAGGAACATTATATTTTATAATAATGGCACTGCCTTGGAATAGACATCACCCTGCTTGTAGCATGGTAAGATGAACTTAATGAAGTAAAGAGTCTTTCGAAATGGTACCTGTTACTAAAATATAGATCATAAGTTGTTAGATATTAATTTTGTCTTGATCTCATTTTCATTGCGGTGCATTTGGGAGTATTTTCATTATCATTGTAAATGATCTCAATCACTTTGAACTGTATGAAAAAGTACTAGACTTTCCCAGTTTTTCATTGAACTGTTTTGTAACCAAATCGGTATTTGCTGTAACGTCATTATGTTTAAAAGTAACTTATTATATATAAACCCTGTATTTATTGTCAAAATTTGTCTATTTATGCCTATTTGTATGCGCCAACGCCCTGGTGTTAATTTCCTCACTTACATACAATTAGAATCTTTTTTGGAAACTCTGTACAACTGTCACTATTCATCATAGTTTGTTCAGAAATTGTAATTATGTGCTCAATTATTCCAATGTATTCAATTGTCCACGAAGATAGATCGAGGTCCGCCTTCATATTTGATAGTAGGTGCGACCTAATCTGAGAGGCTGTATTTCTCAATTATAGCAATACATTTTTTGGCTGTGTCAATTGCGTTTTTGCTTTCCTGGCGAAACTCATCGTCATCCTAATAAAACACTCACGGTATTCAAGGGTCTTCATCTAATTTGATACTATCTGATTATAATGTTATGGACGAATGCTTGTATGTATGCAACAAATTATGAAGAAATTCCAATTTCAGACTGGGGATTCGCTATGCCATCAGAACCGGTTCATTAGAGTCAAAGTTTTTGAACTTTAGGATTTTGTCTACATCTTGGATGTTCGGTTTGCAAGGGTTAAATAAGGTCCTGCACGATGGCTTGTTGTGCAAACTGCAATGTGATTTGCCTACTGGATACTTGGAAATACTTTAATTCTACACCAGTAGCAGACACTTCTGAGTAAGGTATGAAGAAGAGTATTCTGGGCTCATGAATATCTGTGCAGGGGTCCCACAAGATAGTGCCCTCGGACCTGTGCTATACCTAATGTACTCAAGGGATTTGCCATCTGCTGAAAATGGAGTTACAGCAACGTTTGCTGATGATGAGGCATTCACGTTCGAGAGGGACCGCAAGAACCTGCTCACAAACTGCAAAATCACCTTGATAAAGTCAACAAATAGACCCAACAATGGAGAATCTATCTCAATCAAGCCAAATATGCATACGTGAGTTTGACATACAAGAAATATAGACTGTCGCTAATGATCAACTCCCAAATCATACCCACGGAAAACACAGCTAAATATCTAGGGATGACGCTATACACACTTCAAGATTAAAAATCCTGTCATGCAGCATGGCTATACGAGCGAATTTTCAAAGAAATAACACGTTTTATGTAACATGTTTCCATTTTACTGGTTTTATAACGAATTTTGTCAGAATTTTTTGCCGAGTAACACCTCATTTTATAGATTTTTTAGCGCTGAACACGATGGTGAAGTCAGAATTGCGATAGGTATCTCATTCCGTTGTCAGATCAAAGCAGATGAAAATCTCATGTAACAAACACGTTTCTTCATCATCAAAGTGCTCCAGTTTGAGAACGCAATAAGTTATTGCCATTCTGATTTCACTTTTGTGCTCAGCATGAAAAAAAACCTTTAAAATGAGTATCACTTGTTAGACTGTTTCATTTTGGGAAATCAGGCATTTTTCCTTGCCAGGAGTTGGGACAGTTGGGAAATCAGTGATACAAGAAGAAATATTTTGAAATGAAATAAAATTAAAATGCTTGCAAAAATCCATCAAAGATGGAAATTTTTTGATTTGGACAAATAAACTTCATGTTTCTTAAACTTACATTTAACTTTGATTAAACGTCTTATTATTAGTGTTTACAAGAAATTCAAAAATATTTTACACGTCAGTCACATTAACTATATTTTATACCTTAATTTGTAGCAGTTGGAGCTGGCTAACTGACAGGGTACAGGGTCCGCCAATGAACTAGTACGTTTTTGAAATGGGTAGTACTCAGAGAAGGGACCACTTAGAGGAGTGGGGATGGCGCCATTGTATTCAAAACGAACGGGAGTTTTTTTCATGCAGTACTTAGTAAAGATGGTTTGGACGATCAAGCAACAAGTTTACCTGGTGAGTGGGTTTTTAGTGAATAGTGAATCAATAGTTCAAACTCAGAGAGATTTCCGTCGACAATATGGAATATGGAAAAACCGTGGAGTGATCCCGAATCGCAACCTAATCCTAAGGTGGGTTACCTAACAACTTCAAGGAAACTGGCTGTGTATTGAAAAAAAAGGGGGAACAGCGCGATCGCCAGAGAATGTTGAGCGTGTCAGGGTGGCTGCCCTCCTGAGCCCCAACCTTTCCGTTCGGCTTCATGCAGCCAATTTGAACCTTTCGCAAACAACTGTGCGTCGAATTTTGAAACTGGACTTACACTTTCATCCGTATAAGATGGTGATGCGTCAGAAATTATTAGCAGGGGATCACAACTAGCGAAAAATGTTTTGTGAGAGGATGAAGTCAGTGTTTGACGACAACGAGAATGTCATCCTGACCACAAGTGATGAGGCCCATTTTCACTTAAATGGATTTGGCAACAAGCAAAATTTCAGATATTGGGGGCTGGAAAATCCAAGAGAAATTCACGAAAGACTACACTGCCCTCGTGTTACAGTGTGGTGCGCTATTGGAGAGGAAGCAGACATCGGACCTTATTTCTTCGAGGAAAATGGTGTGACTGTGAACTCTGAGCGTTATCTCGCCATGTTAAATAACTTTTTTCTTCCACAGCTCCGAAGTAAACGTATCCCATTAAGACACGTTTGGTTTCAACAAGATGGACCGACTTGCCATACCGCAAATGCCACGATGGCCTTCCTCCGCCAAAAATTCAACGGTCGCCTCATTTCTCGGCATGGTGACGTTCCCGGGCCACCCCGGTCCCCTGACCAATTCCCCTGTGACTTTTGTTTGTGGGGATACCTGAAGGAAAGAGTCTACAAAGATAATCCTGGACGATTCGAAGGAGGCTATTACAACGGAAATCAGCCGCATTCCTCGGGACATGTTGAAGAGCGTATCAAGGAGCTTCACCGAAAGACTCGACACTTGCATTCAAGCTGAAGGCCACCACATGCTCGATGTAATTAAAAAAAAAAGAATGTATCCTTAAAATCCCCCTTCTTGTGGACAATTTAAAATTAAAAAAATGTCATTCGCTTCAAAAACAACTGAGTTATGACTTTTCAAATCCATACTAGTTCACTGGCGGATCTACATGGAAAACAATCTAAAATTTGATGTTTCAGTGCACGTCCCAGTTCACTTTTTGTTAGGTGGCAGAAATTGAAACTATCTGTCTGCTGAATGCCAGGGCTGCCAATGCCGCGGCCCTGCCCCATTCCCATTAATGTGATTTCCACTACTTACAATATTTCAGGCGAAATTTAGACTGTACAGTTCAAAAACGTCCTAACGGATTCTACCTCTTACATGTCTCTTTATGAACCCTTATAATCTTAAATACCAAAAATAATATTCATCTGTCTCACGGGAAGGAGGAATTTAAGATTTTTATGTTTCGGCTTCCCTATAAACCCACACCCCTATGCATCGGATCCGGGAGTGAACCCTCCTATGTCCTTCCCCGATAATGGAAATATCACAGTACGGGAAATGGGTGAGATCCATTGAGCCGTTTTTGCGTGATTGAAGGACAGAGAAACACAGACAAATATACACCAAAATACACACCAATAATCTACGGTTATTCGTTTCGCGTGAAATGGAGTCGAACCATGCCAATTGGCATCGAACATTAATTCAAAATTGGCATGGTTCGACTCCATTTCACGCGAAACGAATAATAGTGAAATTTGTCGAAAATACCCAAGGAACACGAAAATCGTCTTTAAATTTAGTTACATAGATTATTGGTGTGTAACCAAAATGACCCATTCACCTCAAATAGTATAATAACATTAATTTTGGTCCACAAGAGCACCTCAGGCAATTCACGGGGGCAACAGAGACGATTAGTGACACCAGGGATTTCGACTAACTACGGGTATTACAGAGACCCTACTTTGCCTTTTGATGTAGAATCGCCGTAAACATGGATTTCGAAATGTTTGTAGTTTTGAACCGCATTCTGGTACAACCATCAATTCGAGGGCAAACATTTTAACCCCCTACTCAAAATTTGCGGGTTTGCGTTCCATGCGTGGGATCAGAAACACGGATTGGAAAAATTCAGCGACACTTTTCCCACATAGAATCACGAGATGATCCTCGAAACCCTAGGTCAACGGGAAGGGGCTCAAAACGAATTTTGAAATTTGAAAATTTCGTATCTCGAAAAATTCAAATGCAACGGTAGGTATAGTTTTTAGTTCATACTTAAATAGAGTTCAATTTTTCGAATTTTTTAAGACCATCCGGAGGTTCGTACGATCAGCCGTTTGTTCACAATGACGGCTTAAAGTTAGAGCAGATCAAAATTCGTCATCATGAGGGTGAATCATGCGGCAGCCTGTCGGGTCTACGATCATACTGGCCCAGCTGATTCGAACAGCACATGGTTTTCAGGTGTTGAGTTAATTAATAATAATTATTGAAAATTATTCCGCATGATTAGTACCGAATACTTATTAATAAACATTATTAATAATTGATAATAATTATTAATACCTAGTTAATGATAATTGATAATAATAATTAATCTATCATTTAGTGATCTATACAGAAGGGTGATCTGTACAGAGCAGATAATAAACCGTTGTGTCAAGAATTTGCAAAGTTTGATTTCTCTCACAGAATCGATTGGAGGGAACTCAACGATTACAATGGGAAAACTCGTAAATATTTTTTCTAATATTTATAATGACGCCTCCTCAACAGTGAAAAACAGTTGTTTATATAAAATTATGTACCAAGGTATTATTCATCAAATTTCTCCACAGCGGTTTATTTGCTGTATAGAATTCTGTTCTGTATATATAATCCTTGTGGATCCCTTAGCTATACAAAATAATTGGAGGAACAGGCTAATATATCGTTCGAACAGGTAACCATAAATTACATACTATTTACATTAATTTAAAATTATATTATAATTCTGGGGTATTTACTTGTACCTACCAATGTCAGTAATAATTTATTTCAAGAAGCACCTACCAACAAATATTCGAAATTAACTTCTTCCTGTAAAAACAAAAAGAATCTCAGAATAAGAAACTCGACATCGCAAAACGACGTGTTGTTTGAGTCAGCTGTTTCCCAGTGCAGCAAATGGCCCGGATTTCTACCAGTTGATTAGCGCTCATGTCGACAATTTGTTATCGCGTCTACCATTAGGGCCCTTTACACGTACGTCTTTGTCGGGGGAAAGCCGTATCGCTGACGAAAGATTGTGCGTCTAAATGCGTCGGAGAGGAAGGTCCAAGGGAAACGAAATGCTCGCACGCTTTTCTGGGATTCTGAGCAACAGTGATTTTTAAGAAATCTTTAAATTTTGGAGTTTGGCCATTTTTCTCATCAATTAGGACTGTCTCAAAAAATCGGGAGGTTGTAAGATTCATGTCAAGGAGGTAGCAAATTTAACCCTCTTTCCAACGGTATCCTCAACTTTTATTTTACATATTATTACATATAATGTTGGGTCATCCATGCGCAGATAGTTCTTGAAGTCTCTGAGCTCTTGAGTGAGGGGCAGGTGACCAAATTTCCGGTAAGCTTTGACACATACTCGAACTCTTCTGGCCCTCTTTTGTATGACCCCAACACCGCAAGACCGGCAAATGCAACCGCAAGAGTTCGTTTATGCCTCTCAATTATGTCCATAGCTTTTGACGATCACTGAACAGCAACTACTCAACACCTGAAGGCAACAAAATTTTCCAGTTTCAAATTCTTAACTACAAACGGCAACAAACTCCAAGGAAAACTGAGTGCAATGTTGGGTCATCCATGCACAAATAGTTCTTGAAGTCGCTGGGGTATTTCTCTCTGAGGTCTTGAATGAGGGGCAGATGACCAATTTTCCGGTAGATTTTGACCCAGACACATCTACGAGTAGCCCCCTTTTTTTTGGCTGCTCAACACCGCAAGACCGGCAAATGTAACCGCAAGGGTTCTTTTACGCCTTTCAATTATGTCCATAATACTCGTACAATATTGTCTTTTGTCGATCACTGAAGAGCAACTATTCAACACCTGAAGGCAACAAAATTTTCAAGTTTCAAAATTACAAAACTACAAACGGCAACACGCTCCAAGGAAAACTGTGTGTTTTTCATACACTCCAACACGCGCCAGTTTCACGCGATCTATCGCCTTTACACGGTCGTTCTTTCCCTTCCACGGGAAACGGCAAGCGCAATCGCGAGCGAAAGAACGAGTGTCCAAAAACTTGCAACATGACAAGCACGCGTGGTTGTGCGAGCTTCCCCGCGCGCAATCCCTTACGCTCCCGATCATCCGCGATCAAACTATACTGTTGTATTTGAAATTTTCGAGGTATGACATTGTGATATTTTTAACCCCCACTTTGTACACCTTCCTACTGACCGAGGCGAGACCGAGGGCTATGAAAAGTTTCGAGATCATCTAGTGAATTTACAATTTTTACGACAATTGAGGCGATTAGTATCAAAACCAGCTCAATCCACTTTTTCGTAACGTACTTTTTTGCATTTTTGGCGAGTTTTTGTTGACCACACCGAACGATATCTTTCGATTGATTGATTGATTGATAAGATTTTATTGGCATAAAGGTACATACATTGGGTTAAATTCAAGTGTCTTTAGGTACATGTATGAACAATATCGGCCTGCCGGCCTTAAATGTCTAGTAGTCTTAAAACGTTATGTTTTTTGTGTCTTAGCGTAAGGGTTGGGGAGAGTGAATTTTTGCAAGAGAAAAGGGAAACAATTTAAAACTCTTTGGGTGATGGTGGGGTCTTAAAAAACTAAAGCTAATTACATATTTACAGAATCCAAAGGCTATTTACATATTTACAGGTTTTACAAAATATAATATATTCTCTTTCCCATACCAGTCTACCCCCAAGCCAACTCTGTATGTCTACCCCCAAGCCAACTCTGTATATCATACAGAGTTGGCTTGGGGGTAGACTGGTATGGGAGTTATAACTCAAATCCGCACCCGTGTGTTTTGTCCCCATCGGGGTTTGTGATTTATGTTAATGTGGTGGAGGAGGGTGTTTGGGTGTGTTCGTAGTTTGTCTGAGAATTTGTGTTTCTGTTTGGTGATGAAGGCTTCAAGTGTATCTATTCCAAATTTTTTGTGTAATGTGTTGATGTTTATGCGGCGTGGTGAGTAGGTGGCGAGCCGAATGCATTTATTTTGTGTAATTTGTAACTTGTGTAATGATGTGGTTGCTGCTGAGTGCCATATTTGGGATGCGTATGTGATGGTTGAGTGGAGTAGTGATTTGTACATGAGTAGTTTGGCGTCTTTGGAGAGTGAATTGGATTTGAAAAGGTGGAAGTGACGACCAAGTTTTCTGCGGGCGGTATTGTTTATTTCTTTGATGTGTTGTTGCTCCCATCGATGTATATACCTCGATGTATATACATCGATGGTTGCTCCATCCTTGAGAAAAAGCCGCCCACAAACCCAGCGCGATCCAAGCTTACTGCAGTTTCCGCATGGAGCGCTGCTATCCTCATTCGTTTCTGTGTTCCACATACTTCGCCCCGACTAGTCGCGGCTCCGTCTTCGTCCGTGTTGTGTACGTAGTATAGTAGTGTTTTCTGCGGTTGTGTCTGATTTCGCAAACTATTGTTAGAATGAATGTGAATCCAATTGAAGAGGAGGAATGCCCCCGCAAGAAACCCCGACGGACTCAAAATTGGAAAGCAGAAAAAGGATAAAATCCAGAGGTTAGTGTGTAATTTTTTCCGTGAATTAACTTGTTACTAGTAGGTGTGGTTTTAGGTTAGCTGTTACAAGTTACAAGTTTTTTTCGTAATACCTTTGCAACTTGTGTGAATAGGTAGGTACATCTACTAGGAAAGCTCAGGGATAAGATTCAGGGATAAATAGGTACTACCTATTAGTTAGGCACATCTATAGGTAGGTACATACTATATACATTGGTAGGCACATACTACCTATTCTGTGATGAATAGGTAGGTACATCTACTAGGAAAGCTCAGGGATAAGATTGAATTGTTTCTGTTCTTTTCATTTTTAGATACACTAAGCCAGGGTTTCCTCCCAACACAGTCGGTGGTAGACACACCTAGAAAAATGCGTACAACTGCGATTTGTTGACTCAGCAAGTTATTGAGGGGTTTCATTCGAGATTCAACAGCAACAAATCAAAAGTCTCTTCAGACAACTTCTTGTTAAAATACACGGCAGCTCAACCTACAAAACGTAAGCGACCGGAGAACAATAATCGAGAATCGAACCAGATTGCATGTCGTTACTTCATACCTACTAATCAACGGACTGAAAAAACGTGTATGTCAGCAAGTATTTTTAAAAACTCTACTGCTTTCAAAAAGAAGAGTAGGGTAAATGCACCAGTAGTAGCCTCCCTTAGGAACCCCAGTTTAGGATTTTACGTCGTGGTTTCGAAAATTTTCCGTTTTTCTTTCACTCTTGATTTTGTTCTATCCCCCAACATCTGCTTTATCGAATGACTGTTTCAAAAACTCGATTGCATTGGAAACAGAAATTTAACCAATATTTGATATTTGTCGCGAGTAGTAGCCCCCAAAATTTTAGTAGAAGCCACCTTCAGGGGGTTTAGTGCAACACAGAATTAAGAATCAACACAGAATCAACGAGAATTAAGAAAATATTCTGAACTTGAGGTTAATGTAATGAGGTTTTTTTTGACCTAGTCAGGCTAGGGTAAAACCACCAAATGTTGACACTTATCCTAATGTTGACACTTCAATTTCAAAACGTAAAAATAAGGTATTGGGACACTGTAGGTACTCGGAATTGGCGTCATTCTGTTGATAAGGATGTGAGATTTGAGGTAGGCCGGCTCCACTAGTTGTTATTACCCATATCGAACGTCTGGCTACTATTGAAGCCGGTGACAGCTGGATCAGTCAACCCAGCGACGCCATCGCTATCCCGCAGGTTAGTGAGGTAAGTCAACAAAATTAGACTTTTCAAGTCAAATATTATGAGTAATCAGTTATATATCATATTGCCTGCCCTAATAATAGCGTAAGGAAGAATTTGTAAGCATTAAACCCCAGAATTTCGTTGAAATAGATGGTTAAGTTGGGGTGTCATCATTAGGGTTTCATGAAATGGGCGTGTGTCCTAATGTTGACACCTGTGTCAATATTAGGGGAAAATGTTGATCAGGTTGCCAATGTGATATTTGGGTTTGAATAATTTCGTAGTATTGAGACTATTGAATTTTTCAAATCAGCGTACTGGAACCTTAAGTTGACATCGGGATCCCAATGTTGACATATTTTGGTTCCTTAAGTTGACATATTATAACTTTTTTTTTTACATTTCTACGTATAGGTAACTTGATCTTTTTGTTGTTAGACCCCTACCTATGACCTTTTCAACAATATCAGGTACCTATCAGAATTTTAAAATAACAGTATGATTCTGATACAGTGTCTCATCATTTTAACAGGTCGACTACTACCATGCCTCCCGACAAGAACGGAATGTGGAAGTACACTGTCCAGCAAATGGAAGACGCTATAAAAGATGTGAAGCTCGGCACAGCGGTTTATACAGCTGCAAAGCGCCATGGAGTACCTCGTACCACTTGGTTGTACAAGGTGAGAGGGAAAACTCCTCTCGAAAGAAGAATAGGGCGTCAATCGGTGCTGTCAAAAGATGAAGAGGAGATTTTGGTCCACTGGATGTGTTTGTCTGGTTGTCAAAATTGAAAGTGAAGATGCTGCCGAACTAACACCGCTTCATCCCTGCAACAGACTGAGGACTGTTTTCAGGCCTTCGAGCGAGGGGAATCGTCTTCTTTCAGTCAGTAACGTCAAATACAAACTGCCTAAGCCTACATATTACGGGGGAAACCCTAGAAAATTTGTGTTCCCTACTTCTGTTTCTGTTCCACTGTGATTGAGCACCTATGCTACAAATTTAATTACCCATTTTTCTGATTATGCTGTTCAACATCTATTTTCTAATGTCTAGTCTAACATTAAATATATTTTAACGCGTTCCTAATCTCGTTTGTTCATTTACTTTGAGAAATATCTAGAGGGAAAGCATATTTAAATACTTTCTCAAAAATTTAGACTGGTGTCAACATTAGGAACTGCAAATGTCAACAATAGGAATTTCCGAAGGCAGAAGTGTCAACATTAGGGGGAAAATTCCATTTTTGAAAAACTTGTTTTTTATGCTGAAAAAACATTATTTAATCAAGTCCAATAAGTGCAAATTGTTCCCAAAGGAACTCACAATTCATGATAACTACCCAAAAGTTTCAATTTCTTGAATACTTGGGTAGAGCGCAGAATCGAACGATTTTTCTCTCTAATAGTGTCAACAATTGGTGGTTTTACCCTAACTATTTTTTTCAAATTATTTTTGGCATAATACCTAAGTATTTTATAAATAAAAATTGTCACGACTGAATAAATTTTTGGTTTGTTGGACCATTTTTGCCTGGGAAAGAACTAGAAAAGGCAATTAAGAAAGAAGGCTAGAAATGAAAGATAATTGTGGCGAGAGATGGTGTTGAGGATGTTCTAAACTAGTAATAAACTCGTGGGCTCTTGAATTGTGTAAATATTTAAAAAATAAATTGAGGTAAGGATCATCTTGATACTAATTCCAACACGAATAAATGTTGCAAGACCAAAAATTATCTGACAAAATAATGCTACGGAACAAAAAAAATAAATGAATACAAAAGTGGCGCTGATCAAGAAAAAAAGAAAAAAATTCACAGTTATGCAGCATGGCTTTAAGAGCAAATTTTTGAAGAAATAATTAGTTTTATGTTAAATGTCTCCAAGAATGTTCAAGAATGTTAAAGAATGTCCTTGAAGAACATAATGTCCGTGAAGAACGTAATGTCCTTGAAGAACATCTCAAGTATCAACCACTTTTTTTCCATCTTCAAAGTGCTCCTAATCTAACTTCACCATCGTATTCATCGTGTAAACACCTTTAAAATGAGGTGTCACTTGACCGACCGTTTCATTTTTGGAATTTATGGGTGGACCCCCCCCCCTTCAAACTCCCCAAAACCCCCTTCAGCGTTTGGACATTTCACACGCTAAACACGATGGTGAAGTCAGAATTGCGATATCTCATTCCGTTATCAGATTAGAGCAGACTTAGCATGAAGATCATGTGAAGTAACAACCACGTTTCTTCATCTTCAAAGTGCTCCAGTTTGAGAACGGAATGAGATATCGTAATTCTGACTTCCCCATCTTATTCAGCGTGTAAAAACCTTTAAGATGAGGTGTCACTTGACAGAACGTTTCGTTTTCCGGTTGTAGATCGTTCAAGTTTCATATTCGTGTTGCTGCAGTTTTCTAGGGATCAGTCAGCAACTCGATAGTCAATTTTGCCTACTTTTCAGAAGCCCATCTACGAACTCAGCCTTTCGATTGCTGAAACGGATTTTTTGTGCAAATTTGAACTTTTTACCTCGAGATTTATCGTCCGGAATGACACATACATAAACATAGATTTTGGTATGAAAATTTTTCGAAAATTCGAGTTTTAAAAATTTTGGACCGAGAACAATAGCTACATTTTCTTCGAAAATTCGCTAAAACATCTAGAAGAGTAGATTCTTCCTCTCAGGTAATTTTTTTCAATTTCCACCTGCACCTACGTATTTTTTCTGGGAACATGTGGGTTTTCAGTTGGTTCCAATAGTACTATCGATAGTCCACTGACAATCGATAGTTTTCGATAGTCAGAGACCATCGATAGTATCGATCGTTCAACACCACTACCCCACAGGTTACTACCCCAGTACTACCCCAGTTACTACCCCAGTTACTACCCCACCACTACCCCACAGGTTAGGTGTAGCTGTAGGACCCCCCCCCCCCCCCAGACTTCCTTCCTAGTTAGGGCTGCCATCCGTCCCGATTTTCTAGGTGTCCCGGGCGTCCTGTCATGATTTTTAAAATGTCCAGATTAATTATTAGCTGTCCCGATCTTGTCCAGATTTTTGAAGAAGTCGAATCTTGAAACGATTTTATAAGGCGAAGATGAAAACTGGAAAAAAACCCTTGAATGTACAGATGTCCTCCGTTGCAGATGGCTTGACACCTAAATGGCTCTCATACAGAGAAGAAGAAGTCCTTCGCTATATTACATCTGTATTAGTTAGACCCGAACTCTATGTGAGTGTAATGAAGTATTTAACGGCATTGGCCATGATATTTAATACCATTCACAATTATTAATTGTTAATGTAATCATGGTTACATGTTAACTTGCTGCAATCACATTACTGTAATATGATATATATATTATATTATGTAACATGGCTGTATGGATAAGTCTGATGCAAAATAAAATAAAGAAGAAAAATAGTCCTTCGCTCAGTCGGAGGAAAAGATAAATACGTGCACTGACTGTTTTTTGTTGTTGTTATACTCCATTAGAAAGGAATTACCTGATATAATTTACCTCTTCCTACTCGTATTTACATACCTACTTTTCTTCGATGGTTCTTATTATTTGGTCACTATTTTCAAAAATATTCTATGTTGGTGAAGTGTTTGTTTAATTACATCTCGTCCCGATTTGTTTTTCTTTTTTTTTTCTAGGCCGTCCCGATAAGTCCCGATTTCTAGCTTACACTGTCCCAATTTACCTTGAACAGATATGGTAGCCCTATCCTAGTTACACCAATGCATAGGATTGAGAGAAGTTTCAAGGATCATTCTCGGGCTGGTCCGAGCCCCTAACCCAAATTGAATAATTTTAGGACAACTCCAAGTGGGCGAAATGGCGGGGAAGATTTTTTTTCAACTTCAATTTTCTGATTCTACGTATCTTGAAACGTAAACCCTCACATTTGTAGGGGGTTCAAAAATTGTTTATTAGCGAATTTCGAAGATTTCCACAATTTTTATAGCATTTTTATACCAAACATTTTTATACCAAAATCCATTTCAGACCATCCTGAATGCACTGCCAAAAGACACCAAAAATCGTATGTGTATAAGTAGGTATGTGTCATTCCGGACGATAACTCTCGATAGAATTGAGGTAAAAAGTTCAAATTTACACAAAACATCTGTCTTGGGAATAGAAAGGCTAAGTTCGTAGATGGGCAGAATCGGGCCACTCAAAGGGGGGGGGGGGGGGAAATTACCCAAAAATTCCAAAACGAAAAATTCTGACAAGTGACAGCTCATTTTTACGATTTTTTTTACTTGAGATGATCCTCACGGTACATCTGCTGCAGTAAAAGGAGACAAAATTTGTTATAAAACCAGTAAAATGGAGACATTTTACATAAAACCTTCGAACATTCGCTCTTATAGCCATGCTGCATGATTGTGGATTTTGGTTTATTATCTTCGATAATGAACCATTGGAATCGACCAAAGAGCAACTATTTTTAACCCCCCCCCCTCCACAAAATTTGTTGATATACGTTTCAAGATACGTAGATTTAGAAAATCGGGCTCAAATTAAACCTGTTGACGAGGAGATATTAAAAATTAATGTTTTTTTAACCCGGGGGTCCTTCCCCCCCTCCCCCACTTAACGCTGGGGGTTCTAGATTTTAGATAATAATCTACGGACTCAAATGAAAGTTGTTGGCGAGGAGATTTGTAAAATAAATGTTTTTTGAACCCGTGAGTAACCCCCTTACTCAAATGGTAGGGCGGGTACTTCACGACCTATTCTCATACCTACCTAATATACACCCATGGAAGAAGGGATATATACACCCTTCTTCCATGATATACACCTATATACACCTACCCACCTAATACCTAATATCATACCTACCTAATATATTTGCGTACTTTAACTAATAATAATCAATCTACCTTTTAGTGATCTAGACAGAAGGGTGATCTGCACAAAGAAGATAATAAACCGTTGTGTCAAGAATTTGCAGAGTTTTTTTCTTTTCGACTTATTTACGGAAGTAACTGGTGTTCAGGGTAAGTAGGTACCCTCCCTATGTCACGGTTCCGTCCTCAGGTTTCGCCGGTCAGTGGAATCATGTACGTGTTCTGTTGCCGATACCAAGCCGGTCAATTGTCTCTCTCTCAGGAGCCCCTTCGGAATGTTAATTACGCCGTTAATTTTCGAATGAAAACAACCGAAATAGCGCCTGCATATTCAAAACGGCGACGCTGTCGAAGAGGTGATGGTAGGGGGCGGGGGGGGGGTATAGAGGGTAGACGGACCCGTGACCTTGTGATAACAGTTCCAGAATCCGACAAGTTATTCAAAAGTATCGAATGGCGGAGGAGAGCGACTCGAGTGGTTTTCGGCGGTTTCTGAGTACAGACATGTTCCGCGGTCTGGAGTAATGAAAGGACTTTTTAGTAGTCGTCGTTGTCAATATTTGAAACGTACGAGTTCAATAACGGGGAGGCGAACGAATTCGAAGGCGGAATGCCGATGAGTGAGCAGGGCGTTTATGACCTGAGTGAAATTCACCCCACGAGCCTATCAGTTACATATGAGTTTTATTTCATAAGGAGCTACCTACCATACCACCACCCACCTACCCCCTTCCGAGAGGTTTACATAATGTTGTGATAAGTTGGTTTAGTTGGCATATTTGCCGCTGGAGCGCTCCACTTCTGCCTTGGCTTGATAATAGATGACAGGGGGAAGATGGCGAACTTGTGATTCTATCGAGATATATAAAATTGTGTATGAGTGCGTGAGTGAGTGGCTCTGGATGGATTTAAAAGTGAAATATGCCTAGGAGAAGAAATGGAGAAATTCCTTTGCCGGATGGTTGGGATTTCGCCAGGGACTACGATGGCAAAGTCTATTTCATCGACCACAACAGCAAGAAAACGACTTGGATAGACCCGAGGGACAGGTACTCCATTCTTTGTTTATTATACCCTGAAATACTACTCCGAACGCGTATTCATCTGCACCTGGTTAAATTAGACGTTTTCGCCATTTACTTTATCGGTCTACGTCAATATCTGATCCGCCAAAAGAGAGTAGATTAACAAATTCCTGACCGTCGTTTTGGTGCCCCACCACTATCCGTCTTCACCCCTTATTTTAGTACTTTTAATACGATCTTCGCAGTTGTTTCCTACGTAAAGGTAGTAACGAACATATAATCTAGGGAATTACGACGCTTTATCACTTGAGAAGGTGTTTATTTCTGAGATTCGGCCCGAATTCCATTCTTTGTTATGCTCCCCGACTCCGTAACGTACACACTTATCGTGTCTGTAGCTGCAAACCCAGTCGTAACTCTAGTTCTTTCGTCATTTCATCCTCGGCCCTTCGTGAGAATTCGTCTTTTCCTTTTATTCGAAGGCGACTTGCAATACCACTATCAATTTTGCGACGTTCAACAAGTTGCCTATGTGGGTGTACCTTCGAAATCTGCATTCTCTCAATTAACACCACGCTCCTCCTGGTTCTACTAGTGTACGAAATTCGTTCAATTGAAACGGTCATACGGTTTTGATCAATATTTAGATTTAGGCGTTTGACAATAATACCCTTCTACTTCAGTTTTCGCCCCTTTCAAACACCTATTCAGTAGTCACCTACTGTATTCGACGTAGCTCGTATCTACTAATACTGCATTTTAGCTAGTACTTCTTTAGGCGGTGTAATAGACGTCACTATTTGATGTTCGTGCTGGAAATTTGAAGTATTGGGAAGTACGTATTAGATGTTACCGTATCTCCAGTCTAGACAACGTTAGGCGATAGAGCGCTTTTTGACTGAAAGGTGTGTTGAAATTCGAAGGTGGAGTTACTCAAAAAGGTACAGAACGTCGAAAGTATTTAGTGATATAGTGTATCTTTAGGTAGAACAGTAAACTAATTGATGCTCAAGTGTCTAGACAATGTTATGGGCTCCAGTAGTGTTATTGTAAAATGACTCTTATCAGTACTTGATTATGAGCACTTCGAAGGTTTGATGATGGGCAATGTTGTTGACTCCTTCATATCATTCTCTATGTAGTGTGGTGGACTCCAGTATTTGATGCTCGAGTGTCAAAGACAGTGTTTGGTGATAGAGCGTTTTTAGGGAGTAGTGTGCTGAAATTTAAAGATATTTGATGATAGAACATCTAGTAAGTGTTGAATGATTCAGGGTCCCTGTGGGCAGTGTAATTAACTTCGGTGTTCAACGATAAATGGTCGCCAAGCCGTGTGGTGGTCTCATCATAATTCCAGGAAATATTTGATTAAGGGTAATGTGATAGTCTCACTTTGACGCTCGACACTATGTGCTGTCCAGGAAAAAAGACAACGAGTAATTGAAGTGACAATGATTAGCAGTTAATTCTAGAAACTAGTACCTAAGTAATTCATGTTAGGAATTCCGACAATTATTGTGTGAAGTAACTTAGTTGCATTGTTGTTACTGATTACTCAGTAGGCACATTTGGCATTGTATTCTTATTTCTCATATTTCGATCTTTATTCATACTTCCTATAGTAGTAGTATGGTGTTAACAAGGATAATAATCAAGAGACAAAGGACTCGTTAAGGTATCATAACGACAACAAAACGTCGTTAAGGTAGCGACAAGTGTCGGTGTCGCTATGTAACGACGATAGGTATTCTGCAACCGCAGGATCGTGACAGCTGTCACTTAGCTCACTCTCGTAGTCGACTATCAAGTATTAGGATTTGATTCAGAATATAATTTCCTTCAATTTGTATTCCACAAATATTTTGATTTGAGGCCTCTTCACGCGAGAATTTCACATTTTCTCTTATTTAAACATGTTTTTATTTTTTGAAATAGGTTTAGATGTTCTATCGAGTTGTTCTATGTTCTATCTAACAGCTGTCACGATCATGCGGTTGCAGAATACCTATAGTCGTTCCATAGCGACACCGACACTTGTCGCTATCTTAACGACGTTTTGTTGTCGTTAACAAGTCCGAGAATCGCGCCACAGGTCGTTCATAGTGGTGGGTGTTACCTTCCTCGTCCCTCTTCTATTTCTTGATATGAGGAGAGCGAAATCTAGTGAAAATTCTTGTGTAGGGATTACTAATACAGTTTGATTGAAACTTACCTAGCAAAGCATGTTTATCGTTATAACGTCGTTAGTCTATAAATTAATGTGATGAGATTCTGCATTGGCACTTTGAAATTAACGTGGAGTTTTTCTTTAAAAGATCCACAGTCATGCACAATAGATATAAGAGCGAATTTTCGAAGAAATGACTGGTTTTATATAAAATGTCTATATTTGGCTGGTTTTATAACGAATAACCTCAGTTTATAGATGTTTCAACGCTAAACACGATGGTGAAGTCAGAATTGCGTGATCTCATTCCATTATCAGATTAGAGAAGATGAACCATGAAGAACATCTCAAGTAAAAACCAGTGCTCCAGTTAGAGAACGGAATAAGATATCGCAATTCTGACTCCACCATCGTGTGTAGCGCGAAAAAAAACCCTTTAAAATGAGGTGTCATTCGTCAGACTGTTTCATTTTTGGAATTTATGGGTAATTTTTCCCCATCAAAATTCCCCTAAACCCCCTTTACAGTTCTGACCATCAACGAACATGGCATTTCGATTGTCAAGACAGATTTTATGTGAAAATTTGAACTTTTCATCTTAATTCTATCGAGAGTTATCGCCTGGAATGTCACATACTTAAATATATGGTGTCTTTTGGCAGTGAATTCAGGATGGTCAGAAGCGGATGTTGGTACAAAATTTTAGAGAAATTCGATTTTTAAAATTTGTGGACTGAGAACAATAGCTTCTTCTTCTTCTTCTTCTTCTTCGAAAACTCGCTAAAAAAATGATTGCTGATGCATGGGATGAAATTCAAGTTGTTGAACCTGAAGAATCTGAGGGTAATTGTAAGGTAACATAAAATAAGGTAAAAGGGTTGTTTCTTGATAGTGTATTGCAAAATTCTGGTGTGGGCTTTTGATGGGGAGGAAAACGCTTGGTCGTATAACATTAGTTGGTTCTTGGTGGAGGTTAAGCGGTTGACAATGGGCCTGACAATTTCCAAAGACCTGTGATCCTCGTGTTTTCATTAGTCATTCTTGTTTAAGGGAAATGAGTACAATCCTGTTCGCATAACTGATGTTAGTAGTCGAAACCATGTGGGAGGAAAGCGCATTTTTGTGAATACCCAGGGATACAGATTTAAAAATTTTCTGAGATCCTACCAAAGTCGAGATTAAAATGTCAGTAGTCATGTTATCACTTAAACTTCCTACACATAACCGGTGCGTTTTTCCTGTCCCCTTTTGCTCTTCTGAGAGTCTCAATAGAGTAGGAGCTGGAGCGTTTGGTCCAGGTGGAGTAGTCTGTCGAAGATGTTGGGTGGTGGTTTCAGACGCAGCGGAACCGTGGAACGCAGGGGAAGCAGCACTTCCTACACGAATAAATGTGTTATCGCTGGAGGTTCACCGGGGGTTTTGGAGTTGGTGATTTTAGCCAATGTTGACCAATATGTCGCTTCCACAGTCCTGCTCTTCAGATTTGGTTATGTCGGTTTGTTCACCCAGGCGGTCAACCGCTCAACCCGGCAAAGGTGAGAATCACCTATTTTGTGAGAACAAGCCCACACTTCAAAGTTTTCCTCTAAAGATACGTTGTGATTTGCTCGTTGCTTCATGATTGCGGTTCGGCGACTTACCGTTACATCTTCACTTGAAGGGATCATTTGATTGAAAATGTTCACGGGTTTCTTTCTTTAGTATCATTCCGACAGGTGTCTCTTTGGCGCCATCATGTTATGTACTCGTATTATGATATTGAAATAAATATTGATTTACATCTGCTGCTGTTGCGCTGGGCTTAAGAATACATCGTTTTACAATCTTGACGGCTGATTCTGCTTGCCCATTTCTCGTAGGATGAAAAGGGGGGACCTTTCAAGCTTTTGGAGGACTGAGAGTGCTGGATTGGATTTGAATTTCACACAAGTGTCACAATTGTTTGTGGGACAAGAAATGCCCATCTTTGGATACTGTTTTCAGCGTAGACTGGCAATACCAGTAGCTAGTTCGAATTTTCGTCCTAACAAAAACCGTTGAACTGGAAATGTGGAACGCAATATGCATGGAAAAACGGGTGGGTGATGATTTGAGAGGACGATGAGGCATTTCAATGATGCTAAAGATAAAAGAAGCGAAGGTTGTGCTACTCTAAGTAAGTACCTCTAGGCGTGTCGGTAGATGCTAGTGAGAAAGGTTTGGGGGCAGAAATTGGAACAATTGGAAAGGATTGTGGAGTCAAAAAAGGTAGAATGAAACTGTAGGAAGCTCAAATATATCCATGGAATGTATCAGATAAGCCATGGGCGAGAATCCATCTTGGTTTTGCTGAACCTTCGTGTGGACTGTATTGGCGTTTGCCACAACATGGAAATGGCAATACTTTTGAGTAAGGCCTGCCGAAAAATGCGTAGAAGCCTTGAAAGAAAAGATTTTAGGGTTTACAGAGTGTAGGTTACATATCAAATTGGAGACATGTCTTACAAAGTTCTAGTAAAGGGGAGAGAAGCAAGAAAGCATGAAAACCAGTCGTTCCAGGAGGAAGATTGATAAGCTGAAAACAGTGGGACGAGAGGAGGGTGGGTCACAACAGTTTGATTAGAAAGTATCCAGTATGCTTATAGTTATAGAGCTTTTAGTCTTTAAATAAATTTAAATTTTTATAAAATAAAAAAATAATAAATAAAAAAAGTGAACTAACAGCAGGATCTCAATCATATGTATATGATTGAGATCCTGTTAGTTCACTTTTTTTCACTCCTTTCTGTGGAAGTGAATTGAAATTTCGAATACTCTGCAGGTAGATGCTGCACTAATGCCGGCAGGTGAAGGGACTCAGCGGTACGGGGGTTTTCAGGTGACCCGTGGATCGCCGTGTCAAGCGCACCATGGACACTCTTATTTCTCCGTGGGAAAAAAAAAAGTTTACAGTTGAATACTTCATGTTAGCTTTGGTGATTGGAATAAGTGTTTCTGCTTTACTTGATGCTCTCTGTCAAGTTCCAGATTTTCTCTTTTCCTTTTCAATGTCATCTCTGTGCTCACTTCCTCACTGTCCTTGGGATTTAATGGTTCTATTATTAGTCCCGCGATTAAAAGTTGTTTTGTCGTCAGAGGGAATCGTGACCCTGAACAGTAAATGAGTCGAAGGTTCAAAATTAGCGAACTACAAATTCGTGTATCCACCTATTTAAACAACAACGTTACTTATTGCATTAAACCCATTTTTTACATTTCTTCTACCCGCTGATCAAACCTTCTTGGCATTTAAACTTGAATTTTTGATCGAACGAACAACATAATCTAATAGTTGACCATACCGTTGAAAAGCCTATTGAATGAAGACGTTTTCATGAGATTTGTCAGTTTCCAGGATTTTTTTTTTAGTAGTAACGTTCTAAATATTTTCAGAATTTGTAGCATTTCAAATTTGTCTATGTTTGAGCTGCTGTTATGGTCATTAAATGGTACTTCTCGAAAATCAAAGTACACTAATCTTATAGCACATTTAACGCTGATTCCGAAAATGTGATCAAATGTTGAACTCTATTGGAGTAAAGTACAGAAATTTGAGTTAAAAAGAAAAAAACAAGGTTTTTCTGAAAACCCTTCAAAAAATCATTTCTCGAGAACGGATAGAGATAAAACGATGTGGTTGGCGGCATTTCACTCCATTTTTGTTGGGGTTTTGTGCAAAAAATAATTTTGCGGCCCCCCAGATCTTGCAACGTTTATATAAATGCATACAATTATGTATTCATTCCATGCTTCACCAAAATTTCAGTAATTCGATTTCAGGTTCGATTAAGAACACTCTAATGCTTATCCTGTTGTACCTATACGATTTTGTGTTTCTCTTCTTTGCTGGATACGTATGAATGATTGAATGAATAACGAATTTGTGGAAAGATGGATGATATATACCTCCATAAATTTAGTTCACACATGGCACGCTTTGGTCACTAGACTTCCGCAGATGCCACTCATAATGTCTTGTGTGACTGTTATCGACAATGAATCTCATCAGCCGTATGAAAGAAAACTGAGTGTTGTTACAACTTCACAGTCAAAATGATGATTCTTTCTGTCACGTTATATCTTTCCTAACTAATCTTCTTTCGAACGTGGTTTGATAGTGATGATATTCAATCCACTTTTCAAAGGTTTCTATTCTAAACAAAAAACTGTCTCCTGAACCAGAATCTCTGACAACCTAAATTCCTTCTCTTTTACTCTACTAATACTGAAGGAGAATACTGGTTTCTCTACCAGTGAATACCTTCAACTTGTCCCATAATGATGGAGGCTGACTATGACCCCAAGCTAACAGGTTATTTTTGGGATTTCTCAATGTAAAGCCAGAATTACCTGTTCTGTTGACCTAAATGGCATATTCAAATTTACACATGAGCCATTGGAATGGAATACGAAAATCCACTCCATGATAATGATGATTTTTCTGCGTTCTGTGTTTGGGAATTTCTTCTCCCATGAATTTGTCCAGTTCATAGTAGACTAACTATACAGATACTATGAAGAAAAAACTAAGAGTTATATCGTCGCTTCTCACGCAACATGACCAATCTCAAATTTCCTCACTTTACAGGAGAGCTAAAAAACTAGTTTTTAATCACAAAAGTGCATCAACCCAGCAAGTGAAATTTGTGTACAATCCATATTAACATTTTCAAACTGCTAACGATACACACTCACAGTAAAAACGTTTGTATTAAAAAAACACTTAGATAGGTCATGTTGGCTCAAATGTTCCTTTTGATAAGACATGTTGTCAGCAACATTTTGTAATAAAAAACATAGCGAAACAAATTACTTAAATTAAATTTGTGTTGGCAAACTCACCAGGGGTCGATCATCCATTGAAGTGGAGAAAGGAATAATAAATCAGTCAAGCCCATTCGTATAAAAATGTTTGTATTGAAATAGAAAAATCACGTAAAGTATTGAAATAGAAAAATCACGTAAAGTATTGAAATAAGTAGGTAACGATGTCACAATAAATTAGACTTTAAAATTGCATACATTCAGTCTTAAAATTACAAATCTTATGATTTAAGAAAAAAATATAAGGCACAGAAACACAGCTTTTGATACAAGTTCCTTAGTAAGTAAACATTAACAATAGTATCACAAGAACCTAAATAATTAACTTTGTCTTGGACAATAAAAAAAAGTTGTTAATCACACTTTCATGTAGAGATCATACATTTTTCAGTTCTGAATTAACTAGACGGCAGTTACTGTTCTTCATCTCTTTTGCGTTTTACTCCTTGCTTACGTTTCTCATTCCTTATGCTAGTAACCTTGTGGGGGAGCAAATCATAAAAATATTGACAGTTAAGTGGTATACATTTCTTCAGTGACTGGAGATCATTATATTTATCTAGTGTTATGGGCCTCCTTTCTTTGTAAAGTTTGGGAAATTCGTTGATTCTCAATGGGTTGGGTCTCCTGGGAAGATCTTTCAGTTCTTCATCGAAGTCCAACTTGTACTTTATTACACCTGTCGGTTCATAGTGTAGCCAACGAATGTCAGTTACAACAGGATCGTCCTTCCTGTTTCCTGGGCGGATTGAAGGATAGATCATGCTTCCCAAATTCCCATAATTATTAAAAAAATCGTGATTCAAGTAAACTGCTCGATATGGGAAGGGTTATTTTCTGGCTGCTAATGAGTGCTGTAGGTACTGACTTGGAATGTTGATCTCAGATGACTCAATCTGACCTTTTATGTGACTATGCGCACTGTCTACCTCCATTTGAGTATGCCCCTTTTCAAGATATTTGTGTGCTATAGTGATGTTATGTTTAATGCTAAGGTGCAGCAAGGCATTTGAGAGGACACAGTTACAAACGTACAACCATCCGAAAAAATCACAATATTTTTTTAATTTTCCCTCAGCAGCTCTCTTCTTAGCCAGTGTCAATGACAACTGTGAATTATATGATTGGGTGGCACCAGTGGAGACCGAGCCCGGGAGAAAACCTTCAGTATTCTCAGTATTCAGTATTCTCTCCCAGGGTATTTTCGATGTCCTCAATAATACCTTCCTTTTCAGCTGCTGAAACTAGGTCTTCCAGTGACACTGCACAATATTCAGTTCTGGAGTCTTCGGAGAGATCAGAAGAGTCGGTCTCACTCATATTGCTGAAAGAAAATAAAAATAATAGTAACAATCATTATGGAAATATTTAACCATCACACCACACATAAAATAAGTAGATAATGTACATACTTAATTTGCTGGCTTACTAGCCAAGGAAATCCTTCCTTAAACCTAGCAGAAATAATGAGTAGGTACATAGGTACCTACCTATCTTCAGAAACTAATTAGAATGCAAAACTACAAAACATCTTCCTTGATATTATTAAATGAGGCGGCTTTATGGAAAAACTAAAATAAACTAAATAATCATGACTTCATTATTCACTTATTACTAAGGCAAAACTTATCCAAACAACATGTCTTATCTCAAACTGGATAGTCACACAACATATCGAATCTCGAACGTCAGTGTTCTGAAACGGATACCGTTCTTCCATTTCGCTCTTTCAAAGAATATTATTATATTTCCAAGAGAAACACATCAGGTGATGATTATAAACATAAGATAACTACTATTAAATAAGAATATTGTTGACTACTCACCTGTAAGTAGAGGAACCAAGAGCCGGCACCAAATCGCCTGTAAAACTGTTTAGATAAGATATGTTGATTCGGCCTTCTAGATACGATAAAATCGCATCTGATCCGATATTAGCGCCCATAGCGGTCTTATCACTAAACAAGCTCGTCCATTCAATTCCGCGCGAAATTTCCAATCCAATGATATGCATAACTCAAAAACGATAAAATTTGAGATAGGTCATGTTGCGTGAGAAGCGACGATATGTGTATTTGCCTTTCCATACGGCTTTAAACAATTACTGTTACACTATTCGCTTTTACTTGATTAATGGCTCAATATATCATTTTGGCAGTTTGGTCCACATATTGGGGACAAAGGCAATTGGAAAAAATAGGTAATATTTCTCGACAGTTCCTAAACATGAAACTCACCGAAGGAGTTTCCTTTTATTCAACGGAAGGCCTTTCAAGCTATATATAGTTACAAATGTACGGAAAAGAGCTGTTTTCTCCTAGTGTAAAAACCGAATTCTTTTAGTTTTGAGTTAGGCTGCTTATTCATCAAGTGTCATGGTACCATTACTTTGAACATGTTGAGTAGGTTTGAAGTAGCTTCTACCTATGAACTGTGAGGGCCTTGCTGTCACTCCCTCTTGTCCAGCCGGACGGGTTTACTCCAGAGCTAATTGTTGAACATCGTCTTTACTAATGATAAAGCAAACACCAACTATTTTATTATACCTTGAGCCATTCGCACCTAACACCACTTGGCTCCTGCACCCCACGAGGCTTAATTTTGTATCACTTGTAATCACTTATCACTCCGCTTAATGTTATTATTAAGAAAGAAAAACATTGAATCGACCAGGAAGCAAGATTTTTAGGTATGTTTCAATAAGTAGAATCCAAATAGCAAACGCCCATTCGCACTGAGCTATTTATTGACTACTCTTGCCCCCCTCAACTCAGAGAGGACCATCTGGTTTCTTCGGCAATATAGAGAATCACGAGCAGAATCACATTGATAAAATTCTTACCGGACGATCCAAGACCCAACCCTTCCAAATCACAGCTCATTAATGTCAATATTTTAGCATGCACAGAACTTGAGAAAAAAATCCCCCCCCCCTCTAATACGTAGATAAGTAAATTCCGAAAATCGAATTTAAAAAAAAAAAATGAAAAATCCGTCAGTCCGCTGTCCATGGCATTTTGCCCTGTTATCGTTGGTCTAAAATTACGAAATTTGGTTCACAGATTCTGACCCTACCCAGGACGATCCTTGAAATGTTTCATAACCCTGGGTCAAGGGGAAGTGGTTCAAACAACATTTTGAAATTTCAGTTAAAGTTTTGAACAAAGTTTTTTTTTTTCAACATGCCTGTCGGGTCATGTTCATACTGGTCGGGCTGATTAAAATAGCACATTGATGTTGATACATCGAGTTAATAAATAATAATAATTGGTAATAATTAAAAATGATTCCTAATAGGTACTTTTGAGTAATTAATAATAATTAATTCTTAAATTATTGCCGAAGTAGGTAGGTGGAAATAGAATCCCCAGAATCGTACAGGTATAAATTATTTGTAAATAATTCATCATCTCTATAAACGTTTCTTCCATCATTTCGTGATCTAGACAGAAGGGTGATCTGCACGAAGAAGACAATTAAACGCTGTGTCAAGAATTTGCAGAGGTTTTTGTGTTTTACCCCCATTTTAAATACCTACCTATTAACATGCTATTTACTGTTGTAGATTCACTAAACCTCAAACATTTGCTGATTGTATCGGCACTGAGTTACCATTAGGCTGGGAGGAAGGCTACGATCCTAACATCGGTGTATATTACATTGACCATACGAATCGTAAGTAAATTTGTTGGCTCAGTTTCTTCATTGCGTTTTTTTAATGGTAGTTGATTAATGAATTTAATGGAAAATGTCTAGGTTTCTTTTATTTAGCTATTTAATGTTGGGTAATCGTCTAAACAGAAGTGCTGAATGAAATGCTATCGTAATAATGTAACTCCTCTTTTATTACAGAGTGTACGCAATTAGAGGATCCCCGGCTAGAATGGCGCGCAATACAAGAGTCAATGCTTCGAGACTATCTACATACAGCGCAGGATTCTCTTGAGGTTTGTGCTTATACAGTTAACAACCTCGATGACATCTTTTTTGATCCTGAAATGTCTCCGCATCTGTATATTTGGGGAACGAAAAGGGCGTTGGCTCCAGTGAGAACAACAAAAAGACTGGCACCTCGCACCTGGTTGATCTATCAGCAATAATTATGGGTCGTGAAATGAAAGTTGCAGTAAAAACGAGTGATGAGGAGTGATCTGTTACAATGTCTACAACAGACCAAGTACAAATGTAGAATGTGGTTCTCCTATATTTGGGTCACCGAATCATTTGTAGGTTGGGTTGATTCGCCTTGAGGTACTGCAGGCTTTTGTGTTTATTAGTTGGTTAAGGCGTAAAAATGATATTGTAAAGATGATAACGTATTCCAGACCAAATTGATACCATACATCAGATCAGATATGTTACCATATTGCTTCTGAGTCTAATAAGGCACTGTAATCAAATTTAGCTTACAGACCTTTCTATGAAAATTTGGGTTCGTGTATGTCTTGTAAGGCCATGTATGTCTATTCGAAATAATTGATGTAACGAGCTACAATTCAGAGGTTAGGTTACAAGTTGGATCTCGTATCTTGAATAGGTTGGATCATTTATCATGTGTTTACTGTAGGAATGCCATCAAAACCCAAAGTCCATTATCCAAATGTGATCGCACACACAATGCGGTTATGGATGAATCTATTAACTTCGAAGTTATTTAAACTATTTTTGATGTAGACTTTGTTTATGATTGGCTTTATTGCTTCAATTTCCTTGAGTTGAAAATGTTCTTCATCTACATTATCTCACGATTTCAGGCAAAGAAAGAAAGATACGATATCAAGCAGCAAAGGTTATATCTAGCGCAGGAAGAGTACAATCATCTCAACAAAACACTGAGCACGCTTAATACATCACGCACCAGTTGTAAGTTCACTCATGTTTCAGTTTATCTATCCTTAAGAGATTCAAAAAATATAATACGCTATTGCAATGATATTAAAATATGTAGTAAATCAGTTAGGTGAAAGTTGAATTTTTATGATTATTATATTTGATTTGGTTTTTTTTAGTATTTGATTGTGAGCTTACACAAGAAATAATTCATCCAACTACTCACCACAAATATTTTTGCGCAGCTACCAACAGATCTAAGACATTTCCAGAATAATTCCCGTGAAAACAACATGAATCTTAAATGTAAACTTTTGTTGCTTTTATGAGAATTATTCTGGAAATATAATTATACACTAAACATTTATTTAAATTGTAAAACGTTTGACAGATGAATAGTTTATTATGACTGGAACTTCCATGTTAATAATATGGAAAACTACCAAATTGAGAGGGACAGTAGGAAGTTGTAAATATATTTGTAAATATATCTACGTCATTATAGATGTTGTATGTTTTTCAATGACTTCCAACTGACAACCGTAAGATGTGTATCATGGCTCTTGTGAATGATTCCAGTGTGCTCCAGCTCAAGTTCAGTCAGTACCAAATATGATCCCGATTTATTGAAATCTGACGTTGCCCTCGCCAAGAGCAGGGTGTCCAGATTGAAAGGAGAATTAGAGCAGATTCGAGCTGAAATGTCCTGCACTCAAAGAGGAGTTGAAACATTATCGTCGTAAGTTGAATTTCAGCCAGTATTCATTCGATGTATTGACATATTACCATGTGTCAATTATTTATTTAAATACTTAATTATGTTATCTTATCCCCAACAGAGTGGAGCAAAAGTTGAATGGAGGATGTTACAATATCAATGAGGCTCAAGCAATGGTTGCCGAACTTCGCGAAATCCAGCGTTCCCTCACATCAGGGGAACAGGAAAGATCCGAGTTGATGAGGTCTTTGGCCAAGCTAAAAGATGACCTTACACGGCTACAGTTTGGTGAAAGTTCCCCTGATATTAGCACCTTATCCTTACCAAACACACTGCCTACAACTCCAGTTTCGCCTTCTGACAAGTTATCTACTGCTTCTCAGACGGACCTCTCTGGAGAGGTAATTTTACATTCAGTAGTGCTTTCTAAAGATATACACAAAGTACTATTAAAAATGCCACTCTCAATCTAATTGAACCATTCTAAATGCTTCTTTTTTTTAATAGTTGGTGCCTATTGGTACACGGTTAGCTGCCATGGCACGGATGAGGTTGGAGTATGATGAATCAAGGAAAAAGATTCAATACATTCAACAGCAACTCGCTGATCTGGAAGAGAAAGTAACCCCTGGACAAGCAGAGAGCGATAAGGACAGGTAAGGCAATCTTGAATGATCACTAAGGTGAAATGATCTATGAAATATTGTCATTTTCTACTCCATTGAGAAAATCCATATTACATTTTTGTTTCACACTTATATACGTATATAATTACACTTTTTCAGGTTGTTGCTGTTCCAAGAAAAGGAGCAGCTGCTGCGAGAACTAAGAAGTGTTACTCAGCACTCACGTACGCATCAAGAAATGTCTGATATTCAGAACGAAATAAATAGACTTGAGAAAGACCTCAATACTGCTCTAGAAATGTCTAATAGAGCTATTGCTGACAGGTATTTATCACTGGTCATTACTTACTTACTTGTCTCATTCAAATCTCATATCACTCTGTGTTCTACCATCTTGGAATTTTCGTGTTATACGATAACATACATGCAAGTAGAAACATACATTGTAGAAAATCATACAATTCTCAGTATTGAGCCATTTCATAGCCCCCCTTCCAACGCGAATCTCAAAACTCCAGCAATGTACTTAGTACACAATTAGACTGCTTCCTGAGAAGAAAGGATAAATTATTTGAGAATTGAGGGTTGGGCAGCGCGCCCAAGATTTTATCTTCATGCATTTTTTTCACGGATTTGGATTCAGGACAGTCTGAAGCAGATTAGGATGTTGTCCCTTAAGATCCCACAAGGTCTAACTTAGGAACGGATACCTATGCGAAATCTCTCAGTCCGTCTTGCTAGCTCATTGGTTTGCCCTTTATTGCATTGCAGTAAAAGGCTTCTTAACGTTGAAAAGCCGCGATAACCATGGAAATGACTACAGTACGTTGGAAGATCCCTCTTTTGTATCTCCTGAAAAGATGGGAAAACTGAGTTAGACCTTGTGGGATCTTAAGGGACGATGTGGTCCTTTCCTCTCAGCTTTGTGTTGTCCCCTCCAGACCTGAATAAAAACATAAGGACGTCTGCTATGCGTTGCTTTGGAGGGACGTCCTAAAAAGTTGTTGAAAAGTAATAGCCCTCTCTTGTCAGTTATCCATGTATAGGTGGCACGCTCATACGTTGGGGACCTTAAGTGACCAATAAGCCTATTTTCGGATCAGTTCCATCATTATGCTTCAAAATATTGATAGAAAATAATAACCAAATTGATAGGTTGCTGGAGAGGGTTAAGAACTGGGCAGTATCTGCAGTTAGAATTGAGTTCGAGTTGATTTGCAAAAGGTTTCCATCTGGTTGTGCTTCGTCTGTCTGAGTTTTATATTAATTTCAAATATTCTTCGCAAACATTCTTCAAAGCTTCTTCTTGTTTCAGATTGAAATTACATGAAGAGAAGCAAGTCTTACTTTCTGGCCTTAGGGATGCTCTTCGAACTATGACTTCCCTAGAATCTCAGTTAAGAACATTGTCTGCCTCAACTCTGTCCGTCAGCTCAAGCTCGAGCCTTGGCTCCCTGTCAACAACTAGCAGCAAAGGTTCACTGTCCTCTGCACTGAGCTTCACTGATATTTATGGTGGGCCCCAGTGTCTTTCTGCTTCATCTGAACGACCTATCGATATGGTTGACCTACAGAAGAGGTAAGTCTGCTTCAGTAAATTACTCTGTTTATTAAAAGAGTGAGAATTTCGTTATCTAGGCCGACATAATGTTTTTGATGCCCCACCTCTGATAATCCTCATTTTGGTTTATTCTCTTTAATAATTAAAGCTCTATTTTAATTTATATGGCGAACGGCTTTATTATGTTGTTCAGGGTTGAGAGGCTACTTCGAGGCGATGCTCCTCCTCCTCCTCCAGCCTATGAGCCGCCTTGCGATCTGCGCCCAACTCCAGGAAGGTCACCTCCTTTATCACCAATATCCGAACTTTCCCCAGCATTGCCAGCTCCTGTTTCTGCTGCCGTTAGTGACGAAAGTGTTGCTGGTGATTCTGGAGTATTTGAAGCATCTCAGCGAACACTCGATATGTCTATGGATACTGCGCAAGTCCAAATTAAATTAAGGTAGATCTTGGGTTGTTCCCACTTGTTGATGGCTGTAGTACATGTACGCTAATTTGTGGACCTACCTATGTCGTTGATTGTAGAAAGAGCACACTCTCTGAGGATCGCAAAATTCCCTCGTTTCAGGCCTTTGAAACATTTTGTTTGCTGGACTGTGAGGTTGTTGCAATTTCTACCTTCCCTACTTTGTGATATTGCAAATGTAGAGGTCTATTAGGCCCTAGAAAGGGAATTATATTTTTTTCCAATCTACGGCAGTTTACTGGAAAGATTGCTCAATAATACTTATTTTGTCTGTCCTCATGTCATAACCAACCCTTGCGAATCATTAAGAGCAGCACTTCTTATAAATGAATTTTCAATTTTTCAGGTATTCCGTCAATGAATGTCTGCTCCACGTTGGCATAGAACGGGCTAGAAATCTTGCTGCTTTATTCATACCAGAGGATTGTCAAGTGTGAGTGAAATCTCCTACTTATTCCTTTTAAGAAGAAACAAAATCTTTCTTGAATGCAAGAATGCAGATATTGGAAGTTCTAGATTCATTCGGTTTTGGTTGGTTAAATTATCAAGGAGATTGATTGTTTCAAATATGCATAAAAGTGAATTTTAGTACTTCACAGATATTTTTTGTGAGATTTTAAATCCTAACGTAACCTTAAATATGTTCAACAGCTTCAATCTATCCTCCGCATCGATTGCATATTTTTCTCTTCTTTTCAGTTACATTAAAGCGTCTTTGTTGCCGAGCACATCTCATGATGTCAACACCTGTTGTACCAAAACAATATCAGAGTTGGACAAAGCAAGATTCAGTGAAACTTTCCCCTTCCATGTGCCACTCAAAAAACTTTGTGCAAAAACATTGCAAGTGAATGTGTGGTGTCTGTCTGTGGAGGGAAGTGCCGAATGCCTTGTAAGTAGATTTAATATCCAAGTATTCAACTCTTTTACATCTTTGTGCAAAAACAATGTTGTACCCAATGAAGAGATGCGGTTATTGCTAGTTGACAACTATTCAACTGTTTTCTTCAATTTGAAAGTAGCTTTGGCATTTATTTTGGTTTCTTGTAAGACCAGACGAAACATGAATGCTCTGATGCCTACCATGTTATCAGTGATTGTGTAATGTTAGGGTCTATGCAACCACATCAAAGTTGGTTCACCTGGCAAATAGCATGAAAGAAAATCCTTTAGATGAGACATTATCATTGTGAGAGATTCAAGTATAGATTAACTGCTTGATCCGGTGTGAGTTGATCGATTATTTTCTTGAAGACTTCTTCAAGTGGCAGATCAATATTTGGTTGTCTTTTTTCATATTGGTGTATCGTTTTTTAATTGGGGATAATATTTTCAGGGTTGTGCTCAAGTTAGCCTGGCTGATTTCTCACCTGAAACTACACTTTTGAAATGGTACAACATCCTTAGTTTCCGCTTCATGATTGGTCAAACATCGGTTAAAACCGATGGAAGTTCTAATGAGAAACAACTGAAAGAGGAAAGTAGCGACGAATCGACTATAATATCTTCGCAAACATCAACTCTTACTAGGAATCAAGGTACGGACGGTCATTTTGGTGTTTCACCCTCTGCATCATTATCATACTCTTTTTCAATTATTATCAGTGTGTTGCCTTCTGGAAAACATTCTTGGTGAGCTTGAACACTTGGTGAGCTACTTGGACGAATCTGGGGGTTTCAAGGTTCGTTAAAATGTGTAGTTAATAATTTTTGTGTGTATGATTTCTCTTCAGGATGTGAAGGGGTTGTCCAAAACATCCAATCGAGGCTTGATGAGCTCGAGAGTGAAGATGATGACAATGACTTGGATGTTGGCAAGGAAGACGATGATGATGAAGGAGAGGATGACGAGGAAGAAGAAGAAGAAGGGATCGTCGTTTTTTGCAACGATGAATTGGAGCAAATTCCCGAAATTGAGGTTTTGATTCATGTTATTAGCTTGTAGATAAGAACTAAATCACTCGCGACAAAGTCGTGGAAACTCATGTCAAGGAAAACAAGAGTATTGGAAAAAAGTCGTCTATTTCCACTGAAATATGAGTACACTGTTAGACCTGTTTCAGTGATTAAACCATCGTTACAGACGATGGTTACAAAACCATAGCAGTGTACTCATATTTCAGTGGAAATAGACGATAAATAAAAAATATAAAAGAGATTTGGGCAGAGAACTGAGCAAATGACATCACTGACAAGACATGACATGGCAGGTTTTGGTATTCATGAATGAGTGAATCGATATTGAAACGCAATGATTGTGTTGATACTATCATGGTATATAAATTTGAGGCTTCTAATACTCACTATAATTTCACCTCCACTACTAATTTCTTGCAGGACGCTGATAATTCAAGTTCAGAAAAGGAAGATAAAGAAACTAACACCGAGTGCGTTTTTGTGCCAGAGAAAGGTGGTAAGGCTGGTGTCCAAAATATTATAAAACGGTCTCAAACGTTTTCTCCAACTGCGACTAACCAGTACATTTGCCGAGTAAGTAAATTTCAGTAGGGGATTTTATTGTTGATGTGAAAAGTCGTTGAAATGCTAATTTTAGGTTAGAAGATATGTAATTGGGTTTCCCAGACTCATAGAATAATTCATTAATTCACTTTTGTATCAATTTTAGCTCAATCGAAGTGACAGCGACAGCTCTATGCCTCTGTACCGCCGAACGCATTGTGGTTTTCAAAGAGGTTCCATTGAAAGACGGTCTCTGAGATGGAGAGGACGGCGCTCTAAAGGGAGAGTTCCTTCAGTTCATCACTCGCACTTCAGTGGTCATCCTAGAACATCATTAGACCTTGAACTGGATTTGCAAGCTCAACACACCCGACTCCATGCATTGCAAGATGATTTGCAGAGGTTAAGGGAACTCAAATCTCGATTGGAAGAAGCGAAAGAGAAGGGCGACGTTGAAATAGCGACTTGGGTCATGGAAGATGCCCAATTTCAGAATCTAGTTGCTCAGGTTAGTGCTAAATTGGATAATATCGTTCAATGAATTGGATAATATAGTTCACTGTTCACTTCAAAATGTGTTTGACACACGAGGCTTATTGTGAATATTTTCTTCTTTACTGGGTTATATGTATACTTTTTATGAGGAGGAAAATGCACAGTTCACCCGATCCAAGGGTTTGGTGAGCGAGTCGGCAACCATATCGGTAGTTAGCGTCTATCGGAGGGCAATCTGGCCAAGGACAATCCTCTCACGAACAAAGTGATGACGAACATCTATACGTTTTGTTCTGGGTTGGTAAGAGCCATTTTGCGCAAGTTTGCGAGCCCACAAAGATCCATTGACCATCCACTTGAACTTGAAGAGAAAAGATGCTGTGATGACGTCATGCGAGTATCGAGCAGGCAATGTATCGAATGGTGTGATCTTACCTTCCTAACCAATAAAGCCTGAACATCGTTGCGTCAATCGAATCTTTTCCCCCAAAATAATTAAACAACAGGAGCTCTTTACCCCAAATTATCTACTGACAATTTGCCTGGTAGTTTCAGTTGGTTCCTTCCATGACGCGATTCAATATGCCTACAATTATTTTTATTTTTTATTTTATTTGCAGGCCGATGGTAAAAGCGCTGATGACAAGAAAGTAGAGAAACTCCTCAAGAAAACGTCGAAAGAAATTTACAAACTTAGGAAAAGTAAAGCTGGAAAAGGAAAACCTGACATGATATCATTCAAGTGAGTTGATGAATTAATTGTTATAATCGTCGAATTTTCCAATTATATAGCTTATTTCATTGGACTACAAATTTTGTAATCACTAGAGAAATAGGGATTTTGATGTCTGAAAATTATTATGGATTTTAAAAAGTTCCCTTGATTGGGCCTTGAAACATCAAATTATGACAGTTTGCTTTACTGTATAGCTTTTTTTTGCATGCATAAAGGCAAAATAGATGTTTATCATCGTTGTCTACATTTTTGCCTTGCTTCTTGGGTACAGGGTCTTAAGCATACATTTCAAAGTGGTACAGACTCGGTATTTGGTGGGACGACGCGTTAATCATATTTGTCATCATGTCGCCAAGGTCATTCATTATAAATCGACTTAATTCCGTGTGAAATGAAGTAATCATTTGTTTATAACAGTTTTTTTGTGTGCATATTTCAGAGAGAAAATGGCCTTCTTCACGAGAGCAAACGTTAGTGTGCCTTCACCACCCATCGATGATATGGAAACTCCGCGTTATGAGTACACAGTTGACAGAACTTTAGGTGTAGAAGTTTAGTATTTTGTCCCACCCTCCTCTCCTCTCCCCAATATAGCACCAAAGTGATAACTAGAAAGAAAGATTGTGATATTCGGATATATAAATATATGTAACTCGCTTAATATTATATTTTTCTACAAAAGATGTATTTTAAATTCTCGAAATATTGTGTAATAAATTATAGAATTTTATATATTTGTTATTAAGCGGTTTTGTAAAAAAGTAAACACAAGAGGGATGGCTATGAAATAATCGTTCATGTATCATAGTCAACTCTCACCCGGGTGCTGATATTCTAGGTTGTGAGTCCTCAAATTGATTGATAATAAGGAATGTATTTGTGTTTTACTCCATCATCAACAACGTTTAATACTGTTTTATTTATCATATTTTTATAATTTTAATCATATAATTTTGTAGTTTAACAGTAATTATTATTATTACTACTACAATGTAACAAGTGTTAGTTTTAATATGGTTGTTCTGATTACGATATTGCTATCACATATTATTATTACTGTTCTTGTTCTGACTCATCATCATCAAGTTTAATGATTTCTGTTCTGTTGTTAATGTTGTTATTGTTGTGTCTATAGTTATTTCAGCATTTTTCTTAATTTGCATGTTTAAATTTTTACCATATTTTGTCAAGTGATGTTGCAGTTTATGTTGCAGTTGTCAAGTGATGTTGCAGATGAGGTGTAGTTTATTTCATAGTGTCTCCTTATTATATGCTTTAGGTCATGCCAAAGTTGGTTGTATTGAAAATTACTTTTTGAATGTAGCTAGGCTTCTTTGTAAATTTCTTTTATTTATTGTAATATGTCATTTATGAATATTTGCCAACTAGTCAGAATGGTGAATTTGGGTCTACCTAATATAATGAATCAACGTTTTACTAGTACTCAAGTGAATTGTGACATTGGACCACCGTTTTTTTTAGTTCTTTCAAATTAGGAATTTTTATTTCCAACGTATCTTCCACTTCCAAGGTAACATAGAGCAACGTTACATGTGTTCAAAGTAGTAATGTTGATAATAACATAAATATGATTGCGTTGTATTTGTAAAATTATTTTTGTAAATAATACTATTTATATTTTGTAAGCAGTGTCTAAATGCTGATTACTAATTACTTATAGTTGGCCATACTTCTTAATATCATTCTTTAAAAGGGTGAAGTGGGTAATATGCCTGATTGAGGTTTATGTGGGTTGTTATTCATATTGTTCACATTTTCGACGTCGCAGTTCAATATTATTGTTAGTCGCATTTCAATATTCTTTTTCTTATTTTTCTACAAGATTGAACAATAAGCTGAAAGTAAGTTGTTTGTTGTCCATGCGCCCAATCAAAATCCTATCCCTGCAAAACCAGCTCTTATACGTTTATGGTGGCCATATATTTATATTTTTATCATTAGTTGGGCGGATGGACCCCTCATTTATGTTATTGACAATTTTGTCTCATGGACGGAATGCAATTTACCTTAAATGATGGAAGTTAGGCGCTATCTCGGGGGCTTGATTATAAATCCAGACGTACACACTCTGTTGTCTGTCCTAAACGCAGTTTTATATTTCTATCCGTCCATGATATGACAAGCTCAATTTCTCCTTGTGGCTCTATTGTGGTCTGTCAGCTTAAGCTACAGTCCTTCAACTCCATCTACATTTAGATTTGGCTCGAACAACTTTTATTCTTTTTAATTAACTTTTTTTTCTTCCCCCTCCCATTTCAACACCCTCTTATAAGCTTTATTGATATTTTGTTCGTGATGTACAGATAACATTATGTGGCCTATTCTTTAGATATATATTATCTGTAACCTTCCCATTTGTGGAAGACCACACAGTCAATACCATTTAGCTCCAATCATTAATGACATTAAACCGATTGTCAGTCATGTATTAAAAGTGATAAGGCTTACAAAGTTACTTGTTGGTAAGGTAATGCATCTGCTTCTTGATATAGTTGAATGTTTTTTCTATAGAAATAAATGTCTGTCTATCAAATAGGTAAAGCTTGACGTAGTTGAACGATACCAGGGTGATTTCATTAACTTGTATGAAATTTCTATTATGCATTTTTGACATCCTACTCTTTGGTGATGTGTGGGCTATCAACTTGGCCATGTTAATTTTAGTGTAGTAATTATTTCTCTCCCTCTATACTAGAGATTGTCATGTTTGTGCATTTATCTCACTCAAGTGCCTATAATCTCTCCGGGCTCAAATGATGATAATAATTTCTCATGGTCATTGTACCATCACTCGAGAATTTCGCTTTTTTATCCACTTCTCCCTAGTAGATCTAAACGTCCTACAATGAAAATAGGGTATTGTTAGGAATTTCGTGACTGAATAGCACCGTTATAAATAATTGTTGTAATTTATGATAGTTTAATTTTACCATAACCTGTTGATTGCATTAAGACAAATGCTATGAAGATGTCCTATAAAGGAAGTACCTGAGCTGCAAATTGCTTTCAACTGTTCATGTCACACATTGTATCATAATGAAACTTTCAAAATACTGATTCATCCACCACTTTAAATCCATCAGGTTCTCGCTGTTTTGATTGAACAATCAGATTGATCTCACCTCTATCTCTGATTACTGGAAATGATTGAAGTTCACGACGTCTGGTACCCAATTCTTACGTTCAAATCTGTAGTTCTAGTCAGTGTACATTCATGTGGGAAAACAAACCCAGCCTAATTTAGAATGTGATGTAGGTCATGTGAGATGGAATACAAGCAATACCATACTATTATAAGTTAAAATAATGCAAATACATTTATGAGCGCCACACAATATTGAATGCTAAACATCGCCACGCAATATCGGTTGTAGTATCCACAACCCATAATAAATTGAATGTCCTGTCATTGGAAATCATCCCATAAACTCCAAGTGTAATTATTACACTTGATTTTTGCCAAATAGTTCCGAAATTGAATAAATGTATTTTCTGGGTTCTCCCTCCAATACCCACTTTATTCTTTGAAATTGATAGTGGATAACTGATAGTACCTTCTAATGATTGCTAAAAATAATAAGACTTACATTACAACAAGGGCTCCTTTTATTAACTGTAAATTGCTTTATTTTCTCTATCAAAGCCTTTATTCAAGTATCATCGCCATTTAATTTTGGTGTTTTTCGGTTGGTGCTTACTTCAGATCAATTTTCCCTCCCACTTTGAACTTGGTTTTACTGAGATGTGGATCTTTGCACTTACCCTACGCTAATGAAGAAACAATGACAAAATAATAATTTCCAAGAATTACAAGTGGAAACGGGTGGGTTTATTCTAATATAAGTATCTTGCCTCCATTCGCTCTAGTGCTCAGTTTTCATTTTTTCCAGTTTAAATTGTACCTTCGCGAAGGTTTTAATTAGTTCTTTGAAGTATGTGTTCTCTACTTTAAAGTGTTGGGAGTATATTTTCAACGATTTAATGAGTATTTCTCTAGGGGGTTTGTTTCATTCAAGAATTGATGAGTAGGTACCTTATTGGATTTTAAAGAGTGGAAGTATGTTTTAGTTCTGTTTTTGTATTGAGAGTTTGGGAATAGGCTGGGGTATTTTTTCTTTTTCTTTCTATTCTCTAAAATATTTCCTTTGATCAATTGAACATTGTGGTGTATTTTGAGCTCATTGTGTACCTTTTCCATAATGTTGGAAAAGAATTACTCTTCCTTCTTCTCTTTTCAACTACAATTGTTACTGCCTCCTTTGAAACGTATGAGCAAGAAAGTAAGATTATCTTTTTGCTCAAATTTGTAATTTAATGTAAACTATTTATTGTTATGTAATGTTATTTGACTAGATTATGTACTAGAGTACTTGTTTGGGTATGTGAAGAAAGCATAGTTTCTCATAAAGTAGGTCTCTCATTACAGGTACGAAGTGTCTTATGCAGTCTACTTTCAATTCAACAATCTTTTGGAAGATCTGTAAATGTTATTTTGGGATAAGTGATTATGTTGATAACATGAAAGCAATTAAAGCGATAATCTGGTATCAGTGCGTCACTCATTATTTACTTTCCTTTTTCGCCTCCTTCACTCTGGACAGAGGAACATCATCAAATGCTTTACTCAGTTTTCAACCATAACAATCAAAATTCAACATTAAAAATTCAAATGCTTTACTCAGTTTTCAACCATAACAATCAAAATTCAACATTAAAAATTCAACATCAAAATTCAACATTTGCCCTCCAAGCATATCTCGTGATAGACGTATTATTTATTGTGTATCCAGTTAAAAAAAAGTAATTAGCCTTGCTAGCCTGAGGCTTTAAATTTTGCTGCCTTATGATGTTGGGAGTGTGGAAGGATTACAATGTGTTCTTAATTTATCTTAACTGCCTCACTGCCCAAAGGCTGCTGATAGTCATTGTTGATTTAACAGAATTTATCCATATTTTGAGCAACCATATTCCGAAATGCATTGAGAACACGTATTTTTGGTCAGGCGTTACCTCGCACACCCCCAACCAATAATTTTTATAAAAACCCCTAGTTTTCAACTACAATTAGATTCAGAGTCGAAAACGATGTTGAACAGGTTCATTAGAAGGTGGATGAGGGGGGCGTCTCGCCCTTTACAACCTTTCATGAGTAGTTATCGCGATGTCTGAACAAAAGGTGCCCGTTTCCATTGAGCAACGAATTATCATAAAATTTCTTACCCGTGAAAGAGTCAAACCTTCGGAAATTTTTCAAAGGTTGACTGCCCAGTTCGGGTACCAAACCCTCTCTAGGACCCGTGTGTTTGCCTGACACAAAGAGTTTCAGGAGGGAAGAGAACGAGTAGAGAATGAGAAACACGATCGTCGTCCCCGGAGCAACATTACGGATGAGAACATTCAAGCGGTTCGTGACATTCTTGAAGATGATCGACGTGTGACTGTCTCCGAAATCGCTGAGCAGGTAGGGGTAAGTTATGGGAGCTGCCAAACGATCATTACAGAGCACCTAGGATTCCGTAAAGTGTGTGCCAGATGGGTCCTTCGCCTTTTGACTGCAGATCAGAAGTTGAGACGTTTGGAGGTCTGTCAGAGGCTTTTTGCAAGGTTTGAGGAAGAAGGGGAAGCATTTTTGGCTAGCATCGTCACCTGCGACGAAACATGGGTCCATCATTACACACCCGAATCGAAGCAAGCCAGTATGGAGTGGCGGAGGAAGGGGGAGACAGCCCCAGTGAAAGCAAAAACTCGACTGTCTGCTGGCAAGGTCCTTGCAACTGTTTTTTTCGACTATCGAGGCGTTTTGCTCATTGATTTTTTGCATGAGCAAAGAACAATCAATGCTGCCTACTATTGTGAGCTGCTGACTCAGGTGAGGGCTGCATATCGCAGTAAAAGACGGAATCAACCAATTTGTGACGTCATCCTCCTCCACGACAATGCAAGGCCCCATACTGCAGCTCTAACTGTTCAAAAATTGGAAGAAATGCATTGGACTCCACTTGATCATCCTCCCTACAGCCCTGACCTATCGCCCTGTGATTTTCACTTGTTTGGGCCACTTAAAGAAGCCCTAGGCGGACAGCGATTCGAGGATCATGAGGGGGTCGAGGGGTTCGTGCGCAATTGGCTTCAGACGCAACCTTCATCGTTTTTTGATGCTGGGATTAAAAAACTTCCTATTCGCTGGGAAAAATGTGCCACAAAAGCAGGAGACTATGTAGAAAAGTGACATATACCCGCTTTTTATTTTCTAACAAATAAAATTTAAAAAAAATAAAGTCCCGTTTATATTTGATCCACCCTCGTAATAAGCTATAATAGTAACAGAAAACACAAGGGTGAGTCAAAACAATGTTTCTAAAATAAAAATCAGTAAATATATTTATATTCATCAAAACTGAATTACCAAATAGGTAATACTTATCACAATAAACAATATTGATATACTCTGATGTATTCAGGCTTATTCAAGGATACACATACATTTACAGTAAGAATCTATCACCATGGAAGCATACGAATTCGGACCCTATCAAATGAATCATAAGTATAGATACAAAAACATAAATCACGTCGCTGTCAACAGAAAACCTTTCGCAACTACACATTTTTGTTCTGATCCAAGGGTTTGGTTGGATTCTTTGTCCAGATTCTGGTGATGAGCACATCCAAAAACCTGGGCCACTTCTTTGAAAGAGCTTGCACGCGAGCTACTGTGCATTAAAAAAGCATTTTGATAAGTGCTCTCCATACATAGATGTCGAGCAATTGCATGAGCTTGTAGGTCAGCGGAATCAGAGCAATGACTATTTTGTGAATGGCTTGCAACTAACTGTTTAGTGAAAAAAAACCGGTATAACAATTTTTAATTTTTTTAATTCATTTGGTTTTAAACAAAAACGGTTAGTTTGATCAGGAAAAGGGCAAAGGGTTGAAGAAATGACGAACATGAGAAGCGTCTATCATTTAGTGACCTACAGATTCATTCCTTAAACGACGGTACATTCTAATACACTTTTAGTGTTAGCGAAGAATCTGAATATGATTCCATTTTTGATATGCAGATTACATTAATGTGTGTTAATGGGTGTGAAAATCGCCTTGTACAGAGCAGTGTATTGGCTCCCCAACTCCGAAAAGAGAAAGAAGACTTCTCCAACTAGTATTATGTAGAAGTTCAATTCAAAGGATGTTTTGGTTTTGACCATCAATATTGAGAATGTAATGAGCATGCGCATCCAAGTTGCATCATTTCTGGAATCGATTTCATTTCTAATTTCCCAAAGATTTTCCTGATCAATGTAGTTGGGCGCAAAAGGAACAAAGTTGATGGACAAGAGGTACATTTAGATCGTACGCATGAGCGAAAAAACGTTCTTTTCAGGTTCCAAGTATGGAAAAAATAAAATAAATAAATACTAATGGAAAGGGGCCGATTCAAAGACGTTGCAAAGATTCGCAGCAGGTTTTGAAATAAGAGCGGGTTGATTGATTGAAATAATTTCAGAATTATTCTTTATTTAACAACCAGGTCTTAGATCGTGAAATACAGCCTAGTACGCGAACACACGGTTCTTCTAAAATATTGTGCACAGAAAGGCACTCATCTCATCAAGTCTTCTGGTGCAATTGGAGCAGCAACCCATCACAGGTTCAAAATGACCATGATTACCTTTTAAAATAAAATCATCCTCACCTTGTAACAATACAGGCACTCGTACTAACAATAGCATAATTAAAACAATACGAAATACTGGATACAACCACAAAAACCACGAGTTGGTTAAATGTTACAAAATAGATTAGGAATGTAACCAATGATGGTAAATCAGTACACGTAACAATATTAGATTTTGGGTACTCATAGAAGGAAGGGCAAAAATCCAAAGTTAGCATGTTCTTGCAAATAGAATGGTCCTTAAGAAAGAGTTCCGCACTCGATTTTATGGGAAATATTGGATGAGTGGGAACATGTGATTGAATTCAAAATGGCAGAAACTGACTTCAACTTGACTCAACCCCCTGCAAAACTCACAGGTCCAAGAATACAGTATGCCTCTCCATTCAGCATCCCAGTATGTAGATTGCCCCAGTCCAACACATTACGTGGCAAATTGACTTTTAACGAATTTCTAATAATTATCCGTTGGCTGAAAGCAATACAAATGTGGAACAAAAAAAGGTTGATCTGTTCTCAAACACAGCATTGAAAAATACTGTAACATCATGAGCATTGTAGGTTTTAGACAGAATATTTGTTGTGACAATACAAATGTAAGGGATGAACGATCGATAAAAATCTTCGATGATGAACCAAATATGTTGGCGAAAAAAAATATGTAAGCATATTGCACACGTTCTGGCCACGTACCTGCGAGCGAAAATGTGGTAGAAGTGAGTTGTAATGGTCCCGAATGCGGGACTTCGTGGTAGGTTGTGGATCGCCAAAATATTGGCCTATAGGTACAACAACTCGTATTTACATTGAATTCAACGTTTTCGAACAATATTGTTACGGCCCATAAACTAAATTAGGAATTGGGCTATACCAAATGAAAAAAACCTAAGAACATCATGGAGCAGTCTAACCATCAGATATTATTCAGATTATTCGATAAACAAACTAAACTGCTTCAAGGAACATCAGATTGTCAGAATCTCCAAATATTGTTGTTGTTTACTATTCATTCCCTGGCACTCACGGAAATTCTTTGACCATCTACGTGATCAAATGCCATTGCATTTTCCTCAAAAACACTTATCAACAGACAACAAAACTAGTAGAAACTGAGATGATCAGAAGGTTTATTAATAGATGTTTCCATAATTACAAAAATTAGCAGTTATGAACGATTTTATGAAGAAACAACCAGTTAATTGGATTATGTATTGTGAATTTTCACTTTTTTTGTAATGATTTGAATTCAAAATTTTCTCGTGCAACAAACATTGTCACATCAGGATTAGTTTGAGTAATTTAGGAACAATTTTAATTTTCAATTCTCCAATTTCCCTGAATTTTCAATGAACTGGTTTTAATGGAAGGCATACAACAAAAGTAGGAAAGTACAAATGAACACAACCATCCCCAAAATCAAGGTATCTCTCCGTTTGTGTAGGTCGATGCGCTGTATCAAACTATTCAATAGAGGGAAACGATTTGATAGGTCATGCATCCGCGTCTGAAGCCTTTTCATGGTCAAACGCTGGGACATTAGATGCTCTCTGGTTTCGACAGCAATGCTTATCTGATCATCAACAAGTCTATCAGAGCTGTGGAAAAAAATTGAAAACCCCATATAATGTTACATAATTCTACAATAATACGGTGATATGCAGTTGAATTTAAAAATGTTAAGTACAAACAATGATGGTAAAACAAATTTGCAAGCAATTGTAATGGCTTATCTGCTGGAATCTCAAAATTCAAGCGACCAATCAGAACTCATAAACATAGAAGACGTGAGATAATTACTACCCAATTGCATTTGATAACTCACCTTCGGATGTGTTCATTTTCTTTCAAAAACATATCACTTCTTCTGTTGAGGCCAGCATTGAGTTTATGAGAGCTAGAATGGAGAATAAAAAAGTAAAAGTTAGGTAAATGTTAGGTAAATGTTAATGGATAACAATAACTTTAATCAACATTTCGACTGCGCATTTTAATTCTCGATTTTCCAGAGAAATGGGATTTGAATTTGTCGATATTGGTAGACTGTTCTTGTGGCACGGGGAGCGTCCGTCAAACGCCAGCTAGCTACAGCAGAGAGAACTATGAGGCACTACCTGCCCACAGAGAGACAGGAGCGCTACCAAGAGCAGACCGGAAAGGTGGATCCATGTAGATCAACAGTCCCTCCTCCCTCTTTTTTTCTTCCTTCCTTAATGTCCTGCAGCACCGGAGCGGGTGTGTACAAAAAATCCAACAACATTAAGATGGCAATTAGGCTGGGCCAACACGCCACAGTGTTCCAGGCCGAGACGATTGCCATTGAACACTGTGCAATGGAGATCAGAAAGCGAAACCTAATAGGTAAGAAAAAGCAATCTGCTCTGATAGCCAGGCCGCACTGGTGGCGTTAGCCTCTCTAGTGATAACATCACGAACAGTGTTGGACTGTAAGAATGCCTTGGATAACATATCAGACAGGAACAAAGTCACCTTGGTATGGGTGCCGGGGCATTCAGGGCAAAAGGGGAACGATGAGGCGGACATGTTGGCCAGAAAAGGGTCGGAGACCGCCATCATCGGACCTAAGCCCTATTGTGGAATATCCAAAAACCTCAGAAAAAGCACCACAAACGAGTGGTTGCTGTTAGAAACTCAGGCCTCGTGGGATAGATCCGCTGGTCAGAGGCATGTAAAGATATTCGTAGGTGTACCCCGCATGCAGCTACAGCTGAACTACTCAATCTCAGCCGCACCAGGCACGAATCCTAATGACCTGTAGAAGTTGATGAAACAACTGGAGTTCACAGAAGACCTCTAACTACTGGGAGGATACAATAGATCTTAACGTTCTGCTAACGAGGTGCTTTACTTATCAAAGCCTCCTACATCTTATCTTACTATATACATTCTTCCTTCCTTGACCAACCTCTGTGACCTATGTACGTGCTTAATACAAGCATCGTTAGTCTTCCTTGCCCAACAACTTATCGCTTCGTAGGATCAGAGAATACTAAACAATCACAGTACACTAATCAGATAATGTATTTTTTCGTTCTCAAAATCCTCTCCGTGCAAAGTGCATTGTATTTTGCTGAGACATGGTTACATACTTGAACAACTAAATTATAGGCAACAAATCTAAATGACTTCTCTTGAAAGAGATTAGAAGCAGAGAGCAGGCCGCTGGTATTGTGAAATGAGAGGAATTGATAGAAATGGGCAAGCTCATCTGCTTCAACAATGTGTGAGACCAGATGTCGCCTGCAGTCGGGTATTCCCCATACAGTTTGTCAGGATCTTTGCAGTCAAAGTAGCACAGTAATACATGCAATTTTAATAAACATCTCTGGTAGCTAAAACTACTAGGTGATTATATATTTATTGCTTACTCCAAGTCTTTCTGAACCTCTTCCAGGAGCTCTTCTTTTTCTTTCCGAGCTTGATAATTATTGATGGTTTTTCTGTATTCAGAGGTGTAGTCTTGTAAGATTTCTCTGTGGCGCCTAAGTATGTGGGGTACCAGTTTATTGCCAGAGACTTCCAGTAACGCCATTTTATCATTCATTGATGTCAGCTGGAAAATAGGTGTTTACACAAAACATATTTATACGTTTCAAGTACTTCAAAGGGATTCTTCAAAATAGGCATTAAGAGGGGGGGGGGGGAAGGATGAATGTATGCTTCACAGTAAATACAATGGAATTATTCAATAAAAACGATTAGGTATCATTTTCATATAAAGCACATGATACCTTTTGCAGAAGCTCTTCAATTTCCATAGAGGCTGACTCGACCACATGATCAGTTGACAGTAAAGGCTCAGTATAGCTGAAATCAAACAAAATTGGAAGCAATTGAAAATTGAGTTACATACATGTGTTTATCATGGCAAAGGAGAATATTTGTAATGTATATAATTTCATTCTGCCAAAGCCAGATGGTAGGTACCTACCTGAAAGTACACACTCACACCCATATAATTATATTCATATATACTCTTAAATATTAACATCTAGGGATGGATTCAGAATGTCAATGATTGGAATTTACACATTTAACAAAAACATGTACATAACATTTTGGACACATTGCAATAACGTATTCATTCATTTTCAATTCAATGAAACAGGCAGGTGAAAACGATGTTCTCTCAGTCACTGTCTTGGACATAAATCCAAGACATCCATGTGGCTGACCAATGAAAACTATTTTGGTTCCAAAAATGTTTGAATGACACCAGAAACATACTGGGTAGTTAAGAACGCCGGAATCCGCTGAAAGCTTCGAGATGGTATGACGAAATCAGTGTATGTGCACTCTTCTAATGAAATGGTTCGTTTATAATACAACTGTGGCAGTGATCAGTGATCACGCGTAACCAAAGCAAAGACGAGTAACAAAAGACATTTCTAACTCAACCAATTATGAATAAAAAATCTTTTCAGTTTTCTCACTGCATTCGTATTATATTCTCCCTGTGATAGAAAGAAAAGCCCCCTCACAACCATTCATTACACAATTCATCAAAAATAGAGTATATTTAGAAGGAAGGCGAAAAGCAATTCATATTACCTGTTGTTGGTTTTGGTTTTCCTTCCTGCACAAGCCTTGCTGAATGATATCAGTTTGAGATCAATCTCACCTTCCAGTTTTCTCGCTTGCTTGTTCAATTCTGAAAGAAAATAATTGAAATGTCTTTAAGAAGAGGTGTGAGGCAATACATCACTTTCCTTACCCTATCAGATTATTGAAGAGGTCAGTTATCTACAATATTGGGTGATTAATATTGTAGAAGGGAAGTAAATACTTAAATTATTTTAACTCATCAACCTGCCTTTAAGAGGTTCATACAACTTCGATGAAAATCGTGTGAGTTACGATATTAAGAGTTGTATTATGTTAATTGCATACATTTCCTTCATGTTAGTTTGAGGATAAGGCCGAAAATTTGCTAAATTAAGTTTTTCCTTGTATTTGCTACCATAGGGGTGATTTGCCGAAGCACGGTTCGTTGTATATGATACTATCAGATTGAGCTATTGTGGAACGTATTCAAGAGAACATAAAGACACACTGGATGGACCCCATGGGCCTTAGAAGTAGTTTCGCCCTTCACCTTACCCTCTTTATCTGACTATTCATCCTTACAGGCCTGGGTTTTCACTCAAAGAGCCACTAGAAACCCTTTTAACTGATGGTGTGACTACTCCTGATTCTACATAATATGTAGAACCTCCACCGGTCAGTTGCCTCACAGACGAAGAGTCAGGAGATGATTTTAGCCACTTACCAGGGAATCAACTCCTTGTCTAAGATGCTTGGCTGATGTACAGACACCATAACAAGAAAAATGAACAAAATGACTACCGGAGGTGTTTCGTGCAGTATTACTTAACAGCGTACGGGATTCAGACATTGAGACCAGGACCATCAAGTGTTCCAATCGCCTTCCGAATGAGGGTCATTGAAAACATCAGTTTTGAGGACAGGGATATTACGAAGAAGATGCGCATACTAACATTGTGACAGTAATTTACTTTAAAAGTGTGAAATACATTATTTGCAGGAGATGCAATGTCGGCTTACGTGTGCCTCACATTTACGTTTTTGATAACAAATTATTTCATTTTTGAAACTATTTCATTTTTTGTAGCGATCAACGGAACAGAATTCATTGAGTCGATTTAGCGAACAACTAAGCGTACAGTCACAGAGTTGAACATGGTGAACGGGAAAATGTTCATTAGATTGAGAGCTTTCCAATGAGTGGTGAACGATGTTCGTGGGTTAAAATGGGAAGAAGGTGAACAAACGAAACAACGGAGTCATCGTATGTGATAATGGCCAGAATGTTTTAGTGACGGTTTTCGGCAAATAGGTCTCCGTAAAAATGTATCCTTTGTTAAAAATTTCTTGAGTGGTGAAAGACGTTGTTAACCTATTGTACACATCTACCTACACTTGATCCATTTTATATGTTTGTATTGGCTGAAAGCATAAAATTCATTCCAAAGAATAAATTGTCGAAACTCACCGGCGTAGGTTGTCATTTCAAGTGGAGTTTCTTCAGATCTGGAAACATACAGACATTACGATATTTGCGCGTTAGGAATATAAGAAAAGTGAAAATGACAAGTATAAGGGCTGATCGCACAATATGAGATAATTGATTAGCTAATCAAAATACCACCAGTCATGGAATATGTATCATTAGTACACCTTATATTACACGTACACATATTAATACAACTAGAAGAGTCAGCGAGAGTGAGCGATATTATACTCGGCATACCTACCATTTCATGCAAACTTAATCAGGCAAAATCAGTTCTAACAAATAATTGATAGAACCTCTCTGAAATAAAAACCACAACAATTGTATGGACCCAGTAAGTAACCAGAAAACAAACGTTGATTGGTAAACTAAAACAAGGGTTAAGTTAAATTGAATGACGGTATAATGATAACATGATTGATATCAGCGTAAGCATGGATACTATAAACAAGGATGGAAAGTCTGAGCTAGCGGGTGGTACTTGCGCGTAAACAAACGCCCAAGGTAGGTACTGTCCACAGAGTCATTTTTGATTACCTTCTCTTGTAATAAATTCATTTAAATTAATGACTTCAGGTTTTGTAGTAGTTTCACATCTTTCCCTAACCCCCGTACCTACTGGAGGGAAAAGCTGGAGGCCGTTTGGCTTCTGTACTGTTCACGCTCTCTGGTGCTGACTCTAGGTAAGTCTCTCTCTTTCCTAGTCCAATGTTGGTTTCGATTATCCGCTAATCATTTAGAATAACCCAAATCGGCTACACTGGTCATATGACAACGTCCCATGGAAGAAGGAATTGTCTTCCACGACAACGTTCGTTCTGAGAGTCATGGATGAAGCGAAAGGGGGAGGTAATTAATCTACCGAAGTCATTCGTACAAGAAGAAGTTGATACCACCGGCTGTTGTTGTATACATTAGATTGTGATAGAATGAGAGAAGTTGATACAAACTCAAGAAACTTATAGTGCCGCTGAGTTGTGCGAGTTCATCTATTTTTGATTTTAAATGTTTTTTAGATTGGAATATGGTTGAAACAAGGGTTTATCATTCTCACGAGAACAACTGTTGGGCTGTGGCACTTGAGTACTTGAAGTGATCGTCTTGGGTTGCCGGAGGGCTACTATTGGAGTAAGTACTTTACTACTGTTATAATTAGCCGTTTTCGTAAAAACTAAGGATATCCTTCCAAGTATAAGGGAGAAGTAAAAGGTAATGCGGGTCCCCTCTGTTATATTCCCGCAATTACAAAATATTTTCTACAGAATGAGGATTAATGGGGATAGAACTGAACTGGGTGATTATCTGAAAATGTGCAAATTTTGCGTCCGGTCACTTTTCAACCTGAAATGTACGTGCCAGTCATTGGAAAAAAAATCAGGACTATCCAGATACATTTGTTTTACCATGGGGGCTACATTCTATCACCAAAGTAAATTTACAAGTAGTAAATATTAAATTCCAAATGGTCTTTTTTTCATTCCCTCACTGTGTCCGACCTCCTAGTAGTTTTTTTCACTCAGTTGATTCCGCAATCCTTACAGTAGCTTGATGGATTTTCTGTTTAGGGGTTTTTCTTCTGTCCGGGCATCTGCATGCCTCTACTTGAACATCTGCCGACCTTCATCACTCCCAAATTTTGCCACGTAATTTAAGTTAATTAAGTATAAGTTAAGTTTAGAATAGGGCGAAATTTGCGGTGATCACCGTAGGTAGGATACAGTCTTTTTTTAAATATTTTGTAAGAGTCCGAATCAATTCCACGAATCAAACGTCGATCGTCATTGCACCTCACCTCATCAGCATCGAATCCACGACAACAATAAGAAGAAGAAGAATTTTATTTATAACAATAACGAACAATTTGAATATAATGAATGATTTGACTTGATTAATTTTGAACCTGATTGCGTTTGAGTCAGGAACTGCAACATATTATTTTATTTATCGGCAAAAATTAAATCACATTAAATTTATTAAAATTTCGGTTTTATTTATTCATTTTGGTTTTATCGTACTCTTTCCTCCCAGCTCAGGAACATTTTAATAGTAAACTAAACCCGCTTGAGAGTTTGTCCGCTTTTTCTCAGGCAATGATATAGGTACCCTTCAAACGGACTGGCGCCCAATAAACAACCTTAAATAATAATTCAGAAATCACACTAGGACCACCCCTCCTCCGCTAGAGCTACCGAGAGCACGGGGCCAGACTGGGCTTTGTGTACACCATCAGGAGTAGGGTGTAACACCTTTAAAAATCATTGCCGTTTTCAAATGATCTTCCAATGGCATTTTACTCCCTCGAGCGGTCGCGGGCGGCATTTCATGCCGACATTAAAGCTCAATTTTTACTCCCTCGAGCGGTCGCGGGCAGCATTTTATGCCGAAATTAAAACTCAATTTTTACTCCCTCGAGCGGTCGCGGGCGGCATTTTATGCCGAAATTAAAACTCAATTTTTACTCCCTCGAGCGGTCGCGGGCGGCATTTTATGCCGAAATTAAAACTCAATTTTTACTCCCTCGAGCGGTCGCGGGCGGCATTTTATGCCGAAATTAAAACTCAATTTCTCCACCAGATAGCACAAGTTCTTAGGAACTTATTTTTTGGTGGGCGTCAGTTTCTTGTTGTTTTCTTTTTCTTAGCATATAAGTAAATCATACGAACTGTTCGTTTAATTTTATTTGGTTTACCAGAAGTGTAATGTTTGTGTTTTTAATTTTCAATTTTTCTTGTATTTTGGATGCCAATAAATAAATAAATAAATAAATAAATAAATTTTTACTCCCTCGAGCGGTCGCGGGCGGCATGTTATGCCGAAATTAAAACTCAATTTTTACTCCCTCGAGCGGTCGCGGGCGGCATTTTATGCCGAAATTAAAACTCAATTTTTACTCCCTCGAGCGGTCGCGGGCGGCATTTTATGCCGAAATTAAAACTCAATTTTTACTCCCTCGAGCGGTCGCGGGCGGCATTTTATGCCGAAATTAAAACTCAATTTTTACTCCCTCGAGCGGTCGCGGGCGGCATTTTATGCCGAAATTAAAACTCAATTTTTACTCCCTCGAGCGGTCGCGAGCGGCATTTTATGCCGAAATTAAAACTCAATTTTTACTCCCTCGAGCGGTCGCGGGCGGCATTTTATGCCGAAATTAAAACTCAATTTTTACTCCCTCGAGCGGTCGCGGGCGGCATTTTATGCCGAAATTAAAACTCAATTTTTACTCCCTCGAGCGGTCGCGAGCGGCATTTTATGCCGAAATTAAAACTCAATTTTTACTCCCTCGAGCGGTCGCGGGCGGCATTTTATGCCGAAATTAAAACTCAATTTTTACTCCCTCGAGCGGTCGCGGGCGGCATTTTATGCCGAAATTAAAACTCAATTTTTACTCCCTCGAGCGGTCGCGGGCGGCATTTTATGCCGAAATTAAAACTCAATTTTTACTCCCTCGAGCGGTCGCGGGCGGCATTTTATGCCGAAATTAAAACTCAATTTTTACTCCCTCGAGCGGTCGCGGGCGGCATTTTATGCCGAAATTAAAACTCAATTTTTACTCCCTCGAGCGGTCGGGGGCGGCATTTTATGCCGAAATTAAAACTCAATTTTTACTCCCTCGAGCGGTCGCGGGCGGCATTTTATGCCGAAATTAAAACTCAATTTTTACTCCCTCGAGCGGTCGCGGGCGGCATTTTATGCCGAAATTAAAACTCAATTTTTACTCCCTCGAGCGGTCGCGGGCGGCATTTTATGCCGAAATTAAAACTCAATTTTTACTCCCTCGAGCGGTCGCGGGCGTCATTTTATGCCGAAATTAAAACTCAATTTTTACTCCCTCGAGCGGTCGCGGGCGGCATTTTAAGACCAACCGCACCAATTTACATTAATATTTGCGCACCAATTTACATTAATATTTCATCTCAAATGAAACAGTTTGAAAAGCTGAACACAATTAAAAAAGAAAATCTGGAAAAGCTTCAATTTTGAAGGAGTTATGACCATTTGAAATCCCTAAAAACTCTGCAAATTCTTGACACAACGGTTCATTATCTTCTTTGTACAGATCACCTTTCTGTCTAGATCACTAGGTCTAAATGTCTAGATCCTAAATGTTAGATTAATTATTATTATCAATTATCACTAATTATTAACAATTTTATCAAGTACCTACCTAGTGAAAATTATTATAATTTATTGTTAGGTATTAATAATTTGTATTTATTATTAATTATGATTAATTAATACGATATAATTCTGGGGTTTTTAATACTACGTCGGTAATAATTTTTCTATAAAAGAAGTACCTACCAACAAACATTCGAAATTACCTTCATTTCCGTAGCACGAAACGCACCTCAGAACAACAAACTCGACATCACTTAAGCCATATGATGTTCCAAAGAGCTTGTTAGTATGAAAATGGACCTGTATTTCAACAGTTTGATTCACGATCGGGTTGTGAGGCACAATCTTTGAGCCCTCATTGTGAACGAACGGCTGGTCGAACAAAGCTGCGGATGGTCTTAAAAAATTCTACGGAACAAACTCTATCGAAATATGAAATAAAAACTCTGCAAATTCTTGACACAACGGTTCATTATCTTCCTTGTGCAGATCACCCTTCTGTCTATACCAGACTTTATTGCAAATCGGCACCATACCATATTCTCACCGTACTCATACCATACCATACGAATTTCTTTCCTATCATACCATACTGTATTATACCAAATCATACATACAATAATATACCATACCATACTCATACCATGTCATACAAACCGAGGGAATATTGAAATATCATCCATTTCTGACCTATATTTAAAATTTCAAGTAAGTATCTAGCTCATCATCAAAATTTAATTTGTTTAAACAAATAGGTATTATTTAAACAATTTTACAGACAAGAAACCGAGTGAATATTGCATTGTGATCCAGTTCTGACCTATTTTTTAAAATTTCAAGTCAATAGCTCATCGTCAAAATTTAATTTGTATTATTACAAAAAGGTATTATTTAAACTATTTTACAGATGAGAAACCGAGTGAATATTGCAATGTGGTCTATCCCCGACTCACGGTTAAAATTTCTAGACTGTAGTTTACCGGGAAGATGAAAAAAGGTAGTTTTATTCTGGGCGTCTGGGGGTTGGGTCACATAACGGCCGTTTTCGACGCGAAAGTTTAGTGTTTTTCCTAAACCTTTGCGCGGTCACTGTGAACGAACGGCTGGTCGCACAAAAATCCAATTGGTCTTAAAAGATTCGTAATTTTTCAGGTCATTCAAAAGTGAACTAAAAAGTACACCGTTTCATGACAATTTTTAGAGATATGACATTGTCGAAATTTCAAAGTTCGTTTTGAACCCCTTCCCCATGACCTAGGGTTATGAAAAGTTTCGAGGATCATTGTGGGGCTGGTCCAAACCCAGAAACCAAATTTCGTAATTTTAGCTCAACGCTAACTGGGCAAAGTGGCGCGGACGGCGTACGGCGGACGGACGGATTTTTTTTTTATTCGATTTTCTGAATCTACGTATCTTGAAACGTAAACCAACAAATTTTGAGGGGGGGTTAAAAAAATTTTTTCTTTGGGCGATTCCAATGGTTCATTATCGAAGATAATAAACCAAAATTACTATTCCCCCCCTAATTGGGAGGGAAATGGGGGGAGGGAGAAAAAATGTTCAAAAGGCACTCCCTTGGAGCATAACAAACGTGTGTGCAAAATTTCAGCTCGATCCGATTTGTCTGCTGGGCTGTAGCCCCGTGAATGAACAAGAAGAAGAAGAAGAAGAAGAAGAACATGAAAAACGTGAAAAATAGTGGTTTTAAAATTGTTATACCCCCGACACCTGATGTTCCCAAGAGCTGAAATTTGTTTTACGTCCTCACGTGCCCCTGGAGAGTTGGTGTACAAAAAATCAACTCTCGAGACACTCAGGGGACCGAGCTATGGTAGGGTGAAAACCCCAACTTGTTCCGTCGCGTAATCAGAAACTGTCTCAGTCGCTTCGGTTTTCAGGGCTTCGGTTTTCTTGGCGGGCGGGAGGCTCCCGCGTCCCTAGATTCCTAGGGTTTTTTGTGGGTCAGTTCGTGCCTAACCCTTTTTTTAAGTCAAAGAACTGACAAACTCTTCTTCAATTTTGGTTCCTACCTACTCGTAAATTTAGATGAGTATTATTTTGAGTTGAATAGCTCTAGAAGATTGTGGTATAATATTTTTTTTAGCTTGCCTTCATTGAGAAATGTTTTTTTTTTTTTTTTTTTTTTTTTAAAGTGGAATTGTGATTTACTATGGGGCAATTGATCCCACGTTCCAAGTAGTTCAGCAATACCTACAATTATAATGTTTACTGTTTCACAATAATATACTGTCATTTCATGTTTTGAAGGATCGTTTTTTCTTTAAAAAATATTCCAGTTCTCGAGTCAAATGGCAGGTTTTCACTCCCTCATTTTAAGATTTTTCACCCCCTCACTTCTCCTTCACTCCCTCATTTTTAACATTTTTTTAACCATTTTTTCTATCATAATGAAAGGTACTCCTGTGTGGCCACTACTCAAAAAATGAACGTACTATGCCAATAAGTTGACATGAATTTTTGAAACTCAAAATTTTAACTTTTTATTATTGAGATTTTCGGAAGTGAAATCGGTCCATCTTCGGATAATCACCCAACTACGAATGTAAAATATTATATTTACTCACCATTTGAACGGTATATCCACAACAATGGGTGTTTGGAGGAATATGCTGCAAAAACAAGCAATGTTTCATGTACGCAGTTCCAAACCATACCGCCGAACGTCGTTATTAGTTTGATCGGCGAATTACACCTTGTTGTAGCAGGGAGTCAAACTCGTTGCGTACAATTTGTAACTTGTCAGGTGGTAGTCGTCGAGGTTTAGCCGTACAGGGTCGTCCAGTTGTTTCGGTATGGTGGTATATACCTATTATCTTTGTAGGGGTGGTCCCCGTTGATGAGTGCAGAGGAGAGAATTCGGTCAACAAGGCAGCAATTTAGTTCTGTGGAGGGGGGCTGTCGTAAATCGTGGAGATTTCGCCGATTGTTCCAAAAATTGGTGTGGCGCAGTTTTGTGCTCCTGATCCAAAACGGCGGTGGTAATAGCATAACGATGGTTTCGGTGTATCGTCGTGGAATTTGTAGAATCTAGTGTCGTTGTTTTGGCTGGTCGCTCGTTGTCGGGACGTATGTTGCGTCCGAGATCTGAGCGGAAGTGGTATGAGCTTTCTTTATCCCGTGTGGTGACGCGTTGCAGTTCTCTTGTCAGTTTAGAAATGTGTTCCTTGATGTCTTCGATGTCGGATTTTTGAGAGACCGCTGCTATGGTCGGGCGTTCGAGGCCCGTCAGTGGTCTGCGAGGTTGGCTAATTTGTCTATGTCGGATTCTCCAGAGGCTATGAGGTTTTGTTGAGTCGTCGTGGGTAGCCTTTTTATCCACTGAGGTTTTACAATGGCAATCGGTGTCTCTCTACCACCAATATATCTAGAGCAAGTGACGGTTTTTGGTCTCCGATGGGTGTATCTTGTAGGAGAGTCAAAAGTTGGTATTCTGTGCCATCTGCATATAGGGTCGTTAGGCGAGTTTTCAATTCCGACTATGGGCTGTGACCTGACGTTTCGACGAGGTACGTGACTTGTTGTAGGACGTTGAGAGGCAATTGGCTGATTGGTTGAATTTCGTCGCCTGGCTGGTCACTCGTTCAGCGGAGAATTGTTCATCGACCTGGACGAACCATAGTTTAGGTTCGTTGGTATAGAATGCGGGAAGCCGTGTTGATCCGGTGGCGAGAGAATCAACTTGAGATGTTTGTTCAGTCGTCATGATGACTCACGTTTCTAGTTTCAAGGAAGTTCTTGTTTTAAACTGATAAGAACAGCCGAGGCGTCTCCAGTTCAGTTTATAATAGAATTGAATTTCGCAATTTGAGTTGATCGACGGAGACAGACGTCGAGACGTCTCCTTTCTCACAGACGAATTGCGAAGTAGATGAGGGAAGTTAAGTTTGAGAATTTCGTGATACCTGAATAGAGGATAGCCAATGTTGACTAGGGGTTGAGGAATGAGTACTACGTAGAAGTTGAATTTGAAAGTGACGTTGCAATCGACTTGGCCAGTGGTTGAAAGGGCTTTGAGTTTGAAAGTAAAGAACGAGTGAATGAATATTTGGCCGCTAGGTGGGAAGATATATAGAGAGCCCCCAGGTGGGAAGATCTCCTGTCCTTAAGTGGGGGTTTACCCACTCCAGGTCTCTAGTGAGAGGAGTTACCCTTCTCTCTGGTCAAGTATATCCAACTTATTTATTGGTAAGGATTAAACATAATATGGTTACAATGGAATTTGCCATAGTAGGTACTCATCTCCATGGAGTTTTGGTTTCAGAATCCCAATAAGGGTTCCCTTTGCCTAACTCTTTTGCGTGAGTTATTTCCTTATTGGTAATTAGGAACTTGATTCACTCATTTGAATTCGCGGTTATTCTATCAACTGCAGTCATGAGCGTTGAAGGGGGGTGCGAACTGGGGCAGTTGCCCCAGTAGACTCCTCCAAAGGTTGAATTTGACCTAATTATATTACAGTACATGGCATTTAGGGCTAACGATACATTACTTATAGTCCTTTGTCTTTCTAATTTATTGGCCACAATAATTATTACTCCCTGCACAAATTCGTATACTTCGAGAAGCTGTACAACCTCTTCATTAACATGGTTTTCTAGTCTCTCAAGATGAGCGTTAGCGCCCTGCTTTATCACTTGGTCGACGCTTTCCATCTCACGGTCGCGATGGAGAGCGTCGTTGCGGATATACCACGGAGCATTGGTTATGCATCGTAGTACCATGTTCTGAAAGCGTTGTATCATCTGCCTGTTTGATAAAGGCCGTACAGCCCCACTGGACCCCGTAGACCCACGAAGGCCTAAGTACCTACTTGAGTGTACAGAAGTAGTTTATTTTGAAGCGACATCGTTGATTACCGGCCGATGAGCCAGTACATTTTTCTGCATTTTAAGACAAGTTCTGTCTTATTCTTTTTTACGAGTTCTTTTCACCGGAGCTTGGCGTATAGCTTCATGCCCAGGTATTTGGCATGATTCGAGTAAGGAATCACCACATTCTTGAGAAAAGCCGGGATGTAGTTAATCTTACAGTTGGTGAAAACCTTTGAATGACCCCTACTTTTTTTGATTATGTTTTTAGGGGCTTCCTTGATTAAAAGCAATGGATTCGTACTACAATATCATCAAGCGGTGCTCAATAGCTCGACTGGTGTTCCTGGTGAGTAATCTACAGACTCCAAATGCCATTTTCTAATCAATATTAATTGTCATCCTTGAAATCCTTAATAGTTTGTTACCCATTTTGGTTTAATATCTTCAATAATAAACCATTGGAATCGACCAAAGAAAACATTTTTTAACCCCCCCCTCAAAATTTGTTGGTTTACGTTTCAAGATACGTAGATTCAGAAAATCGAATAAAAAAATCCGTCCGTACGCCGTCCGCGGTGCTTCACAGTTAAAGTTGTGTTCAAATTACGAAATTAGGTTTACAGGTTTGGACCAACCCCACAATGATCCTCGTAGCTTTTCATAACCCTTAGGCCAAGGGGAAGGGGTTCAAAACGAATGTCAGAACTCGAAAAATTCAAATGGAACGGTATAGTTTTTAGTTCAGATTTAGATAGAGTTAATTTTTTAAGACCATCCGCAGCTTTGTACGACCAGCCGTTCGTTCACAATGACGGCTCAAAGTTGGGGCAAATCTGCCCCGACAAGCTGCCTCACGATTCACTCTCATGTTGATGGCAACATATTGATCAAAGCCATCTACATGAGTGTGAATCGTGAGGCAGCTTGTCGGGTCAATTTTTGTACTGGCTGAGCTGATTCGAAATGCACTTGGTTTTGAAATTTCGAGTTAATTCTTGTTTTAGTTGTCTTAAACTGAGTTAATTAATAATAATAATAATTTATAAAAATTATTAATGACCAACAATAATTAATAATAATACGGACTACTTGATCATAATTATTAATAATTAATCTATCATTCAGCGATCTAGACAGAGGGTTGATCTGTCCATTACAATGGAATGCTATTCATGTAGATGTAATTTCTGTTCTTCAGGGTGTGCTGTGACGTTATATTCTGAGATGTGTTGGTTGAAAATTACAAAATTAACCGCTGTAGTCCATTTTACACTATTCAACCAACATACCCGTCTTATTGTTGAATTGAAAGAGAGTAGATTTTATTTTATTATAGTCTGTCGTACGATAAATCATTGTCCTTGGATTCTTTGTTAACTAAATTTTATCATTTCCCTTCAGGTCCCAGTAAAGGTGGTAGCCTTAATCACTTTCACCGTAACTGCTATAATTTATTTCGTTCTCCCCCACATTTGTACGTTACCACTGTTTGGTAAAGTGTTTGTGAAGTGCGCACCAGTTTTCTGTCTAATGTGGTTTGTCTTCCTACACATGGGTTCGGATAGAATCGGGTAAGTTAGTTTTGTTCCACCTTTGTTTCATATATATTCACTCATGAATTTTAAAAATGTACCTCAAGTTTTCACAGGATATTCCAAGTTTATGGGCTTCAGGAATTTATACCTCAAATAGGCGTTTCTGAGACTCAATCCCCGTCCTTTTAGCGAATTTTCGTAGAAAATGTAGCTATTGTTCTCGGTCCAAAATTTTTAAAATTCGAATTTTCGAAAAATGTTCATACCAAAATCCGTTTCAGACCATCCTGAATCCACTGCCAAAAGACACCAAAAATTATATTTATATGTTTATGTATGTGTCATTTCAGACGATAACTCTCCATAGAATTGAGGTAAAAAGTTCAAATTTGCACAAAAAAATCTGTCTTGGCAATCGAAAGGCTAAGTTCGTAGATGGGCAGAATCGGACCACTCTAGGGGGGAGGGGGGAGTTTTAGGGGAGAAAAATGTAATTTTTTTTGTATTTACAACCTTAAGGGCCCCTAGAGGCCTATTGTAAATGTATATGCCAATAAAGGTTAGTTCTATTCTAAATGCCTCATAAATTCCCAAAATGAAACATTCTGCTAAGTGACACCTCATTTTAAAGGTTTATTTATGCTGAACACGATGATGAAATCAGAATTGCGATATCTCATTCCGATCTCAAACTGGAGCACTTTGAAGATGAAGAAACGTGGTTGTTCCTTGATATATTCTTCATGTTAAGTCTGCTCTAATCTGATAACGGAATGAGATATCGCAATTTTGACTTCACTGTCGTGATAGGAGTTGAAATATTAAAAAGCTGAGGGGGGTTTTGTAGAGTTGGGGGGGGGGGGGGGGGGGGCACTCAAAAAATGAAACGGTCTGTCAAGTGACACCCCATTTTAAAGGTTTTATACACCGAATACGATCGTGAAGTCAGAATTGCGATATCTTATTTCATTCTCAAACTTGAGTACTTTGAAGATGAAGAACCATGGTTGATACTTGAGATGTTCTTCATGGACATCATGTTCTCTAATGGAGACTTTTTACATAAAACCAATTATTTCTTCGAAAATTCGCTCGTATAGTCATGCTGCTTGACTGTGGTTTTTTCTTTCCAATTACAAGTTGGTCTGTAAATGCTGATCTTCCAACACCTTGAAAATCTGAGATTTTCGAAATTTTAATGTACCTATCTAAATTTAAAGAATGAATGAAACCATATAGGTCTATTGAAAGTTCAGTGGCTACACATTTTTTAAAAGTTGAACCCTCATTTTACTCTTCCATACTGCTCTGAAAACACTGACAGCAATGCAAAGTTTCTCAGGGGCACTAACTTGCAAAAACACTGCACATAGTAGTCGAAGAAAATACAGATTTATAAAACCAAGCAAACAAGTTGAGATAAACGAAACGAAAACGCTTTTCAGGTATCCATATCTCGGCTCCTATTAGACCGATCAACTTGAAATTTAGTGTAGATCTTCTTGGAGTGGATAATAGAAAGCCCTGAAGGTTTCAAGTCGCTAGGACTAAAGGGAGCCGACTTACATCACTTCAAAAACTCAGTTTTTCACTCTTACCGTGCACGCATTGCAAGGCTACAGCCTCTTCACCTTCACTGATTGACTTGAAATTTAGCACCGAGCTTCATTACAACTTGATCCAGTGCCTTTTAAAAGATTTATCCCATTATCTCGACCAATAAAAGTTTAGAAGAAAACAGAAATTTTAGGCTAATTTTGGTCACGTTAACGAGTCAACAGTCTGGGCAACAGGAACAATCGACTTCAGATTTTGAAAAGACCTTCTTTATAACATGACCCAGTGCCATTTGAAAGATTTAACTCATTATCTCAACCCAAGAAAATTCCAAGTACAAAAAACATAGCCTGGGTAACTGGACCAATCTATCTAAAAGTTTGTTTAAATCTTTCAAATGGCACTGCTGGGTCATGTTAATTATTGTATAAGTGTTATCCGACTGTTCTGTAAGCCGGGAGTGGTGGGGGCTGGGTCAGCCGGCCCTCATCCAGTGTAGTTCTGTGAGCCGGTTGGGGAGGAGAATGAGTGAAGGTGTACAAGATGGAAATGCACGTGGTAAATGCCGCAGTAGGTTGGCTTAATTATTTTTCTACATTCGCTATTTGATGCTACTATCTTCACATTGGGAACTGAACAAACCCAATTTTTCATTATTCTGCCTAATTATTCTTGTATATTGCCTCTACAGGTCGTTTCAACTTCAACAACAAAAAGATGTCATATCCCCCAAAAAACACTGCGCGTAAAAAAGATATGATATCAAAATTTGATATTTAATATCATTCTACAGCGGCCGGAACAAGTTATGATAGTCCACTTCCCCGCCGGCCTTAAAGAGATGTCCTAACCACTTCATAAGCACCGTACCCGTTTTGAAATCTCCCATAGGCGCCATGGCGAGCCGTTTTTATTACTGCATATGTACATAATATTATGTATTATTTGATTACATATTATGTATTACCTACATATTATGCATAATTTTATTAGTTGCTTGTGAAAGTAATAGAACCGTCTCGCCATGGCGCCAAGGGGAGATTTCGAAACAAGTACGGTGCTTGTGAAGTGGTTAGCACATCTCTTTAAGGCGGGCAGGGAAAGTGGATATCGTAACTTTTTCTGGCTGCTGTAGAATGATATTTCTGGCTGCTATATTATTTTGGGGGATAATATATATATTTGGCACCATAACATTTGATTTAGTATTTCAGTCCGTAAGATTTTCAATAGTATGGTTAGTGAATGTTTGGGTTTGTTTTGTGTAGGTTGCTATTAGCATTGAAAATGTACATAAAAATGTCCTCTGAATTCAACCTATAAACCCATTTTGTACGAATTTTTCGGCAAGATTCATACAATGATAAATCAAACAGGCTTCAATAGAGCCCTTGATCAAGTGTAAGAGGAAATTGATCAAAAATCTCACTACACCTATTTGATACTTTCATCCCCTAAATTATGAGTATGAATAATTGTGAAACAGTAACGTTCTTTTGGCTAAAAATGAGTACCTACTCATCTTTTGTGGTTGAGTTAATTGATTGTGACTATTCTTAGGCAGATCGGGTGCCAAAAACAAGATTAATTACTATATTCTTATTTAATATTTATTACGGTATTTAAACAAATTGACAATTTTCCATTCCACCAAGTACAAAAATTGTGTTAGTTCACCTCACCACCAATGAGTTAAGCTTTTAGCTTTTCATTTTTTCCGAATTTAAACTTAACTTAAACTTTAACCTAAAGATATTTGTATTTGTGTTGGTGGCACACTATTTTTCATAGAACCCATTAATTATGAAACAAAAATCAATCTGCCGCACCCCTCGATATTGACCTGAAGTTTTTATATTGGTTCATTTCATTTGTTTCAGTGGGAACCGTCGCTCCAAAAAAATATTTTCGGGCCTTCTGTTTTCATGCATTGGCGATGCGCTATTGAACCTGGATGGCATGTTTATTCAAGGAATGGTTTCATTCGGTATTGCTCAATTGCTTTACATTTCTGCATTGGGATTTGATGAGCTAAATGTGAGGCTTGGAATGATTATCTACACGATGTGTGCATTAAGTAAGTACCTTTTGGCCAAGAATATCGTATTTGAATTAGTTTCTATATTCCTAATTTCTTGTTTAATGGCCTTTTGTATTTTATTCTATTAATGACATTCAATATTTGGAAAAAAAATCATTTCTTTACTAATTGAGACTTCCATGTCCCACCAACATACCTAGGTCGCTATTCGATTTGAAACGAAGAATCTTTCCACTTGAATAAATTGGCAACTATATAAGTTGGCCATGATGAGGTATTCCAGTGGTTGCGTAAATGAGTGGAATCCTCCTTTTTCTACATTCTGCAAACTTTTTGTCATGATTTTTGTGGTTTTTCAACATCACTATTCAATGATGACACCCAAATAGTAATTTTTGTTCAAAAGCTACATTTACCAATGCATTTTTCCATTGTGTCAATTAGGAGGGACGCCCAGAAAGTAAAATTACAACATGTGTTAAAAATTGAAAAATGAATATATTTAAATGAAATTTACAAGATATGTGTCAAAATATGTCATTATGTCTCTAATTAATCGCCATTGAGGTAGTACTTTTTTGAAGCTTAGGGAACCAGTTTCTTTCAACTTCTTGAGTGTCTCACAGTTGTTTTATTTCAAATTATACTATTGATTATTTGCTAACGGCTAATATTTTGACGGTTCCACTACTATACGTAATCCACTTCTGTTCAAAAAAGGTATGGATTTCAGCTTTGATGGGTCCTCCAACCCCATTGCATCGGATAGTATATACGACGGTATGTTTTCTGCAATAGAAATATTGTCATTGTTCATATGGGGTTACTCAAACTGTACCTTCTCTGATGTCTACCATAGTTTGTCTTCTAGTCCTCTTGAGGAGTCTCCCCAAAAAGGTGAACTAGCCGCTTACTCACTTTGTAATGTCTGCGAGCCGAAGATCCGAATAGTTCGTGACTGCTCATCCTTTTGCATCAGTATGCATACTTACCCCCCAAAAAACACTCCGTGTAAAAATCACCCCGCCTCGCAAATATCATTCTTCAGAGGCCGGAAAAAGTTATGATATCCACTTTCCCCGCCCGCCCTTTTCCTCATTAAGGAGCTAAGTATAATGAAAAGCTTAACCACTTCACAAGCACCGTACCCCTTTCGAAATCTCCCCTTGGCGCTATTGCGAGACGTCTTTATTACTTCCACAAGCAACTAATACTTGATGGTGGTTAACGTTTTATACAAGTATTAGTTGCTTGTGGAAGTAATAAAAACGTCTCGCAATAGCGCCAAGGGGAGATTTCGAAAGGGGTACGGTGCTTGTGAAGTGGTTAAGCTTTTCATTATACTTAGCTCCTTAATGAGGAAAAGGGCGGGCGGGGAAAGTGGATATCATAACTTTTTCCGGCCTCTGAAGAATGATATTTGCGAGGCGGGGTGATTTTTACACGGAGTGTTTTTTGGGGGGATATCACATCTTTTTGTTGTTGAAGTGGGTCATTTTATAAAGAAGGTCTATGCAAAATTTCAAGTCGAATGGTCCGGTTACCCAGGCTGTAGACTCGTCAAAGTTGCCAAAATTAGCCTAAATTTCAGTTTTTTGTTTCTAAAAGTTTTTGGGTTGAGATAATGGGTTAAACCTTTCAAAAGGCACTGTCTGATGTTGAAACGAAGCTCTGTGCAAAATTTCAAGTCAATCCGTGAAGGTGGAAATGCCTAACTGATTAAGGAGAAGAAGAACAGGTAAGGGTGAAAAACCGGATTTTTGAAGTTATATAACTCGGCTCCCTTTAAAGATATCGACTTGAATCTTTCAAAAGGCACTTGCTACACTTAAAACGAAGCTCCGTGCAAAATTTCAAGTCAATCGGCGAAGGTGGAGAGGCTGTAGCCTTGACCGACTGCAAAAAGTAGAAAAACATGGTAATTGGTTTTTGAAGTTATATAACTCGGCTCCCTTTAGACCTAGCGACTTGAAACTTTCAGGGCTTTCTTCTATCCACACCATAAAGATCCATACCAAATTTCAAGTTGATCGGTCTACTAGGAGCCGAGATATGGCCATAATTAGCCTAAATTACCGTAAATTTCAGTTTTTTTGTCCCTAATTTTTTTTGGGTTGAGATAATTGCTTATTTCGTTCAAATGGCACTGAGCCATGCTATAAAGAAGGTGTGTAAAAAAATTCAAGTCGATTGGTCCTTTTACTCAGGCTGTAGACTCGTCAAAGTGGACAGAATTTTCCTAAGGTTTCTGTTCTTTTGTTTCTAAAACTTTTTTGGGTTGAGATAATGGGTTAAATCTTATATAAGGCTCTGTCTCAAGGTTAAATGAAGCTCTGTGCAAAATTTCAAGTCAATCGGTCAACGTGGAGAGGCTCCAGCCTTGCCTGTCTGAACAAGGAGAAGAAGTAGGAGAAGAAGAAGGAGAAGAACAATCTAAGGCCGTAAAACCGGGTTTTTGAAGTTATGTAGCTCGGCTCCCTTTAGACCTATCGATTTGAAACTTTCAGGGCTTTCTAATATACATTCAAAGAAGACCCACACTAATTTTCAAGTTGATCGGTCAAATAGGAGCCGAGATATGGATACCTCGAAAACGCGTTTCGTGACGTCCGGTAAATATACACTCGGCATCGTTCGTTTTCTCAACTTCTTTGCTTGGCGGGGCGGAACGCTACCGCGTTCCTAGATACTCCTCAGCGACCTATTAGTTTTGGCCGTTAGGAACCTATCTACCTACCAGTGGTGACAACTCTGAATAACTAAATTCCCTTCGTCCTACACTGCCCTTGTAACCTTACGCTCTGGACGTCGCTCGTTTGTATCTAATTTGTATTAGTTACACTTTGTTGGTGAGGGCGACGGTCTGTTGGTTTCAGGATCTATTTCAATATTTTCTCCTGCCAAGCGTGGAAAGTTGCATCAAAAAGAGATACACTGCTTTAAATAATAATTTTAAATTCCAGTCATTATTTTGAGTCCTCCAGAAAAATTTGAACTTGAACAACCCTGTCTCGGCACCCTGTGGGGTACAAAGTCAAGTGGTACTAGATCGAAAGTTGTGTTAATACAAATTGTTTGCTTTTCTGATAAAATATACAATTTCCCAAGTAGTAGTTTTCACGCTAATATTGAAGAAAAATATTTTATTAATATGAAAAATGATACATAACAATGTTTGAAATTCATTTCTTAGAGAACTGTTATGGAAAGCCATTGGATAGTATTTCTGAACCTCTTTATGATACTGATATAGATGTACTTGGTGATTATGAACGGGAACAGTTGTATAATAATTGTACCTAAATAGCTCAATAATTATTGAAACCAATATTAATATAAATTATCAGAGCGCTTTTGTTCCTGTTTCAGTTACGCCATCTTTGTTACCGGCATCAGGTCTTTTACTTAGATGCTGTATTCCACTTTATAGTTTCTTACTGGCAACGATGGGATGGAGGTCACTCGCAATATCAAGTGATACAGTAAGCCAAATCCCTTTTCACCTATGCTTTTAGTACTGTACACTGAAACTTACAAAAATTAATTAGAATTGTTCTAAATGATGTTTCTTGACCAGCATTGCCCCTGAATCAGGCTGAGATTGCAAAAGAAAGAGTCAGCGATATCAATACATTTCTGTCTGATGGTTCCCATTCAGCTCATCAAATTCCAGAAATGACAGATCTTGATCTTTTTTGGATGTGCTTTCAAATACCTAATACAGCGTCCGGCACAAAGGACGGATGATTTTTTTTTTAAATCTGTAATTTTTACTAAAAAACAAATTTATTGACGGATTCGGGTTTGCAATGAAGTAGCATTTTGAGGGTCTCACGGCAACTTCCCACATCGTTTTTGGCCAAAATGAGTTATGCATACCATTCGAAGCTTCTTCTCCCGGCGGATCGACCTAACTAAGTATAAGTTAGGTATGTACCTCATACCCGATTTCACCAAACCTATCTTAACGCCCGGTAAACTGACGAAACCTTAATGGTAGGGTTAACGAGGCCGTCAGAAATTTACCTTTCACCAACGAATCACAGCGTTAAGTTAACGTCGCCGTCAATTTGACGTCACCGTCAAGGTTTCGTTAGGCTATCGAGGGGGTTAAATCCAGGGTTGCCCGCGAATGTATTTTTTGTGCGTTTTCGACGGAACGATGCCTCATCCGGACAGTGAAATGGGGGAACAGCACCCATATGAAAACACAAAAACGCTTCATTCTACCACGCGACAACTCAACAACTCGAATCCCACCTTGTTTTTTTCGTCCAAAATAAGTTTGGCGGAACAATATGTAAGTAAAATATTACAGATGTTTTCGTAATATCGTACCTCAGAAATGCTGATAATGTGTTATTTACAAGTGTACTTGTACGCCCTAACTGGATATCAGATGTTTTCGGATGTCAACTTTGTTTCACCTCGTTTTACAAGTTTTACCTCGTTTTAGCGAATTTTCGAAGATCCATTTCTATTGTTCTCGGTCCAAATGTTTTTAAACTCAAATTACCGAAAATGATTCATACCAAAATCCGTATCAGACCATCCTGAATTCACTGCCAAGTCACACCTCATTTTTTGAAAGATTTTTCAACGGTGAACACGATGGTAAAGTCAGAATTGCGAATGATTTGAACTGCAATGATTTGAAGATGAAGAAACGTGGTTGTTACTTGAGATGTTCTTTATGGTTCATCTGCTCTGATCTGATAACGGAAAGAGATCTCGCCATTCTGACCTCACCATCGTGTTCAGCGTTGAAAACTCTGGAAACTGAGTTGTAACTCAGCAGATAAAGGAGACAAAATGTGTTATAAAACCAGTAAAATGGAGACATTTAAAAAAAACCTGTCATTTCTCCGAAAATTCGCTCCTGCGAAAATTCATGACTGGATTTTTTTAAGTTTAGCCTACAAAAATCACACTTCGTTACTTTGGACTTTTTTTAAAATAATCAACCAGTGTAATGGGCATGATAAATACCAGAAATTCCATGTCTGATAAGTGGGTAATGTGGCTCTTTGTTATTCCAGGAGTGACGGCAAAAATATAAAAATTAAAAAAAAAACAGGGATCCCAACTTCTCGGAGCAGGAGAAACTACTTTTCCTACAAATTTTCAAAATGTTTCAAAACATAATTGAAAATAAAAAAACGGATGCTGTCCCCCGAGAAGAGAAAAACGCGGCGCAGGACAGAAAAGTTCAACAACGCCACAACCACTCTCCATAGAAGGACTGTGGAGTCCCTAAAATCCTTCTGGGACAACGGATGCTGTCCCCCGAGAAGAGAAAATCGCGGCGCGGGACAGAAAAGTTCAACAACGCCACCACCACTCTCCATAGAAGGACTGTGGAGTCCCTGAAGTCCTTCTGGGACAACGGATGCTGTCCCCCGAGAAGAGAAAAACGTGGCGCAGGACAGAAAAGTTCAACAACGCCACCACCACTCTCCATAGAAGGACTGTGGAGTCCCTGAAGTCCTTCTGGGACAACGGATGCTGTCCCCCGAGAAGACAAAAACGTGGCGCAGGACAGAAAAGTTCAACAACGCCACCACCACTCTCCATAGAAGGACTGTGGAGTCCCTGATGTCCTTCTGGGACAACGGATGCTGTCCCCCGAGAAGAGAAAAACGCGGCGCGGGACAGAAAAGTTCAACAACGCCACCACCACTCTCCATAGAAGGACTGTGGAGTCCCTGATGTCCTTCTGGGACAACGGATGCTGTCCCCCGAGAAGAGAAAAACGCGGCGCGGGACAGAAAAGTTCAACAACGCCACCACCACTCTCCATAGAAGGACTGTGGAGTCCCTGATGTCCTTCTGGGACAACGGATGCTGTCCCCCGAGAAGAGAAAAACGCGGCGCGGGACAGAAAAGTTCAACAACGCCACCACCACTCTCCATAGAAGGACTGTGGAGTCCCTGATGTCCTTCTGGGACAACGGATGCTGTCCCCCGAGAAGAGAAAAACGCGGCGCAGGACAGAAAAGTTCAACAACGCCACCACCACTCTCCATAGAAGGACTGTGGAGTCCCTGATGTCCTTCTGGGACAACGGATGCTGTCCCCCGAGAAGAGAAAAACGCGGCGCGGGACAGAAAAGTTCAACAACGCCACCACCACTCTCCATAGAAGGACTGTGGAGTCCCTGATGTCCTTCTGGGACAACGGATGCTGTCCCCCGAGAAGAGAAAAACGCGGCGCAGGACAGAAAAGTTCAACAACGCCACCACCACTCTCCATAGAAGGACTGTGGAGTCCCTGATGTCCTTCTGGGACAACGGATGCTGTCCCCCGAGAAGAGAAAAACGCGGCGCAGGACAGAAAAGTTCAACAACGCCACCACCACTCTCCATAGAACCGGTATCGCGACTTATGATTACCAGTAGATGCATACATGCACAGGTAACAGCAATGTAGGTACTTATAATTAAGTACGAACTTACCTTTCTGTTTGGAACTCCAATTTTGGAGAAATATGTTGGAGGACGTCGACCGCACTGTCCTTCGAAAGACGAAATCGTCTCGCGAAGTCGAGATCGTCGAGTGCTTTGAAATGCGGGTGCCTTTCTCTCACAAATCTTGGCCTCATCCCACGAAATTCATCATCGTCATCCAATAAATTATTGGCGACGGTGTATGGATAAATATCCATTTTGTTTTTAAACAACACAACCGAGGTTTAGATAGAATAGAATACCGTAGGTAGACGTGTAATAGAATAGACGATGGTTTGTTGAAATTCAATTTTTATGTGTTTCAATTCTATTTTTATGAGAAGAATGAGAATGAAACGAAACCGGCCAAAATAATATTAAGATTAATAATATTATTTTGGCCGGTTTCGTTTCATTCCCATAGTTACTACAGTAGTCCCCGTATATATCGATCGCTTTGGGACCAGTAGGGTTTTCGATGTAAGCGGGTGATCGTTGTACGCGGGGATTGAAATTTCGTAAACGGCGCCATCCACCAATGAAGCCTAATCTTCGAGTGCCCACATAGGTAGAGGAATGATCCCTGGATCGAATAGTGTGGAAAACGCCATTTCGCAAAAATTGGACTCACACCACTTGGCACTCAAGGGGCCCATTTGCTACTTCATTGCGAACCCGAATCCGTGCATTTTTCAAAAAACCGTCCGTCCTGTGTTCCGGACCCTGTACTTGGTAGAGTAGAGGGATATCTGTTTATCCCTCTTCACCAACCATCCAATTATCAATTACCTTACCCCAATGTCGTTCACTATCATTGTCAACTGAGTCGTTGCTTTGTATGAGCCTTAAATCTAACTTGGGCTTGAATTTAACCCTATTGAAAAACTCTTACTATTATTTATCAAGAACAATACAGATTTCTGGTGGTGACATCAGGAACAATTTGGAACTTTTTTGGATTTGTGTATCGAGTAAAACTTCTCAATGTGTACATCACTTTTTCATTTTCAGAAATCGAAGAGATGGAACCGTTTACTAGTAGGAGCTGGAGGAATTTTATGGATGGTATCTGATGCTGCATTGGCATATAATGAGTTCAATCATGCCTTCGCGTATGCTAATGTAAGTACGTGATAATTTTATAAACTTCTGCAATGCTAGTAGATCTTCGACCAATCAGCTTAGCTGCCAAATAAGCTTCAATTAATACTTTTAGTGAAAGCGTCTGCTGTCAATAATAGGTTCCACATCAAGCAGGACATTCATCAACACATTTGCAAACTGTGTGGCCTCAATTGCTGTTTAGACCAGTCAATGTAGACACAAAAAACCTCTGTAAATTCTTGACACAACGGTTTGTTATCATCTTTGTACAGATCACCCTTCTGTCTAGATCACTAAATGATAGATTAATTATTATTATGAATTATCATTAATTATTAATAATTATTATCAAGTAGTGTAAATTATTATTCATGCAATGATTAGTAACCACAAGGCAACTTTGCGTATACGCATGTATCTACAATGCGGGTAGTAGGTATCTACCTAAATTTGCAACCCTGAAAACCTTGTGCTAACTTTGTGTCTAACTATTGTGTAACCCAATTTTTTGTTGGCTCATTTTTTGCTATAACTCAGAAAATATTGGTTCAATTCAACATTTCTTTTTCTCATCTTAAAGCTGGTTGAATTTAATATCACATCTCATATATGAAATTTTGATTCAATCCTGGAAAATACCCACGCCAGCCCACTAAACAAAGATATGTCATGTCAAAATCGTCATATTTTGCCAAAATATATACATTTAGCGTGCTGGCGTGGGTGTTTACCGGGATTTATTCGTAATTTCTTATATGGGGTATGATAGTGAATTCAACCAGCATTTAGTTGGAAAAAAGAAATTTTAGATCAGACAAATATTTTAGGAGCTATAGCAAAAAATGTGCCTGGAAAACCTAAATTTCACAACAGTGCGGATTTATTTTCGTGCTGGCATGGGTGTTTTAAGGGACTTGATTAATATTTTATATATGGGGTCTGAAAGTAAAATGAACGAGCTTTCAGGCGAAAACAAACAATTTTGGGGCTATACTCTAATGAGACCGACAAACGTGTTGTTGCAAAGAAGTGCGACTTACCGTAGGTTAGCTAATCTTTGTACGCGTGGCCTCCTGGACCGAATTTAATGTTTTTGGGGTTCATCGAACAGAATTTAACGCTCTTTAAGAAAGTAAAAGCATAATACTATGATATAAAACCTTTTTATAACGCCGTGCACATTTCAAGTCAATTGGGTCCAGAATACCAGTTTCCCCGCTTTTCGGTTTTTGTTGGTTTTTGAGAAAACCATTCGGTGTAGAAGCACCATTCTGATCTTGAATTAAAGTGTACTAAATTGTCTTCAAATCTTTCTCTCACGACCTTTTTGTAGGACCAATATATTGGCAGGTACGAGACAAAAAATAACTGTAACATTAAATGTGCACTTTTTAAAAAATGGCCTTTTTGCAGTGTTTTATGTAGGGTTCTACTCGTACTTGGTCTACGGGGTTTTACTACAACTGAAAATGTGGGAAATTGTATAAACTTCAAAAAAACGAATGAATAACTTTTTTCGCCAAGAGGTTGCGTAACTGCTATTTTGGCCAAAAACTAATACCAGTGCAAACATTTCGCTGTTTTCTGAGCACCACGAAGTTAGCACAAGGTTTTCAGGGTTGCAAATTTAGGTAGATACTTCCCATAAGGGTCCTAACAACATAATATGTTATATTATAACAAGAATCGTAGATACATGCCCATATGCAATGTTTGATGTCTTTATTGACTGGGCTAGTTGGGGTTAGGGCTGGCTTGGAAGATAGAATGTCCTTGATTTAATTGAAGTGAACACCTCTTTCACTTGATTGATCCTGGGAAGTGTCTTCTATGTCAGGAAGTACAGAAGTTCTAGGATCCTGCTGCTCCACTAACAAATTTGACGTAAATGGTCACCATCCCAGAAAGGAACACAAAGCAGTAGTGCCCTAGGATCAGGACAAGCTGTGATAGGAATGGCGTGATGATTGGATTGGTCGGTTGGCACCCTTTACCTATTCTGGGCCCGTACGGAAGAACGTCCTAAGTCCATTTTTTCAGTTTTTAAGTTAAGGTCATGGCCTGGTAGAGCTCAACGAGACTCGTTTTTAGAGCTAGGTGAGAACGTCCTACATGTTGTAGAAAGCAGTGAAAAAACGCTTTGTCCTAAGTCCATTGCTGTCTAAACTAGGCTAGAGTGTCCTATGTGGAAAATATTAGGTTAAAATGTCCTACCTGAAGGGCTCAAGTGTCGGATTTGGGTCGTCCTAAGTCCGACTTTAGCCCTCGAGATAGGTCTTTTTAACCTAATATTTTCCAATTAGGACACTCTGGCCTAGTTTAGGGAGCAATAATTGCTCAATTTTAATTTAGGATTCATGGTCTCATTAGATGATAATTTATTGGAGAAATAATTTTATATGGGGTACTGAAAGTATTTTTAAAACTGAATGAAACGAACTTTTCCCTGCAGATAGGACGTTCTAACCTGGTACCATATACGTTCAAGTCGTTCGATGTAGTGCATCCTAGGTTAGCCCGTCCTATGTCCGTGTAATTGCGCTAAAATTGATCATTATCGTCAAGGTAATTAATTGCATGGTTGAACAGTATGTGGATGAGTTGGGGGAATAGACATGAGACAAGATCGAAGAAGTTGGGCTAGAATTAATTGAACTGGGTGGATGGCAGAAGAAATCTCACTTAACCTGGTTTTTCTCGAAATCGCAAAAACGGACTTCCTTACAGGGGCAGTATTAGCCCCCAGCATTTTATCCGTAACTTCTTGGATTTTATGACCACAGTAGGCTCAAGGTTCAACGCTGATCTTTAATTGAGCCAAAGCGGTTTCCCTGTTATACTTTTGTAATTTTATGAGAGTCGTAATTTTCGTTACGACCGCTCCTTTCCTTGGCCAAATTTGTATAATAGCTTAGTAAACAACTTATCTCATATTGAGTAATTCATTAGGAGTTCATGTTGGAAGAGGCATATTCACTAGGCCTCCCAGAAAGTAATCGCCCTAAAAGGTACCCCAGGCCTCCCAAGCAGAACCTCAAGCGAGAGAGTGGGGGCTGGGAGGCTTGTGGACTATCACCTCTTTGGGCTCTCCTTAATGCTGGGAGGCTTGGGGGCTACAAATTGAATTTTTTGCAAGGCTTGGTGTATACGCCTGCTGGAGGTGGCTTTAGCACCCAAGATACAGCAAACAACGGAGATCCAACTTCAAATCTACAAAAACAAAGAGGATATTCACATTCTTCCTGCTTCAATAAATTTAATGTATTTGCTTTTTTTTTAATGATAGTGGTGGATATACAAATACCATCCAATTAAATATTTAGATGGGCTTCCAACAATTTAATTCAAGTCCACCGAGGCTAGATGCAAAAATACCTCTTATTGTGTGAGTGCGTAACTCAGATGCAAAGGGGCGAATCTGGGCTGGTCCCTCAGTATGTTGGACACTGGAAAAAATGTGGTTGCATTAAAATCTTATGGAAGAGTGCGTTCCATCTGTATGCCTCCTCCTGTAAACGCCAGACTTTGCGGCAGATGCTCTCACTGAAAGTATAACTTGAAGATCTTTATTAAACTCAAATGTCATACCAAATGGTTTACTATGCCATACCAAATGTTTACTAATTTATCAGACGTCTACTGTGCATTTTGAGTTTCCTAGGGTATACATATGTATCTCTATCTCTCATTCAATTCTTTACAGGTTATTGTGATGACGACCTACTATGCAGGTCAGTTGGGAATTGCGTCTAGTGTAATGCTAGAGAACTAGGATGAGATCAGTATGTGACCTAACCCCATTAGTAGGTACATCAGTGGCGGCTGCTGATAGGAGCATAGGAGCATGTGCACCCCCAGCCAATAAACCAAAAATAATAACCAAATCCTCCCATCCCATTTGAAAAGTAAGTTGGATATTGACAGAAAATTCAAGTCAACAGCTTATTATTACAAAATTATTACAAAAAGGTATTATTTAAACAATTTTACAGATGAGAAACCGAATGAAGATTGCAATGTGGTCAATCGCCGACTCACGGTTAAAATTTCCAGTCTGTAGTTTACCGGGAAGATGAAAACAAAGTAGTTTTAATGTCGGGCGTCTGGGGGGGGGGGGGGGGTTGACCGACCTAACGGCCGTTTTAGACGCGAAGTTTAGTGTTTCTCCTAAACCTTTGCGCGCTCACTGTGAACGAACGGCTGGTCGGATAGGATTCGTGATGTCGGCCGTCCCTTCATGGACTCAAGCAAACATTGAGTGAAAAATCGTCCTGATTCGTGTCGGAAGTTCAACGCCAAATATCACCAAAAGGTTGACTGGCTTTGCGGATGTGACGTGAGTAACAAATTATCCTAGGGTAGACACCCGATTAGCGATATCTTCGTTCCTGGGGTAGACACCCGATTAGTGATGTCTTCGTTCCTGGGGTAGACACCCGATTAGTGATGTCTTCGTTCCTGGGGTGTTAGTGATACATATCTTTGTTCCTAGAGTAGACACCCGATTCGTGATATTTTTGTTCCTGGGGTGTTATCGCCCCTTTATATACGATAGTTTTATTTTATTTTTGTATTCTCCATTATTTACCTCAATGATCACTAACCCCTCACCTTCCCCATAACCGTTTCCTCTACCCATCCTCTTTCCTTCCCCTCCCTGGTCTGAAAGGTTCCTTTCACCTCCACGTTGGTTCTTGCTGGGCAGATATACATTTCAGCTTTAACAATAACATACATTTTTTGGGTTTATCCCATTATGATTATTTCAGAATTTCGTTTTCCGTTAGAGAACATTTTTCATGTCTATTGTACGAGTATGTATTTAGTCGCGTTTGTAATTTGAAGATGAGAAAGCTTACAGGATTTATCCCATTTGCATATGGTTGAAATTTGTATTTGACTGTGAAAAGCATCTCTCCCGTCCCCTTCGCCATATTCCTGCTTTATCTATGTGCACCCCCTGAGTTTCAGGGCAGGAGCCGCCACTGAGGTACATAGATATTAGACTGTGGATTCGGGCTGTGCTGACATTAGTAACATATTTCTTTATTGATATTTAATATCTTGACATTATTCTTTGCAATTTAAAAACCATGAAGTCTGTGAGTCTTCCAATAATTTCTATAGGTACTCAGGACTTCCAAAACATTCATGAGCGAGCTCATTCACTTTGGGAACATTAAAACCTCCTATACTGTATTTGAATTAGAAAGAAAAGCATGATGCTCTCTAATCCATCATGCACTTAGTTAATCCTAGCTATTTATAGAATATGACATATTCTATTTATTGTTCTATTTATTTAGTGCTATGTAGCTACATAAATCCATTGACTTTCGGCCCTCGAACTGTTACCTTGTTTGTCATTAAGAATGAAATATATACGATTTTTTGATGAAATGGGTTATGTAATATTGTAGCTATTTCCAGATCAGTACTAAGAAAGAAATATTTTGTTAGAAAGAAAAAATTAGATGTGTCCAAAATACAACAAAATCATTTCTCTTTGCTGTTAGGTGTAGTACACAAATGATAATGATTGAATGCACTGCTGCGGTTTGTACATTTTATGAAGTTAAAACTTCGTTAGATAGACTGATTTTATTTATTTGTGTCTTTCCTTAGTTCATAATCTATATTATAATAATATTATAAACATTCCAAGTTTTACACCGTTATCATTACTAAAAAATAACTTGGTTAGCGGAGTTTCCAGCTAAATGACGTAATTATAAAAGTATCATTCAAAATGGTTCTATACATATACATGTATACCTAAATAATGTAAGTTACCGCAGTCGACTGCCATGCAAACATAACCAGAACAAAGGACTGCATTCATCCCACATCTTGTGGGCTGTCGCCAAAGACGTTGCAGATATCAGCAATCTACTCAGCAAATAACTCATTGTACAAATTTCTTTTTCCTTCATCAGAGGAAAATATTATTTTAAATTCATAGCCATAATCGACCTTCCTTTGATTGCTTCACCTTCCAAATAAATACCTGTGAGCTCTGTCGTGTCATATACGATTTGTTCATTGAGAAAATCCACAATTCGTTTTTGGCGCAGTCAGTAGGGCGTGTCAACAATAATTGCTATTTCAATCATTCATGGTAGCGACAACAGGATTTATGTTTCGTCTGTTACTTACAGGACTGTAAGGACGATGATAATTATTTTAAATAATTGTTTGCCTCTGATGAAGGCGCAATAACAGATAAGTTGAACAATGGATTTCTTGTGATGTGGATTGTGCTGAGTCCACAGCGTCTTCGAGCGGCGGCGTTATCTCATCTGGTATTGGTGGAATGCAGTCATTTGTGTCTGCGAGGATTGACTGATAACTTATACATATGAGTGGTATTATCACAGATAAACTCATATGAATGAGGAAAAACATATTAGCAGTATATTAATCCTGTTAGAGAAAAGATAAGGACAAATACATTATATAAACGTTGTTAAGGACCACATAATTTTTTCAATTCTTATTTGTGAATGCTCATCTATTTACGCTTCTGTTATAATACCTTTTTTTCAAGTTTAGACAAACAAGCAGTATTAGCAGACACAGTATTATAAAGCATATGCCCAACATAGTGGGATACCATTTAAAATTGTCAATCTAGTTGAATGGGACTCTGGGTACGTTTGCTATCAAGAGTTTCCAAGTTATTCTCCTCTAAAGGCATAGAGATATGAGTGTTTCAAAATTTCTGGGTGATGAAATTGATAGTACAATTTTGAACTCAAAATCATGTTTTAAAATGGTAAAAGATCGTATGAGAAACTTGTTCCCTGAGCATTTGGAGTTTTCGCATTCCCTGTCTTAAAGTACCTACATAATTTCAACTTCAGTTTGTTTTGAACTATTTTCAATCGAAATTTTTATTTGAAATTTTTAATTCTAATTGTGGTACCAGTATTCTTCCATCTTCCATGTTCTTAGTGGATTGATTTCGTGCTATTCCAGATTTGGTTCTTGTCGTATGTAACCCAATCATCATGGTATTGGGAAAACTCGTTCTATGCTCAATAGTCCTTACCAGGGGTATTGACAAGAAAAACAACAATAACTATTAAGTATTGTGTTATTATGTATGATGTTTTGTTTCAAGGTGATACATACCACCATGACACTGGTAGACTTGTTTAAAAAAAACTCAAAGAAAAGAATTGAAAGAAAAGAATTTATAATTGTTTCGTGCTGATAAGCTTACTACTAGGTTTGGTGTTACCATGCCAATAAGAAAACATTTTCCTTTTCCACCATTACCTAGGTACAGATTTTATTTGAGCGACGTAATTTGACTGGACTATACCTACTATTTTATTATTGGTGGGTAGTGATGCTTATTTGAATGATTTTTTAGAATGCATAATGTGATATGAATTACTCGTGATATAAATTTCTGTGAAATTTGAAATGTTTCCTCATAACTTGTTTTTTTATTGCTGATTGTCATGTACTTAATTTTGTTGGTGTTTCAGAATCTTATAGATCAATATAACATAGTTCATTATTTCCTTTGTACATATATTATTTAATTCTTGCTCCTTCCTTGGTATGTACCTACTTAGGGTTTTCAATACAACAAGCCTCTAATTTGGAAAATACTGTTTAGTATCGCGCTTTGAATGCTGAACAGATTTTCAAAACTTATAATAGGTATACTTACATTTAGAGTTAGTGTTAATGGTACCACTTGAAAAAAAATAAATACAAATAACGTGTTGGGTAACGAGGGGCTTGCCAAAATTAAGTTTCCCTATCGCATATCTCCGTTCAAAAATGAAGCTGGAAGCTTGAAACGTGGAGGGAATTTTTGTTTGGATGTCGTGGCCACACTGTGAAAGTTTCAACGCGTTACGATAACCTGCACGTTTGTAGTACGAGTCTTGACGTCTTGTAAATATGGAGGTTCCCCTTAATAGCGTGTCCACCTCGGAAATGCGTGGAGCGTTAAGCGGAAGGGATATCAAGTGCCCAAATTCTTCAAAGATTAAAAAGAGGATACAGTGAAGACGTTATGAGCATTCAGAATGTGCGGAAGTGGCGTAAAACATTCTTGAGTGGAAGCGAAAAAGTGGTAGACGAACAGCGTTCGGGAAGGCCATCAATCTCTTGAGCCGGAATCGTTGTTGAAGATGTTCTTGAAAAAGATTGTCGATTAACGATGTATGAAGTTTTCAATAATCTTCGACCTGCACTTCAAGGAAAAACCAGTCGAAGGTCTATTGAAAGAACAATCAATGATGAATCGGGATTTTGACGGTTTGTGACTGATGAACACAAAACGCAACGGGTCACAAACAAATTCTTTGAAATGCATGATAAAGAGGGTGATACCATTTTTGACAGGGTGGTTACAGGGGATGAAACATGGATCCATCACACTACACCTGAAAACAAAAGGAAAATTTGGAAGTCAACCCAAGAGCCACCTCCCAAAAAAGCCAAGGTGGTTCACTCTGCTGGGAAGATTATGGCAACAGTTTTATGGGATGCCAAGGGAATTCTTCTGGTGGATTATCAGGAACGAGGCACAACAATAACTGCAGAAAGATGCTGCCAAATATTGGAATTATTAAGAAGTGCAGTACAGCTAAAAAGGCCCAGTTTGCTTTCCTATTGTATTCTGCTGTTCCATGATAACGACTGCCCCCGTTTAGCTCGTCAAACCCAAGATTTGCTTATGCAATTCAATTGGGACATTTTCTCTCATCTACCATATTCTCTCGATTTCGCACCCAGTGAATTCTTCCTTTTCCCGAAGCTAAAGGGTCTTCTGAGTGACCAGAACTTCGCTAAGGATGCGGAGCTCGCAACTGATGTTGAGAAGTACCTATGGGAGGTGGGCCCGCCAGCGTACACAAGGCCGTTTTGGAAAGAAATGGTTATCACGTGGAGAACTAGCCAGAATGTTGCATATTCAGAAAATATAATTGTTTTTATTCTTTCATTGAAAAGGTGGGGTTTTTTAAATAAGGGAAGCCTCTCGTATTTCTTGGTGATGAGTTCGGTATTGGTCACCTGACCACTTGGTAAATTCGCTCAAGTCATGCAGCCAATGAAATTTACAATGAAAGCTTTCCAAGAAGGTACGACGAAAGGAGTATGTGACTTGAACCAGAGCTATTCTGCTGTTACCTGAGGGTCACTCTCCACCCTATGGAGAGCGTTTCGTGGACATTCGGCATTTTTATGATTTTGGAATGAATTGACGGCATTGACTGCGACGCCTTATGCCAGCAATTTCGTTTGCCTCAATCTGCCTATCGTTGTGTGTTGGCCGACATGATTTTCCTCCATGGCATTCTCTCGGGACGAATTCATGCCCCTCCCATCCTTGTCATGGTTGGTTTTCGTGTGCCCCGACCTGGATCTCGTCACTTCGACTCCTTCGCTGTTCCCTTCTCTGCAACCAACTGCATGCGTCATCGCCCACTCTGCCAACCTGTTCCTTTTACATTCACATATCGACTTTCTTTCCCTGCCACTCTCATCCCTCAAGAACCGTTTGCTAGATGAACTGCTTGTGCATCCCTCATCTTAGTGCTGTTACCTGCTATCTGCAAAGTTCTGTTTTTTTTTCTTCCACGTTTCAGCCTGCTTAAATGACCTTAGTGCCACTGATGTAATTGTTGAATTGGGCTCGTCCAGTAATGCATCTAAATAAATAAATGAATGAACCCCAGTGGGTGATAATTCATTCCCTCCCATACATAAACCCAAGTTAGGCTTCTTGAAGATAAATTCGTTTGAAAATGAATTAATCCTAACGATTTTCATGAATGATGGCAGTTTGGAAGTTGTTTTGACTTGATAGCCCAATTATCTAACGTACCCTTGTTGTATACCAGGTAGGGCAGTGGTGGCTACAGATAGGAGCCTGTGCATCCCCAGCCAATATTTCAAAAATAATAAACAAATTCTTTCATCCCATTCGAAGAGTAATTTGGATATTGACAGAAAACAGGAGTTTTCATTTGAATCGACACTCAAACAGAGCTGCACCGGGCATCTGACCAATCAGAAGCGCCTCAGAGCAACTGCTCCTGTCCCCCTCCCTTGTCTCATATTTCCTCATGACTTCAGCCTGACTATTTTCGGTTTGGATGTGGCGGGCCTGTGAGATTGACCAATCAGAGAGCGCAAAACTCTTCGCAAGGAGCCACAATAACTTGTTGCTCCGCTGCCAGGGGCGCTGCAAATCAGCCGGTATTCGTTTGTACTTTCGTTTTTGAGGTGTCGTCCGTTGTTTTCTTGTCTAGTCATCTTCCTTTTTTGTTTTCCCGACGATAAATAATTCAGTAGAGTTCATCAAACTCAACTATTCCCGTCAACTGTTCAGTAGTAAGTTCAGTTTCTTGTCCCATCATGTTCATTTAGGGCTTATTTATTCTCGCAATATTGATAAGATTTGTCGCATGCCTTTGACAAACATTGAGAATGATTTTGCTTTGTCTGGTCCATAGAGACCTGATCCATTAGAGAACATTTTTCATGTCTATTGTACGAGTATAATATATTATATTTAGTCGCATTTGTAATTTGAAGATGAGAAAGCTTACAATCCATTTGCATATGGTTGAAATTAGTATTTGGCTGCGAAAAGCACCTCTCCCGTCCCCTTCGCGATAGCCCCCCTTGATCTACGTGCACCCCCTGAGTTGCCGGGTAGGAGACGCCACTGAGGCTGGTGTAATAAATAGAAGAATATTTTCCTATTAGTTAATGTATTAGACATTATACAATAATAATGTATAAAATTGATTGATAAAACAATACATAACAGAAAAAATAACATACTTAACTTCGAGTGAATAAAAGTGCTGTGCTTTGTGATTGATATTTACATTTTGCGTCCAACATAGCTCTTAATATGATACATAGTTGAAAAAGAAAAAAAAATCAGTCTTAAATTTCTGATGGCCTTTACTTATCTAAATAAAATACAAAATACTAAAACAAATAGTATAATTTAGAAAGGTCCATAAAATCATTAAAGCTAGAAAAATATAATGTTTAAACAAGTAAAAGGCACAATTACGTTATGACTAACATAAAAATAATGAATATATATATTTCATTGAACATAAAAATAAACTTTAACATATAAAGGTAAGGCAACCTCTGTACACCAATGGTATGGAGTTCTTCAAGTCTTTAAGTAGTTTATGCCCGAAATACAATAGTTATGGTATTGCAACAGTATGAAGGCACATTATGAATAGTTTGTCGTAATTTCTGGAGGAATAACCAAATTTATTATCATACAAAATTCTTCTACAAATATATATAAAAGTGCGCAGCACACAAATGTGCAACTGATATACATTTATCTATAAAATATATGTTAGAATATTTTTAAAAAGATTCTGATGGTCCATTGGAAGGACATCGAGAAGCTACCATGGATCGGCAAGGATTCTTGTATAGGTACTATGTTTCCTTTGAGGATGCGAAAACGGGGTGTAGAATAGGCAACGAAGATAACAAATTAATAACAATAATGTTACAGGCAATGAAGGTAGAAAAAATAAAATAAAATAAACTGGTTCTATGACAACAATATTGTTAGGTAGGTACTCTAAGTGGATCTATTTACAAACAACAAACGCACATTCATTTAATAGTGATCAGTCTTGGGAGAGGTAAGTAATTTGTGTATTGCTGTTGGTATAATAATTAGTAATGGAGTATGTAGGGTAAACAGGTTGTGAATATCGTGACATTCTAGAAAAGGAGAAAGAAAAATGCATCACATCTACAATCTCTTTTATGAACCATGTAAAATGTGATGAAATGCGTTTCATGAATAATTGAATAGATTTCGAAGAAAATTCATTAGCTAAGAATTACATGTTTTGAGCAAACCCACATAACATGTATCAGTCTACTACAATCACAGAGTTTCATGTTGGTTGAGCACTACTTCCCTACTTAAAAATTGATTAAGAAACGTAACTGTGTTAGATTGTCAATAAAACCAAAGGTTGTTAACAATGAATTGTAACTGTAAGTCTAAGATTATTATCAAGTACACCAATCCAGCATGGTAGGTTGTAGCTACAAATTAAATGACTTGACCCCTGTAAATCCTACAAGGGTCGATTTCAGAACATCAAATTCAAACTGTTAGTCCGTAAGTGGGAAACAACCTTTCCAACCTATCTCAAAAAATGTTCAGTGGACTAGAATGGGAAAGCATGTCAACGCAACTGACAGACAATAAGGAAAAATTAACTACCTGTGGATCTTACAATTCCTTATAACATTCATAGCACGATTACAGAATTGCATTGAATATTGTGAGGGCGAAAGGAAATACATAAAAATTATCTACCTACTTATTTTCCTAAGGCACAACTGTTCTGAAAGAACTACTTGAATTATTACGATAATACGATGGAAGTTACTCTCGCAATATTTCCAATGGTAAGGACGAGTTCAAAAATATTATCTTCGTGGGTTACGATTGATTTGTTAAAATAATTTCACTTGATATAGTATATTATCAGGGATCCTAATGCTCTCTTCTCTGGATTTCTATTTCTGGAATTGGCCATGTCTTTGAGAAATCTGTACACAAATATTATATTTGCATTTAGACCCCCAATTCAAAAGTTGATTATCACGCATTTAACCACTTCTTTTCTCTCAAAAATTGGATTTTGATTATTGGATATTGGATTATTTTTGATACTGGATTTAGGTTTTTCTTTCTAGTCCGATAAGAAATACACGTAGAAAAACATCTGGAGGTTGAGATGTGTTGGTCACCCTAATATTTAAATAACAAACTAAACCCTCCTAAGGTTGATTCCACCTTAAGTCGGAGTTAGTAAAACGGAGTATATGTTCACTGGTACGTGTTTCCAGCAAAGTACAAATACATCCACGTTGTTTCTAGATAGTCGTTAATACATCGGGGTTGTACAATTATTTGTGTAATGCAGCGAATCTTCAACGTACCAACTCAAAAATGGCAAAAAAAGAAATAAAGCATACGTGGAGTAAATCAGGGATGAACGAATGAGAGACTAATTTTGAACTTTCCAAAAGTTGCTTTAAAAAAACACTCAACTAATAGAATCACAACTACATTATATATACATTACTTCTAGAATAATTTCAATTTAATTTTTGATAATTATTTTCCCAAAACCACGCCTCGATTGAGTTAGAAAAATAAGGAATTAAACAAATAAATGTAAAGCCTGGAGAAATAGAATTAACGAACAAGCAACAAAAAATATAAATCACGTAAAATACGATATTGATGTAACTAAATATACGAGGAATTCAACAGTCAGAAAATTCTATTCAATGTGGTGAAAGATTAGTTTTACCTCTCTGATAAAGGCATCGGCTCATTTAGAGCTGTTGATGTCCCCCCCCCCCCCGTTTATTATAGTGATTCCCACTACATGACAATCAACACATTAGGTAGCTTGCTAAACTTCCACATATATATTTATATATCACACCATGTTTTATTATTTGTGAGAAAGATTGTAGTTGATGAACTGAGTTGAACAAGAACCAACAACAGCCCCCCTCCCCCCACATTTTCATAAATTGCATTCATTTTATAAACTAATGCATTTTTTACATCATAAGATCAGCTTCAGTTTGCTCTGACATGGCATAAACTTTGGTCTTCATCTAATTTTATCCCCAAAATAGAAAGAAGTAGAGCAAAACAAGCCTTGTAGGCCACAATGTTTTTTTTTTCTGAAATTCTATAACCAATTTGGTTTAAATCTGTTACATATAGTTTTGAACATTGGATGAATAGAAATCTTAGCATAGGTAATTCAAATGTTATTTTTATACATTTAGTTATCTATATATGTATAGGCTTAATGCACCTCAGCAAAAATAAAACAAGCTCCTGCTGTTCACTTGAAAAAATATACCTATAGGTTTTACTTTTGAAAGTTGTCCGTCAGTCAGTCGGTCTTACTCTAATAATCATTACTTTCATAGATCGATATTTATAACTACGTTTTTAAAGATATTTCTTTTCATTAGAAAAACATCTCTCGTTTATTACTTAAAACAAGTCGCCTTATATTCGCTTTGTAATAAACAACAAGAGCCTTCAAGCTCGTCATCGATTGCAACTACCCTATAAACATAGAAACGAAGAAAGAAGTCGAAAGAAGAAGAAATATGCCAGCAGCTCGTCTACTCGTATTATCTTAATTTTTTATTGGGATGTGATGTTGATAGTCTCGCAGTTGGGGTTATTGAAAGTTACATCTACAGGTACTTGTACTGTGCGGAGGGTGAGTCACTTGAATGAGGATTGCCAGAATCCAGGTCATTCTTATTGAGTCGATGCAAGATTGAATTGAAAAAAATAAAAAATAAATAAATAAATAAAACTATAATAATTAGAGGTAGGTACTTAATGGGGTACGATCCACCCATTCAAGAGGGAAGATAAAACGCAACATGTTGTAGCGTGCTCTCTTGATGGAGTGGTAGTGGATGTTGGGGTAATAGAGTTACTATACAAATATCACCTACAACAAATCAATGAAAATGAAATATTTTATGGTGAATGAATTTGAAATTATTGCCCCCAAAAGTGTGAGACTCGTTATTGGGTATAATTGAGTCCACTAAAGAGAAGCCTCACTCATTAACTTTCATAAAAATCATCAGAACTGTGAGCTACTGGCGTCTCAGAATGAACATGAACATCATCATCCATCATCACCCAAAAGAAAAAAAATAAACAATATGTTTAACAATTTGGTACACATAAATAAACTCAAATTTTATTATCATCGTGAACTTATCATTCATTGCTTCGTAATGAGTCGATTTAAAAAAATATATGCAAAAAATTAAAAATAAAATAAAAACTTGCATCACCCAAGAACCATATCTCGGTGGTACCATATCTTCAACATACATTTGATGAAGGAATCAGTCTTATTATTCTTTTAAATAGAGGTTTGAACTTTGACTTACAATGATTATTTTAGATTAGTCAGTCTTATAGTTTACTCTGTCTTCCATCAAAGGAACATCCTAATACTATACTATTGTGCGGTTAATCATTTTACTGAATAAACCAACACAATAAGCCTGAGACGGGTGAGGTAGAAAGTTTCATTGAATTTGCGCTTATCAAAATGGTTCTATGTCCTCCTGTGTGGAATGTTCAACAATTAACGTCTGAACTTATCAATCCGCTTTACAGTATATCCGAGTGACTAATGATTATAATGAGGTAGACATGTTTGAATATAACAAGTAGGTAGGTGCTAATAAATTAAAAGGTTTCTAACTTGGGGGAGGCACGTCCATGGAAGGGTTTTACTGTCATTGTAAAAAGAGAACAACTATGTAATTCCAATGGTTCATTATCGAACATAATAAACCAAAATGAGTAAACCGTGTTTTATGGCCAAACTGGACTTATTTCAAGTTGAAAATTGGCACACCGGTTGGCACACCAATTTTGGGATTGTTGGTGGTTAATTGGCGCATAATTTGTTGGTTAACGGAAAATTTGACATGGAATAACTTCCTTATTTTACAATTAATCTGTGTCCAATCTACGAGGGGTTCAAATCCCTACAACTTCTACATTGAACGAAAAACCTGTTGAACGATCATTATTTGGGTTTGTAGAAAATATGACACGTTAATGAGCTATTTCAGGTTTAGGAACCGGAGGTATATTCGGAATGAACGCGATATTTCATATAAAAATAACCCAAAACTAATTTTGTCGGGGCTGAAGTGAATTTGGTCTCACCATGGGCCACATAACGAAGTGAGAGTGAGAGACAAAAATCGGCAATATTATAGCAGCTGTCTGGGCGTTGACCAACCTCATTGCCGCAAAATTGTTTTTGCACGATATCTCGAGTTTCCAAATAGTGACACCTCCTAAATTTCGAGGGGTTGCTCAACAGGTCCATATTAAGGTTGAGTTAGCGTGCAAAAAGCAAAATCGCTAAAAATAACATTGATTTCGCCGTGTACAAGTAGGAGTTACGTAGAAATCCAGTTATTGTTAGTGATTCTCTAAACGCTCTAAATGCAAAAGGAAGAATTAACTTTTTCTATAAAATTCAATCCATACGTCCATGTAAGTTAGGTTAGGTTATAACCTCATGACCCCCCCCCCCCCCACGATCAAACTTTATATCCGCCCCTGACCAGCGACCAGCGTGAGTGGACTTATTTTGATTGGATACCTATTCCTACCTGCTTTCCTTCTCTTTTGAATTTGGCGAATGACTTGCAATTACAAATTTTGCCTAATACTTTGTACAATAAATGATTTTATTATTATTATTAATCCTCTGAGCCAAAATTATTTGTGTTTGGTGTGGTCGTTTTTCCAACCCCTTAGTGTGTAATTTTATTTTCAAAAATCCTGACGATATTTTATTACATCCAACATTACAACACTTCTGAACTCTTAAAGTTAGCGGTTGTACTTTGATCGGTGACGGGTTGTACATTTAGCTATTGAATGTATTAGCGTTGACAAGTAGGATAAGCGAAATTCACGATTGCGTGCCATTCACCAAATCAAAAACAGTGCAGTCAGGATAATGGTGATGCATCAACATCATCAGAACCATAGACGATAGCCCTCCATTAAAGGTCTTGATGGGGAAATTAAATTGGGGTTGAGAGAGATGAATTCACTCGTTTTTGGACATTAAGATGCTGTTGAAAGTGGTTTCTGAGTTTGGAATCGTACTAATTGTGACGCAAGGTACCCGTTTTGTTTTGTACTTCCATCATATCCATGCCATGTACCCCAAGCTATCAACACTGAGGATCTGAGGCTACTACGTGCGGAATTGCATGTTGTACGAATATCACAGTCTTGAATTAGTTTTACTATTGTAACAGTCTTAGAAAAATGAACTACATCAGTTATATATTCGATTTGTGAAAGCAGAATTTGCAAGCATGATGACAACTTATTTACCATTCCACAATAATACTAGAGGTCTGAACTATTGCTGCAGTTGTGATGCGTACTGAATGGTAATAAGTGTAGGAAAGACAATAATAAAGTAATCAGATCAAACATCATTCAGCGTTTTCCTGCTGATCACCACCAGTAGTGACCATAGCAGGCGCTTGACTCATAGGAGGCATAATTACCCGTGATGGAGGAGGAGGTGGGTTGTCCGTTTTCCGAGACACTGACAGATCTTCCACTTGATTTGAATCTTCCTCCATCTGTTGAGGTGAAACTGGGCTGGGGCTTCTTCTATGGGCGTACTTGATCAAGTTGGGGCTGGGACTGCGTTCATGATTCCCTGGACTTGAGGAGTTGCCACTTTGAAGGGAGTTGTTTTCTGTGTTAGAGGCTGCCACTAACGCTGCGATCGCTTCCCTCTCATAGTCTTCACGTTTAATGTTTTGTGCATCTAGTACGTGATGCAGGAAACTCTGGTCCATTACATTAGGAGAAAACTTGTTGTCCTCTTCATTTCCACAATAAACAACTGAACCGCTACCAGGGAAACCGTATTGAAATGATCCGCTTCTGTTGCTGTTTGAACTCCGTCTTATAGGGCGGCCGGTGGTTATTCCAAGCTTCTTCACCTTGTCATAGAGGGTGCGTGACGGAACTCCATACTCAGCAGCAGCTTTGAGGCAACTCATTCTTCGTTGTCTCACCGCCTCAATAGCTGACATTATATCATTCCGTGTATACTGTTTGTATCTTTTCCACTCAGGTCTCGATGTCGGTACGTAATTCGCGATTCCTGATGAAATACCACCTGCAACGGAAATGATCGAATAAGAACATCAGTAATCTAATAGTGACAAAATCCGTCCATTCGTTATACAAATTCTACTTGATTATGGAAGTTCAATATAAATTCTCGCTTTTCAGTAGCTTCAACAGTTTGAGTAACTACCTGATTAGTTGATAATTTTTTAGATTTCAATCAGTTGGGATCTAACATGCCCCAATATTTGAACACTTTTTAATACAGACACACACTGATTACTTCAATCAGGACCAAAATCCTCCCACAATACAGGGTGTTCATCTCAAGACGGCTCAAATGCATTTCTTGCCTAAACGGTCGATCTGAGCAAAAAATGCCAGAGGAGAAAGTTGTAGCCCTTGAGCTTTTCTTTCCAAAAATGACCACCACTTGACGAAAAATACATAGAACATTCCAGCCGCGCATCGAAAGTTGGGGTTTCCAGATGACCCATATGTTTATGCACATTTCTTTAAAGGGCATAAAAAGACAAAACCTATGCAACAAACCGCATTTCGATACCTGAATGATAGGGTTTTGAAATTTTCAATTTCAAATTAAAGAAAAAATATTACATTCCTTTACCGTGGTCTGTTTGGAACAAGTGGCACATATTTTGAACTTAATTTTTTATCGCCTGTCTAAAAAAATTGGCCAGCTTTGTACTATTAATAGTTTCCCCGATAAACACGAAAATATCGTCTTTTAGACGCTCAAAACTTGATTTTCTGCAATGGGGTAATCACATAATTTTTAAGGTAGGTATCTATTTTTTTTTTTTTTTTTTAATTTACTGCTCGAAAAATACATTGAAAATTTAAAAACCTCATAACTCGGTAAATATTCAAGATATCGAAATGCGGTTTGTTGCATACATTTTGTCTTTTTATGCCCTTTAAAGAAATGTACAGAAACATATGGGTCACCTGGAAACTCCAACTTTCGATGTGCGGCAGGAACGTCAAGTGCTGGTCAATTTTGAAAAGAAAGGCTTCAACTTTTTCCTCTGACATTTTTTGCTCAGATCAACCGTTTAGGCAAGAAATGCATTTGAGCCGTCTTAAGATGAACACCCTGTATTGGGGTAGGAGTTTGAAGGGCAGACCTTGCTGGGCTTACTGTTTGGCAAACCCCTCGTGAACGAACAGTATAATAATTATACTGTTCGTTCACAATACAATTATCGTATAATATGTTGGGGAGATGTCGACTGTTGATGATTAGTTTAGGAAAGGAACCATCATGTGGACTGTATATATGTATGCACTTTTCCAGAATATCTGATCTACATGATGAAAGCTCCAATTGTCGCAATGTATGAAAAGTTCTCAAAAAGTCTGTTGGGTGATTCTCAGATTCGAATAGGTCTTGACATATAATATTCTGAGGGGTCTACTCATATGACTCTTACAGCTTACTTAAATAGTTTTAGGCGCGTCGACGCAAGAAAGGTTTGTTAATGCTGGCCAATATTGGTAGTACACATTAGAATTTGAATATGTCTTTATAGGAATCTTTTGTCAAGTACCTTATGAAACACTAAAAATACTCGTGATAACGACGCCAGTCGTGGCTGCTGACAAATCGCAAAATAGGTATCATTTTTCAGGGATTTTAGAATGTCAAATGATGAACAGACATACATTGTACTCTCCTCTTTTTCTTAGTCTGGGACTTCAAAGCATATTATGTTATTCCAGTGGTTTTGAAAATGCCAACTTTCATTTTGTCTTCAAGTTCAGTCAAATTTGTAAGACCTGTAAATTGGTAAATTATTTCTGCTCACCTTTTGATTCCCCGTATATTGAGTGAGGAGTCATTCCTGAGATCGTTTGCTGAAAAAAAAAATTGAATATTTATTAATGTTTTATAAAACACGTGTGATTGCAGAGTGTAATTTACAGGGCAGTATGAAGAATCTAATTTACATTTTGTGTTACCTCACGAAATCTTAAATTTATTTGGGTGTTTCACAAGAAACGGCCAGTGACCTGCGTTAGCAAACAGAGCACTGACAATCAATTTAATAGGATGTCCCACAGAAGATATGACTTACCCTTTCACCCATGTCATCTTCAGCGTTTGAAATATCCGTATAAGGGGATGGAGCATCACCAGAAGTAGGTTCATTCTTCACATTCTGTACAAGACAAAAAAAAAATCAAGTAAGAGATGGACATATCCGATTTAAGTACGAGAACATTATGAAAGTTTCATATCGGCTCTGGGGTACAAAATTTGTAAATAATTCTGGTCGACTCTGGACCTTGTAGATTCATTTTAGTGGTCTTTATTGGTTATTTCACAACAAATACCGGTTATTTCCACATTACTACAGCTTGGTTTAAATGAAGCGTTTGTGGCAGTGCGTTCTACACTCTGATTGGCAGAGAGCTTGCCGTTATAGCGACTGGGTTGTGCTGTAGTGTCTTTCAAATTTTTTAATATTCGCCGCACAGGCGGACTATGGATTGCATAAACGAGGTCGAACCCTTGATAATCCATAACATAATCGTGTTTACGTTTGGTATTATTTCAATATTTGGTATCCTTCTATTCTTCTTAATTACTTATTTCTTACTATTTAATGATGAATTTAATGAAATACTAATTAACTTCATTGGAGATTAAGTTCACATGAAGCAAGGCATTGAAAACAAAAATTCAGTTGACGCTCTCGTTCAAATTTTATGCTGCATATTTTTGCATATTCGAACTATACATCCATATTTGGGGAAATCTCGTTATTCTGCATATTTACAGATGAACAACCGACCCATCAAAAACTACATCATATGCATTTTGACGATTTGGGAGCAAATTAACAAACATGAACCAAAAGGAGGATTCTCGGTGGTTGGCTACTCGAACGATTTGTCGAAATGACTGAAATGAAGGTTCTTCGTATTTTACAGTTGTTAGGAAAAAATCAGGAGTAGGAGAGGGATCCTGGGGAAATTTGAATGGGAGTGGGGCAGGCTCAGCTTTTCAGTCGTCGTCACCCTCAATTTGCTCGCAGATGCGGAGAGTGCGAGCACAATGCAATAAAATTTATTAAAGATGGTGAAAAGTCGTTCTTCTCACAGCGCCGAAATTCGGCAATGGGTGATGGTTGGGGTTTGGACAAAAGTTTGAGCAGTCCCCCTGGTCCGAATGGGGAAAAAGTAAAAGAAAAGTGGGACTTATAGATAAAAATACTGCTCTGGATGTCATAAGGAATGTGGATAAGGTTTAAAATGGACAGGATGTCAGTGAACTGACAGAGGCCACAGATCCTGCCATTTTCAGCAATTTAAAATTTGCTCCAATACCTTCTATTGACGTAGGCGTTTTTTTCTGTCCACAAGAATGTGTACCTACATTTTGGTAAATAAAATTTGGCAAAGGAAATAAACATAAATACAAAACACATTTCTCTTGAAAATTCAGGCAAAACTTGTTTTGTTAATCAATAATAAGATGTTCCAAAAAAAAAAAAAAAAAAAAAAAAAACCAGTGTTCCTGCACATTTTCTTTAACAAAACTATTTATCCCATCGTGTGTGTTACTTGTTTTTTGTGTGCAAATTCATTTTGCTTTTATTACTGCATTTTTGCAGCATAAAAATCCGGTCTCTAGTCATAATCACTGCAGGAAGAGACTCTTCGCTTTCTGGAGCCCATTTTGGGCGCTCTGCCAACATTGTAGACATGGATATCGGTAATTTTCTCCCCGAAATGTGCTGTGATACAACCTACAAATACGATATTGTGAGGATGTTGGCACACAGAATTATTGCTGCTGTACTGGGTTAGCTCAAATTTGTTTTTCTATTTATCGATCATTTACATTGTATTGATATCGCATAACCACATTTCTCACTTCGATACCGACCCCTACGAATATGATATCAAGTTTTGTTATGGAAGAATTTCAATTCGCATCACGTGAGGATCCAGAATTTTTGGTGTCACACTTTTATCCCTTGAGGAATCTTTGAAATATTTGTCCGTTGATGGATGAGAGTAACCGGACAACTACGCTTAACTAGAACAATTAAAGTATGGTTTAGTTACTTGGAGTTACAAAATCATTTCCAGGCTTTCAATTTGTGTAGGTTGTGACGAGATTAAAGGTGGTTTAAACAAAAATTGTTATGGCTGAGCAAACGTTAGATCCTTGCAACACACATGACTCCTGTTCATCCAAGTTTGCTACAGAGTTAACAAAGTTTCTCATTTTTTGCTTATAGTAACCTATGCATACACACCAATCAATGTATGGTTCCATTCTCTCAACCACCAACATGGTTTTTAGATTATTATGACTAAATCGTATTATCACAACTTGACAGAAGTTTTATATTTGTAAGCTCAAGTCATCAATGGATTTTCTCACTTCAGCTTATGCTGGAATATGTCACATTTGGATAATCAACGTTAGGCTTGTCCATGTCAACGTGGTACCATGATAATATTTGTCATCTTATTCGTTATTCTAGTACAGAGCCGTCCTCAGCAAATGCGAGGGCTTGAGCAACAATTTTTTTCCAGACTTTATTAAAAAAATTGGTCTTTTCCTATTAAAAAAAAAAAACTTTCAAAATATTCGCGCAAAAAGGTGTGTTTTGAGAAATTTTGGAGAAGTCATTTCATCTCAAATCAATCTAATTATTTACTTGATTTTTTTAGATTAGGTTTTGTAATTAATCTATAATTTAAAATAGGAAAACATTTTGCCAAACATTTTACTTATTTTTCAGCGTGAGTAAGGCCTCGCTGTGCAGCGTGAGGCCTGAAGCGGCCGCTCCACGCCTGATTTACACGCCTGATTTACACGAGTAGAGTAAACGGTAGAGTAGAGTCCTCTTCACTCTACCGACCACTCTACCACATACTCTACTATACCGCGTCCTCACCTTGGGTCGTTCACACGTCAGTAGAGTGCGAGTCGCCGAGAGCTGCGTAGAGGTAGTTTTTTCAACTCAATTCTGTCGTTATCTGGTCTTTGAAAGGAAAAATGGCGAACAGAAACAGGATCATCAGAAAAGTGAGGAAAAGTTTATTGAATGTGTCGGGTTTGTTGGTGGATGAGTTGGAAGAGATGTTGAGGGAGGAGGAAAGGAGAGAAAAAGGGAGTGGGTGAGGAATTGGATCGGTCGGAGAGAAACCCACGGAGCATCAGCCACCCTGCTGAAAGAACACTAAAGTCTTGTTTGAAGACCCACAGGAGTACACTCTTGCAATGAGGATGCCTCCCCAGGCTTTCAAACAGCTGCTGGAACTTGTTTCGCCCTTGATCCGACGTCAGGACACTGTAATGAGGGATGCTGTTAACAGGAGAGTCCAATTTCTGGTGGTGGGGGAGATGGTAGAGTAGAGTCACTCTACCACAGTGGTAGAGTACTCTACTCTACCGTTTACTAGTCAGTAGAGTGAACTCTACTCTACTGAAAACATTTACACGAGTAGAGTGCAAGTAGGACACTCTACTCTACCACTCTACTCTACCGTTTACTCTACTCGTGTAAATCAGCCTTAAGGACGGCACTGTTCCAATACCTATCTCTAGTTTGCTCATGCTAAGGTAGAGATTTGTATACATACCTTATATTGGCCGTGTCCAGATCCATTTGTAAAAGGTGAGTGATTTCCTTGTTCGAAGCTGTCTGGTCTGCATACAAGAGAAACAGGTTGGGACGAGTCTGCTTGTCCTTGGCCGAGAACAGAGCGCAGTATGGGCGTTTCCTTGCTCATCATGATGTTAGTGAATTTTTTCCGTCGAAGTGGGGGCATGTCTGATGGGGCTGAGTCATAGCACCTATTGATGGTTCCAGATCCAGTTGGCGTATGGGCAGTACTGGACGGAGGGTTGTCTGGCCCTGAGATGCTGGGGACTGGCCAGGTGGGTGGTGTGGAATTCAATCTATTTCTGTCTCCGGATTTCCCATACAAACTATAAGGTATTTTTGAGAAATAAGAACCTCCATGCACTCCTGTGGAATGGGGAGGACATTCTTCGCTACTGACGCTGCTGCTGGGAGGGGCTTGAGCTGGCGTCGAGGTTGTTATGGCATTCCCTTCCTCTTCAGTTCTTTTTGGTTGGGATGCGCTGCCGTTTTCTTCTACCAAACCTTTGACTTTCAAAGCTTCTGCTACTTTCAATAGTGCAGCAAGTTGGTTTTGTGCTACATTAACCTCTCCTCGATACATATATTCCAATATAGCTTTCATTTCGTCGTATCGGACATCCTTCAGCACAACTACGGGATGTCTGCAGGGTAGCTCTGTAAATAAGCCTTGGAAGTACGAAGAACAAGCTGCTAACACCATTTTATGACACTTGACAGACGTCCCGCCCTCGCATGCCAGAGTTACGTCGGTGAAGGCCTCATTTTGCAAGAGTTGGTCGAAGACAGTGAGTAAGTTTGATCTATGGTTGTTCCACCTCAAGCAGTACTGCTGTTGGTTGGCCATAGCCGGCAATTCCTGTTTCCCCTCAATTTTGGCTGTTTGATTTTTCACGTCTTCTGCAACATAAATAGACAAATTTTCTGATAAAAATTATTGTTTGATGCCCCAATACAATTGTATCAGCCCAATTGATACATATCCATAAACACAAAATAGCAACACATTACACGGGAGCATAATTCCACTAATATATGTATTACCAATATCACAGCAATATCAAAAATTAGGAATCACGGACTACCAAAAAGTGGTCAAATTTGAATTTTCATGTGTGAAGAATTGTCAAAAATCTTAAATTTTCTAAGTAGATCGCGTATATCCAAATCATCCGTACCTATCATTGCCCCATATGTTAAGGATGTCGATTTAAGCTGATATTTTTGTGACTTCATTTGAGTGAGAAGTTTAATAACGCATTTTTTTCAATGTCTGCCAGCTAGCAATAAACACTCCCGAGCATTTATATAAATTTGTTACTGCTGAGCCCTCTTGAATATATATCAGCTTGATGCCTTAATAGTTCACGATGACATTTCTGTTCAGCCGTCGCAGTCTCAAGGCGGTTGTCGAACAGACCCTCACATGATTAACTCACGATCCCCAATTACTTTCGTGAGTAAGCTCTCATATTCGAGCTCAAGGGAGCAATTTCAGGCCTATTGTTTTGTTTTTTAATGGGGAAAACAGTTTTGCACTTGAATGGGATGCAGGGGGGAAGGGGAGAGAGAGAGAGACATGATAATAACCACCTTGATGAAACAAGCCGCGTGAGGGTTGAATGCAAGATGACGTTACCAGGGTCCTAACGAGAGGGAATCAATTGAACCTCCCGCATAAAGCACATCCGGAGCGAGGGTGCGCGCTTGTCGGCTGTAAAATGCCAGTAAAATGACCGAGTCCTTCTCACATATGGCGACGAGCTGGGGCCGCCACTGGGACGGGACTCCTCTAGTCCGCAAGTTGGGATTGTTTTGATTGTTCGCTCACAGTTTTCTTGAATGATACGCTATTGTTAGTATTGGCGCTAACAGTTTCGTGCATAAAATCACCTTTAGGCTACAGAGTAGGATGGAATAGGTTCGTTTGGACGTGACAATGTTATGAACTATTTATGAACTAAACACTTTTGCGGTGCTTTTGAATATACACTGTAAACCCACAATGCGAAGTGCATATTTTATTAATTGTTTTTTACTCATTTCAATGATCATTGTGTGTACAAACAACCTCCTAAAAACACTGATTTAAGAAAATTATAAAAAATATCTATTGTAAGTAGTAGGTATATTCTATAAATATCTGATGCCGGCTACACCATCAACAAGTAATTCCAAATTCTGCTCAATGTAACTTCAAAAGACACGTCCGATGGTGGGAAAGTTTGGAAAATAATAAATGGACCAAGTTTGAGTTTTTGTGCGTGAAAAATTGGCAAGAATTACAATATAGTTTGGCGGTTTCACAAACAACGATCTGAGGCGCTCCGGTGGAGGGAGGGGTGAGATTGCTAATATTGGGTTATGGAACTCAAATGTATTGGACAAATGTATAATATTATAATATTATATAACAAGTTGAATTCATAGCGTTCCGGCCGGTCGTTCACTACCGGTATGTAACAACGCAGGGATGTCTCGGTATTCGTGAAAGAATTGTCTGGATGATTATGGAGTCAGAACCAAGAACAGATGAGGATTCACGCGAGTCGCGAGGCAGGAAACTCACTCCTAAAAGGACATATCGCGCGATTCATAGAAAGTTACCGGATACACTGGCACGGTTATTTAAAAAAAAAAAAAGCATTTATTGAAGAAATGACAGTACGAAAATTCCAGAAACCGCATACAGAAAAAGTGCTGTCGCCCCTCAATAAGTTAGAAAACTTGTGCTGAGGGGAGTACTATTTCAATGATATTGTACAAAAAAAGTAACTTAAAATCATTTGCTTAGAATCAGATTTCGATTCGTTTACAAGCAATTTGATCAAAATAAAAGTTATCGGTTCTACCCTAAACCATCAAAAAATAAAAGTGAAATGAACTCTTTAATACGTATTTTAAAATTTTTAGGAATAACAATAATTTGCATATCATTAGAAAGGTTATTAAACATTTTTATGTCATTGTAGGAAAAGAAATTTTGTCCTTTAGCAGTGAGACGGAAGGGACGTTTTAAATTTCGTTTATTGGAAATTCTATCAAACTCTGCTGAATTTTTGTTAACGTATATAATTACAATTGTTTTATAAATATTCTCGACATCCAAAACATTAAATAATTTGAAACCTTCTGAGGTAGGTATCTCACCTTTTTGTGCAGTAAGATTTTAATTAATCGCTTTTGAACAATATATAATGGTCCTAAATATGTCTGATAGGCATGATAGACTTCCGTAAGAAATCACGGATTGCACCAAGGCATGAAATTCCTTGGACATGAAACTCCTAATGATGGTCGATATTGTGAAGACCCAGCAGAAAAGTAGGGATTGTCTTTGTGCCGGAGTGATGAAGACCCGACGACGCTTAACTCCAAAAGCTTCATGGCTCGGTGATATCGTAGATCTGCTGAGGTTTATAGTAAATGAATATATGAACGAGCTGGAGGAGGAAGGTCTCAGGGGGATCAGTTCACTTCAAACTATACATAGAGCCATCAGAAGAAGGTGACTGAATTCTGAATATTCTATAAGTACACTCGCCAATGGTGACGCCCGACAGCGACATTCGTGTTTGGTATCGTTTTATATGAATTGTGGCATAATGAATCTACTCGTATTATTGGACGTCGAACGTTGGACTAATTTCGTACCATTTGAGTGGTTTAGGGCTTCAAATAAAAAGGGGTCAGAACGTGCGGAAATTATTTGTGGTATCTGAGTGGTTGGTGAAAGTTTGAATGGGTGTGTATAGCATGGAAAAGGGCGAAAATGAAGTTCGTTATCGTTTTATTTTTCATTTCCCGCTGTTTTTCACAATTGGATTGAAATTATTTATTAAAAAAAAAAAAAGAAGGAAAATATCAATGTGATGATCGTCGTCGACGTCAAGTCCTTAACAAGATTATGATGGAATCTCAGGTGAATCCAACAATGTGATGACTTCACGGTCGAGTTTTCGAATATGGTGATTGTGGTCTCTAAAAGAGGAAATCAGTGGATCCGAGCTCATTAACAAATAGTGCAGAATGCCCTCATTTTACGGGAATAACATTCCCTGAACCTCTTGAATTCTTTGTTCCTGGCTTCCTGAACCTCTTCACTGATTTGTCCTATTGGAAGCAAAGCATGTGAAATGATTTGTGAACCATGAATTAGAATTTTGTGCACAGTCGAGGTCGAGGTCGCTTGTTCTGACCAGTTAAGGGTGGGGAATTTATCACGTTCTCTACCAACAACTTACCGATTACCAACAGGATGATGGATTATGATCACGCCATTAAAAGTCATAGAATGTTTAAATTATTTTATGCCGGCATCACGTACAAAAACATAAAAATTCTTAATATGCAAGCGTTTGAAAAAAAAATTGTATTCTAGGGAACCCACAGAACACGCCCCAAGTGGAATCCACGCTTAATTACGCACTATTTTGACAGCTGTTTCCAATTTCAGTGCTCAAGAGGTTTATAAGAGTTTGTTACAAGAGCGAATTTTCCAGTCTTAGTACATTAGTATGCATGAGGTTTAGTCGTTGTTTCATCTATTACACACAGCTCTCCTAAACACTGAAACTCAAATTTTTGCAAAAATGCCTAAACCCCAACTTTCATCGTCTCTCCTGACCTTCTCCTTCCTGCAGAAATCAGTTATTGCTCCGTATTCACATACCTACATGTGGACTGGGAACTTCTAAAAAAAAAGAAAAAAAATCAATCGACTAGATGCGAATTTCCGCCACGTTTTGACTACTTTGGCCCCACTCTGCGACGCTACTATTCCGATTTGGATGAAACTTACATGAGGCCATTCAGGGCCCAAGCCCCAACTTCCCTCCAAATGTCAGCGTATGACGACCACTGTATTTTCGGATACTTATGGGAGTAGCGAGGATTTGCAGACACAGACTGACGTTTACATACAGAACCAGCTTACCTTCTAAGGGGCGTATCTAAGAGATGTATTATTCCCCACAACAAATAATCTCTTTGAGGTTTTTTACTGAGCCGTAAAATGAGCCGAAAAAACGACCTTACTGTATACTGATGCAAATAAATAAATACAGAAGTGAAATAGGACTTGTTCCGAGTTTGTCCGTCAAAGAAAGTGGTTTGAAGCCCCTCACCAGACCTTTTCCCCATTTGAGGGGGGAACAACGGGTCAAGCGTTATGGTAATATATGAAGTCATGGACGACGCGTGGAGAAGGCGGACAATAGAGTGCGGGGGTGCTCAATCCTGGGACTTGTTATATTTACGTTGTCGGTACCCGATCTCGTAAAGTAAACCGTTTGTTATGACCTGTTTTCAGGTGGTCAACAAGTGACTTGGCGCGTGCTCGACGTGTTCCCAACAGAACCGGACTGGGGGATGTTTTGTTGAAAAATCGGTCTTTCCTTTCCATCCGTAGCATTCAAGGGATTTTTAAGGGTATTGAGGTTCTACCGCTAGACACGAGCCGGCTTGTCAGATATACCTGGACGCTCAATCTAACCCGTGAAAACTCTGCAAATGTTTCCATAACAGTTCATTATTGACATTTTATGTCTTTGCTTTGGCACATTAAAATAAACAACTGTCACGAAAAAGTGTCCTCGAAAAGCGTTACCTACATTTTATGATAATTTTCACTTACAACCAAGCCGTTGCTAGGGAAATGAAACTTCTGTAGTTTTCATCGGACATAAATCGTTCTCCATTCGATCGAAAGCTCTCGAATTATAACGCATTTCTTGCGTATTTGTTCTTGGTATTTATGTCAGACTTATATATATTTTGACATTTTATGTCTTTGCTTTGGCACATGTTATGTTATAAATCGTCGGTTACACGGCATCATGACATAAGTCCATTTTTGTAATTTTTCAGGGAGACCATTCAACTGTTTCCTAGCAGACCAATAACTAATTTGTGGTGATTTCGAATGTTTTTTATTCCACTGTTTTTTATTCGAATGTTTATTATTGTTTTTTTGACCGGCCTTCACGTGGAATAAAAAACATTCGAAATCACCACAAATTAGTTATTGGTCTGCTAGGAAACAGTTAAATTGTCTCCCTGAAAAATTACAAAAATGGACTTATGTCATGATGCCGTGTAACCGACGAAATAGATATAGTGAACATTGCCACTTGTTTTGTGATCAATTGCTTGAGGTTGAGGTTACTACATTTCTGTTTTCATTAAAATAATACTACATCCAAACAAAGTAGGTCGTATAGGAAACTGGGATTAGTAGTTTTGTTATTGTTAGTTTTGATTCAGCCATCAGCGGGAATACATGTGTGTTCCGAATCTTACATATTTTATTTGTGTAATTGGTTTTAAAGTGATTAATCGACCATATCAATGTGATCAAAAATAAATTTGTTACTGAACGGTCTATTAAGATTGGATATTATTAATATTGACATAAAATGTCCCAATGTGTTGCAGACTCGTATGCAAGCATTTAGACACATTTCAATGGCTTTTCTTATTTTATATCATCTTGATGAAATTTCAAATGTCACACTTAAAATTGAACATGCCGGGGCCACTAAAAAATTAGGACATCCTACACCAACCAGATTTTTCGTAAACATTTTCATCGATTGCGGACGAGTATACCTGAAGATACTACAAAAAATAGCTTTGAAAAAATTAGTATTATCGATTCTACACAGCTGCCAACCTTGGAACGAAAAAACTTGAAAATTTCGAGGTGTAAAAAAATTCCTTCGCTGAGCGGTTACAAAGGCTCAATCAGACTGATAGTACATTTTGTTGAAGTCAATTGTATTTTCTACCTCCTTTCGTTGTAGAAAATACTCTAGCCGTTACGTTTTAGCGAATTTTCGGAGAAAAGGAAGTTATTGTTCTCGGTCCAAAATTTTTAAAACTCGAATTTCCGAAAAACTGTGTATACCTATGTCATTCCAGACGATAACTCTCGATAGAATTGAGAAAAAAAGTTCAATTTTGCACAAAAAATCGAAAGGGAATCGAAAGGCTAAGTTTTTAGATGGGCAGAATCGGGCCACTGTCAGGGGGGGTTTTGGGGAGTTTGGGGGGGGGGGGGTGGAATTACCCATAAATTCCTAAAATGAAACAGTCTAACTAGTGACACTCCATTTTAAAGTTTTTTTTTTTTTTCCCCTCTTCCTTCCGATTTATGTGCCAACGTTTCGAAGAATATATTTCTTCATCTTCAGGGCCTAAATACAGTTTAATAATATTACTATTAATTAATTACAGTTGTATCGTGAGAAATATAATTTGTCTAACCAAATGTTTTAAAATAACTATAACAAAATTTGCATAACTACCTATAAATAAATAACTATAAAAAAATTTTGTCAATTTTCTCACGATACAACTGTAATTAATTAATAGTAATATTATGAAACTGGTTTTAGGCCCTGAAGATGAAGAAATATATTCTTCGAAACGTTGGCACATAAATCAATTTTCATTTGACCGACCCTCGACATCCCTCAACATCATTCTTACTGACGGTCAAACTAAATCACACACACTCATGATGGTAATAGAATTCCAATATCTTTTTCCGTTCTCAAAGTAGAGCACTTTGAAGATGAAGGAACGTGGATGACAATTTGGCCTTCATGTGGAAGAGAAAGAGTTGAAAAATCTTTATGCTGAGGGGTTTTTTAGGGAGTTTTATGGTGGTGGTGGCGGCGAAGGGGGCCTATTACCCATAAATTCGCGAAATGAAACAGTCTGACAAGTGACACCTCATTTTACAGAGGTTGTTTAACGCTGAACACGATGGTGAAGCCAGAATTGAGCACTTTGAAGATGATGAAACGTGGTTGATACTGGTTTAGCCTTCAAGTGAAAGAGAAAGAGTTCATCATGGTCTGGTACGACTCCAATATAATAATGTACATGGCATGTGCAGGAACGAATTCATTGATATGGCAACCTGTGATATAACGGCTAGAAACCACTAGATGAAGTGAGGAAGACATCGGTCCACTAGCGATTTATTGAAAACAATTTATTGCAATAGACACTTCTATTGCAATTCACGAAGGGCCTGGACCCCTCATCATAATTTCATCCAAATCGGAGTTCCTGATGGTCCTGTTTGAGTGAATGGGGCTACGACAGATAGTGTCACACAATTCAATTTTGTACTTGGTATCGGAATTTCGAGTGAAACTATTTTATCAAATACTTAATTTTATTTCAATCAGTAGAAATTAAAATGTCGGTAATATGTAGTAGTATCTATATTAGGGTTGACATATCTGTTCCAGGTAAATTGGGGCAGTGTAAGCTAGAAATCGGGAGTTATCGGGACATCCTCAAAGAAAATCGGGACGAAAATTGGGACGAGATGTAATTAAACGAACACTTCACCAAAATACAATATTTTTGAAAATAGGTACCAAATAATAAGAACCATCGAAGAAAAGTAGGCATGTAAATAGGAAGAGGTTCATTATATTAATTCCTTTCTAATGGAGTATTTATAAACAAAAATAAAGTCATTGCACGTATTTATCTTTTCCACCGACTGAGCGAAGGACATGTCAGAGAGCCATTTAGGGGTCAGGCCTTCTGCGATGGAGGACATCTGTACATGTGAGGTTTATTTCCAGTTTTCATCTTCGCCTAACAAAATCGTTTGACGATTGGAATCCTTCAAAAATCGGGACAAGATCGGGACGGCAAAAAAATTAATCGGGAAACCTCGAGAATCGGGACATGTCCCGATAAATCGGGACAGATGGCAGCCCTAATCTATATGCATTTAATTTTTTAAATGTTCCATTTCTGTTTATTTTTGTCAACAATGAACCATTGGAATCGACCAGGAATATTGACTTTTTCTAATTCCGTCCATCTGCGGCACTTAGGCCATTAAAATGAACATTATTATAATAATGGTGAAATTCGGCATGTGGGCTCGGACCGCGCAATGTCCCGGAATCGTTTGTTAGAACGGTTAGTTTTTAACACGTATTTGAATAGCTTTTGATTCGTAGAATTATTCAAGACCGCCCGGAGCGTCGGAAGACCAGCTGTTCGTTCACAATGAGGGCCCGAAGGTAGAACAGAAAAAACATCGTCAACATGAGCGTGAATCAAAAGGAGTTTGTTTCTACACAAAGGAGGTAATTTCGATTGTTTGTTGGTAGGTAATTCTTGTAGTAAAATATTGGCAACGTAGTAAAACAAAACCATAAACGGTATAAGTACAAATAAATAATTTATCATAATTTATATAATTATTTTATCAATAATTTATATAAATAAATTACAGAAATTCAGACACGGAAGTGATCATTCCTGACAGATCCCACTCAGTCAAAAATATCTGGTCATATCTTCGGACGAACACATAACATTTTAACTCATTATTCCAGTAATTTCGTTTAGCTATAAGACGCACAAGGGTTCTCGGTCCAAAATTTTTAAAACTCGTCTTTCCGAAGAATTGAGAATCGGGCCACTCTAATGGGGGGGATTTGGGGAGTTTTAGGGGGGAAATTGCCCATAAATCCCCTAAATGGAACATTCTGACAAGTGACCCCTCATTTTAATGCTGAAGACGATTTTGAAATCAGAATTGCGTGAGCACTTCAAACATGAAGAAACGTGGTTGATACTTGAGATGTTCTTCATGGACATCGAGTCCTCCAATGGAGACCTATTACATAAAACCAGTTATTGCTTCTAAAAGTTGCTCTTATTGACATGCTGCATGACTGTGGATTTTTTAAAATTTGCCGTGTCCTCGCATAATAGGAGTTCACGGTGAGATGTTCTATCAATCATATTGTTAACATTCTGAACAATAATTTGTGGTACACCCCAAAATCAATTCTCTTTACTCTTTTCCTCGAGATCTGGGCACTAAGTTCTGAATGCAGAAATCAAGAAAATTTAATGTTGGCTTGAATTTAGAGATGATTAGCTCAACAAGACGCCACAAAGTCCGTTTTTAACCTCACGTCCAATCGAAACTCATCCTTAGTTGATATTATGAGTTTTAAATTTCGTGATTTGTGATGAAAGTGTTTATGTGGCGATTTTTGTTTGAAGAGAAGAGAAAAATTGGGCATTGAGAGTTTTACGTCACCTTTGATAGTCAGGGGGCTGCATTTCGATGTAACTGCGCGGTTGAAAATTCGATGGTAAAACTGGGGAGAGACTTCCTGTGAGGGACGCGAAGGGCACAAGTGGCTAATTTTCGTTGATAGAAAGAAGTCGTGGATTCTCATGGTGCGGATGGGGCGATGAAGAGGGGACGTGGAAGGTGGGGCCGGGTTCGAAGCCAGGGGGTGGGGGTTTTCATGCTAATATCCTTCCACACAACACCTGTCCCTTCGTAAAAAGGGCTCAGGTACTCCCAGACAACCCTTTCCATCCACTGTTTTACCACTGAAAAAACCACTCCGCTCTCGCACCGCATCTCTCAAGGTCTATTTCGTCCCGAAAGTTTATTTTTCACGGCACGGATTTCCGAACTCGTCGCCAGTATGAAGGAATTAAAGAAGAAGAAAACGCATTTTGTTAAAATATAAAATATGTTCATGCAGATACAGAAATCCGTCTCCGCGAAGTTTGCTCTGAGCAGCGTACCTATGGGTTAATATGTTCAGTGACCCGGCAATCCTCCTGAAGTCAAAACTATGCGTATTTAATGCTGCGGTTCGCACTATTCTCTGCTCCGCTGCACGATGCTGGGGGTTTCAAGAATTCGGAACGGCTGAAGGGGTGCTGCATATGTTCATTCGTCGTCTTTTCCACTTGCCTGGATTCGCTCCCAATTATATTTTGCTTCTGGAAACTGAACTTGACCCGATAGCGACGTACTCCCTGGAGTTGCATATGAAGTACCTTGTCAAGGTGGCTGGCCTACCAGATACAAGACTCCCAAAAATAGTGGCAAAATAATTAATCTCCAGGAACATTTACTGGGCAAAGACATGGGAGCTGATGTCGCTGAGGTACGATCTGCCCAACAATCTCGCCTCCTTCGATCCGTTAGTTCTGAGGTCGGGCGTGGGACAACTTCTCGCACACTGCTTGGCAAAGGGTGGAGTTGTCCGAGAGGTTTACACTCTACAGAGAGATGGACACCAACAGAAAGCCCTGCAGTTTGGTGGATGACTCCGAATCCGACCTCAACACACGCAGATGGCTGTTCAAGATCCGAGGCGAGCTGATACATTTGAATGGAAAACCATACGCAACAGAAAGATCCGAGGAGTGTTCCCTATGTAACAGGCACGAACACGGAGACACATACCATTTCCTCTGTGGTTGCCCAGTTGTCGCTGAATTCAGAATGTCCGTCATTCAATCATCCAAGTCTGGCGCGTGATGAGGCCATTAGTCATCCTAATGGTGATGGGTGGCCACAGATTGTGAATTATGCTAAACTCGCTTGGAGCTTTAAACAAATGATGGTCCGCGAGTTCAATTTCTAATGTTATTTGTTTATTGATTATTTATTTGCTGTATCCATCGCTACACGTATGCCTATCACTACCAATATTTTTCCATGAAAATGATACTTCCGACAGACGGTAAGATGCCATGTCGTAATGTTTATTTTGTTTGTTTTTATACTGTATTAAGTATGTCTTTTCATTTAATAAACTTTCTTCTTCTTCTACATGCAGATACCATATTTGAGAGAGAAATTCCTTCAAAAAATTCAAATTCCTATCTCCTAGAGGATAAAATATAGAACAGCGAAAAATTGAGAATGAATCCCCCCCGCAAAAAACGCAGCGTAACAAGGAACAGTAAATAATCAAATCCCTGTGGGTATCGAAAAATCAAGTAAGTACGTATAAGTAGTAGGTATTGTGGAAATTGCAGCATAGGACTTCCATGCCTGGAGCCCAAATTTCGCCAGCCCCAACCAGTCTCCACAGTCCAACAGTCGAACCATCTTGTCCAGCTCCAACACTGCCCTCTGAAGGTATTGCACCCTGAACTCCGCGAGGACAGAACAGAAGCCGAGGAAATTTAAAATATCCTGGCGGACCCTCAAATTACACAGAGAGCAAAGTAAGCCCGGGTCATCCTCCCGGTCATAGGGACGCAAGGAAACGGACCAGCCAGCGTATGACTCATTTTGGATGTCATGAAGGAATTTATATTCTTGATCATGAACAAATTCACCAATAATATTAACACTGTTTCCAACATTGTAAACCAAAATTCCCTCTACTATGAGCCAACCAAGGTTCACCATGTATGCTAACAACGGCAGAGTTTACTATTGGAAATAATGGGGGCTTTCTAAATATCAATTTCCGATGTCATATCCTGATCGATAAACCTCAAAAAAATCTTTTTCGAGACGATCACTTTACACGGGGGTTCAGAAGGCCCCTTACACCAATTTTACTGAAATCGATTCAGCAGGTTGAGCGTCAAACAGACACATAGATGTGAGTACTATCTGATCAATTTCATTCCTATTGACGAAATCTTCAAATTTCAATGAACTCCACTCGTTTATCAAATTCGAAATCCCTCCAAGAGTACAATAAATATTATTATGGATTAGAAATTCTTACGTTTATATGATGAATCCAGTTTTCAACACTCCAAACCACAAGATACCGATGGTTCATCGCACACCTGCAAAGTAAGATCGTTAGATTCTGTGGCACGTAGCACATCCGAGAAATCCGATTCGGATTCAGTGGGCTGGCTCTAAATATGCAACTGAAATATCCGTTCAGCCGAAATGCCTGATATCTGACTACCACTAAATGTTAACCCATTTTAGCGAATTCTCGAAAAAAGGAAGCTATAGACAACACATAGATATGAGTACTATATCGTCGGCATACAGGAGAAACTCATTAAGCCAATTATTGGCGAAATTCGGATTAATATGCTACCTACATTTCTGCATTCTGGAAGTACAGCACATTTTTGACGAACCACACTTGCTAAGGGCAGATAACTAGCAGAGGCCGCCGGTGGGCTATTCACCAAAATTACTGTTGATGAAAGCCCCCAATTTGGCTTGAATACAATGATTCGTCCAATAGGATTCTTAGTGTCGTCAAACCAAAGACCACATGGAGCAATGATTCTATCTCAGACATGAAACATTATCAGAAACACGAATACGAAATGCCACAACATTTTTCACTTATTGCAGAAATTGTACAGGAAATTGGAAATTGTACAATAAAGGGAGGTTGATGAAAAATGAATGGCCTAATATTCGAGTAACTTTGAATATCACGCAGGCCACGTGTAGTACTTACATGTATACTGCGCTAAGAAGCTATGTAACTAAGATTGTAACAACTACGCTTGAAGACCCACCAACAAATTAAAGTAACTGTTTATAAAGATTATACAACCGGCTATGTGATAAATAAAAAGTACAAAATTATTGCATTTTATTGTAATTTAAAAAATAACTCAATTATTATTAATTGTTAAAATGAGTTATTCTGAGGTATTTCGATGGAAAACACCCAATAATGGCAAAGAGAAATAAAAGTCGTGCTATATCAATTTTTTTTCCAGCAGAAATTCATTAGGTCAAGTGCCTTTTTCAGAAAAATAGTAATTTTACTACATTTAGTACCTACATCTTACATGATTAAGATATGTCGTGGTATAAATAAAACATCATGAAGGACCACTGGCTCAAATCAGGTTTCTCTAGCTATTTCCGAGCCAAAGCAATCCAACTTCTAACATCAGAAGAACTTCAAACTCAAATTTCTCGAAACTGTGTTTTTTGACTTAGTAAGTAGTTTCTCCTGTAAGCCGACGATATGATCATGGGTCGAAGATGGATGACAATGTAATATTCACTCGGTTTCCTGACTGTAAAATTGTTTAAACAATACCTACTACGATCAATACCTACTATATTTAAAACTTGAATTCCTGAAAACATTTATTACCAAAATCCGTTTCAGACCAACCTGAATTCACCGCCAAAAGACTCCAAAAATTCAATTCTATCTTTCAATAGAATTGAGATAAAAACTTCAATTTTGCACAAAATATATGTCGTGGCAATCGATAAGCTAAGTTTGTAGATGGGCAGAATCAGGCTACTCTCAGGGGGAGTTTGGGGAGTTTTCGGGGCAGAAAAATTACCCATAAATTCCAAAAATGAAGCAGTCTGACAAGTGATACCTCGTTTTAAAGTTTTTTTTTTACGTTGAACACGTTGGTGAAATCAGAATTGCTATATATGAGATATATCTCATTTCGTTCTCAAACTGGAGCACTTTGAAGATGAAGAAACGTGGCTGATACTTGAGATGTTCTTCATGGACATTTTACATAAAACCAGTTATTTCTTCGAAAATTCGCTCTTATAGCCATTTGGCCGCAAAAGCTCTGTGTTCGTGGAACCGTCTGGCTAATCGGATGGAGGAATTTATCCAAATCAAAAATTGAAGGTCCCGAACTAAATTGATATTTCTGCGTTCCATCCACAGGTTTTCTGATGACCGATCCCAACGATTTGCACATGAATGAGAATACCTAAGAGCGAAAAAAATAGTTAAAAATCTGAAGGTAACTAATGACTCCGCAGAGAGGGGAGTGAAATTAATGACCGATTTCAACTCAATTCTCACAAGGGACGACGAACAGAGACCTTTATCCTGATGAAGCTTCAAATGATACACTGGGCGCCCCTCTCCCAGCTTGAATATTTTTCTCTTTACGCCCTATTATTAAAATTTAATCATTTTTAATAATTTATTTAATAAGGATTTATTGTCCATAAATCGACGATTTATTGTACATAACATGACATCATAGAAATAATCACAACATTGTCATAATTATTAGCTTTTGGAATAACAACAATAATTGTATTATACAGCTTGACTTTATGAAAAGCGTTCATTTCCCCCTCCCATCCCATCATCCCTCAGCTATCATTTCCCCTCCCCTCCTCCCAACCAACCCTAACCTGTCTAGTTATGTATTTCAAACCACAAATAATCATGTTCTGAGTGAAGGGGATGTGCGTAAAAAGCCACATTTTCATAAAAATATCACGACCTAATCCACAGAATTCTTAATAACCTCATTTCTGTTGGTTTTCGCGAAAATAAAATCGAAATAAAAGTTGTTTGAAATCAAATTGTCTACAGAATGAGACAAATTACAGGTTTCTAGCTCAAAGGGTACTCGAGGTACAAATGAAAAACTGAACATTTTCACTAAAATTTGCAATTTCTTGGAACTTCAAATGCGATGAGACAACCTTTCTACTTGTCCGATCGACCTAAAACTTTGCTAAATTCAGTTTCTAGCCCAACTGCACCATTTGGGGGATTGACGTCGTTTTACTTTGAAATGTACTTCCATCATTATACCAGATGAATAATATTGTGTCAGTTTGATGAACGTTTCTGATAACGACTGCCGTATTTTCAATCTATAAATCCGACACGGAAGACGAACAAACAAAATTCTTTTACGCCCTCTCACCACGTCTCACTTTTTATCTCTGTCAACGGAGTTTTTTTCTTTTTACTTCTCCTCCAGTTCCCACTTTTTCCCGTCTGGATTTGTGATGTGAATAGTCTTTGTGAGAGAGGTGGAGCCCAAGATTTATCAAACATTGCCTCTACGTCCGTTATCTTGGCCAAACAAATAAGAGGCAAGAAAGCTGATAACGAGCTCTCCTCGTAGCGTCACTTCTCCAAACGAGCTATGTTTTGCATGTTCAGAATACAGTGATGTATACTACGTGCCACCACTTACGCATTACACCGTATTTCCTCTCGCTGTCGGTCAGCGCTTTCTGAAGGTGCCTGGCGGTGGTGATTCGCAGAGACATATCGACGTCTAAGACATATCGACATTAGTCCGCCTCTGGAATCGAGCATCAATCTATTCCGCACTATTGCACTATCAGAAGCAATAAAGTATGCACAAGACCTGGGAGACTCCTGTAAGAGGGTGGTGTTGCTTACAGATTCCCAAGCATAGTCTCAAAATTGAATCACCCCTCACCTACCTCACTACTTACATACCTTGAAGCTGACATAATAAAGAACGCCACTGCATTCTACGACCAAGGGAAGCCAACGCATTCTGGATTCGGGACACAGAGGTGGACAAGGAAATGTCATAGCAGACGATAAAGCTAGAGATGCGACCTATACCACAAAGAATAATATCACCACCATGTTTCCCCATACAGAATTAAACGTGAAATTTGCACAAGTCCTTAGATTCGATTGGAGAAAATTCCATACTACTTACCCAGCGGGAAAACGGTATATCTCCATGTTTACACACCCATACAACTAAAGAACTGAGGACGCTCTATGCAAGTCATACCAATTCAAATCCCATCTAATTGAAGACAACAAATGTGAGGCTTGCAACTATGAAGAGGAGTCCATGGAACGTGTATTTCTCAATAGCCCTACATACAATGATAAGAGGATAAATTTGCTAGCGATGATTCCAACACAACCCTAACCCCCCTTCAACCTGGACACATTATTGGCAGATGAAATTTTGGACAGCTTACGAAGCACTTTACAATTTCCTTCACGGCATCAACCATAAAGTGTGACTAAAGATAATTATTTCATTTTAGACCACCTATGTTATATATAATTTACCAAATTGAAGCTTAATTTTCGTTCTTCATTTGACAAACATAATATCGTGGGGTGATTGGTAAAAGTGACCAAGTGACATTTTTTGAGAAAATGATGTTTTGAGTGAATATGGTGCAGAATTCGTTGATTTGTACCTGGAAACGGGTTTATAATTATATTTTACTTCAATTTGGAGAAAAAAAAAATAATAATTTTTTCCATGACCATCTGGCACATGATCACATTACCCGTACAATCGATTTCAGGAAAAGCAAACGTATCTTTTCCCTCAGTTTCAAAACTTTGCTTACATTCGTACATCCCTCTGGATATACCCCCAAAAAAGTACAAAACTATATATTTTCAGTAGGTATTGAAAAAAACAACAACCACGTTATCTTCATGTTTTCTCGCCTAGGCCATGTTATCATCTGGAAATTTTCTCTGTAGTTTTCCATTAGTGTTTTCTATGAGTGTTGAAGCAATTTCTTTGAAAAAATAATATAAGCACTGGCATCTTTAGTTCAATACTTGATAAATGTCCCAATTTACCCGTAGTTTACCACGTTTTACATCTCAAACCTTAACCCAGTATCATTGTAAACAGTTCTTCCCAACTTCGAATGTGGTTATGTTGGAGCTTGAATGACACCGTGTATCACCCAGTAGAGACAGTACTGTACAGGTACCCATCATTACATCTCCCTGTTCTCATTCGTTGTGGTGTAGCAATAGGTACCAGCACATTGACATGGGCCCGATATCTGGCTGAAGAAAAATAATGTCAAAATGACTTCCACACGAATTTGAATGAATTAATTTGTGAAATACATTTGGCTGAGTAAATATACTGCTAGAGGACTTCTCAAGTCCAACCTACAAATTCACACGAGGCCATTCGTCATTGGGCATCCTCACGTATTGTTAGTTACCTACCTAACCGTTGTTTTCCGCCGTTGTAAGGATCCATATCGGCTCTAACTTTAGACCGAGTTCGGGACACTAATTTTAGTTATCCCCGGCAAACATCCGGCGAGTCAGTCTGCTCGTATGAGTGGAACTACCGCCTTTTAAAAAGGTGAAAACACCCAACCGCGAGTCTCGACATCCTATTTGACCATTTTATTTTTGCCGCCAATGTATCCGCAAGTAGTTGTGTCGCAATGCCGAGCTTCTCGCCGGTATCCGCTTTGACGTGATATTTTTATATCATTTGCAATTCAAACCGCGTGACACCAATACCCGGCGTCCTATTCACCCGTCACGTTGGTCGCTAAATCTGTTTTAGAACGCTCGCATACAGAAACTCAATGGGAAAGTTTAGTTTTATCTGGCAGTAAATGATTGTAATCGCCTAAGGAAACGTCCCATTCGTGCAGCATAACTTAATTCACGGATTTTCGGAGTACCTTAGCTACCAACTAGTGCATCGATTACCAATCGATTTTACTGCCATCCTCTGCAAGAAGGGCGTACGAGTAAATGAAAAAACTGACATTTTTCCCTATTGATTCATTTTTTACCAAAGGATAATTAGGGAAATTCACCAATATGCAAACACAATTCATAGTTTTTCCACCGACCTCAAATATTTATCAAGTTTCTGATAGAAGTTGATTATGTATAGCTGTACATAATCGACATCATCAGGAGCCAATTTACTGGAATATTAGATTGATTGATGTTTTCATTTATCCACCAGGGGAATGTTAGGCCCTCTCTCCCACATCCCTGGAAGTAACAATTGCAAAAGCTCTTCTTACAATCGTAAATCAGTAATAATCACATTTGTATAAACAACCGCGTTCTGAGATACTTGTTGTGTGTAAGGAATGAAGGATATTTTAACAATTTGGTGGTAGGTACTTCCTGTTATTATTTTATGCCGATAGCCAAAAGTAAAAATCCCAGTATTATACCTGTCGTAGGCCTATAGAAATGTTAGGCGTATTGTGATAAGACTAGGCTTATTGTAATATATCAATTGATTGGGGGATGTTTTTATTCCGCATCCCCCAATCAGCTGATTAGTACCATATCGTCTGTTAAGATCTCACAAGGTCTAACTTGCTTTTTCCAACTTTTCAGGAGAACCAAAAATCGTTTTTGCCACCTTACCATCAACGTTTCCGTTGCTTTCTTCGGTTTTCTGCAATTAAAAAGCCTTCTCCTCTTTAACAATGAAGTTTTTCCGTTGAAAATAGCATAAAATTTATGTTATTGCAGTATTTATTACTCAGTATTTAAGTGGAGAAAAGTGAGTTAGACATTGTGGGATTTTAACAGACGATATAGAGACAGTATACCTGCAAAACCATATGTCTCTTTTTTTCGAAAATAAGGATTTGATATTTTCGGGTGCAAAATGCAGTTCTTGATCCACTGGAATAAGAACGACCTGCCGCAATCCAATAATGCCTTCTCTATGCAGCGGTTGTCATGTAGTTCCAGTCTGATCTAAACCATGTATGTCACAGAAATATCCTTAAAACTCTGCGAATTCTTGACACAACGGTTTATTATCTTCCTTGTGCAGATCACCCTTCTGTCTATACCAGACTGTGTTGCAAATCGGCACCATACCATATTCTCACCGTACTCATACCATTTCTTTCCTATCATACCGTACTGTACTATACTAAATCATACATACAATAATATACCATACCATACTCATACCATGTCGTACCAAAATTCGTTTTGAACCCCTTCCCCTTGACCTAGGGTTATGAAAAGTTTCGAGGACCATTGTGGGGTTGGTCGAAACCCATAAAAAAAATTTCGTAATTTTAACTCAACGCTAACTGGGCAAAATGCCGCGGACGGCGTACGGCGGACGGACGGATTTTTTTATTCGATTTTCTGAATCTACGTATCTTGAAACGTAAACCAACAAATTTTGAGGGGGGGGGGGGGGGGGGGGGGTTAAATTTTTTTTTTTCTTTGGGCGATTCCAATGGTTCATTATTGAAGATAATAAACCAAAATGAAGTACGAGGTACGCGGTGTGGGTGTGGGAGGGGGCGCAGAGACATAAAAGGTCTCGTCGTATGACGCACTAGTTGGCCTCCTGCCAGCCGTCTTACGTCATAGGTACGCTCGTGCGTCATAGGCTCTGACGCACTAGTTGGTCCCCTGCCAGCCGTCTTACGTCATACGCTCGTGCGTCATAGTCTCTGACGTACTTGTTGGCCACCTGCCAGCCGTCTTACGTCATTCGCTCGTGCGTCATAGGCTCTGACGTACTTGTTGGCCACCTGCCAGCCGTCTTACGTCATTCGCTCGTGCGTCATAGGCTCTGACGTACTTGTTGGCCACCTGCCAGCCTTATTACGTCATACGCTCGTGCGTCATAGGCTCTGACGTACTTGTTGGCCTCCTGCCAGCCGTCTTACGTCATACGCTCGTGCGTCATAGGCTCTGACGCACTAGTTAGTCCCATGCCAGCCGTCTTACGTCATACGCTCGTGCGTCATAGTCTCTGACGTACTTGTTGGCCACCTGCCAGCCGTCTTACGTCATTCGCTCGTGCGTCATAGGCTCTGACGCACTAGTTAGCCTCCTGCCAGCCAACTTACGTCATACGCTCGTGCGTCATAGCCTCTGACGTACTTGTTGGCCTCCTGCCAGCCGTCTTACGTCATACGCTCGTGCGTCATAGGCTCTGACGCACTAGTTAGTCCCATGCCAGCCGTCTTACGTCATACGCTCGTGCGTCATAGTCTCTGACGTACTTGTTGGCCACCTGCCAGCCGTCTTACGTCATTCGCTCGTGCGTCATAGGCTCTGACGCACTAGTTAGCCTCCTGCCAGCCAACTTACGTCATACGCTCGTGCGTCATAGGCTCTGACGTACTTGTTGGCCTCCTGCCAGCCGTCTTACGTCATACGCTCGTGCGTCATAGTTTCTTACGTACTTGTTGGCCTCCTGCCAGCCTTCTTACGTCATACGCTCGTGCGTCATAGGCTCTGACGTACTTGTTGGCCTCCTGCCAGCCGTCTTACGTCATACGCTCGTGCGTCATAGGCTCTGACGTACTAGTTGGCCTCCTGCCAGCCGTCTTACGTCATACGCTCGTGCGTCATAGGCTCTGACGTAATGGCCCGCTGGTCGCTTGTGTTCTGACGTGATCTGAGGGAAAGGGTGAATCAAGGGAACAAATTTTTCCCGTTTCAGTTTATGTGCCAAAGCAAAGACATGAAAATGTCAAAAAAATATGTAAATCGGTACCTAAGCCCAACTGTAATGTCAATTTTCTGACAATGAGTTTTCGACTATAGTTTTCATACCTTTTTACTTAAGTACTTATTGCAATTTGAGACTGATAATGAGCTGTTTGCAAATAAAAAGTCTGATAACTACTTTATTACATCTTATTAATCTATTTTCAAGTTCCGATTCACAGTTGAATGTATTTTATTTAGATGTCGTAAAATTCAAAAACAATGGAATGACGAAACCTGTCGACTACTGACTCAAGTGATACTGTCGACTTCTAACACATGTAGGTCGACTACTAGTGCAAAACCATGTCGACTACTGAAGAAAATGTTGGTCACTGGTATCGACTACTACCTAGAGCATTGGGATTTTTTACAAAACTTGTTTTTCCCTTTTCAAACCATGTTGAATAATATTTCCCGCTGCCAGGTCTTTTAGGGAAGGATCTTGGGTACACAATGAACAGGTTTGCAATGAGAAAAAAACCGAGTGAATATTGAAATGTCATCCATTTCTGACCTATATTTAAAATTTCAAGTATCTAGCTCATCATCAAAATTTAATTTGTTTAAACAAATAGGTATTATTTAAACAATTTTACAGACAAGAAACCGAGTGGATATTGCATTGTGATCCAGTTCTGACCTATTTTTAAAATTTCAAGTCAATAGCTCAGCATCAAAATTAAATTGGTATTATTACAAAAAGGTATTATTTAAACAATTTTACAGATGAGAAACCGAGTGAATATTGCAATGTGGTCTATCCCCGACTGACGGTTAAAATTTCTAGACTGTAGTTTACCTGGAAGATGAAAAAAGGCAGTTTTATTCTGGGCGGCTACCCGGGACCCACCTAACGGCCGTTTTCGACGCGAAGTTTAGTGTTTTTCCTAAACCTTTGCGCGCTCACTGTGAACGAACGGCTGGTCGCACAAAAATCCAATTGGTCTTAAAAGATTCGTAATTTTTCAGGTCATTCAAAAGTGAACTAAAAACTACACCGTTTCATGAGAATTTTTAGAGATATGACATTGTCGAAATTTCAAAGTTCGTTTTGAACCCCTTCCCCTTGACCTAGGGTTATGAAAAGTTTCGAGGATCATTGTGGGTTTGGTCCAAACCCAGAAACCAAATTTCGTAATTTTAGCTCAACGCTAACTGGGCAAAGTGCCACGGACGGCGTACGGGGGACGGCGTACGGGTGACGGATAATGAACCATTGGAATCGCCCAAAGAAAAAATTTTTTTAACCCCCCCTCAAAATTTGTTGGTTTACGTTTCAAGATACGTAGATTCAGAAAATCGTATAAAAAAAAAATCCGTCCGTCACCCGTACGCCGTACGCCGTCCGTGGCACTTTGCCCAGTTAGCGTTGAGCTAAAATTACGAAATTTGGTTTCTGGGTTTTGACCAGCCCCACAATGATCCTCGAAACTTTTCATAACCCTAGGTCAAGGGGAAGGGGTTCAAAACGAACTTTGAAATTTCGACAATGTCATATCTCTAAAAATTCTCATGAAACGGTGTCATTTTTAGTTCACCTTTGAATGACCTGAAAAATTACGAATCTTTTAAGACCAATTGGATTTTTGTGCGACCAGCTGTTCGTTCACAGTGACCGCGCAAAGGTTCATCTTCCCGGTAAACTACAGTCTAGAAATTTTAACCGTGAGTCGGGGATAGACCACATTGCAATATTCACTTGGTTTCTCATCTGTAAAATTGTTTAAATAATACCTTTTTGTAATAATACAAATTAAATTTTGATGATGAGCTATTGACTTGAAATTTTACAAATAGGTCAGAACTGGATCACAATGCAATATTCACTCGGTTTCTTGTCTGTAAAATTGTTTAAATAATACCTATTTGTTTAAACAAATTAAATTTTGATGATGAGCTAGATACTTGAAATTTTAAATATAGGTCAGAAATGGATGACATTTCAATATTCACTCGGTTTGTATGACATGGTATGAGTATGGTATGGTATATTATTGTATGTATGATTTGGTATAATACAGTATGGTATGATAGGAAAGAAATTCGTATGGTATGGTATGAGTACGGTGAGAATATGGTATGGTGCCGATTTGCAATACAGTCTGGTATAGACAGATGGGTGATCTGCACAAGGAAGATAATAAACCGTTGTGTCAAGAATTTGCAGAGTTTTTTTTTTTCGATTTTCTGAATCTACGTATGTATCTTGAAACGTAAACCAACAAATTTTGAGGGGGGGTTAAAAAATTTTTTTCTTTGGGCGATTCCAATGGTTCATTATCGAAGATAATAAACCAAAAATCAAACAATCGTGTGGGAGCAATCTACAGCAGCATTTCTTCAAATCGACTAACACTGGGGGTCTTATGCTATCTTAGATTGAGCCAAGTGGTTTTTGCTGTCTCCTGTAAAATTTCGGGAAATGGACATACACAGTTTGCACGTATACTGCCAATAGATTAGTTGGACATATCGTACATCCGGAGTAAGACTGGTATAAGTCAAAAACCCCAACTGCTGGGAAATCGCGTTTAAAGATTTTTGAGTTCTATGTTGTTACACAGTCATGTGTCGTCGAATTTTCTCATATCTCAAGGGGCTATGACACTCATATACCTACTACTTAACTATCATGTGCTATAACAGAATTAATTCGTTGCCTCTTTATAGCGACCAGCATGCTTAAAACGATCAAATTCCTATGATGTACCACTATCACCCCATGAAACAGGACCACGAATTACCAATTATCACATCATCCTCAGGATATACCACTATTGATCCAAGCAAAGTAACCACTGATTGGTACAAAAATAACGATGGCGAATTTCAAAACATTAATCTTAAACATCAGTTAGTCTAAGCCATAAGCTTAGACTCTGTTATCAAGTGGTATATGTAACTCAAACCCGCCAATTATACCAGACTTACTCCGGATGTGCGATATGTAGAAATTCATTTGATGCCTTGACGTTATTTCCTATAGGCCGGAGACGCATCCGGCATATTATTTCAAGTCCGGCGTATTGTAAAATGCCTAGTCATATAGACGAAACTCAACGTCGTTTGGTCTATATACCGTCATATTACAATACGTTTAGTCGTAGCACAATACGCCTGATATTCCTACATGCCTACGACATCAATAAAAGTTAATTCTAAATGAAGTTTCATAAAATATGAATTATTCATTTATATTTTATTCAAATAAGTTATCGACCATTACTGAGCTAGTTACCGACCCCCACCCCCTCCACTCACACCGCCACACATAGCTAATCATCTATTTGAACAAATATTTTATCGCATTACTAAACTAGTTTCGTATAGTTATAGGACTCACACGGTAATAATTACAATTATTGTATACAACGGTTTATTATCTTCTGTACAGATCACAAGCCTCCTGTTTAGATCATGTATGTATACACAGCACTGATCTAAACAGGAGGCTTGTGATCTGTACATAAGATAATAAACCGTTGTCGAAGAATTTGCAGAGTTTTTTCTGTTCAGTTGGTGAAATTCAGTTGAGTAGAGGTACACGGATATCGTTGGGACAAGATCGTGGCAAATCGCTGAAAGTAGTTGGTCAGGGATATTGTGTACGATGTTCAAATATTGTGTACAAATATTCAATTCTTCACAGACCTCACATTCTTCTATTAGGTACTCCTTCTGTTAGGTCACACTTGAAACCAGTGAAAACATCGACAGTTGCGTGTCTTCGAGGGCCGAAAACGTACTCTCTAGAATCACAAGACTTTGCCATTAGGGTAATTTTGAGTTTCACTTGAGTTGAGTGTGTATGGTTTTTGCTTGGTTTGTTTTGTGTTTTGAATGGTCGGTGTATGGAAATAATTCGCGCTTGGAAAGTAAGAATTCGGCGAAAATCGCGTTTGAGCCCGTAGCAGAATTTCTCTAAAACAAATATTCAATTCTTCACAGATCGTCGTACTAGTTCAGTTAGTAACCTACGGCCTGCACCCCTTGCGCAACCCTCTCCTGACCTACCCGCACCGAGAAAAAATACGCATCTGCGATATGCGCAAACGCCATCTGCCCGCGTGCACCCTACGAATCTAGTGAATGTGAATAGATTAGAGGGGACTGTAACCCTTTTCTATGGGAACCCACTCCTTTGATTTATGCCCTCCTCTAACTAATCCGTTGAGTGTTTTCCCGAGCCGTCACAACGTTCTTGAAAGATCGCATTTCGCACGATTGGTCCGCCCCATGAATTCACGTTCCATCCGTATGACCCCCAAATGGCTATATATGAACTTGAGTACAACATTTCCCCTTGGGACCGGCCAACGGATTTCCTCCTCAAGACATCATCCCGAGAGAATATTTGACATTCCTAAAATAACCTAATTTCGTTTCAGAACATACGGGCAAACGGATAGAGGAACATCTGGTCTAGAATTACCCATGGCTAGACCGACAGGTACCCTTGTTCGGCAAGAACTACTTCCGAATTCGGGCTGGACCAGTTCCAGATATGAAAAATCGGTTGGAAAATATCGATGTTTTTTTTTTTACTGCAAACATCGTTGTCTAAAAAACATAGTATAAAAATCATCGACTTTTTTTTCTGAAAATAACTTACGTACTGCGTACCTAAATACAAGTACCTACCTAGTGGTCAATTTTTGTGGTAATTTTCGTTCTTATTAAAAAAAATTAAACATAAAAAATAAAAAATGTACTAATTTACGAGAGAAGAAAAACATCGATGTGTGATAACAAATATTTGTCCAATTCTTTTCTCAACAGGATGACTGCCTTTTCTCGTTCAGTGACAAGTTCATCCGAACATTGGCAACGCAACTTTTTCCGCGCTGTACATTCCTGGTACATACATTGAGCGTACTCAGTTTCGCTTTAATATCGATCGAACGGGTATAAGAAAGTAACCATCCCTAACCATCCCTAAGTATAGTTTCTAACCATCCCTAAGAATAGTTTTAAACAACCCTAAGTATAGTTCCTAACCATCCCTAAGCACGCTTCACCATCCAAAAATTATAAAAGAAATTCTGAATTTGGAGAGCACATATTCTCAATCACAATTCTTGGGGCAAATTTGAGTTTTATGTTCATAAAATCGCCGGAAATCGTTATCCTGCAATCGTTGACTTGTCCTCGACAATTGTGTGCCAACCTTATGATTATTTATTTACATAAATTATGAATGAAATATTTTTAATTATTTCAATAATTATAATTATTTTAATAATCGTATGAATGAAAAATTATTTATAATTCATTTTTATTAATATAATTTATGGATTTTTACTTGTACCACCCTATGTTTGCAACGATTTAGATCAAGTACCAACCAAAAAATCCTTCTTTTGTAGACATGAAAAGTACTGTTCGCGATTAACTCACTCGATATCACAAAACCACGCATTTGCCAGCTGTTGCCGAGTGAGAAAATTAGCCACCGCTTGGGTCACGCCTACGTTTATTTCCGAAATACGCCGTTTTGAAAATGTCAAACCTTATTTTGCACCCATTTCATTGAGATACCGTTCAACGGCCGGAATGCAGTAAAATATCACGCCCTTTGTTGTGCCAAATTGAAATTATTGTTGCTTAATTAATAGTCGGGTCGTGGTCCTATAGATCGTAATAACATACGAACCCTCTGTTATATAAAACACAACCTAATTTTAAACTATACTGATCAAAGCAGTGCACTCAGCGAGCCTTCAAAGAACCTCCTGAAACTCGTGGCCTGTTGCTACGTGACGCCTATTGCTGCATAAGGTAAAAGTTCAGAATGTGCGGCAGCCCTTATATTTATATGTGAAGGAATTCCGATCATTTTGCCTCGACCATGGAAAAGCCTTGGGATGCCTTGCCTCGAAAATCTTGATGTTTTTCGCGCTTTTAGACGTATTCCAACAAATCGATTGTTCCTTATCTGATCGCAAATCTTTGCATCGCGCAAAATATACAAGATATTGGACGTAAGTGGTCAATAATTTGGATGGTAGTAGGGCGGTAGGAGGGGGAAACGTGAGGTGATGGGTGGAATAATATGAATTTCATCAATATCATACTAAATTTCGGCTGTGCATTGCCAATTGTTGTACCTATCGTGTTTGAATCGCTCTTGTTACGCTTTTCAGTTTAATGCGTCCAGTGATGTCCAATTTGAATTCGTCATCGTGCAGGATCACCTTGCGGACGAGGATCATCAGCGAGACAGTCGTTTGGAGACCGGTGCAGTAGAATGCGACAATGACCTTGCAACAACAGGAAATGCTGAAGGCGGCTTCCGCACGGGACCCCTCTCAACATCCTCCGCGACTGTCTGCCTCGCCCTATCGCGCCATCTTCCGACATTTTTTACAACACGCCAACACTCCCTAAATGCACAAAAAAATGTACAAAAAAAAAGATAAAAACGACTACGAAAAAATTCCGAAAAGTTTCGATCAGGAGAATGAGCGAATGTTTGATGCACGAATCGTTTCTTGTCACCCACAAAAATTAAAATTCAACCTATTTCTAACAATAAAATTTACTGAGCTTCAAAGTCGTCCTTTGTTTTATGATTACAAACATTTTGACGAACTTTGGGATATAATGTGTATGTAATATAGCTTTTCCGATTCAAATTAAAGGTTTTCCGAAACAAAATAAAGGTTTTCCATTTCAAAATAAAGATCTTCCATTTCAAAATAAAGATCGTTAAGATACGAGTAAGCGACGCCTTGTTGATAATGGATAACGCTCGTATTCATCATGCTCATTCACTCCAACAGCGAATGTATGAGCTCGGACTTCATGTGAAATATCTTCCCCCTTACTCGACTCAACTGAATCCTGCAGAAAAGGTTTTTTCTAAAATGAAGCTTCATGCAAGGAATTTGCTCAGCGAGCCATGTGAAAAGTATGACTTGGTTTCAGTGATTGCTCGTAGTGTAGCCATTGTTACCTCTACCGATTGTTCCAACTATGTGATGGACATGATGCTACGGCTTCCTTCAGCAGCAGCTGAGAATGATCTATAACATTATTAGTTTTGTTTTGTTCAATTTTGATCATGTTCCGTTTTGTTCTGTTCAATGTTGCAAAAAAAAAAAAAAAATAAAAAAATAAATAAAATAATAAATAAAATCTAATAAAAAAATGTAAAAAATGTTAACAATGTATATACTTGATAATATATAATATACTCGATACATATATAATATATGTAATAGTAAAAGCATAGTAAAAGCACTGAAATATGCCCTAGGGCATAGCAACTCAAACATCACCGCTATAGCGGTTTTCTCCGACTCTCTGAGCGCATTGAATTTTTTGAAAACAGGAGGAGGAAAGCGTGCTCGTCACCCACTTTTTGCGGAAATCCTAGACCTATTTGCCCGGCTGGAGTACCAAGGTATCAATGCTACTTTCATCTGGATAAAAGGGCATAACAACATCCAATATAATGAGAAGGTTGACATGCTAGCAAAAGCAGGGGCGTTGCGAGGGACGATAAGTTCAGACTACATCCCCAAGGAGGATTTCTTTCGAGCACTAAATGAGCACCACCGAAATGTTTGGAAACAAGAGTACCACAGTTCTGGAAATGGGAGCTTCTATAAATCTGTCCAGCCAGATCCCCCCGAAGGCCATGGTTTGTCGGCGTTACATCGAACCGTCGTGAAGTAAGTACAATTTGTCGATTAAGGAGCAACCACGGACTTTGCGATGCTTATAAGAATCGCTTCTTCGGGGAGGAGCATTCGGCTTTGTGCGCAGACTGTCAAATGGAGGAGGGCACCTTGGAACACCTCATCATGACCTGCGAGAATTACTCCTCTGCTCGATGTGACATGTTCAACGACGTTACTTCGCTACTGACACTACCATTCAATTACAGAGACTTGATTAGCAATAAATTGGCATTACTTAGGATCTACAGTTTCATTACAACTATAAGTAAGGAAATTTGATGTGACTCGGAAAAGCTATATAAGTCAGATACCGATCTATTCGTAAAACACTGCAAATTTTTCGCAACGGTTCTAGATCACTGTTATGTGGACAATATTCTTGCGACTCCCGTAAGTACACGAAATAAAAATCGTCTGAATCAAAATCCTTTCAAATGTGTACAAAAAACTGTACTGCTTCTCATTAAAATTACCGAGATATGACGTTGAAAATGTTAAGCCCTGCTTTATTCAAAACCGTCGCTCATTCACGTATCTATTCACTAACACTTCTGAGGACCTTCAATATAACCTCTACGTACTCCGGGGAGCGGCACCCGAGTACGCAAAGAACAGCTAATTTGGCTCTTAGACAAAATCCGTAAGAGGGGAAATGTGAGATAATGTAGAAAACTGAAGCTAAAATGAGTGGATACGTGACTTCGAAGCTCATTGTTTCATGCTACATGACGGGATCATATTTAATTTTTTAAAGTTTGTTAGGTACCTATTGCATTGGTTACTGGCCTATGCGCACCTTGGGCCATCAATTCGCATTGTCTCTTGGTGACTGTTTATTTATTATGAAGGTTATGAGAGGAGCGTAGGGTCCACATGTTACTGCTTAGGTAGACTAGATGGGACCCTCAAATGTATAAAGAGACGTCCTAACCACTTCACAAGCCCTTTACCCGTTTCGAAACCTCCCCTTGACGCCATGACGAGACGTTTCTACTACCTACTACACATCTATGTATTGGATGTGTAGTAATAAAAACGGCTTGAAAGTCGACTTGAATATTTTAAAAGGCACTGGCTAAAGTTGAAACGAAGATCTCTACAACATTTCAAGTCAATCGGTGAAGGCGGAGAGGCTGTAGCATAGCTAACTGAAAACGAAAAAAAAAAAACGTGGTAAAAGGTTTTTGAAGTTATATAACTCGGTTCCCTTTAGATCTAGCGACTTGAAACTTTCAGGGCTTTTTTCTAATATCCACGCCAAGAAGATTCATCAAATTTCATGTTGATCGGCTGTGGGCCTGTCAATGTGGCAAAAATGAGCCAAAATCACCCTAAATTTCATTTGTTTGTTTATACAATTTTCTTAGGTTGAGATAATGGGTTAAATCTTTCCAAACGCACTGGGTCATGTTATAAAGAATTCTTTAAGGTCTATGCAAAATTGCAAGTCGATTGGTCCTGTTACTCAGGCCGTAAACTCGTTAAAGTATCTAAAATTTCAGTTTTTTGTTTCTAAAATGTTTTGGGTGGGGATAATGGGTTAAAGCTTTTGAAAAGGTCTGTCTCAAGCTGAAACGAAGCTCTGTGCAAAATGTCAAGTCAATCGGCGAACGTGAAGAGGCTGTAGCTTTGACCTTATGACTAAGAAGAAAAACATGGTAAAATTTACCCTGAAAGTTTTCTGAAATTTTCTGAAGCCCTGAAAGTTTCAAGTCGCTAGGTCTAAAGGGCGCCGAGTTATATAAATTCAAAAACCATTTAATGGTTTTATGGAGTTATATAATTTCAAAACTCCATAACTCCATTTCATGGTTTTTGAAATTATATAACTCGGCGCCCTAGCGTCTTAAAACTTTCAGGGCTTTTTTCTAATATCGACACCAAGAAGATCCATACCAAATTTCAAGTTGATCGGCTGTGTACCCGTAAAAATGGTCAAAATGAGCCTAAATTTCAGTTTTTTGTTCCTATAATTTTCTTGGGTTATACAGGGTGTCTCACTTATGATCCGGAAATTTTTAACCACGTATTCTACAACCAATTTCCAACAAAAAGTGTCCCTTAAAGTTTTTTTTTAACCACTAAAAACCTGAGTTTGTTCAATGTTAAGATTTTTTTTCGTGTTTTCGACCTTTGGTCACTGAAAAGGCCATAACTCCCTTAATATGAAGAGTAAAACCAAATCTAAGTAAACCATTGGAAAGAACGTTAAATTTTCCGTCTTTTCAGCCTCTAATAATAATTTTCTGAAGGGAACTTGAGAGTGAAAAATGAGCCCGAATAGTTAATTTCGTCAATTCTTGAAAACTGCCTGTTTTTCAAACGATTATTAGTCCTCCATAATTCTGGTGATTGGTCATAGCCTGCAAGCCTAAAAAATGCACAAAAGCCTCAGCTTTCCAACGGTATAGTCAGTTATTATTTAGAGGGAACTTTTTTGAGAAAACTGAGTTTTTATGCGAAAAAACGTTTGTTTTCAGGCACATTTGAGGGTTTTTTCTTGGGGAAAAAAGTACTGCATGACTAACAGGATTTGGAGGCCGTCGCTAAAAAATAAATTTCCAAAGTAATGCCGTTGACTTGACATTCCCTACACCCTGAAATGGAAATTCCCTACACCCTGAAAAAACGAATTATGGAGGACTAATAATCGTTTGAAAAACAGGCAGTTTTCAAAAATTGACGAAATTAACTATTCGGGCTCATTTAACACTCTCAAGTTCCCTTTAGAAAATTATTATTAGAGGCTGAAAAGACGGAAAATGTATCGCTCTTTCCAACGGTTTACTTAGATTTGGTTTTACTCTTCATATTAAGGGAGTTATGGCCTTTTCAGTGACCAAAGGTCGAAAACACGGAAACATCTTAACATTGAAAAAACTCAGGTTTTTAGTGTTTTAAAAAAAAGTTTAAGGGACACTTTTTGTTGGAAATTGGTTGTAGAACACGTGGTTAAAAATTTCCGGATCGTAAGTGAGACACCCTGTATAATGGGTTATATCTTTCAAACGGCTCTTTAAATGTTATAAAGAAGATCTGTGCAAAAATTCAAGTCAACCGGTGAAGGTGAAGAGGCTGTAGCCTTGGCCGTCTGAAATACGCGTTTCGTGACGTCCGGTAAACATACACTCAGTACTGTTCGTTTTTCTCTATTTGCTTGGCGCGTTCTCAGACTACTTGTCCTGCCTAGTAGACTTCTCAGATGAATTCGGTTATTAGGTCATACGGCTTCTTCCATTTCAGGTTTTCTCTTCGAGGAGTTTTTCAATTTTTTTTCTTCAAACATTGCACCTGCCAGCTCCCGTCTTCTCCTCGTCACAAGGGTCGAGACCATTTCCCATTAGATCGGAAAAATGGTGAAAAACTCAAAGGGCCGAGATTTATTACCCAAGAAGAAAGTTGCGCAATATTTACAACCCCCTCCCCACGCCTTGCCCTACCTAAGTCTTTCAAGGTGCCTGGTGTTGTGTAAAAAGGGTTGTGGCAGGGTTGCGAGTTGCGATTGTTATGGCATTGAAACTTGCAACGGCCTCGGGTCAAGGCCTTCCCAGGTCACCGGCGAAACACCCCTAATGTCCTTCCGAAGGTTCATAGGGTTCTTTTATAACTGTATCGGGCCCTTCGAAGGGCGTAACAAAAAACGAGGCAGAGCAAAAAAAAATGAAAATAGGGGACTGTGAAAAAACGTTCATCCAGAGAGACAGTCGTCGCTGATTTTCAGACGGGGTTTTTTGTTTGTCCGCTCTTTTAGATTCTGGTGGGAGATGAGAACCGTTGCTTTATAAAATTACACGTTTTGTCTAGCGGATTTCTCCGAGGGATGGAGGTCCACGACAACAGGTACGAAAACCCTTATTCCGGCTCGACACCTGCCTGAAGGTATGAATTTCGCAGTGGCGATATCGGCTTCTGTACTTGAGGTAAACACGAAATCGTTGTAACGGCTTATCTCCGGTTCTGTTCGATCGAAACATCGGGGAGTTTCGGGTCTCAGATTGGATTCCTCTGATCTTCTAGCGCCATGCAGTATCAAATAAGATGAAAGTGTTCGAGATTTTTTCGAACATGGAACATGTTTTTACGGACGTGGTCCAGGAACCCTGGCATGGCCGGGGGAGGGGACTAATGGAAAAACTCTGCAAATTCTTGACATTTCGGTTTATTACGATTTATCTTCTTTGTGCGAATCGCCCTTCTGTCTAATTCACGAAATTATAGATGCAATTCTAGCTCATCATCCAAATCTCATTTGTTTAAACAAACAGGTATTGACATTTTATGTCTTTACTCTGGCACATAACTCGAAAAACGTTACACAAAAAAAAAGCGTCACACGAAATCGTCACGAAAATTTCTGATGATTTTCGCTTACAACCGATTCGTTGCTACGGAACTTTATCTTCGCCAGTTATCATCGTACAATAATCGTTCACCACTCGTTGGATAGCTCTCGATTTACCTAACCATATTACGTTAACCACTGCGGAGTGCGTGGCCGACAAGCTGCGGTATGAGCGTGATTGTTTAAATAATTGTTTACACACAGGTGATCATTCTCAATAATTTATATTGTCAACACGAATGCAAGCTTCATAATTTAAACTATAATTCAACGTTCATTACATTAATTAAAGAACTGAGTCTAATTACCAATTCTTTTATGATGAACACTACAATTAAGTATAACAACTACGCTACTGGGGTAGGTGATGTAGCATTGTTCAAAGGCCCCTGAATCCTTTTTTTAAAGACATAAAATGTCCCTATGTGTTGCAGACTCGTATGCAAGCATTCCTATTATTTTATCAAACACCACTCCCTCCCCACATTAGCCTACCATGCAACATCGTAAATAAACTGACTGACTGACTGAATTTTTTTATCTTCGATAATGAACCATTGGAATCGCCCAAAGAAAAAAAATTTTAACCCCTCAGAATTTGTTGGTTTACGTTTCAAGATACGTAGATTCAGAAAATCGATTAAAAAAAAATCCGTCCGTCCGCCGTACGCCGTACGCGGCACTTTGCCCAGTTAGCGTTGAGTTAAAATTACGAAATTTGGTTTCTGGGTTTGGACCAGCCCCACAATGATCCTCGAAACTTTTCATAACCCTAGGTCAAGGGGAAGGGGTTCAAAACGAATTTGTCTAACTGTGTAGTGTAACCAGTGTAGTTTTGTTCAACTTCAATCCTACGTGTATTCTCCATCTGCAAACTCTTCAATGTATTCAAAAGATTCAAAGTAAATAAGGAAATACAATTTCGAATCAATTAGAAATTAGAAATGTGTTAATCAATTAGAAAGTGTTTAAGCTTATCACTATTAAGGAGAAAACAACTGGTGCAAATTATACTGTTCAACGTTTTTAATTCATCTACTTCGGTTCCACTCAACCACCAAGAAATCAATCTACTTGATTCATGAAAATTTCATTGAATAAACCTAGAGTTGGTAGAGCTTAAATTCCATGTATGCGCAGGCGCACATGCTGCTGCCACACATGCCCTTCCGAAATTTTGCCCAACTTGAGTTTAAAGGGCGCTAGAAGTTACGAGTATAAGGCTGCAATTGTGGAGGAGTTCGCAATGGATATTCACATTTCATCAAGAATTCCTGCGTGTTTGAATTTTGTTTCAAATATCTTAATATGGCAGACTGATATTAACACCTTCAACGCGGGTGGAGCTATATGGCTCCAAGCTAAACTACCACGCTGACGGGTGGTGCCATATGGATTCATGACTTGTCTGGTGTTTTGAACTCGAATTTCCGAAAACTTTTTATACCGAAATCCCAGACGATAACTCTCGATAGAATTGAGATAAAAAGTTCAAATTTGCACAGAAATCTGTCTTGGCAATAGAAGATGAGCAGAATAGGGCCACTCTAAATGGGGTTTTGGGGAATTTTAAGGGGGGGGGGGGGAGATTACCCGGAACCCACGTATTTCCTAGAATTATTTAAACCATTTTACGGACAAGAAACCTAATGAATATAGCATAGTCATCCATCTTCGACCCGTGTTTAAAATTTCAAGACTCTAGCTTATCATTGGCTTCAGGAGCCACTCAGCTGATCCGGAGCCACGGCAGTGTCTAGTTAAAGTCTGGTTGCAATGTCATCCAGTTCTTGCCTACATTTAAAATTTCAAGTTTCTAGCTCACCGGAGAAAAAACTTTGTTCAAACTTCAACGAAAATTTCAAAATTCGTTTTGAACCCCTTCCACATGATCTAGGGTTATGAAAAATGTCAAGGAACATCTTGGGTGTTTTCCGAACCTGCAAACTAAATGTCGTAATTTTAGCACAAAACTAACTGGGCAAAATGCGGCGGAATCGTTGAATCATTTTTCGCGACATTCACGTTTTTAAAATTTCAAATTTCACTTTGAACCCCTTCCCATTGACGTAGGGTTATGAAAAGTTAGGAGGATCGTCGTGGGTGTGGTCCGAACCCGTAGCCCAAATTAAAAGCTCATAGCAGCAGTTGGATTGAGCGTCATGTTTTTGTTTTTGTTTGTCGTTGAGTCAGTGACATGGGCTCAGCAAACGATATAACATTGTTTACAGTGGTATTGAACTTAACGAGTCCAAAAAGGCCATTCCCAGGGAGGAACACCCGGTCCGCTCTAATATTAACAGTCTGTTAGAAGAGTTAGAAGAGTATCACCATTCAAATCCACGTAGAAGAATGCACAGAACTCCTAGCGAGAAAAGAAGGTCATTTTTCACCCCAAAACCCTCATGTCGCATGAAAAAGAAAAAAAAACGCGCTTTCTGACGGGGAAACGACATTTTCTCCCTTATTTTCCTACATACAGTCAAATTTGAGGATACCGTTGGAAAGCTGAGCTTTTTGGCCGACTTTTGCCGTAACAGTACAGAACGTTCAAGTAGGAGTAGTAGGTTTTACAGGCGATCGAAAAAACTGAACATTTCCGGGATTTGACAAATGTTTCTTTTCAGGCTGATTTTTTACCCTGTTTGGCACCAGAGAGATAGGAAATTTAATGATCTTTCCAACGGTAATTAGGTTAAAGGTTCTTGACAACTGGTATTCTAAGGAGTGATGTTGTGATTATCGAGGGTTGGTCCAAATGAAACAATTTTTCTAGGCCGACGTTTCGCAATAAATGTATTGCATCTTCAGGGCTACAAGACAGAGGAGGAATACACAAGTGGAATGAACATTGGTATAGAAACATGGCTTGCTTGCACACCTTACTAATATCTATTACTTATTTCTTATATTACTTACTTACTAATGACTATTATCTACTTATCAAAATTATGCGGTTGTTCCATAGTGAGAATTATCTTGGGAAAGATGTGGGAGCTGTTTAGGGTGGAGGGTTCATAGTGGGTAGGTAGGATCGTCAGAGTCCCAACTATTGAATAAGATGTGAATATGAATAAAGACGGTAAATATGAATGTTGAAGCAATAGGTTGGAATATTGAGAATCAGAGATATAGGGCAACTCACATATTGCATCCAATTTTAAGACGAGTTAATGATTGGAACACACGTGGAATGGAATTGCTATCATTGGTGAGTGACTGATAACAAGGTCCCTGAAGATGCAATACATTTATTGCGAAACGTCGGCCTAGAAAAATTGTTTTATTTGGACCAACCCTCGATAATCACAACATCACTCCTTTCCAACGGTATCCTCAGATTTGAGATTACTTCGTAAAATAAGGGAGTTTGTCCGGTTTCGTGGCGTAAGATTTGACACAGGTATCGTGTATGAATGTCTAGTATAGATATGTCACAGGTAAAAGTGTTATGTATAATCCAAAAGGGGAGAGATTGGCATGTATGAAATATGTAGTGTTAATAGCTAGATACCGCGTTTTCCGACAGGGGTGAGTGACAAGTCATTGGGGCTGTCAAGTTCGTCTACTACTACGTTTCCTCTGTTTCCTTTGATCTAAACTGTAATAATCCGGGAGTCTGGGGCAAACTCTGAGTTACAGCCACTGGGCTAAAAACGCAACAAACAGTTTATAATATTATAGGAAATTAACTTGATCTGCTGCAGCTCAGTTGTTATGTTATTGATATGCCAAACAAATAGATAAAAAAGAAAACAAAAGAAAACAACAAACACAAACCTCTGAATGGCGGCTAGACACCCCCAACGTCAACGCATCGGTTTCTTATCTTCAGTTTTAGTTCTTTGGCCTCACCGCCAAAATCGCAGGAATGCGATAACTAAGGAGTTCAAGGTCACTTCACGCCCTCCATCTCAAGGACGGCGTTTCTGTGATCGGCACCATTTCGTCGAGGAATCAGCAACACCACCAAGCTCGTTTTTCACAACTTTTCAGGAGAGAAAAAATACCGATTTTTTCGTCCATCAAGGCCTGATTGACTGAAGTTTTTCTCGATATCTATGATGAATAGATATCATTCATTATAGATATCGAGGGATGATGTGGCTGTCTTGGGATCCGCTAAAGACTGCAATCATGCGGAAACTGCCCTGCAAGACTTCGTCAATAAAGCAACCGTGTGGTGCAGGAGATGGAGAGTAAAACTCTGCAAATTCTTGACACAACGGTTTATCATCTTCCTTGTGCAGATCACCCTTCCGTCTATACCAGACTGTATTGCAAATCGGCACCATACTATATTCTCACCGTACACATACCATACCATACGAATTTCTTTCCTATCATACCATACTGTATTATACCAAATCATACTCATACCATGTCATACAAACCGAGTGAATATTGAAATGTCATCCATTTCTGACCTATATTTAAAATTTCAAGTATCTAGCTCATCATCAAAATTTAATTTGTTTAAACAAATAGGTATTATTTGAACAATTTTACAGACAAGAAACCGAGTGAATATTGCATTGTGATCCAGTTCTGACCTATTTTTAAAATTTCAAGTCAATAGCTCATCATCAAAATTTAATTTGTATTATTACAAAAAGGTATTATTTAAACAATTTTACAAATGAGAAACCGAGTGAATATTGCAATGTGGTCTATCCCCGACTCACGGTTAAAATTTCTAGACTGTAGTTTACCGGGAAGATGAAAAAAGGTAGTTTTATTCTGGGCGTCTGGGGGTTGGGTCACATAACGGCCGTTTTCGACGCGAAAGTTTAGTGTTTTTCCTAAACCTTTGCGCGGTCACTGTGAACGAACGGCTGGTCGCAAAAAAATCCAATTGGTCTTAAAAGATTCGTAATTTTTCAGGTCATTCAAAAGTGAACTAAAAATTACACGGTTCAGTTAAATATTTGGAGATATGACATTGTCGAAATTTTAAATTTCGTTTTGAACCCCTTCCCCTTGACCTAGGGTTATGAAAAGTTTCGAGGATCATTGTGGGGCTGGTCCAAACCCAGAAACCAAATTTCGTAATTTTAGCTCAACGCTAACTGGGCAAAGTGCCACGGACGGCGGACGGCGGACGGGGGACGGCGGACGGGGGACGGCGGACGGCGTACGGCGTACGGCGGACGGACGGATTTTTTTTTATTCGATTTTCTGAATCTACGTGTCTTGAAACGTAAACCAACAAATTTTGAGGGGGGGTTAAAATTTTTTTTTCTTTGGGCGATTCCAATGGTTCATTATCGAAGATAATAAACCAAAATGAACCCCCAAAAGTCTGCACTACTCGCTTTCACTAACCAAACCCGTGTAATTAGGCCGGTCATTGAGTTCAACGGGGCAGTGATCGCTCACCTGGACGGTGTTAGGTATCTTGGTGTGCATTTGGACAAGAAGCTCACTTGGCAAAGTCATATCAGGTATCTGGTTGCTAAGGTTCGCCAGCGCATTGGACAACTCAAGTTTCTTCTGGACCACCATCATTCCCCTTTAGCACTGACATCTAAGCGGCTACTGTACTTGACCCTGATTAGACCAATTTGGTACAACTCATCTGGGCTTTGGGGGTCAGCTGCAAAGAGCCACACCAATTGCATACAAGTCACGCAAAATCGGGTTCTTCGTCTTATGACTGGTGCACCATGGTATGTCAGAAATACGACACTGCACAACGATTTGGACATACCATTCGTACAAGATGTACTCCGGCAGAACTATGTGCGACTTTATGGCTCAATGGTGGACCACCCTAATAGCCTAATGTCCAGCCTGATTGAAAATTTGCCCCCTCCAAGAATGCAACGTCGGCTCAAACGCAAGCACCCATCGGACTTCCTCGATCATTAAGTTACCCATGTTGTTAATAGTTATAGTTAGTTATTTATTTATAGATTTATTGTATTCATTGTTTCAACCTATACCCTTATTCTTGTTGAAGTGATCTCCTTAAAGGCTAATTAGCAGGTCAGCTAGTGAGCTGTTCCTGCATCAAGTGCCACGTGAATTATATTTATATAAATATACCTGTACTATATTTATATTTAGTAAACAATAAATTTAAAAAAAAAAAAGTAAAAATAAAAATATCGAGAAAAACTTCAGTCAATCGGTTTTTTCTCTCTCCTGAAAAGTTGTGAAAAACGAGCTTGGTGGTGTTGCTGATTCCTCGACGATTTGGAGTCTCGGTCCTTTGAACGTTTCTTCATTCAAATACCGTCTCTAGAGACACGATAAAAGAGGAGAAATTCCAATCAATTAAACTGCTGACGAGTTAGTGTTTCCGATGAACTGAGGTGTTACTCGGCAAAAAAAGGAGACAACATTTCTCAGAAAACCAGTAAAATGGAGACGTTTTACATAAAACCTGTTATTTCTTCGAAAATTCGCTCTTATAGCGATGCTGCATGACTGTTGATCTTATGGAATTCATTTCGAAAAAAATTATTGCGGCTTTGCACATGACGAATCTTGTTACCTGTTTATTATCTCAGTCGTATGACAATTGCTAATTCCAGTCTTATCTTTGCTAAAAGTTTTATGCAGTTGTTAAGTATTGTAATCGACGAAGGCTCGTTTCTACAGTTCACATACAAATCAAACTCATGTGTGTTGGACGGAGATTCGCCTCGACTAACGACCCCAATAAGCGATTTCACTGATGACTATCGGTAATGCTGATTTCTTGTTGATCTGCGAGGACTGTTCGTCGACTTCAAGCAACCAGAACCGCGATGGTGGAAGGGGAAGAGGCGCGTGACAGTTGAACCGTCAAACAGCGTCAGAGGCCCCGCAGTTGTGCAACGATCGTGATGTAACTGCCGGGGCGCCAACCCTGTTTTAAATTTCGTACAGCCCATTGCTAGGCATTCCGACCTTCTCGCGACATCCGCGGGCTCGATACCACAGGCGATGCCTACAGAGTGTGAGCTTTAAGGTTTGCACCTTATACAACTCGTTTCGAGACCCAGATCGAACGATCACAATTCGAAAGAAACCAAAGTTTCTCAACGGGGCTTTTAAATTGAACTACGACTATAATTTGTCGAGCAGAGAGTCCGTGCAATTATAGTGCTACAGCTTTGGCCCATCCATCCCCACAACTCTACTAAATAATCATTAAAAAAGAGAGCTGTAATTTGTACGGTGCCTGCAGATAAGAACTCAAATGGTCACAATTTTATCTACATCACAGCAACTTAGCTTGCGTAAACGCAGAATGTTTTTCCTCGCAACACCAAAGATTACGCAAATTGGCCGAATTGAGCACATAGTGTGGGGGGTATTTGCGGGTTGCAGTTCAGATGGTGCCATAGGGATGGGTATCAAAGCAAATTTTATCGATATTTAGGATATCGATATAATTTTTGCGTTCATATCGTTGTGCCGATATATCGGCTGCCAAAATATCGATACCTATATCGATAATGGCAAACATTTCTTAAAAAACCTGGTTTATCGGACATTGACCCGAAAATCTTTAAAATTTATATAAATAGGTTGGTATGGAGAAAAAAAGGTCGTATGCCATAATATGGCAGTATATTCCAACAACTAAAAATGTATCATAAATCTTATTTATGATACAGTTTATATATTTAAAAAATTGTCATTTATTGACAAATATGCAACGGGTTATACATTAAAATAGAATTAAAAAAGTGACATTATGATATACCCACATAGTCAATGGTTGAATATTGATAGAAAATATAGATACCTAAAGAAATTGAAATTGGATTGAAAGTATTGGAATAAAATCACGATTTTGTTATTATTTCAATTCAATGCACCAAAGGCTATTATTATCAGTATCCTTGATGAAAAACAGGTTATTAGCCATCTCTGATGTTAACCGGTTTCGTTGGTCCCTCAGAACAAAGCCCGCCAACAAACCTTCTTATTCGTTTTTCCGATCTCCAATTGTGAGTAGGTGTGTGTGTGCTTTTATACACATTTGCCTTGTGACAGTAGGCCGTGCTAAATATATACTTGTCACAGTTTTATATAGTGGTTGATACTTAAGATGTTCTTCATGGACATCATGTTCTTTAATGGAGACATTTTACATAAAACCAATTATTTCTTCAAAAATCCGCTCTTATTCGGCTGTGGATTTTTTATTTATTCTTTTCTGAGCAGTTTATAGGAAATGTAATACCATTATGAATTGAAATATTTCTGGCGACAAGGCTGATAGTCTCGGCTTTGAAAAAAACTGATATATCGTAGGAAAAATATCGATTTCCGATATATCGGGCTCGTTCAATATCGATAATATTGATATTCAATATATCGATACCCATCCCTATGGTGCCATGTATGGCCATGGGATTGGAATTTTGGACGTCTCAGAAAACTGCGTTATTCGATTGAATATTTAGTTGCTCTCTGCGTAGCATATTCATACCGCACGGGCCGAGTCATCCATGGATGACTCCAGACCAAATGTGTTCTCTAGTTTAGGTATGAATAGCGTTGTACTACGCGGGAGACATATCGTACCAGAAGAGACCAGACGAAAGGTCGGTGGCCTGGAGCAAGGTCATTGCTAACTATGATTGCAAAGCCATTGTAGGGTCCTAAAGTGGCCCGGTCCATTACTCCACAATAAATTACTCTCTCGCTTCTCGGCTTCTCGTCACAACTCTGAGCTAAATGATCCTCCGGGCTCTGTAAATAGCCACTTCAGGCAGCTCAGCCGGACTATGTAAACGCTTCTCGAGCGGAGTCTAATCGCAATGCTGTTTTTAAATCGTGAAATGACTTCATTGAGACCCCTGATTCTAGTTCAAGTAAAACATTGCAGTGTACAAGGCGAACAAAGCCGTTTCCGTAATTCTGGTCTAGTAATTCGGGTCTCCTTAAATGAATTTCACACATTTGGGTGAATTTACAAGCCAACTTCAGAAAAATCACACGACTTGAATTAGGCCAACATGACGGCAAAAAGCATATTTAGTCCTATAGGCACCATGTTAGCACCAGGTTTTCTGTACAGAATGCATTGTAATGAGTCGATTTCAACTTGGGATTTCTTGTAGGAAACCCAACCAGCGACCCAACTTTCCGTCTTGCACCTAAAATCCAAATTTACGTACGGAGAATTGTCGCATGTGAAATTGTCACTTCTGGAACAAGAATAGTCAGTCTGTTCTTAACCCTTCAACGGTGAATTTATTGAATATCATTCCAATCAACCGCCTATCCCTAAATAGAATCCTCCCTTAAAACTCTCTTGCGCCAAACCTATCATGAAAATGTCAAGCTAACTGGTTAAATCTTAAATATGAGTTCTCATCTCACAAATCTACGAGTAATAACCTCGACCATTATTAAGAAAGTATAGCATTCGAATAGTATTCTTCATGAACACCTCGCCAGCCTAACTTTAAATCTGATCATGGACGACATTATCAACACTATCGTTTCATTGTAATGACTGGGCACTGAATTGGTTTGTCTACAAAACGAGGGCCTCATAGCAACAGCCCATACCGTCACTTGAAAGTCACGTGATAAATAATCACGAACTTCGCCAAAATGTGCGTAATCACCAAATAGAGTCGCAGATCATCTGTTTTATATGACAGAAAATATCAGTTACATTTTAGTTACTTTGATGGGAAATTGCCTGAAATTGTGAACTAGTTCAGTGGTTCCTCAGGAAACGACGCCGTAATGGTGCCATTGGTGCCATGGAAACGGTAATGGCGCCACTAAAAAGTGTGTTCGGTAATGCATTTGTAAAAGCTGAACCGACATACAAAATTTACAAGGTGCGCCAAGCTTGTCATGACTTCAACTCATAAGAGACTCAATTTCGCAAACAACGAGGCGCCTTCTGGTGCGAGGCGAAAATGTCTTGTTGAATTTTCGATCATGTGACGATTGATCCCAGTTATCAAGATCACACAATTGTAATTTTCTCGTTGGATTCGGGTCCACTTTCTAATTACATAAATCCGTATAGCGGTCTCTGTCAAGGTCACTAGTGGTCTTGACACGGGCGAAGTTACGTCCTTTCTCTTCTGGGGGAAACTTTCTCCGAAACACTTGATAGCCGCTAGTGTACGAATAAAAAAAAAAAAGTTTGAATAATTTTGGAGAAGCCAGTTCTACCGCAATGTGATCATCGTCGAAAGTACGTCAGTTGCCTGAGGATGTAGCCAAATCATGAAGAGCTGGTATGGGTTTCTATCGTGCAGTCCTCAATGAAACAAGGTGAAGTTGAGTAGGTGAGGGCTGGCAGAACTCCATGATAATAAACAGAACTCCACACTTTTGATTATTAAAACGTCTTTAGCCAGACAGTTCAGATTTCTCACATTGTTACATGGATTGGAGATTCCAATAACATATGATTTGAAATAAATGCCATGAAACTCGATGAAAGGGTTCTAGAAACTAAACTACGATGCCTCGACTAGAAAAACATGTCCTAAAATTCCTATCTTATCAACTAGAAATAAATTAAAATACAAAATCAATGTTAATAAGATTGATTTAGGTCCAATGAAATCAATATTAATAATTTCGATTGAGGTTCAATAAAAAGCCCTGACCTCTGGGAGTTCAGCCCTTGTTAGGTCAACATTGAAAAGTTGTTGGGATCTTGGTAGTTCTTCAGTAGGTACATAAGTTAGTCTAGCATAGTGGTTTAATTTTCAATATGCTATACTAATATAGGTACTCCTAGTCCAGCTGTTCACAAGTCGTCCTCAGAGATGTCCCCGATACCCACCACCAAACATAAACATTTCAGCGATGATGCAGGTGTAGCATAACAGACGTCAACCACATACTCGTAGCCCACGTGGACTAATTCAGGGTATGGACTATTAGTCTTTGTCAGTCGAGGGTCAGTAAAAGTGAGACACCTACTCCTCTCTATATTTGAGCGTCCCACCTCAGGGTTTCTTCAATGGTCAAGTCGAAGTAATTTATCTCCCGAACCAACAAGTCGTCATACATGGACTTGTAACTGTGACCCATGAGCGGCACTTCATTTCTTGGTATTATTGCGGAGCCTGTGACTGAGGGCATCTTGACTTTCACGATTAACATCAAATCATGCATGACTCTGGACACCTTATTAAAATGATGCTGAAGAGAAGAAATTAAGCAGTTTCAGGTCTTCATGCGCCACGGTTACCTCCGATTCGTCAGCAAATCCAGGACAACTGCTCTTATATCATAAAGGTATATATATGATCATAATATGATTATAGTATATATTATATATTAGCAAATAAATTGGGGCTCAGAAGAAAATGTTGCTATATTACTGATTTTCTCACCCTTTATGTTTTTTGGATTCCTCGACACGAATTTGTTGGCAAAAAGTTTTGATCAAATTTGGGCACTTTTTCAGTTTTTGGCCTATATTTCAGAAAGGAAGCGTTTTTAGAAGACAAAATTTTCCTAATTTCTCATTGATTACGTTTTTTTCTAAGACTAGACGTTTCGCCTCTGGAGCGCGCCCAAAAGTGGCCATATTTCCATATTTGGTGGAATTTACCGTTTACGCGGGAATCACCTTTGCTGTGGTAGTTAACTGTTGTAAAAATTTATTAAATTATTCAATTTATATGATATAAAAGTAAGTTTTTCATAAATAACGTTATTCATTAGAAGGCCAACCCAATTTAGATAGCGTACTGCCAGAATGGGTTTGTCAAAAAAGGCTTCCTTTCTGAGATATAGGCCAAAACCTGAAAAAGTGACAAAATGCGGCCAAAAAGTGCCCAACAAACAAAGTTCTGGGCAAAACTTTTGTGCTGAGAAAATCAAAACTATAGCAAAACTTTCTTCTGAAAATCCTAGTATGCCTATCTCTACAATCGAATAACGATGGCTCGCGCGTACGAGATCCTATTTTTTCTCTCAATTATAAGTCGGTGAGGTATTCCCCAAATCAGTCTAGTATCACCCCAATTCCCATTAGAAGACCGGTTAATATATCTGCATATTGATTAGTACACTATATGCAAATGGACCAATCCAACAACTGCCTGACAAACACGGGCGAACAGAACTAGGTGTGTGCGAGTTGTTAATGTTAGGTACCTCATTACATTGCGAACTGGTGTGATGATTGACGAACAACCGTCAAAAATCAATTGCCAACAAAATCAGCAACAATTTCGGATAGTCCAGTCAAATTAGACCTCCATTTGTAATTATCGTTCGCGTCAACGTGAAATCGTCGTAATTCTCATTCATGATAATTTAGTTGTCAATATTGTGTTCAGATATTCCACAAATATTTCAGCTTCTGTACGTATGCACAACTTTTTGTCTTTAAAATATAACTTCACAATTTTAGACAATATTGGTGATGGTGGGCCTGGCCTAATCAACAAGTCATCACACTGGTAACTCTTAACCAGATTAAGTTAATTGCGTGAGTTGGTTAAACAGTCGACAGATTTACAATAAATTCCCTAGTGGGAGGTGCCCCTTCAGTCTGTGGTTGTTCGGTTGAGTGGGTGGATTATCTGGGATTGCAGCAGTTGGAGGGTTGTTATGATTCCACCACGGATTTTCTCTTTGACTACCGTATCAATCATCGGAATTTTCAAGCCTTCATGGCGTTCATGTGAGGCGTTGCATTCTGGCTTACTTATGCGTTTTAGCGGCTGAACTTATATATATATATATTGGACAGTTATATTGGACAGATCGAGTTCTGGTAGAGCAGCCTGTTGGCAGTCTATGGCAGAGGTGAACGGTGGTCTGATTGGTGTTTTAACGGACTGGTTCATGTGCGCAAGTGCCCTCTGATTTATTCCCTAGTGAATTTCGGATCTGTGGATGTCAATTTCTAGTTCCGTGGATGTAAATTCCAACCGGAAATGGCCGCAATGTAGTCTGACATTCACGGAGGGTCCAAAAGTGGAGGAGCAGTAGGCTGTGCATTCTGGAATGTAAGCAGGAACAACCGAGCAAAATATAAGCTACCCTCCTTAACTTCGAGCTTCCATGCGGAAGTGGCTGCAATAATCAAGCTCTGGAATTCGTACTCAGGGAGGAAGTACCTACCCGACAGAACAAACGTTATTTGCTCAGATTCACTAAGTGCTCTACGCAAGATGAGTTCGTCTTCTTTTGATCGGGCATCCGACGGACTTACAAGGAGGCTTTTGACTTTGCTTCATGTATGCGCCGCTGGAGGCCAGCAAATAGATCTGCTGATGGCCAAAGAGGGTGCTGACACGGGACTGCTGATGGACGTAGACGTGGAGGTAGAAGATTTCTTTCCATTGATTTCGAGACATCACCGGTTGGCTTGGCAAAGAAGCTACTCAGAAGCCCCAGAAGGCCGATTCTATAAATGCATCATTCTGCCTTTGATTCCGGACCGGCTGTGGTTTAGTAAAAAAGAAGTGTCGAGGGACTTTGGCAGAACCATCGCACGATTGAGAGCGGACCATGGGGTATGCGATGCATATCTCTATCGCATAAATAAGAGAGATTCTCCAACCGATAGCAGATGTGGACATCCAAAAGGAAATTTGGAACATTTGATCATAGAATGTGACACCTTCAGCGACCACCGCTAAGAAATGTGGAGCAGCATCGTGGACAAATTGGAAAACCCCTTCATTATACGACAATTATGTGCGAGGAAAACATTTTAATTTATAAAGCAGTTTTCATTTATTTGCCACATTGTAATTTGAGCGTTTAAAAGGTTATAATTAGTCATTTGATTGTATGCTTAAATTAAAGTAGTCTGAGAATAATATTATGTTTTACAACTATGTTTTAAAAATGGCTGTATAAAACATTTGTGCTAATAAAATCAATACTTACCTATTAAAAAAAAAAAAAAAAAAAAAAAAAAAAAAAAAAAAAAAAAAAAAAAAAAAAAAGCATAGTCCGGTAAATAGGGGACCGGAGGTTACAGTAATCATTGTAACGTCATAGTATCATTTTGTGTGGGTTGGCCTAGAATTGAGATGGAAAACTGGTATGATCATTACTGAGCTTCTTACCGCCTCCATTGTGCGCGTATGCGCAAAGGTTTATTTGACAAGAAATTGCAGGAACCATCTGATTTGGCACGGATTGGGAAGGAAGCTTACAGTTTGTCGTTTGATCATTACCTGGAATCCAGGACTGGGCTCGTGTAACCCATGGATTACCCAAGGATAACAACGAATAGTGATTTATAAAAACGACGAGATACCTCCCAAGAAGCAGAGGGAAGTGAGGTAAAAGCCGAAAGAGGTATTAGCGTTGGCCTCACAACGGGATCAATAAACGTCCGGATCCAGACAGACGTGATCGATTTTTCGTGAAATGGGCTCGAATGAGGGGGAGCGAAAGACCATCTGGGTTTGGTGAAGTGGTAGCGGTTGCCGGGAGTTCTTAACAAGGGTCTTCTTAAGGGAGGGCCGTATCGGTGACAAGGAATCAGGATCATTGGTAATCATCAGGAGGGGGTGGAGGGTAGTGACTGGCTCAGGGTAGTTTACTCATTCGAAAAACACAACATCATCGATATGCAATGGGGAAGGTACTCCAATCCCGATCTTCTCTGAATCTAAGGGAGCAAGAAGAGGGGTTGGGGGTGATGGGCACTATAATTATAAATTCCTTTTTACGAACATTCATTACTGGAATGAAGTCAAAGTTTAAACGAAAGGCAACGTAACGTAGTACGATGTGATTAAATTCTATAAATCATTCAAATTCATCTGGACTTTGACAGCAGATTCTGAATCCACCACACTCTGAATGTGATGGATGAGGATTTTTCAAACGACAAATCGAAGTACTTTCGAGGATCACACATACGAGTACATTATGTCCAGTAAATTTTGGAAAGACCATTTGTGTTATTTCATTGGAAAAATTAATGCCAAACTTATCGTGAGAAAAACGAAAACGATTACACAACAACTTATGCACCGATCACCCTTCTGTCTAGATCACGATTCTCTATACAAAATCCAAGTAAGTCCATAACTATACGAAATAATTGGAGCAGTGAGCTAAAATATTTAGTGGTAAAAGGTCGATCAAATTGCCATATCCGAGCGGAGCGGGGAATCGGTTACTACTCGTACCTCAGTGGCGGCCTTATCATTCTACTAATTTCAGGGCCGACCTACTCGTACTAATGATTATTTAAAATAAATTATAGTTCATTTATTTGTATTGAAATGGTATGCTATGGGTGCCTAACTACGTCGGCAATATACAGGGTGTCCGATACCTCTCCTACGTCTTCTACACAAAATGTTAATTAAATTTTAATTTCCTACCTAAAGTATCTCGTAGATTTTTTTTTTTGAATATCCACTCCAAATCCGCCTCTTCACTTGTCAAGATGTTTTTTGTGTTTTCGACCTTACTTCACTAAAATTGCCATAACTATCTTAATTTGGACTGCAATTTAAATTTCAGGATACTTTTGGAAAGAGGGTTAAATTCCCTGCCTCATAAATGCCTAACGAAGTTTTTTTTTTTTTTTTTTTTTTTTTTTTTAGAGGAACTGCGGAGTGAAAATGGAGTTTAAAAAGTAAATTTGGTGAAAATCTCAAAACCGAAAAATGCAATCAATCGATCATGATCCGAAAAAATCAACGTGGACCTCAATCAAACGGTAGAACGTCAGGTCCATTTTGGGCCGTAACTGGGGAACAGCTTATTCAAACAATACATGGAGACCCGTTGATGTTAAATTTCATGTTCTACGATTCTTGTCGTGTCTGCAGAAAGAAGGCAATTAAGGGTGAGGTTATCTCCTCTCCCAAACTCTTATAGATAACGTGAAATGATAGGGACAAATAAACTCACCCTCCAGTGGGCTTTCAATCATGGCCAAATTGACAGTCAACTAGACAGAGTTTAGAAACTGGTTGGAGGAATTCTGGTACACAATTGAAATGAAATTTGTACGCAATCGATTAGTTTACATGAAAATTTCTACGAGTGTAAATCGGTTATGAATGATAATTGGTAAGTACCAAAGAGTTTGGAATTGAATATAAGCCAATTTTTAAGACGTCCAGTAAGTGAATTAGGGTTATGAAAAGTTTCAAGGACCAACCAGTTTCTGAACTGTCCCTCAAATGATTCCCAAATTTCAAATGTTTACCTCAATTTTTTATGGACAAAATGCCTCGGCCGTAGATTATCTGTATGAAGATTGCCCTGAAGTTCTACCAGTTGGTTCACGCTCATGTTTACGATTTTTTATCGGTCGTACGGAGGATGACCCGCGTAAAATTTCCATGAATTGCAGTAGATTGGTGGTCAGTTTGGCATGTTGCTGTACAAAAAACCCCTGGTAAGTCTCACGAGTAGCCTGTACTGATCTACCCACCCAAAATAGTGTTGATATCGTGGCGTCTATTCAGACGTCGTGTTCTTATACTTTGAAAATATCAAAACTATTCGAGGGTGCAGCAGTAACCGGTCAAGGGAGCAGGTTCGCCGACCTGCGTTCCACAATAATTCGCCCATCCAACGACGCTTTGTTGCCTTGAAGACATTTCGCGTCGGCTCAGTCGAAGCAGCCACTCTCCGCCACTACATCCACCGGTTCACCGATCGGAGCGAGTTGCCAAATATCGGAGGTTTACCAATTATGAAAGTTGGCCATGCGGGAGCTCGCCTCATATTTGCGTAACGGCTCCGGCTCCCATTTGCGACTCGTGTGTGTGAGACCAGTGTTCGGTGAAACCTTCAGTCGGATCTGACGGCGCATGCGCCTGAGCCTCCTTTCACCAGATTCGCGTCAGCAAAAACACCGATCTGTTAGATAATGTTGATAATTACCAATATTACCGCTTAGAAACTCTACCTGCGTTCTCCTCAAAACTAGGGTTTCCTACGGCTTTTAGCGAATTTTCGAAGAAAAGGAGGCTATTGTTCTCGGTCCAAAATTTTTAAAATTCGAATTTTCGAAAAAAGTTCATACCAAAATCCGTTTCAGACCATCCTGAATCCACTGCCAAAAGACACCAAAAATTATATTTACATGTTTATGTATGTGTCATTCCAGACGATAACTCTCGATAGAATTGAGATAAAAAGTTCAAATTTGCAGAACAAATCCTTCTTGACATCCAAAAGGCTATGTTCGTAGATGGGGAGGATCGAGCGACTCTAGAAGGGGTGGGGTCTTTTAGGGAGGGGGGGGGAGGGATTTACCTATCAATTCCACAAATGAAACAGTCTGACATGTAACACCTCATTTTAAAGAGTTTTTCACGCTGAACACGATAGTTCAAGTCAGAATGGCGATATCTCATTCCGTTCTTAGACTGGAGCACTTCGAGGTTGAAGAAACGTGATTGATTCTTGAGATGTTCTTCTCGGTTCACCTGCTCTAGTCTGATAGCTGAATGAGATATCGCAATTCTGACTTCACCATCGTGTTCAGCGTTGAAAAATCTATAAACGGAGGTGTTATGTGGCAAAACATTGAGACAAAATTTGTTTAAAAAACCAGTACAATGGAGACATTTTACATAAAGCCAGGTATTTCTTCGAAAATTTGCTCGTATAGCCATGCTGCCTGACTGTAGATTTTTTAATTCTACTCGATTACTCCTTCCCGTTGTCAGTAATAAATTTTATAGAAGAAATTCGCACGTTAGATCCCTCCGATTTTTATTTGAAAATTGTATTAATCTCTATCTCACTGAACTTATAACATATTATGTCGGTGGGCAATAATCTAATCGAAATGATTTATTTTAAATGAAGGGTCGTGGGGAAAGAGGATCAAAGTCCTTTTTTCCTAATTCTGAGAAAATCGAAAAACTAAGTTTGATACCGTTTTAGACAGACACTATCCATTAAAAAAAACAGCTGTTATGCCCACCTGAGAGGGAATTTAATTAAGTTCAAGTAACAACAAAGAAAATCACGTAGATCAAAGATACTTTCCGGAAATAATTTAAAATTTCAAACATGGTATGGACTTTGATCTTTTTTCCCCACAAATATTCTCGTCCTTTGTCACCATGAATATTATTATACAACTATGTGTTATAACCACAGTATTACCTACTGTTTATTCAACTCTCGTTATTCATTTGGACTATTACTAGGGTAACTTACTGTCATGTTCAGGAAAATTCTCAAAAAAAAAAAAAAAAATGAAATAAAAAACATACCGTTCTATATGAATTTTTCGAGATATGAGATTTTCAAATTTTCAAAATTCGTTTTGAACCCCTTCCCCTTGACCTAGGGTTATGAAAAGTTTCGAGGATCATTGTGGGGCTGGTCCAAACCCAGAAACCAAATTTCGTAATTTTAGCTCAACGTTAACTGGGCAAAGTGGCGCGGACGGCGGACGGCGTACGGCGGACGGACGGATTTTTTTTTATTCGATTTTCTGAATCTACGTATCTTGAAACGTAAACCAACAAATTTTGAGGGGGGGTTAAAATTTTTTTTTCTTTGGGCGATTCCAATGGTTCATTATCGAAGATAATAAACCAAAAGGCAATTTTGTCCAAAACGTAGGTATATTTTGTGTACAAAACATACTGTGACATCTCACTGCACAAAAAGGCAAATAAATTCATTCAAAAATCATTCTTCGAAAGGGTCATCGCAATATGAATCATCAGCATCATCCTCTCCTTCATTCCTCACTTCGCTGGACATAAAACATTTTGGCTGCTGGGTTGATGAGAAACTGACTCAAGTGTTTCAAATCCCTCAATTTTCCCCTTTTTCCCCAGAAGTGCAACAGCCATTCTGTTCTACTCCTCCCACCTACAAGATGGCGTGTCTATCTCAATTCGGTCAAAAAATGGACTTTGATCATTTTCCCCAACGACCCTTCAAATTATCTCGATTTTTCATTTCATACTCAATTTCTTCTACAATTCCTATTTGATTCTTTATGTTGCCAATTGAAAAATAAATCTAAAAATCTATTGGGCGTGCGCGGGAAATTGAGTCTTTCATAATATCTCAAAGATTTCAGTTTTGGAGAAGTATAAATATTTCCCCTTATTATCGACAATTTTCCTCTATAAAGGTGCGAAGAGGGCGACGTATCGATCGAATCGGCAGGAAGTTACAATGACTATGACCCCCCTGAGCCATCGCCTTCTACCTTTTTTTCTCCCCCAACCAACGCCAAGGTTACGTGGCAACTACCCCTTGACTTCGATGTCCGCCAAATGCCGGGGCTGCGTGCACGTAATAAAGTCGGAAGAATTAACAGAAAGCCAGATTGTGATGGCTCAACGGAACCTTCAGGGGAAGGCGGAAGGGGCGCATGCAGACATTGAACGAGGGTGTAGCATGAACGGGGGTGGAGTAGCGGGGACACAGATCCCCTCGTTTTCTATTAATTCATTGCTGCACGCATCGTCTGGCCCTCTTTTAGCGCATTCTCGGAGGGAATAAGCGACTGGAACGGGCCAAAAATGTTTAGTCCAACTATCTATGAACGTGGTAGCAACCAAAGTTTAGATGAACGAACGGTACCAAGTGTATGTTCCAGGTATCCATATCTCGGCTCCTATTTGACCAATCAACTTCAAATTGGGCGTGGATCTTCTTGGTGTGTATAATAGAAAGCCCTGAAAGTTTCAAGTCGCTAGGTCTAAAGGAAGCCGAGTTGTACAACTTTAAAACCCCTGTTTTTCGCCCTTACCTGCTTCTCCTTCTTCTTCAAACGGTCAAGGCTACAGCCTCTCCACCTTCACCGGTTGACTTGAAATTTTGCACAGATCTACGTTCCACATTGAGACAGAGCCTTTTGAAAGATTTGCCCATTATTTCAACCCAAAACAATTTTAGAAACAAAAAAACACAGAAATTGTTGGTCAACATTGTTTACTTTGACGAGTCTACAGCCTGGGTAACAGGACCAATCGACTTGACATTTATAACATGACCCAGCGATAACCACTTATCGCAACCCAAGGAAATTTTAGGACGAAAAAACTTCAATGTACGCTAATTTAGGCTAATTTAGGCAACTTTGACGGGTCTACTGCCGATCAACTTGAATTGTGGTATGGATCTTCTCGGTGTGGATAATATATAAAAGCTCTGAAAGCTTCAAGTCGATAGGTCGAAAGGGTGCCGAGTTATATAACTTCAAAACTCCTTTACCATGCTTTTCTTCGAAATTCAGACGGTCAAGGCTGCAGCCTCCCACCTGCACCGATTGACTTGAAATTTGGCACAGAGTTCCTTTTCAACTTAAACCAGAGCATTTTATAAATTTCAAGTCGCTAGGTTTAAATGGAACCGAGTTATAAACTTCAGAAACCCGGTTCTTCACTCTCACCATGTTCTTCTTCTTATTCAGTTAGGCAAGGCAAGAGCCTCTCCTTTATTCTGGTTCAATTTATTTATTTTATCAATTTATAGCTTTATTATTAAATGAATAATTTATTTATAATTTTATTAATTTGCTTAATTAATTCTTGCATATTGTCTCTACAGGTCTTTTCAACTTCAACAACGAAAATATGTGATATCCCCCCAAAAAACACTCCGTGTAGTACCTAATCATTTTCGCCTCGCTAATATCATTCTCCCGCCCTTTTCGTTCCAACTAAAGAGATGTCCTAACCACTTCACAAGCACCGTACCCGTTTCAAAATCTCCCCTTGGCGCTATGGCGAGACGTTATGACTAAAAATCTATGTACACAATACAGCTGATTTCAAAGGCCAGCTGATCTGGATATAATCCATTTCGAGTTTTTTAAGTGAAAAACACCAAAATCGCAAACTTGTTTGATGATTCTACAAAAACTTACCCTATGATACGGTCCTGAGACTTGAATAATTCAATTATTGTTGAGGGTACACTCATTTGACCCTCAAAACTTGTCATGTGGTTTTAGGAGTCTCGAAATACAGGAATGCATGCACTTTGGTTTGCTGAATCACCTTTTAACTGTATAATGTACGTCAAGTTGGTTATGGCATCATTAATGGCGTCAGTCAAGAGAATTCTGCACGGAGTGACGCACAGATCCTTTGTTCATTTCTTAATAATATAATCATTGTTTCATTGCAATGTTATAGGATACTAAGCAGACGTTGGATTTTTGGTTTATTATCTTCGATAATGAACCATTGGAATCGCCCAAAGAAAAAAAATTTTTAACCCCCCCTCAAAATTTGTTGGTTTACGTTTCAAAACACGTAGATTCAGAAAATCGAATTAAAAAAAATCCGTCCGTCCGCCGTACGCCGTCCCCCGTACGCCGTCCGCCGTCCGCGCCACTTTGCCCAGTTAGCGTTGAGCTAAAATTACGAAATTTGGTTTCTGGGTTTGGACCAACCCCACAATGATCCTCGAAACTTTTCATAACCCTAGGTCAAGGGGAAGGGGTTCAAAACGAAATTTAAAATTTCGACAATGTCATATCTCCAAATATTTAACTGAACCGTGTAATGTTTAGTTCACTTTTGAATGACCCAAAAAATTACGAATCTTTTAAGACCAATTGGATTTTTGTGCGACCAGCCGTTCGTTCACAGTGACCGCGCAAAGGTCTAGGAAAAACACTAAACTTTCGCGTCGAAAACGGCCGTTATGTGACCCAACCCCCAGACGCCCAGAATAAAACTACCTTTTTTCATCTTCCCGGTAAACTACAGTCTAGAAATTTTAACCGTGAGTCGGGGATAGACCACATTGCAATATTTACTCGGTTTCTCATCTGTAAAATTGTTTAAATATACCTTTTTGTAATAATACAAATTAAATTTTGATGATGAGCTATTGACTTGAAATTTTAAAAATAGGTCAAAACTGGATCACAATGCAATGTTCACTCGGTTTCTTGTCTGTAAAATTGTTTAAATAATACCTATTTGTTTAAACAAATTAAATTTTGATGATGAGCTAGATACTTGAAATTTTAAATATAGGTCAGAAATGGATGACATTTCAATATTCACTCGGTTTGTATGACATGGTATGAGTATGGTATGGTATATTATTGTATGTATGATTTGGTATAATACAGTTTGGTATGATAGGAAAGAAATTCGTATGGTATGGTATGAGTACGGTGAGAATATGGTATGGTGCCGATTTGCAATACAGTCTGGTATAGACAGATGGGTGATCTGCACAAGGAAGATAATAAACCGTTGTTTTCCCATCATGTGTGAAACATTGGATGAATTGAACCGAAGCTGAGCTAAGAGTTTAACAACGCTTTCACGAACGTGCATGCGCAGCTTTTAGTGTACTAGTCCAGTATTGATGGGATTTGCGAGTACATGTATACCCATATGGGCCCAAGTTCGAGTCAATAGACAATATAAATTTCAGTTCATTACGACCATTTTCCAATATCGCTGGTTAAGAAGTGACAACGCGTACAACACACATTTTTCTGAGAATAGGTACGTTTTGGTATGAAAATGTTCAGGAACATATTACGCACATGATTAGTAAACAACCAGGCACTCCAATAGGGTTTAAAAATGAGAATGAAGTGTCCGGTTGTATACTAATCATGTGCGTAATATGTTCCTGAACATTTTCATACCAAAACGTATTCTCAGAAAAATGTGAGTTACGCTTTGTCACGGATTTCGAAAAAATGTTAGTCACGGGTTGTCACTTTTTAACCATCGATATGCGCCAAAATGTGCGTTGCAAGGAACCACATAGAAAGACGCGGAACTAGACTCGTCCATCCAGCTCCGCTACGCAAAATGCGAGTAGATATTTTGATTTTGGAGGAGAAGGTTTTTTTCTACCCGTAAGTCCTCACATGGCTCCTACAACCCTCGCAGACTTGGAAGCAGTACGTGTGAATCGATCTTCGAACTTGATAATATTTGTCGAGTAAAGGCAACACCACTGGAGCCAGTGAACAAACACGTGTTTTGTATCGTCTACAAGGTTTTGTCTGTACCTTCGGTTACGTATTCGTTCTAAAGAGCCAGACTTGAGACCACATTCGGTTGGTCTCACTAGTTTGCAGGTTCCTAAGAAAATTCGTTCAGTACGTCATGCTGCATGACCGTCATTTTCTTCCCTTTGTTTACCGGTTTGTTCGTTTCTAAACTTGGCTTCACCGATCAGACTCGGCTTCCTCCGTCCAAACAATCGTTTCCCCTCTCTGAGTCAACTGTGGGAAAGTTTGACTTCCCCCAATAAATCGAATCTGTAAGTCGAACCCTTCCACTTGAACAGGTCCCATTCATAATGTTGAGGTAGAATTGTCCCACTATTTGCCCATTCGACATCTCCAATCCAATTGAAAATCTAAAGAATCCACAGAAAACGGATCTATTGGATCTAAAGAATCCACCGAAAACGGATCTATTGGATCTAAAGAATCCACAGAAAACGGATCTATTGGATCTAAAGAAACCACAGAAAACGGATCTATTGGATCTAAAGAATCCACAGAAAACGGATCTATTGGAAAACTGGATCTATTTTCCAGGTTATTGTGTTGAATAAAGAACCATCGGAATCTACCAAGAAAAAGGAAATTGTAACTGGTTTGTTTACGTGTCAAGATACGTGTAATTCAGAAATCAAACTAGATTTTCCCTCTTCAAATTGACCGAGAAATTTGAAATTCCTTAATCCTTTAAAGGATTTTTCAATACAAATTTGTAACGACTTGCACTACCAGCCGTTGGTTCAAAATGAGGACTCAAAACCGAAAAATGCAATCAATCGATCATGATCCGAAAAAATCAACGTGGACGTGAATCAAACGGTAGAACGTCAGGTCCATTTTGGGCCGTAACTGGGGAACAGCTTATTCAAACAATACATGGAGACCCGTTGATGTTAAATTTCATGTTCTACGATTCTTGTCGTGTCTGCAGAAAGAAGGCAATTAAGGGTGAGGTTATCTCCTCTCCCAAACTCTTATAGATAACGTGAAATGATAGGAACCAATAAACTCACCCTCCAGTGGGCTTTCAATCATGGCCAAATTGACAGTCAACTAGACAGAGTTTAGAAACTGGTTGGAGGAATTCTGGTACACAATTGAAATGAAATTTGTACGCAGATAAGTTTATACAATCGATTAGTTTACATGAAAATTTCTACGAGTGTTAATCGGTAAGTACCAAAGAGTTTGGAATTGAATATAAGCCAATTTTTAAGACGTCCAGTAAACAACGATATCTGTCTTAGCCAAGTAAAAACGATTTCTTGTGAGTTTAGCCAAGTAAAAACGATTTCAATGTCCACGGAATGACTTTTTCAAGTGTTTTTGAAGGATGTTTGAAGAATTTTTGAGGATGTTGATACAAAAGTATCAATGGGTTTGAAATGTGTTAAAGTCGAAAATTGGTTTGAAGACGAAAAAGTCTGATTTTGGTCGAAAACAAAATCTGATTGTTATTTAGAAAATGAAGGAGATTCAACTTTTCCCCTACAAAATGTTACATTCGAGCAGGTTCGACTTATTGAGGATATTGACCATTTCCTGCGGTTTGAAGATTTTTTTGTCTTTGTGTCTGACTCGGAATTCACAGACAATGGAATAGGTACATAAGACATCTTCTCCCCCCAAATTACACATTCAGTGAAATATCTGCTTGAAAAACATTCCAGTTTTTATATTATGTGAATCGTATCAATATTTGATTTTCTTCCTCCCTAAAACTGTCTTATGGTAGTGAAACGGATTTTGGTATAAAATGTTTTCGGAAATTCAAATTTTAAAAATTTTGGAGCGAGAACAACAGCTTCCTGTTCTTCAAAAATTCGCCCTTCTTGCCAGGTGCCATGTTGTACGGTATGAGTGTACGGTCTCCAGACAACCGTGGAAGTTTACTGGGCCCATAACCTCTACGGAGTATACTTTGTCACCCTGAAGTAGGAAACGTTAGGCTGATTTCAATGTAACAGAATTCCATAGAGTTTATAGTATCACTATTTGAACGAGGTAAGAAAACAGCTCACTAAGCTTTCCCTTGGGCGATCGCATGGGTAATGTAACGTCTTTATTTATCGTTACAATTACGAGTCAGTACAAGGTCATTAATGAAATAATAAACCGAATCTAAACACGTCTGATTTCGTGGATAATCTCGTCCGTTTGCGAGTAGAATCTCAAACAAACTTGGGCGGATGTTTGCTGTTCACTGGTGACACAACCTTATCATCACACGATTCTGTGCATATCGTGTTATCAATTTCTCATATCAGCTTGCACGTTTTGGTCGGCTAGACGGTATCTCGTCCTCGATATTCCACAGATGCGGCAGTGCCGGTGAGGTTTGGTATGTTATTGAAGAGAAAATAACAAAGAAAGAAAACGTTCCAGAGTAATCCCTGGACTGGGAGCATTTGGAGGTGAATGATGCGGGTTCCTTCAAATTTGTGCTGGGTGGGAGGTTCCCAAACTGTAAAAGGTTCGTCAACCGAAAGAGTTTTGCCCGAGGGCAGAGGGAAGTATCGAATCGAGATGTGACGAGCCCAAGAAGGTCTTACATTGTCGATACGGCCGAACCGTCTACAGGGAACGCCAAACCTCCCCGACGCTCGTTGGTTCAGACAATTTGATGGAAAATATCAGTTTTCTGGGGTTCTGAGCTGTGGTATACGTTGGGCATGGGCGAACGTGAGTAGCGATAAGCTCCGATATGTCAAGAACCCCTCGCGAAGAAGCCCTTTGCACATTCGCTTAGACGGATGCATGGCGTTGAATATTCGTCTATGATGGGAAGGTGGTATACTGCCCACTGACTTGGCAGACTTCTTTAGTTATTGAAGTTGTTCGCATTGTGTGGGCTTAATGGAACCGGTGGTGGTGGTGATGATGATGATGACGGTGGTGGTTGTGGTGGGGGTTAGAAAGAGTGAGATTACATTGAAATCGATCGTATCAGCCACTGAGGCGGACTCGTTTGATGTTTCATCCTACGGCCTCCTTAATGGGTGTGACGTACGAGTGCACGTGCACGGCTGCATTAAAAGGCTACCAGACAGTATAACGAGCGAACCGCCGCCCTCAAAGGCTCCGTAGCGCAAAAAATACGCAGATTGTCAGAATTCGCGTATTGAGTATGATTTTATGGCTTCAGCGTTTAATTTCCTCTTCTTGTAAAGAAGTCATACTTTGTTAGGGAGTGAGGAATTCACAATCCCACAATGGCCTCAACTAAACGTCAGATGTTTCGAACAACTGCCTCCTTGAGGGCCTGCAGGACCTGTTGGAAAGTTGTTCTCAGGCTGTGATTTGAGGTCTATTAGCCTTCCTGAAATGCCCTTTCATCTCGTTTTTAGCGAATTTTCGAAGAAATCGTAGCTATTGTTCCAGGCCCAAAATTTCTAAAACTCAAATTTCCGAAACAATTTTATACCAAAATCAGTTTCAGACCATCCTGAATCCACTGCCAAAAAACACCAAAAATCATATGTATAACGGAATGTAGTTCCAGAGGAATGACGGAAACGTGGTTCCAGAGGATCTCAATATTCTTTAAGATTAGGCACGAAAGTTAAACATGCTAAAGGAAAAAGTTACAATTTACTGATATTTCGAGTAGAAATTCCTATTCAACAAAAATCTGTAATGACAATCAAAAGGCTAAGTTCATGAGCAGAATCAGGCCACTACAAGGGGGGGGGGGGGGAGTTTTAGGAGGGAAACATTACCCAATAATCCCAAAAATGGAACAGTCTAACAAGTGACACCTCATTTTGAAGGGTTTTTTAACGCTGAACACGATGGTGAAATCAGAAGTGCGATATCTTATTCCGTTCTCAAACTGGAGCACTTTGAAGATGAAGAAACGTCGTTGATACTTGAGATGTTCTTCATGGTTGATTTGCTCTAATCTGATAACGGAATGAGATATCGCAATTCTGACTTCAACATCGTGTTCAACGTTGAAGCATCTATTATAATAAAGGTGTGTCAGCGAAAAAAGGATGCAAAATTTGTTGTAAAATTAGTAAAATGGAGTCATTTTACATAAAACAAGATATTTCTTCGAAAATTCGCTCTTATAGCAATGCTGCATGACTATGGATTTTTTAATACCTAACAAAATGTAGCCACAAGTTGGAAAAATTTATGAAAATCCAAAATCGGACGACGAGGGGCTTCTTGTTAATATAGTGAATTTAGAAATTTATTTCAAAAGTCTAAGTCAATCACAGCCTGAGATATCCTTCAAAAACTTTCCAACAGGTCCTGCAGGCCCTTAATGGGTTTGACGTCACGAGTTCATGGCTGCGTTGTGAGGCCAGTCATCGCCCAGCCACCTCTGCCGTGAATACGTCTGATTCATTCGAGATTGGCGCAAAAGTATTTTGTTGACATTTTCTCTCTCGAAATCCGCCTGCTACGAGAAATACTGCACGACAGCATTTCGACAGTCTACTTACAAAACCTCGTAAGTCTAAAACATAAAATTTTACAGGAGAGGAAAAAAACTGCATAGAAACGGTAAGAGACCCTCCACGACAACGGACTGATTATTTTACATAGGAGTTGCACTGTAGTAGACAATAAATAATGCACTGTAGTAGACAATAAATAATGAACTGTAGTAGACAATAAATAATGAAATTTAGGTCATTACCTACCTAACTGAAGAATTGAAGCAACCTTAGGACTTACAACTTACTTATGGCGTGTTCAAACTTACAGGTTATTACAACAGGCCATAGAGAAGAAATCAATCAGCTGAAATGAGATGAAACTTCTACCAAAGGTTCTAGAGCCCTAGTTTCATAGAAAAGGATCGAATCCTTATTTTCGGGAAAAAACGGACTTACAAGGTTTTGCAAGTAGACTATCGATTTGTGGATAGGGCGACGGAGGGGACGGCAATTGTCAATGAAATCGATCGTGTTGATCACTGGACGTCATATTTGAACGAGAGGGCCTGATAGTTGTAAGCAAGGCCCTGGCTGGTAAACACGATTTAGAAAAAAAGCAAACTGTGGGCCGCAAAAGCGAACGAACCTACCAACGTACCATTTCCTAAAAGACCTGGAAATTATTTGAAATGGTGAAGTCGGTGGAATTCGACGAAAAAATCGCTCGTCATGCTATGCTGCATGTCTTTAGTTATTTCAAAATGTTTAGTTAGTTCTCTTATTACGAGACTGGGATTGGATGTGACGAGGAGGATACTGATCGTAATGAGATCCACCGGTTCGGCCATTTGAATCAACGTCTTGTATTTCATCGTACGGCCTCATTGATGTTTGTGACGTCACGAGTGCACGGCCTTATCACAAGGCCTCCGAACTACAAAACAAAAACAACAACAAAAGGGGTGCAATCTGTGGTCTACAATAGCGAACCAGCCACCGCCCTGAAAGGCTCCGAATTATTTGATATCCGAGACGTGGGAAGGAGCGCACAGAGAAGGGATAGTTGGCCGAGACGGGCTGTCTGATTGTGGCAAATGATTATAAAAGGGGCCCTTCCCCAAGGAAAAGGGGTTGGTTTTGGGAAAAAAATAGGCTTAAGCAAAAAAGAGCGAGACGGGGCCAAGGGCTGTCTGGGTTTTCACTTTCGAGCCAAGGTCATTACCAAGAGCAGGGGGCAGGATCTGCTGGGTAAGGGTGGTTTTTTTTGCTCGTTCCACCCTAGACACGTCTACCAACCCCTCGGGCTAGACCTCAGCTATTTGCATTCCTTCATAACCCCTTTCAAAAACCCACCTCAAACAAAGAGTTTTTCTCTTGTTTGCCATCGTATTTCCAGCTCCAAATTAATTGCCTCCGCCAATTCAAGTTTTCCTCCCCCCTCCGTGCGACCACACAGATTATTCCCACTGTTTATTCACCTTGAACTTCAAGCCCACAAATAACGAGGGGCCCAAAAATCCGAAATCAACTCGGTCAGAATTTGCACATCAAGATGGCGTTCGATATTCGTAGAACATTGAGCCCCGATAACGACTTCCCTCCAACGACATTCGACCTATTTATAAACCTTTATCAAGAGTCCGAATTTCCAGACGCTTTTGTTGATATTATTATCTAAGATTATTATGTCAATAATTTCACTACATGATTCTAGGCGACATCATACCCTGAATCAAACTGTGAAATTGTGTTTTTATCCAAAGACCGTTTTGGACGTTTTGAGGTTGTTTATTAGACGTTGATTGAAGCTGAGGTAGAACATCATCAATATCTGGCTTTCAACTGCAACTCGTGTCAAATCGAAGTCCTGAGTCTAACCAAAATATTAATTTCCACAGAAAAGAGCAAAATACTGATTCCAATACCTTGACAATCAATTTGATTATTCTATGATCAAAAACTGTGACAATCGTCAAAAGTAAGTGTAAATCCTCGGATATTCGGTGATAAAGAGGGAAGAAGCAATATTAATGACAATGAGCAATATGAGTCAGAATAGAGTTTTCATTTGACTCTTTGGTTGCAATAAGGTCATCACTATTTGCAAAAGAAAATACATCTTCTTCAGCCAACAATATCAGTAGTCAACTGAATTTCATTACAGCAAAATGCAATTGATGCAAGTTGATCACTCCCAAGTTGATAACCTGACGTAGAAACTGTCTCTTGAGTCTGTTGTAAGTTTGGCGGAGGTTTTCAGTATCGGATATTACGTTGGGATCTGGAAGATCATACGTTTCTCTAAAGATCATACGACTCTAAAGATCATACGTTTCTTCGAAATAACGAGATTGTTGGTTATAACAGCTGAATTTAGTGAGTCCGATGAGGTGTAATCTGAGGTAGATAACTTTCCAAATTGATTTTGTGAACACTCAACAATACATTTCAATGCCGCGGAATCAGAAATCATATCAAATTCAATCTGGTGAACAGCCCAAAGACCACCACACCACGTTTTGGTGGCATGATCAATTCATTATATTTGATTGCGGAAAACCTTTTTGAATTTCTCAAATTTGGAATTTGAAAGGCGAGACAACGGATTGACGAATAGATGCCATTCAATTAGTGTTTCGCCATAAATTTCAAAGGCCAGTAGCCAGTGGACGAATATTGTTTAACGACCACCAGTTTGCACCGATTATCGAGTTCCTATAAGATTAAATTCAATATCGAATAACGTAATGGAAACCCCTTTCCCATCCAAGTGGATATCGATTAGCTCCGACGGAGATACGCCGAATTTCACCCCTCGAATGACGTCGAAAAGGTCATTACATGAATATGGTAAAATCGAGAAGGTTGGGTACTTTAATAAAGTCAATTTATTTTCGTTGAGTTTGTTCACATGGCTGCTAGAAATGCATGTTCTAGAAATGCAATGTGTTCTGAAATATGTGTGTCTCGTTTGGTTGTTGTTATATTTTGCCATTTTTGTATTTTCTCCGAGTATTGTGTACAATACGTGCAATTTGAGATGCATTTCGCCCGATTCACGGTAGGTATTGTGTAAAATATGTGAGACTGGCAGAAGAGGCACTCAAAGTATGCATTAGGGATTCCCACACATTTTCTATAATTTATAATTTGCAGGAAATTTTAAATGAAGCCAAATGTCACACACGTCCCTATGTTTGATAAGATCTGTGATTACAATTAGTAGTATCAGTTATGTGTAATTTCTTTGCTTGTGTATAAATACAGGTGGTTTGTTGATGTGTTGCAGTGTTAAGTACTGAGGTCCTAGAGTGATTGTAAACGTTTCTATTTATTGAAATCGAAGGCATCTACAGCTATAACGTGAAGAAGTTGGCGCAACAATGATTGTACAGGTTATGGGCCCCAGGTATCATGCTGAAACGTTGGAAAATGGAATGAAATCGTTCCCAACAAACAGCACAAGTCTAGTTCGTGTCACCCCATCACTTAACTGATCAATAGTCTACGAGACATCAACAAGCCTCCCCATCACACTCAAAGGGAAAAACACCAAATCGAGGAGTTCTACACCTGAAACAGGAAGAAGTTGGTGAGAATGAATGTTCACGATGGGCCCAAGTTATCACCCAACCAGTTACCCTAGTTTGGTGTCACCCCATTATCTCAATATTGTATTTTAATGTTCAAAATACTACTGTCAAAAAAATATGACCCTTCCCTGACAATGTTTGGATAGATATAGAACGTAAAAACTTCGATAAGGTTGAAAATCATTGAAATAATGGTAAGGTCAAGGGGTGGTGAGGGTAAGTTATAATTTCGAGGAAATAATCAATAATTAAGATAGATCGCGAATATATTTGCGTGGTTTTGCGTAGTTGTATAAGTTGGACGCTCATCTATGTGATGTTTGTCACAAAATCGGATACAAACCACTACAAACTGAAATCAATGCACTGCCTATTTACGAAAGCGCAAATCAGTCGGAAGAGTTTCAGTCATGTAGTTATGACCCAATGACCGAATTCGCAATACAACGTATACTTGGACTCTCAACCAGTCACTATTTATTACAACGTTTTTCGGTTCTTGAATCGTAAATCCCCAAATTTGAACACGCCTATTGCCCAACTAACATTTAAATTTTTCAAACAAACAACTACTGAGTTATTATTTTTTCGAATGTCGAATGAGCATTTGAAAGTAGAAACAGGTCGGCATTGTAGTTGTGTCGCTCTTGACAACGTTTAGCAGTACGGTTGGATGGCAAAGCTCGGCAGTAGAATGACTTGCGTCACTATGGCACAACCCAATATATTCTGCTCCTTGAGATTGTGAGCGACTTTTGGCGCTCTCAAGCGCGTAAAAATTGAACCTATTTCAAAATCTTCAACACTTCATGTAGAACGTTGCTCATGGTTTTCCTGCGTTTAACTCGTTCAACGATTCCAAAGGTTCACAATAAATAGGTACTTATCGAGTGTTTTGGTCCGATTTCGAGGGTGGAGGTGGTTCGAAAACCAGTTTCATCGATTTGGGATCGATTTGGCGCAGTCGATTCATTTTGATTTATCACGTTCAAATCGAGCGCGATCATGGAATTATCGATGTTTAAGGTACTAGGGCGTTAGGAGACTAAATACTAGCCTCAATTATGTTCAATGTATGGAGAACAAGGTTAAAACGTTGTAGAACATAGGGATTGCAGCGACAGGCTTGAGATCTTTAATTTTCCTTAGTTTTGAACGCCGATGAGGCGGATTAGAAGGTCAGGAAGAGTTGCGTCTGGTTCGAACGAGCAGGTGAGAGTAGCAGACGGTTCCGAGCTAGAAAAGGCGAAATGGGAAGCCACCGAGCGCTCAAATATAAAACCTACCCGAGCAAAAAAACCAAACTACCGAGCCAAATAAACCAAAAAACTAGGACGGACCGAAATATTCGACAGCCTATTCACGATGTTTTGGCGTAGGCTTGAAGGGGAAATTCGTGAGGTACGATACCAATAGGCGTATTTCGTGTTTGGAAAGGGGACCCGTATCCAGTGGTCGGACCCCGACTCGTGAAACTCGTTTCGTGTCTAGGCGAAAAACTAGTCCGGGTGTTTCCCTATAGCTGGGACGAACCGGTCCTCGAATTACAATAACGACTCGCGGAATTAGCATTAAAACAACTGTGGAGCCAACTATTTTAAATCAACAACGATAATATTCAAACGACAAAAGCGCTGTTGCTATAAGTTGGATTAACTATCAATACAAATTACGTTAAGTTAAATTCTGCAGCGCTCACAAATTTATGCTGAGATTTAACTTGCGAAATCCCACTAGTGAACTCAATGCGATAATTTTGATAGGGGGTTTAAAACACGAAAAAAAGAAAAAAGAAAGAACAATACATGATGATTATTAGGATGTTATTATTTTTGGTTTCGTTATGTGTGTTTGAATTCAATTGCACCTCAGGAGGATATTGAGGTATCTTGATTGATTTATGCACTAAAACGAGGTATACTATACTTAATTGAATAAACTCTTTGGGCCTTGTGGACTTTGGTCCTGATGCGCACTGGTATTTGATTTGAAAAAGTTCAATATTGAAAAAAGGGCATTAGAAAAAAATTAATCCTTGAAATATTCTAATTGTTGATATCAAGAGTGCAATTTTTCTAAAAGGTACCTCAATTGGTTTTTGCATGTTTGTATGTGTTGTACGACAACAGGTGTACGAGGCACTCATTTCAAGGACGGCATAAAAACTGGAGGAAAAAACTGGTTTTAGGGGAGATTTTTTTTTTTTTCAAAATTTGAAAGGAATGAATGGAATTTGAGAAACAAAATGGTAGAAGGGGCTATGAATGGATGAAAAGCGTGCGTTTGACATTTTTATGAAAATTAAATATATGTTTTACGGCGGTGTGTAAAATTGTAAATATTATGAGATGAAAGTCGATGTGGACGGAGCCGAGTTGCGCAGATGTGACGGGCTGGAGAGGCGAGAAACTCTGAGGAGAAGCACTGGGTATATTAGACGGAAAGTCGACTTACCTTGAGAATTTGTAGCACCCTGCACACTATTTTGGCTAGACTTCACACGAATCCACACTCCTTTCCTACCCGGGGAACATCGTACCACAGACTGTGGTCATCAACCTTCAAATGCACTGTGCTGCCATCTTGGGGGCCCTCCAACACTTTTTGTACGCTGTCGTTTTTTTAGTGTGAAGGGGGAAGTGCAGTCCTGAGCCCCCTCCAAGGGCTGACGGGATCACCCCCCACTACCCGGGCTGAGTTTTCGGATAGGAGGGCCCTATAACTAACATGGGAGAGAAACAACATGTTGTCTGAGTTTCGGTTAGCGAAGACTAGTCGAGACCTATCACCAACCTCCCAGACCAGGTGGTGGTCCATTTAAACGGAGAGTCACGAAATCGAATTTCGGGACGTTGATTAGAAAATTTGAATCGTTTTCCTACGATAAACGTCAGTCACAACCGTCAAAACGATGCAGAGTGAGTGTATCTCACTAAAACTATTATTAGTGATTGTGATGACGTCACGCTTCCCACAGGACATGAAAATCCTCACGTCATAATATGCCATTGTTTGGATTTATTTAGTCATAGAAAATCCCACAAAACCCCAATAACTAATAAAAATGAGAGAGGGCATTGGAGGCTGGGAAGGATTTTAAGGACGGGAAAGCTATGGCTTGTACATGATGTGTAGGTACCTACTATGTATAAGTTCAATATGTTCATGTTCTACTTTGTTCTACTTTGACATGTTCTACTTTTGTACCAGGGTTTTGGAAATATTGATCATTTCACGGCGACGAACGTCGGTAGCTGACGTCAAACCGATCAAGGCTGAGAGTTGCATTATCAATGGAATAATTTTGATGACGTCACGATTAACAAATGTTGGGAAACCCTACACGTCATAACGTACCTCCGTTTGGATTTGTTTTGCGCCAAAACAGCAGAATGACAGCGTGAAGTAAATAATCGTCATAAGGGACTGAAGGCTTTGTTCCGCAGCCACCGCCTCTGCGAATCTCTCATGTTTACACCAAAACAACCGGAATTCCGACTGACACGCAATCTAATGTTTCCCACGACGTAAAGGGTTCAGTGGGCGGGGACCCGCGACGTCATGCACATATGATATGATATCTAACAGATATCAGGAGTCATCCCTGTATCAGTAGCCGCTACCGCAAGATTGAACTTATGCAGCTTGACCTAATTGGCAAGTTTGCGGAATAATGACACTAACTATAGGGTCAGCCGCCGAATACCGAAGGTCCATCACGCAGGGGAAGTCATAGGCAAAAAGCTGTAGGCAATGGTGTCAACCAAACATGCATTTTTAGAGAATTTGCGAAGGAAAGGAAGCTATTGTTTTCGATCCGTTCTAGACCATCCTAAATTCACTGCCAAGAGACATTTAAAATCATATGTATGTATATTTATTTATTTATATATTTGTGTATATCTCAGTATGAATAATTATGGGGACATGTCGAGGGTTGTGTTGACCGTCAGTAAGAATAGGTGGGGATATGTCGAGGGAGATATCGAGAAACCTTGACATCTTCCCATCATTATATTTATGTATTTATAAACTTTCCAACCTAGGTCCTGCAGGCCCTTGATAATAGTACTTGATAATACTTAATGTTAATTCATAATAATAATTAATCCATCATTTTGTTATCCAGACAGAAGAATGATCTGCACAAAGAAGATAGTAAACCGTTGTGTCAAGAATTTGCAGAGTTTTTCCTTCTGTATCTCTGCACTACGTAGTCTGATATCTCTGCATGTGATTCAATTTGCATTGCGGTTATAACGCTCACAGTTTGTTATGGCAGGTGGCGGAAAACTTAATTGAGAAAGAAAGCCCACATTTATGAAGGAGTATTTCGCCGTCGGCGTCATCACTCCAATGGAGAAACCTGCGGTGTGTCCCTCTCTGCGTTAGTGGTCAGAAGGTGGTTCTGACTTCTGGCGCGACGGACAACGGTGCGCGGAGGAAAAGGCAGGGAAATGTGGACATTTGGAAGATGAAATAGAGTGGCAGGGGTAGTAGGCGTGTGAGAAAGGACCTTCACATCCTCCAGCATGGACCTGATACAGGCGTGTTTTTCTGTGATTGGAGGTCAGAGAGAATTTGAGGGAAAATTTGAGTGCGGGAGTGCAATGTATTTTATTCAATCCTTGTAGTACTTCTACGTTGAGGTGACGGGGGACTAATACGCGTTAACTCGAACTTGAAAGCTGAGTCAATAGGGTGTGGCAATAGGAAGATTAAGCTTGTTGTTGATTGAGCCTAAGTACGGATGGTGAGCGGTATTGTAGCTTCTGCCTAGTAGATGACATCACAGAATTCGGCATACGAGGTTTGAAGATGTGCGGGGGCGGACGTTTGGATTTGGTATGTGTTAGGAGTATAAGGAGTCAGGGATTTTCTCTATTTGGGCAGATTTAGCAACGTTGTAGATTAGTACCTGATACTGAAAATGAGGGGTTTGAAGACCAGCAGTCATACTTACAAAATGTTACATTGTTCCATAACAGTTCATTATTCTCTGTAAATATCACTGCCCGAAATAATTGGAGTGGTAACGTAAAACGCACAGATCAGTGATCTGTATAAAATATCCTTCAAAACATCTAGGAGCTTGTTTCATGCCACTTCATGGTCATAAGAGGTTGTCAAATGTTTCTTCCTCCTTGATTGTCGTTTTGAACCACTGAGCATCCCTAAAAACTCCAATCAATTCGGTTCTGCCGTTCGACCATGATCTCCAGACAGATTGGCTGACCATACTAAACACTTACTAAAGATGTCAAACCTTAATATGATAATATCGTTCAGTATAATTACACAAACACAAGTATTTTAGTCGGTTACCATACAGAAATGTGCAGTTTAAAAGGTGACATGCTAAAGGGATGGCAAGATATAGGTAGACAACGAAGCAGAGGAGTACAGACTGTACGAATTTAAGACGAATTTCATGAATGTCGTGGCAGTGGTAAGATTTCAAATTTCGATACTGAAATATAAAATATAAAAATCAATAAAAAATGAATCCATACCTACACGCACATACCGACTATACACACGAAACACGATATGTAATAACGAGAGTACAGTACTAACTGTCTTTAGTGGCCCAAGGCAGACATGCAACTGATAAAACCAATATTAATCAAAAAAGGAAAAAGCGAACTTTGATTTTGTGTCCTTGGGATTCTGGAGATAACTGAGTAACCAAACTTGCGATAGTCCTGCAAACATTCCAGCTAATCTCTCGTATATAGACCTTATTTTCCACCTTACTTGTCTGATTGCCACCACCGTTTGCTCTACTAATCTATAATACGTTGTTATTACTACAGATCGAATACATAAATGTGTAGTGATGAAAACGTCTAAAATTATTAATTAATTAATTAATTAAGTTAGAAATTAATAAATTAAGCAAGAATAAAGGAGAGGTCTTACCTAACTGAGTAAGAAGAAGCACATGGTAAGGATCAAGAACCGGGTTTTTGAAGTTACCTCCATTTTGAAGTTATATCTCCATTTAGACCTGGCGTCTTGAATCTTTTGAAAGGCACTGGCTAAAGTTGAAATGAAGCTCTGTGCAAACTTTCAAGTCAATCGGTGAAGATGGAGAGCCTGTAGCCGTAGAAGAAAAACATTGTAGGAGGTTTTTGACTCCCTATAGCCCTACCGACTTGAAACTTATCCACGGTTTTTCGCACGGGATCGAGAATTTTACACCATAAGTCGGCTGTAAACAATTTTGTGATCATACCGTTGGAACGCTGAGCGTTTGGGCCAACGTTTAGAGCTACAGTATGCAAGTAACCGGCAGATTCAGTTAGGCTAACAAACGTTTGAAAAAACCGTACATTTTCGAAATTTTCGAGACTTTCCTATCCGGTTCATTTTTCAATATCTGAATGTTCTTCAGAAAGAAGAACTTTTATTTACAACTTGGGAGATAGGGGATTTAACGCTCTTTCCAACGGTCTAATCACATTTGAATGTTGACTGAAAAATGCGGGACTTATGGCCGTTTTAGTGACTTAAGGTCGAAAACACGAACAAAATCTTGAAAGTGAAAAAATCCACAGTCATGCAGCATGGCTAGAAGAACGAATTTTCGTAGAACATCTCATGTACTCGTATCAGCCATGTTTCTTCATATTCAAATTGCTCCAGATAAAGAACGGAATAAGATATTTCGGAAAGCCATTCCGATTTCACCATCCTGTTCAGCGTAAAACAACCTTTAAAATGAGGTATCACTTGTCAGAATGTTTCATTTTGGGAATTTATGGCTGTTTCAATTCTATCGAGAGTTATCGTCTGGAATGACACATAAAAAAATTTTACATTAAAAAATCCACAGTCATGCAGCATGCCATACCTAAGAGCGAATTTTCGAAGAAATAATTGGTTTTATGTAAAATGTCGTCTCCATGATGTCCATGAAGAACATCTCAAGTGTCAACCACGTTTCTTCATCTTCAAAGTGCTCCAGTTTGAGAGCGGAATAAGGTATAGCAATGCTGACTTCAACATCTTATTCAGCGACCTCCCCCCCCCCTGAAATTCCCCAAATCCCCACAATCCCCCTCAGCTTTTGGACACACATGGTCCAAAAAAGGGCGGTGTTAGATTTGCCCATGCGGAGATATCCGAGCCTCAACAGTCGTTCTTGTTTCACTTTCCATAACATTCGAGATTTGACATGAGGTCCTCTCGGCGGGGATTCGAACCGGGGTTGCTGACCAGTGGTGCTGTCAGTGACCACTATACCACCGTTTTATATAAATAGCGATAATTGACAGAACTTAGTTCAAGAATCAAGAATCAAGAATCAAGAATAACTTTATTGACATGAAAATAGCATACAATAAGTAGTTAGTACAGAGTGACTTACCGGCCTAACGGCCCTAAAAGTTTATTAATAATGAGGGGTGATGGAGGGTAAAGGCATGAGAGTGAGATACATTTAAGAGAAAATTGCAGAACTTAGTTAAAATACAAGTATTGGATCTTAGTGCTAATACATCAACACCGGCCAGAGGCCTTATTCGAAAATCGGAAAACCCATAGTCAGGTACTACCGATTGATTGATTGATTGATAATATTTTATTGACATAAAAGTACATACATTGGTTTATATTCAAGTGACTTTAGATACATATAATTCATATTTTTTTCGGGGTCAATTCCAATAGTTCATTATTGAAAATAACAATTCAAAATTAGTCAAATTTGAATTTTTTCCTGAGTAAAAGGTCGCCAAAAATGGTTAATTGGTATAGTGGTAGCCTAGTTGGGTGGGATATTGACATCAATCATATCAATATTTTGGGACAGATATTCGATATTCAAATTTCGATATTATCGGGGTATCGGTAATTTGTTCCGATATAAATTCAACAAAAACAAGATTTTCTAATCAGGGTTGAAATTTGATTGTTAAAAAAACCTAGGTAAAACTAAATAAGAATTGAGAGAGCCAAAACCAGGACAAAGGGTTTAAGTCAAACACATCAAAGAATCATGATCATTTAATAATAAAATGATCGTTGATATTTTATTGAGATATTTTAATAAAAATAAAAACGACCTTAAAATACAGGTATAAAAATGCGACCACCAATAAAAATACTCAAAAAATTCAAATCTCTATTTAAAATGGTTTATTAGTATATAATTAGATTATAAACTTCCGAGCGAACTCTCCCACTCCCTTCTAATTTTCAACATTGATAATTCGATATTATCGAATATTTATAATTTATTCGTATATAGCATCGTTATCGATAATAGGCAACCGATATTACGAGTAATATCGATATTTTCTTGCAATATCCCTATTCCATAGAAAACGACTCTTTGTATGGAACTTCCCTACGAATGAATCTCAATGTCTCTAAACTTGGAATTCCGAAGATCTACACATGGGACCCTCTGAATTTGCTACATTTTTAGCGAATTTTCGAAGAAAATGTAGCTATTATTCTCGGTCCAAAATTTATAAAACTCGAATTTTTGGAAAATTAGCATACCAAAATCCGTTCCAGACCATCCTGAATCCACTGCCAAGAGACACCAAAAATTATGTGTATATGACTTCACCGTCGTGTTCAGCGTTGAGAATTCTGTAAGCTGAGGGGGTTTAAGGGGGGTTGGGGGGGGGGGGGGTCCTAATAAATTCCAAAAATGAAACGGTCTGACAAGTGACACATCATTTTAAAGGTTTTTAAACGCTGAATACGATGGTGAAGTCAGAATGGCGATATCTCATTCAGTTCTCAAACTGGAGCACTTTGAAGATGAAGAAACGTGGTTGGAAACAGTAACGTGGTGAAGAAACAGTAACATACACCGCGTAATAGTGCCAATGAAACATACGTGTTTGGTATCGTTGCCTACAGTTTTTGGTCTGTATTTCAGTTGTCCGTTATTCATTTCAAAGTCAGTTATATTCCGTATTCTTTGGCAAAATTACTAGTATATATAGTTTATAGGTTACTCCAAAGATTCGCTCAATAGGTCATGCTGGATGACTGTAACCTCTTTTACCCTCATCCCCGATTGGAATTCGCTCGGATCAACCATCGATTTGTCATCGTAACGATACTGACAAGGGGTTCTGTGAAGGTTTGGGAAGGCTGTCGACGTGTCCCTTACTAATGGGGCAGACAGGCACTAGCCACCTACTTTCCTCTCACCTCCCCAACGCCTGGTCTCATATTTAAAGGAGTTTTTATCTACTTTACATTTTCCGTTATTCGGGAGAAATTTTGTTGTTCTATGTAGGGCGTTGCGTGCTCCCTTGTTTTCGATGAGTATCCTCCTGCCCTTCCCCAGGGCCCTTTCGTTAATGATCAGGCTGCAGCTTTTGGACTGTCCAATTAAATTTGTCCAAGCATTATTATTATTTGAATCGAATGGAATAGAATATAAAAATGATTATACAAGACAAATTCAAGTGCAGAAATAACTTTTCATATAAGTGCAGAGTTCAGTCACCACTGCAACACTTGTAGACAAAGAGCCAGAGTTATTAGGCAATGAGTCAGAGTCACAGAGTGTACGTTCTCAAGCCATACTGGCGATTATAGCTATTACTACTACTCGCTACTATCTGTGAGTCCATGAGTTGTTTTACTATGATTCATCAATATTATAAAAATATTCATGTTATAATAAGTTCTGTAATTTCGTCAGATTCTGAGGTATTGACGTATTGTCATGTAGCTTTCTCTAGCGACTCAAACCTACTCAAGATTTCCAGACTTCAATACAAATGGGATCCCTTCGGTCAACACCAATTGATGAAATCTTAGCTGAATCTGGAGAGCAACCATTAAAACTACGATTCCAGTTGCTTCCTGATCGATACATGTTCAGGCAGACAGGCAGGGGGGGGGAGGGAATCCAAATTTTCCCAACTCCACCAGCAAAATTTCCCAAATTTCAAAAAATGAAATCCAAGAGATTGGTTCCTATATAATATAATAAATTATCAGTTATTATAAGAAAAATACATTATAAAATAAATAATAATATTATATTAACTAATAATATTATATATAATATTATGAATTATATTATAATATAATAATATAATTCAGCGATTCATTCGGTCAAACAACGGACAAGAAAGTATAAGAAAGTTAAAACAACCCCAGCCACCTCGTCCTTCTTGGTTCGCAAAGAAAACATTGTGTAAGTCCTTGGGCCGCTCGATATTTCGACTGAGAGTGAATCATGGGGTGTGCGACGCCTACGTACACAAAGTTGAACCAAAATTCAAAATTCGAAAATTCCCCATAATGTCACAAATGCGGAAACCAGAATGGGACACTACAGCATCTTATTATGGAATGCCCAGAATACGAAAGTCAGAGACATTTATTAGACAGTGTAAGAAGAAAAAAAGCTACTTTTAGTAGTTTCAATTACTATCATAAAAAAATAGATTAATTTATGAGAAACTATATAAGTTTTTATCAAATCGTAATATTATCGTATAGTAGTAAATTCATAATTATTATATTACGTAAAATAGTATGAATTATTGTAAATATTTCCCACATTTATGGCAGTATACGTTATGTAATGCCAAATAAAATTTTAAAAAATCTTTCTATACATTTATAAAGAATAAATAATATTTATCCTTATATTCACCACTTTTGGTGGTTGGTGTATGGTGGTGCCACACCACTTCGACGTATGTTATGGAGTTCGAAATCCGTACGTGTAATATCAGCTGTTATCAGTGCTGAAGGTCTCTTGCTTTAACCCTCAAAATGCCAAGTAGGATCCATTCGTAGGATTCCAAATTTTGGCATTTTGAGGGTTAAAGCAAGAGACCTTCAGCACTGATAACAGCTGATATTAGGTCTTACTACTGGAATGTACTGGACTTACCATCATTCGTGAGTCAGCATCCCTAGTCGTTGAAATTATTCACCCTTTCGAAAGTCAATCGTTTTTTGACGATATTTGGGATTTTTCATCATGCAGCCTGGGCACAGACATGTATAAATATTCTGAAAAATACATAAAATTAAAAATGTAAATATCTAGGGATGGATACAAAACGTCAATCGGTGAAGGTGGAGAGGTTGTATCCTTGACCGTCTGAATTAAAAGATAAACATGGTAAAGGGTTTTAGAAGTTATATAACTCGGCTCCCTAGCTACTTGAAACTTTCAGGGCTTTTTTTATATTATCCATACCAAGAATATCCATACCAAATTTCACATTGATCGGCTGTGGCCCACTCAAAATTGTCAAAGTTAGCTTAAATTAGCCTAAATTTCAGTTTTTGGCTCCTGAAATTTTCTTGGGTTGAGATAATAGTTTAATTCTTTCAAATAGCACTGGGTCATGTTGTAACGAAGGTCTGTGCAAAATGTTAAGCGATTGGTCACGTTAGCCAGGCTGTGGACTCGTCAAAGCGGACAATATTAGCCTAAAATGTCTGTTTTTTTGTTTCTAAAATTGTTTTTTGGTTGAGATAGTGGGTTAAATCTTTTAAAAGGCTGTATTTCATGCTGATATGAAGCTCTGTGTAAAATGTAAAAATCGATCGGTGAAGGTGGAGAGGCTGTAGCTTTGACCGTCTGAATGAGAACAAGAAGAGCAAGGTAAGAGCTAAAAACAGGGTTTTTGAAGTTACCTATATAACTCGGCTCCCTTTAGACCTAACGAGTTGAAACTTTCAGGGCTTTCTAAAACCCACACCAAGAAGATCCAAACCAAATTGCAAGTTGATCGGACAAATAGGAGCCGTTTCGTGACGTGTGAATTTTGGTGTCTTTTGGCAGTGAATTCAGGATGGTCTGGAATGGATTTTGTATGCCAATTTTTCGGAAATTCGAGATTTAAAAAATTTGGATCGATCATCATACCTTCCTTTTAATCGAAAATTCGCCAAAACGTATCTATTGATAATGTTGTGATAGGATTTTTCCGTCGAAAATTGGCCAAAAGCTTTGCAAAGCCTTTTTTTCCACTTCGAAACCCCGGTAAAACTACATGTTTCATCCGCGTGCTGAATATGACGACCCGTTAGTCTTGCCGATGAAATTAGTAAAGCGAAAACCCTGCTCAACCAGCCGGTTGCCTGCAACTCAAGGGTTGTCCATAGCACAAAAATTATATGTATCTACGAATCTCAGTCTGATAAGGGTTGACGGCGAAATGGAACAGTTCGGTTGAACAGGCATCATCAGCGGAACTCCGGGTCACTAGATAAAGATAAAAACGAATTCGTCTTGTTGCGAAATCAGGCAACGCAAATATTTTATGGGAACTCGAAAATCAGACGAAGGGCACGAAACGCTTCAATCACGTTTCAACGAACGCCTGTCATTTCGTATGAAGAGAAATGAGATAGTACAATTCCTGATTAGCGTTGCAGCGTCAAACCTTTGCTTGCTCTGATAGCTGGGTTAATATTGATATTGGGACAATCTGACAGCCTTCGAAGGGTTGCAGACAAGTCAATGTCACGAAGGTTGTCGTACAACCTGAAACGGAAGGTTGACTAGAGGTAAAATAAGACCCTCTCACAGGCTCCAGGAGTATAAAGGGTTAAGCTGGTTCGGCTCTTATTGGAATTTTCTGGAACGCGATTATGATGGACAACGTGTGTGCGAATAGTTCAAATGTTTCATTACTAAAATACTCTACGACCGCACATAGTTTACAGATATTGACTTCACAAAGGTAAAATCTCGAAGGATTGTAATCCACCGAACCGTGTAAATCATATATTGCGCTAGTTCGTATTCATTGTAAAACACAAATTGCAGGTGTTTACAGGAAACAAAAAATGCCGTATTTAGGCGAGAATTTGAATGCCGAAAATGATGAACCATTGTGCAAAAATTTGCAACCTGTATTTTCATGGAATTGTCATGAATAAATTAGGGTTGAAATTAAAATGTTGAAGTAAAGTTCGAAATGTTGTTAGTTTAGGGACGCTTTGGATTCATATAAGAGGGATATGGATTGATTGAATGATCTATTTATTAATGTGACACAATAATTATTAGGACCATTAGGTCCTCTCTTACATCATATCACAATACGAAACACAATCACATCTATACTAGTGTCAGACTTCGAATTTGTAAAATATAAAGTGTTTTTAAAAGTGTGGAAAAGTGCAAAAATTTGTTCAAACTGTAATCAAATTGTACATATTTATTATGGAAACACAAATGATGCAAATACAAAAGGTGCAAATACAAATGATGGAAACAAACGCCTTATGATCCATGCATTATAAAAATGTCTAACCTTACGAAAATCATTGGAAAAATCTTACCAAAATTTTGTATATTTCCAAAGGCTTAGTTCTGAACTCTTTCGTACAAGCACCCACCGATTTATTCATATTGAACATTTCAAAATTATCCTGATAGATTCTAATTGCTTGCACATGAAATGAGTTCTATGCTTTGGAATTTGCAACTGCTCTTAGCATTTCAAGTGGCTACGTTGTGGATTTCAGACATTTATTCAAAATTACATCTCAAATAGTTTGGGCCAGAGAGAGAGAGAAACGTGCAATATTAAGTTGGTTAAAGTTACATTACATTACATACATTTTTATATTCCTTACATTGGGTACCATTTTTTAATGGTATTATTTACATGAAATATGACAATGGGCTATGCCCGTCTGTCACAGTACGTGCTTTCCAAACAATAATTTACATACAATTACTACATCAATATCTGTTTATTCCTTTAACATTCGAGATTTTGGTCAGTTGTTTCTCTAATTAAAATTCTGGATTAGTTCCACCCTATAGCACCAAGCCATCCTGCAGAGGATTACCAATGGGAGCCACTTCGACTCGTTCTAGACGTTTGTCAGAGCGTCTCGGCCAAGCTGAGGAGTCCCGAAAGTGGGCATCCGTAATCCCGAAAGGACAGGACACACAGCCAGGAAATGTTCTAGGTCTTCTGGCAAGCCCCATATTGCAGAGTGAACAGATTTCGACGTCGCCATCGTCTCCCTGATGCATGTGCGTTCGGCTGTTGAGCTTCAGCAGGTCTCCTCGTACGCTACACACCCAGCGCAGGACGAACATCGACGCTCTCTTCTCCTTCCCTGTCAGGTCCATACTGGAACATCCATATTCAGGTGCCTGTAGATGAGGTGGCGGGATGGGTGCGGATATAGTACTCAACCACGATTCTTTGAAGCTCTCTTGCATCCTGACCAGTGCATGGACACACATGCCTTTTATTGCCGTGTACCAGTACAGCATATGGAAACTGGATAGCGTCTTAGGAGCTATCAGGCTTGACTCCAACAGACGAGGCTTCGGACCCACGCCTGTCTCCACGCCCGAGCAACCACGACCTAGGGAACCGGCCCAGAGGGGTCCCCACACTCCCAGATCCAGCAGGAAGAGAGGAACCTGCATGCCATGACGTATCCCTGTCAGAACACACTATAGAAGTTTGCCTGAGGAGGATTGAGCGGAATTTGATATACCCATATCCTTAGGCAGGGAAAAACCACGTGCTGATAACCACCTGGTACTTTGTGATATAGGAAACTCACGAACAGCTCATGGACGGTCTTATCAGGACTCCACCAGACGAGGCTTCGAACCACCGCCTGGCTCCACTTCCCAGCCCTGGTCCCGCCAATCAGCAAGAACAACCAGACCCTGCACGCCCCCGACCATATCCCTGTCAGACACACTATAGAAGTGTGCCTGGTGAGGATTGAGCGGAATTTAGAACCCTAGACAGAGACAGAGGGAGGTAGCTCGGCATTGTAGCAGAGCATCGAACGTGCTCCAGTCTGGAACACCTCATACTTAATATTACTTAACTGGAACGCTGGAGAGCCCGACTGGAACTGGAGCTTTGGATTCATATGGAGTCATGAAAGTCCAAAAACTCGACTAGTCCAAACGCAAATTTTCCACTTGCGTTGTGCATTTCAAAACTCCCCGAATAAAGTTGTCATGTATTTCCGAAACTATTGGATTGATTTTGATTAGATTGACGGAAATGACAGGTTGGATCTGGAGTGCCCATTATGAATTTCATCGTGATCGGAACGACAGCGGCGTCCGCGCATGTGGAAACATGAAATCCTGTAAACGGCTAAATCATCTGTAATAAGAATCCGAAAGCGCTCAAATTCTCACAGTATTCAGAGATTCGCCAAAACATTTTCATCTCGCGATCAATATACTAAAGAATCATGAATGCATCAGTTACTTGTATAAGTCCACCTAACGGTGTATGAGGAAGACCGCTTTACTGGCTTTCTTTTGAATCATTTAGACTGTAATATTAAATGCAATATAATGAAGTATTGTAGGAGGTATTATAAAATATTGTAGGAAACACGAAGCAACACTAAGCAACCTCATCATAGCCAGATGATGAGGTAATGATAAAAATATTATAGTTATAACTAGATACTTCAGTTGATGATGTCACTAGGTTTGGTTTCTCTGTCTTTTTGAAACGTCGCACAGTGGAGCCAAACCACCGATTTCTGGAGAAAAAACCTTAATTGTTCTTATCTGTTGAAGGTTCTGACGGTTCGTGAATTATTTCTTCGGGCTTAATCGAATGGCGTAGCAGTTCAACGATTAGACTGAACAGTAATGGGATGGAGCCAAATTTGAAGGCTCGGACTTGTCCCCATTCCGTCGCAAAGTAGGTATTTCTCAAAACTTGCCCGATAGATTGGACAGGACTTTAAGGACAAATCTCAATCGATTCAGCGCGGAGGGAATCATTGGCCAACCATGTCTACCTTTCATTCACCTCTCACTTATGAAGAATAGAGTCAAGAACAGCCATGCAGTCAGATTATTACGTATAAATCTTGATTCTTGATTCTTGAGCGAAGTGCCGCTGACGGCGGACGGACAGATTTTCTTTATTGATTCTAGAATTCTAGGTATATCTAGGTTGAAATCAATTTTGGAAGGAATTTTTGTTTGGGAAGGTTCAGAAGGTTTGTTCCTGGTCGCAACCAACGGTTCATTATTATAAATAATATACCAAAAGAAGAAAAAAATAGTACTGTTACTATGTTCTGTATCTTCTCATTGCCATGACCTCTGGTCAACGACAGATCAAGTACAGATCTATGGAGTGCCGTTTCAATCATCTGATAGAAGTTGGTTCTCTTCATATAGGATAGAAACCTTGCACATTCTTGACACGACTGTTTATTGTTTTTGTGCATAATGATGATATTATCACCCTTCAGCCTAGATCACTAAATGATTGAATAATTACTATTTGATGATAATGATTAATAAATTGTATTATTAATTATTATCAAGTACCTAGTGTTAATTATTTTGAGTGTGTGTGATTTAGTTTGACCGTCAGTAAGAATGATGTTGAGGGATGTCGAGGGTCGGTCAAATGAAAATTGATTTATGTGCCAACGTTTTGAAGAATATATTTCTTCATCTTCAGGACAGTTTATAAAATGGAGTTGGACTCCAACAGGGAGGTTCTTGCCTCCAGATCACAGAAGTAACAACTTCAAGTTTTGTCCCTGATGATGAAGAAGTAAATTCTTCGAAACGTTGGCACATAAAACATCTTTCATTTGACCGACCCTCGACATCACTCAACATTATTAATATTATTAATAATAATGAAGTAAGTAATCATTATTATTAATTAACCCGATATCTGAAAACCCTGTGCTGTTCGAATCAGCTGCGCCTGTTTAAACATTGTCTTGACAGGCTGCCGCATGATTCACCTTCATGTTGACGACTTTTTGTCTGCTCCAACTTCGAGCCCTCGTTTTGAACGACCGGCTGGTCGTACAAACCTCCGGATGGTCTTGTGTGATCTAAACACTATACATTAACATACGATATATATTTTGGTAGGGATTTTAATATTGTACAAGTTTTATGCGGATGATGTTCCCCTAAAATGAACGAGTGAGGATCTAGAAGACAAAAATATTCGAAAAACATGAGTGAAAGACAATTTTGTTGAAAATTACCACCTTTCCGGAGCCGGTGGCATGAAAACAGTCCAGTTTTTGATTAGAATGTAGTGACCAAACTTGTAGCAAATTTTAAAAGCTCAAATTCAGTAGTGAAGAACTTTTTCACTGCAACGCACCGTTTTCGAGTTATACGCGAAAAACTGAAAAAATTGAACCTTTAAAGTTCCCCTCACTACCCCGCGGCACCAGGATTGTTCTTGTTCAGGGGACCTCCCCTACACATTCCTGAAAAAATTGGAGCTAGTATTTTTAGTTTCTCCATTTGCCCATTTTTGGTGTAGATTGACTGGACTAATAACCATCAGGGCAGACTGGCTATTAAACCTAGTGCTCTACGTAATTTTTCTCTTTATTTACTTCTCGTACTCGGATCAATGTGTGCAAATGGTTTATTCTGAACCTCCGTATTGTAGGGTAGAGGATGATGGAGGCCGCGATAAGAAGGTTTATTGCAAGTCGTGTGGAGAGGGATTGCATGTTTAGTAGTTACCTAGAGCAACTAGAACATCTGTCGAGGCCGCTAATGATGGGTGAGAGGGGCCTACAACGATAAGCCGCCCTGATACGGCCGACGGCCTCCCTCGGTCATATTTTTCCCCAATGCCAAAAACTCTGAAGGTCTATCGGCATCATCGCTCCGCCGCGGGAAGTTTTTCTCCCCGAACGGGTCGAAAAATTCGCATGACCGCTCATGGGAATCGAAATGACTTCGGGAACCAACTCCCGGATGAGGAAAAGAAAAAGAAAATAATAAAGAGCAGGAAAAAACTATGTGCCCCGTGTGTGCGTATGTTACGAAGTCCCCTGGAATTGACTAGAAAGGTTCGCTCCCGCGTGGGATGTCGAGTATATTCATGTTCGACTTTCATTGGTCCAGATAATATTACATTTATTTTAACATCAGTTTATAACCGTCTCAGTGGCAAAGTAGTGACAAGGCACGCATACTACTGAGGATTCACCCACGCCAGTGAATCCCTTCTTCCGATCTACTTCACTACTGATCTAAACTGAACTTGAAACTTGATCTTGAAAAATTCATATCTCGAAAAAATTCAAATGGAACAGTTTTCAGTTCATATTTGAATAGAGTTTAATTTGTAGAATTTTTTAAGACCAGCCGTTCGTTCACAATGAGGGCTCAAAGTTAGAGTAGATCAAAAGACGTCAACATGAGGGAGAACCATGGGGCAGCCTGTCAGGTCAATTTTGATACTGTGATCGAGTGAATTATCAATAATTGATAATAAGTTACACTACTTGATAGTAATTGTTAATAAATAATGGCAATACATAATAATAAATCCATCATTTAGTGATCAAGGCAGAAGAAGAAGATAATAAACCGTTGTGTCAAGAATTTTTCAGGAGTTTTTAATTTGGTTATTTCATTCCATGGTGACAGTGTTGGCAGTTACGTTGATGGACCGATCCTACTTTCATGTTATCTGTAGTTACTAACAAATATCACAGGTAATTGAAAGTAGCGCCAAATACCTCCCATCATTATCTGTGCCTTATAACCAGGGAAGTTTAAAAGAACAACTCAAGTTAAATATTTAATACTTTAGTACATGTTACTTGAGTTCGTTAAGACTCCTCAATATCATGGCACACATCCGGCTGTAGGAAGTTTAGAAGCTTCTTCAATAGGATGGTACAAGCTGGTACAACTGTATGATGTTTGAGCTTTATGCAGAAACATATTAGCAGCCAATAATTCCAGGATTAAACACAGTTCCAAGCGTTCAGTATGACCTCGAGTATGACCATATCGTCGCTCCTCTGCCAAAACCACGAATCTTTAAAACTATCCTCTGCCAAAAATTGGGCTAAGCGTCGAAAATTGGGCTATAGTGACATTGATCAAGTATCTCCTCCAGAAATTTCATCTCTCTAACCCCACTATGAGGTCCTCATAGTGGGGTAAGAGAGATGCAATTTAACAGAGATTGCAATTAACAGAGATCGTCGCTCCTCTGCCAAAACCACGAATCTTTAAAACTATCCTCTGCCAAAACCGCGAAACTGCAAAAATTCGAAAATTGGGCTATAGTGACATTGATCAAGTATCTCCTCCAGAAATTTCATCTCTCTAACCCCACTATGAGGTCCTCATAGTGGGGTAAGAGAGATGCAATTTCTGGAGGAGATACTTGATCAATGTCACTATTTAAAGCGACGCCCAATTTTTTCGAATTTTTGCAGTTTCGCGGTTTTGGCAGAGGATAGTTTTAAAGTTTCGTGGTTTTGGCTGAGGAGCGACGATATGATCGACGGAGTGAAGAAATTTCTCTATAAAGTTGTACCCATCTACTGAAGTATCCCAACGTATTTGGAGGCGTAGTTCATCCTCCCTACACATTGCTTTTGAGAAGTTGCCCCATCAAACGCACTAGGAAAATTTTTCGTCTGTGGACGCTTTTCAAAAACCGCAAGATTCGGAGAAGTATTATTTTTTTCTTTTCGGAAAGTTTACGGGTTACCTCACTATATTCGAGCCTTGTAGTCTGGATATTTCAAAGATGTGATGGGAGTCAACACAAGGCTTATCTCAGCTGCCTTCTTGAGTGGAAGAATGTGCCCCTGGACGCGTCGACGCTTGTGAGTTGGTGAACTCCCAGATCCTTTTAACCAACCAAAATCCAAAATCAGTCAATCTATTTATCGGTGTGAATATAAATGAATATTTCTAGGATTTTTTTTGAAGCTGTGAAACGTTTTCCAATGACGTCCGATTAGAAACACGTAGAATAGTCTTCTATTCTATCTGTGGTTGGAAAGAAACAGTCGTTCGTTTAGCCCCAAAAAGGACCCTCCGCTGAGGGTTACATGGCATTTCGTTCTCCAGAATATTGTCGAGCTATAAGTCACATTGCCGAACCTCTGCAGTGGCACAAAAGACGTTCTAATTGATGGTTTCCCGAGACACAATTCTAGGGTACCGCGATTCGACACTCCCAACACTATTTTGATTATTGTATTCGCAATGTAGAGAGGGCGTGAAGATGAAGATTGGGTCTAGTTCTGCCTCAAGGCAGAAGTACCAGAGTAAGCTTCCAATTTCCATCCCTTTGATTTTCCTTTTTTTGCCAACATGAATATCGTTATTCCTGATGATTGTTTCACACCATCTTTATAGTATAAATTTACTATCATCATACGGCCTTCTTGATTGTTTGACATTCATTCAAACGTTCATCAGTTTTCATTCACCTAATTAGCACCAGTTGTGCATGGCAGATTGGGGTATGTTGCAAACGCAAAACTTGATTCAGCTGGTTCTTGCTGTTATCAGCATATCGCGCCACACAATATATTGCATCAACTTCAAAAGCTATACAAGCGAATTCTGAAAATACTACATTCTGTAAGCAGTCAAAGTTGCATGTCACAAGACCCTTTCATCGGGCTACTATTTCGTTGCCATAGCGCATCATTATCGAAAATTCGCGAAAAATTGTCTTTATGAATTGAAATATCACATTTCAATGGCAGATTCCAAATCTCATAGGTATGTATTTATGTAGGATGTTGAGGGATGTCAAACTAAATCACACACACGTATTTATGTAGGTTTACTCTTACCAGTGGCTTACGTGGCATTGGCAGTAGGTATATTGTAATAATTGTAATTAGTATTGTATTTAGCATTGTAATAATTGTGAACCAGCAAACCAGAGATGGGTTTATTCATATTCATAAATATGAATACGATTAAAATTCATAATTTGGAAAATATAAATATGAATACGAATACAGATATGAATATGAATACGAATACAGATAGGTATGAATTTGAATATGAATACGAATACAGATATGAATATGAATATGAATGCGAATAAAGCCATAACCATATCTTTTTGTGCATTTTCCCAGAAATTCATATTTTTTGTGTGTGAATTTCCTAAAATTCCTGAATTTTTTGATAATGTCACTCAAATTTTCCTATTTTACAATGAATTTGACTAAAATTAAAGTTTTTTTCATATAAATTCTACAAAAGTTCACTTTTTCTTGTGCAAATTTTCCCACAATTGACAACTTTTTTGAGAATTTTCCCACACTTAACATCTTTTTTGTGAATTTTATAAACAATTTTGCCATTTATAGATGAATTCCACTATCATTTCTCCTCTTTACCGAAAAATTGGCCAAAATGTTTATTTTTGCTATTTATTTTTTTTTATTAATGCTTATTTTTTTTTAGTACTGGGGTACAGAAATTAACATTTTTTTCCAAATGAATTGGAGTGCAATTCACATTGGGCAAAATTCATCAATAAATGGCAAAATTATTTATGAAATTTGCGAATAATATGTGATATGTGAATCGTCGGAAAATTCACAAAAAAGGTGTGAATTGAAGAAAAGTTCACAAAAAAATGTGAATTTTAGTCAAATTTATGTGGAAAAACTCGAATTTCAGTAAAATTTATAGTAAATAGGAACATTTGAGTAACATTCTCAAACAATTCAGTAAATTTTAGTAAAATTTAACAAAAAAGTGAATTTTTGGGAAAATTCACAAAAAGATGTGATTTTGGCTTTATTCGTATTCATATTCATATTTTTAATGAATATGAATACGCCCATCTCTGCAGTAAACAGACTTCTCGAGGCCTGTAACTGAAAACCGTTTCTGGCCAGCTGACTTTCAAGTTTAGAGTAAAAAATATTCATATATATGAAATACAATGTTAGAATGAGATCAACATGGGTGTTCAGAAAGCGTAATGATTCGGTGACTTTTTTCTCGAGGATCAGACCTACCGACCATTTTGTGATACCCCGCGAGCGAAGAAGGGGGAATAAAAAAAATTCTTGAGTGCGTGATTGTAGGAGATAATTTGGAAAGGGAAGTTTTAAGAGGCGGATCCGTGGCCGGTGAGAGCTGACCACTATCATTGCGGAGCCACGGGCGGAATTGTGTTTGACCAACCACAAAAAGAAGAGATGGCCCGTCCAGAGTGGGATTCCTACTTCATGAAGGCCACTCAGCTCTCACGAAGACGGAGGGCCAAACTTTTTATTGTGGCATCAACCTGAAGGGAAGGGAAGGGCATCCACCAACCTGCCCCGCTGTATTTCCATGGCCAAGGGCCTCGAGCGAACCTGCAGCCGCTGGACCAGTGTAAAATATTTCCATCATCGAGTCCTATCTCGAGTCGCTTTTAAATCCCCTCATTGTGAGAGCTTCTGGTGCCAGAGGTAGCTGGCGGAGCTGTGGGAATTCGTCTTACGATAAGATTCTCCTTCTGCTTGAAACGCCCAACGTAGTTCGGATGGATAATCTCCTGAAATTTTCCTAACCCTAGATCGATACGAGTGGATGACAAAGTGGGATCTTAAACGCTAGTTTAGTTTTCTATACATGCGCATTTAGATAGATTTATATTTTCAAATTGTCACTGTTTTCAAGACCACCCAGAGCTTTGTGCGACCAGCCATTCGATCATAATACGTAAATCTGACGATCATAAACATGAGCATGAACTGAACGGAAAAAACTTCAGGCCAATTTTCATACTCTGGAACACCTCATTGGGTGCTTTGTGTGCACATCCGTTTATGATACTGAATTTCTTCTCCTGAATTCCTGTCTATGTCGAATATTTGTTGGTAAATTTTTGATATACATCAAGGAGGCAGGCACAAGAATATCATGTTGGTCAGACCGGAATTTAGTTTGAATGTTGACGAGACCATCACTGAGCTAGTAACCGACTACCCAATTCACCCAAAGAGACCCATTTGATCACGAACTCGAACAAACAAACGATACTTTACCACATCAATCCAATTAACCACCTCAATTAACACTTCAATTCGTATAATTATGGGAGTTTCAAGGATATTGTATGAACAAAAGTCATATAAACAGGACGAATACATTTCCATACGAATTGATTGTTCTCAAATAGATCAGAGGAAGGAAAATAAAGGAAGTTCCTCTGAAAAAGAAATTATAACTTTGCCATAAGAAATATTGATCAGAAATAGATTGGAGTAGCTGCATCAGAAGTTCTTGCTTCACATGAAAATCTGGGCTCGAGATCCCCAGTAGCAGAAGCCTCGTTGTAACTTTTGGAAGAGAATCAATTGATACCCTTCAAATTTGGCTTTTAAACATTTTTGAATAAGTTTGGTTTAGTCCCTATACGCGAATTTTTGAAGAAAATGATGCTATTGTTCTCGGTCAAAAATTATTAAAACTAGAATTTCCGAAAACTTTTTATGCCGAAATCTATTTCAGGCCATCCTTAATTCACTGCCAAAATACATCAAAAATCATATGTAGGTATATACAGGGAGGCCAAAATTTGAAGGACCAGCTATTTATCTTCGTAATTTCCGAACCTAAAAAAATTCAGATGGTAAACCCCTATAATATTCGAGAAATTCAAATATCAAATTTTTGCGGGTCGCGCATGTTAAATGAGGACCCCCATTTTTTATAGCAGATTCGGATTATACGCAAAATGCCATGAAAATTGGACACCTCAATCGATTTTTTTGACCGCGCGTAACCTCCTCCACCCTGACACTGCGCGAAAATGTTGTCCACCGTACAACCCAAGTGTGACACATGAAATTTTATTATTTTTGAACGCTGATTGACGTGGTGCTATCAATTTTCTTCTTTGGAAAGGGAATTGAAGGAAAAATACATTTTAGTGCAGAATGCATTTTAAAATAAAATAGTGCAAAGTGCAAATAGTGCAATAGTGGGAATGCATTTTAAAATAAAAGAGGAAATGGGTTTCGATTGAAGTGTCAAATTTTCATGAAATTTTGCCTAAAATTCGAATCTGCGATAAAAAATGGGGGTTCCTATTTGAAAAAAAAGTAATGGGCAAATCGCGCATCTGCACGCATGCGCGACGCGCGAAAATGTGATATTTGAATTTCTTTACTTGGCCCTATACATTTTGGCCACCCTGTATATGTGTCATTCCAGACGATAACTCTCGGTAGAATTGAGATAAAAAGTTCAGATTTGCACAAAAAAATCCGTCCCGGCAATCGAAAGGCTAAGTTCGTAGATGGGCAGAATAGGGCTACTCTCAGGGGGAGTTTGGGGGAACAATTACCGATAAATTCTCAAAATGAAGCAGTAAAACAAGTGACAACTCATTTTAAAGGGTTTTTTTACGCTGAACACGATGGTGAAATCAGAATTGCGATGTCTTATTCCGTTCTCTAACTGGATAAATTTGAAGATGAAGAACCGCAGTTGATGTTCTTCATGGTTATCTACATGCGATGTTCTTCATGGTTAATTTGCTCTGATCTTGCAAACAGAATGAGGTATCGCTATTTTGACTTCATCATCGTATTCAGCGTGGAAAAATCTATAAGCTAAGGAGTTTTAGGTGTGTGTGTGTGGGGGGGGGGGGTGGTAATTACAGATAAATTCCCACAATGAAACTGTCTGACAAGTGACACCACATTTTAAAGGTTTTTCTAATGCTGAATACGACGGTGAAGTCCGAACTATGAGGATGACGAAACTTGGTTGTTACTTGAGATGTTCTTCATGGTGCATCTGCTTTAATCTGATAACGGAATGAGGTATCGCCATTCTGACTTCACCATCGTGTTTAGCATCTTACATAAAACTAGATATTTCTTCGAAAATTCGCTCTTATAGCCATGCTGCATGACTGGATATTTTTGTGAGATGTGCAACTTGCGTACGGAGGGCTGTCGCATTTAGGGCCTTGAAAGATCCCATATTTTATATTAAATATTGTCCTCCGATCTCGATCTATTTCCACACGTTCTTTCGATTCTGATTTGTTGTCCTCAGGAACCGTTTAAAAGGACTTTGTCGGAGTCGGGCTCAGCCGAACTGCTCTTCCCTCCCCCGGGATGCGGACACCGACATCATCCCATCATACCTTCCCATTCGAGGGTATGAATGGAAAAAAGCAATTTGTCGCGCTCGACGGATGTTCCTCGACGCGGTGCCCTTGGTTAACACGGCATCCGTGAGGTAAGGGAAAATAGCTACGCGGCGGTGCAGCGAACGTGGAAAAAAATGGTGGGGAAGGAGAGGGACCTCTGGTAGAAGAAGAAAAAAAAACGAGGTTGAGGGACTAGCAAAGAAAGGGTTGTAAAGAGGTTGGCCCTACCTCGAGGCTTTTCAAGGCCAAGGTTTTCTTACCTATCCCTTTTCTAGCCGACTGGCTACGCAACTTACCTCGAGCTATGCCAACGCCTCCTTGATCAGGTAGCACTCCCAGCTCCAGTACCTCCTTTTTGTAGGGCTGTGCTAACTCTGAGAACCTTTTGTTGACGAAACGAAAGAAGCAGACAGTTTTTTATGCTCCTCTGCGTCTGATAGACACGTCACGTGACAAATCTCTGATCTTCGCTATTGAGCTTGTCTGCACCTTTAGTTTCATGACAGGTTTTGGATAACTTGCAGTTATAACTGTAGGTAAAGAAGAAAAATGTCATATATGCAAATTAAATGCACATGAAGTTCACGAATACCCCAATACTAGTCTAACACATCTGACTAGTCTCTAGGACATCCATTCATCCGCCAAGAAAACCCGTACCAAACAACTAAACTCCGTTCTGCACAGCAACCATATCTACAAATGATCATATCCAAACCCCTAATAAGACCAATCTGGACGTATGCCGATATCATAAGGGGTACATGATCGAAGTTTCGGAAGAATATTGTACAAGCACCACCATTTGCAGGAAACGATACACTGCATCACGACCTCCAGCTGGAATCGCCCTCCAAAATTTTGCTGAAGAGATGTCTAACTTCCGCCACGAAGAACATCAAAATCCACTGGTACCTGAAAGCCTCCAACTTCCTCCGAATTGTCGAAGTTGGTGATCAAATGGGGACTGTAGAGTATCTGTGCCTCCTCAGGCTGCCTGGGCCGGTGGAGGAGAAAAACAAAGATTTGAGTAACTTGCAGTTATCACTGTAGGTAAAGGAGAAAAATTGCATATGCATATTAAATGCACGCAAAGCTTACAAATACCCCAACACTAGGCTAACAAATCTGACTAGACTCTAGGACATATGCTTATCCACAAAGAAAACCTGTAACAAACAACTGAACTCCGTTCTGAACAGCAACCATATCTAGCTCCAAACAAACCTTAATATCTGTCCAAACCCCTAATAAGACCAATCTGGACGTATGCCGCACATGATCGATGTCTCTGAAGAATATTGAGACTGTTCATAACCCGGAGTCAATTCAGAGGGGTTGAAAAATGTTCTAAACGCCGTGAACGGTAGGTGCCTATAAGTAACTCCATAAACTATAAAATAAAAATAATTAATACATCAAATAATTATGTTATTTATATTTTAAATCATTACAGAATCACCAGACCGACCCGGTATTCCTTTTGCTTGCTTGTGCGCGGATCAAACTGAAATAAAATGTTGAAATGTAATGCTGGATTCGATTCCCTAAAACGGCTTTCGTGTTTTAAAATTAAAAACTTTTTAAAATAATTCTTTTATAACATATTGAGTGCTCCAGGATGGTCCTTTGGAAGCTTTCGTGTTAGAGTTTCCATTACGATTGGTACGATAATTGCGACTGTGCATGGCCAATTGTGTAATTGAATACTTTCCCAAATACTCATCAATACTTTCCCAAACTCCTTTCGAGAAGGATAAGTACGTTGAAGTAACATTAATCTGATTTTTTTGAGCAAATTTGAACTTTCTATCTCAATTCTATCGAGAGTTATCGCCTTGAATGACACACGAACACACACATATACATATATGATTGTGGTGTCTTGTGGCAGTGAATCCAGCATAGGTCTGGATCCGATTTTGGTATGAAAAGTATTCGGAAATTCGAGTTTTAACAATTTTGGGCCGAGAACAATAGCTTCCTTTTCTTCGAAATTTCGCTAATAAAGGACATACTAAACTACACATTGGCTCATGGAGTCCGGCTGCTGCCCATGACATCTGTGACTTTTTGCAAAATGAATAATAGGCAATAAATCACAAATATCAATTTATTCATCAGTTAGTTGACAAAATATAGGAAAAAAAAAAACAACGTGTTTGATCAAGATGTGGAGGAGCTTCTCGTATATGCCATCAGAAATTAAATCCCTCAATCATTCAGTGAATATATGTATTGTCTTATGTACACTGTAAAAATATAGTCAATTCAGTGTTCTCAAAGTGGGTATTCAGAAGAGACTTGTGCTTCTGCTGTTATCCGAATAAGTCGTCTCCCAGGACTGATGACGATCATCTAACCCTGAAACTGGTATCCTAAATACTTGAGTAAGAACCACGCGAGTCCTTTCTATTGCGAATATCGCGTTGTGAATATAGCCAATCGTTCTTAATCACGCAACAACCTGAAAGCTTTGACTTTATGGTTTCAATGATCAAGTAACACGTCCCACCACCTGACAAACGTGAGCAGCGAAGTAAAGACGATAGGATATGGAGTTTGCGCATGGGCTGAACTCACTTAAACTAGGCTGTCCAAATGCCATACAAATAATTACTGCAACAAATTTTATTTAGTAGGTACTGTAGTTTCACAAACATTACCTATTTAAAAAAATAAAATAAAAATATTATATACAAAAATAAAATACAAGATATATCGTCGCCTTATAATGAAAACCTCCCAAGTCCATAAGTGGCAGAAAATGAAAACCTCCTAAGTCCACTTTTCTCAGAAAATGAGGTTTTTGGTTTATTGGCTTCAGTTACCTAATATGCACCATCTAGCACAAGAAAAACTGATCTCCAGTGTCCCAATGAGGCCCCATCAACGAGTATGAAAACCTCCTAAAAAATACCATAGTGACAGCTGAGAATGAAAACCTCCCAAGTCCATTTTTCTCGTGACCGTGATAGTTTCCTCCCCGATTTTTTTACGTTTTTTCCTTCTCATAGACTGGATTTTTAGGTCGCAGATACTTACATAGGTAAGTGTTCCTTTATTACCATTAATAACATGAGATTAACTCATCAAAGATCATAATTAATGTATTTGTTTTATGGAAACAGGATGACAATTTTATTCTATTTTTGAGGACCTGAACCTGAGTCTCTTCCAGCCGAAGAAAGATAGATGCGACACTTGTTGCAGTTACGAAGTTGGAAATGTGACAGAAGAGGATTGGAAGAAACATCAAGATGAGAAAAATGCGGCACGCTCCGAAAAAGATAAGCACGAGAGCTCCTGCGATACATGAGTGATTTGCATGGATTTGCAGGCAGTACTTTTGTCCCCCTGTCTGAATGCGTCGGCATTATATTACAAAACTAAGTTGAAAGTGCATAATTTCACGATTTTTGATTTGAAAAGCAAGGATGGGTTCTGCTTCCTGTGGGACGAATCAGAAGGAGGAGTTACTGCCAACGAGTTTGCGACGATCATCGTCGACTTTATTCTTCAGCAGGACCGCGTCAAGGTAAAAAGAGTTGTCATATTTTCAGATGGATGCACATACCAAAATCGCAATAGCATTCTCGCCAACGCCCTTTCTCTTGCTTCTGTCCAAACAGGTTTTGAAATTGAACAAAAATACCTCTGCAAAGGGCATACCCAAATGGAAGCAGATTCCATGCACTCCAAGATTGAGCATGCCATCAAAAACAAGCCAGTCTACTCCCCCCTAGACTACGTGTATGCAGCTAGGTTCGCCAGGAACATTCCGAAACCATACCACGTTCGGCACCTCAGCCACGACTTCTTTAAGAAGTACAGCGACCTACATTTCCTGAAATCAATAAGACCAGGAAATAAAATTGGAGATCCGGTAGTCACCGACATCAGGTGTTTGAAGTACACTCCGGACGGAAAGGTTTATTACAAGCTGAGTTTTTCGGAGGACTACTCAATCTTGAATCGTGGAAGAAATCCAGGGTACCCGAAGCTGTACGCCACAGTGGCCGCCCTTTACGAGGGAAAGTTACCGATCAAGACCTCAAAATATGGACATTTGCAGGAATTGAAAAGTGTGATTCCAAAGGAGTATCATTCCTTTTATGATAATTTGCCCCATAACTAATCAACTTTCTGATGATCACTGATTCCGAATGGCAGTTACCAATAGCTTATCACTTTTTGGTTTATTATCTTCGATAATGAACCATTGGAATCGCCCAAAGAAAAAAAATTTTTAACCCCCCCTCAAAATTTGTTGGTTTACGTTTCAAGACACGTAGATTCAGAAAATCGAATAAAAAAAAATCCGTCCGTCCGCCGTACGCCGTACGCCGTACGCCGTACACCGTACGCCGTACGCCGTACGCCGTCCGCCGTCCGCCGTCCACGCCGTTTTGCCCAGTTAGCGTTGAGCTAAAATTACAAAATTTGGTTTCTGGGTTTGGACCAGCCCCACAATGATCCTCGAAACTTTTCATAACCCTAGGTCAAGGGGAAGGGATTCAAAACGAAATTTAGAATTTCGACGATGTCTTATCTCCAAATATTTAACTGAACCGTGTAAATTTTAGTTCACCTTCGAATGACCTGAAAAATTACGAATCTTTTAAGACCAATTGGATTTTTGTGCGACCAGCCGTTCGTTCACAGTGACCGCGCAAAGTTTTAGGAAAAACACTAAACTTTCGCGTCGAAAACGGCTGTTATGTGACCCAACCACCAGACGCCCAGAATAAAACTACCTTTTTACATCTTCCCGGTAAACTACAGTCTAGAAATTTTAACCGTGAGTCGGGGATAGACCACATTGCAATATTCACTCGGTTTCTCATCTGTAAAATTGTTTAAATAATACCTTTTTGTAATAATACAAATTAAATTTTGATGATGAGCTATGGACTTGAAATTTTAAAAATAGGTCAGAACTGGATCACAATGCAATATTCACTCGGTTTCTTGTCTGTAAAATTGTTTAAATAATACCTATTTGTTTAAACAAATTAAATGTTGACGATGAGCTAGATACTTAAAATTTTAAATATAGGTCAGAAATGGATGACATTTCAATATTCACTCGGTTTGTATGACATGGTATGAGTATGGTGTGGTATATTATTGTATGTATGATTTGGTATAATACAGTATGGTATGATAGGAAAGAAATTCGTATGGTATGGTATGAGTACGGTGAGAATATGGTATGGAGCCGATTTGCAATACAGTCTGGTATAGACAGAAGGGTGATCTGCACAAGGAAGATAATAAACCGTTGTGTCAAGAATTTGCAGAGTTTTCTTATAAGTATTAAATTTTTGCTACACTTCTACCAGTTTTCTCTATCACCAATAAAAAACTATTTTATTATTATTTTTTGAATTTTACCTCTCCCCTCCTCTGCAGCCCTTCTCTTTCAGTTGAACGCGGATTGCTCATGAAAATTATTTCCCCTACAAATAACACGTAGATTCCGACAATGAAAACCTCACAAGTCCAATTTTTCTCAGACTTTTGATATGAAAAACGCCTAAGTCCCAAAAATGGCAATCGTTTCAATTTTTACAGACAACTTTACTCGTCCATTGTTGCACGACATGTTTGATGTCTAAAAATCTGTTGCCGTCGAAAAAAACGCCAAAAATGAAGAAACGGCACAGTTTTTTCTCTTTCCTGGAAAATTTGGTGAGACGGACTTAGGAGGTTTTCATTTTCTGCCACTTATGGACTTGGGAGGTTTTCATTATAAGGCGACGATATAACGATTTGGGGTCTACTGCATTTTGCATTTTTAGCAGCAGTTTCCTTCTTCAGCAGCCTTTCTGACCGGGAATCGGCACAGACATTCGTGTACCCCAAAATGTACTGGCGCGGTTGAATAGAACTGGAGCTTAGAAAGTTTTTTCATGTGGACGCTCCTATCGCTATGAATTGCGTAGATCTCACACGACCTCTCAATTACAATGGTTTCATGTTTTCGCAAGCGCAGAAGCTGCCGTATATCTGATCATAATAAGATTAAAGGGAACCATCAGTCACCCAACATCATGGTCCCTGAATATACCGCCGAAACAGGAAGTTTGATTAATATAGAAGGAACGAGGGTTTGAGGAATGTGTGTTCGCAGAACAGAATAGGAGTTGCATGGCAGAATAGGGCTTGCATGGCAGAATACAGCTTGCATGATCACCGACAAATTTCCGCTCATTCAGAGGTTTCGTCTATGGAGATGTTGTCTTCAAGAAATTGAACAGGCAAATGGACAGACATTCCTTGAACTAAATTTGTGTCTCGATTTCTTAATCGCAAAATTTGAGTGAAGTTTGGATTTTGGAAGATAGCAGACAATGTCAATTCTATGTCATAAGAATTGATATAAGCTAATTGATACGTAGTTAGTGTTCTTTCGATTCATCACGGGAGACTACGTCACGGCCAAAGCGCACACACTCGCCGTCTCAGTTGGTTTCAGGCTTTATGATTCGTTTGGTTGGCTATATTGTACGGTAGCTGGCCAATTTAGCAGCGGTACCCTTAGCCATGTAATTTCCCCGCTATGGTTTGTTTAGGAAATGAACAATACATTTTCTGTTATTAGGAGTGGTATTTTTTTTAATATTTTTTTTTTAGTTAAACATTTGGATCAATAACTATGAGAGGCGAAAAATCGTCTAAGTTCCCCATTGTGTAATTTTATGTCTACGGAAAGAAGGTGCCAAGGAAGGTTTATGCCAACGGGTCAGAGCCAATACCTGGCCAAAATTCATAGTCAATACCTTAATCTGATCTTGCGGGGAATCCGTAATCAGATTTAAGGAATTCCATCATCTGAGCACGTAACTGCGCATGCATACTACACAAATGAGTGTAGAGCTGGACTTACCGGAAAATCTTTAATCGGCGGTTTGGGGGTCGCTGATTACAAATAGGTAATTTCAGGAATTCCGCATGCGCAGTAGGAAAATCGCAAAAATGCATAGAAAAATTGCGAGCCGAAAAATCCACAATTCCTTCGAATTATTTTGAAAAATACATGAAACTCGCTTCAGGGGACACGGATAGAACCATATCTATATTACTAAATTTAGAGACGATTTCCGTGTTCCTTGGGTATTTTCGAAAAATTTCACTAAAGTTATTCGTTTCGCGTGAAATGGAGCCAAACCATGACAATTTTGAATTTGGTGTCTGTCCGTTTGTCCTTCAATCACGCAAAAACAGTTCAATGGATCGAATCCTTCTCCCGTATTTGAATTTTTCTGTACTAACCCCCGTATTAATACTGCAAAATACGAAAGAAAAAAACGGAGATTTTTAAGAAATCTTCAAGTTTTGGACTTAGGCCTTTTTTTTTTTTTTTTTTTTTTTTTTTCATTAATTAGGACTGCCTGAAAAAATCGGATTTTATATCAGGGAGATGGCAAATTTAGCGCTCTTTCCAGCGGATTCTTAAAATTTTATTTTACACAAAGGAGTTCAAGCCGTTTTACAGAGACAAGGTTGTTTTACAGGTTGTTTTACAAGGTTTTACAGCAAAGAGTTTAAAATGCTTCACTTGGAATTTCTTTCACGATTCTTCTCACGGTTCTGCTTATAAAATTGTGATAGTGACGGTTGGGTGTCGTTGAGCTTCATCTTCGGAGCTCAAGATGATTTTTTAGCGAAAACCATGAAAAATAAAGTTTTAGAAAGTCGACCCGCTCAAATGGGATTTACAGAAGGATTGAGAAGCCGAAGAATGACAGGCTCGATGTTTGTCGCTGGACCATAAAACCTTTAAACCAGTTCAGCTCCTACGGAGGCTTCTCGTGGAGTTGCTATCTTGATGTGGAAGGAAAGGCGACCAAGCCCCCTCGTACAGGCTCGATCTCCGCTTGATATTCACAGGGGACAATCCCCTGCAAATTATTACACAATGGTAAATTTATTTCTGTTCGCCTAATTGGCGGTCACGGTCTGAATAAAAACTTGTTCAGAGTGGTCCATAGGTTTTGGTTCCAAGGGAATAGCCGGGTTTGGGTTGCCGGGTCCATTATCAGAAGATGACAGTGTCACTAAACAGTGTTTGTTCAATTTTAAATGTTCGAATTTTTAAGCAATGTTGTAATTTGCTGTAGTAGCCGTAAGCTTTTAGGGTCAAGGTAGTAGTGAGAGGGAGAAACATTTGCTTCGTTAAATGTGCACGTCTCAATGTTCAACTTCCCTCCACATTTTTGAAAACGCCCTCGTGGTTTTGATCCAGAAAACCTAAGCAGAGTTCAAAACCATCATAAATCCATGATGCAACTGTGTGTGTATGTGTGGTTGATGTGCGAGTATGTTTGTATGGGACAAAATCTTCTGTGCGATGTCCAGGCCTCAGCTTCAGTCCATTTACGTATTTGTCTTTAGTTGGACTCTTAAATCAACTTGACGCTGCCTAGGCCCCGGATTAGCTGAGTGGCCATACAAATATCCGACGTCGTGGCGACCTCGTCTATCTGTACTATAGATTTCCGACGCCGCGGCGTGGCAACCAATAGCAGTCGAAGTACAGAAATCTCTACGTCGTACCGACGTCGTGATGACGTTAATATTTGACATACAGATTTCTGACGTCGGATATACTACAGATTAGGTAGCAAGTCGTGAAATTCGACCAATTGTGCTGCTTGGGGGCTCCTAAAGCTAATTTCTACACTATTCACACTATGAAGCTATAATTTGGCGTGTAAGCCCCCTTAGGACTTTAACCTGACGCTGTCCAGGCCCCGGGTCTGCTGAGTGGCTCCTAAAGTTAATTTCTATGCTATTCATACTATGAAGCTGTAATTTGGCATGTAGCCTCCTAAGGACTTCAACTTGACGCTGCCCAGGCCCCAGATTAGCTGAGTGGCTTCTATAGTGAATTTCTATGCTATTCATTCAATGAAGCTGCGGTTTGGTGTATTGCCTGCAAACAATCGCGAGGCAGATGCCCTGGCGGTGTGAACGGCATATTGGAGAGAGAACGAGGGGCCGGTGGTACTGCAGTATTTTTCAAAACTTTTCGAGGTACGTGTTGGTGTTATTGCTTCTTTATTATTTTTTGTTTATGCGTTTTTATTGCGTTAATATCGACGTTATTGTTTTCATGTAGTTTCAAATGGAGTGGTACAACGAGAAATGCCTCGAGTTAAAATGCCTATGTAAAATAGTGTGGCGGCTGGTCTCTCAGTCGCTTTCCGGGAAATTTTAGAGATTTTGAGGTGTACGTTCGAACGTACACAGTACGTACAGAGAGTCCACAGTACGTACACAGTACGTGAGAGTCCACAGTAAATTTCCAAATTTCCACAGAAAATCCACAGTACGTACACAGTACAGAAAGTCCACAGTACGTACTGAGAGTACACAGTACGTACGTCGAACGTACAGAGAGAAGGGAGAAGCAGTAATAAGTCCCGGTAATGATCATTACCGGGACTTATTACTGCTTCTCCCTTCTCTCTGCTGGATGCTTCTCGAACACCCTGGATGTTTCCACAGTAGTCTATAACAGGGCTATTGTTTCTTGAGAATTCCTGTCAAGCTGAAGCTTCTTGCGCGAGCGTTCTACCTATTCCAAGTCTCTTTATTAATTAGTTATTTACTCCAATCCAATATGGATCGGTGTCTAAAGTCGGGATCTCAGAGGAAGCAATCAGTTTCTCCATCACCTGCACAACAAGTTTTCGTCCAGAACGTTACACAGATGGTGCAAAGATGGTGCAAAAGCAACTGGCCCAACGGTTGGAACGATTACGAAATCTAAAAATTGCAGTAGCAGTCATTGAGTTTGCATAGACATGCTTTAGCGATGAAACGAATGCTTGCCTGTTTTAAGAAGTTTTGGATGAGTCTGTTCGAATGATTAATTATATAAAGGCGCGGCCGTTGAAGTTGCAAATCTATGTGATGATATGGTAATTTGGATTTTCTATCTATGCAGCCACCAAAATTGAACACCGAAGCCGTCTAGATGCTGAACCCGACATCCAAAATTAAACCAGATATTTAAAAAATTGTGCCAAATTAAAACAACCTCATTTTTCCCATTAATCAAGCTGACTTTGTGTACAAATCATTATTTTATATCTATATATTTATAATATGTTTTATTGGCATTGTTTTTTTGTATTTATTTTGTTCGATTATCTACAATAGTTGTACCTAGCTACCGATTCAGTTCTGTTCAATTTGATTTTTGTGTTGTAAAAAAAGATGAGTTTGTAAAATTTACAAACTCATCTTTATTTACAACACATTACATTTAATGTAATGTTTGTTTTCCCAGTGATATTCCCCTCCACCACTAAGTTTAGTAAATTGGCCAGGCCATGCTTTATTATTATAAGTCTTATAAGGCCATGCTTTATTATTATAAGTCTTATAATAATAAAGCATGGCCTGGCCAATTTACTAAACTTTTATTTACCGCAAACTACAAATTTCGGGTCATGTGTCTAAATCTAAATATGTACTTGAGTAAGAGGGGTCCGCAGTAGATATTGCTCCGTGAAAGAGCATGAAGCTTCAGAAGTGATAAAACTTCATTGTCATTTGTACCGGAGAAATATAGAGGAAGTGAATAACTGAGGTCGGCAGAGTCAGGTAGTGGAGATGGTGAATCGGATGCGGAGAAGGGGTATGAAATAAATTGGTTTAAGGACAAAAAGGGTTTAGTGATGTGGAGAGGAAGTGGGAGTTTCGTTATAGGCCAGGGCTGGCAAGGGCTGGTGGTTGTGGAGGGGAAGTGAGTTGTTGATGAAGTGAGTGGTGAGGGGTGTAAGGGGGGGGGCTGTGCAGGCTGCACTGTTGCCACATTCACCCGCGGCCTCGCTGCACCTCCCCCCGCCACTTCTTCACCATCAGTCGCCCTGACTCGCTCAAAAGGGCTAAAGAGACTTTTTTCCTCTACTCAATCTGTTTTTCGTACAGGCGGACCCCACTCCGTCCAGGGGGGTCCCAAGGGATTGTGGAGGGGCCTCCGGCGGGGGGATGATGGAGCTGCAGAGGTCCCAGGTCGGGCCTTCGAGTCATCCAACCGCATCAACTTCTTCATCTGTTCGGTACTGCTGGTGTAGGTCAATATACTTACTGGAGGGGTACGTTGAGGTCGGCGTACAGCTGAAGACAATTTTCAAAGGAAGCATCTTGTAGAGTTTAGCATGAATTTTACAACTCAGTCAGTGGGCAGACCCCTTTAACTACCATCACAAGAGGTTTGGTCAATACAATATGGATTGGGGCACTATCCAGGCAGAGTGCAATCAGCGAAACCCACCATCAACTTAATAACAACTTCAAGGAAAAGCCGCTTGTGCAGTTATCCGAAGATATCACATGTCAGTTCATGGGTTAGCCCTTCAGCTAACGTCATGACAGGTTTGATCGATATGTTGTAGAGTAGGTCAACATAGCGGCTGAGTGCCTACGTTGAGGCCCAAAAGTAACTATGCGTGCCTAACGACCATGGGGAAACATTTTTTTATTTATATTTTTTATTCTTATTTTGTTCAATAATAACTTTATTGTAATTATATATTACAGTACAGTTTAGCATAATAGAGGTTGATGCAAGATACTGCCCAATGAATGCCCTTGCTTAATTTATGCATTAACAAAGAACAATAAGTTATAAGTTAGTTATAAGTGAGTTATGTACACAATGTGTTAATAAGGTTTAAAGATTGATTATAGGAACAATAGTATCGGTGCCATTCAAAGGAAGTCCGGAGGCCTCTTGCGTTTGAGTCTTCGTTGGTCCCTGGGTGGTGGCGGATTATGGGGAAACATGGAGAGCAGTTTCATTGTAGATTTCATATTCCAGTACATGGGCTGAACCCTTCAACTTTTATCAGAACAGTTTGGTCAATACAGTCTGGAGTAGCGCGTCCACTGTAAGTAACATATGCGTCCCTTAAGATCCCACAAGGTCTAACTCAGTTTTTTGGCACAATAAGTTAGGAACGGATACTTAAGCGAAATCTCTCGGTCCGTCTTTCCAGCTCTTTGATTTGGCCTTTGGTGCAATGCAGGAAAAGGCTTCTTCAACTATGCAAAGCCGCGATAACCATGGAAATTACTACAGTACGCTGGAAAATCCGTTTTTTGTCTCTCCTGAAAATTTGGGAAAACTGAGTTAGACCTTGTGGGATCTTAAGGGACGATATGCGTGCCAAATGACTACTATGAAGGAAAACGTCTTGGACAGACCCGTTTAACTAACTCCATGATCGGTAAATTTCAAAGTAGGTCACCAGTTGAAAGCCTGCAGGTACAAGAATCTTTGTTGGTTCTGAACGACCCCAGTACAGTGCCGCACCGAACAGTGTGGCACCTCTTGTTTTATGTATTATGTTATAGATAATTGCTATACCTCGTATTATGTTATATTATTTCAATCAGACAAAGAAGGCTGCTACTAACAAATAATATCTACAAGATGTTAAAAATACAAGTGGGCTTATGTTCTTTACTGCTGTGTACAATGAGTTAGTATTTGAATGATTATTTCATCGCTCTCAGTATCGCATCTTTATTCAACAACATTTGGTTGGTATATGCTCAAAGTTTCAATCTAAATGTCAAGTTCTTTAATTCCACTTCAAGTCCTCGGGTTGTCATCAGGACGTCATGATAAATGTATTCCATAAGGAATTGCAGCCTTCGAGATTAAATTTCTTAGTTGTCCAGAAAGTTTAGTATCTATGATGACTCCAAGATACCGAACCATATCCTCCGCATGAACCTCAGGACATGAATATTTGAGTAAACCTTAATTTCACATTTCAGCCAGTAAATCTTTTTGTGTGTCCGAAGACAATTTTGGTCGGTAATGTTACAGAAGATTTACAGGGTTTGACGTTTGCGCATGAGCAGATGCTACAATTGCTTCTATTGCGATGGAGCTCATAGGTTATAACATTATTCAATACAATAATTTAACTGGCGATATGTATTCATGTAATATGTAATACACAGTCTATAAATAAAGAAGAAGAAAAAAGTGAGATGCAGCAACTACCATGATTTTATGTTTACGTATGCTCAGGCACTACTACTGTGATGATTGCGATGGAGTTATTTAATGGGTTAATCCACAACCCCCTCAATCATGGATAATTACAAAGCAATGTGTCCAAATCAGACAAACAGATAGAAACGAGAATAACAGCTTTGTTCAGGAAACTGTGAAATACCAAATGCAAGTGAACATTCTGACGTTTTTACACAAATTTTCCCTACGTTTGGTGCAACCGATGCAAATTGCCCATTGTACTGATATCTGCACGTTTACTTTCTCAAAAAACAACACAATGAAAGCTGCAACTTTATTCCTACTGATCATCATTTCAATGCAGGTTGGTAAAGTAGTGTGATACCACTCCAGATGTTTTCAGTTCACTATTTTATAAATATAAAGGCACTTATTGAATCCTTTGACTACTTGTATTTTTAGTAGGAGAATTCAAGGGTAAATATCCGATTCGGGCAGTCACTAAGGCCACAAATAGGGTCAAATGTTAGGTACCTCATGTTTTCTCTACATGAACCAATTATACAGTTTTGCAACGTGTGTGGTGGGCCGAGCTCTGTGGATAATCATCTAATCCAAAGGCTTCTGGACCTGATATCACATTTCCACTGTTCCGAAGGTGGTCTTATTCCGTCGGTAGCTCCATCAACATTCCAAGTGGAACTCAGTGAGTGATTTCTCGATAACGGTAAACGGCGCAGGCACGTCTCCGAATAGCTTCGAAAGACGGGGAAAAAAATCGAGTGTGATCCAAAGGATGAGGGGCGGCGGGGGGCCGGGGAAGGGGATAGAAAGTCATGAATTCATTCATTGAACAGATGTGAACGAACTGAGGAAGCGACCCAGAGCTGCCCTGGAGGATGTAGATACGGTTTGGAAGATTTCCCAGAGTGACAAAATAATCGGATCCATTCATTTAGCCCTCGCTCCCGGCCGAGCACTGATCCAGGGCTGTCGCGGCGTCAGCTTCGTTCACATGCTGCCTTGTTGTGACCGTTTTGTACGTAGAACTGGAGAGGGGTAACAGGTGACTCGAACTGGAACAACGGGCATATGGCTTCAAAATCGGTCCCAGGAGGATTTCAAGGATTTAATGTTGGGCCGCGCAAATTCATGGACAACCCACAGGGCCACAATCTTCATGACCACTCAAATGTCATCTAAATTGGTAGAGAGAACCGTAACTTGTCACTCAGTCAAATTGACTGGATTCTGCCAGAGCTCCCTGTGGGAGCAGATTCCGCACCCGATCACGAATGGTGGGATCAGAGAGAAGCCCAAAACTGTGCACAACCTATACAGAACACTTTTCAGGATCCCGTTATTTTCACTGTGACAGTCTGAATTCAATCGTGTCTTTCGTGCTGCATTTCATTACTCCAATCACAATGAAATTCACGAAGAACTATCAGAGCCACAATCTACATGAACACTTAAAATTACGTCTAAATTGGTAGAATTGGATGCTGCCGGTACATCGACGGATTACGATCGGTGGGATGAGAGAAGGGCCCAAAACTGGACTAATCGCCATATTATGCTGTTGATGGGGAAAACTTTCCGGGATAAATAATTTTTTCTATGACATTTTCTATCAGGTCATCTGGAATTCAATCGAAATGCCACCTCAAAACGTACTCAAAATCGATCCAAATTCGAAACGCTCTTTCAAGGATTTCACGTCTTGTGATTTCATGTGCTTTTTGCCGTTTGTACCTACTTTATTTCATTTCGCTACGATTGCTCCAATCTTAATAGGATTTTGATGCAATTCTTGGGGCCAGCCACGAATCACTGTCTAAATATTCTATTTGAATTGTTCTTACAACGATTGGTTACAGGCATCGTCAGATACGAAAGCAAATCTGTCCTTTGATATCAAAATGGGGATTCAGTTTTTCGGTTCTTGGATCGAAGAAAATAATTTGTAATGAGCATGCGAAAGCGTATTTTGGATCGACAAATTCATTCTTTATATTGCTCCAACTATCGATCCCGTTAACTACTACAACGTTCACACCGTTAAAATTCGACAAGAATCCCCAAAAATGACTTTGGGATTTTTTATTTATTTATTTTTTCTAATTACAAAAGTGGTGTTTTTCAACATTTTCTTGCTCCTTGGAGCCTGGAAAAGTCTTCCCAGCCATCTCGAAACGTCTCATATCACAAGAGTCAACCCGATGGAGCAACCACTTTTATCAAACTTTCATGTCCTTGACAATCTGGTTGTTAGATGCCGCTTTATTCAGCTGTTGCATTCGTTTGAAGGTTGGGTCACCGTGAAAGGACGTACCGAATCCGGAGGGGGAACCGATCCATCCTCTGCAGCCATCAATCCCTTGGAAGGGATGCGGCAATGAATGTGACCTTCTTGCTCTATGAAACACTAGTGAAATCAACTCGTCTACGACTCTCCAGTTCTCAAAGAGACGTCACTCGGGGAAGGGAAATCACTTGGATGAATATAACGCACGAGCATCTCAAGTTTCGAAGCTTTGAGAGAAATTATCCTTATTGAAGGAAAAAAGATGTAGTGAAGGGTTTGAAAAGCAACAGAATTCACACAATTGCCCATATCACACATTCATGTGACATGTTGATGTTCATCCAAATTTGGTACGATACAAATCACACTGGCCAGCAAAAAAAAAAATGTGTTGTTTGGCGCAGAAGAGATAAGTGTTGGTGTTGGGGTTTTTCGGTGCGCTGAATCCAAATCTGAAATTCGTTTTTCGCCATGAGGTCTAGTTTTTGAGATATAGCTCTTATACCTCGTTTCTAGTTACGTTTGTGTTTCAACAATTGTACTTTTGAAAATCCTAGTTAATTTTTCACTCTGAATCACTCTTTTTGAGTGCTGAATCCGAATTTGAAATCCGATTTTGATTACCTTCATCCATTCCACGGAAAACACCGGTAAAGTTGACAAAGTTCACACAACGAAATTGGTTAATGTTTACAATAGCTATTTTGGATAAAATGTACGTTTATATGAACGCCTTGGATGTAATACTTCTGGGTTGTCCCTCTGTAAAGTCCAACAGTAATCTGCGAGCATACGGACATCTCAACGTCACTGGAATCTGTTCTCATGGTTTTGAGGTCCTGGTGAAATCTTTCAACTTGCTCCTCACTCACATCACCAAGGTTTTGTGGGAAACTATCCAGGTGGCTGAAGAGAAAGCGAACTTTAATGATCATGTTGCAGCCAAGTTGATAATAATAATAAAAACATTTATTGTACAAAGGCCGATTGGCCCATTTAGTACACATGAATTACATGAAATATATAAATTACATAAAATAGGTATTGCAAAAAGTTAAGTAGTTAAGCAAAATAATTCCAAAGAAAGGATGAATAAAAATCTAAAAATTTACAAGTTAAGATCTTATAATTAATGGGGGGGGGGGGGGGGGGGGGTTGGCCTTGAGGTGTCCAGATCATTAGGTGCCTCCTACTAGTTATTCCTAGCAAATTCATTGATCAATACCTATATGATGAACATACATTTATTATCTTCCAATTAATTTAAATTACATCAACATGTTGAACCATTAACCAACTTTTGTGTTCCTCAATCCTCACCCAAATGAACAAAGTGAACGTATCGGATAAAAATTTACCAGCGGCTTATTTTATAGATTTGACAAATTTCATGCTGAATCCTAAATTGGAACTAGATGTTTATCTATCAACCGAACTTTTTACAAAAAATGTATAAAACAAGTATAAACAAGTAATTTTTTTTCAAAAAAGTATAATACAGTGTTTTTGGGGAATTTTCTTTGTACTTTGTCAACTTTACCGCTGTTTTCCGTGGAATAGAAGAAGATAACTAAAATTGGATTTCAATCAATGATTTCATTCTAAAAAATTCCTGTACCTTCTGTACACCAGCGATTTACCAGAAGTCGAACATAACACCACAGCAAAATTTGCAGACGACACTGCTGTCCTGGCAGTTGGTGACAGCAATAACGAATCAATATCAAAACTCAATAAGTCCATCTCCAAAATCAGTCTTTGGACAACAAAATGGAGGATAAAACTGAATGAGGCCAAGTCGGTGCACGTTGATTTTACCAACCGGAAGATTAACTACATCCCTGCTTTCCTCAACAACGTGGCAATTGAAGCCAAGTGAAAGATACCAAATACGAGTACGTACTCGTATGTTTTCACCAGGTGGCGCCCCGTAACGGACTCGACGTATATTACAGAGTGAAAATGGATTTGACAATAACAACACCAAATAGGCACAATTTCGCTACTGCATGTTACAGGTAAACCCCAAGAATCAGACTACTTCGGCAACGGGTACCCAACAGTTTCAGCACCTCATGTAGGATTACTATCTTGGCGAGCTGGTTAAGAGACTTCGATTATTCGTCCTGTATGGCAATATGGGCTTGACCAGCAAGTCCCAAATTGAACGTCTACAGCAGCCCTTGTTTTGTAAGGAACGTTGCCATCCCTCGTGAATCAGATGTACCTGAAGTGGATGATGTCATCAAATCAACAATCATGGAATAATTTCCGTCGTGGAATCAAACACAGCACTCACGACGCCTAGTAGAAGTCATCTAGTATTAATTATTTCGTGTTAATTACTGAAACCTTGAACACTTTGATCATAAAACTGTATTTTTGCATTATATATTATTTTTCTGCATGCTGTTATTGGCCAAGAAAGACTGTTATTGAGCAGCAACCATCAAGATTGTACTCGAGTACCTATGAATGTAGTTATATCCTAATCACGAACTCATAAGCTCACTCAAGGCCACAAATATTTCAAAACCATGTAGGGCCATCATCAAGCAATGAAGAGCTATTCACATGTCAAATATATTAACCGAAACGTTGATGATGAAAATCGATATTATGACGTTCACCCGGGGACTGACAACTTTCACCATAACACTGTGCTCGTATGCACATCCTCGACATTTCCTCGTCAGATCGGAAAAGGTTTTTGATTTTTCAACACTCGGTGGAAATCATTAAATCTACGGGGCCGAGGAGCATCATTAGTAGGAGGCAACAATTTCTGCCTTACAACGTCAACATTTTCCCCAAAGACATGTGCCAGACTTTAACTGACGCTTAACATTTATACTGGATGTTTTGACGTCGTCACCGTCTGCTAGTCGTATATTACCCTAAGCTGGACGATAAGGACAGACTAAACTTTCTTTCCAGGCTGCGGTGTTGTGATGTTCGAATGGGCCAGCACTTTTAAGTGATTAAAGACCATAATGAGTGAACGGAGGGGGTGAACAAGTTACTGTACACGCTTTTTGTCATTTAATTACATCGTCTTATTTCGCATATACTACGATATTTTATATACAATATCCGCAAGCGGATGATCCAAGGTGCGGATTATCGAGTACCACGAAAAACAATTTTAATTTTAAATTTAATAAAAATTTAAAATTTAAAATTTATATTAAATGTTTAAAAAGGTATTTCCTTAGCAAGAAGCAACAAAGAGTGACTGATTGTTTTTAAAGGCATAACACCTTTTGATAACAGTACAGTATATTGTTTTTTTTTTTTTTTACAGTTCTTAATTTTAGTGATTTAAATTCAGGGCAATGATTTCTGCTGGACTGTTCATATTTTTCGCGGTTTTCCGGTATCCATATCTCGGCTCCTATTAGACGGATGAACTTGAAATTGAGTGTGGATCTTCTTGGTGTGGATAACAGAATGCTCTGAGAGTTTCAAGTCGCTAGGTCTAATGAAAGCCGAGTAATATAACTTCAAAAACTCCGTTTTTCGCCCTTAGCTTGTTCTCCTTCTTCTTCTTCTTCTTGTTCAGACAGGCAAGGCTACAGCCTCTCCACCTTCACCGATTGACTTGAAATTAGGCACAGAGCTTCGTTTCAACTTTAGCCAGTGCCCTTTGAAAGATTCAAGTCGCTAGGTTTAAAGGGAGTTTAACCCGGTTCTTCACCCTTACCATTCTCCTTCTTATCTAGTTAGGCAAGGGTAGAGCCTTTCCTTTATTCTTGCTTAGTTTATTAATCTTACTAATTTATTACTTCATCAATAATAAATGAATAATTTATTATCTACATATGTGTAGCAATAAAAACGTCTCGTCATGGCGCCAAGGGGAGATTTCGAAACGGGTACGGTACTTGTTAAGTGGTTAGGACATCTCTTTACTTGGAAGGAAAAGGGCGGGCGGGGAAAGTGGATATCATAACTTTTTCCGGCTGCTGTGGAATGATTTTTGCGAGGGTGATTTTTAGACGGAGCGTGTTTGGGAGCGAACATGTTTTTGGTACAATAAACAACATAGTTGTTATGCTGAAATATTTTTTTCGTGTTTTCACATAATTTGTTAGTCTTTTTTTGGTGTTCGGGTTATCCGCGATTTTCGCTATTCACGGTACCCTTACCACCCGATGCCGCGGATAATCGGGGCTTTACTGTACTTGGTATTTGATATCTAGATACTTACGTATTGTGGCAATAAAGCAGATGCCTAGCAAGGTGTTCAGTCAGTGTTGCTAAGAAAGTGGTTTGGGGAACCAACTAAATATTTGTGATTGATTCCCATCAGCCGACTTTACACCCATCAGTATTTCAAAGCAGTTTCAGTAGGGTTTAGTTTGACTGGTATGTTTAGATCCCCCTCGAGGGAATGATATGGCGTTTTGGATGAAGTGGAGTTGGAGTTGGGCAAACGCGTTGGAAGGCAATCAGTTGTTCGTTGAGAGCGCAGTGGCGATGGGAATGGTCCCAGTCGACGGCGGTATGATGGCGGGGGGGGGGGGGGGGGGGTAGTTTTTGTCCTTCGCGCTGCCGCCATATGCTATGTGCAGGAACTCTTCATCCACAGGAGCAGCCGGGAAAGACGAACAGGAGCGAGGAACGAGTTGGTTTAGATATGAATGGTGCGGTGGAGGGGGAGGGAGCCATGTGTTTTAGATTAAACCAAAGGGTTTTCAGGAACCGCATGAGAATCAGAAGCGGTTGATAATCGTAAAAATAAACTCCACTGAGGGTGCAACCGCATTATGCAACTTGCAGAAACAGAAACACTCACGCTACCAATTTTCCCACAAGGGTTTATTATTTTCTATATAGATCGCACTTCTGGCTAGATCACTGTACAGGGTGGAATCGGATAAGTGAACATTTTTTTCCTGCAAATCTGCACCGAAAATGTATTTCAACCCCTCCTGAACGATTTTCCTGTATCTATTTGTTCGAGAGTAATGCTTATCCGCGTTTTTTCGACTTAACCCGACCTCCTGTCATATAATCACTATTTGCCATCTTATGCGCCACTTATTTCCATTTTTCACCCCACTTTTATATTCAGCATTAAATTTTCTATAATAATAGATCATTTTCGTAGTTATTCAACTCTAATCTGACTAATTTGTTACTATACAAACATTACTTTTTTTTAGGAATTTATAATTTTCATGAATTTTTGAAAATTAGCCTCTAATTTAGTCGTAGAGGCTGTCAAATTTCACTAAACTGCTTTGTCTAATACTCATTCCAATGGTACCATCAGTTTTAATGATAGCTGTTTTCTTTGGTCAATTATTACTGAACTAGTGGTGAAAAACACGATTAGTGAAGGAAGCAAAGGGGACTAGCTCAGTAATAATTGACAAAATTAAATTTGGATCTTGAGCTAGAGTTTCATAATATGAAACGTCGGTTATATAAGACGATATTATATCATTTCGTTAACTAAATTAGGGTGATCTGCCCAAAGAAGATGATAAACCGTTGTGTCAAGAATTTGCAGAGTTTTTGTAATTAATTTGTTCAATTTAATTCGTTTGTTAGTAGAAAGTCAATATTTGACTAGTGCAAGGAGAATGGGAGAGTTTAGAAACGAGGTCCTTGAACATACTCTTAACCATAGTATATTTGATTCTGTCTCCAAAAAAATAAAAAATAAATACAGACCTTTGCTTAAAGTTTTTGAGATATGCCGTTTTGGAATATTAAACCCTATTTTGCATCCCTTCCTATTGATTTAGCGTTATGTAAAGTTTCAAGGATCATCCTCAGTAGGAGCCCGCATGTCGAGTTTTAAGTTTAAAACGGCAAAGGGCAAATAGGTCCTATTCAGATTCTACATGTCTTGAAAAGTAAACCCACCAATTTTGAGGTATTTATGACTGATGATAATTAACGAAAACCTCTGGCACAGTTTCTATATAGGCTCATAGGTGAGTCTATTTATGATCCTACACTGCCTCCAATAAGGTAGGTACTCCATTACATCATGATATGCTCCAAGCCACAACTTCTCTCTGAGATTAAGACTATTTTTTGGCAATCTGATACGCGTTGCTAGGCTTTCTGGAGACACCCTGACATGTCCTGGTGCGAGTGGGGATGCAGATTTTGGAGGACATCGCCTTGGAAAAATTGGAAAAGCATGTTGCCAGGAATTCGAGTTTGCGCATAAGTCTAATCCGATTTCGATGAAATCATTTTGTAACTAACTACTCTCCAAATCTCAGCTCATCGCGGCTATTCTTTTGTATCGTCAGGCGCCTTGCAAGGATTTGTGGTTGTAAACTCAAAGTTGCCGAATCAAATTAAATTAGGCCAGAAAGTTCTGGAAACGCCAGTGGACGTTTTGATTTGGAAGGAAAACAATTTTTTCAACCCACACATTGTACATAAAGCGTTCTTTAAATTGGTAGACTTGGAAGCAAGAAGTCGAGCTCACAAACTTCGATCGGATAAAGTCATTGATTTGTGTACAATTCTATCTTGAAGGTTAATAACGTTACCAATTCGGGAAATTATCAACATGAAAACACTAATAAAAATGTAGTTTTTCCAAACTGCTGCGAGCTGGAAGATTTGCTTTCGTACAGATGTTCACGAAATTTATCGTTTTCTGGATCGGAAACGTTTCAGAGATTCAGCAATGACTCATTTCTGGAAGTGTTCGATTGATTCAATTTTGGATACAAATATAATTAGCGCATGGGGAAAAAACATCCAATGGGGTTCCTATTGCCCTGTTATTATATCGAGCGATCAGTGGCTGATTCAAAGGGGAGGGGGGGTCATGGGAGTCATGACCTCGCCGAAAGCCGAATATAGGGGTGATTCTCCGAAAATCCGGATAATTGCGCCTCTATTTATCTAGACAAGAAAAATTCACAATTGGAAAGTTTTATGGCGAAATCTTATGGATATTGATTTTAAGCTGGAGTGATTCCCGTGGTTCCACGAATAATATTCATATTTATTCAGAAAATCAAATTGTCTGAAATTGGGGGTTTGAGGGACTGAGGAGTAGTTGAGAGTATTCTGGAGATTGGGTGACACAAGGTCTTAGTGAAATAGGCTTTATCTCAGAGACAAACAAAAGGCCTTCACAAATTTAACAGCTTGAGGCAAAAATAGCATTTCAAGTTCATTCACAACGTAAGAAATGCAAGTCCTTGCATTTTCGAAAGGAACATTAAATGTCAGTCCATCAATTAAGTTTGTGATTAGAGAAGATTAGCTTAAGATTTAAAATTTTTAAATCTTAAGCTAATTTCGCTAATCTTCGCTAATTACAAACTTAATTGATGGACTGAGGGTGAACCTGTGGGACAACGGTAAATAAGTAGGTTTTCAACAGGTATTATCGACTTGGGAGCTTTTTTGACCAAAAACTGTGGCTTACGGATGTTTAGGTTGTTGGAGGTTCAATTAGAGGCTTTTCAAACTCAGCAATCTCATCTGTGGGACATGTGAGGTACTGAGAATTTCCAACTTTATGGGGAGTTTATAGATATTAAATTGAGGTTTACGAACGTAAAAATCGTAAGAATTTGTGCTATGACCTACGTTATGCCTTTACAAAATTCAGAAGCATGAACAGGGAGGGTCACGACCCTGGTAGGACAAAGATTTCCGGATTTCCGGATTGCTCTCAGGACCTTCTGCCCAATGGACGCAAACGTTTCGGCAGGATACATCGATTTTCAAGATAGTGACACCTTCCAAATTTCGAGGGGTTGCTCAATAGGTTCATACTAAGGCTGAGTTCGAACATGGACGACTTTGGCGTGCATAAACTGTTTTATAAAAAAAAGGACAACAGTGGCGAAGCCAGGGAGGATCCAAGGGGTCCTTCCCCCCCCCCCTCCACTGAAATATTAAGACATATTAAAAAATATTGAAAAATGAACCCACTGAACCCCCTGCTTTTGGAAGCCCCCTCCCCGAAGGAAATTCCTGGCTATGTTACTGATGCACAAGCAGGAGTTAGGTAGAAATTCAGTTATTGTCAGTGATTCCCTAAACGCTCTATACGCAATAGAAAGAATAATTCGCTAAAAAAAACTTAGGTTAGGTTAGGTTATGAACCACATGACCCCCCCTCCCCCTCCATCTCGAAATCAAAGTCTGGATCCACTGGATCGGCCCTGCTTTGCGATTGAGTTCTAAAAAATTTTATTGAGATTTCAGAAAAATCCCATGTTTTGAGGATGAATTTCTCGATGTATATCGTGTTTACAAAGTTGCTCGCCAGTTTTGAAGAACAGGATTCTTTTAGTGGATTATGTTGGATTGAAAGAGATTTCATCAAATCTCCCTAAAATCTATCTGCGCTTGCGTGAAGGAGTGTTCCGTTCAGTTTGAAGTCCGCCAACGGGAGTTGATGATTCGATCGGATCTTTATGGATTTTTTTCCTTTATGATTTTCCCGATGGCTGTTACAGCCGAGGATCAGGCGATCTGGGATAGGTTGGGACGGGCAGGACTCCGTGACAGTGTGGGCAGCCCACGGGTTGGTGAAGTGGATAGGAAGATGGTAGTTTGGGAAGGTCCATGACCTCTAGACCAAGCGTCATGGGGAAGGGATAGTCCCTCTATTTCGGTGCTCGAGGGCCCCAGACCCGCTCTATTCGCCTGCACTCTCAATGTCGGGACCGTTGTCTGTAACTTCCCTTCACCGCCCCTCCGTTCCTTCTCTGTGCCCTAGCCTAGGCCGTCCCTGCCTATCCCTAGGTTATGCCTTCACTCCTCCCAAACTCATCAACCCCTCCAACTAGCGGAAAAATACTTTTCGAGTGTCCCCAATACTCTCATTCTTCCTTATCCTCAAGAATTATTTTCATATGGACGTACAAGTTCGCTTGTACTTATAATTTAATGATAGATGCACATGAAAAAGTTATTGACGAGGGTGGGCAAACCAACCATTCAAACCCTTGTAGCAGTGGTTTGTGAGAATTCATACGGAGTGAAACCAACAATATTCGATGGTTTGAATATCGCACCTCTTGGGTACAACCCCATACATTGCCCAACAAATCCTCACAAGAACGACATAATGGCTAAAAAGAGCTAGGTACCATTGGTATGGACCACGAATATCAAACAAAATGTTTACGTTTGAAGATACACAGGATCACAAAATGGAATTATAACAATGAAAATAAAAAATTCGCCCGTCCGCAGCAGTTTGTACATTCAAAGTTAACAATGATAGTTTTCGTCCGGGTTTGAATCGAATTTTTGATTTCGAGTAATCGACTTCTTAAGACGATCCGGAGCGTTGTGTCGGAAAAAGAAAGAACCGTGGAAAATTAATTAACATGAGCTAGGGACGTGGAACTTTAGGGTGATTTCCATACTAGGGAACAGCTGAGCCAAACGACACTTGGTTTTCGCGAATTTTCGAAGAAAAGGAAGCTATTGTTCTCGGTAGGAAATTGTTAAAACTCGAATTTTCCATAAGAATTCTCGAAAATCAGACCTAATTTTGGTAGTGAATTCAGGATGGTCTGGAAAGGATTTTGGTATGAAAACGTTTCAGAAATTTGACTTTTAAAAATTGTGGACCGAGAACAGTAGCTTCCGTTTCTTCGAAAATTCTCTAAAAAAGACACTTAGTAGGTAAACAATTGAAAAGTTCTTACTCAAAAAATATTTTTCATAGACGAACTCTTGCTTCAGTGGTAAACTTTATAATGGTTTTGTAAGTTGTGCTCTTTACTATCTTCAATGATGTCGGAAGATCCTGGTGATTTTGAATCATCGGATACGCTCTTCGTTCATCGGCGTATAAAGAGCACAGGGCGACTTTATGTTCAATATCCTCTGTTGCGTCTTCACAGTAGTCGCACCTATCCTGTCTCGATAGGCCTATCAAATTGAGGCATCGGTTCACCCAACCATGTCCTGTCCTCAGTCTCGTCAGCTTTACGATGTCGCTTCGTGGTAACTGTAGCTTCAGAAATTCAGATTTTGTCCTAAATGTATTCATAATTTGGGAATGATTATTGACACATCACTGTACCAAGTTTGCCATTCTGTGTGCATTCGGGTTTTTCCTCCGTATATCGAGGGTCTCACCGCAACACCCCACATCGTCACTTCTGGCCAAAATGAGTTATGCATACTATTCGAAGCGTGTTCCCCCGGCGGATCGATCTAATTAAGTATAAGTTAGGTAACACTAAATCTCACGATTTATATTACTGAATTACTTAGTAAACATAGTCATTGGCAGATGGTTTTTTTGGCTCTGCTGAAAAGTCGCCGTGAGACCCTCGATATGGCATCTAGCAGAGGCACGGGAAAAACTTGAGAGGTGTCCAATTCCATCGAGGCTCCTCCTTGCTGCTTCATCTGCTCCATAATTTCTCTTGACATTAATATGTATTTCTCTCCTTGCCCAGTCTGATACCAACAGACAAATGAATGTATCAGTCATACGTTAGCAGATTTTAAAAAGCATCCAATTGTAGGTGGGAAAGGTTAAAAAAAGGAGTTAATTCAGCGTATATCAGTTGCCCGTAGTTCTGATATTTATTCACTCACAATTAGTTATTGATTGCAAGAATTTGGAAACCATACCATACCGAGGACGCGACCCATAGTAATGGCTTACCAATAAATACAGGTTTGTTCAGAAACTTTCTTCGGCACGAACCTATGCAGCTATTGCACGGTGTTACTACTTCTTCCTATTTGATCAGCGAATAAGTATTTATAATTGGTAACCCAAAAAATTTGTCTCAAAACCCCTCACGAAGAGAAAACCCCCTGCTTCATGGAATACGCACTATCTTCTTCATCGGTTGCTTGAATAATCGACTATCGTAGAGTTAGCCAGCTAGCAGTTGTGTTGGACATCGGCTCACATCCCTGCGGCCCATGATCCATCAAATCATCTTCGAGCCGGTGGAAGTTTCTGATTTTAGAATCCACTTAATGGCAGCCCGGAGTTGCCGTGATTGTGAATAAATCAACAAGTGGCCAGACGACTAGGTTACTCACCCTTCGAGTCCTACGCACAACCAACCCACATCATGAGCTGCCTTGTTGTTATTGGAAGGGGCTTCTCGAACCTCAATTTCACACAACTTTACTACAATCCTCCTCCAGTCGTAAAACTCGCCATTGAACTTTTTCTACGACGCTCCTTCTGTTTGACATAGCGCACATAAAACTGAGTGATACGTACAATGCATCAATAGGTGGGTAACGAGGGTACAGACATGGAAACACCAGCCCATTATCACCTCAAGTGGGTAAGGTTTTGGTTTATTATTTTCAATAATGAACCATTGGAATCGACCAAGAAAAACAAACAAAATGAATACCTTCCCTCATACTTAGTGGGTTTACGTTTGAAGATACGCAGGATCAGAAAATCGAATTTATAACGATGAAAATATAAAATCCGTCCGTCTGCAGCAGTTTGTACATTTTGAATTGACCATGATCATTTTCGCACAGATTTGAATCGAGTTTTGGATTTCGAGTGAATCGACTTCTTAAGAGGTGGAAAAAGAACGAAACGTGGAAAATTAGCCGACATGAGCTAGGAACATGGATCTTCAGGGTAATTTCCATACAAGGGAACAGCAGAGCCAAACAACACAAGGTTTTATTAATATGGTGTAAAGTTTGCAGTTTTGAACGTCGTTGTATTTTTCCATGGTTCAAACGGTGGACAGTCCACCGTTTGAACCATGGAAAAATACGACGTCCAAAACTGTAAAAAGTACACCATATTAATAAAACACAATTGTGTTTTACACAACTCTTTGTCAATCCTGAGGTAGTATCTGTTATGAGTGGGGCCTGTCCTAAAGGGGGTGTCTGTTCTACTGTTGCGAAGCGCGGGTACACAGCTAGTAAGCAAATAAACTGAACTCAGCTTCTGTAAACCACAAGAGATAACGAGTGTGTGTGATTTAGTTTGACCGTCAGTAAGAATGATCCCCCCAAAAAACACTCCGTGTAAAAATCACCCCGCCTCGCAAATATCATTCTTCAGAGGCCGGAAAAAGTACTTGATGGTGGTTAACGTTTTATACAAGTATTAGTTGCTTGTGGAAGTAATAAAAACGTCTCGCAATAGCGCCAAGGGGAGATTTCGAAAGGGGTACGGTGCTTGTGAAGTGGTTAAGCTTTTCATTATACTTAGCTCCTTAATGAGGAAAAGGGCGGGCGGGGAAAGTGGATATCATAACTTTTTCCGGCCTCTGAAGAATGATATTTGCGAGGCGGGGTGATTTTTACACTGAGTGTTTTTTGGGGGGATATCACATCTTTTTGTTGTTGAAGTGGGTCATTTTATAAAGAAGGTTTATGCAAAATTTCAAGTCGATTGGTCCGGTTACCCAGGCTGTTGACTCGTCAAAGTTGCCAAAATTAGCCTAAATTTCAGTTTTTTGTTTCTAAAAGTTTTTGGGTTGAGATAATGGGTTAAACCTTTCAAAAGGCACTGGCTGATGTTGAAACGAAGCTCTGTGCAAAATTTCAAGTCAATCCGTGAAGGTGGAAATGCCTAACTGATTAAGGAGAAGAAGAACAGGTAAGGGTGAAAAACCGGGTTTTTGAAGTTATATAACTCGGCTCCCTTTAAAGATATCGACTTGAATCTTTCAAAAGGCACTTGCTACACTTGAAACGAAGCTCCGTCCAAAATTTCAAGTCAATCGGCGAAGGTGGAGAGGCTGTAGCCTTGACCGACTGAAAAAAGTAGAAAAACATGGTAATTGGTTTTTGAAGTTATATAACTCGGCTCCCTTTAGACCTAGCGACTTGAAACTTTCAGGGCTTTCTAATATTCACTCCAAGAAGACCCATACTAATTTTCAAGTTGATCGGTCAAATAGGAGCCGAGATATGGATACCTCGAAAACGCGTTTCGTGACGTCCGGTAAACATACACTCGACAGCGTTCGTTTTCTCAACTTCTTTGCTTGGCGGGGCGGAACGCTACCGCGTTCCTAGATGTTGAGGGATGTCCAGGGTCCCTCAACATCACAAGGGATAACGGATAGCTGTGATTCACAGGTGCGATGATAGGGATAGAAAGACGTCGGAGACTTTCTGTAAACTACAGGAAAACTGGGAATGAAAATATGAAAATAAGAGGGTGTTTAAGAGTATCGACACCCTATGCCATGTTACCTCGTTTTTCCACCGCCCCGATAAAATTGTTTTTCTCCTGTGCGTGCGCATATTCTACAACAGCAGTTATGAACCACACAAACTTGTTTTTCTCCTATTTTACTACAACATCGTGTTTGCCACCGAGAAAAACCATCAGAAACCGTGATCACTCGATTTTGGGAAATCAAATCGAGGTGTATCTTTTTCATTCTCTTGATAACTTCACCACTTCTGACTGAGCTTTAAGTCCGATTTCTCAGCCGCGACGTGTCATTTCGTATCGCTCCATTGCCTCGCCGTCGCGCGTTGTGGTCGTAAGTCGAAGCCACAGTCCGACAGGACGGATTTCACATTCTCGCGTCGGCATATGGGGTTTATTATATAGTTCTCACGCGATCATCTTAAGGCCTATCCTCACCTCCACTACCATAACACCACGAAATTTTAACAGAAGCTGACAAATGAAGCCGGAGTTACGAGGATTACTAGAATATTTCAATAGCGCATCCGCAGATAGAATTTGCGATTTTTCGATTTTGATGCCAAATCACCATTTCAGGCTGAATCCGCACGTAAATTCCAAATTTTAACCAATCAATACAAAGCTACCACGTGAGGTTTGAATTTTCTCATTAAACGTGTTGAAAATCCCACGACCTAATGATTATGATGGAGGGACCCTGCGACACCCTGTACCTGTATGTATAAATTTATTTATATTAACATACATTTACGTTAGGAGTTTTGTCAAAATCTAAGGTTGGGTTTAGAATTCCTCAAAACGGGACATCATGTATAGACTAATAAGCCGTGACGTCATCACATTCCAATTATCGAATGGCTAATGACGCTTTCGTCAGGTTCCAACGACCTTTGCTGGAAGTGACCAAGGTGTGTAAATTATTTATTTATTAATAAAAGTGATAAATTAATAAGATGAATAAATGTGGCAAGAATAGAGGAGAGGTCTAGCCTAACTGAATAAGAAGAAGGACAAGGTTTTTGAAGTTAGACCTACCTTTAGACCTAGCGACTTGAAACTTTCAGGGCTTCCTATTATCCACACAAGAAGATCCATACCACATTTAAAGGTTGATGGGCTGTGGACCCGTCAAAGTTGCCAAAATTGACCGAAATTTCAGTTTTTTGTTTCTAAAATTTTCTTGGGTCGAGATAATGGGCTAAATCTTTTAAAAGGCTCTGTCTGCAGCTGAAACGAAGCTCTGTGGAAAATTTCAAATAGTGGGTTCAATCTTTCAAATAGCACTGGGTCATGTTATAAAGAAGGTCTTAACAAAATTGCAAGTCAATCGGTGCAGGGGGAGAGGCTATCCTTCTTGATGACCTAGCAACTTGAAACTTTCAGAGCTTCCATTTGACCGAGCAACTTGAAACTTTCAGGGCTTTCTCTTATCTACACCAAGAAGACCAACCCAAAATTTCAAGTTGATCGGTCAAATAGGAGCCGAGATATGGATACCTGGAAACGCGTTTCCTGATGTCCGGTAAGCATACACTCGGGACCGTTCGTTCTTCTCAACTTATTTGCTATCGCGTTCGTTGATAATAGTCACAGGTTGTGTAAATTTCAGTAAACAAATGACGTCATTGAGATATGAGCGCAGTGGGCTACAGGGTACTTAGAGTTATTATTGGTTTTTGGCCAATTGAATGGTGCTGTCTTCTGCCTATTCTTCTAATGCTGGCAAAAACTTTAACATGTGTGTTTGTCTGTTTGCCGGATTATTGGTCGTATGGGTTTTTGCTAAGTGATTTCTTATCGTCTTATTTCATCGTTGAACCCTGAATTCGAGATCTTCATTGTGATTCATAATAAGAATAAGGTGTCTCTAGTCTCTCCAAGAGTACATAACAGGAAAACTGCATCTGTGATGAGTGAAGCTCAGCCCCAGTCAAGCTGGCCGAAACTGCTCGCACATGAACCATTCAATTTTCATTTGAAACTCCCATCAACGTTAGTAATTGCAGGAAACTGCAATGGAATGCTGGTTCCAAGTCTTTTTGCACGATCAATACATTTCTAAATATTAGAAATTGAAGGTCGAGTTTCATGAACAAGACCATGGTCTTGCAAGCTTGTAACATTCATGAAGTATTTGTCGTGATGTTATAATTCTTACACATTTAAAATTGTGATATTTGAATTGTACATTTAAAAAAATTGATTTCATGGTATCTTAGTTTTTTGTAAGGTTAATATTTTTCCATATATTGGAATTTGAAATAAGATCCAATGTTGAACTAATGGAAGGTTTTTATTTACCTCGAGACCTCAGTGACGTAGGCGGGAATGAAGTGGAGGTGACCTTGCAGAATCGATATGTAAACAGCGATTTTTACTATACAAATACAACCTACTATTAAACTCAACCTGTTATTATACAAACCTTGGGAAGTGACAACTCAAAAAAGCCTGCCTCCGGTGGAATGGGTGGCGGCCTCAGCGGCCCGCATCTTCCAATCAGCTCATCACTGAGTTGAATCGTGAATGAGATGCGCGCTTTTCTTCTCGGGCCGAGGTAGCCAGGAACGCCAACAACTGGATTGATCAGTTACGAGAGAATAAGTTGTGAATTGCTTTAATGGCGCCAAGCGTTGCCCATTGTATATTCGATCAAAAATACGGGTTAAAAACGGTGGAAGATGATACATGACACGTATTGGTTTCTTTCTACCACAGGTAGTCATGCTGTACATACTTTACGTTTTGTACCTATCAGCTTACCTGGTGTACATACTTCTGTACAAGATTCTGTTGTAATTTTCTGGCATTCCCCGTTTGACTTCTCTCGGTTCTCCCTTCGAGCTCTCAAATGTTAACAAACGGCTGGTCGTAAAGCGCTCTGAACCAAAACCAATTCAAATTTGTACAAAAAAGCTATAGCGTTTTATTCAAGACCGTTACATTTCCAGGATATGCCGTTTTTTGTTTATTTTGTTCGACAATAAACCTTTCGAATCGCCTAAGGTAAAAAAATTTACTATCAACCAAAAAATGCAATGTACAATTTTCAGAGAGGAAGATCATGGCATCGGTCTTTTGGAACCAGAAAGGGGTATTATTGGTCGATTTTATGCCTAAAGGAACCACCATAAATTCAGCTGCATTCTGTAAGACACTCAATCAAGAAGTTGAAGAAAAAAAAAAATCAAGACAACAGGAGAGGAATGCTGACTTGTGGTGTGTCACTCCTTCATGACAACGCTAGACCTCATACCGGCCATCTCACTCAGGACCTGCTTGTTTCATTTGGGTGGGATATTGTACTCCCCCACCCTACTCCCCGACCTGGCACCATCGAATTGTCATCTTTTCAAAAAATTGAAGGAGTTTTTGGGTGGGCATCGATTATCAAACGACGAAGTAAGAGAACGGAATAAAAAATCGCTATTCTGATTCACCATCGTGTTCAGCGTAAAATAAACCTTTAAAACGAGGTGTCACTTGTCAGACTGTTTCATTTTGGGAATTTAGGGGTAATGTCCCCACCCCCCTTATAACTCCCCTAAACGCCCCTTAGAGCGGCCCGATTCTGCTCATCTACGAACTTAGCCTTTCGATTGCCGGGACAGATGTTTTGTGCAAATTTGAACTTTTTGGTGCGGTTGCCAAGCTTGGGATCTATACTGCCGTGCTAAGATAAAGTCCCCTATCGACCATTTTGGTGTTTTTGGAGTTGGGCACATGGCTGCGTAGATCTCGACGTGGCGGCAGTATAGGTTCTGGACTTACAGAGTCAAGGAATCAAATAAGCTCTCGGATCTCAATCGTCTCTCTGAGTCAGGGAGTTATCTGCGAAACTCGAGGATCTATAAGTTCTAGACCTATTTGAGTCTAGAATTAATACCGATAAATAGCAATAAATATCGAGAGAATCGTACGGTTTTTTGTGTTCTAATGTTGGCATTGGGCGACCGCCCGGGCTGTCTCCAGTGTCAGTCAGTAGGTTCGTTCGCAGTATAGTTAATCCTTTACTCGGAAAGCCAATTTTTAGACTCCCGATACGAACAGAGCCATTAGAGTCCAGAGTCTAGTTAAGTTCTATATTTCGTTAACGCCCTGACTCGGAAAGTCGTTTTAAAGACTTAAGAGTCTAACCTTTTAACTGGTTTGAAGTCTACAACTTCGTTTTAATCCCGAGCTCGGAAACCGCACCTTAATCTCAATTCTATCGAGATTTTCATAGTTGCACGTAGGGTTCATTAGCTCAGACATGAGTTTGGTCATTGCTGACTGATGAAGCGAAATCATCGGAACAATTCTGATCCACCTAGGTGGACAGCCGATGACGTCCGCGACGCCGGAAACGGCAGTTGGACGAAAATTCAACCTGAAATGGTTGCTTACTTTACTTACTTCTATCGAGATTTTGTGTCTTTTGGCAATGAATTCAGGTTGGTCTGAAACGGATTTTGGAAGAAAAACTTGGCGGAAATTCGATTTTTAAATATTTTGGACGGAGAACAATAGCTTCCTTTTCTTTGAAAATTCGCTAAAAATAAACTCAACACGGTATTCGATCAAATCAGAGAGAATTTTATAAAATTGCACCCAATACTTTTTTGACCCGCCGCTGTTCCTTAAATTTTAAAGCCAACGCTACGACGTCCATAGTCGCAAGTGTGCGCGCACTAACGAAAATCACAAGTTCGCGAACGCCCTCAGTCGAAACGGTTCTGATGAGACTCATGAGCAGACCACTGAACTGCCGGAGCCCTCCAGCGACTGAGTTCGCCAATATTCTGCATGAGCTCTCGTCATTGACGGCTGGTAGTGGGGAGATCTGCAGGGTGTTGAACCAGGTCAGGTCTCGCCAAACCCGGTCTGGGACGACTGCAAGGTCGTTTCCGTTTATGAATGGAAATGGGCGGCGGTGGGGTCGGGATCGTCGGGCCTCCTGGCCAAGGGCAAGGTCGCGGATTTCTTGGTCAAGGACTGCAAAAAAAAGAGACAAAACAACACCAAGTAGTGGGGGAGAAGGCTCGTCTGGTTGAGGCAGGTCAGAGTCTGCCAATGCCAAATGCCTCACTCTCCGCGAACGCCTACATCTGCTTGTATCCACCGAGCGCAGCACACACTCGAGCCATACGCACCGTTTTTTCGTGCCACTGTAATAATAATAATTATTATAGTGATCTTATTTGCACGAGATCGTCAAATATGCTATCGTGTGGTCGTGATGTGCTATTAACGAGAGCTAATTTCGACGGAAGTCGAAGTTTTCTCCCAGAACCCCCCCAGAAGGCCCAGAACCGAATCCTATGACTTGGGATTTAGGGCGAATAATGTTGACGGCTCCACACAAGATGGTTAGAATCTCTATTAATCATAAGGTAAGTATGGATTAACAGCAACTTACATGTTAATAATTCGCCTGTCGGCTTTGTTAGTGACATCAACAATTATTGTTGATGTCACTAACAAAGCCGACAGGCGAAACTATTCGGATTAGAGGACGCTAAAAATTGATAACATGAAGAGATCCACCAACATTCTTCGTCCTTAGTAGAAGAAGAAGAAGAAGAAGAAGAAAAAAGTTTATTGACAAAATAAAACATAGTAAGTAAATGATTCCTTCTGCATTACAAAATAAACAATACCGACATGGTTTTTCAAACCGTCTGTCGGGGGTGTCAGCAGGAGAAAACTAAGAACTACAATGAAAACAAAATACAATAAAATAAAAAGAAATTAAAAATTAAACTCATGTACCACCGCAGAGCGATATCGCCAGGCTATTTTACTGAAAGCCACCAGTTGGGCCCATCCACCACCATCCAGCAAAGCCACAGCCTCATTCCGAGAAAGCACGGGTTTATTAAAAACTTGTAATCTAAACTCTGCAAGTACTGGGCAAGTACAGAGAAAGTGGTGCACGTCTTCCTTCTCATGTCTATTGCACAGTGCACACTCCTCATTACGGTCGGTGTCATATGGCTTTGCATTGAGGTGCAACAATTCTCCCCTCAACTTGAAAATCCACCTCGCCGAGAAAATATCCATTACTGGCTCACCAACCAAGCTCGCGGCCTTGAAGCGAGTGTCAAGCTCCCTATATAGCGTGAACCTCTCCGATTCCATAGCCCTCTGCCAGAACCACTGCTTTTTGTGCTCCTTAAACTTCTCAATGATGTCAGCTGCTTGAAGCCGGATAGATTCAAAAGACAAGGAATCCAACCCATCTATGACTCCCAATCCAGTGGCGAGGCGGGCAAGATGCCCAGCCCATGAAACTCTGCTTCTCATCAATTATTTTAGGGAGACGTGTATCCGGGAGATGAGCTACTTTCCTCAAGTACTTTAGGTGGGCTTCAAGAGTAAAAGCTGATATGGTGTCCACCCCCGTCTCCAGATTCACACAAGATGGTTAGAATCTCTATTAATCATAAGGTAAGTATGGATTAACAGCAACTTACATGTTAATAATTCGCCTGTCGGCTTTGTTAGTGACATCAACAATTATTGTTGATGTCACTAACAAAGCCGACAGGCGAAACTATTGGGATTAGAGGACGCTAAAAATTGATAACATGAAGAGATCCACCAACATTCTTCGTCCTTAGTATAAAATAGCCAAAAACAACAGCACTGAATTCAATCCACTCTGGATATGCTGAACCCACTTCCAATGTCGGATCAAGACCCCCCCCCCCCCATTCAGATTTTCAGACAATTTTCAGGATGCTGTACATATGTACCTCCATGTACTAGCATAGTTTCCATACACTTCCGAATTCGAGGTCGGCTAATATTATTATACGGCTTAAGAGTCACCATGAATTTATGAAGAGAATGACAATATGGCTGCAGTCACACTGGCACGCACGACATACATCTGAAGCTGAACCAAGCAGTGAGAGTGGCAACGACAATGGTTCGTTTGACTAGTTGAGAGACCTCAAGTAATTTAGTTGTCCATTTTAAGGTTTTCAAGATTAATACTGAACTTCTTACTAGCTTGGTTTTTGGAAATATTTGAAAAATTCAATTTTGTCCATCATTCCTCAAATTTTTCATTGGGTGAAAGTACTCCTCGAGTACTTCCGTCTTCCTAATAATGGCTTCCTCGCCTTCGCCATCGTTAGCTAATCGGTAAGTGTTTCTCAGCAAGTTGCAACATCCTATTCATGTATGCAAACCACTCCGTGTAAATAATTCTACAGCAGCCGGAAAAAGTTATGATATCCACTTTTTCTGCCCGCCCTTTTCCTTCCAACTAAAGAGATGTCCTAACCACTTCACAAGCACCGCACGGTCCGTACCCCTTTCGACATCTCCCCTTGAAATGTAATAAGTCAATGTTAATATTCAGAGAAAAATTAAATGTTATTACTCAATCTAATATTCAGAGCAATAAAACATTGCCTTTTTGTTATAGATAATTTTTCTGCTAATTTCCCCTATGGAAGAAGGGCCTATGTCACTTCAGGTGACTTTTATTAGTGGTCATTAGCAATATCTCACTTTTTAGCGCTACAATGAATTAAGCAAATTAATACAATTATTTATTAATAAATTAAAAATCATGATTTTTTCGAAACCCAGTTTTTCGTTGAATAAAGGCCAATGTCATGTGTACTAAGAGTTCCCATGGTTTTCAGTTGTAAACTAGACCGAAAGAGGTCAGGAAAATCGCATTTACATTGAGAAGTGAAAGACATTGAAGTGGAAGAGGGGCCTATGTTATCAGTTCGTTATCAGAGTGCAACAGTATTGTTTGGTAGTCGGTATTAATCGTATTAGTAACGTATTAAGACCCTGGAAAACGTTCAAGATTTTTGACCCAGCTGTCAGCATTCCAGAACCTCACCGTCTAGCTCTTCTTTACACAAGCCTGTTGCCCATAAGCAAGGAAAAGAAGAAGGACCTTCTTCACATGACACAGTTTATGGCTGACCCAATACATGTGCTATTTTAAAAGTCACTGCCTTCAATGTAAATATTCCGAGAAAACTAAAATGTAATAAGTCAATGTTAATATTCAGAGAAAAATTAAAGGTTATTACTCAATCTAATATTCAGAGCAATAAAACATTGCCTTTTTGTTATAGATAATTTTTCTGCTAATTTCCCCTATGGAAGAAGGGCCTATGTCACTTCAGGTGACTTTTATTAGTGGTCATTAGCAATATCTCACTTTTTAGCGCTCCTCTAAAATGTATAAATCGTGACATAGGCCCTTCTTCCTGGCACCCATTCAATTAATAAAGTTATAAGTTGATTAAAAAAAATTAAGCAAGAATAAAGGAGAGTCAGTATACTTGCCTAACGGAATAAGAAGAAGAACAAGCTAAGGGCGAAAAACAGGGTGTTTGAAGTTATATAACTAGGCTACCTTTAGACCTAGCGCCTTGAAACGTTCAGGGCTTTCCATTATCCACACCAAAAAGATCCATACCACATTTCAAGTTGATCGGTCAAATAGGAGCCGAGATATGGATACCTGAAAAACGCGTTTCGTGACGTCCGGTACAAATACACTCGGTACCGTTCGTTCTTCTCAACTTGTTTGCTTGGCCGGGCGGAACGCTACCGTGTTCCTAGATGTGTAACCGCTCAAGTCGTGCATAGTCGTCACCAGTGGTTCTGTAGCCCAGGTTGTCTTCCTAGTTCCCTGAGCGGAAAGCTGTACTTGGCTCAGTTACCGTCGAAGCTGTTCTCATTCCTCATCGGTGGTAACCGGCTCGTATCCAAGTGATGAGGAAAATCGACCCCCATCTTAGACTGAATGCTGTCGGGCGGACTGAATCGTCTAGACGTTGTCCACGTAGTGGGCTATAAAGCTATTTCGCAGCATTTTGCATGACTAACCATCGAAATCAACCAAGAAAAAAAGGTTTTCAACCTCCCCTCCACCTCCTCAACTTGGTAGGTTTAAGCTACAAGATAACAAGATGAAAAACATTTATTACTTATAATTTAGTTACTTAAAAACATAGTTACTTATAATTTCTTCGTATCTACTCAGGTAACTCGTGGGTTTTTACATATACCTTCATCGGCGATGACGCAGATCTGGCGACAGCCATGTGGAATCTGCAGACAGCAGTCAACCTTCTCGCAACGGAGTTTGCAGGTTTAAATCTGACCGTAAACCCAGATAAATGTAAAGTGGTTCCATTCACAAATCGTCGGATAAATGTAACGGAAATACAGATAAGGATGGGAAATACTTCGATTCCTTCTAGATTTAGTACTGGACAGAACGTTGACACTGAGGCAGCACTGCAAAGAATTAGTGAGGAGGGGAAGTAGGCCTTTGAACCTTCTCCGATTACACCCTGATAAAACTATACAACTTTATAAAGGTACGACCCGATCGATGCTGGATTATGCTTCTCCTATCTACGGCTGTGGAAACTATAGCAGTTTAGCTGGTCTTGAGGTTGTACAAAACAATGCAATTCGAATAGGGATGGGATGCTATAAATCCACACCTATAAACGCTTTGCACGTAGAAGCCGGGTTACCTCCATTGAGTATGAGAAGAAAATGGTTGAGACAAAAGAGAGCGTTAAAGATTTTGGCCGATCAATCACACCCTCTACACACTTCATACATTGTGGAGAACACCATAATCGACTAGCTAAACAGACTGGATGTGGTACGAGTTGGACTTCAGGAAATGGATTGTTTGCGGGACAAAATTCATACATCTCCACGACAAATTATTTACAGCCTAGACATACCCATATCCCAAATGGTTCTACCGATCCGAACCAGCGTCCCAGGGATAAATACAGCAAAGAAAACTATATCGATAGTAGAATTGAGAGCATGTGTTGAGGAAATGTTAAGCTCGCAATACATGGGAATCCCAAAAATTCATGCGGATGCGTCCAAGCAACTAAACGACTGTGGGATTGGCATATACGACGAGGAAACCAACACCTCAAAGACTTGGCAGTTGTCCACTAGCGTCAGTGTCATGTCAGCTGAACTCATCGCCATCATAATAGCAACAAGGCATTTACAGGAGGAAGGATACAACAGAGGGGTTATCCTCACAGATTCCAAATCGGCATGCGAAGCCCTCAAAGCCATAAATGTGACTACAAGTCAGAATCATTTAGCATATGAGCTCGCACACCTCATCCACGGGTCGAGGGTTAATCTATGTGTACAGTGGATTCCCGGACACAGCAACTTACGGGGGAATGATGAGGCCGACTTCGCAGCGAAGAGAGGGTGTGACGGAGATGCTTTACAACTTCACATTAAAATCCCCATACCAGACTTGGATAATTATATCAAGAAATGTTTTAAAAATGCCTGGCAGACACAATATGATGATATGGCATTAGTGCAAGGGCAATACCACCATCAGGTACAGCCGGTAGTATCATTCAAACCATGGATGCCGAGAAATTGGGGGTTAACCCGACGCCAGTACATATAATTAACGAGGATCCGCACAAATCATGGAAATAATCGGCGTACCATGTACCTCCACAGACTAGCTCACAGTCAACTCTGCTCCGAATGTGATGTACTCGAGGATATGGAAACACATCGTGGTTTACTACAGGAAGTAAGAGGAAGAGTTTATTACTATGCTTAACTATACTTAACTATGACCAGACCCATATGGCAGTATGGATGTTCCATATGGGGATCTGCCTGCGCCACTCAAATCAACAAGATACAAGTTCAGCAAAACCTAACCCTCCGCCTAATCACAAATGCAGAATGGTACGTGAGGAATTCAGTCATAAATTGAGACTTGGGGATACCAATGGTGAAAGAGGTAATTGCCTCAACATTCCAACGACAATTTGACGCAATCTCAACTCACCCTAATCCAATATTTCAAGGATTCACTGACCAGCTAATAAGCCAACAAACCGGGAGAAGACTAAAAAGAAGAAGGCCAGCTGACCTTCTGAACAATCCCTAAAAGACTATGTATTCATAAAGCGTCAACTGTGGTATTATGCTAAGTAATTTATTGTACTATCCTTAACTTATTAGACTCAACTTTTTATTAATGTTATCACACTAGTCCTATTCCATATTACCAATACAAAATAAGAAGGACTACTAGTGAGCAACAACCTTCATACAAGTGCCCTTGTACTTCCTATAAGTAAGTACAGATAAAAGTTATTGTAATGAACAAAACTGTAAAGTAATTTGTTACTAAAGAGTTATCTTAAATTAAGAAAAAACTCGTTTATCACGTAACTTAAATAAAGAAGAATATAAAAAACTGTTAAAATTTTTGGAAGTTTGTGATTTAGTTTTATAATTTCAAGTATTTCATTATTGTTCAAGTGACATATAATTAATTTGGTGATATGAGATATTATTTGTGGCACATAGTTTACACCAGCCAAAATAAAGGGGGAAAAAAAAGAGGTACTACCCTCGAACGAATCTTTCCTTCCTGAGACACGCAAAGTGGTATCTCAGCACAGGAGACTCCAATTCACAAAGCCGTGGATTTTTTAAACCAAGCAATCCCTGATTATGAAAATAGGCCTCAAGTTCCACCGTTCGTTTTACAGTCATTTTTACGATTTTTTCCTCGGTTGCACGAACCCTCGTTGTGAACGAACGGCTGGACGTCAAACGGTACAGGTGAACTATGATATTGTCTGAATCAAAATCTACTTTTTCAAACATGTTCAAATGTGTACAAAATACTATACCGTTCCAGGGGGGGGGGGGGTATTTGTTTTTCTGGGTCAATTCCAGATTCCATTTTTTTTTTTTTAAACCTGATTGACTCTACACAAAAGGAATTAAACCTTTTTCAGCTGTAATGCGTGGGTAGTATGCGACCAAAAAAGTAGGCTGAGGGGTCAAATTTTCATGAAATTTTACGTAGAATCAAAATATAAAATTTAAAAAAAGGGGGTTCTCATTTGAAAAAACGAAGTTGGTGTGCATCTGGGAAGGTTTATGAAAAATCCGCGTTTAAATCTGTCCATCCGTTGAAACGCTATGAATGAAATACTACTAAAAAACGTGTTATAATCACTTCTATGAGGACGTTTATGCATATAACTTTTGAACGGTTGAAAGTAAATCCGATTGTAAGTAGTCTCTGGATTCAGCTTGACGAGTATTTTCAAGTGGTACTTCAATCAGGATGTTAGTGGGAGGGGGGGGGGGGTCTACAGGCATTCAAAACTAGGTATACCTGACAAGTATACTTGACTAGTATACTTGACTCAAGTATACTTGACTAGTTGGAGTGCAACTTTGGGAATTTGTTGTGTGAACATTGAGGAATGTTTCTAAACTGGTAGGATGGGTCAATAGTAGGGGGGGGGGGGGGTTAAAGGCAGTTAGGGTAGGGGGCGGGGGGAGTATAACCAGGATTTCAAAGCTACTTGACCGATCTGAATGAAACTTCGGGAATATGTTGAGTGAACATTGGGGAATGTTTCTAAACTGGTAGGATGGGTCAATAGTATGGGGGGGGGGGGGGGTTAAAGGCAGTTAGGTTAGGGGGAGGGGGGGAGTATTACCGGGATTTCAAAACTTCTTGACCAATCTGAATGAAACTTCGGGAATATGTTGAGTGAACATTGGGGAATGTTTCTAAACTGGTAGGATGGGTCAATAGTATGGGGGGGGGGGTTAAAGGCAGTTAGGTTAGGGGGAGGGGGGGAGTATTACCGGGATTTCAAAACTTCTTGACCAATCTGAATGAAACTTCGGGAATATGTTGAGTGAACATTGGGGAATGTTTCTAAACTGGTAGGATGGGTCAATAGTATGGGGGGGGGGGTTAAAGGCAGTTAGGTTAGGGGGAGGGGGGGAGTATTACCGGGATTTCAAAACTTCTTGACCAATCTGAATGAAACTTCGGGAATATGTTGAGTGAACATTGGGGAATGTTTCTAAACTGGTAGGATGGGTCAATAGTAGGGGGGGGGGGTTAAAGGCAGTTAGGGTAGGGGGCGGGGGGAGTATAACCAGGATTTCAAAGCTACTTGACCGATCTGAATGAAACTTCGGGAATATGTTGAGTGAACATTGGGGAATGTTTCTAAACTGGTAGGATGGGTCAATAGTAGGGGGGGGGGTTAAAGGCAGTTAGGTTAGGGGGAGGGGGGGAGTATTACCGGGATTTCAAAACTTCTTGACCAATCTGAATGAAACTTCGGGAATATGTTGAGTGAACATTGGGGAAGGTTTCTGACCAGGTAGGGAGAGTCCTTAGTAAGTTGTGCCTGGGGGGGGGGGGGTGTTTCAGGGATTTCAAAACTACTTGACCGATCTGAATGAAACTTAGGGAAAATGTTGAGTGAACAAGTGGGCCTGTCTGTTCTACCGTTGCGAAGCGCGGGTACACAGCTAGTAAATTAATAAAATTGATAAATAAAGTAGGCTACCGCGTTCCTTGATATCACTTCGGCTGTCGGAGTTGGAAATAAAGAAATTTGAAATTCACAAAACATGTACGAACCGCTGGAAGGCAGCCTTGTTCATATGTTCATATCAGTCGCCGCTAAAAACAAATTACTGGTCTGACGGTCCGAGTTGCGTAACCGACTCCAGGGGTTTCGTTTATCCGAGGGCCGTGAGCCGGCGCTATTAAAAACTCGCAATATTGATGCTATTCTTTCTGTTTTGAGAGCGGAGACCTAGTTTTGTGACAATAGCCGTCGGGTTCACTCACCTCGCGGAGATAGGCGCTCCAACTTGGAAAGACAATAGAAACTTTTTTCTTTCTTTCTTTTTTTTTTCTTTTTTTCTTTTTAGAAGGCGCAAACATTAGTAGTATTTGCGGTTTATCAATCCTAAGAGACCTCCCCCCTCCTCACCGTCCCCATCACCACGTGTGGCATCAGCGACTCGAACACGTCCATTTGAAGGAGCGACGGCGTAAGTGCCTACAGGCCCTCGTAGATACGGCGACATAATGACCGTTTAGTGTTTGTTTTATCGAAATCATCACGAAGGAGACCCCCACGTGGATTATCACCGCACTCGATGATTAACAACTTCCTTGTGAAAGAGGTGAATAAACATTAGGGGCAAGATGTTTGCGTAGGTGGCTCACGAGTACATTGGCTCACAATTAACAATTGAATGTGTTATTTTCGGAACGTCAGTTGCCCGAAATCCCTACTTTTGGGAAATCGATAAAAAATACTATCACTTCTGAAATATTGAGTTGAAAATTTGGAACAAAATCCACTTTTCTTCTGCTATACAAACAGATGTTTTCATTGTATCTGGTTTCAAAAATTTGTATTTCATGCACCATGGGAGCCATTTTAAAATTGTGGCCCTTTCTTAAACAACGGTTCATTATCTTCTTTGTACAGATCACCCTTCTGTCTAGATCACTAGGTCTAAATGTCTAGATCCTAGATGTTAGATTAATTATTATTATGAATTATCACTGTTCGGCCGCAGCCCGTTGGTAGAGCAAACAGCCCTACAATCACTAATTATTAATAATTTTATCGAGTACCTAGCGAAAATTATTAAAATTTATTGTTAGGTATTAATAATTCGTATTTATTATTAATAATAATTATTATTAATTATGACTAATTAATACGATATAATTCTGGGGGTTTTAATACTACGTCGGTAATAATTTTTCCATAAAAGAAGTACCTACCAACAAACATTCGAAATTACCTTCATTTCCGTAGCACGAAACGTACCTCAGAACAAAAAACTCGACATCACTAAAACCATATGATGTTCCGCTCGTTATTATGAAAATTGACCTGTATTTCAACAGTTTGATTCACGATCGTGTTGGCAGGCTCAACCTTTGAACCGTCATTGTGAACGAACGGCTGGTCGTACAAAGCTGTGGATGGTCTTAAAAAATTCTACGGAACAAACTCTATCTAAATATGAAATAAAAAACATACCGTTAGATGGGAATTTTCCGAGTTTTGAAATTTTCAAAATTTCAAAATTCGTTTTGAACCCCTTCCCCTTGACCTAGGGTTATGAAAAGTTTCGAGGATCATTGTGGGGCTGGTCCAAACCAAATTTCGTAATTTTAGCTCAACGCTAACTGGGCAAAGTGCCGCGGACGGACGGATTTTTTTTTATTCGATTTTCTGAATCTACGTATCTTGAAACGTAAACCAACAAATTTTGAGGGGGGGTTAAAATTTTTTTTCTTTGAGCGATTCCAATGGTTCATTATCGAAGATAATAAACCAAAATAAAGTACGAGGTACGCGGTGTGGGTGTGGGAGGGGGCGCAGAGACATAAAAGGTCTCGTCGTATGACGCACTAGTTGGCCTCCTGCCAGCCGTATTACGTCATACGCTCGTGCGTCATAGGCTCTGACGTACTTGTTGGCCACCTACCAGCCGTCTTACGTCATACGCTCGTGCGTCATAGGCTCTGACGCACTAGTTAGCCTCCTGCCAGCCGTCTTACGTCATACGCTCGTGCGTCATAGGCTCTGACGCACTATTTGGCTTCCTGCCAGCCGTCTTACGTCATACGCTCGTGCGTCATAGGCTCTGACGCACTAGTTAGCCTCCTGCCAGCCGTCTTACGTCATATGCTCGTGCGTCATAGGCTCTGACGTACTTGTTGACCTCCTGCCAGCCGTCTTACGTCATACGCTCGTGCGTCATAGGCTCTGACGTACTTGTTGGCCTCCTGCCAGCCGTCTTACGTCATACGCTCGTGCGTCATAGGCTCTGACGTACTAGTTGGCCTCCTGCCAGCCGTCTTACGTCATACGCTCGAGCGTCATAGGCTCTGACGTAATGGCCCGCCGGTCGCTTGTGTTCTGACGTGATCTGAGGGAAAGGGTGAATCAAGGGAACAAATTTTTACCGTTTCAGTTTATGTGCCAAAGCAAAGACATGAAAATGTCAAAAAAATATGTAAATAGGTACCTAAGCCCAACTGTAATGTCAATTTTCTGACAATGAGTTTTCGACTATAGTTTTCATACCTTTTCACTTAAGTACTTATTGCAATTTGAGACTGATAATGAGCTGTTTGCAAATAAAAAGTCTGATAACTACTTTATTACATCTTATTAATCTACGATATTTTCAAGTTCCGATTCACAGTTGAATGTATTTTATTTAGATGTCGTAAAATTCGAAAACGATGGAATGACGAAACCTGTCGACTACTGACTCAAGTGATACTGTCGACTTCTAACACATGTAGGTCGACTACTAGTGCAAAACCATGTCGACTACTGAAGAAAATGTTGGTCACTGGTATCGACTACTACCTAGAGCATTGGGATTTTTTACAAAACTTGTTTTTCCCTTTTCAAACCATGTTGAATAATATTTCCCGCTGCCAGGTCTTTTAGGGAAGGATCTTGGGTACACAATGAACAGGTTTGCAATGAGAAAAAAACCGAGTGAATATTGAAATGTCATCCATTTCTGACCTATATTTAAAATTTCAAGTATCTAGCTCATCATCAAAATTTAATTTGTTTAAACAAATAGGTATTATTTAAACAATTTTACAGACAAGAAACCGAGTGAATATTGCATTGTGATCCAGTTCTGACCTATTTTTAAAATTTCAAGTCAATAGCTCAGCATCAGAATTTAATTTGTATTATTACAAAAAGGTATTATTTAAACAATTTTACAGATGAGAAACCGAGTGAATATTGCAATGTGGTCTATCCCCGACTGACGGTTAAAATTTCTAGACTGTAGTTTACCTGGAAGATGAAAAAAGGCAGTTTTATTCTGGGCGGCTACCCGGGACCCACCTAACGGCCGTTTTCGACGCGAAGTTTAGTGTTTTTCCTAAACCTTTGCGCGCTCACTGTGAACGAACGGCTGGTCGCACAAAAATCCAATTGGTCTTAAAAGATATGACATTGTCGAAATTTCAAAGTTCGTTTTGAACCCCTTCCCCTTGACCTAGGGTTATGAAATGTTTCGAGGATCATTGTGGGGCTAGTCCAAACCCAGAAACCAAATTTCGTAATTTTAGCTCAACGCTAACTGGGCAAAGTGCCGCGGACGGCGTACGGCGGACGGACGGATTTTTTTTAATTCGATTTTCTGAATCTACGTGTCTTGAAACGTAAACCAACAAATTTTGAGGGGGGTTAAAAAAATTTTTTCTTTGGGCGATTCCAATGGTTCATTATCGAAGATAATAAACCAAAAGAGTTAATTATATCTATTAATTTATTTTTCTTCTTATTTTATATAATTTAATCATTCTTATCTTATATCATTTAATTTGTTATGTTATTGTAATATGATGCGGCCGTATAGGCTATGCCTGAAGCCAAAAAAGAAAAAAAAGAGAAAAAAAGTGCCGATTGAGTGCATTGATCCCAATTTATGAACCCGATTCGACCATTGAAGAGCACGGAAATTTCCCTCACGACGGGTCAGACGGCAAATAAAAATGACGAATCCCTTCGAGAGTTTTGACACTGTATTTGACTCATTCGAGGAAACAACACTTCTTTCTGCTTTCCTCGATGTGAAATAACAAAAGGAGATTACAAACGAAAAAAAAAAAATTCAGATTTCAGGTCGTTGGCCGATTTCTTAGAAATCTCATTATTGTAAAAATATTTGTCAGATATTTGTCTAAGGGGGCCGGTTGAAATTTTTATTTTCCATTAGGCAAATTCTTATCTCGCATGCGGTGAGTAATAGCGTTCAAGTGTCATAGTGTTCCCAATCGGCTCTGACTGTGATGTAACGTCCGGGTGAAAAACAGGCAGTTCAAGAATCATGAGGGCGGTTGGTGAATGTTCAGACTCCACCTGTTCTCATTGCAGCAGTTCCAATTTGATTGGCCCATTTGTGATGGACCTGTATCTGGATACTCCTCAACACTTGGTATCCCTGAGTAGTTGCGATGCCCTGAAACTATATGAATGTTCCAGAACGGATTTTAATTTATTTTTTAAATCCTTCAAAAAGCAATTTCAGCACATGACATTGTACATATCGATTTTTTAAATTTTTTTAGTAAAACATACCTACATCACTGACCTAATTGTCAAAGATAGTAACGTTTAGCTTGGCCTACCTACTTTCGAAAGGTAAATAATTTATTGGACAAGATATCAGTGACTGCTTATTCGAGAAGTCTTGTGTCATCATTTGACTCAGTGAGACAAAGTTTCGACGAAAGTTTTGACGAAAATTTCTGATGATTTTCGCTTACAACCGATTCGTTGCTACGGAACTTTATCTTCGCCAGTTATCATCGTACAAAAATCGTTCACCACTCGTTGGATAGCTCTCGATTTACCTAACCATATTACGTTAACCACTGCGGAGTGTGTGGCCGACAAGCTGCGGTATGAGCGTGATTGTTTAAATAATTGTTTACACACAGGTGATCATTCTCAATAATTTATATTGTCAACACGAATGCAAGCTTCATAATTTATGATGAACACTACAATTAAGTATAACAACTACGCTACTGGGGTAGGTGATGTAGCATTGTTCGAAGGCCCCTGAATCCCTTCTTTAAAGACATAAAATGTCCCAATGTGTTGCAGACTCGTATGCAAGCATTTACCTTAGGTAATTCTCGACTGTATCAACAACAGTTTAACCACACCAATCGAATTATGGCAAATTAAAGCACATGGAAGCCGTTGACGGGATGCTGGGTTTTATAGGAAGGTTTAAACTTTTCTTCTACTTTCATACTTGATACTTTTTTCAACATCTGAATCTTCTTCCAAAAGTTTCATTTAGCAGTAGGGAGGTAGGAAATTTAACACTCTTTCCAACGATATAATCACATATGAGTTTTGACTGAAAAATAAGGGACGTATGGCCATTTTAGTGACTTAAGGTCGAAAACACGAAAATAATCGGAAAAAATTAAAAACGTCGGATTTCAATCGGTACAAAAAACATTTATGGCAAAAAGAGGCCACTCTATAGAAAATAGAGATATCCAAAAAGTTAGTGGTCATTGGGCAATAAGGCTGGGCTTCGTCCTGGCAACTACTATCATGTAGCTGATTTTTAGATCTCAAGGGGTGGGGGGGGGGTACACATTGTAGTGTCCTCACACCTAGCAAGAGGAAGAAGAAACAGAAAATCTATTTATTTAATCATAATTACTCGTACACATGAATGAATTGAGCGTTACGATTTTTTTTGCATTCATTCAAAGGTTGTTATTAATTTGATTATTATATCAACTATATTCATAGGTAAGACATTTCTTTAATTAATTATAAACAAAACATGGTAGGCATAGATGTGATATCCGTCTGGCTGAGTGTTTCTAGCCATTATCATTGAATTAATGTTTAATTTATTCATTACCTAACTTATATTTTATTAATTAGTTACCTATTATGTGGTTATTCATGTGTTTCATTTCAGTGACCATACAGAGTTACTGGCAGCCAACACTCATAGTAATGATGTTTTATTTTCTATGTTTTATTTTTCATGATGTTTTTGGTTTTGTGTGGGATGTGGTGTATTGTGTATAGTAAATAATTCTGTGATCTTCTGGAGGCAAGAACTTCCCTGTTGGAGTCTAACTCCATCTTGTACACTACTGCCCTGAAGATGAAGAAATATATTCTTCGAAACGTTGGCATATAAATCATCTTTCATTTGACCGACCCTCGACATCCCTCAACATCGTGAATAATTGTACCTTCATGAATCTTATTGCATATGAGATCACTGTTCCATGTGCAATATCCTCGAGCGTTCTGTAATTGTATCAGATAATGGCAGTAATGGTCCTCTTCGAATTGAAGGGGGAATTGGTGACTAGCTCATTTGTGCTCTCTTCAGTATTTCAACGAAACTCAGTACCTACTAATAGATCATTCATAGAAAGTTTGAATGAATTTTAATGAAGTGAATTTTTACTTGCAACTGTCTATGTCGAAAAATTGAATACAAGAAGTACTGCTAAGAAATATTCAACATTACCTTATTTCCGTAGACACAAGAACACTCGATATCACAAAACCATTCATTCTTATCATTTGGTGCAAAATTTAGTTGGAAAACTGAAGAGATCATCACTGAGCTAGTGATCCCTCTCCAGTCTGAGCTGACCATCTGGTCACTTTCTAAGCCGTACACATGATTTAAGCTCATTGTTCCAAATATTTCGTACAGTTATGAGAATTACATACGTCTTCGGAGGGTTGTAGGTATTTTTGGTCAGTCAACGTTTGGGTTAGGTTTTTCCGTCCTCTCACACCCGAAATCAATAGGACCCTAAATGCTTGGCTTTCGAGATGAGGGGCGTCTTGAAAACGAGAACATGGTCCCTGTGTCACCCTCTTTCAATAAATTTCACTCAGGTTGATGGGTACCCCGTGATGGCGAAGCACGTCGTCTGACCTGAATGAAAATATTTTCTCTTCACCAAACAACGCGCGTGAGTGATGGGGGCCGTTAATCCGTTTAGAGTCGATTGATCGATAGAATTGTGCGCGATCGGCACCCAGAGATTCAGGTCACTTTCTCCGCGGAAAGATCCAGTGAAACGATACGACCAATAGGGAAGCGGCCGGCTGTCCGCTCAGTCCGCTTCATAAGAATCGGCGAAAAACTGGATTCTGGAAATTATGAAATCCCACCACCGCTTGTACCTGGCATATTATTAGCCGTTTGGGTATTTTTTGGTTTGGTTGAGGTGGCGACCTATATGATTTTCAATAATCAATAATTAACTACTTGGAATCCGATGAAACAATTCATGAGTAGGTAGTAAATAGTCAACATCAAATTCACACAACACACTTTTTTTTTTATATAGATTTATTAGAGACCGTTTTTTTAAAAACAAAACATTCCTCTTTGGATAATACAATCAGTCATTCATATAATTATAGGTGTGTCTACATCTGTTCACGGAGATGCAGGATCAATGTTGGTTGTATGTTGGTCATCACTGTGTCAATATGTCTCTGATGTGTCGTGGTCTTGATAGTCTTCTAATTTCTGGTGGCTTGAATCCTGCTGCTGCTAAATCGTTGTAATGATCAACATTATTCTGAAGGAATCTTTGAGAGTGTATTTGTAAGATTTCTGAGGGAGTTTCAATTCGGAAATCTTTGTATAGCGTTTCATTCCTCACGAAAGGAGGGGTGTGCACTATTCTCTTTTGCAGGATTGAGTTTTGGTGTTGTTCGACCCTCTTGAACTCTGATCGCGAGCATGTCCCCCATATCCCAATACTGTAGGTCCAAATTGGACGGATGAGGGTGGTATACATCGTTATTTTATTTTGTATGGATACATGAGGGCTTTCGAGTAAGGGTCTGAGTTGGGATACCCTGGTTTTCACTTTTTTTATTATTTCGGAAATATGGTCAAGCGTCCATCCAACAAGACTCCCAGATACTTATGTACTGATGCGTTTGTTAAGGTATGCCCAAGGTAGTTGAGTGGTGGTGCACGAGAATGGAGTTTATACGTGTATGTAACGACTTAAGATTTGTCTGAGTTGACTTTCAGTCTCCATTTCGTACACCAACTTCCAAGAATCAGAAGATGTTGCTGCAAGCTTCTTGTCGCCTGTGATGAATCTGTATGGCAAGAGGCGTACACCAAATCATCGGCGTAGAGACCAGAGAAGTCATTATTGCTGTTCGGGAGCGGCATATCATGACAATAAATGGAGTAAAGATATGGCCCCAGCACGCTTCCTTGAGCAACTCCAGCTCTCATAAATCTCACCGTGGATTGATCATTTTGAACTGTTACGACGAAAGAACGTTCGTTCAGATAGTGAGCCATTAGTAGTTGCATATTATTAGGAAGATGTGGTCGAAGCTTTGCCAGCAACCCTTCATGCCATGTCCTATCAAACGCTTGTTCCACGTCAAAATAAGCAGCTCTGCAGATTTGACGCTTGTGGAATGCATTCTTGATGAATGTTGTGAACCGCTGTAACTGCAGAGGACAAGAATGAGATCGACGGAAGCCAAACTGCTCATTCGGGATTAAACATTCTATATACTTTTGGAGGTGTGGCAGTAATAGTCGTTCGAAGATTTTGGAAAGGATGGATAGTAGGCTGATTGGTCGATATGAGGAGGCTATGTTAGGAGGCTTGTTTGGCTTTAGAACACACACACACAACTTTTCTTTTGACCGTGAACATCTGTCGGTCAGAAGCGGAACAAATAGTGAGAAAAATCCTTACTAAAGCAGAGCTGATTCGTGGAGTACTCAACAAGGATGGATCAAAGACACACAACGGAGCTGGTTGTGGTTTCTACGAAGAGTGTTCCAACTCTCTCTGTGCTTTTCGATGCACGTGTGTGCGTCTATACATAGGTACATGTGAGGTCACAGCGATTATTGAAGCTATTTCGCGATTGATAAAATAGTGCTACCGGGTACTACTTTCATCGTGTCTCCCAAAGCGTCATCAAGTCTATTCAAAACATGGGTCCGTCAGTGAAAGCCTCCCACCTGTCGATTCACATATTTTCGCGGTTATCGCAGCATCGTGATATAATTGTGAAATTAATTTGGATTTTCGCACACATCGGAATTGAAGGAAATGAGATGGCGGACCACCTAGCAAAAAAATGGAGTTTCTCTTTGGGGAGACCAGCACAATTAACTTACCCTTCACTGATTTCAAACCTCGGTTCAGAGCACAGCTACACGAACGATGGCAAAAATACCATAACGCCTACCCATCAGCAAATCGACACAGAGATATATCTATTCCCGTCAGTCCTGAGGTCCCCATGGAACCTGGCAATGGGCGTAAAAGAGAAGAGCTTTTACTCTACGCTGTCCCGGTTGAGAAGCCGCCATGGAATATGCTTCCTACCTCCACAAAATAGGTCAATCCAGTGAAAGTGCGTGCGATTTTTGAGGTGATATAGAGGACTTAGAATAGGTACCTTATTTTCCTTTGCCCACGCTACAACACCTGTAGGTCAAATATGGTCAACAGCCTCCTCTGACTGTGGGTTTTCCAATTTTCCCATGACATTATACCCCTAAACAATTAAGTACAATTGATGTAGTAGCCCTGAGACCCAATACTTGTATTGTACATAACTTCTGTCAATAAACGTTCTGTATTCTGTCAACAGCCTCCCTGGTGTAGTCCAAAGTCCATTTAATTTGGATTTGTTACTGTTTGAAGGTAGTAAAGAAGTGTATAGAATTATCTTCAATTTTTTTTGTGACATTCAACGTAAAATTTAAATTTGTAAATTTGTAACGTACGTATATGTACTAGTATCCCCTTTGCTGTGAACCACTGGCTGTAAGGTTGCCATACTGATGGCAATAAAGAAGACAATAAAAAAACTTTTCTTTTTATTAAACGCTTTCTCAATCACATCAGTCATTCTCTTGAGTAAAGGCTAACGACTCCCGATGTCGATCATCCCGTTTCTTCGTCCTCTCAGTGTTCTGCATCATTGTAGCTCTCGAGTACTCCTTGTTTATGCCCCCTTGAGTACGTTGACCCAATAGTCAACGGTTCCTTTGAAGTATCTGAAAATCCTCTTCACTTGCGCACAGTCCTCTTGTGTTGGCTTTTCTAGTTTCTCATGCAGGATCTGAGGCCCGAGTACGATTCTCACGTTCACTACACCCGTTCTGTTCCGGAGTGTAAGGCATCGTCCGCCTGTGTTTAATCCCATTTTTCGCTAGGATTGTCTTAATACAATCACTGTCAAATTCATCTCCGTTGTCACTCAGGAACTCTCTCACAGTGTGACCTGCTACTTTCGCATCAATTATCATCATTGCCAACTTCTGTGGTACTTCAGATTTCTCCTTCACTGGATACACGAATCTGCATTGTCTGAAGTCATCCTTGAAGACCACGTAGTACCTGTTGCCAGCTAATGATGATAAAAGGGTCCACCAACATCTGAGCGAATCAGCCCACCTCGTTGAGTAGCTCTCGGCCTTTTACCAAACTTGAGACGATGAGCTTTTCCATAAATGGATGCTTCGCACAGCTCACTATCTAACTTTACCCGGACTCCCAACTCATTCTCAATAAATGACTTGACATGCCTCTTGTTTTGATGTACTAATCGTCCATGGTACAGCTGGGCATATAGGTAGTAAATAGTCAACATAGAATTCACAGAACACACACAACTTTTATTTATATTAAAAACTTTCTCAATCACATCAGTCAACACAATCATACGGTTAACAAAACCTGTAGTTTCAACTACCTAATACAAAACACTTGACAAAATAAATAATTAATTGAAGACTGACATCAATAGAATCAACCAAAGAAAAAAAATGTTTATTTGTTATTTGTTTAATTGTTATTTCTATTGGTATTTGGCCATTCAGCCACGTTTTGTGATCAGACAAAAATCTCTAAGAGCTCTTGGATTGGGACCACTTTTGGTTTATTATCTTCAATAATGAACCATTGGAATCGACCAAAGAAAAAAATGTTTACCCCCCCCCTCAAAATTTGTTGGTTTACGTTTCAAGATACGTAGATTCAAGAGTAAGTGTCTTAGTCACTTGATTCTACTGGAAATATCACTTTGGATGATGGTGTTGAGGATACTTGTGCCAACTTGAATGGAACAAAAGAGATTGAGTGGTATATGAATGGTTATAAGAGTGAATGAATGGGTATATGAATAAGATTGAGTGTCCAGAATGGTATATCACCCACTCGCGTGGTATCGACAATTTTTGAAATATGTCACTGTCGCATAAACACTGCGGCACTAAAACACGAACTCACACTCACGAGAATATGTAGTTTCCTCAACATATTTGCATTTTAGGAATAGATTTGGTCTAAATATGGAAGTTAGCTAATCACTGAGCCATAGGTAGTTCTACGACCACATTGTCAAATTTATACAAGCTTTACCGTTCCATTTAATGTTTTTGAGCTAAGATGTTTTGAACATTTCAAACTCTATTTTGCACACCTTCCAACTGAGTCAACAATGGTTGGAAGTGGTGGGGAGGGGGAGTTGTTCCCATGATGAAGATTTCTCCTACTACGACAATCCACTAAATTTGTAGCTATTACTGTAAACTTGAAGTTGTGACTTTCATAATTTATTGTTAGTCACCGCTAATCTGTTTTATGTGTTTCATGAACATAAATCTTCTCCACCTTTGATAATAATAAACCCTAAGGTCAAAGCGATGCAGAAATATTTTCATATTTCAAGAGGAGTTGCAACTTTTCCTCTAGAGGAGGTCCCAGATGAATGCATGAACGTGTATTCGAGGGATCCTGACCAGAAAAGGACTCGAGCAGCCCGTCATTTGCCTTCACCAAGAGCAAGGACTTGAATCGTACTGGTGGGAACTCCAAGCGGCAGTGCCCCTGATTCGCAAATCGCTCGTAATGGGCTGTCCGTCACTCTTCCCTCGACAGGTAAACTCCAAGGCGATGAATGGCAATAGGAGTCCAAACCCAGCAATAACCGACCAATGACAAGGTTCGAACCCTCCGGCAAATCCTCACCTCCGTCAGCAGATCTGCCAGTCAGAGGGTCAGAACTTGTCCGTGAAGCCTTTGTGTTATCCCCACCCTGAACCATCGCCTCATTGGGTATTCACTCGCGAAACCGCCCCACTCCAAGTGAAGGTTGTCTCTGGTCAGTGCTCGACTTGAAGGATTTCGCGAGGTTGTGCTTTCAGTCTGTCTCCGAGTCCGGTTCGCAGTTCTTTCTGTTCACTTCAAAGCTCACCTCAACCCTCGCAAATACCGTCGTCCAACTCGCGAAAGTGGGATTTTGTGCAAATTTTCTGTTCTGTGATATAAGTGAGTGCACACGGTGAAATTCGCTATGACGAAATTATAAAGTGAAATTTACGTAGGTACATTTCTACACAATTTTTATCACCATATTTCAACTCTTGGTCAGGGTTTGTGTCTCTGCTATTTGACTGTTACACCAACAGCAGTAGTAATACGTAAATGTTCATATGTAACAAGGAGCTCCCGTTATAATAAGTATGTTCCGCTTTTCCCGATGAAAGAAAATAAAGTTGTCAAATTTCATTTGAATCTAATTGTGACGGAATGTCAGCATGTTGTCTTTGTACGCATCCTATTTGGGATTTTTGAATCCAGAAAACTTTATTCAATAATCCGATTTTCAGGACACCTGGTTCTTGCATTTTACAATACCGACGGTGAAGAATTGAGACCTCGTATCTCACAGTTTACTCACTTCACAGGAGAGCGAAAAAAACGTCCTTATTTCTGTATTAATCTGTACATTTCAAAGTCCTTTCGCCAATATTCGATATTTTGACACAGTTTTTGGTTTATGTACTCCATTTCATCCTAGTCGTCCACTTATATTATTAGACTGGAGATACGTGATCTCAATATGACTGTACATATATGGCCCATGCGAGATTTCAATAGTATGAAATTAAGGAATTTTCCCTCACATTAATAATCATTAAGTTCGGTATTGGAAACTGGAGTTGTACAAAACTAAAGGTAAGATACGATAGCTACGATCATTATTACCAGTAGGAATACCTCACTTTTCAATCACGAATGAGATTATTATCCCAGGAAAAAATTCTCAACAAAAAACTTGAAATTTTTATCAAGTTATAACATTGAGCTTTGGCTAGGTAACAAAATTGGTCGTTAAATGACCTTGTCCTAAATATCACGCAAATTAGCTGGTTACCTACATCGCACCTTTTCTAAACTTAGCAGTCTTAAAATCAGCCTTCTTTAGGAGTCGTGAGATCAGCTTCCCACAGCAGTCTTCTCATGCCAAAGTTGCTGATAATAACTGTGGCAGTCTCTCGGTGTCACTAGCAATAGTGCCTGTGAATCGTTCCATTTCCTTTATTTATGTAAATGGGTTCATTAGGAATGTCAGCGAGTTTTGATATTTTTGCGAGTGTTGGCCTCTGTGCAGGCTCCATAAACGGTCCATCAAATGCCATTTACAGCTGCAAAGCCCCGTTGGGCGAATATTTTATGATTTTAATATCACTCACCGTAGGTTGATACCCGTCAGTGGTCCTTCTTCTTGCCTTCTTCATGTGGTATGAATAGTTTCACTTTTGAGCCGAAATACTGCCAAAATCCACCACATGATCGCTGGAATCGGTGAAAACCAAAGAACTTACAGGTAAGTCTACTAAAAACCAAAATCCCGTTTTTGACCAAAATGGAGACACGAGGTCTCAATTCTTCACCGTCGATATGCTGTTTACTACAACTTACGCTAGAATCGTTAAAAACCAAAAAACTTACAGGTAAGTCTACTAGAAACCAAAATCCCGTTTTTGACAAAAAAGGAGATACGAGGTCTCAATTCTTCAGCGTCGATATGCTGTTTGCAACAATTGTGCACAGAACTTTTTAGCTCATGTGACATACCATTTTAATCTGATTTTTGAAGGTAAATAACCCAGTCATATAATTTCAGAAACAAAATTTTAGTTCCGATAGCCGTAGTCTATTTTCCAAAAGAAACTCAAATCAATTTTCAGATCGAAAATGTATTGCAATTTGAATACTGAGGAACGGATTAGATACGACGCCACCTCTCCATGATTTTGACGAATAAACGTTCACATTGTAATTTAATTTCGAAATTCCGTTAATTATTCTGCGACTATTTGGGCAACTCAGATAGGGTGGATCGCCACCAACCAAAGTGAATAATTATTATTACTTTCCTTATTTACTTCAACTCATTTCTTGGTCAACTCCTGCTGATCGAAGTATCTCAAAACGCCCTCTACGAGCACAGTAATCAAAATGTGAAAACGGGTGACGAGTTCTAAACTTGATTAGGCACCCAGAACATTTCTTGGTGGGGCTAAGTGAAGTTTTTGGTGGTGAAAATTCGGATTTTAGAGTTCGTATTTGAAAATCGTTGTACGTCTGGAAAATGAGGTTTGATGGAGATTTTCTGTGAAAATTTGAGAGTTTATTCGTCAAAATCATGCAGGGGTGGGATCGTATCTAATCCGTTCCTCAGCATTCAAATTGCAATACATTTCCAATTTGAACATTTACCTATTTGCGCTTGTTTTGAAAAATAGACCACAGCAAAAATTTTGTTTCCGAAATTTGTTTTTACTAGTTCAGGATTAAAATGTATTAAATTAGGAAAATTTGTAAATTATTATTATTAGTAAAATTTGTCCTCCTTTTTCCGTCTTTTAAGTTAGTAAAATTAGTAAATTAGTATTATTAGTAAAATTTGTCCTCCTTTTTTCGTGCTTTTTGAGTCGAATGCCGGTCATGTCAAAGAGACTTCATCCCATAATAATAGATGAATCTATAAATGAAAAAACTCTTCAAATTCTCTACACAACGGTTTATTATCTTCTTTGTGCAGATCACCCTTCTGTGTAAATTATTATCGTAAATGATTGATGATTATTGTTGATTATTATTAAATATCTCGATATCTGAAAACCATGTGTTCGAATCATCTGTTCGAATTAGCAAAATGCTTACTGGGAAAGTGTACTTGAGTTAACACGAGAAGCAACGTTAGGTTAACAGTAATGCATTCTGGTGACTGCACAGATAGTTTGCACTGAGAGGAACATTCTTACGTTTACTAACGGTACTTTTGAAGGGAAGCCATGCAAGGACGGAAGAATTTTTTTAATTTTTAATTTTCTCTTTGAACTACATGAAAGAAAAAGTTTTCTCAAAGTAACAATCGTTGAAGATTAGTTCACTCAAATTTGCTGAATTTCGCATCGAAAACCGATTATGCCAACCGATCTGTTGGGTCTTCAAAGACGATTATGATATGATATGGCGGTCATGATGAAATGAAATATCCCTCCACCTAAGGATCTTCCTTCGCTCAAACCCGTCGAAGTATTATATATTCAAGTAAAGAAAGAACTTAATCTCTTTCCTGGTAGAAACGTGTTATGCGATACATTCACTGGAAATACGAGATATTAAATTATAGAATCTTCAATTGCCTACTAATGAATTGTCGTGTTCTCCAGTCCGTTGAATACAATAGATCGCTTGAGTTTCCTCCCTACAACAAAATGATGTGTAAAACGAGTACCTGTACTATTAGGTCACAAGAGATATTCCAACAACTAAAACCAATTATACTGCTTCTTAGAAAGAAGAGAAACCACGGGGGTTGGTCGATCGGTAATTAGTTGCATAACATGGAAAAGATTATAACAATATGGAGACGTTTTTCGAATATGCATCCTCATCTTCATCCTGTCAACAATAAAAGCATTCCGTTTGATGTTCAAACCGCGATCATAGCTAACTGTAGTGTGATGGTTCTTCGTATGTTCTTCCGTTCGCAGCCATTGTTATCAGAATCTACGTATCTTGAAACGTAAACCCTCAAATTTAGGGGGGGGGGGGGGGGGGTTTAGAAAATTTGTTTCTTTGGTCGATTCCAATGGTTCATTATCGAAGATAATAAAGCAAAAATCCGCCGTACGCCGTCCGCAGTACTTTGCCGCAAATTTGAAATTTGGTTTACGGGCTCGGACCAACCCCACAATGATCCTCGAAGCTTTTCATAACCCTAGGTCAAGGGGAAGGGGTTCAAAACGAATTTTGAAATTTCATATGTCGAAAGATTCAGATGAAATGGTGTAGTTTTTAGTCAGATGGGTAATCTGCCCAAAGAAGATAATAAACCGTTGTGGCAAGAATTAGCAGAGTTTTTTTATATTAGGAGTTCAACAGATCTGTTCTAAATACGGGTCTCTATGTTTATACTGGTCCAGCTGATTCGAAAAGCACACGGTTTTCAGATGTCGAGTTAATTAATCATAATTAATAGTAATAAACAAAAAATATTTTAAAAGACTAACAATAATTAATAATAATTAATGATAATTCATAATAATAACTAATCTATAATTTATTGTTGTAGACAGAAGGGTGACCAGTTCAAAGAAGATACTAAACCGTTGTGTGTTTGCACAGTGTTTTTTTCATTCTTGGTTTTATAGTCAAAATATTCAACATTACTACCTTCCATAGACACGAAAAGATTATCAGAATAAAAAACTCGACATTACAAAACCACGTGGTATTTGAATCAGTTGCTCCCAAAATTGGCCTTAAGTTCTAACCTTTGATTCGCGCTCTTGATAATCATTTTTAGTCAAGTTTACCTTCGAACTCTCGTTGTGAACGGACAGGTCGTACAACGCAAGATCAATTTTCTTCAACAATTCCAACTATAGGGCGCCCATCATTTCAAACACTTCCAATAAGTTGTGTTATATCAGCGAGCGAAACCCTTCGGAACAGCTGCCTGAGGAGCTCACTCCGAGAGGAATGTCGACGTTTGGCCAACAATCAAAAAACTCAGACCGCAAAATCCGAAGTCGAATAACTAACTTCTGGTCCGAGTGAAAATTTCCATCTAGAAGTGATTGCCGAGAGCTCATTAGCTTCCCCGACGAATGCGGTTTTACGTGATCCGATGACTGCAACGTGTTTCTCCATCTCTGTTCAGGGAGGTCTCTTCAACTCCGCTAATTACTTCCACAATCTTCCGGTAAACACTTCGCTAGCACCACCTACCAGCATCTTCCAGTCTTTCTCCAGTCATGGATACTATCCACCCTACACTAGGATCCAATCTTCTGTTAACTTCAACGAGACTTCTCCCAAACGCTCACATAACGGCTCATGTTCAAATCTCGGTTCAAATTGATTGAAACGAGCCTCTCGTCCTCAATTTTGACGGCATCCCAATTAATCACTGTTTGAGTGAACTTTTGAATTGAGTGAGCTATTGCCTATAGGAAATATATTTTGTATTCGAATGTGTATGGCTAAATGCCAAAATAAAAAAATAAAAAAGTATACGAATTTACTAATAACAGGAAAAAGTTATGATATCCTCTTTCCATTCCCGCCTCTAAGAGATATCCTAACCACTTCACAAGCACCGTACCCGTTTCGAAATCTCCCCTTGGCGCCATGATGAGACCTTTTTCATTACTACACATTTATGTATTATTTTATTAGTTGCTTGTGAAAGTTAGTTACTTATTCCTCTTACCCAGTCTATAGACTCGTCGAAGTGGAAAATATCAGCCTAAAATTTCTATTTTTGGTTTCTAAATTTTTTTTGGGTTGAGATAATGTGTGCAAAATATCTTGTCGATCGGTGAAGATGGAGAGGCTGTAGCCTTGCCGAAGTGAACAAGAAGAAGTAGGAGGAGAAGAAAAAGAATAAGGCTAAGGGCGAAAAACCGGGTTTTTGAAGTTATATAACTCGGCTCCCTTTAGACCTAGCGAATTGAAACTTTCAGGGCTTTCTATTATCCACACCAAGAAGACCAACACCAATCCAACGGTATCCTCAAATGAAGGGTGTTATGGCAATTGTAGTGAAGTAAGGTCAAAAACACGAAAAAATCTTAAGAGTGGAAGAAGTCGGATTTTGAGTGAATTTAACAAAACGTCTACGAGACACTTTTGGTTGGAAATTGAATGTAGAACACGTAGGAGAAGTATCGGACACCACTCACGTTACATCATGTAATTAAATAGTAAAATTTGAATAGATTTTTTTTTTCTCAGAACCACCTGGAGAGTTGTTTGTTCAACAGGAAAAACATAATCTAACATTTTTGTAATTTATGGGTAATTTCCCACTTAAAATCCCCGTAAGCCCTCCTTAAGGCAGCCACAAACGTGCAGGATTCCATAGCTTTTCCCAGCAGCTAAAAACCTGAGGGTTGCTGTCACCTTTCGTGGGGAGAAATGGCTTCTCTTATGACCGTGTCTTTTTTCATAATCAAAGGCGTCACCAATGATAATAATCTGTGGCAAGTTCCCTGGTCCATCCTCATATAATTGTGCCAATTTGAGTTCCGAGAGCAGGTTCACATGGGAAAAGCTCCTTCTTTTTAATAACCACTGTTTACACCACGTACTCTTTCCTTCTTTTCCGAAATGGAATTTTTTGCAACTACGCAGCTCTGTACTGCCAACAACTTATCGTCCTCCATTGCTGTCACGAACTGTGAACATTGAGTGCCTTGACGCTATTGAAAGGAAAAGGTCCAAAAAGAGCGAGAAACCCTTTGGTAGCCACTATTCTGACAATGTTGCACATGTTGCACCTTGCACGATTGGATGTGACCGTGAAATTCATTAAATGGACAAATTTTGGATCAAAGCTCACAGTGGTATCCAATATAATGAGGACGTAGATTGGCTAAGGAAGCGGCAACTAATGGAACGGAGTTAGAAATTGATCATTTTAATTGTATTCTTTATTGTATAAGAAGAATAATTGTTTATTGTATTATTGATTTATATACATGACCGTAATGTGATGATTCAGTGTGCGTAGCTTTATGTACTCTTTACAAAGCCAAATATAAGTTTATCCATCTATCTAGTTGCACATGATTCGTACGTCATGGCACGACTACAGAACGAATGTACTCTTCGCTAACAGAATTCACAGAAGAGACAAAAACAACGGGAAGCGAAATGTACCGTTAATAGCGAGGTTGGCAAAGTGGAGATGGGGAAGTGTTTAGGAGTGGGGGCTGCCTTCTCCTGCTCTTCGTCGTATGCGTTTTGCCACCTTCCGTCTCAATTTTTCGGTCGCTCCCTATCATGATATGCTTGAACCATCTGCGTCCCAAACCATCAGTACAAACTTTCGAGTCTAATGAGGTACCTATTTTAGGCAGATCACGGGTACACCATACTTCACGAGTCATTGAATGGTTTTGTGTGTGTGTTTTAGGCCCAAAACGCCACGAGAAACGCTCAAATAAAAAATTTTAAAACACTTTGAATTTCAAAAATCGGCTTTTGCGTCAAATGTCCGCAAATTAAAACCTTGAAACTCGTCGAATTGGATCGAATTTACAAAAATTGATCACGCAGGTGAGAATCTAGTGCTTCTCATTTTTTCATGAAGATTGATTTTTAAGGATTGAGAAATACTACTAAGGATCGGCACCAAGAAAACCTTTGAAATCTGTACCAAGAAATACTTTGAAGTTCTTGGTGGAAAAAGTTCCAAATGCTCCATGAAAAATTCTCCATACCATTATGAATAGGGATTTTGTGGTGAAGCTCGACACTGAAGTTGACCTCTCAGGCTTGTACTCACGTTCGTGCGTGAGGGTTTTTGATGTGTGGGGGAAACTTAAAATTCAAGTATTTAATACCGATACACTGTTAAATACACTGTGTGTGATATGTTGACCGTCAGTGGGAATGATGTTGAGGGATGTCGAGGGTCGGTCCCTCAACATCGTTAAATACACTGTTAAATACATTGTTAAACGGGCATAACTAATCAATGGGAAATTAAAATTCATTACCCACCCAAGTAGTTTTCGGTGAGAAATGCTACTTTGAAAAGAATACCGTATCTAATAGGGTCCTGAGTGGGCCTTAACCAACTTTTGAGCAAAAACGTATTCTTTAATTTCCACCCCCCCCCCCCCCCAAATCCAAGCAGGGACGTTAAAAAAACGTTGAAATCATAGAAAAAAAAGAAAAAAACCAGTCATGCAGCATGGCTATAAGAGCAAATTTTCGAAGAAATAACCGGTTTTAATGAAAATATGTTGTTGGAAACATCCCATTCGACCATTTTTGCCGTATAACATCTCAGTTCATAGAGTTTGAGAACGGAATAAGACCTTAAAATGAAATTAAGGAATTAAAAACAAACCTTTAAAATGAGGTGTCAGACTGTTTCATTTTAGGGATTCGTGGCTACCCCCCCCCCCCCAAGCTTCCTTTTTTCACCGCTGAACACGATGGTGAAGTCAGAATTGCGATATCTCATTCCGTTATCTGATTAGAGCACCTGAACCGTGAAAAACATCTAAAGTAACAACCACCTCTAAAGAAGGGCTTTGGGGAGTTTTAAGGGGGAAAATTATCCAATAATTCCCCAAAACGGAACAGTCTGACAAGTGTCACCTCATTTTAAAGGTTTTTTTTTAATTCCTTAATTTCATTTTAAGGTCTTATTCCGTTCTCAAACTCTATAAACTGAGGTGTTACACGGCAAAAATGGTCGAATCAGATGTTCCTAACATCATATTTTACATACTCGTAAAACCGGATATTTTTCCGAAAATTCGCTAAAAACGAAAAATTCGAAATTATCTCGTTTCTATTCAAGGCGGAAATTGTCACTAGTTCATCGTATACACATCTACCTATTGTTAGGTACGTAGCTATGCATACCTAGAAGTTTGTGAGAATGGTTATAGTCCCAAACAATACGTTTAATTTTTTAAGTCATATGAGACATTTTACGCTGATCACGATTTCACCAAATTTTATGGCCTCGAAAATGGTCATTCTTGTGTAAAATCCACTTCAATAGATTTGCGAAAATACCTACGATGTTGTATGTACCTTGTATGTATGGATCTGAAAGACAACACTTAAGTTCGGATCACAACTCCCTATTAGCCGTACCCAAGTTATGGTTTTATTCATTCGATACGTTGGAACCAAGGAGATTACTTTGAAGGTGACAAAATGAAATAATTTGTTTAAATTATTTTTATTTTGTCACCTTCAAAGTAATCTCCTTGTATGTTCACACACACCTCCCAACGGTGTTTCCATTCGTCCATGCAGTGGCACGGTTGTACGTGGCGATTTTGTACGTTGTACGCCTTTTGGGCCATTTGGGGCACTATGGTGTTGAATCAGGTGGGATACTGGCTCATATCTTTCTCAGAATCGATGGAGGAATTCGTGGAAAATAACGCCCTTTGGATCAGAGAAAACAGTGAGCATGTCTTCGACATTCGATCTCACCTGGCAAGCTTTTTTGGGTCTGGGAGAGGATTTTCTATTCCATTGGGAGAACTGCATCTTTGTTTCCACATCGTAGCCGTAAACCCTCTTTTCGTCGCTTGTGATGGCGGTCTTCATGAAGTTTGGATCGGAATTGACCTTTTCCAAGAGCTCCTCACCTGACCCCGATGCGCTTTTTGGTCCTCAGTCATCAATGGAACTGTGTTCCAAGAAGTGGGGTAATTCCATATGATTAAAGCTTAATAATTTATTTATAATTAATATGTTGGTTTTGAATCTGATTGGACTGATTTTATAATATGTTTTCGAAGGAATAAACTTATTTTTCATTTCATCGTGGAACGCATTTAGCGGCCACCATTCTCATCTCCAGTTATTCATTCGAAATTTCCTGGCACAATCCAAATGAGATGTGGCACTTCTCAGTCATCTCATAAATGAATCCATCGCGTGCCTGAATATCGAACTTTCTAACCTCAGCAAATGGTGCCATTCTCATGGGATGATGGTCAATACCATGAAAACCTAGACCATGGTCGTAGGCTATTCAAAAATTCTGTCAAAAGTAGATTTGAGCACTCTACCTAATTTGTCATATGACGGATTGCCTCTTCAGTAAGTATCCGAGGCAAAAAATCTAGGAGTCATCATACAAAATACTCTCTGTTGGGAAAAACAGGTCGCGAAAATTTGTAGCACCATCTATAAAGGCATGTACCAACTAAGAAGAACTGCCATTGACTTCCCTATACATGCCAGGCTACAATTAGTGCAATCCCTGATTTTCCCGAACTTTGATTATGCCGCAGTCGCGCTATGTGATTTGCGAAGTGATGACCTTGCTGGACTGCTAAAAGCACAGAATGCCGGAGTGCGCTTTGTCCTGCGCCGAACACGTAACTCCCGCCTACAAAAAACTTGGCATTCTTAAAATAAGAGAGTTAAAGAGACTCCAGATAGCAGTGATGGTCTTCAAAGTCCTCAAATTCAACGCAATACTTGGCTGATCAATTTCGTTTCATGGCTGACATCCACGGAAGGGACATTCAAAATAGAAAACAAATATTGCAAATCCCCACGCACCACACAAGGATTTTTGAAAGGCCATTTGTAGTACAAGGAACTAAAATTTACAATGATTACGAAGTTTATTTTAATTTAGAACTAAAAACAAAGGCATTTCGTGGTAATTTAAAGAAGAAATTGTTGGAAGAATATTGAACGTTGTGTGAAGCTTTGTAAAACCTATTACCAGTAGAACGAACTTATTTTGAGCCTATTTTATACTACTTATAAGAGGATTTGTTTATTTTACTTACCGGATGAAACGAGAGACTTTTTTTTTTCTTTTTTGTGATGATTTTTCATTTATCTATTTTCTTATTATTACCTTTTATTTATTTATTGTTTTTAAATGTATTTTGAGATTTTTTTTTTATATGCATGGAGGATTGTAAAGCTGTATTTTATGATCCAGGGAAGGTGGTAGAGAGGGCCACTAGGCCCTAACCTTCCCTAGTGGTTAAATACAAATTTCAATAAATCAATCAATCAATCTCACGAACGACGGTCGGAACGGACAAGAGCGACCACTTTTGCCACTTGAGAGTACATATTCAGTCGATGTTGAGGGCCTTTTTGAACGAGGGTGAACTTCACACGATGTTCTGCCTTCGTTGAACCTCTTGAACCACTCGTGACACCGTGATCCGCTTGTCACATAACTTTCAAGGCCTGTGCTGAAGAAGTGAAAAAGTTTCCACAAACGTTTCATCCAAATTCACGCAAACTTTCACGTAACCACGCTGTTCTTCCTTCGCGTCCATCCTCACCAACTCCCAAAAACGCATAACACGAAAAAGTCACTTCACGAAAATAGCTGTAAGTTCGGTCTGGAAAGGGCTGGGAAATCGAAAAAATCCACAGTCATGCAGCATGGCTATATCCAGTTTCTTATTCTGAGATAGTTTTCCTGTCTACTGACCATCACTGAGTTAGTTACCCCACTAGGAATCACCATCTGGTCACCTACTCGTACAGACATAGTTACAGAACTCACAAGGATATTCTACATAGAACAGCGATCTATTCAGATGGACTCAGAAACCCCTGCAAATGAATTTTGCAAATGAATTTTCTAACAATTTTTAAATAATTGCAATGACGTAATTTCCTTTGAAAATTCGCCAACATATCTTTTTCTCCCGTAGAATGAGAATTCATGTTCCTAAAAAAAGTCTGCTTTAACCGAAATCAAGTCTCTTCGTATCATGTGACTTGAATCAATGTAGAACTGATCGATTTTTTTCCCGTTTCCCTTTGAGAAGTGAATGTTTCCGAAGGATTTATTCCTGCCTGGTTGGGTCACCTTCGACGTTGCCGATGCGTTGATAAATTATGCATTCGAAACTGAGATCGACCTACGGAGTAAAAAAAAAACCGCCGGTTTCAGGCACCGCCCAACCCCACGAATTACATTTTCGTGATTCTCCTACGAGAGTTGCTTCCAACCATCACAAATCCGACTATGGAAACTTGTCTGTCGCACTCTTGCCGATGATCCGGGCCTGATCATCAGTTTCTGATCCGCGGGCTCCCGAGGTGTGATCCGTAGCTTCCTCGTATCCAACCAGTACAGGGTAGCACTGATAGTCGCAGGAACCACTGGAGATACAACAAGTGGAAATAGGAGACGCCATAAACATTGGTTAACCCATGGTGCGCATGCGTAGAGGATAGTAAGACTTTCGTTATACATTTATGCACTCTGAAGATACTACATAGATAAGTTCTAATAACAACGTCTTACCATAGCGTCAATGGGAGATTTCGAAACGGGTAAAGTGCTTGTGAAGTGGTTAGGACATCTCTTTACTTGGAAGGAAAAGGGCGACGGGGAAAGTAGATATCATCATTTTACGGCTGCTGTAGAATAATACTTGCCAGGCGGGTTGATTTTTATACAAGTTTCGTGGTGATATCTGATCTTTTGGTTTATTATCTTCGATAATGAACCATTGGAATCGCCCAAAGAAAAAAATTTTTTAACCCCCCCTCAAAATTTGTTGGTTTACGTTTCAAGATACGTAGATTCAGAAAATCGAATAAAAAAAAATCCGTCCGTCCGCCGTACGCCGTCCGCCGTCCCCCGTCCGCCGTCCCCCGTCCGCCGTCCGCCGTCCGTGGCACTTTGCCCAGTTAGCGTTGAGCTAAAATTACGAAATTTGGTTTCTGGGTTTGGACCAGCCCCACAATGATCCTCGAAACTTTTCATAACCCTAGGTCAAGGGGAAGGGGTTCAAAACGAAATTTAAAATTTCGACGATGTCATATCTCGAAATATTCAACTGAACCGTGTAATTTTTAGTTCACTTTTGAATGACCTGAAAAATTACGAATCTTTTAAGACCAATTGGATTTTTGTGCGACCAGCCGTTCGTTCACAGTGAGCGCGCAAAGGTTTAGGAAAAACACTAAACTTTCGCGTCGAAAACGGCCGTTATGTGACCCCCGTGAGTCGGGGATAGACCACATTGCAATATTCACTCGGTTTCTCATCTGTAAAATTGTTTAAATAATACCTTTTTGTAATAATACAAATTTAATTTTGATGATGAGCTGTTGACTTGAAATTTTAAAAATAGTTCAGAACTGGATCACAATGCAATATTCACTCGTTTTCTTGTCTGTAAAATTGTTTAAATAATACCTATTTGTTTAAACAAATTAAATTTTGATGATGAGCTAGATACTTGAAATTTTAAATATAGGTCAGAAATGGAGGACATTTCAATATTCACTCGGTTTGTATGACATGGTATGAGTATGGTATGGTATATTATTGTATGTATGATTTGGTATAGTACAGTATGGTATGATAGGAAAGAAATTCGTATGGTATGGTATGAGTACGGTGAGAATATGGTATGGTGCCGATTTGCAACACAGTCTGGTATAGACAGAAGGGTGATCTGCACAAGGAAGATAATAAACCGTTGTGTCAAGAATTTGCAGAGTTTTTGTTGCTGAAGCTGAAGTGCAAGTCAATCGGTGAAGGTGGGGAGGCTGTAGCCTTGACCGTCTGAACAAGAAACAGGAGAAGAAGGGGGACAGAAAGGTCAAACCTGCGACACCTGCGTCAACCGTCAACACCTGCGAGCGTCGCTCTCTAATCTTATCTCCATCATCCGACTAGTAAGTGTGAACTTTATCTCTAACTCGTACATCGCACAAATAACTTGACCGTCTTCCCTTCCCAGAAATGGGCAAAGAAGACGATCCGCCCAATCCACCTCAGGCATCAAGCCTACAGAACAATGAATTCAAAGCGCCAAAATCGACAAAGAGAACAAAATCAGCTACCCATGAAAGTCCTTATAACCGCCCATCTTCTTCATTGAATTCTCAGAAAACACCATCCATACCAATATTCAATAAATTTACTCCCCTGATCGATTCTGATCAAGTTGATCTTACAGACGTACAATTTGAAGATGAATCCGACATGGCATCAACCACTGTTCCAAAACCATTAGGGCTCACTGTGACCTGTACCTACAAAGGGTTACCAGCTGACTTCATCAGAATTATCCGCGGAACCGACAATGAAGCATTGATTAAAACGCTCTCAAACTATGAATATCGAATAACCCCTTCATCACAAACTGCTTACCGGGGCATCATACAAATTTTTTCTCAAACCAAAAACCTTGAATATCATACTTATAAGAACAAGGAAGAAAGACCCCATAGAGTGGTTCTCAGAGGGTTCCCATCGAAAATGGACACAACCTATATTGCTGACCAGCTTAACACGGAATACGGAATTAAACCCCGTCAAGTCTACAATGTCAAGCATACTACTGGTGAATTAAAAGGCACTCTCATGCCAATTTATTACATCGATCTCAGCCCCAACGAGGACCTGAAAACACTATTTTCCATTAGACACCTGGCATTCATAACCTGCAAATTTGAAGAATACATCCCCCGCTCTGGCCCAATACACTGTAAGCGCTGCCAGCAGTGGAACCACGCCCGAGGGTCATGCTCCCGTCCAGCAAGGTGCGGAGTTTGTGCAGGTCCACATGAGACCGCTAAGCACCCAGACAATTCGCCTGATACTCGGAAATGTGTCAATTGTGGTGGTTCTCACGCCTCTAGTTGGCGGAGATGCCCAGTTTATGTAAAGCTTACAAATCGCATCATGAAACTGCCGAAAGGGGAAAACAAAAGCCATAGGCAAAATTCAAATGACCAGAAGGCTGCTTTGAAATGCTCAATTTCCCTCCCACCCAATCCCGTCCCACCTGTTCTAGTCGATAGACAAATCATAGATACTGGATCGACCCAAAAACAAGACAATAATGTAGCAAGTCAATGGAAAACCCCAAGCTCATGTTCCCCTCATAAAGACTGCAACGTTAAGCATAATTCCTCTTCTGACCCTGAACCGTTCAACCTTGGGGACCTAGTAAGAGAAATAGTAGAATCCGTCGTGCAACAAGTTATGAAAACCATCAAGGATGAAATATCCGTGGCATTGAAAAACATCAACTTGTCAGCCCTTCTCAAACCATGAGGCCGTCAAACGAAGTCCTCCGCATCATGACATGGAATGCCCAATCCATTCGAGGAAAATACGATGAATTACTCTGCCATGCAACTTTACATAAACTAGATGTTATCATGCTATCCGAGGTTAAACTACCAGGAACCAACGACTCATGGTCCCTAACTGGATACAGGTCGTATATTGCCCATGACCCTCTTGAGACTAGCCGTGCTGGAGCAATTTTACTTGTTAGAGCTGAAATCAACCAATCTGAACTTCTCCCAATTCGAGAAACAGACATTCAAATGGCCAGGTGCATAATTCATACAGACGGTCTGGATATCCATGTCGGAGCTGTGTATATCCCTCCCGAGTGCAGGCGGATGAACCGTCATCTGTCAATGGCCACACTATGGGGCGTCATGCATGAGATAAGTCCAACATTCATTATAGGTGGTGATTTCAACGCGAAACACCCCTCTTGGAACTCCCCCAGGGCCAACAGGTATGGCACACTCATTGACCACTGGCGAAATACATTTCGTCTCACGATCGTAGATGCCGAAGTTCCCACCAGATATGACCCAAGACCAAATATAAGACCGAGTCATCTAGACTTTTTCATCACAAAAGGGCTAGCTAATCGAACATCAAACACACATGTCGTGGAGGACCTCAACTCAGACCATTTACCTGTACATACGAATTTACATGCCAAACCCACTACAGTTCTAGACCGACCAACTCTACTCAAGCACCCTATGAACTGGGAAAAGTATGCATCACACTTAGCTGAAGCACTATCTCTTCTACCACAATTAAAAAATGAAGAAGACATTGACATGGCAGTGGAGAGGCTAACGAGAGTAATAGAGGATGCCTGCAAAGTAGCCGCCCCTCACCGCCTGAAATCACCAAAAACTAATATTCAATTCCCTCCGCATGTGCATTCCATCTGGCAGGAGAGAAAAAGTGCCAGACGGCGTTGGCTTAGATCTCACAACCTGAGCGACAGAATCCTGATCAATAAATTAAGTAATTCTCTAAAAACTGAAATTTTCAACATTCGACAAGAAGAAATACGAGAGAAAATACTAAATTTGAATGCGACAGATGGTTCCTTGTATAGAAAAACCAAAATATTAACTAAACGCAATAGAACTATCCCTCAGTTAAAAAAAGGGTCTCAATGGTTATCTCGACCTTTAGAAAAAGCCGAAGCTTTCGCGGACATGCTAGAAGCACGATTTACACCACACCCTGCGCACTCCGACCCCTCTGCGAACGATGAATACGATTCTGGATGTTTCCCGTCGCCTTCGATATTCTTCACACCCAAAGCTGTCCTTTGTGTGATAAGGAAGTCTGGCTCTAGAAAGTCTCCAGGCACCGACTTAATTGTGAGATCACTTTTACTTAAAGCTCCCCGCAAACTCATGGTGTTCCTCTCAACTATATACTCCACCGCTGCTCGGATGGGATATTTCCCAAAATGCTGGAAACATGCAAAAATTATCCTGATTCCCAAACCCGGAAAGCCAGCGACTGAACTGGATTCCTACAGGCCTATTAGCCTACTCTCACTGCTTTCAAAAACCTTTGAAAGACTCCTCCTACCTCATTTCTTGAGGTTCACCGAACACCTTATCCCCCGACAGCAATTTGGGTTCCGTGAACATCTATCTTGCCCATTACAGCTTCAGAGGCTCACCCACTTCATCAAAAACAGTTTTCAAAAAAAGGAGGTCTGTAAATTGGCTTTTTTCGACGCAGAACAGGCGTTTGATAAGGTGTGGCATGATGGACTACTGAATAAACTTAGAGCCCACCTACCAAATAACATGTGTAGTGTACTGAAGCATTACCTCCACGAACGAACATTCACCGTTAGCGTACAGCATGAAATATCATCAACCAGGGCCATAAGAGCAGGGGTTCCTCAGGGGAGCGTCTGGGGGCCATGGCTCTACACTGTCTTTTGCCAAGACATACCACTGCCCGAAAGTCCAGACTTTTCCGCGCTCTATGCTGATGACTTACTCTACGCCGTCAGCAACACCAACTCAGTTGTAGCTGAGAGGAGGCTCCAGCTATACGTCGAAAAATTAGGGCAATGGTGTACTAAATGGAGGCTCAAAATAAATCCCGGGAAATCGCGAATTGTAACCTACACGTACAATAGGATCTTCTCCAACCAGCCCATCACCTTCCTGGGAGTGGCTGTTCCGACGTCCACTTCTCACAAATATTTGGGAGTAATTCTGGACCAACGTCTGACTTTCAATGAGCACATCTCGAGTCTACTGCAACGTCTACGCGCCAGAACCCATCAGCTACGACCGCTACTCCGCAATCCTCACATGTCCATCCAAAATAGGATTCTAATATATAAAATGCTCATCCGACCACTCTGGACCTACTCACTTCCGATCTGGGGAACCTGTTCCAAATCACAATTTCGAAGAGTGGAACAGCAACAAAATTCAACCCTTCAGCGCCACATCGTTCATGCACCCCCGTTTGTCCGCAATAGCACCATATACAACGACCTCCAAATTGAAACTCCTTCCCAACTGCTTACTTCAGCCACAACCAAATTTATTCGCCACAATTCCGATCACAACAACCCAATGGTTCTGGATGGGTTCCAGATACCCGACGGAACACCACGGCTTCGTCGAGTGCGATATGTTTTTTGTAACGCGTCATCAGAAGATTTTGTTTAATTTGAATTTTTTTTTTTAAATCTATTCTGCCATTCAATAATACACAAAATGTAAAACCAATGCTGTATGATGATAACTCACCAATAGGGTATATTTCTGATTGTAATGGGCCTAAATAAAGAACTTGATTATTTAAAAAAAAAAAAAAAAAAAAAAAAAAAAGAAAGGGCGAAAAACCGGGTGTTTGAAGTTATATCATTCGGCTCGCTTTTGATCTGCCGACTTCAAACTTTCAGGGCTCCCTATTATCCACACCAAGAAGATCCATACCAAATTTCAAGTTGATCTGTCAAATTTTGAAAGTTACTTGAAATTCGGTGACGTCCCTTAAACACACTCGGTACCGTTCGTTCTTCTCAACTTCTCATCTAACAAATCATCTAAGATGAAGAATTCAAATAAACACCTCGATTCGATATGAAGTCTACTTTGTCTCCTTAATTCACCTCATCCACGGGCCTCTCAGATAATATGACGTCGCAACACAAGCGACCAACTACGTCAAAAGATATGACGTCAAACAGGTGCCGCCAAGAACACCTCACAGGAAATGACTTACGTGGACCGGCAGGGGGTGGATGACGTCAGACAAGTGGCTGGTAAGAACACCTCACTGGATATGACATACGTGGACCGGCAGGAAGGTGGATGACGTCAGACAAGTGGCTGGTAAGAACACCTCACAGGATATGACGTACGTGGACCGGCAGGAATGGATGACGTACGTGGACCGGCAGGAATGGATGTTTAAGGAAGACACAATTTATTTTTAAATGTATTGAACGAAGGAAGTGTTGAGTTAAGCAACTTTTGTATGAAGAAACAATTTTTTTATGATGGAAATAGGAATTGTTAAAAAATACTTAACTCAACGGTAATTTGATATTTTATATAATGGAACTGTTGAGAGTACAAGTAGATTCAAGATTACGATCCGTATTTACATAATGCTTATTAATATTAGTAAGGAAGAAATGGAGGTTTAAAATATTTGGCTCCCCTTGACCCCTCTGACGTCATCCATTCCTGCCGGTCCACGTACGTCATATCCTGTGAGGTGTTCTTGCCGGCCACTTGTCTGACGTCATCCACCCCCTGCCGGGCCACGTACGTCATATCCTGTGAGGTGTTCTTGCCGCCACTTATCTGACGTCATCCACCTCCTGCCGGTCACGTACGTCATATCCTGTAAGGTGTTCTTGCCGGCCACTTATCTGACGTCATCCACCTCCTGCCGGTCACGTACGTCATATCCTGTGAGGTGTTCTTGCCGGCCACTTGTCTGACGTCATCCACCCCCTGCCGGTCCACGTACGTCATATCCTGTGAGGTGTTCTTGGCGGCACCTGTTTGACGTCATATCTTTTGACGTAGTTGGTCGCTTGTGTTGCGACGTCATATTATCTGAGAGGCCCGTGGATGAGGTGAATTAAGGAGACAAAGTAGACTTCATATCGAATCGAGGTGTTTATTTGAATTCTTCATCTTAGATGATTTGTTAGATGAGAAGTTGAGAAGAACGAACGGTACCGAGTGTGTTTAAGGGACGTCACCAAATTTCAAGTAACTTTCAAAATTTGACAGATCAACTTGAAACTTGGTATGGATCTTCTTGGTGTGGATAATAGGGAGCCCTGAATGTTTGAAGTGGATATCATAACTTTTTCCGGCCTCTGAAGAATGATATTTGCGAGGCGGGGTGATTTTTACACGGAGTGTTTTTTGGGGGGATATCACATATTTTTCTTTCACATATTTTTCTTTGGGCAATTCCAATGGTTCATTATCGAAGATAATAAACCAATACGGGATTGGGATCGTTCTATGAGGATTTTGGGACTTTATATAACACGCGTTTTTTCTTTGTAATTCCATTAATGTGGGGGAAAAAATTAACAAAATTTTTCAAGTGGGTGGCCAGTACGCCGTAACATGGGCGTATACAATGAGTTGAGGATTCAAGGATCGCTTGGTTAATATTTATATCCATCGCGGGAAGAGAATTTATCATTTAATAAGACCATGTAGAAGAACATCATAGAACTATCGCTTGGCCAATACCCCAATATCTCTGTGATCGACTGTGATCGGACTAGTCATCATACCATGTTCATAGGGTTATACGTTTGAGCATTCGGAGACGCTACCACTGTTCCAATTGATACATAATTCATGCTACTTTTCACCATTCCTCCACTACCAGGGGAATTCGATAGTGAATTTTTCTATGAAATCGGTTTATTATTTCCAGAGTGATGCCTTACTTGGCCACAGACAGGCACTGAACCGAATTTGTTCAGAGAGCTGTGAAATGTAAAATGCGAGTGGAAATTTTGATTTTGGAGGACAACGTATTTTTTAACCTCTCGCATGATAACACCCTTTGTTTGAGAACGGAATGAGATATCGCACTTCTGAAGTCACCATCGTGTTCAGCATAAAACAAAACCCTTTAAAATGAGGCGTCACTTGTCAGAATGTTTCATTTTGGGAATTTATGAGGAGTTCCCCCCCCCCCTAAAACTCCCCAGAAACCCCCCCCCCCCCATAGAGTGGCTCGATTCTGCCCATCTACGAGCTAAGCCTGTCGTTTGCCAATACCGATTTTTTGTGCAAATTTGAACTTTTTATCTCAATTCTATCGAGAGTTATCGTCTGAATGTGTCAACATACATAATACTACTTATATTATAATACTATATACATATAATTTTTGGTGTCTTTTGGCAGTGAATTCAGGATGGTCTGAAACGGATTTTGGTATGAAAATTTTTTGAAAATTCGAGTTTTAAAAATTTTGGACCGAGAACAATAGCTACATTTTCTACGAAAATTCGCTAAAACAGATGATTTTGAGATTTTGACCAAATTTCAGGCTCCATTTTCACTCTTCAGTTCCACCTATAGAAACATTTGTTAGGCATTAAAGAGGCAGGAAATTTAACGCTCTTTCCAACAGTATCATTAAATTTAAATTTCAGTGCCAATTAAGGGAGTTATGGAAATTTTAGGGAAGTAAGGTCGAAAACGCGAACAAAATCTTGAAAGTGGAAAAAAGTAGGATTTTGAGCGGATTTAAAAAGAAGTCTACGAGACACTTTTGGTCGGAAATTAAATGTAAGACACGTAGGAGCGGTATCTGACACCACTCGCGTTACAACCTGTATATTGATCGCATTACTCATTACTCCTATTTCTTTGCCCTTAGACGCATTTCTTGCATTGCTGAAAGAGGGTTAATTAATTTGTTTGGCTAATGTTTCCATAGAATCATGTTCTTGAAAATGGGGATTATCATGCGGATAACGGCATATTATCATAGAAATTCCACTGATGGGGTTCCTAAATTTACTTGCTTTTCTAAAATGTATTTTGAAGTTCGTTTGGAAATGAGAATCTGCTGTGCCCTCGTTTCAAGGTCCAAGTCTATTTATTGTACCCAAATCTTTCCAGGACTTTGGTGTGGTGATGATAACCCAACGCAAAACATGATCAATAAAATAGGAGGAGCGTTGCGTTGTAATTTATTTGGATATTAAACGCGGCGGACGAGAAGACAAAGTACCTTTGTGCCGAAAGGACGCGAGGGTGAGGCGAGGAATTCATTTGAGTAAGGTGTGTCGGGATGTAGTGGCAACATTGCAGCCAAGCAGGGTCAACCGAGTGCAAGAGAGATGTGATGTGGATGGTAGGGCTGTGTGGTGAAGCGGAGAGTCGATTTCTCAAGGTCTCACTCACAGGACCCAGCCCTACCACACGGCTTTCCAAGGGCTATGGAGGATCCGAAAGGTCTCTGCAGGAAGTGATCTTTTCCAAAAACGTTGGTCCGTGCAAGGCTGCGGCGCGACGGCCGCCCGCGAGCTCATCAAGGGCAACAAGTTGTATCATCACATAACACTCGCATGGGATGACATTACAAATGGCGGCCAAGAGTCAGATCTCACCCTCGCCGGCCTCGCAGGGCGTATCACACGACCGTCTCATGTTCGCATCAATAATCTCGACATGAAAATCTCAAGGGTTCTCACATTTACATGCATCATTTTTTGTACTTCCCACTTAGAAACGATCGAGGCCTTACAATTTCAAATTGGCTACCTATTTATTATACCAAACTCACATTGTCTTTCCAAGCCCTGTGATCACTATCGGGAGGAAATTAGGTACTCAAGTTCAGCTAATTTAAATAATTACGGAAATTTGTGTTTGCCATCTTGCTTACCGCACTAATGCACTTCAAGTCTAATGCACTTTCAATGTTCGCAAATTTCTTTTTAAACCGCGATAACAGATCAAGAAATGAACATTTGAAAAAAGGCGAAGTTAGCGACAAAACTTCAAAGATCACTAATCTTCCAACAACAACAAAAAAAAATCCTGCAAGCTGCTGAATTTCACAAAAGTTGTAACTTTCAATTACCTTTCCAACGGTATACTCGAAACTGCAGGTATCTCTCAATTTCGGAATGTAATTGAAATGGGAAGGAAAAATAAACTGACGTCATGATTATTTTATTGGATCTTATCTACAATAAAACTAATTTATTTTTCATGTAAATTACAAAGATTACTAGGGAGGTGACTGAAACCTAAACAAACGTGAGGAACAGCTGGCATAATTTTTTTGGTGAAGTTTGTACCGCAGTTTTGAGTAATACCTTCCTTCTGTGTGTAATGAGATGTATTTTAGCGAATTTTTGAAGAAAACTAAGCTATTGTTCTCGGTCCAAAATTTTTAAAACTCGGATTTCCAAAAAATGTTAATAGGTACGAAAATCCGTTTCAGACCATCCTGAATTCTCTGCCAAAAGACACAAAAAATCCACAGCCATGCAGCATGGCTATAAGAGCGAATTTTCAAAGAACTGGTTTTATGTGAAATGTCTCTACTGAAGGACTTGATGTCCATGAAGAACATCTCAAGTATCAACCACGTTTCTTCATCTTCAAAGTGCTCCAGTTTGAGAACGGATTACGATATTGCAATTCTGATTTCACCATCGCATTCAGTGTGAACAACCCTGGGGTATCACTTGTCAGACTGTTTCATTTTGGGAATTTAAGGGTAATCCCCCTCCCCCCTAAACCCCCAAACCACACTCAGCTAAAAGATTTTTCAACGCTGAATACGATGGTGAAGTCGGAATTGCGATACCTCATTCCGTTATCAAATTAGAGCAGACTAAACACGAAGAACATTTCAAGGATCACCCATTACTTTCCCCCCTAAAACTCCCCAAAACCCCCCCTTAGAGTGGCCCGATTCTGCCCATCTACGAACTTAGCCTTTCGATTGCCAGGACGGGTTTTTTCTGCGAATTTGAACTTTTTATCTCAATTCTATCGACAGTAACTGTTATCGTCCAGAATGACACATGTATATACATATATATAATTTTTTGTGTCTTTTGGCATTGGATTCAGGATTGTCTGAAATGGATTTTGGTATAAACATTTTTCGGAAATACGAGTTTTACAAATTATGGACCAAGAAAAATAGCTTCATTTTCTTCTAAAATTCGCAAAATGCGACAAAATTGAACATTCATGTTTCGATCCTCTGCCATACCGTGGAACGGATAGTAGTGTACCTGCAGGGTGAACTACTCTACTTTTGTGCCTTCAACTGGTTGAGCTTTTTTCCAGGGTTACTGCCGCCTCGCTAAGCCCTTCTTACATGCCTCACCTGATCAAAATCCTAGATATGCAAAAATCCGCAGTAGCATTGATCTTACTTTGCCATTTCCTCGGATGAATCCACAATGAATAAGTTAGATGAAGTTGGCATATTTTTCATGATTATTATAAGATTTAACACAAATGACATTGAGGGAACTAGAAGAACTTTTTCTTTCCAAGATGACAAGTACCTAACTATTAAGAAGACTATTTTAAGTACCTACAGATGTTTAGTCAGAGAGCACTAGGCATGGCTAATACGGTTATTTCTTAGTAATAGTTTATCAAATAACAGCGACCGTCTGGTAGTAGGTTGTGGTATTAGGTTATTTTGGTAATAGGTTACCGGCGATTCGGGAACCTTTCCAGCGCCCAATGCGGACTGGGTGTCCACTGGATTTTCAGGATCACAACCGATCTTGAATCATTTTTAATTCTCATCATTCGCTCCTATGACAACTTTATGTTGTTATAATTCCTACATGCTGATGCATGTTTCTTGACGCTCTGATTGAAATAAGTGCAACAGTGAAAACATAGGTACAGTAGGGCCCCGGCTATCCGAGCTAATGTGGACCAGAGGACCCTCGGATAACCAGAAACTCGGATAACACGGGCAGACAGAGCAGCACAAAGACATTTTGGGGTTGATACAGTAATAAATAAAGACGTAAAATTGAATTAACATATTAAGTTCACTTTATTATGAAACCCACTAAAAATACAGTTTTAGTTAATAAAATCCAGCCTATAAATATAAAACAAGGTCAATGGTAAATATGAAAATATACACTTAAGAATAACACACTTAATAACAGTATGTATTAAAAACAGTTTTGTACTGGTACTGTACAGTACTTTATCAATAAAAATTTAACTTTAAAACTAAGCCTACTTCTTGAAAAAGTTCATCAGAGTTTTCTGCTTAACTGAACTGGCCCGCTTCTTTGCAGCTGTTTCTCGAAGTCGACGAAGCAGCAGAAGATCCGTCGAAGTTGTTTCTGCCTGTTGCTCCAAATAGTCTATAGCACTTTGTATGGCTTTGAAGCCCTCGGCGTGACCATATTTTCGTCAGAACACTCATCCATAGTAACCGTAGCCTTAGACTATGTACCTACATACGTGCAGTGTGGTGGGTAGCACAGTAGCAGCGGTCACCCCACTCCACCGCTCGCTCGCTACGGTACTGTACAGAGTACAAACACTGTCGCCGGGCGCCCGGCATCCATGGTCTTAAATATTTTTTTTTTTGCGCCTCGGTTAAACCGGAACTCGGTTAGTCGGGGCTCGGATAGCCGGGGCCCTACGTACCTACACAGAAAATAAGCTTGAAAAATACATACTGAAATTGCACTGAAAAAATAAGGTACCATCTTATTGAAACAGGCCCACAAGTTAATGTACTCAAATTGACAGTAATCTCGGAAGAATTGAATTTTCTTTTTTAGTTTTAGAATGGCTACTTAGTCTTTTAATGAATACCTATTATGTGGCTATCTCTGTTTGATAATTGGACTCTTAGTGTGGGAAAAGGGAACTTAAATTTAAAATGCACAACTAAGTGAGTATGCGTGTATAATCATACAAGTATTAATCTTGTGTACACCTAGGTATATATATAATGTATTATATTATATAGGCATCACAGTCTTATAAGTAACTATTGCTAAAATCCAATGATACTACGAGTATATCTTAGGCAATTCCTAATGGTAATATCTCATGAAATTAATATAGTAATAATTTGTATGAAATTGTAATTGGTATCACAATATACAAATAAAGAATGAATCAATGCAAGAAAGGTACAAAAGGACACTCACCCAAATAACTTCTCGACAGTTCTGATTGCACACCTTTCACGCATTCGTTTTCCGTAACCTATTACCTGGTCCCATAGGGACCGGGACGGCCATTCGTTCTAAAAACAGATATTCCAGTAATAGGGGTTTTCTGGTAATAGGTTTACCAGTATTAGGTTACTGGACAGTATTAGGTTATTTGAAGCAGTTACGTTAAATATTCACCACCCTTAGAGAGCACCGCACCTGATGCATACCGAATTAACCGTATAGCTTCATACTAAAATACCTATTATTACCGAATAGGTAAGTTTAAGATTGTCCATATTTGAATGAAATGTTTCAAACCTCACATTTTACATAAAATCAGATATTTATTCAAAAATTTGCTCTTATGGCCATGCTGCATGACTCTTTAAATATAAAAACGAGTACATTTCTCACACACATCACTCTACCCACTTGTTTAAACTCCAGGTTTTCAATATCTATTACGGTGGTAATAATTAAAATTAACCATATGAATGAATTAGGTCAAATTTCTGGCAACTGATGCTAACAAGAAAAATTGTGCAGCTTTGCTAATGTCAGAAAATTGGAGCAAACGGAATTAAGGTAAAGCCGACCAAAGTCTCGAGGGTGGAGACCATTTCGAGGGTCTCACGGCAATTTCTCACATTGTCATTTTGGCGACTTTTCAGTAGAGCCAAAAAACCATCTGCCAATGACTATTTTTACTGACTAATTCGGTAAAATAAATCGTGAGATTTAGTGTTATCTACCTTATACTTAGATCGATCCGCCGGGAGAAGACGCTTTGAATACTATGCATAGGTAGGTAACTCATTTTGGCCAGAAGTGACGATGTGGGAAGTTGCCGTGAGACCCTCGATTTTTGGTGATTTTCCACTGAAACAAAAACTTGAAAAACTTGAAAAACTCCGGCTGGTCTTCAAACCTGGTAAGTACTCCACTTTTAAAATCATCCGTCGAAAGAACCAGGTTGGTCCTTATTTGAATTGCTTAGTTGATCAAAGCGGTTCACATTTTTGTGAACAGATTTTCCCTTTCACAGATTTTGTTTCTTCATTTATTACTCACACCAGAATATTTTCGAATCTCGTTATTTAAAAATCCGTATTGAGAGCAGACTTGTGGTTACGCCACCATATTGGAAGGAGTGACTTTGTGAGGGGCGTGAGGGGGGGGAGGATTGTGAGGGGGGGGGGCTCAGTATCGTATCAGGTAGGACAAGAATGTCGAGTAGTGACGTCACCTATTTTTCGAACTAACGGATCCCCGCGCCCTACATACTCCGGCCCAGCATCGGATTCGCCTCGCACTCAAACCCTTTTACTAACGATCTTCAAGACACCATCGACACCGTCGAACTCCATGATTTATATCACCTACACAAAATATGAATGACGTTATTATGTTGGTTCATTTGTATTCCGATCACATCAATCACTGGTTTATTGCTCGAGAAAATAAAAATCTCTATTCACTCAAAATTGAATGTCAACCGAAAGAGGGAAATGTAAATGAAACAACGTTTAATGTTTCAGATTTCACTCAAAACCTGGGTGTATACAGGGTGTTTCATTTCGTGACGGTCACACGCTAGGAATCGATTCTAGACCTAATTTCTGGTCGAAAATGTCTTGTAGCAATTTTTTTACTCAGTTGAAAAATGGAGTTTTTTCAATTTTAAGATATTTTTCGTGTATTCGACTTTACCACACTAAAATGGCCATAACTGCCTTAATTTACATGAAAATGCATACCTGATTACACCGTTGGAAAGAACACAAAATTTCCTATCCCTCTAATGACCATCTACCAAGTCGACTGCCTATTTTTTTCAATCACCCGCCTCCCATTCAAATACTCGCTGTGGAATACCGCTGGCTATTTGGTACTTTAAAAAAATTATCTAGGGAAAATCAATTGAAAATTCGCTCTGCTCTGTGATTGTGGATCTACCTTGAGTAAATTTTAATTCAGAGAATTTTTGAACCACCCGGAACGTTGTATGACCAGCCGTTTGCACACAATGAGTGCTCAAATGTAGAACCGAGGAAAACTCGTCTACATGAGCGTGAATCAAGCTGTGGAACTTCAGGTCAATTTTCTACAGAAGGAAGGTAATGCCGATTATTTACTGGTATGCTCTTATAGCAGACGTAGGGAGTTCTTGTGAAATCACTTATAAAAATAATTATGAATCGCCAATACGGGTTATTAATTTTTGATAGATCTTACTTTAACCTAAATGCTATAAGCCTGGGAATCGAACCCAGTACCGAGTTTACTGCTCGGCCACATGTACTATGTCAATATGGTTTAAATATTGGTAAAATCGCGAGTAATCCTTGTAAGGAACTCCAAGGCCCGTTAGTTATGTGTTGGAGAAGGTAAGCATCTCGAGAACTCCCTGGTCAGTCATATCCTACTATCTCTGAACGTCAATACCGTATAAATTCGTACACGTTTACGATAGAAGGGGACGATGGAGCACTTGGTCGAATTCAAAAAAGGCAAGTAATAGTGCACCTTTCCTCCAGTCTGTGGATGGGCAGCTGCAGCTTCTCACAATCCTTTGTTGAGTCACTAAGACATGGAATCTTCAAGTCATCAGCGAAGCAGTGGGGGATCATGACAAGGGAATGCAATCCCGCGGGATCCCGCACATATTTTTATTTAATTTTTATAAGCAAAAGGTAAGTAGAACATTTTCCATTCAATACACACCCTTTGAACAAAAAAAAAAAAAAAAACGACTGTGTTTACATCCTCGAGGAGAGGAGTTCATAATTGAACTTTGACCGCGTGAACTTAGTCTGCACATTGTATGGAAGGGGAAACTGGACGGTGCAAGAATTACAAAACATTTCTTGATAAAATTTTTAAGGATGATCCCGGTTAAAATTTTTAAGGATTTTTAAGGAAGTCCCTAGAGGTCCTATCCGGCGTTCATCATGATTTCCAAAAAACGAAGATTTTTTAATTAAGATTTTTTAATCTTAATGCATTCTATCGTCTCTATTTTTATAAAATGTTCATGTCCTTTCAGATGTACTTAAGTAAGGATGTACTAAAAGATTGAAAACCTGTAATTTCCGTCTTACAGGTGAGCGAGAGATCTGTTAAAGGATTAAAGGTCTACTTAAAAAGCATTCATAACATCGAGTTAGTTCACATTAGTTTGGCCAAAACTTATTACCCAATGGCCACTAACTTTTCTGCAGGATATCTCGATTTTCAAGGTCCATAATAAAGCTGAGCTTGAACATGGACGTCTTGGGCGTGTGGAAAGTGTTTTATCCAAAATATGAAAAAAAGCGAAATCGCCAAAAAACATTGATTTAGCCACGTTCAAGTAAGAGGTAGAAATTCAGTTATTGTTAGTGATTCCTTAAACTCTCTACGTACAATACTGCCCTACTAGGAAAAAAGGCCTTAAGTCCAAAAAAATAAAAATTGAGTTAAGGTCATATTACGGTTTTATAGGTGGGTTTCTACCTATTTTTGAGGTTAGAAAGCGGCGACTCCATTCCTTCAATGAGAAAAACGCTAATGAAATATGCCTTATGTCCTAAATTGTCTGACATTCTAGTGAGAAAAGCCTCAAGTGCAACTTTTGAAGAAAGAAAGCCTCAAGTACAGTCGAATTTCTATTATTGAAAAATAAATTGGAACCACGCCTTAACTCCCATCAGATAACAGAAAGCCTTATATCCTTGCCTGAAAGTGATGTTCTGGACTTGTGTGTTTCAGACGACATCTAGGCCTAGTGTTAAAAAGGGAGTGTTCCTAACTGTAAAACATATTTTGTTTGTTCTTTAAGGCTTAAATTTTTTATAAACTCATTTTATATTGTATAGATTCAAGAACAAATGTTTTTCTTCTGTTTAAATGCTAACGTTATTTTATGCTGATAACTTAATATCCAACATTTTTTATATAGCCTATCGTGAATTTGAGCCTTAACTTACAATAGTTTCACTCAAACTCAAGCTAAATATTATGGTTTCCTTGGTTACAATACGTTCAGGTATATTTCAATTAGCCTATTATAAGCCCAATTCAACTTTTACAACACATTATAATAAAACAAAAATATTTTTACGCCAAGATAACTAAATGTGGTTATAAATAGATTTCAATTTCAAAACACGATCTACATGTTTTAACATATTTTAAACAATATTATATAAATAAATTTTGCAAAAACTCCTCTGTGTTTACGTTTTTTAACCCTAACTTTTTAAGGGGTGGTAAAAGGGGTGGTTTTCACATTATAGATAAGCACCTAAAAATATAATATAAGCTACCATGGGAAGTTTTAAATTAAATTATTTAAGCCTTTAAACGTACATTCTAGAGAAAAAAAAGGGTATGAAACAGTATATTTTACGTTTTATTGAATATCTCCATTTCAAGTAAATCGGAGTTAAGGCTTTCTTTCTAAGCAGGGCAGAATAGGAAGAATTAACTTTGTCTGTAAAATTCAATCCATATCTCCATATAAGTTGGGTTAGGTTATGAACCTCATGACAACCTCCCCCCCTCCATCTTTGCCACAGATCAAAGTGTGGATCCACCCCTGCAGCGAAGAGTAGACAAGGAATGTCCGAATGGAGATGCATCTCTACACTGTTGATCATTATCAGGAAGCAGAGCAGCCCAATATGACACCCCAGAGGATATTACCGCTCATCCGATTTCTTTGTACACTTGGTGCTCTGATATCGTTACTCAGACTTTCTCGAACGCTTGAAGAGGTCCAACTGCTGTGAGGTTGAGTTTGACGGTAAATCTCAAGGTGGCAGTGGGTACTTGGTACCTACGCAAGACAGAAGAAGAAGAAGAGAAAAAAAAGCCTTCTTCGCCAACATTTCATACCCCATTCAAAAGAAAAAGGATGAATCCCCGAACTGGCCGACTTTTATGAGCTGACTTTTTGTCGGCCGGGTTTACGACCTTCCAGTCAAAATGCGACCTCCTTGTGCGATGTTACGTGAATCGGCAAAGGTTGTTGATGGGGTTTTCACCATTTCCTTAGGAGGCGGCTCCGAGAGCGAGCTACCTGCCGTCACTCGGGATGACAATGCAAACTCAACAGGAAAAGGGATCCGTCAAACTGCCCGCGTTCACAACCCTCTGCAATAAAATGTAAAAAGAAAAGCAGAAGAGAAAAAAAAACAGACACAAATATTTCAGGGGGGAAAAGGGAAGAACAGGTCACATAGGCTCAGAGCAGGCCATAGGGTTACGTCAACATTCACCTTTCCGCACTAAAGGGGGAAAAGTTTGCGATTTTATGAGGGTCCTCGTCGAGAAAGGTGAGGTTGACAGCCGGTCTCCCATATAACTGCTTCCGCAAGGAATTTTGATTCAAGTGAAGAAAAAACTTTCATCCACACATAAGAAAACCTAAAGGGAAATATTTCAGCAATATGCAGTTCATTTCGCCCGGCCTCACCAGTATATCGACGGCCTCACAGCAACACCCCACATCATCATTTTTGACGAATATGAGTTATGCATATCGATGGATACGCCCTCTCGTTACACATTGAACTAACTTTCTTTCTCAAGTTCATAATGATAGGTATTTATATTATAAAAGTACCACAATTAAAAAATGTATTGATTATGGGAGGAGAAAATCATTTGAAGGCGTTATTCCAGCCCTCCTCGAAAGTTGCGAAAATGATGATGTGGGGTGTTGCTGTGAGAGCGTCGATATGAAGAGCCCAGGGGAGAAAGGGGTGATATCAATTTTTTTTCGGTTTTGAGTTAGGGTTGACAACATGTAGCCCTCGAAGAGTAGTTTCAAATGAGCTATCAAAACAGGGAAGAAAGAAGTTATCGCATAGGGAAATTAAGGTTTGAAAATATCATATCGATAGTGAATTCGCAAAACCATGTATGTCTTTTTTCTGAAACTTTTCAGAGGAGGAGAAAAACTTATGATTCACAAATAATTGAAGGAAACACTACAGTTTTCGTCTAAATCAACCTATCACGTGACCACCCAATTACGAGTACTAAGTCAATCACAAGTGGTTATTACAACAAACAACAGTCAAATTTAGGGCATACGCGTTTTTGAGTAGAATAGTGAAATTGAACAAGCAATTAATCGAACGAATAAAAAAGATGTATTGACTTTACCAACTGAAAAAAGCGAGCTAGATTAAAGAAGACCGATTTTCGTCTTCTGGCATAACTGGATTTTTTTAACATTAGTTCATTATTGACATTTTATGTCTTTACTCTGGCACATAACTTGAAAAACGTTACACAAAAGCGTTACACGAAATCGTCACGAAAATTTCTGATGATTTTTGCTTACAACCGATTCGGTGCTACGGAACTTTATCTTCGCCAGTTATCATCGTACAAAAATCGTTCACCACTCGTTGGATAGCTCTCGATTTACCTAACCGTATTACGTTAACCACTGCGGAGTGTGTGGCCGACAAGCTGCGGTATGAGCGTGATTGTTTAAATAATTGTTTACACACAGGTGATAATTCTCAATAATTTATATTGTCTATACGAATGCAAGCTTCATAATTTATGATGAACCCTACAATTAAGTATACCAACTACGCTACTGGGGTAGGTGATGTAGCATTGTTCGAAGGTTCTTGAATCACTTCTTTAAAGACATAAAATGTCCCAATGTGTTGCAGACTCGTATGCAAGCATTTAATTCTCGACTGTATCAACAACAGGATGGAGTTGACATTCGTTTGACATTTTCATGTCTTTGCATTGGCACATAAACTGAAACGGGAAAAATTTGTTTCCTTGATTCACCCTTTCCCTCAGATCACGTCAGAACACAAGCGACAGGCGGGCCACTGCGTCAGAGCCTATGACGCACAAGCGTATGACGTCAGACGGCTCGCAGGAGGCCAACTAGTACGTCAAAGCTTATGATGTAAGAGCCTATGACGTCGGACGGCTGGCCGGAGGCCAACTCGTTCGTCAGAGCCTATGACGCACGAGCGTATGACGTCAGGCGGCTGGCAGGATCCTGCCTCGAAAGAAGAATCCTGGCCTCGAGGCCAACTCGTACGTCACAGCCTATGCCGTAAGAGCCTATGACGTCAGAGGGCTGGCTGGCTAGGTGATCGGGTTTTAATAAGCCTCTGGAATTCCGCGCCTTCATTTTTCTCAGTTATCTGAGTTGACAATTGCTCTTCTTGAACGTTCATTCGAATTCAAATAAACACCTCGATTCGATATGAAGTCGACCTCTTTCGTTTCTCTCGATGTATCTGAGTTGACAATTGCTCTTCTTGAAGGTTCATTCGATCTCAATCAAACACCTCGATTCGATATGAAGTCGACTTTTTTCGTTTGTTTCGATGAATTCGAGTTTACAATTGCTCTTCTTCAAGATTCATTCGATCTCAATCAAACACCTCGATTCGATATGAAGTCGACCTCTTTCGTTTCTCTCGATGTATCTGAGTTGACAATTGCTCTTCTTGAAGGTTCATTCGATCTCAATCAAACACCTCGATTCGATATGAAGTCGACTGTTTTCGTTTGTTTCGATGTATTCGAGTTTATAATTGCTCTTCTTGAAGGTTCATTCAATCTCAATCAAACACCTCGGTTCGATATGAAGTCGACTTCTTTCGTTTCTCTCGATGTATCTGAGTTGACAATTGACTGCTCTTCTTGAAGGTTCATTCGATCTCAATCAAACACCTCAATTCGATATGAAGTCGACTTCTTTCGTTTTTCTCGATGTATCTGAGTTTACAATTGCTCTTCTTGAACGTTCATTCGAATTCAAATAAACACCTCGATTCGATATGAAGTCGACTTTTTGACATTTTATGTCTTTACTTTGCTACATAAACTCGAAAATGTAACGCGGGAATGCAACGCGGGACATGCAACGGAGAAATGTAACGCGGGTTTCTGATGATTTTTTACTTCTAAAGATGCAAATTCACATTAAAATTCGAACAAAAAAAAGGAAAACTTACCTTCAATGACGATTCTCCCAACAACGGCTCGAATCCTCAGGGCTTACAGGTTTTTTTCACTGGCACACAGTGAAGGTAATATCGAATTTTGGCAACATTTGGCTACACTTGTGGATCAAGCGCCTTCTGTTCTATCAGAAAAGCTCAAAGCCTTATTTTCGAATAATTTCAGGCTTATATGGTTTTGCGAATTCACTAGGTATCGATATATGTACTGGGGAGAAAGGGGCTATGTCTATCGGAACTGTGAAGAAAGAGGATCGCACGTGTTCACACCTTTCAATCAGTTCATATTGCCATCAAAACTGTTTAAACAGCTGCGGCCAATATCACACGAGAAGAATCGATACCTTGATCACCTTAAACATTTTCTTAGCTCAATGAAAACAAGGCAGTATAACAAAGGACTACCCACATGACAAGAAAGAAGAAAGAACGAGTAAAAACAAAGAATAATGATAAGAAGGAGAAGAAAAACAATCAGCAACATAAACAAGAATGGTTATTAACTCAATTTTTTCCCTTTTATTATTTTGGTTTATTATATTCCATAATGAACCATTGGAATCGACAAAAGAAAAAAAAGTTAACCCCCCCCCCCCCCCTCAAAATTTGAGGGTTTCCGTTTTTTGTGTCGTGATGGCGTTAGTAAAATTATCGCTCTTTTCTTCTCTGCTAAGTCGGAGTTTTGGTTGAATTAAAGGCTTTATTTATGATACGTATTTTATTTTCAATTCCTGGTGACTCATATGCATTATCTACTTTGTTTAGGAACCCACTGGATCATTCAGCAGACATGCAAGACACACATTGTAATTTTGCTGAACTTTCTAACTTTCAAAATCGTTTATCTCGAAATCAGAAAAGATGGATATCACCCCTTTCTCCCCTGGACTCTTCATAATATATTATATGTACCTATATAATTTTTTTAACGCAATTGGCATTAGCCAGAAAGCGTTTATTAATTATTGTAAAAAATAAAAGAAAAAAATTAAAATGAATTGCAACTGCATAGTGACGTCTTCCTTACATAAATACAATAAATTTTCACTCAGTAATTAATTTACACATTGCCACATAAATTGGTTTGCATTTAGAATGTACTAGTTGATCGTTATGAAGCGGATTTTCCAGATTTTTAACCGATACTTTAAGCATTCTATCTCTTGCAGCGCTGTCGATTGGACATATCTAGGAACGCGGTAAGTAGCATTCCGCCCCGTCAAGCAAACAAGTTGAGATGAACGAACGGTACCGAGTTTATGTTTACAACCAAATGGAGAATCAGACTAAATGAGGCAAAATCGGTGCAGGTTGACTTCACTAATAAGCAATGCAACTATGTGCCTGCTTACCTCAATGTCCATGCAATCCCACATGCTAACGAAGCAAAATATCTTGGAATGACGCCTGATGCCAAACTGAGATGGAAAGAGCATGTAAAGAAGAAAAAAACCGAACTCACAGTAAAATTCAGAAAAATGAACTGGCTTATGGGTAGGCGGTCAAAAATGTCTATCCATAACAAGCTCATTCTGTACAAACAAGTCCTGAGACCCGTATGGACTTGTGGTGCACAATTGTGGGGATGCACTGCACCTAGCAATCGCAACATTATTCAGCGCTTCCAGAATAATGTTCTGCGTTCATGCACAGATGCACACAGGTACTTTCGTAACGACCAATTACACTACGAGCTTCCAGAGGAATCGGTCAATGAGGTCATAAGCCATCAACCACTTAATGAGGCTACAAGATCACGTCAACGACTCCGACTCCTAGACACAGATGATCGATCTACTCCGAAGATTTAAACGTACCAAACCGCATGAGCTTGCTCAAATAATGTGAAAACGTCTGAACAATATAAGACTTTGAGTTATGTACTTCAATTTTAAACATTTAATTTAAAATTCAACATACGAATCTTGTTTATAGGTTTTCTTACATATATACTCGTATTTGGCGCAATAAGTATACATTTAAAAAAAAATGTTTACCGGACTTCACGAAACGGTATTCATATCCATACCTCGGCTCAAATTTGACCGATCAACGTGAAATGTGATGTGGATCTTCTCGGCGTGGATAATAGAAAGCCCTGATCGTTTCAAGTCTTCAAAAAGTTCAAATTTCCACAAATACCTACTGTCTTGGCAATCGAAAGTCAGAATCGGGCCGCTCTAAGCGGGGGTTTGGGGAGTTTTAAGGAGGGGGGGGGGGGAAGTCGGAATTGCGATACCGTATTTCGTTCTCAAACACGAGCACTTTGAAGATGAAGAAACGTGGCTGTCACTTGAGATGTTCTTCACGGTTTATCACCTCTAATCTGATAAAGAACTGAGATATCGCAATTCTGACTTCAGTATCGTGTTCAGCGTTAAAAGATCTACAAACTGAGGTGTTACTCGGCAAAAAATGGAGACAACATTTGTTATAAAACCAGTAAAATGGAGACATTTTACATAAAACCAGTAATTTCTTCGAAAATTCGCTCTTATAGCCATGCTGCGTGACTGTGAATTTTCAACTTTATAACAAACTTCGACTTCGGGTCTTTCTTTATGGATTTTGAACTGTAGAACTGTTTGAACCCTCACCTGAGATTGGCTCAGGGTTAGCCCATAAACTATGAAGCAGGACTACTTCCAAGTTTGTTATTCTAGTGGACATAATATGTTATAATATTAAGAATATTATCAAATAACCCGCTTTCGAATTCTGTAACCAGATTTGGTGATTTAAGCCATTCTCTCAGATTTTTGACCCACAAAAATTATAGAGGCTAAACCCTAAGTTCTTCTATCTTCGATCAAAAACATGGAAACCCACAAGGAAAATTTTGCCAAAGTTACTAATAAATAGTTAGGTGTTATTTCGTATTATCTATTCAAAATTGACAGTATTTCAACCCGTCAACTCGAATTTCCACATTTTTCAACAATTTGGTTCATTATTTTCAATAATGAATGTTTCGAATGTTCCAAAATCTAATCGATGCGATGTCATACCTATATTGCTCTGTTAAAGTAAAATGCCTCAACTGAAAATTCGAAACATTGCAGAAATTCGCCTCAAAGTTTTTCACTGGAACCTTTGAAGTAAGTTGACTGCAACTCATTATAAAAACCCAATTTTTTGGTGAGATATCGATATGACTTCAACCAATTCAACGGTTAGAAAAACGCGCAAATTAACCGAGGTATTATCGATTAATTGCAGTTAAGGCGATTTTTAAAATTTAAAATTTAAATATTTTATTTAAATATTTTAAATATTTAATATTTTAATAATTATTTGTTTAGGTAAAATGCCTCAACTTGGTCGTGAGGCAGTCACCTTAACGTAAACAACTCAATCAAACGGATGTTGTGTTAGAAAAATTTGATTGACTGCCTTAACCGAAATCTGAAGCCAAAATAATCTATATTTTTGTAGGTAAAACGCCCCATCTCAATATTTTGGTGAGTTGAGGAGTTGTACCTTAACACTAGCGCGAAAATAAATAAGTTTTCGGGGCATTTTCTGTTGAGGCGTTTTACCTTAACAGCGTGTCGTTGAGGCGTTTTACTTAACATTGACCAATGTTCGTAATACTGCCCTGTTAAATAAAATTCTGACCATAAACATACGAACTTCGTATGTTTATGGTCAGAATTTTATTTAACAGGGCAGTATAGGTATACCTTCAAATCAGGGAGGATGCGGACATTATCTCCTCCCTATCTAGCTTAATTTCTTCTTAGCTACATACCAAGTACCTACCTGTGTATTTCATGGTTATAAGACAATGAAAATTATATTCCTTGCTCCTAAGTACCTACCTATTTAAAATTAACATTCCTGTCCACTTTGGGCATGGTCTAGTACCCTCACTTCCACAAGAAATGATTTATGGATTCGCCCCTGTTTCTAGGTGATGAGCGTTTTGTTTCGAACGAATTTTTTTCACTCTCAGACGAAGCTTATGTAATGTTTCTTTGGTTGGAGTTCGTTAAATACAACGACTGTATTCGAAACCCTCAAAGTAAATGTGACGGAGAATCGCCACCGGTATTGGCGTTGAAAAGGGGAAACGGCGCGCACGCCACTACTAACCCTCGGAGGGTGGACAAGGAATTTGGGGATAACTCGTGAAAATGTTGATAAAATCAATATGAGCACCTGGAGGGGAGGAAAAGGCGACACGCGATGTTAGGGTAAGTATAACTATAGCTCTAGGGACAGTGGAAGGAAGGGAAGGGGTAAGGGTTGATAGGAGAGGAGCTGTTTAAAGGGGAGGTTAGAGGTTGTGTTTTTTCTTCCTCGTCTTTTCATATTACTTAACGATCTGCTCACCGGAATTTTCAGTGAAAGTCGGAGTTGGCACGCACCGGGACGAGGAGACGAACTTCCCACCACCAGACAACGCAGACTTCTTTGATGAAAACAACACGATCATGTGGAAATATAAAAGAATATGTATATATAAGAAATATATGGAAAAAATGTTCAAACGCGGCAGCAAACAAGTTGAGAAGAACGAACGGTACCTACCGAGTGTCTGTTTACCGGACGTTATGAAAAGCGTTTTCCAGATATCCATATCTCGGCTCCTATTTGACCGATCAACTTGAAATTTAGTGTGGATCTACTTGGCGTGGATAATAAAAAGCCCTGAAGATTTCAAGGCAAGGTCTAAAGGTAGCCGATTTATATAACTTCAAACACCCAGTTATTCGCCCTTACCTTGTTCTTCTCCTTCTTCTTATTCAGACGGTCAAGGCTGCAGTCTCTCCAGCTTCAACGATTGACTTGAAATGTTGCACAGAGCTCCGTTTCAGCTTGAGACAGAGCCTTTTACAAGATTTAACCCATTATCTCAACACAGAAAATTTTAGAAACAAAAAACAGCAATTTTATGATAATATTGTCCACTTTGACGAGTCTACAGCCTAGGTAACAGGACCAATAGACTTGAAATTTCGCACAGACCTTTTTTATAACATGACCCAGTGCGATTTGAAATTTAACCCATTATTTCAACCCAAGAAAATTTTAGGAACAAGAAACCTAACGTTAGGCTAATTTTGGCCACACTGACGGGTCCACAGCCAATCAACTTGAAAACTGGTGTGATCTTCTTGGTGAATCTTCCCTGAAAGTTTCACGTCGGTAGGTCTAAAGGAGTCATTTTACATAAAACCAGTTATTTCTTCGAAAATTCGCTCTTATAGCCATGCTGCATGACTGAGGATTTTGGCCTTTATCTTGGTTATTATTGGGCCAAAAACACTTTTGACCAATGAATTTAGAAGATGGCATTAAAGATATGAGCAAGAAACCTATAGCAGTGTTTTTCCCCCTCCGTAAAGAGCTCAGTATCCTCGAACTCTGCAAACATCCCCACTACCATCCCCTAACAATCCCTCATTATTTGGTCAAGTTTGGTCCAGTCAGAATGTACATGGCTCCTGGTGCACACTATTCCAATTCGCATCTGGTAGGTTCTACAAGTTATTCGCGGGCACTAAATTGATATTTCTCGTAAATGCGTAGAAAACTCGAATAGTTCGAAGGGTAAGTTCTGTTGTTATATAACTTCAAAAACCAATTGCCTTGTCTTTTTTTCATGTTCAGTTAGCCAAGGCTACAGCCTCTCCACCTTCACCGATTGACTTGAAATTTCGCACAGAGCTTGGTTCCAACTTAAGCCAGTGCCTTTTAAAAGATTCAAGTCGCTAGGTCTAAATGAAGCCGAGTTATATAACCTCAAAAACCCGGATCTTCTCATTTATTCTTGCTTAATTTATTTCTTTTATTGATTTGACTAATAAATGAATATTAATAAAAATCAAATACACAGATGTGTAGTAATAAAAACGTCTCGCAATGGAGCCAATGGTGGAAGCAATGAATCCATTTTCCATGTTCTCTGTTGGTGCTCTGAGTTGGCTCCACAGCGGATCAAGTTCTTGGGGTCCAGATTAGTAAGTAAAGAACATTTAATTAATAATTTACTATCAGGGAAAAGTAGGGTAGAAACCAAGATGATAGGCTCTCTTTTTCTTTCTTATCTGCATAAGCGTATCTTTAAGACCAGGTTGTTGGAAGAGGCTGGTTTAGTTTAATTAGAAGAAAAGTTATTTGTTTATTTATTTATTTTTTTTGTATTTATCTGAGGGTGTTCGGATAATGTTTGGAAATGTAATAGGTATTTAATTCAAGTTTTGTATAATGGATATGTAATATTTAAAAATTTAATATTTAATATTTGGAAATGTAATATTTACCTAATTCAAGTTTTGTATAATGGGCATGGCCCATGCATTGAATAGGCTACGCCTTTATCGATAAAGAATATTTTCTTCTTCTTTCTTCTTCTTCTGGAGCCAATGAGAGATTTTGAAACGGGTACGGTGCTTGTGAAGTGGTTAGGACATCTCTTTAGTTGGAAGGATAAGGCGGGCGGGGAATGTGACATAACATTGTCCGGCTGCTGTATTTGGGAGGCGGAGTGATTTTTACAAGGAGTGTTTTTTGGGGGGATTCTACACACGTGGCGGAAGCCTCGTGTTTTAAATTTTTTCCAACACATTGGTAATAGGAGAGTAACCAAATTGGAGTATATGTCGAGCGTGTGAAGCGTGAAAAATATATTTGTTAAACCTGCGAAATCAGCTCGTTAGTTTACACGGACCCAGAACCGGTAAGCTTTGTATGTTGGGTGTGACTACCCTACAAAAATACCATCATTTGATCTGGCCTCTTTTCTAGCATGTACCTACACTTTTGATCAAAAAGTTCTAAAATGTGCTACGTAACCGGAAAGAGCTCTTACCCTTAAGTGGTGCAGTTAGTCAACCATTTCGAATGTATGTGGCAGATGCAACAGGTTCAGTCCAGGTTCAATAAGTAAGTATCTCATCGTGTCCAAGATTGTACTGTTCTTCCGTTCAGCAACGCCATTTTGTTCTCGCCACTAATTCACTGGTTACTTTGTGCAGGGTGGGGCAGTATATCTTCCTTATTTCGTAACGCAATAAAAAAATAAATACTCAAGATATCTGTATATTTTCCTCCAAGAGTAGCGAATTTTATAAAGTTTTACATCATAAGTTCTTGAAAATCATATCGGCCAAGTGCCGGGCCCAATTGTCGGTATAGTGGGTGAATAGAATTCGGATATTGCTCATTCAGAGATGGGCGTATTCATATTCATAAATATGAACACGACTAAAATTCATAATTTGGAAAATAAGAATACATATATGAATATTTTTTTGTGAATTTTACTTGAATTTTTTGTGAATCTCACTCAAATTTTCCTATTTTGCAATGAATGCATTCAACATTCAGTAACATGTTACTGAAATTCACGATTTTCCACATAAATTCTACATAATTCACATTTTTTGTGAATTTTCCCACAATTAACATCTTTTTGTGAATTTTATAAATAATTTTGGCATTCATGGATTTCTCCTTTTTACCGTAAATTTGACTAAAATGTTTATTTATTTATTTTTAGGTACAGAATTTAACATTATTTCCAAATAAATTCCAGTGCGATTCACATTTCGTCCATAAATGGCAAAACTATTTGTGAAATTCACAAAAAAGATGTAAATTGTCGGAAAATTCACAAAAAAGATGTGAATGTCGGAAAATTCACATAAAAAATGTGAGTTTTTATAGAAATTATGTGGGAAAAACTTGAATTTCAGTCAAATCCATTGTAAAATAGGAAAATTTGAGTGACATTCTCCAAAAATGCAGTAAAATTTAGTAGAATGGGCACAAAAACATGTGAATTTCTGGGAAAATTCATAACAAGATGTGATTATGGCTTTATTCGTATTCATCTGTATTCAAATTCATATTGTCCAAATTATGAATTTTAGTCGTATTCATATTTATGAATAGGTACGCCCATATCTGTTTCTCATCGCCCTCTCCAACATGTCGACCGGTATGTTGGCCACTTCATCATGAATTTGGCCTTCAGATTCCGTGGACGGTTGTTGAAAACCCGGGACTTCGGATGACCCCACAAAAGAAGTCGCACGGGGTCAAATCGGTTGATTGTGGCGGCCACTCCAAATCGCCTCTTGAAGAGATGAGACGCTGCGAGAAGTGGCTCCTCAACAAAGCCATCAACACTCAAGTAGTGTGAGCCAGTGCTCCGTCCTGTTGGTACGATACGTCCTCTAAGTCCAGTTCATCAAGTTGGGAGACAAGAAAACCTCCTCAAGTATGTTGACATAACGATATGAATTGACAGTAGGCTCAATAATCCAAACTGAGGAAATTGCGCACCAAACTGCGACCTTTGGCGAGTGCAAAGGCTCTGGTGGAGTTCTCGGGGGTTGATCTCACCCCGATACCGCATGTTTTGTTTGTTCAGTGAAAATGAGCTTCATCACTGAAAAACAGTGATCCCCAGTGTGCACACAATCCGCAGTATCGACAATGGGGGCCGGCATAATTTTCAAGACCTTATGATCTAAAACCTTATAAAATTTGCTACACTTGAAAAAAAAAAGCAGATATGTTGAGTAGGTACTTCTTGTTTTATTGGATTACGAAATAAGGAAGTTACGCGCGCCAGTAATGTTGCACGACATGAAAGGTTTCGCACACATTGTTTGACACTATTCAAATGGCGTCATCACATCGCCAACGTGAAGGTCTGATGGGGTATCGATTGGAAGCACATTCAGATATTTCATTTCAAACATTTACTTTGGCTCCACCACTAGAACGTCCTACAAAGGCTTGCAGTGGTGGATGGTGTATCCTATTTCCTCAATAGTCTTGGTCTTGAACAGTGTACTGATTGGGTCAAGGTCCTGAATACGCCACCCAAAAGATACCTATGGTCCCTGGAGTAATTGATTAAATTGGCTCAGATCCGGACGTGTGACCCAGATTTCAATTGGTTTTCGCAATTGAGGAAAGTATTGAGATCGCTTGACTGCTCCTTGCTGTCTTCCTCACCGAGGACCAACAAGTTCTGGCACTAGTGGAAGTACAATTGAATCAGCCTTTTCAGAAACCCGACTAGTCCACAAAACCCAAGTTACCAGGAATCGCGAAAAACTGCTGACGTCTGCTGAATCTCAGACGTATAGATTTGAGATTTTCCAATACACATGGTTTTATGTGACATGAAAGAAATGTATAAGTGAGCAATTATCAAAAAAAGTTGCAACGTGTAGCTCTACCTATAAAAGGATCCACTGGAAAATCGATTTTTTTGGACTAGTCGGGTTTCTGAAACGACTGATTCAATTATCAAGCCTTTGAGAAGAGTCTGCTGTCAATAATACGCCGAATACTAGAGGCGAGCACTTTCAATGTGGCTGATGTTTCATCATCAGCTCATCTAGAGCAGTGATTTCTCAACCTGTGGTGTGCGGGCAATTTTAAAATGGTCCGCGACGCGAATATCTAACGAATTTTAATCATCTGGAAGAAAATTAATGCATCTACGGAAGTTGGGTCACTCAACATGCAACTGCTCCAGACCCAGAGATTTTTTAGCGGTGAGTTTCACTCATCCTGTAGTGTGTGTTTGCAGTATCGTATTGAACACACTCGTCTGTTCACACGCTCCCAATAGTTAGTTCGGCTAACTTCGTTTAGTTTTGGCTTTACGAGCTGGCCTTAAGACTTGAATTTACCACCATATTACAATTTGAGCAAAAAACAATATTTTCATTAATCATTTAAACATTCTTAAAGATATTAAAATAGCCTCGGATTCTGAAGGGTTCGAAGTGGCCCTCAGTAGTGAAAAGGTTGAGAACCACTGATCTAGAGAACACTAAACTTATGAATTTTAAAGTAATAATACGTTGGGCAACTAACTATTGTATAATATTGACAGCATGACAACAAAAGACCGAAACCTGCAATCACAAGACTGCTCAACCAGTTGTTGGCCAACTTTCGAATCGTTGCACAGTGGGACAACCTGCCCAATGAAAGTGACGACATATAAGTAGCCAATTTCTGTCGCAAAAAGTGCTTCAACAGGCCAACTTTCGTTTGCACCCTCCACACCGCAGCACAGCTCATAAGTATCTTACTTTCAATATTTTCCCAGGGTCTGACTCAAGGCTCCAGTTGAGCGACGATACTCACGAGGAATTGCAGCAAACTTCAAAGTGGTATTTCCAATATCAGAGAATCGTTTAAGTGAGCCTTGAGAACTCGACGTGCCCAACCTTGTTCCTATGTTATAATCATCTTATGCTTCATGTCAGTATAATACTGACAAGGTTTTAACAAGGTTGGGCGCGTCGAGACACAATAATAGTGTATTCCTAAGTGTTGACTACAAATTCGTATTATTAACGGTTTTAAAGTTTTAGAGGTTGAGTCTTGTCTCAGATGAGAAAGAATTGATTAGCGAAATCATAACCAAAGTGCCAAGTGAGCAGTTAGCATGTTCACAAGAAAATGGATTGATTGATCCAGCCCAGGTAGTTTTACACTGTAATAATTTGAGTGCTAAGATTTTGGTAACTGAAGAGTAAGTAGACAGAGATTTCCCTACCTAATCAGAGGAGATCTTGACGAGATTTCTATCAATCTGTGAGATTTCTATCGATTTGGAACTTGCAAGCCGGTAAGGGGTCTCGTTGAAGACAAACTGCCTTTTTCCCAAGTTCCTCAGAATCTAATGTTGTGGGCCTTGCAGATGCATAACTGGACTAGCTCTGATCTTGAGGCTCCAGTAGCGAGTAGGTACAAAAGTGTCAACAAAAAAGTAAGGTAACAAAGCAAAAGAACTATATATTATTCAATCATTCACAAGAATAAAATATTAAAAAGATGAATACATCATAACCATCTTTGTACATAATTTTGTAATACTAATTAAATTGTCAATATAAAATCTCTGAATAGTTACAAAATGTACAATAGTACAACCATCCACTTCCAAATAAATGAATGGAAATATCATCAACTTCCTTTTATCAAGTCCATCATAGAATACAAATACTTGGGGAAAGATAATAAACATCAGGCCTGAGGCATCACACGACTTATCTTACCCGCATTCAGTTGATATGGTGGCTAGTGTTATGGTTCATAAAGAGGAAAGAGTACAGTTGTAAATGCATACATCCAAGTGTGTGGTTTTTAAAAGGTTGCTGTCAACACAGGAGTTATATGCACTCGTGTGTGGATATTAGTTGAAAACACGAACTATTGAATGATGATACTACATATTATTGAAACACGAACTATTGTATTATGATAGGTACTACATATTATGTAGTATCATAGTTCAATAGTTCGTGTTTTGAGAGAGCAGTAAGTTGTAGGTTATGTCGACCTTTTTTGGTCAGTTTCATGCCAAATGATGAATATTGATGGGATTTTGTATTTCAAACATAATTATTAAGTCCAAAATCTCATACAAACGTTACATACACTCACACATTTGCTTGAGACATATTGTAATGGGATCAGATTGAGTCAAGAACAATATCCTAGTTGAGCACCAGAAATGTTTTCTCTGACTGATTGCAATATTTTCCTTTTGAAGGGAACAAAGATAAAAATATCTCCTTGTTTAAAATCCAATTAATATTTCAAAATAAACTGCTGTGGCGTGTTAATGGTGTTTTTTCTATGGGGTTGCCTTCTTTCAATAAACACAGGTTGACTAGTGTACATGAACATCACAACAACAAAAAACATGATATAACACTGATACCCAGACAATTGTGAATAGAGGCACGAATTGGCACAATTTGCAGTTGTACTGCGGATGAGTCAATGATGGGAAAAGATGAATGGAGGTGTGACTATCCGGAATGTTTGAAGTAAGTGACGAGTCAAACTATTGTTTATAGTTATACATTGAGAGGATGCATTGGGATTTGATAATGAATGAATCTTGGAGTTAGTTGGTCAAATGAAGAAGAACCAATACGTTTGATCAAGACAAGAAAAATATCATGAAAAACTATCTAATCTGAACAATTATAAATAACGAAAATGATAACTCAATGAATAGTTGGAAAATACATTTGGTACAAACACTTAAATCCTTAAGGTTCTATTTGTGGAAACTAACATGTTTTCATTGTAATAAAACCAAAAATGTCGAGTTTAGCAATGTTTCTATGTTGAGATGACCCGCCTTCACTAGTGAGGTCAGAGGAACTATTCTGGTATGTAAGTCATATCAATGGTTAGGAATGATATTGAAATCAAGATGAAGAAAAACATGAATATCAATACTCTAGTGAGCGTGCACCTCCTTGTAACGATTCTTCTTTGCAGCCACCTGGAAAGGAAATGAACACAATTTACAGTTAATTACTATGTAACCCACTGAACTTTTTGTACTTTTAAAAGAGGGCACTTATGTGCACTCAAAGAGCCTGTGGTAGGCTATGGTGACTGAAACATAGGATGGTGCACTGGCTGTAAACGGCAGTGATAAGACCTGAGGTCCTCTATGGGGCGGTGGTGGGGTGGGGGAAGGTGGATTAGAGGGGCGCATGTGAGGAGCTGGGCAAAGTACAGAGATTGGAGATTGGCCCCTGGCATGTCTTCTAATTACCAGAGCCATCAGGAGCGCACCCACGGGTGGGATGGAGACTAAGCTCAGCCTTCCTCCGCCGCAGCTCATGATCAGGGCCTCGGCGTCGGCCTTCATTGGCTTCTTGCAGGGACATACAGGGATCATACAGACTATGGGCATTGTAGTAAAGAGAATAATATTCTCTTTACTACAATGCCCATAGTCTGTATGATCCCTGTATGTCCCTGCAAGAAGCCAATGAAGGCCGACGCCGAGGCCCTGATCATGAGCTATACTATACTAAACCCAATTTAAAGGCTTTATTCAGCGTAAATGTGGCTGGATTATAAAATTCAAGAGTTTACAACTGATAACTAAGATACGAATAAAGATAGTAATAATTAACGAGTTCATTATCATGACATTCATTTCTCTTCATTTTTCCACATAGGCTTCCAAATATCTTGGTCACCTGCGATCTCGCTCCAATCTGCTCACCAAATTCTCCTTAGGTTCTGGGGCTTGCGGGTGTGAAACAAGTGGGCTGGGAGGAGACGCTGGCATGGGTGAAGGTGTAGATGAAACTGTCTGGAATGATTGCGGCAACGAAGAAGATCCGGGATCTTGAAGGAGTTGCGGAGAGTATGATCCATTTTCCATGGGCGCAATTTTTACCCCTTGAGAAGGCGTTGGAGCCAGGTGAGGGTTGGAGACAGTTACTTCTCTTCCATCAGGGGTGCGGATGTAGGAATCCTCAGGGTTTGATTCCAGAAGTTCTACTTCCATTACCAAAGGATCATACTCGCAACTCAACGAATGACGTTTGAGTAAAACGGGGCTGGGGAAGGTGAGCCATGAAGGAAGGGACTGGCCAGAGGCTGATCTTTGAGGATGAAGGAACATCCGCTCATGAGGTGTTGCATTTGTAGAAGAAGGAATCGGATTGAGTCGGCACTTTTTCCCAATCCTTCGTTTGCAGGCAAGATGATTTCAGTGCAAGCTGTACGGACTTCCAGATGATGCCATTATAGCGTTCCGCTTGCCCATTGCTTCTTGGATTATAAGGGGTGGTTCGACTTGTCGCAGTGCCTTTGGAGATCAAGAAATCTCGAAGCTCTGAGGACATGAAAGAAGCCCCCCCCCCCCCCCCCCCGATCGGAATCTACCTAATATGTTCTTGAATCGCCGGCAACCTATTACCAAAATAATACCACAACCTATTACCAGACTGTTGCTGTAACTCGAAACTAGTTCAATACTCGATAAACTATTACCAAGAAATAACCGTATTAGCCATGCCTAGTAAAGGTCCTTGCAGCGGCCCAAACCAGGGCAAGACTAGTAAAGGAGAGCTGGGAGGCGCTGAACTGCCTGGGGGCAGAGGACAAAGTCACCCTAATGTCGGTACAGGGACACACTGGAGTGGAAGGCACCGAGCAAGCAGATGGCTTGACAAGAAAAGGGGCCTCCACAGCTTTTGTAGGGCCAGCACCGGTCATGGGTCTTGTCAAATGCTCGGTAGGATCATTCTTGGGAGAATGGGTGAGAGAAGGGCCTCAGTGGCACTGGGAGGACATCCCAGCAAACAATTTTGGGACGTTTGCAATTACGGCACCCTGTAGGAGAAGGACCTCAGAAGCACTGGAGCTGCCTAGGAGGAAGTTGAGACTCCTGGTGGGATGCTGACGGGGCACGGGTGTTTACGGAAACATCTGCACAGAATTGGAGTATACACTGAGATCCGACATGCAGATTTTGCGGAGAGGAGGACGAAACTGCGCCTTCTCGACGATACAGAATCTTCAGGTCTCTGGTGCCAAAAGATATGAAAAGAACCTTGCGGGGAGGGGGGGGGATCATCAGTCTGATGGAGGGGAGGGAGTGGACTGGACCCAGAGCCTACAGGTTGGTCTACAGGCCAGGCTTCAGTGCGGCGGGTAGGGAAAGGACTCACACTGAGTCCCTGTCTACAATCTAATCTAATCTTGTACTTTCAAGGTTGTTTTCAAGGTATACAATAAACCATTATCAACTTTATATGATCAACTTTTGTGGCTGAATTGTTCTTATTAATCTTATCATCATCCAAGTTTCATCAATTTCTTGTAATTTTGCCTGAGACATTGCACTTTTTGTAGATTCATTGACAAATGACCAATTATCCAAGAATGTACAAATGTTGGAAATTTAAAATTTGGAGGGTATTACAAAGCTGAGGGGTTCAGAATTAAAAATAATACAATCAGTAGGGGAGAAACACCATCATTGGAGGAAATACATGTTTTAGTTCACGTATCATTTTCGTCCAAAACTGTCTATGATGTTTCTTAATCACTTTAATAAACATTCAAATTATTGTAGATTACTCACTTGAACCAAGAAAGTGGCTGAGCGGTTCTCCTAGCATATTTGTCTTCATCAGCATCCATGGATACCATATTTTCTATAGCAGGGTGTGTTCTACGAGGAACCTGGCCTGGAAACGAAAGATAGCATTATTATTGTATTGTGGTGATATTAGAATGATATTGAATGGATTGTAATGATATTCAATGAGATCGATATGGATCCTGATGTTTGTAACAAGTCACTTGAGTGCCTTCTACCCATCAACCAACAGCAATGTAAGACATTATAAACCAATATTGAATTGTAACTGGAGAACTCTCTGGGCCAGAGTAGTTTTAGGAGCGAATAAGAGATGGCGCGGCTGTGCCCATTGGGCATCAGTTACCTCCTGTCTCCTCGATATTTCGGGGAGGTTTTTCCAGTTTGACTGTCCTTTCTACTCTCGGGCTCATGTTGTTCGGTTGTCATTTAATTTTTCCCTTTTCTAGAAGCTATTAAGTGGATATTGTGTTTGTTGGTGATATTGTGTTGATACTGTAATTTTCGGAACATGAACATTTCCATCTCTCAACAAAGGCAATTTCATTTATTCCGTCCCAGAACAGCTCACTGAGTCCTTGCTCACGACGAGAGGCCAGTGACCTGAATAATAAGGTAAATACCTAAACTACAAGGTAAATTACCTTACAGAATTCTTAAAAGAAGCAAATGAGGTTATGTTTGACAAATATTGAAACTATAAACAAACGTGATCACGTATTATTTGAATAATGGTCTAGTCTAGGAACAAAAAAGTTTTAGCTGTGAAATTTTGAGAAGGGGATAATTTTTGGTCCTACATGTGCTGAACACGTATCTTAGGCTGTCCATCAACCTAAGCCAGTGACTAAAAGTCAGTTGCCGAAGCGATGTTGGGAAAAAATGAACTTTGACCTACCCTTCAGGGTGATCATGATCATGAATGATTGTGAATGCTGGAAGAGAGGACTGCCTCAATTTGAACCAGGTTCACTTGTGTTGTACAGGGATGGATCTGTGATGGGTGGTATGGCTGGCCTGGGTATCAGGGGCCCAAACTTTAGTCTAGTCTGGCTAAGCCCTTGGGTCCTGCGGCCACCATCTATCAGGCAGAAACCCACGCCATAGAAATATGTGCACAAGGGATTGCCAGAAAACGACTCAAAGGGGCAAGAATCTACATTCTGTCTGACAGCCAGGCTGCTGCCCAAGGCAACAAGTTGACTTTGCTCTGGGCACATGGGCATGAGGGAATTGTGGGCAATGAAGAAGCCGACCGCCTTGCCAAAAAGGGGTCGGAGGACCCAATTGGTCCTGAACCCCAGCTGGGGATTACTATGAGTTATATAACTCAGTAAATTAAGAAATGGGAGGACAACAAGCGTGTAAAGCCTAATATTGACCGTGCGCGGCAGCTCGATCCACATGCCTCGCACTGTCGATACGTGTAACCACGAATGCTCAATGCGACGACAAACGGCGAATGCCGAGCCCCCTTAGAGCACTGCCATTTTACCGACAAGCTCGTGGCTCTTCCCGCACTGTGCGTCGCGAGGCATTCGAAGCGAGCAACCCAGGTATCAACAGTCCGAGCGTGCGCCTTGGGGGATTCGACAAATCGTCGAGGAATCAGCAACACCACCAAGCTCGTTTTTCACCGAGCTATGCAATGATATCTATTCATCATAGATATCGAGATAAAACTTCAGTCAATTAGGCCTTAATGGACGAAAAAATCGGTTTTTTCTATCTCCTGAAAAGTTCTGAAAAACGAGCTTGGTGGTGTTGCTGATTCCTCGACGAAATGCCAGGTCAGGACAGATGAATGCCGCCTCTGCCACAAGGAGGTGGAAGGAAACAACGGAGCATATACTTTGGGAGTGCCCCCCGCTGTTACACCACTAAGGTTCAGGCACTTCGAAAAGGGTGTCTTAACGCCAGCCGACATTGCTAAGGAGATGCCTGAAAACCTCCTTCACTTTGTGAAACAAGAGGCCATTAATAAGGTTCTAAACTAAGTTGGGAATTAGTCACAATAGATCTCTTGGTCTCAGGGACAAGGGGTTCCTCCCGTCCCTCTTTGGAAAAAAACAAAAATAAATTTGTGAGATTCAGCAAATTACTTCAATACTCACCGGGTTCATTACACCTACTACGTTCATACAATGTATTCAAAATACGATGAAACTTACCATCAGCTCCTCGAGAATGAATTTGGTCATCTACAAATAGGACAAGGGAATTGTCTCTCGGTGTGGACGGAGAAAGCAGAGGAGTAGTTTCTGAGAGATTGGAGTTCTTATATTTGAACTCCCGTTCAGCTGAATCGACGCCATCTTGACTGAGCTAAAACGCGAAGGATAACATAGACTGAATGATAAATGTTTTCAAATTATGAAATGTATCTCATTATTATATGAATGTTGAAACAAATGTGTAACCAATAGTTAGGTGAGCACATGCTTGCTTTTTCAAAGGCCCCAAATAGAGAAATTATGTTAGTGGGGTGTATGATGCTGGTTTAGTGATGTTACACTATACCAAACTCTCAAAGAACCAGATAAGAAACAGCTTCCTGCAACCTCCATAAACCCTATATGTTGGCGAATTTCCTACGAAAACGAAGCTATGGTTCTTGATCCAAAGTTTTTAAAGCTCGAATTTTTGAAACATTTCGAACCAAAATCCGTTTCAGATAATCCTGAATTCACTGCTAAAAGACACCAAAAAAGACACTCTAATGGGGATTTAGGAGAACTTTAAGGGGGGGGGGGGGGAAGTACCCATAAATTCCAAAAATGAGACAGTCTGACATGTGACACCACATTTTAAAGATTCTTTTAACGCTGAACACGATGGTGAGGTCAGGATTGCGATATCTCATTCCGCTCTCAAACTAGAGCACTTTGAATATGAAGCAACGTGGTTGTCACTTGAGATGTGCTTCACGGTTTATCTGAGATATCGCAATTCTGACTTCACCATCGTGTTCAGCGTTGAAAAATCTATAATTTGAGGTGTTGAAATTTTTAAAAAGGTTAAAGGTTAATTTGTAATAAAACCAGTAAAATGGAGAAATTTTACACAAAACCTGTTATGACCTCAAAACAACATTTTTCACAGAGAAAGGAGATAGCTGCAGGCTTATTTTTTCCCGGAATTTTATTTTGCATGGATAACGGAGTAATTGAATGTATTAATTGGACGATGTTATGCAACAAGGGTCCAAGCGACATTTTTCAAATTTTCGAGGAATTCAAAGTAAAGTTTTTGATCAAGTGTCACGTTTCTAGGGCGTCGTGCTTGATTCATGAAGTGGAGGATGTCACTAATAACTCATTTTGAAGTGCCCAACTGTTGCGTCAAATTTGAAAAGACTCCATTGGTTTTCCGATTACAGCGTCTATGTCACATAGACTCTTGGGGTAACCGTCATTCCGAATTTCGCAATATGGGTCTAAGCGACATTTTTTGGCGTCTAGACTCTTGTTGGGATGAGACAAGCAAGCGGGGTCCAAACACCACATAATGAGCCATTCCTAATTTTGCAAAAAGAGCCTATCTCCAGGCTATATTTAAATGTTACAAAGGGAATCTAAGCGACACTACAATAGTAGTGGCGCATAGACTCTTTTTGTACAATTAAAATACTTTAATGATATTTTAATCGAGGGTATATTATACCCTGGAGATAACTCTTGTTGCAAAATTCGGAATGGCTCGTTAGGAGGATGGCGCTTAGACCCTTAGCTCCCTGTTACAGTTTGGAAGAATAGAGGGCGCTAAAATCGTACAAAAAATGAAAGCTCTTGATAAGACTAATCCAAAGATACCAAAAACTCATTTTTGGTCAAAATGTCGCTTGGACCGTTGTTGCATAACACCGTCCAATTGATTGTAGAAATAGATACCATTTACCTGATTTCCCCTATACCTACATCACACTTTCACGTGACTGTGACGTCACACTTTAAGGAACTCAAATGGGTGGATGCGATCTTATCACAATTGCTACATTCAAATGAGAAATATTAAAAAATGCATGGGTAAAGCCCATTAACCCTGCCACACAGAAAAAATTCATCAGAACCCCAATTGATAGCTCTCACCCCTAGGTGAAATCAATTTTGGGTTATTGTTATTTTTGATCCCATTTAATTGATCCTGAATAAGTCATAGTTTGTGAAAATGATTATGAAGATCCTATTTTCTCTTTGTTTAGGAAGGGAGAAAGGAAAAGCTTGAGACAGCATTTAATACAGGCATTCCCTACTATTCATGCAAAGATAGACGCTTGAATTCAGGGGATTTGTTGCGGGGACGACAATAACCATTGTTCCATGGTGAGCCCCCCACCCCCGCCTATATTAGGTATAACATGCATTGGGAACAGAGCAATAGGTATATATTTAGTGGAAAATGCTAAGTCGTCGGTGGGGAAGGCACAAAAGATCAAACAGAGTTTATTAGGCCTAGTGACTGTTTTAGTGATCAGTTCAAATATCCAAGATGGCAGAAATAACGTTAATACTGTATTCAACGTGTGACTTGAGTAAGGAAAAACCCGACATTGCAAATAGAATAAAGAGAAAAATATCTTTGATAGAACTGTTGTTGGCAGTGGGCAGTCGAGAACAAGGGTGAGTGAGGGAGTGCGCCAAAAAACTGTGCCAAGCGAATCACCACGCCTAAGCTTTTGCCGTTCAATATACTAGTTAATTAAACGTACCAGGGGCAAACCAAGTCCATTCCTTCCCCAATTGACACTAGCCAACTTTTCCCTGCAGTAGTCTGCAATGAGGGAGGATGCGTTCGGCGGAGGGAATATCGATGAATCGCAATGAAGGCAGGTGTATCCGGCCGGAGCAGTGGTTGATGGGAATGAGCTACAATATTCGTCTAAGCATTCCCAATGATAGAGATCTGAAAAAGAAGTACAGAAACCATGGATAATGAAGAGATACAGAATTCTGATTTATACAAGTAAAGTTACCATGAAAGTTTTTTTTTTTTTCAAACATAGTACAACTGAAAAGTTTAAAATCAACCTAAATATAATGAAGGTGTTTGGGCACCATGTTATGTCCGTACACTCCACCCTGGAAGCTAAGTAGACCTGGATATCCGAGGAGCACAAACCATATTACGAGACTCCTACTCGAAGCTGAACACATCGATGAGAAACCACCCCAACCCCCTGCTCGCGGATCTTGGCGATGCTTTGCGTAAGCGATGCATCTGGTGCCAGGGGCTCCCTCTCTCCCGTAGTACCGGTTGAGGGAACGGACAAGGCTCCAGTTTCCTGGCTTTTGTCCTTTTCCCCAGATGCCAGACCGGTCGTAGGCCTGCTTCAAAGAAGCAACCGCTTTAACCCCAGGATTGGGGAGGGAGGCAAAAGGCAAGAGGCTCTCTATGCACTACGGTCCCCAAAACGACCCTAAAACTATCTAGAACGAAAGGAACAAATCATTAAACATTAAACAAATACGAACATGAAACAAACATAACATCCCAATCGACAAGGACCTGTAACATAGAGAAACATTAATCACAAATTTAAATGTTTTGGAGTCCATTTCTCCCCAATTTGTCACCCCACCCTGGACCGATATTAGACAGCCGATTTGTCCAAAGTCCAATAGTGAACCACCGGAGGGAACGGGACCTTACACACACACCGACCGCCGATCGACGCCGGTAAAATGCCAGATAGCTACCGTCTGTACCAACGCCGGTACCGAGGACACAGTGGCGCATGTAGCTAAATCCACGCATGCACACACACACCGGTTTTCTACCGGCCGTCCAGTAGGGATGTCATAGCAAGCCTTTCTCGTGAAGGAATAGAGTTTCTCATTTTACTGTTTTGATTTCCTTTTCCAACTTCTGATGGAGTTCGTCAAATGATGAAGTAGACAAGAAAGAAGTTGAAAAAGTTAATACCATCACGCCTTAGTTCTTCAAAAAGAGCGTAGTTCTCTGCTTTCATTGATTGGATGACTCCAGAATTTGCGTTTCATCCTACGGCGCTTAATGCGTCGATAGAGTAACCACATAGCTACAACTCGTTTAGGATTCATAACGAACAATCTCCTATCAGGACACCAAAGCAACTAATTGAAGACACGAGTGGAAGAAGGTGGGTGCTATGTAACATTTTTTCAATAATTCATGTGGTAGCGCGTAGCGCAGATAATCCTCAAATTATTAGGTTTATTGTCATCAGTGCATGATTGACAACACCTTGGAGAAGAAAAAAATTCCGAACCAAACAAAATAGGCAAGTATGCAAACTCAATTTTCTTGACATTTTACTTTTGTTACTTAGCACCTTCATCCACTTGTGTCTTCAATTGTTTGACCTGTAAAAATCCGGTATGTGTGCAAGGCAGCTGCAACTTCTTTGCAGCCTTATATGATTTGAATCAAAGTCCTTAGCAGCATTACATGGTTTGATTCATCTGGTTCATTACTATTCCACTCTTAAGAGGGGATGATCTAATGAAGACTTCAATATTCTCAATGTTTGTGGCCTTATTGTAGGGTATCCACTGATGATATCACAATGGTCAGCATCATTTCTTAATGGCACAAGAATAAATTTAATAGAAAAAAAATCAACTTACGTAGACAAATGAGCCGTAGACATTCCTTGCTAGAAAACGGTTTAGTACAAAATTTGCACGTGGGGTCGTAATCCGAATCTTTCAACCATTCCAAGTAGCTCTGAACCACGCACTGAAAATTCAATTAAGAAACATAATGAATCACAACAGAAGGGGAAGATGTGAGAGGAGAAAAATTAGACGTTTGAATAATTCAGTTCTAACAAATATCTGACTTGCGGTTTTCGAGTGAAGTGATTGTTAACCGATCATACAAAACTGTTTGTTTAACGTCAGTAGGAAAGAAGACAAATGTTGGCAAGGAGTGTCAAAAAGCAAATTGGTTGTCATGGTAGGGTTAAGGAGATTTCCCATCTCGTTCTGAGGCGTCCATGACTGAAATTTTCCAATACAAGGGATCATTGTTAGATAACGAGAGTGTTTGACTATAAGTGCTACATTTAGTACCCATTACACTCGTATTAATCTAAAGGTAAACGACAGACCCAGCCTTCTCAGCACTCTGTCGCGCCTTCCGCCCGTTTCGGAACGGAATGATACAGAAAGTTGTGCTCGGAATTGCCACACTGACCTCCACTAATTGAATGGAGACGTCATGACGTCTGAATACATCTTTTCATTTGTAGACTCACTGAAAAATACCACCTACTGCATTTCTAACTTCTTTGACCCATAAACTACCCTTTTCTGAGCCAATTTTCGAGGGAAATTCTGTAAGTTTGCCGTTACAAATAATATCAATTGGCTATGCCTAATGAGTGCCAGAATAGTAGGTCTTTCTAATCTACGTTCGGCACTTTGAATAAAAAACTTCCTATCTAACATTGGTACCTTCACATTTAATGGGGAGGCATATTTACGCATACAAAAAATGAAACCAGCCTTAACGTCCTTCAAAATGTCTAAATGAAAATTACCCTGCATAATCGGCTCAAACTACTTATTCATGCCTTCCCAACCAGAAACCCTGTTCAACTAGGATACCGGTCATTCAATCACCGCCTGCTGGATGGATCAATTTCAGCTTTGCGTAATAGGTAAAATGCCTGTGAGCTTCATTTGCGACATCGGTAAGAAGAATATTCGAAGATACTGACAACTAGGTTCAGTTTCTGCAAACTTGAGGTGTCAACCTCCATTAACCGTTCCAGCACTCTCTTCAACATTATTGTTCATCATCCATTGTTAACCGTAGTTAATGCTCTACATTCACTCAACACACACATTTTCATACAGATCAACGAACAACTACAGGTAGAGATAAAACTCACTTGTGGGTGATTGGTAGCTAAACACCGCTGACAAACATTGACGCGGTGCTCGTAGCAAAACAAAGTCGTCACAACCTTCTTCGGGCACTTGCACAAGCCCATTTCTAACGGTGGTCAACAGAAGATTTGCAGAAACTTGTCATAGAACTCACGATGAAATTATGAAACAAAATAGAATAAAGGGAACATACGGAGAAAACGTCAAATTCGAAACAAATTGTAGTTGAACGTGACGGGTGACGGAGTGGTGAGGGTTTGATAAGGAATGATAAGCCACGAAGCTTCTTCTACTTCGAGTTTGGAAACTGACTCGTCTGGGAGTGGAGGAAGTTAAACGTTGGACAGCTCTATCGGGTAGCTAGCGAACTAAACAAACTCTGCGAATTCTTGACACAACGGTTTATTATCTTCTTTGAGCAGATCACCCTACTGTCTAGATCACGAAATGATAGATGAACGTTTATACAGATGAGGAATTAATTCAAAATAATTTGTACCAATATGATTCTGGGGTTTCTACTTCCACCTACCTACTTTGGCAACAATTTAATAATTAATTAATCATTATTAATTACTCAAAAGTATTAAGAACTATTATTAATTATTATGAATGTCTATTAATTTTTATTAATTGTTATCTACCAATGTGCTATTTGAATCGGCCGGGCCAGTTTGAACATGACCCGACAGCCTGCGTATGATTCACACTCATGTTGAAAAAAAATGAAAAAAAAACTTTGTTCAAACTTGAACCGCGAGAATATTGTGTAGACATTGTCATCCATCCTCGACCCATGTTCAAAATTTCATGACTCTAGCTTATCATCCAAATTTAATTTTTTTAAGCAAATAGGTACTGTTTAAACAATTTTACAGACAAGAAACCTAGTGAATATTGCATTGTCATCCAGTCCTGATCTAAATTTAAAATTTCAAGTCTCTAGTTGAAAAATGTCAAGTCTCTCGGGAAATTGAAAAAAAAACTATTTATTGTAATATAGTTATTATTTTTAAATCATTTATTTTTATTTTTTACTCATTCATTCAAACTATAAATAATTAAGAATGTTAATACTCATAATTTTTATTAATTATTTTTTTAAATTATGACTTGAAATTAAACATTATGTCATTATACAAATTATTATTAATTATTATCAACTCATAAAGCCCTCATTTCCCGTTTCTCACTATAGAAGAAATAGCTGTTAAAGTAGGGAAATCACGTATTCTCAGTAAATTGGATGCTTAAAGCCGTCATGTTGGGATAAAAAACCGAAGAAGCCAAAGATTCAACGGCCTGAATCGCTTCAACTCACGTGAGTACTCCAAGTACAGCCATTCTAGCCAATCCCCACGGCCAAGTGTCAAGGTGATACTTGGCAAGAATAGGTGTGACTCCTACCACCCATGATACTTTTTTTTTTTTTCAAATTAGCTATGATTATATTATAAATAAAGCCTGGAATGATCATATTTGGCATATTTCGGTTTTCGAGAGTGAAACCTCGTATTTAGACGTTTTGAAGGTTTTTGAATGAATTTGTGCCTTTTAAATTGAAATTCAAATGTCATATTTTTGCATATTTTGGTTACTGGTGCATATTTTCTCATATTTGGCATGTTCCTGGATATTTTACGTTTTCTTCATATGTTTTCAAGAAACGAGCTTAGAAAAAACATGGTTAAGGCGGCCCAGGGACTCCAAATATTTTTTCCTAAAATGCTTCACGTCACCTGCTTAGCGCATGGGTTGCACCTTGTAGCTGAGGAACTACGAAGCCTTCTACCAGAAGTCAATGAAGTGTCGGCAAAGAAAATCTTCGTCAAGGCCCCAAGCAGAATTAGGGCTTCCAAAAAATCATATCCTGATTGCCCTCTTCCGCCAGAACCGATTCTTACTAAATGGGGGACCTGGATTGAGGCTTGTTTGTACAACGCCGAAAATCACGAAAAATTAAAAAAGGTGAGGAGAGTACGAGTACTTTCAAGTGGTACTTCAATCAGGATGTTAGTGGGAGGGGGCGGGGTGCAGGTTGTGAGATGGGGGGGGGGGGGGTCTACAGGCATTCAAAACTACTTGACCAGTTGGAGTGCAACTTTGGGAATTTGTTGTGTGAACATTGGGGAATGTTTCTAAACAGGTAGGGTGGGTCAATAATACGGGGGGGGGGGGGTTAAAGGCAGTTAGGGTAGGGGGAGGGAGAGTATTACCAATTGGGGAAGGTTTCTGACCAGGTAGAATAGAATAGAATAGAATAGAATAGCTTTATTTATATATCTGTACAATATCGGGCTAGGTAGCCCGCTCTTCCTGTCATACAGAAGATTCCAGGCTTTACATTTAGATTCGTCAAGCTTCGCTCTTTCAACTAATTGATAACATAATTAAAATTAAAGTAAAATAAAGGTAACAACTCCTTGGAAAAAGAAGAAAAATATCAAGAACTAGAATAACTTATTACTTATTCATTCTCCAATAACATTTTGCGATAATTATTTTTAAATTGATTCACAGTTTTCGATTCAAGAAAAATTTTAGAATGCTTATTGTACAATTTACTTCCAACAATTAAGAATGACTTGGCATAGATCTCTGTCGTATGCTTAGGTATTTCTAGTGTAGGAGGTAGGGAGAGTCCTTAGTATAACCAATTGATATATAACCAAAAATGTTGATAACCAATTGGGGAAGGTTTCTGGCCAGGTGGGGAGTGACCAATTTTCCCTAAGTTTCATTCAGATCAGTCAACCTTCCCTGAAATTGGTTATATTAGTTATATTGGTTATATTTTATATTGATAATATATCCCTGAAATTGGTTATATTAGTTATATTGGATATATTAGTTACATTGGTTATATTCTGAGGTACGTTTTGTGCTACGAAAATGAAGGTAATTTTGAATGTTTGTTGGTAGGTACTTCTTTTATGGAAAAATAATTTTCACTAGGTACTTGATAAAATTATTAATAATTAGTGATAATTCATAATAATAATAAATCTAACATTCAGTGATCTAGACAGAGGGGTGATGTGTAGCCAGTATGAACACGGACTAGGTATGGGTTCCGGAGGTGAACAACGAGGTACCGCACAAGGACAGGCGATTGGTGATGGACACCGCAGGACAGTGCCTTCACCACCTAGTGGGTCGAAGTAGCCATTGCCCTCTGATGCAAAGATAAAACTTTAGCATAATGGTTGCAAAGGGGCCAGAATTATTCCATTTCCGAACTGACGTCTGGAGGTGATTCCATTTCTTCAGTGTTTCTGCCAAGATTTCTCCAGTTGTTCCCGCCAAGGAAAATCCCTAAAGTTTGGCTGCGACTGAGGATAGAAAGAGTCGGTGGGTGAAAAGCGGAAGTTTCAATGTCCTTGGCAGTCACTCAGGCGAAATGCTGGGGAACCTTCCCTATGGAGGGGAGGGAACTTTCCCAATAGGGAATGAGGCTTCAAGGCAGTAGAAAGCCAATACATAATAACAAGTCAAATCCATCAGCCAAAATAATCAAACTACAAGATTCTGCAAACCTCCAGATCGATAGAATAAAAGGATGATCAAGATGTCAATTCACGGACTTGATCAACCGTCAAATTTTTTTGTAACTAACCCATTCGGGACGAAGCCCGCATTTTTCCGCAAACGCACGGAGTGCCTTTTTCCCAAACTGATCCTCCATTCTCCTGCGATCTTCTGGAACTTTTTCAAACTACATATTTTTCAGTTTCTCGGAGACCCCTGAACGCTCACTCACTCAAGATAAACCATATTAGGTACCTGTGGTCACCCCCCTTTTCCTAGTGATCCTTTGTCATTATGGTCATACACATAAAAGAGGTAGGGATTCTTCAAAAATATTGTGAGAAAGCCTCTCGCAGTTATTTTTAGCGTAATTCCACTGTACGCTTTGTTGATGTTCGCTTCTGTTCTCCTCACTTTGAGACTTTTTTCTACCGTCCGTTTTTCTTATCTCGTTATATTTATCTCGTAATTTCTATTTTTTCTTATTAGTAGTAGTGTACATAGGTAGGTTTCAGTTTCTATTTCGTACATTAGTAGTAGGTTTAGGAGTGTATAATATACTATTACCTATATATATATTATACAGGTTCAGTGTGTACGTGTGAGTGTGTACGTTTTCGATAAATTTTTTCGGCTCTGACCTGGCGATTTCAGTGTCAGTGAATTTTGGGGGTGATGAAATTAGGGAACAGTAACAATGGTATACTTAGTAAAATAATGAATCGGTAATTATGTTTATGAAAAATGAGGTAATATTAAGATAAATTATGAAAACAATAAACTATAGATGGACGCGAGTTTATGAGAATATAATAATGACAAAAAGGTAAAAACCCTTCAAACCCAATACATTTATGTCCATAATATATTCCTGAACAACATTCAAAAAGAATGACGTCAAAAAATAGAATAATAGTGGAGATACGAGAAAAACTATAAGAGAACGGCGAGCGTCACAGTCTCAAATATTTCTCCGTCTCGGGGGGAGTTGCAGGTAATAAAGGCTTCGTCTTATGGGGTCGGGCGGTCAGGGCTTCGTCCCGAATGGGTTAATAAATCCACTACTTCAGAATCATTCGTCAAACCAACATGGAGGTCATGTTAGAATACACCCGTGTTAAATTTACTTGAAAAATCTAATACAAATTTGAAGTCATACCAGGACTGGGTATTCTTCTAAAATGGTATGAATAGTACCTAGGTAATACTCTACTCGGGAGTAACAGGCCAGAAAAAACTAGATTGAAATAGGTAAGCCAATTTATTAACTCATCACTTATTTATTTTATTGTGTCAATTGCTGCAGCGTTTCCCAACTGCATTAAAGCATTACATCAGCAGAAAAATTAGAATTACCAAAACTATTACTATAATGTAAGTATAAAATTGAACGACTCAAGACGAAGAAAAAAAAAAATGAACACAAAGGAAGTTCTTCGTTAGTCAGTGTTAGCTTGACGATTTTCATTTCTCCCTGAAACAACAGGAGATACAAGACATTAGTAAAACATTAGAACATTAAAACATTAGAAAACCAAATAGTGGGGACATTGACACACCTGTAGGTCTGAAAGTATTATTTTCTGCTCCAGTCTTTGTATACAGGGTGGTTCTTAATGAACGTCCCAGCCCTTTTATTTTGAGAGATAGCGAAAAACTCATCGAATCTCCCCTTGTTTTATACAAAGAATTCAACAATCACATTTTCGGCTACGCATGCCAACCATGTTTTTTCAAATGGAAACCCCCTTTTTATTGCAGTTTCGGATTCTACGTCAAATTTCATCAAATATCATTTCTACAACCTTTGTTTTGGACGCGAGAAAACTTTCACGAAAAGTCGGACTTTTGCCTCGGAATACCCCCAGTGTGGCCCATGAAATTTCATTATTTTTCGTGGTGATATCAATTTTGTATTAGCCTGAAACATAGTCGTTTTTAAGAAAAATCACCTTATCCTGGCTCTTGATGAATTTAGTTTTAGTTAGATGAGTGTTTAGGCAGGTAGAATAGTTTTTAGCCATGCCATTTCGTCGAGGAATCAGCAACACCACCGAGCTCGTTTTTCACAACTTTTCAGGAGAGAGAAAAAAAAAACGATTTTTTCGTCCATCAAGGCCTAATTGACTGAAGTTTTATCTCGATATCAATGATGAATAGATATCATTCATCATGGATATCGAGATAAAACTTCAGTCAATTAGGCCTTGATGGACGAAAAAATCGGTTTTTTCTCTCTCCTGAAAAGTTGTGAAAAACGTGCTTGGTGGTGTTGCTGATTCCTCGACGATTTACTTTCCCTCGACCTTCCGCAACCCAGGCTAGGGACCGGCTAATTTAAAAATAATAAAACAAACAAAAATTCCTTCTCTGCCATCAAAAACTTTGGAGGGATAAAAGAGATAAAAAAGAAATGAATTCAAATTGACCACCACTGTCTGCCAAAATTTATTTTTAAGCCCCCCTTAGCCGGTCCCAAGCCCGGGTTGCTAAAGGACGGGGAAAATAAATGACATGGCCTCAACAAGATAATTTAGATACCTACCCAACTGTCTAAAAACTCATCTAACTAAAACTAAAATTATCAAGAGCCGGGATAAGGTGATTTTTCTTAAAAACGACCATGTTTCAGGCTGTAATCCTGGTTTAATCAAGTCAAATAAAGAAACTGATATCACCACGTGATTGTGTGCCAAAAAAAAAAAAAAAATGAAATTTCATGTGCCACACTGGGGGTTTTCCGTCTTATCGAAATTACCCACAAACGCGGTTAGTCCGACTTTGGGCGCTTTTGGGTAGGGATGCAACATCGGAACCAAATAATCGATTATAACATCAAATGATTAATCGTAAGCTAATAATACCTATGAAAAAAAGTAGTGTTTTGGGACATCTTGTAAAAATAAAAGTTTTGAGAGGATATCACCCTCACAGCGTTCAAAAAACATCAATGTCTCAAATCACATTGTCAACAACTTTCATTTGAAACGGTAGATTATAATCGTAAAATCTAGACCCCCCCCCCCATAGAAGGGGTAGGGGGTAGGTACCTGGGGCTGAAGGCAAATCGTCGTTGTTATTGTTACTACCTCCATGGATGAAGATACCTCTTTCTCCATGGCTGAAGGATACCGCTTTCCTTCATTTATGGAGGTAGTAACAATAACAGTTCGTCTTAATTTGTATTGAACGATTATTATTACTAATTAATCGGTTTATGAATACATCTGGATTTCAAAAGCAGTTTTTTAAGCATATTAGAATGCATCAAATCATGATGTATTCGAAAACCGATTAATCAGTAGTAATAATCAATTAATATAAATAATCGGCAGCTAAACATCGATTAAAATTAATCGATTACTCGGGGTCAACTAATCGATTATTCATTTGCATCTCTACTTCTGGACGCTCTGAGATGGCCTTTAGACTGACAGCTAGACTAATCCTAGCCCCAACCTGGGATTCTGAATCTAACCAAGTGAATTCAAAAGATTCCAGCTTGACAATTTAAAAATCTCTCGCACAAAAAGGGACTATGAGCCTCACGTCAAGTAACAACAAACAGAGAAACCCAATGAAAAAGGTCTAACATGATTTCCCTTGAAGGGAACACAAGTGATAACCAATTAAATGTAGGCACTACCTCCAATCATCAGTTGGAGGTAGTACCATGATATGAGGTCATATTGTGTCCCAAATATTATCATAATATCCAAGTGTAAGTTCTGAGCCAATCTCCCAACACCGTCTTATTTGGTACTGCCTACATATTTAAATAATATTCTAGATAATCAAAAAATTCGTCTACAAGTTTGGATTCCGATTGAAACCACCCGGTTATGATGAGTATACCAAAACACAACGTACCAACTAATCGGTTTCTCTGAGCGCCCAGTGCAATAAGAACGCCTCTGCATTCACGGATCAGCTCCGAGTCAGGAGCCATCAGGGAGTTTACGAATTCATCCACTCCCGCGTCCAAGAAAACTTTTGGTTGGTTGCTGCTTGATGCCAAACTCCGGAGAGCCATCAATCCCCACCTCCTCAACTGAAATGAAATGAATATTAGTGGATAAAGCTTATGATTTTTAAACTAACACTTTTCTTAGTAGACCAAAATAAGAATATTGCTTATAATATGTTCTCAATCAATATCCACAGACGTAGGATGGCACTTGGTGCGTGTTTTTCTGAACAAGCAGTTCCCGAGCATGAAAGTTGGCTCAGGTTCCAATATATGAGTCAGTCATGCTATTTTCTCGGTCCTACCACGGAGCCCTCAATATCTGGTTTACAGGTGGTTTTCAAAATTTTTATGAATCAGAATCTATTGCATTTGTATCGAAAACTATACTCTCTCATTCAAACTTTAAACATGTACTTAGTGTACCTTCATTTTGACTTAGTGTTATGAAAAGTTTTGACAATCATCCTCCGCCTGGTCTAAGTCCACATTCCATTATAAAGCTAGTTACAAGCTTCCCTCAAACTACACTCACTCAAAAAGTACCATTAACATTTTCTTCCATTATTCCAACCGTTTCGTATTGTTGTGGGACTCAAAAAGAAAATCTATACAGAAAACAATAAACCGTTGTGGACAGAGAATCCTTTTAGTCACAGCCCCCACACTCAAACTCATGAACTATCTATGCAAGTTACCTTCGCAGTACATAATGCACCCATTCTTCCAATACTGCGCAACAACTCACGTTCTGATGACTCAGCACCCCTGGATTCTGCAACTATCTTCGTCAGCAATTGATACCTATTCAATCGAATATTACTCCTTTGTTCTGGCTACCGCCCACACACTTCCCGATGTTATAAAACTCCCTGCCTCCTTCCAGTCGCCGACCTTTCTGATTGAACCGTGAGTACACTACAATCCAACAAAGACCAATCCAAGATATATAAAAACCTCAGTCAAGCGAGTATCTCATCCACACGTCTATGAATGTCTAAACATGAAATAGATGGTCCTGCTCTCCATCTTAGCATGTCACTGCTCTTGATAATGAACGGCTGGCTGCATTACTACTTTTACTGTCAGGAGGTTTTCATGCAATCTCCAATACCTCAACAGCAGACCACACATACACGATATTTCTTCATAGGGCACGTACCATGACATGATTGTGCGTCTTCATGCCCTGCACTATTTTTTCAACAGCATGGAATTCCACAAAAGCGGACGCGTTCTTCCAATTCCGCAGAGTGATGTTACAAGTGGCTCGGAATAATAATTTCTGTAAGTCGAGATACCCCTGAAGCAGAATAGAAAGTAAAATCAATAATAAACAAAAAAGTGAATGCCATAAATCAACAACATTGAATGGTATAATCTGAATAAGATGAGTTGGTCTTGAGCTGAGTATAATTGAAGAATATATTTATCTTGTAGTTTGCAATTGTTTGGGATATCCTTAACAATCTCAGTAGGTATATTAGTCAGTCGATAGTGATCGAGTACAGCGGTTCCCAACCTTTTTTCTCATTCGCACCCCCCAGCAACTCAGTTACAGCAGGCGCACCCCCGACTTACGTAAATACCAAATAGATAGGTACAGTAAAGGTGCTGTGTCAGAAGTTGATTTATAACAGACTTGAACAAAACAAAAAGAAAAAAAAAAGTATACACACATTTTATTTTATAAGTATACCTATATATAAAAGTATTTCATATTTCCATATTTCAACTTGTCTAGGGAAGTTATGATTCTGACCCTCACTCAGCCTCTCATTTCACGAACCTAGTTCATTATCTTAGATAACACTGCTCTACAAAAAAAGTGACCTGAATGTTGCCGGCCTCATTTGATCATGGATGAGGGTTTTCGAGGGTGCTGAATCCGAATCCATTGTCATTTTTCTTCTATTGGGCGATTTTTCGACGTTTTTGTGGTTTCTCACTACAACTTTACAGTGTATTTTCCTAGTCATCACGAACTTCGACCAAAAAAAATTATAATTGGGCGGGAGATTTGTAGGAAATTTCATGCTGAATCCAAATATGGCCCCAATTTCTTTTTCAAATTGATCTAAGCCCTCCAAATCCTCCTAAAACCTACAGAATGAGCGCGAATTCTGGAAACAAATTCACAGAGACAGGAGATCCCATTTAAATACGAATTTCGAGGCCATTTCACCAAATTTCGCTAAAATCAATTCCACTTGTCAAGCGTTAAAAATCGTAACGTCGCTAATTACGACTTTTGAGAGTTCCGGTTGGTCTAATTCGACGCAGGAGACGACGGTTTTTGGACGACGTTCGTGATGAACAGGAAAATGTAAAGTAAACAACTGTAAAGTTGTAGTAACAACTGTAAAGTTGTAGTAACAACTGTAAAGTTGTAGTAAAAAAAACTCTGCAAATTCAAAAATGGTCGAAACCCATAAAAAAAATTTCGTAATTTTAACTCAACGCTAACTGGGCAAAGTGGCGCGGACGGCGTACGGACGGATTTTTTTTTTATTCGATTTTCTGAATCTACGTATCTTGAAACGTAAACCAACAAATTTTGAGGGGGGGTTAAAAAAAATTTTTCTTTGGGCGATTCCAATGGTTCATTATCGAAGATAATAAACCAAAACATAAAAACGTAGAAAAAATCGCCCAATCAAAAAAACAACGGATTCGGATACAGCACCCTCAAAAACCCCTGAAAGTTGTCGGCCTCATTTTCTCATGACTTTCAGGTCACTTTTTTTTTGTTGAACAGTGTACTGAACCATCGGAATCCAAGAAAATAAATTGTCATCCTCTGATGATTGATCATTTATTAATAAACAACAAGTCCACTTCGCACGAACTGGCTTATTGAACAACGTAACACACGTCAAGCCAATCAAGTGTTCTGATAGCTTGATGATCGTAAAATTATTTATGATCTCTCGGCTATTGTTTCATAACAAACAGCTCTGTATTAAAGAAGGGACACTGCTTACTATATTTTCATCCATTGTACGAATGATTACAGGAATCAGTGATGTCAAACCATGCCTGCAATCCTCACTGCGGCTGAGGGACGCCATCAGTTTTGCTACATGCAATAGGATCACCTAGAACACATATTTTGTGCCAGTCATAACATAATGTCAGGAGATCAAGATACTCAGTTCTGAGCAGTTGAATAATTGAGCTACATAAAAGTGGTTACTTAGCGGTAATGGACAGAAATCAGAGTTGAAAGTCAAGTCATAGATTAGGATGTATGACGAGGTGGATTTTAAAAATGTTCCTTTGTACTTGAATACAGAAATAACAAAATTTGACACCAATGCAGGTTTAAACAGTTGATAGATTGATATCACATTGAAGCACAAATACATAGGTACGCTCAGTTGCTGAACCTCACATATCATCCACATTAGAAACTGGCTGGAATGACGCAAACGTCATCCCAACTGTCATAAGAACCTAAAGCAACTCTGAACACAAGACTTGTGTTCAGAGTTGCTTTAGGTTCTTATAGTAGCAAACTTGACTACTTAGTAGTTAAGCTTGCAACTATTTTGGCTTCTGGCTGGAGTTTCTTAGGTTTTTGCCTTGCACATGTTTGCTTACACTTGTCAAAAGGGCACCTATTTTCATAGAGAAATGAATTAACCATATGGAGCCAACGCCTCTTTATCACAATGAGTATAACTAGAAGATGAATCAATGATATAAAAGATTTGCAAGAGGTAGCAGGATTGTCCTCTCTTTGGTTTTTATTGGCACCGACTGCATTAGCCTCCTTCTTATTTTCAGAGTGCAATTTTTCAAAAACCGACTGAGTTGGAAAGCCCCAGACCAGGCACAGTTGACTACTTCGTAACCAGCAAGTACGCTGCTGTTTTCTTTGTGAGATCTTTCTCACTAAGACCAGTAACCAGGCGATAGAACTCATGTATTTTACAGTTCTACAGTTTACAGACACCAACTTGTATCCATTAGATTGTTAACCTGGGCCATAGAGTAGAAATTTCGACCATACACGGTCTTCAGTTTTACGACAGCAAAACTCTCAAAAGCAACTAAGTATATTAATTAAAATCAACATATCCTATAAAATGAATATTTCTCCAAGAACTGCCCTCATAACTACTCATTTGATATGCCAACCGGACAAATGAGTAAACTTTAAAGAGAAGAATATGTAGGTAATAATTTACTTGATGGCTCCTGAATCCATTGATTAAGCCATTTATTATAAGGAAGCTTGGGTCTTCCTTGTAGATGAGAGCCACCAGTTCGTTAGAAACAACCATGGCTGCAACAGCCTGTAGCATGGCGCCAGTTCTGTCACTGTTGTGCTTCACTGAAAAAAGCGAAACTACAAAAAAGCTGGATTAATAACAGATGGATGGATAGTAGAACATTGAAACAAATACCAGTCATGCAGCATAAAATAAATCCAGTAATCCACCTTCTCAATTTTAGTCATTATACAACGTATTCCCCTTTTTATAAATATGGAGATCATAATTGATTACCCTCTAAACGTATTGTAGTTTTGATCTCGGGTTGAGAGAGTTTAAAAAAAACTTGATTTTATTCACAAACTTTCAGACACAACGAATAACTCAAGGGGCTCGGCTCCGAGGCTTATATACTCTCGGCTGCTAGGTCAGCAGCCTAAGGCGTTCTGATTCTATAATTTAACAGTACCGCCCTGAGAAAATTCCAAGTTGAACTGACAACATAACGAAATCAGCATATTTGATTGAGTTAGAGAATCAATACTGCACTCCAAAACACATAAAGAACGACAAGAACAAACATGTATTGATGCCATAACCAACATGCCTAAATGCATAAAGAACAATACTACACACGTGTTTCTTGGTCAGGTGTCACCACTGGCACCATTCTGCTGCTCCCCGAGTGCCCCTATGGGTCATATGAGTAGACTCAAGATCAGATCCAGGATGAGTTCCAATATTTCATATTTTCACCAGGCCGATTGGCATACTTTTCTATTAGCCATTGGAATTGGGTAGGGAATGTAAAAATATCGCATTACAAAGGTAAGCTTAGTCACCCCAAATCAAATAGTTAGATATCAATCATATAACTACTAATGTGGCAGCCTACGCATGAATATAGGTACGAAGGGGGGGTCCAGAAAGTTAAGTTACAACATGTGCTCAAAATTGAGAAATGAATATACTTAAATGAAATTTATAAGATATATATATATAGGTTGTATTCAAATGACCACACTAGTCAACCCCATCAACACTATATATATATATCGGTATCTACCACCCTAATGAGCCCATTTTAATTAAATGCTTGACGTTTGATGCCCCTGAGGAGATGGAACGGGTACACGCCCCCAGTACGATGGAAAGGGAACACCCCCCTCCTCGCCAAACTATCCGGTTGGGTTTTATGACAGGCGGAGTGAGTAGTTGAGGAAGGGTCCCCTTCTGGGACAGATGCTAGTTGTGCCTTTAGAAGAGTGCAGTTGTACAATATACCAACCTTTACTATCACTGTGCTCTAAATGCCTCGTTTTCATTTCATTTCCTTCCTCCCTAATCTGCATAATGGATCAAATCCGATATATATATATATATATATAATATATAAATTTATAAGATACGTCTCAAAACAGGTCATTATTTCTCCACACAATCGCCATTGAGGTCAATACATTTTTGAAGCCTAGTGACCAGTTTTTGTATACCGGTAGGTATACAACTCCTTGTATACCTCCAGCTCCACCTTCCAAAGCCATTTTTCGACAGCATCTTGGACCTCCTCGTCATTTGAAAATCTTGTCCACCCAAAAACTCCTTCAATTTATTGAAAAGATGATAATCCGACGGTGACAGGTATGGGGAGTAGCGTGAGTGAGTCACAATACCCCACCCAAATGAAACAAGCAGGTCCTGAGTGAGACAAGCGGTATGAGGTCTAGCGTTTTCATGAAGGAGTGACACACCGCGAGTCAGCCTTCCTCTCCTTTCGACTTTGATTTTTTTTTCTCACGTTCTTGATTGTCTCACAGTATGCAGTAGTATGCAGTAGGTCTCTTTAGGCATAAAATCTACCAATAATATCTCTTTCTGGCCTCAAAAGACGGATGCCATGAGCATCAGCACTCAGTTCAACCCCCCCCCCCCCAACACACACTACCACTTTCACCCTAAAAATGAAAAAGAGACTTAGCTAGATCACATTTAATGTCATCTAGAATCACTCTAGCTACAGCACTAATAAGATCATTTTGGGGATACCCTTCGTCCTACACAGATAACCTCAACCAAATATCAATATTGAGGTAGAAATTTAAACCACACTAAAAAAAAAATACCTAATACAAAATTAAATGTCTAACCCCAAACGAAGAAATTTGAATTAAAAAAATAAAATAATGTTCATAAACGTTAATTCCACATGACACTGTTCATGTTTATAAACCAAAAAACTTGAAACTTAAAACAGAAATTCAAGAAAATTCAGAAAAATAAGAGACAAAGACAATGAACCTTACTTTCTGGACGCCCCTCGTAGAAACCATACTGTTTTGCGACTTATAGAAATAAAGGTAATGCCAAATCAATACCTAATAAATTTAAACATGATGAACAGGGATCGGGTTATTTTTGTACTTACTCTTAAGGCCTTGATAAATCTGAAGCAAGAACTGACAAGCCATGGATTTGGCTCTGGTGTGGCAGTCGGACCCTTGATCCCGGGCGTCATCATTACAACACAAACTATAGATGATGTGACAACCAACGAGATAATCACTCGAATTGATGTCATTTAAGCATGACTTGATGATTGTGAATGCATGTGGGTCCTGGAAAAAGAACTGTAAACAAAAAGAAAAATTAACAGGTATTCATACAATACGAATATAATTTCTATCCGACGTAAAAGTAAGTTGATAATATCTAGTCATGGATATATAAGCTCCACTGAAAAATAAGCTCTACAATGTTTCTGAAGAACATTCGTTTCTTCCTCAGACAGTGTATCCCAAAGGATACTTCGGCAAAGTTTTGGAGATACTGCCTAATAGGTATGTAAATTCGGAAGGCGGGTTCACATGCAGCGGTAAGTCCGGATTGCGTATTGCTCTGTGATTGGTCAGCGTCGAAGAATGGGAGCGTACTTCCATGGCCTTGACCAATCACAGAGCAATACGCAATCCGGACTTTCCGCTCCAATATGAACCCGCCTTAAGTGTTTCAAGTTTTCCCATCATGTCCCAGGCTTCAGTGGCTTGAGGACTTTGTTGCTATGAAGGCCACACGTAGAAAGTGGAAACCCTAATTAAGTCATGTGGAAAACAACTTGGCATGAGAACGAAACCCTTGACTAAGTACAGTTACTTATGAGTACGAATAAAATAACAGGATGGAATTGAAGAAATATTTTCGTTCTGAAATTTGCTGTGTAACAAGGTCAAAAACTCTGCAAATTCTTGACACAACGGTTCATTATCTTCTTTGTACAGATCACCCTTCTGTCTAGATCACTAGGTCTAAATGTCTAGATCCTAAATGTTAGATTAATTATTATTATCAATTATCACTAATTATTAACAATTTTATCAAGTACCTAGTGAAAATTATTATAATTTATTGTTAGGTATTAATAATTCGTATTTATTATTAATAATAATTATTATTAATTAATACGATATAATTCTGGGGTTTTTAATACTACGTCGGTAATAATTTTTCTATAAAAGAAGTACCTACCAACAAACATTCGAAATTACCTTCATTTCCGTAGCACGAAACGCACCTCAGAACAACAAACTCGACATCACTTAAGCCATATGATGTTCCAAAGAGCTTGTTAGTATGAAAATGGACCTGTATTTCAACACTTTGATTCACGATCGTGTTGTGAGGCACAATCTTTGAGCCGTCATTGTGAACGAACGGCTGGTCGTACAAAGCTGCGGATGGTCTTAAAAAATTCTACGGAACAAACTCTATCTAATTTTTCGAGATATGACATTTTCAAAATTCGTTTTGAACCCCTTCCCCTTGACCTAGGGTTATGAAAAGTTTCGTGGATCATTGTGGGGCTGGTCCAAACCCAGAAACCAAATTTCGTAATGTTAACTCAACGCTAACTGGGCAAAGTGCCGCGGACGGCGTACGGACGGATTTTTTTAAATTCGATTTTCTGAATCTACGTATCTTGAAACGTAAACCAACAAATTTTGAGGGGGGGTTAAAATTTTTTTTTCTTTGGGCGATTCCAATGGTTCATTATCGAAGATAATAAACCAAAAATTAGTCAACTGTAAAATAACTAACCTTGCCGAAAAAAATAAGGTGAATTGAGAGACAATGACAGTATTGTTTATTGCACCCTGAAGTTAAATCCTTTTGCCATACGCTTTAAATTGTGCACAGGGAACTTGTGCGCAAGAAATTTCCATAAGTTTACATACGTCTATTTGACTACCTTTGCCTATTTTTGCGGAAATACTCCCCAAATTTAACAACCAGAAAGTTGAAAAAATACACCATGTAGTTCTAGAAACGATAGAAATGGGTTTTCAATGTTTAACACAACATGGAATGATTGTCTTAGCAGATTCGTTAATCAGTTACATGTGCGTTTGGCGAGAATGAACCAACTGCACCTGCTGTAACTGGTGTAATTCAGTTTCACAACTTAACACTTACCGCCTTGTTCTGTTCATGTAGCTTTATTGACTCCGAAAACAAGCTGCGTATTATCGGTTTAGATACTTCATCCGATCTCTTATCTAACTCAATTAGGTAATCCATAATTTCTTTATTTATTAAGTCAGGGTAACCTGTAACACATTAACTATTGGATGAGGATATCATATTAGTGATGACTAAGGAGAAATACTTCTTTAGAATAGAGTACATCAAATGCAATGTACACGATGGGGCCCAGGAAAGGATGGTTTTTGGAAAAGTCATCACTAATGAATGGGAAGCATGTTATGGAATTCAAAAATTGATTCACCATTGCAAACTCCACGTTAAAACATAGGTGAAGGTCTCTGTTTCAGTCTTCATCTTCTAAAATTGTACACTACACAATCAGGATATTTCACATTTCCAAAAGCTTCATGTAGAATTATTCCTCGATGTAATCATCGAAGATGAAAATGTGTAATATCCTAATCATGTAGTTACAATTTTGGATGATGAAGAGTGAAACAGAGACCTTCACCTATGTTTTACCGCGGATGTTTCAATGGTGAATCGATTTTAGAATTCCATAAAATACTTTCCTTTCATAAGGACTCCAAAAAAGGCTGCCATGAAGCGTTATGTGAATGAATGAATATGACTCATTCGTTTCAAAATATAATTTTATACAAACACTAACAAAACCACCTCTACCTAACTATATCAACTATCTATTGAAGCGTGGAAATGGGAAACGTATTACCTGTGATCAAGTTTTTCAAGCATGTTAATGTGAGCTTGAGCACATCCTGGCCGCCTCCGGGGTGAATCTTGCAAATTGCTATAAGCATATTTTGGACGTTTTTATGCGCAGCATATAATTGCATTTTATTGTCGCCCGAAACGAGCGTAGAAATGGAGTTGAGGTCTTCAGTCAACTGAATGACGTCGACCGGTTCATCTTCTTTCAAGTCACAGTATTTGATGGAGAATTTCGTGATGGGATCCTCGCCTCGGATAACGTTAGCATCCCTTATTAACATACTGGTTACAACACCCTGCAATCATCCAATTGATATTGATATTGACCAGACAACAACAAACTTATAAGATACAAAAACTAGTGGCAATATAAAGTGGGAGATTCTTCCCATTTGACTGTTTCAAGCGGTCGTGTGACTATGGCATCTTTAACTCAACAAAACGACGGTGAAGTGGTGAATCCTCGTATCTCCACGTTTAAAGATCGAAAAGCTTCACCATCGAAAAGGGCGGAACACTTTAGGGCCAAGGCTACTTCTGAATAACTACTCGCCAGGGCCACAAATTCAAGTCCGAATTGCGATATCTCATTCCGTTCTCAAACTGGAGCACTTTGAATATGAAGAAACGTGGTTGTTACTTGATGTGATCTTTATGTTAAGTCTGCTCTAATCTGATAACGGAATGAGATATTGCATTTCTGACTTCACCGTCGTGTTAAGAGTTGAAATTTCCAAAAGCTGTGTGGGGTTTTGGGGAGTTTTTTAGGGGTGGGGGGAGGGGGGTTACCCATAAATTCCAAAAATGAAACGGTCTGACAAGTGACACCTCATTTTAAAGGTTTTTACATGCTGAATAGGAAGGTTAAGTCAGAATTGCGATATCTTATTCCGCTCTCAAACTGGAGCACTTAGCAGATGAAGAAACGTGTTTGATACTTGAGATGGTCTTCATGGACATCATGTTCTTTTTCACATTTACCTGGATGCAGCGTGACCAACATCAGACCTACTTTCGGTGTCTTCGAGTAGAAATAAAGTGGTAAATTGACTTGAGAGGTGGCAGTCCTCAGCTTAGGTCTAGAGGTTAGGCAAATTGGCCAACAGATACCAAAAGCGGGAACTTGATTTGACCGCAACACCGGCGTCAAGCCAAATTCGGGTTCAAACGAGAAGAAAAGAAGACTACCAATTCCGATGATGAAAACGTAAATGGAGAAACGATACATACCTGTCTTTCCAACTGGGTGATGGAAAACTGAACTGCTTCTTCGAATTCCATTTCTGACTGTTGTTGCATCGTCTCGAAAACGAGCTGGTTGAAATTGCTTTGCCCGTAGGACATCTCTCTTTGCGTCATGCTGAAAAATTAAACTTCAGAATGATCATAAACTTGATTAAAATGAATTTTAAAATGATTAAACTTCAAAAAGGCGACCAACCGTGAAAAAAAAACGACAGGAGGAGCTCAGATAGAACTTGTCGTCGGAAGCGAAATGCAAGATGGCGAGATTGAACTTGGCGTCTAATGCCCGATGCGCAGTGTTGCCAAACCCGTGCAACCGAAAGTCGCCACCAGGTGGCGCAAAAGTCGCACAAATTCGCACGCCCTCAAATCCCACAAAAAATAGCCCGAATTCGCGACTTTTTCGTTGTGAGAAAATGGCCCTTGTCATGATTTTGTACAGATATAGCGGAAATAATAGGTGTGTTCCTGCCACAGTCAGTTCTTTAACCAGTTGTGCGCAGTGGCCCAGTGCGCACGAGATTACAAAACAAAACTTTCGGTAACCTGACCATTACCTTCCCGAAAATTCATTTCTCTCCGACTTCCCGTGGAGGTTGGTTCTCGACGTAGGTCTGTGTTTTGTTTATTCTCCTTCAAGTGCCGTCTTTTCCGTATCTAAAAACATCAGTTCACCGCCGTCAAGAATGCAGGTAAGGCTTTCAAGTGTAATTTAGCACTCATCCTTGTTACGTAGGTATTAAACAGTTCAACTTCGAAAACAGTGGTAGTTGAACTTGAAGACAAAAACTTTGCAAATTCTTGACACAACGGTTCATTATCTTCTTTGTACAGATCACCATTCTGTCTAGATCACTAGGTCTAAATGTCTAGATCCTAAATGTTAGATTAAGTATTATTATGAATTATCACTGATCAATAATAACTTTATCAAGTACCTAGTGAAAATTATTATAATATATTGTTAGGTATTAATACTTAATGTTAGGAAGGACGGATTTTTTTTTATATTCGATTTTCTGAATCTACGTATCTTGAAACGTAAACCAACAAATTTTGAGGGTTAAAAAATTTTTCTCTTTGTGGCGATTCCAATGGTTCATTATCGAAGATAAACCAAAAGTTGAAGTTGAACCTACTTTGAGAAGTAGAACGTGTGAAGACCATGGTGTAGAGAATTAGATCATGATGTAGTAAAGAAATAGACCATGGTATATGTTAAATGAATAGTGGTGAATGGAGCACGAAGGTTATTTGATGATAATATTCTCCTGTTTTTATTCATATAGTCGGATATCCGCCAAGTCATTGGAGTCGTGGTCCAACAAATCATCGACTCGGACGAAGACGACGTCGATTGGGACATGGTCCAACAAGTTCTTGACTCTGACAGCAGCTCTGACTCCTGCGAAGAAGAGGAAGTCGATGCAGAGGAGGAATGCGTCCCCGAGAATGAGGGTTTTTTCGGCGTAGTGGACCACTTCAGCAATGACCAATTTATTGATCATTTTAGAGTCAGCCGCAGGGTGGCTGAACAGATTGCCGAAGGTTTTGCTCGAAGCGAGTTCTTCAAACCGGACATTGGTGGGAATGGAAAGTTGACCCCCTTTCAACAAGTAAGTCCACATAGAACCTAGAGGCGGAAACTGCCTCAGTCCGTATTCATATTTTTGGCATTTTTGACCTACCTACCAACTTGTAGGCCTACGGTAGCCTTAGGTAACTACCAATCTACCTGATGGCGTATTGCACAGCGCACCAACAACATTGGTTTTAAATTGCGAAGCAGTGAAAGTTACGAAGATCTTGCATCTTGCAAAGATAATCAACCTGCAGGTAGTGTCATTCTGACCAAACGTGATCTTAGCGAATTTTCGAAGAAATTGTAGCTAAGTATTAGAATCGTTTCGAAATCTCGGAAGCGCCCAAAATTGGCCGGAAACCCACTAAATTGGTGCATTTATGCATCACAAATCAAAATCCTGGATTTTCCCTCGAAAGCGAGTTCGTTAACCAGCCGGATCAAGAATGGCGGAGTGGTCAAATTTTTTAAATTTGTGTGCCAAAAAATCGTCATGTTATCAGTACTTATAGGCATAATAGCATGTCGTTCAACACGTTCCTTTGGCGTACCTACTGAGTCGATTGCGACTAGTCCTAGCACGATCCACCGCCATCCAATGTGGCTAATTGACAAAATTGTGATCCAAAATCCTAAAATAGCATGTAGCCGCCAACATTTTCACGTTCATGCAGATCGCAGAGCATACCTTAGTAATAACCATTCATGCGTATGCATGAGGCTTTTCATTTTGCCAGAGTTTCTGCAAAAATTCGCTGTTTAAGCCATGCTGTGATTTTCAATCTGTTTCAGACTCTCACTTTCTTGTGGTTTGCGGGCCACCAGACTGCCTCTTTTCGTGACGTTTCGGATCGTTTTCACATGACGAAAAGATGCCTGTTCCGGGTGACGAGGCGCCTGATTTTCTTCCTGAGCGGGCTGTCGAAAAATGTGATCAAGTGGCCTGAGGAGGAGGAAAAGGTCCGAATCGCGGGCGAGTTCAGGAGGATGGGGTTCCTCCCCAACGTTATAGGCGCGATCGACGGGTGCCACATTCAAATTGATAGACCTTCTGAAGATGCGCAATCATATTATAACCGAAAAAAGTCTTTTTCAATTCATGTAGGTATTTTGTATTGTGTCCGACCTAGGTTTTTGTATCATAACGGATGAAATGAGTAAATTTTCATCCTATCGTGTTGTCGCCATCGCACGCTGTTCTCGAGTATGACTGAAGGTAATATACTTTCTTCTGCAGTTTCAGGCAACCTGCGACCATCAGTCGAAAATCACGAGCGTCTTCATCGGATTCCCGGGGTCTGTGCACGATGCTCGGGTTTTCCGACGATCCCCCCTTGGACGAAATTTGGAGGCAAGATGCGGGAATTACATGGTGATTGGGGACAGCGCTTATCCTTGCTCTCGGAATTTGCTCACCCCATTCAAAGATAATGGTACGTAAGTCTTCTTTTTAAAAAAACACTCCTTTGAAAACTCCGAAAAACACACACAAAATAGGTGTGGAAACTCAGGTATCTCTTCCGCGATTTGATTGTATTAATGATGTACGCGTTGCAGGTAGGCTTACCAACCGGCAGAAGAAGTTTAACAAGAAGCTCAGCCGGTGCAGAATACGCATCGAGCACACATTTGGGTTGCTGAAGCAAAAATTTCGGCAGCTCTATTATTGCAAGTTGCGTAAGATCTGGGACCTCATCCACTTCATTCGTGCATGTTGTGTTCTGCACAACATTGCCATCGACGATAATTACACTGAAGACGAGGATGTGACCGTCGAGGGGGACATCGGTGAAGAAACAAACGAGGACGCTGATGAGGACGACCATGACGCCCCAGACGGAGTTGCCTTCAGGAACTACGTCCTTGCAAACAATATTTTCGACCTTTAATAATCCTTTGTATTTTTTTTGGTTAAGTACGAGTACATCTGATTTCTCATTTTTGCTTGTCTAATACCTTCCATACGCCTACCGCGCCTTTCTGAATGCTAATTTGACTGCATTACTCAAATACTTACCAAGCGACACTGATACGAATTTTGCAAAATAGCAAAAAACGAATTTCACCTTCACTTGGATCTGGAATTAGCCACTCTAATCCAAATTTTGAAAAAACCAGCCTATCCTTTATGTGTATATGCATAACGCCGTCCAATTAGAAAACTATTAACGGTGTAATGGGAAAAGAGAAAACACACCAAAATCAGGTAGAAAACTGTTTAATAATGAAAAAGCTTGAAAACTGATTTAAATCGCATGACCGCACATTGGTTTGTAAAATAGGTAAACTCATCATCAAATCATGTAACTGCAGGTATAATTATTATACCTGCAGTTACATGATTTGATGATGAGTTAACGAGTGATGAGTTTAATTTGAGTGTGGGCTGGTAAATAATTTACCTATAAACTACCTTGTTGTTGTTGGTAGATTTTTTACAACAAAAAAAATGTATACATGAAAAGTGCTTAATGTTTCTAAAGTTGTAACGTTATTTCGCTGCGCACACTAGATTAAAATCATCACTAGTATCACACGGGTACTTAAGGCTACAAGAAAATAGAGGCAACAAAGTTATAAAAATAATCCACCTACAAAAACAAGGTAGTTTATAGGTAAATTATTTACCAGCCCACACTCAAATTAAATTCATCACTCCTTAACTCATCATCAAATCATGTAACTGCAGATATAATAATTATACCTGCAGTTACATGATTTGATGATGAGTTAACGAGTGATGAGTTTAATTTGAGTGTGGGCTGGTAAATAATTTACCTATAAACTACCTTGTTGTTGTTGGTAGATTTTTTACAACAAAAAAAATGTATACATGAAAAGTGCTTAATGTTTCTAAAGTTGTAACGTTATTTCGCGGCGCACACTAGATTACAATCATCACTAGTATCACACGGGTACTGAAGGCTACAAGAAAATAGAGGCAGCAAAGTTATAAAAATAATCTACCTACAAAAACAAGGTAGTTTATAGGTAAATTATTTACCAGCCCACACTCAAATTAAACTCATCACTCGTTAACTCATCATCAAATCATGTAACTGCAGATATAATTTACAACAACAAAAATGTATACATGAAAAGTGCTTAACATTGTGTGCTTTGAATCACAAGATTGCACATTTGTTTCTAAAGTTGTCAACTTATTTCGCTGCGCACACTAGATTAAAATCATCACTATTATCACACAGGTACTTAAGGCTACAAGAAAAGAGAGGCAACAAAGTTATAAAAATAATCTACCAACAACAACAAGGTAGTTTATAGGTAAATTATTTACCAGCCCACACTCAAATTAAACTCATCACTCGTTAACTCATCATCAAATCATGTAACTGCAGGTATAATAATTATACCTGCAGTTACATGATTTGATGATGAGTTAACGAGTGATGAGTTTAATTTGAGTGTGGGCTGGTAAATAATTTATCTATAAACTACCTTGTTGTTGTTGGTAGATTTTTTACAACAAAAAAATTGTATACATGAAAAGTGCTTAATGTTTCTAAAGTTGTTACGTTATTTCGCGGCGCACACTAGATTACAATCATCACTAGTATCACACGGGTACTTAAGGCTACAAGAAAATAAAGGCAGCAAAGTTATAAAAATAATCTACCTACAAAAACAAGGTAGTTTATAGGTAAATTATTTACCAGCCAACACTCAAATTAAACTCATGTACAACAACAAAAATGTATACATGAAAAGTGCTTAACGTTGTGTGCTTTGAATCACAAGATTGCACATTTGTTTCTAAAGTTGTCAAGTTATTTCGCTGCGCACACTAGATTAAAATCATCACTATTATCACACAGGTACTTAAGGCTACGTGCGCTCAATGTTCATTCTTGTCTAACTTATCGATTAGAATTTCCAGGAGCCTCACCTTCTTTGCAGCCAGCTCGTTTTTAACTTCGATAGCAGCTGCAATGCGTTTGCCAGTGGCAACCTTCTCAGTCAACAGTTTCCTTTTCAAATCCATATGTTCTTTCCGGTCTAATCTCGATTTCTCTTGGATATCATAACGAGTTTCGCGTCTGCGACGCCGTGGAGCATCATTCGTTTGTCTTGGTGGATCATCAGGGTCACGTTCAAAATTCTCTTCCTCTCCTGAATTAATTATTTCAGCGCTGCGGGGCAAGTCTTCGCGCGTACCCTGTTGAAGGAAATGTATTGCGAATAATATTTATTAGGCATTTTATGAGACATGGCTGAGTAAATACCCTTCATTATTCCACATCCTAGATTGCTGAAAGAAAGGAAAGATTGCTGATGACAGGAAGCCTCTCTGGGGCTGGTGGAGTAAATTAACGGCTAATTCATCTATTCTACTGGAAGGTGTTCGCCTTCCCTGACAAAGTTACCTACCTTCAACGGGGGCATGGGAAGGACTTCGGTATCCTCCGACAGAAGTAGTTCGGGATTTACATGACGCCTCTTTCCAAAAATGTCATCCATTTCTCGTTGATACTCAAAATCTTTGCGACGAAGGCCCGTCTTTCCGTTGTTGTCGGCAACTTTTTTGTAGGTACTTTCCAGACTTTTGAACTTATTGTTCACCTGTGAAGACGAAAATTCGAGTTATCAAACTTGAACAAGCTACAAATGGGCGAGTAAATTGATCACTATTCGTTCCACTTACTTGGATCCAGGAAAGATTCAACTTGAAATTTTCATTCAATGTATCACATATGTGAACAAATACAGCTTTTGCAGTCTTATATTTCTTTGCCATAAGGGGATGGCACTCCTTGTACTCCGCTAGGAGAGCCAATGTCATTGGACGGTCCCAGGGAGCTGGGCAATCGTTGTTTCTGGCAACACCTGTTGTTTCTGACAACACGACCTCACGGATGACATTATAATTACTTGCGTCTGCGTGATTTGGATCCTCGATCACAATGTAATCATTTAGGTCTGAAACATGGAAACAAAACTTCGTCAATAGAGAACACAAAGCTCATAGAGTGAACATTGACTAGCATATGGTACGAAGTGAAGTTGTGGTAGGTGCTCATCTCCGACGTTGTCGAAGGTGTTTATTAGGTACAGTAGTTTCTTAACATCTGCGGGTTCAGATTCACGGTAGGTATTTGCATTTTGACATTTTATGTCAATAAAAACTGTCTTGAAAAAGTGTCCTCGAAAAGCGTTACCTAGATTTTAGGATAATTTTCACTTACAACCAAGCCGTTGCTAGGGAAATGAAACTTCTGTAGTTTTCATCGGACAAAAATCGTTCCCCATTCGATCGAAAGCTCTCGAATTATCACGCATTTCTTGCGTATTTGTTCTTGGTATTTATGTCAGACTTATACATATTTTTATGTTATAAACAGATATAGTGAACACTGCCACTTGTTTTGTGATCAATTGGTTGAGGTTACCTACAATTCTGTTTTCATTAAAATAATACTACATCCAAACAAAGTTGGTCGTACAGGCAACTGGGATTCGTTGTTTTGTTATTGTTACTTTTGATTTAGCCATCAGCCACAGAATACCGGCCTTAGATTCGTATAAACAAAGAGAAAACAGGACTTGAGGAAATAGACGTCTGTAGTACAATATTGACATAAAATGTCCCAATGTGTTGCAGACTCGTATGCAAGCATTTTCTATAAAAGATGTACCTACCAACAAATTTTACGATAATTTTGTTTGAAAAAAGAAGGACTAAAGCTGGGTTCACATCCATCCGGTAGTGCGTTCGGGGAGTGCGTTCGGGGAGCTGATTGGTTGGACGTTAGCTGGGGAGGGGGAACATTCTTACCGGAGAAGCACTTTTGAAGCGTACTGTACGCATCAGATTTTTTAGATATTTGCCGCAGCCGCATCTGCGCAGTTCACTACTGCGCATACGGAAATGGCGGCGCTGTTGAAAACAGCTGTTGAACCTTCCCAACTGCCGCGATTCCCCTCCATCCCCTCCACTGCTTTTCACTAGCTTCCCCTATCCGTATTGCCGCAGCCTACCGGATGGATGTGAACCCAGCTTTACCGAAGGAATCATTCACTGCCATTTCGCAAGGAAAATAACTCGAATATAAATAAAATCGGAAATAGCGACGACGTTGACGGGCGGAAGGTTTCGATTTCACGTTACTGCTATTTCACGTCACTGCTGAAGCCCCAGTGCTCTCTAGTGGAGTAGTTCTGCGCGTTCCAACCACCCAGTTGAAAAACTGAAAAGTTCCTTCACTCATCCCCACCACTTGAGTTATCTAAATTAACTGGTTAAAGAACTCCCTGGTTGGCAGGAACAGAAGGTTCGTTCCATCCACCTAACCGCGGTCGACCATGTTCGACCGACGCATGCGCAGTAGCTTCAACCGCGTTCCATCCCAACAATCAGCTCAACACAGCGGTTGAACCGCTGTTCCATCATAGCAATGTGGTCGACCACGGGTTGACCGCGGTCGAACCAAAACCGACCGCCCGATGGAGTGCGGTTCATTCCGGTCGACATAGGAAACCTCACGCAATTGGAACCTACTCATAACCTTCCTCATTTGAAATTCGAGCTCGCCGAGTTCAGCTCGGTGGGTCTCTCCACGGAAGAACCAAGTTTGTTCGTTTGTTTTGACATTTTATGTCTTTACTCTGGCACATACCTAACTCGAAAAACGTTACACAAAAAGCGTCACACGAAATCGTCACGAAATTTCTGATGATTTTCGCTTACAACCGATTCGTTGCTACGGAACTTTATCTTCGTCAGTTATCATCGTACAAAAATCGTTCACCACTCGTTGGATAGCTCTCGATTTACCTAACCATATTACGTTAACCACTGCGGAGTGCGTGGCCGACAAGCTGCGGTATGAGCGTGATTGTTTAAATAATTGTTTACACACAGGTGATCATTCTCAATAATTTATATTGTCAACACGAATGCAAGCTTCATAATTTAAACTATAATTCAACGTTTATTACATTAATTAAAGAACTGATGTAGCATTGTTCAAAGGCCCCTGAATCCCTTCTTTAAAAACATAAAATGTCCAAATGTGTTGCAGACTCGTATGCAAGCATTTCTTTTAGTTTCTACCACTGGAGTTTTTTTCATTTTTCTATTCTTCATTTTTGCCGTTCACTTGTATGGAGGTGTATAACATTTGTTTGTTAAATGCATTTATTAATCATAATATCACATGAGGCCAATTTTCATAATAATATTAATTATTACAATAAATGATAACTTGTACAAAATAAAACATCTTCTCTTACATTAAATGCTTCTCCCCTCTTTGAGGTGATATGTCATATTGGTTCTGACCTACCGTAGTTAATTTGAGTGGAAGTTTCAAGTTTATATTGGTACTAAATCTTGTTTTTCCGTGTTCAACTCTGTCTATTTTCTTTTCACTCCATTCTTTGTAGACTTTAGTAACTGTTTGATAGGTTATCAGATGTTGTACCGTCATAACTTTAAATATGTCGAAGAGTTTCACAGTCGAAAAAGTTCTAGGTTTCTTTAGCAATATCTCGATAAGAAGTTTTTGACAAATAAACACCATTTCCATTAGACTCTTTGAACTGCTTCCCCATCCTATTATCCCGTACTATATCAGTACAGATTGAATTAGTGAAAAATAGAAACCCCTTAAATATTTTAGTGATAGAAATCATCGGACCTCTTTACAAATAGCAATTAGCTTTCTTAATCTATTTATCATATGGTTCACATGTTTTTCCCATGATTAGCACTGATCAGTGATTATTCCTAAATATTTGGTGGATTCAACTTAAGAAACGATAGGGCAGTTACAAGATGTTCTAGTTTTACAATTTTCAGTTTGACATTTTATTGATCCAATATTGGGCACCATTATTCTTTTCCGTAATATTCATTCTTGATTTTTTGTATGAGCTGCTTTAGTTTTTTCTTGTATTTTTCCAAATTTCTAGCCAACCTAGAGTTAAACGGAGTTTTTCTTAACTTCAAACTCATTTTTTCTTTATTTCTAATCGACACCAGGAGGCCTTTCGTCATCCATGGTTTCAACTTTGTCGACTTGTGAGGACTACTTGTCTCCCTTTCAGAAACCTTATTTACATGAGTTATGATGGTATTTTCAAAAAAAGTTGTCCGTCGTTGAACGTCGTGAAGTGAAATGAATCAACTGGAAAGATTTGTCGTGGAGGAGTTGACGGTTCTTGTTGAGGTTCTTCCAGAATTAAAGTCACACAAAATGACTTGGTTAACGCTAATTTGACTTCACTTGCGGTTGAGCGTTCCATCAATGGTTGGATCGAGGTTACGGTCGTCCAACCGCGATCATAGAGGCCGTGGACCGTGTGCTGACCGTGGGTCGACCGCGGTGAGGTTGATGGAACAAACCTAGACCTAATTAAAGTAGGGTTGGGTCGTTCCGCTCCAGCTCCAGGACGGGAACGGTTCCGAAGAACAGTTCCACAAGAATAATAATATTATTCAAGAACCTTCATCCACGACGAGAATATTAAATAGTATTCTAAGTAAATGAAAGTATATTAAAGTAAATGAAGATGCTGTTTTCTGTGCATGGCGGTTTCTTCTCAGTAGTGGTAGCTAAGTACCTACCACCATAGGTTTGTTCCATCCACCTAACCGCGGTCGACCCACAGTCAGCACGTGGTCGACGGCCTCTATGATCGCGGTTGGATGACCGTAACCTCGATCCAACCATCGATGGAACGCTCAACCGTCAAATTAGCGTTAACGCAGTCATTTCGTGTGACTTTAATTCTGGAAGAACCTCAACAAGTGAAACTTCTTCTTCCTGTTTGTGCCGTTTTATGTCTAATCAGTTGTTGTGATCTTTGGTTGTTTGTTTGATGATGATCCTTGAGCCTCGAGTGATGTTTGAATGGTCTTGATAATTCACATTTTTAAAGCCGTTTTCGTTTAGATGCAACTTCGGATTGTTCGCATTATCATGGAGCTGTACGATTGTACAAATATTTTAAATGACGAACTTGCATGATCAAATTTTGGAACTCGAATGATTTTTATTATTTCTAAAAAGTTGGGAACGAAAACATGTGGCGCTGAATTATAAAAATGAGGTAGAAAAACTACAACAAAAAATCAACTTCTCAGCGCCTACATTTACTCCCCCCTTAGCGTTTTCTCCATGTACCGAGCTGGAAATCTGACCCGTCTTCCAGAGCGTGTTCTTGTCTCTTGGTTCTTGTTACTTTTTAATGCTTCTGTTGTTCCGTTTGTATTCTCTGATTTTGACTTCTGTTCGATTGTCTTCTGTGTAGTGAAATCGTCTGTGTCTTCTGAAAGGATGTATGCTGGTTTGAGTCTGTCTACTGTTACGTTGACATGTTTCTTCTTGATGTTAAGTGTAAAAGATTTTTCTGCTCGTTGTATTACTATGTATGGTCCTTCGTACGGTTTTTCCAATGATGCTTTCTCTCTATCAACTCTCAAGATGACCCAGAAAGATGGTTTCTTTGAGTCCAAATTCTGATTTGCTGACATTAATTTTCAAACCATAACCATTCAGTCTTTCAAAAATGTTGATCAAATGTTCCTTGTGCTCTTCTTCTGTACGAGATGCAATGCAAATGTCGTCCAAATAGGCGAAACAAAAAACAAAAAAGAAAAATGAATTCTTTCAGTTTGGGTGACTGAAATAATCTGTGTGTGACAACAGAACACAAGTGTTCCGGCCGGAACGGATTATTTGCACAAGTTGTCACTGTTCCGTTCCGTGCCCGGGGTGGAAAGGTTCCGCAGAACGGCTCCAGTTGGAACGACCCATCCCTAATTTTAATAAATGTATAGCTGCCCGATTATTTTTATTAATCGATTATTATTACTGATTAATCGACATCATTACTGACTAATCGGTTTTCGAATACATCAGGATTTGATGCATTCTAATATGCTTAAAAAATACCTTCCTGGCTACTTTCATGGACCCCCCCCCCTCTCTGAATTCCCCACTGGATGAACGGATCAAATTGTGCAGGAAAACGGAAAAAACTCGAATTAATTAAAATTAGAAGATAGGCAGTGCCGGTAAAATTTCATTTTGGTTTATTATCTTCGATAATGAACCATTCGAATCGGCCATAGAAAACATTTTTCAACCTCATGTCAAAATTTGTTGGTTTACGTTTCAAGATACGTAGATCTAGAAAATCGAATTTAAAAAAATCCGCGTTGAGCTATAAATTACACATGGGGGGGGGGGGGGGTGTTGTCGGACCAACCCCACAATGGTCCTCGAAACTTTTCATACATACATACGTCATATCCTATGAGGTGTTCTTGCCGGCCACTTGTCTGACGTCATACACCCCCTGCCGGTCCACGTACGTCATATCCTGTGAGGCGTTCTTGCCGTCCACTTGTCTGACGTCATCCACCCCCTGCCGGTCCACGTAGGTACGTCATATCCTGTGAGGGGTTCTTGCCGGCCACTTGTCTGACGTCATCCACCCCCTGCCGGTCCACGTACGTCATATCCTGTGAGGTGTTCTTACCAGCCACTTGTCTGACGTCATCCACCCCCTGCCGGTCCACGTACGTCATATCCTGTGAGGTGTTCTTGGCGGCACCTGTTTGCCGTCATATATTTTGACGTAGTAGGTCACTTGAGTTGCGACTTGTGTTGTTATCTGAGAGGCCCGTGGATGAGGTGAATTAAGGAGACAAAATAGACTTCATATCGAATCGAGGTGTTTATTTGAATTCTTCTTCTTAGATGATTTGGCTTCAGACATGCCAGTCATAGCCATTGGATTCGTGATTCAAAGCAACCATAAAGTGGGTACAGCTTTCGTACGAGTACGCAACCACCAGGGACATTTTATGTCTTTGCGCCCCCTCCCACACCCACACCACGTACCTCGTACTTCATTGTTGTAGAAATCTGTGTGTAAACAATTATTTAAACAATCACGCTCATACCGCAGCTTGTCGGCCACGCACTCCGCAGTAATTAACGTACTTAATATGGTTAGGTAAATCGAGAGCTATCCAACGAGTGGTGAACGATTTTTGTACGATGATAACTGGCGAAGTTGAAGTTCCGTAGCAACGAATCGGTTGTACGTGAAAATCCTTATAAATTTTTCATAACGCTTTCTTCGTCACACCGTCACCGTCACAATGTCACACTTTTCGAGTTATGTGCCATAGTAAAGACATAAAATGTCAAAAATGAAAAAGTAGGTACGTACAATTTTCTCATGAAGCGTGCGGTTAAATAAAAGTAAAAAAAATTGTGTTCAGATGAAGAATTTTTCTTTAAACTTAATATGAAAAGTATTTTGGGCTGATAGGGCTAAGGCACTCCTATTTAATAACAGGTGCCTGTTTACTTAATTATTCTTGGTTTATAAATTGAATTTTCTGAATATTCGCATATAATATATGCGTATATTATACGCATACAAACGGTGCATTTTTTTTCTGGGAAAGTAGTACTTTCTAATGTATTTTTCCTTCCTGAATTGAATAAAACCATTCCCGAATTGATATGACTATCCGTTCTGAAGAAACGGAGTTTTTTCCGCTTTTTTGTCGTTTCGCCCCACTGTGCGGCGGTTTGAGGATGCAGGAGCGGACAGTTGGTGGTGACGTGTGGAAAGGGGGAGGGAGTAGGGAAGGGGTGGACTATTAATGCATCACAACAATACATTTTATTGAGAGTCATTCATGAGTAGACGGAGAAGATGAAGAAGTAGACGGAGAAAATGAAGTTTATAGAAACAATAGACGGTCTAAATCATGTCTGTAGACGAATGAAGATCACGTAGACCACAGTCAGATGATCTAAAAGATCTAGTAGACGTCTGTTTTCTATGTGGGAATGCATCACAACATTGAAATAAATTTAAAATAAACATTAAAATAAATTGTATTGTCCGTCATTCACAACCTGACTGCTATCGCATTCATTGAATGTGGGTGGCAGAGAAGAGAGCGGGGGTGGTCGGTGGGGGAGGAGCTGGCAGTTGGTGGTGTATGGCAGTTGGTTCTGTATCCATGCGTCCATTGAGGATTCTGTCATGAGGTCCGATGCAGGTGCAATGCTTCTGAGCTTTATAAGCCAGAATAGAGAACAGCTCAGGAGAGAAGGGTTCAGGATTCCAAGTACTTCACCCCGTACAGGGAATTGAATCCGGAGGTCAAGTGTGCAAGCCTTGTGCAGGTTGGTCCGTTGGAGTCTCTCCACGCAGTTCGGTGGATTCTCAAGTGTCGCACAGAACTATAGCCATTGAATGGTCGTCCCTTATTGATTATTGACATTTTATGTCTTTACTCTGGCACATACATAACTCGAAAAACGTTACAAAAAAAAAAAAAAGCGTCACACGTAATCGTCACGAAAATTTCTGATGATTTTCGCCTACAACCGATTCGTTGCTACGGAACTTTATCTTCGCCAGTTATCATCGTACAAAAATCGATCACCACTTGTTGGATAGCTCTCGATTTACCTAACCATATTACGTTATGTGCAGAAAGTTTCTCGTTTTTTTTGTACAAAAAAAAATAATAATAATGGGTAGAGTGTGAGGTATGGAAGAGGTATGGTAGCGGGGCGGTAAGACATAATACGACATAAAGACATAAGACATATGACTGTGAAGCCTAGATGAACAAAGCAGGTTTTCTTTATTTGTAATTAATTCATCATCTCTATCATTCAGGGTCTGCACAAAGCAACCCAGGCGATTCCAACAGCCGTTTTCACTTAATGGAATGGATAGGCGTTGAAATGCGTGACAATTTGTTTCCTGATGATGAAGAAAGAACAAGCGAGAATGATTCTTAGGTAGGTATCTACCTACTTTCAAGACAAAGTTTGTGATACAACATGAAAATGTCTCACTGTGTTGCAGACTTGTACGCGAGCTGACGTTATTCAGCTGGCTTGGCGGTACAGGAATTTTCTGATAAGACAATTAAACTTATGATCATTCGTTTTGTGCATCTGTCTGTGTCAACAACCACAACCTAGCTGTTTTCCCATTTTATTTTATTTTTCTGATTCACTGTAACGTCGTACTTGATAGGAAGCACTACCAAACCTCCGGCAGACGGTTTTTTTTAACCATGCCGTACCGTTTATTGTCATTTATCATTTGTTTCATACTCTGTTGGTGCATGTTATATAAACTATATATTCATTCTGTATTGCCTGAAAACAATAAAACACATGATCAGTGACGTTATTTTGTCATTTTAATTGTCGGGCCCGCACTTATGCTTCAATCCGGCCCTGATCTGTACAAAGAAGATAATAAACCGTTGTGTCAAGAATTAGCAGAGTTTCAAAATGAATTCGTCCTTTTACAAAATGAATTCGTCCTTTTACAAAATGAATTCGTCCTTCATAAAGAGGGCCCAAATCTTGAAGGTCGGCGTCTGGGGCTCTGGAAAACGGTGGCGGTATGCAAGGGCGCGGAAATCTTCTATATGTCATCCCTTATCTCCCGCACATCTTCTCAATGGAGCATCCTTATCTCCAAATCCGTGATAGGCAAACCAGTCTTGTCCTTCAGTTGTTCACTATTGTTTCTTGCATACCTACCAAAAGTTGAAATGAGTGACTCTGGCAATTCTTTGTATGAATGTCTTGCCAACTTTCTGTAAATTTCTTGTATCAATTATTCCTTGTAAACTTTGTAAATTTCTTCTATTACATATTTATCAACTATGCAAACAAATGCAATAAAATATTACTCTTCTAGAAAAGGTATCTGCATACCATTTGGTCTGGTTGCCTTCAAGATTTGGTCCTTCTCTATGAAGGACGAATTCATTTTAAAAAAGGACGAATTCATTTTGTAAAAGGACGAATTCAATTTGAAAAAGCTATAATTAGTGATAATTCATAATAATAATTAATCTAACATTTAGGATCTAGACAGAAGGGTGATCTGTACAATGATGATAATGAACCGTTGTGTCAAGAATTTGCAGAGTTTTTTATTCGATTTTCTGAATCTACGTATCTTGAAACGTAAACCGACAAATTTTGAGGGGGGTTAAAAACGTTTTTTCTTTGGGCGATTCCAATGGTTCATTATCGAAGGTAATAAACCAAAGGTAAAAAAAAAAATGTATAAAAAGTTTTCGGAAATTTGATTTTTAACAATTTTGAACTGAGAACAGTTTTCTTCGAAAAATTCGCTTAAAATCCGTCCGTCTGCCGTCCACAGCAGTTTGCCCAGTTAGCGTCGTGCTAAAATTACGGAAAAATTATTAGGTGCTAAAATTATTTGATTTACTGGTTCGAACCACACCGACGATGTTCCTTGAAAAGTTTTCATAACCCTAAGTCAATGGGGGGGGGGGGAGGGGGGTTCAAAACAAATATTGAAATTTTGAAGACGTCATATCTCGAAAAGTTCTACTGAAACGGTCAGTAGGGTTCAATTAAAAGAATTTTCAAGACTATGCGGAGCCCTCTACGACCAGTGAGGTAGTGAACCCCTCCCTCTCATCACTCCCACCGTTTATTTGTCACCCACTCCTGTTGTCGTCAAAGCGAATTTTCCCTGCCGTAATGCGGTGTGTCAGACGGCACGCGCGTAATTGCGTACCACCGTCTCCGTGCGCGAGTGTGCGTTGAGTGGAGACGTTAAGTGTCGGTGGAAGGGGCGGCGAGGACGACGAGGAGTGGGGATGGGGGCGGTTTTATGAACGGAGGGGAAGGGGGATACGAGCGACGCCTCTCTGAGCCTGCGTGGAAACAAATCGATACGAGTCTTCGAAGAGAACGACTTTCCCTTAGGCCCAGGTATCATGTAGCCATCCACCTTTCAACTGCTTCTCACGGTTCTAAATTTATTTACCAATTGAAGAAAACTCACAGCCGGCAAGTGGCATCTGTTTGTTTGGTCCCGCGAAAGCGTTCATTTTAGATTTTTGGTTTTTTTCTAGGACTCCTCCTCTCGACCAAGCCTTGTTCTACAGGCTTTTTTACCTCTCCATAAGTGTCTTATATCTGTGCCTTGTATACAAATGGACAACGATTCATAGATCTTTGCTACTGTATTATGGGATATTGTAATATTTTTGGTAAGTAGAACCAACAAAAACGCAAGGAAATGAAAGCACGGAAAAGCACAGCCCTCCTTGCACGCAGATTCACGCTATATGAAACAAACTATGACTGGATTCAGTTCCAAGGAATGCTAAATATTTACTAGTATAGTTTTCAACTTGTTACTAGGAGTTGCTGTAATATCAAAAAAGACTGTTATTACAACTGTAATATACTTCTCTGTTCAAAATAAACAAATTACACTTCCCTGTACAGTGTTCAATATACGCCAACACAAAACTGCATGTACTGGTTATTTATTTATCTTTAAGCTTTCGAGATGCGTCTCTTTTTTTTACTCTGAGCTGTAAATAATAAATGCTTCTTTTCAACTCGTATATAAGTTTTCATCCTTAGAGATTTAGTTTCGTCGTTTTGACGAAAAATCCCGCCCTAAAACTACAGTAAACGGTGTCGCGTGTCATCACCCTAAGCCATTTTTACGGACCTGGTCGATATTGGAAGGTTCCAACTTTCGCATACATTGATAATAATCTTTCCCTCGTATTTATAGGACCGACGATAAACCGTTTCTTACAAAACCGACTCACAATTGGGCGACATGACTTTTGCTGATTTGGACCGACCAAGTGAATCAATTTTAGGAAACTCTTGTACTTCTTCATGGTCGACTCGGTGGGGTTTCGGTGAGATGGAAACCTAAAGATTTACTCGACAAAGTTCCAAAGCTGTCACTTGAGTTATTTAATTCGATTTTCAAGGAGTTGGACCACTGAATCATTTTGTCATCACGTACTATCGATACTGCACAAAATTGGTTTTAGCGAATTTTTGAAGAAAGTGCACTATTGCAGCCGATTCACAGAGTCAAAGTTGAAATTTTATATACATGTAAAGAATAGCGGAAATGTGTCATTGTTGAGCGTGATTCCCTGGAAACTATCCTACGAACGTTTTCCGAATATTTTTGGAATCGCACTTTGCTAATTAGGTACATACTGCTAATAAATTAGGGTTGAAGAGCGATAGCACAGGATCCGATGGAACCCCATGATTCTCTCTACTTGGTTCATTAATTGGGCCTCGAAATCCCTTTCTTGGTCTGTACGAATGTCGTTTGACACGTCATTAGGTGCAAAACCTGGTGTACCTGCTGAGCTTGCCTTCTGATTCAGAATCGGTGCCGCTTCAGGCTGTTCAACCAACACTTACCTGTTGCTCAGCTGAGTTCTTGGGAAGTGACCACGACTGTCTCATCAGCCCAATACGATTGAATTGACCAGTTGATTTATCCTTAGAAATGAGTCTTTTGTGAACAAGATGTTGTCATAATCATGATGTTGTGGCTTGTACGTACTTAACAAGGATATGCGTACTGAAAACCAAGTTTAGCGAATTCCAAATACCTGTGCGAGCTGAGCTGTAACGAAAGAACTTTCGTACATTTTTGCATTTCTTTCAGTACTTTTCCTCTCACTCTTGAACATAGGGACTTATGCAGTGGATTCGCAATCGTTCATGGCCAAAACGGTTATACTTATTAAAAAAAAAAAAAAAAAAAAAAAAAAATTCATTGAAAGTTGAAGAGCATCAAATTCTTGTGTCTGATATCAAAATGTTAAAAATTTGTTTCAATTTTACCGACTATAAGAATAAAAATAAAAACTCAATATTGTACAGTATTTTCACCACATCGCTAATATGGGTAAATAAAATAAATACAAATCTTGGTATTGTTACTCAATTTAAAACGCTGTTCAATTGTATCAACCCAATATTACGGCATTAAGTTAGGTAGTACTAGTAACGAGTTAGAATATTTAAGAAAAGCAACCCGATACCATGACCCCCTTGGATTTCCATGAAATGTTTTTTGCAAATTGTCCACCTTGGTAGAGGGCCAGAAACCAAAGGACAGATCTCTAAAAAAATTATTGGCGAAGTTATTAAATTATGAAAATCGCTGAAGTTTAAGTTAGGGATTTTATTCTGATATCGGAATTTGATATCGCAATTCTGACTTCACCGTCGTGTTCAGCGTTGAAATGTCCAAAAGCTGAGGGGGGTTCTTACACGCTGAATAAGATGGTGAAGTTATAATTGCTATATCTTATTTCGTTCTCAAACTGGAGCACTTTGAAGATGAAGAAACGTGGTTGATACTTGAGATGTTCTTCATGGACACCATGTTCTTTAATGGAGACATTTTACATAAAACCAATTATTTTTTCAAAAATTCGCTCTTATAGCCATGCTGCATGACAGGATTTTTTTGGATTCAGCGGACTTTTTCTTTCGAAAAATACCTATCCCCTGCCAAAAATATCTTTTTTTGACAGTTTCCCCAAGATTTGGAACTTTTTAGGTAAATTCTACTGAAATCATCCAAATTCATGGTTATAATTCATGGCTTTCGGTCCGGGTCGGGGCAGAATCGAGTTCGTAGGTCACTTTTGTTTAAAGAAAACAAACCGCGACCGAATCCCACGACATTTGGCTTCGTTATAAGAAATACCCAAAATCACTGTAATCATCCCTAACTTGAACTTCAGCGATCTTCATATTTTAATAACTTCGCCAATAATTGTTTTTAGAGTCCTTTGGTTTCTGGCCCTCTACCAAGGTGGACAATTCGCTAAAAAAAATTTCATGGAAATCCAAGGGGCTCATTGTATTGGGTTGCTTTTCTTAGGTATTCTTACTCAATGGCATTAGTGAATTAATTAATTGTTAATTGTTAAAAAATGAGTGTCTTCTTTAGAAAATCATAGAGACAATTTAGGAAACGTTAAAAATACTTAAAATGATTCCTCCTTTTTAAGTATCTGTTTATTATTGAAAATATGATCAAAAAATGTTTGATACAAAACTTCTTTTGTACGCTTTTGTTTATCAAAAATACGTCCATCTTTCTTCGTCGTTTTGAAGGCATCTTCGCTCCTTTCTCGTCCTCTCAGCTCCAGGTAACGGTCTCTCTCGTAGCCCTCGAGATACGACCAAGGACCTGTCCCCTAGACGATTCGACGAGCTTCTTTGTCCTACTGGGTGTCTTTCTAAACAATGATGGTGAAGTATTGGTGGGGGAAGAAGATGTGTACATACTGCGGTTGGTGGATAGTTGGCAATATTTACAGTAGTGGTAGTATAAAGTAGAATCCACCTCGCACCAGAACAACACACCGATTAGCAACTGACTGACTTCCTTACAATCGAAACCGTCGGCATGGCACTGCACAATCCATTACTCTTCAGATGGCAGCAAACGCCGTCCAATTGCTTTATTTTCGCAATGTGTGTCAACAACAATCGATGGGCGTATGACAGAAAATGCTGATGTTTACATAGCTAATAGCAAGATTAGGGAAAATTTATCATTATTGGCGAAGAAATTGATCTCCTGTTTGTTTTTACTCAAACGTGGGAAAGGGGATTCAGCTGGGAGGTTTTACTCACCATTCTCGTACAAATACGACAAAAAATGTATACTTTTTCTTGTACAGGAGGAGCGAAACCAATTCAGGCATTTTCGGGAAAGTGAGTAGATAAATAAATTATAAAAATATAAGTGAGTAAATGAAGCAACTACAGATGCAATTAGTGGTTTTCACCAACGCAGATCGGCAATCGTCGATGCTGTCGTCAGATCTCTGATGAGTCCGTATGGAGGGGAAATTTAAACGAGTTAAGGGTTACACATTTTGTTGAGAACGTGGCGAGCACCAAGCGAACTCTTATTTCGGATGCTTTCCGTCTACACGCCATGTGATCGTATATGAGATAGGCATGGCTGATGCGGTTATTTCTTGGTAATAGGTTATCGAGTAGCAGCGACTGTCTGGTAGGTAATATGTTGTGGTAATAGGTTACCGGCGATTCGGGAACCTTTCCACCGCCCAACGCGGACTGGGTTTCCACTGGATTTGCAGGCTCACAACTGATGCATGTATCTAGACGCTCTGATTGAAATAAGTGCAACAGTGAAAACATAGGTACCTACACAAAAAATAAGCTTGAAAAAATATGGTTATCTCGGAATCCCATAGTGCCGGAATCCCTAGGGACCAGGACGGGTATTAGGCCGGCGGCAAAGAGGCCTTCAAAGGCCTTTCCCCCAAGTTCTCAAAACAGTTATTCCAGTAATAGGGTTTTTCTGGTAATATGTTATCTGTTATTAGGTTACTGACCAGTATTAGGTTAAATATTCTCAACCCCTAATAAGAGAAGCATCCGAAAGGCTTCGACTAGAAACGAATTACGCATGGTCTAACACCCCAAATGCTTAGTAAATATCCAGCACCTCGATCGCTGCTACAACTCATCATTTCATGTGGATGCATGAGAAAATGTGCGAGGACCTGCAGTAGCAAATAAACCAGTCATTCAGCATGGCTATAAGAGCAAATTTTCGAAGAAATTACATGTTTTATGTAAGATGTCTCCATTTTACTGGTTTTATAACAAATTTCGTCTCATTTTTTTGCCTTTACCGATTAACACCTCATTTTATAGATGGTGAAGTCAGAATTGCGACATCTCATTCAGACTGTTCAATTCAATCGAAAACGGAGAGAAAAATTGAGATTAAAAAAGGTTTTTGAGGTCAGGGTGGTCTGAAACGGATTTTGGTATAAAATATTTTTCGGAAATTCGAGTTTGAAAAATTTTGGACCGAGAACAACAGCTTCCTAGGTATTCTTTGAAAATTACCCAATAAGTTTAAGATTGGCCATATTTGAATGAGGACAAACAATGTGTTTCAAACATCAAATTTTACATGAAACCAGTTGTTTCTTCAAAAATTCGCTCTATGCCGCATGACTTTTTTTTTTAAATTGATTTCTCCCGACATGTGACGAATAGTAATTCCGCCAGTTCACTCAGAGAGCGGCGCAGTGTACCAATCTTACCAGCACATCCTACGAGTCGTGCTGTTGCCTAACTTTATTACATTCAATACTGAACCATTGAAGTCGACCAAGACAATTTTTTTTTTTTTCATCTCCCCCCCTACCCATACATGAACACTTGAGGGTTTACGTTGAATCATAAAATCGTTTTAGAACAAACCGTCCATGCGCCCAGTTACAGTTGTCCTAAAATGATGAAATTCGACGATCAAAGTCTGGATCCGCCCATGTGTCGATCAATTCCCGATGACTATACGTTGATGAAAATTAAACTGATGCAATATAGTTCTTCCAACCTGCATCTTCCTTCATAAACCACGCTCCCTTTCCTGGAATGGTTCATATATTTTCTGTATGAAAGTTCTATTGTAAAAATGATATACATTTCAAACAGGTTTCGATAGCAGAGAACACAGAAAGTACTTGATACACGATAAAAAGGAGTCTCACATTCGAGCTAATGACAATTGAAAAGCTAAAACTGATTGTCATTCTTGCATCTTAAGTAATAGATTGATCAACGAATCGAATGATTTAGACGTAGTAATTGATTATTTTTAACTGTAGTGATTCTTTTTGCAATCGATTCAGCTCCTATTGTCAGTCCTTGTCCCGAATGCGTCATAGCAACCTCCAGCACCTGCACTTAAATGGTTCGAATGGTTGAAAAGAGGAAGTCGGGAAAATGCTCCTTGTTCCTTTGCATTCATTCTTTGGCAGTTGGCGTTGACACTGTGCCATTTGGTCCACTTTGAAACGATAAATAGAAACCAATTTCATTTCACTAAAAATATGAATGTAGCTTCAGGCCATGAATACCTAACGTGAAAGAAGAACCCAGTGGGAACTGAAATAAAAGGGATCTTTGTGGCAAGAGATGATTGAGGTATAAAATGACACCTATTATGAAAACGGAAGAATACCAAATAGAACTAGGCAACTATAGTTTGCTATAGGAAATGAAGTGTAGAAATGGATTACTGCAGGGGAAAAAGTGTCTTGTGATCTGCAGTGCACCTGACAACGAACATTGCATCTTGTCAGTGCACCGAACATTGCAATGCCCTCCCAAGTTAATAAATACAATAGTCATTGAAGGCCACCTTCCGTCTTCTCTGAAAGGCTGAGTCACATGATAAAACAAATACCCAAAGCCTACCTTATCTTTTCAGGAGTACTATCTGAATATATTTTTAGGACGCCGCTGGGAAGCACAGACTTCCTCAGATAAGACCTCGTGGGCTCAATGATACAAATACATAGTTTTGAGATAATCGAAGGGGGACACCTGGTATTACTATTAACCAACAGTCACCCACACCGAAGAGCAAATTTTCGAAGTAATAACTAGGGATGGGTATCGGTTGAAAAAACATCGATGTTTACACATCGATGTCTTCCCTGAAAATCCCTTACCTACTGTGGTCTACCCAAGTACTTAACTGTCTATTTTTCGGGGGTAATTTTTGTTCTGTTTTTCCAACCAATACCCATCCCTATTTTTTAGCGATTAGTTCTTTTTGTATTGCATATAAGGCTGGCCTTCGCTCAGGCAACTACTATTATAATATTGCCGATTTTTGGCTCTTGGTGGGGTCTATAACTAGGTATCTCAAGTTATCTAGTATTGGCTTTTTGAAATCAGGCGATGGCAACTAGCTCGCACGGTAGCTAACTTCCCAGGTAATATAATGCTTTGATCCAAGACGAATCAATTATTGGTGTTAGGTCGGTATTGGTAGGCCCAAAGTTGTGTTACCCACCTAACTCCTGAAGTCGATGTGTATTCGGCCCTCCTCCTTATAATTTCTTGGTGACTTCAATTTTAGATTTCTTGTCCTAATTGGTTACCCTTCATATCGCATGCTGTATCTTCCTTTACCTAGGTATGATATTTTGTTGAACAAATTTATATTTATAAATATAAGCACGTTCGTTTTTCATTCTACCCAAGATTTTGACCTACAACTCATTTTTTCAGGATCTTGCTGATACAATGCAAAGGCGCTATTACATTGTAACACTGTCAACCTATATATTAATGTACTACGTTCTTACAGACGCCCGTAAGTATTGATTTTCTTACCTTTATCTAGTCGTGGGATCTTATATTTTCTTTGTACATACTCGTATTATTTTAATTCATTTAGAAGTCCAAGATGTATCTGAATAAGTTTGAGGTTTGGCCGATTCTAAGTTTTCCCTCAAGTTGAGCCCTCATCGGAAAACAATAAGAAAACAAATTTGGTCAGTGTAAAGATTGGACTGAATTGTAGGGATCAAATCATTGAGGAGGGCGATGTCGTCCCTGCGGAGTGGGGTCTGATGAGTGTCAAAGGTGGTGGGTGTCGGATTGAAACCGGGTTGTACGTCTTCAAATGAAATAGGTACACTTGAGAGCTTCAATAAATAGGCGCTAACTATGTCAACAGAAGAACTGAGAGAGACGTAGAGAATGGTTGATCCTTTGCAAGGTGCGTTACATCTGGTACCAGCGGATAACCCCCTCTCGTGGTACTGGTATAGGGATGGGAGCTGTCCAGAATGCTGGTTGTTCCACTGTCCCCAAATGCCTGACCGGTCACAGGCCCAGAGCCAGAGAAATGGTGCCTGACCCCTTCTGTACTACTCCCGACTAGATAATATACCAAAGGTGTCGGGAGAGGGAGAAGCAACAGCGACCAGATCGCCTTGGTATTTATTAATGCAGAGCAGCAGAACTCCCTCGACTGCGCTATGCTCCAAGCTTCCCCATACCTGAGCAGCATAGCACAAAATAGCTCTCAATATTGCATTAAAAATTGCCATATTTGCAGTCAAGGGGACATGCGGATTTGAGAATGCCTTTCCCCAATTACAATTCATTGTTGCCATGGATGCCTTAGCCTTGCTCGTCAAATGTATTGAGAAAGATAGTCTTGGGGTGAGCGTTATAGCTAAATAAGGGGACTCTTTAACTATATCCACAACCTCAATGTTATAGTACTATCTCTCAGTTGCCCGTCTTCTACTTCCACTCAGGAACACTATTACCTTCAACTTTTCCAAATTAGCTTCGAGTCCCAACTGGCCACGATAAGCATGAAGGAAGTTAATGTTATTCTGCAGTTGCTCTGGATCGGACCACCAAATTTCTAAGATAGTATTTTTTAAGTCCATACTAAGGCTGATCTTCAGCCTGCCGAGAAATACGCCAAATTACTTCACGTGTTTGGAAACTGGTGCCCAGCCGACCTTCGCTTACACGTTGTCCCTTGCCTGCCACTATGTGATTAGGGCCTTGAAAATGCCCCAGGACAGGTATCCTGGTGTAGTTGCCCAGGAAGTCGTCAGGTCCGAAATATCCTGGAAAGGCAGTTAGAGATCTAGCACAGAGACGGTGTTGCGCGTTTCATGGGAATCTGGAGTTGCTGAGCGTGTGGCCAGAGCAGCTAGAGTCATTGGTGGAGGCTGTCTCGCAGGGTTGGACGAGTGACATGCAGGCGGCTGCAATGAGTTCCAAGAACCCTCTGTATCCATCACTTAATTTGGACGCGAGACCTGGAAATCTGCAAATGGGCGGTGGTCACCCCTTATGGATGGTGCGATGGGTCCTCAGGCTGAGAGGAGCGCTACTTCCGCTGAACGACGGTATCTACCTGACATCTAAAAGCCCACAGAGGATTTGGTCTTTGTGCAAACAGAACGCAGACGAGGATGTCCCCCATTTCTTTGGAAGCTGCCCAGTGCTGGGGGACTTTAGGCTGCTTTTTCTTGGGGAGGTGGTTCTGAGCATGGAAAGGTTGGTCTGCTTGATGAGCCATGGTGAGCACTGGTTAATAGTAGGACAGTTCAGCCTTTGGGCGTGGAGGTTCCGAGATTCCCTGGTGGCTGAGTTCAATGATTGAAATTGCCCATTTCTCCTTCGAGTTCAACTCCAAAAAGTTGTTTTTTGTTTCTATCTGGAACACTGGATCATACGAGTATGTTGCAAAAAAAAAAAATAATAAAATTCCACTATAATGTTGACCATTTCAATTTCAAAAGCCTAACGTGTGTACCGGAATCACAGTGTATCACGGTGTATTGAGAAATAACGTGTTTTCTGTTGCTTTTTTTTTTTTTTTTTTTTTTTTTTTTTTTTTTTCTCATTAAAAGTAGGTTCCAATGATTTATCAATAGTGGTGAATCCTACAATTGAAATACATACCTTAAAATATTTCTTGTTTCATTTCAGTAGTAGCTGGTATCCAATGTTTCAAATGCGTATCACTTAATGGGAACAATAAAGCCTGTGATGACCCGTTTCATAATAATTATACAGTAGACATACTCGAATCGCCATGCCTTGGAGGAAGAAAAGGACGAAACGGTTTATTCCCTGCAACAGCTTGCATCAAACTTAGTGGCACTTATGGTCAGAGCAAAACAATTTTTTTTTCTTTTAATTTTTCAATGTTTCAGTGACTTTATTACTGATTCATATATTCCTCAATGAGTAGATGATTACATTTCAAAATTGATGTTACTAAGCACACTAAGTATACCCTTTCATTATTATACTAGTTTAATGTCAACGTAGGTATTACCAAGTTACATTTTTAAAAAAAGAAGATATTTACCTATTTCAAAATTACTGTAGAGATGCTTTGCATGGTTCTTTTAGAACTACCTAAATAGAAATTGACAACGTCAATATTAATTGATTCCAAAAGGCATGAATGAGGTTTATATATGTTTTTATTTTATATGTTTGGAAACGCTAAATGTTGTGGTTTGTTTTGGTGTAATCGAACGTGCCTAAAATGTATGCCTTTATTTATTGATAATTTTATTTTATCCGTAATGCATTACATCATAATTTCATATAGAGGATTCTGGGGATACAATAACTATAAGAGGTTGTGCGTTGGACAGTGGCACTCTAACAACTGACACGGAGATAATAAGGATGTCTCATTGTGGAAGTTTTTACTATGAAGACAGGTATGAGTTCACTTTCGTTTGATTCAATTGGCTTTTGAAGAATCACTTTGAAATTACCACCCACTTCATATTTATTTTCCAAGCACATTAGGTTGTGCAGTTTAAAGCATTAGTTCTACTGATCTCTCCTTCCAGAAAAAAAAACCTATTTACCTGATGATTGCATTCAGCCTTCAAGTATAATACTGCCAAATTACCTATGTTTAATCTGGGAATGAAAGCAAAGAAGAATAGGTACCTCAGCGTAGGAACATCTAGACAATCCTCACTCTACGACAACGTGTAGTAACATCTACGAGGTGACGAGATGGGTTTCAACATCTATTCACTGAAACAAGCAATCCCCTTGAAACCCTTGAGGAAACAATTCACTGATATTGATCTGACATTATGAAAACATTCAAATGGAGATTCGACAAACCAAGCATAAACACCCACGTTCTGTGGAGTTCATATTATAATCGTAGACACTCCAGAGGGTGGTACCAAAATAAGGTGATTTTTCTTAAAAACGACCATGTTTCAGGCTGTAATCCCAGTTTAATCAAGTGCAATAAAAAACTGATATCACCACGCGATTCAGTGACGGAAAACAGTGAAATTTCATGTGCCACACTGGGGGTTTTCCGTCTTATCGAAATCACGCACAAACGCGGTTAGTCCAAATTTGGACGCTTCTGGACGCTCCTAAATGCGGCCAAAAAAAAAAAGATTGTCGAAGTAAAAAGTTCATGAAATTTGACGTAGAATCCGAATCTGTAATGAAGGGGGGGGGGGGAATTTGAAAAAAGTTGGCATGCGTAGCCAGCATTTGTGCGCATGCACAGCGCAAAAAAAAGTGATCGTTGAATTCTTTTAGAAACAATTTTTTCTTTGGGCGATTCCAATGGTTGGTTCATTATCGAAGGGAATAAACCAAAATGAGGGGACGTTACTTCGATGAGTTTTTCGAAATAAAAAGGGTGGGGCGTTCATTAAGAACCACCCTGTATAGGGACAGTTCAGTTATTTTAAAAAGTTTTGGGTGTTCTCTTCACAACTGAGGAAGCTACACCTCTCGTTCAGGTGAGTTTTGAAGAAAAATAAAAAAAATCTTCCGACAATAGAGATTGTCTCCTTCCAGACAATATCAAATTCTGACCTAAGCTTCACGATGAAAAATTCAAAATTTCGTTATAACGTCAATCATTGAGTGGCACCATAACAGTGACGTACCCAAAATTTTGATTGGTAACTGCCTACTGCGGGAGGTATGGAATACACCCCGGTGACGAGGGGGTCCGGGACCCTCCACCCGAAAATTTTGACACGTTGAAAAATTCGAAAAACGATTCAGCTATATTATTACGTAGAGTGCTATATTATTACACCTACTTAAGAATTCTTATTGTATTATCCGATTCGTGGTCAGGATAGTCAAAATGGCATAGCTCACTCGATACTGAAACTAATGGAAGTATTCTTACTATCACAGCCTGAGGCTCAACAAGCCTATTTCAACTGAGGGTAGTTTTCTGATTTTGATGGTTTTCTTTCAATCTAGACCTCGACTCTATAGAATCCTGTGTCCTTTGGACATACATTAACCGTTGTCATTCGTAGAGCATTTTCATTCAGCATAGAGTACTCATTTCGAGAATATACCAGAAGAGCCTATAGCGAAACATATTCGGGAACACGTTTGTGGACATTTTAGGTGTTAGAATTCAGTGTTTTTAATAATTATTTGCTTGAGCAAATGCTTGTATGCACTCTTGTGGTTGAACACACTTGATGTTTTTTGCAATCTGCATGTTTGTGAAAGTTCTGGTCGTGTTTTGGTACCTACCACTTCCAACCTTCATTGAAAGGCACTGTAGTGATAACAGGTCGCTCACTTGAGCGTATTTGCAATGAGTACGAGGGACGTCAAGAAAGTAAGGAAAATGAAGGTAAATGAAATTTACAAGATAAGTGTCAAAACATGTCATTATTTCTCTACATAATCGCCATTGAGGTCACTACATTTTTGAAGCCTAGGGACTAGTTTTTGTAAACCCTCGTCGTATACCTTCAGCTCCACCTCCCGAAGCCATCCTGGACCTCCTCGTCATTTGAAAATCGTTGTCCACCGAAAAACTCCTGCTATTTATTGAAAAGATGACAATCCGATGGTGCCAGGTTCGGGGAGTAGGGTGGGTGAGTACAATATCCCACCTAAATGAAATGGTATGAGGTCTAGCGTTGTCATGAGGGAGTGACACACCACGAGCCAGCATAAATATCCTTTTGTCCTTAATTATTTTTCAACTTCTCAAGTGTCTCCAAGTATCCAGCTGCAGGTGGTTCCTTTAGGCATAAAACCGACCAAAAATATCCCTTTCCGGTTACAAAAGACCGATGCCATGATCTTCCTCTCCAAATATTGGACTTTGAATTTTTTGATTGATGGTGAATGGGTATGGCGTACCTCTGGCAGTACCAGGGCGTATCTCACACCTGGTAGGTGGAGCAATTGGAGGACGAACTGTTTGACTGCTGTGACGACATTTCGTCACGGATTGAGGCGATTGATGATTTGTTTTGACCGTGAACAACAAAACGTGCGTTGACTCTGAACAACAAAATTCCCTTGTAACCTCACATTCTGGACGTCCCTCGTCGGTGAGGTGTTCGCATTTATGAATGGATCGAGAAGCTTGTAATTCGATTTCCCACATGTTTGATTATGCATTACATACATTCTTGACTTGCATATCTATGTATGGATATAAAATGCTTGATGTTGAGCGTTTCATTGTTTTCATGGAATATCAAGGATCTATCTATTAAAGCGTTATATGCCAGTCCAACACTGGTTTTGTGTTGTATAATCCTTTTGTTTGTTTTAGATACGTTCGTGGGTGCTTGCAAAGTTGTGACGATGCAGATGCTTGCAATAGTGCAACCAAAAGTGATATTTCCGCAATAACAATATCATTTGTAAGTTTACAAATAATTTTCATGTCAAATTTTTGAATAAACAAATCAACTGCGATGATTCTTCATTTCAATAAATTTGTTTTCATTCTCACCTTCCGCAAATATACCAACAGCGTCTAGAAACTTTATGAATGGTTCAATTGATATTAATTTAGTGTAAGTGCCTTTGAAAAATAATTAATTTAGTATGAAATAAATAGTATTTGAAGATCCAACAGAAATCCTTTTTAATGGTGAAGTTTTTACCGTAATAACTAGGAGGTCCTCTGATCAGGAGCCTTAAGGTACGTCCATAGTGAATGAAGAATAGGTAATTTTATTGCAGAAATAAAGCATACAAAGTTTGTACAGAGTGTTTGAGGCTTATACGAGTACAATACCGGCCTGACGGCCCTAAAGGTTTAACAAACATGAGGGATGATGGAGGGTAGAGACATGGAGTGAGGTTTGTGGTGGGATGATTGGGGTAAGAGAAAATTTTTCATACAAAACTCTTGACTGGATGGTGGGTCTTAACACTAAGGACACAATGTATATTGTATTGTATATTATGTCATAATATACAATAATATTGAATATTATGTGTCCGTAGTGTTAAGACCCACCATCCAGTCAAGAGTTTTGTATAAAAAATTTTCTATCAAAAGTTTTGTACCAAAAATATATTATATACAATTACTTAACACTAATTACAAAAATATACAAATATATACAGGGTGGTTCACGGGAACGTTCCCAAAAGTAGGGGGCTGTTTCTCTGAACAGGGAGGAAGTAGGGAGATGGGGAAGGGCTCGTTGGAACCGTTAGGTGATGCAGTTTAGTTGCCATCATGGAACGATGAGGTTTGGAGCATCGTGTGTTCGTGTACGAATCTGTGGTGGCTGTTCGACGTGCATTCAGAGTTAGGTTCAATGTTGCTCGACACGGTGCTATTCCTGATCGGAAAACCATTATGAAATGGGTGAATGCATTTCGTACTGCGGGTAACATCACAAAAAAAAAAGCCACCCGGCCCAGTATGGACGGTAAGGACCCCCGAGAACGTGGAGAGGGCGAGAGCAGCTGTTCTCCAGAGCCCACGTCGTTCCGCACGCCAACACGCTCAGGCCCTGCACATCGCGCTTCTGTTCGACGCATCATAAAAAGTGAGTTGCATTTCCATCCCTACAAGCTGGCAGTTGTGCAACCTGGAGATCACAAGCAGCGTTCAGCATTTGCTTTGGAGATGCTCTCACGGTTCGAAGACGATTTGGTGTTGCTGATGAGTGATGAAGCGCACTTTCACCTCAACGGCTTTGTTAACAAGCAAAATTGCCGGTATTATTCAGGTAACAATCTTTGTAACAGACTTTGCATGAAAGACCACTGCATAGCCCTAAAGTCACAGCGTAGTGTGCGGTTTCACGCAAGTTCATCATCGGTCCCTATTTTTTTGAGGAAGAGGAGAACACTGTCACAGGAGAAGGCGAATCATCAACCAAAGGGGTCTTTGGTTCCCTCCTCACACTTCCAACAACTCGATGGCCCTGGTACGCGAGATGTTCCCTGACCTCCTTGTCTCACATTTTGGGGACGTGCTTTGGCCCCCACGCTCGCCAGACTGAACAACCTGCGACTTCTTTCTATGGGGATACCTCAAGTCACAGGATAAAAAACGGAGGTATAGAGTGAGAGAGTCTATGTCCACGAAACATAATGAGTACAATAATTGTTGTTAAATCGATTTCGACGATTAGGTCATCATCACTAACAAACATGAACTGAAAGTACATAATGAAATACAGTTTATATAGTAGCAGAAGTGAAAGGTATCATCCAATCGGATTGAAGCAGGTTACAGTGAAGGGAGAACTTAAATCCTATTGGCCAATTAAGAACTTAAATCAACAAATGCCAATTAAGGCAGACAAAGTCAAAGGGAGCTCAAACAATGGTGAGGGTAACAATGTGAAAGGGGGGGGGGGGATCCAAGCTATTGCAGGAATGAACCTATTAACGGTGAAATATGTTGAGGGATCATAAATAGAGAAAAACACCGGACGGCTGACGGACATTGCAGGTTTGTACATATTCTACACAATACAAAACTAAATTAATACCTATGGATTTTAAAAGCTTCATCATCATCGGTCAGAGCCCATAATAATGACGTTTGACAAAAATTGCAATGACGAGTGGAAAATGTCGCGGTGGTACCTATAGAAAAGAAGGAGAAAACTTAGAAGATCGCCTTTCGAATTACCCGGCAAATGTAGTGTCACTGCTGGCCACTTGACAGCAGCACCAGTGGTCCGGGTGCTGTCTGGAGCCTCTCGTAATTCATGTTAGCAACAGTGTTGCCAGATACTTGGTGGGTGGATTAGGGATGGGATATCGATATTATTGGAATATCAATATTTTTCATCGACATTGTCGGCCTTTTTTTTAGTGAATTTTCGAAGATAATGAAGCTATAATAGCTGAAGCTATATTAGCAATAATTGTTGTCAGTCCAAAATTTTCAAAACTCAATTTCCAAAAACATTTTCATACCAAACTCCCTTTCAGACCATCCTGAATCCACTGCCAAAAGTCAACAAAAATTATATGTATATACATAGGTATTTACAGAATAGGTTATCGTCTGGAGTGACACATACATAAAATTTTATATTTATAATATAATATATAATTTGTGGGGAACTTTTTCTGAAACGGGTTGGCACTGCCAACTTGGCAGCACTGCTCCTGACCGACACAGGCGGCCTGTGACAGGCCGAGTAAAGTGTGTCTGGCAGCCCTTCCTGGTTCACCGCAAACATCTACCATCTAACATCTAACCATACCATTTCTGACACTATCGAAAATTTTCTTCAAGTTCCCCACCACAAGTTACAATAACTTCCACAGTAACTCATTTTCAGAACAAAGAGCACAGACAAAAGAAGACTAGGACCATTCAGTCTCTAAATGACAGTTGACAAGTATTAAAATCCCGACAAATTTGTCATTTAGCAAGATAATAATCGATTGGAGAAATCAAAACTATCGTGAGAAATATATCACGTTGATGAATTTATCTTGAAAAATATCACGTATGCCAACTCGGCGAGTATTTTTGAACCACATAATATTATGAGCTAATTGTATTGAAAGCAAAAATCCTCCAAATACGTACAAAAATAGAAAATTCGAATAATCGTATAACTGTGTGAGTCCTGGGAACGGCTGTGGGGGCAGGTCTGGGCTGGCTAGGCAACGTTGGCCTTGCTCTCTCCCAGTATCCCACTTGTCGTACTTCTGTCTGCTTCCACGGTCTTATGCCTGGTAACGACCTTGCCAGGGCTTTAGCGGAATGAACCGCTTTAATTCCCGAGAGTATTCCAAGTTCAAGGTTTGTTGTGGTTTGTTCTTATTAACTTTAGTTGTTCTCATGCCTGGTAACGACAAGCCCCTTGCATGTCGTTCAGGAAAGATGTCAATGTGTTTGTTTTTTTAATTTTTTAAAATTTGGGAACATATACGTGAATGTTTGCAACTATAGACACTTCTGGGTGCCAATATATTACGCAGACAACTTACGTGATGATGAATAATTTTAATTTGAATCCCGCTGAATAGAAAAAGTCAATATGCCCAAAAATGTCAGTATGCCCAAAAATGTCAGTTAGACCATGTTATTCTGTACCTACTATTTTAGTTAGGCCATGTTGACCAGCCCTATCTCAGGTAGGCCGTGTTGTTCACCCCCGTTTGAGTGTTGTTGCCACTTCACCCTCGATATAATTACATACAAATGAAAGTGCTAACGACTTGAATAGTTTCGCATCAAGGAAAAAGTATTTATTTGAAAAATGTCAGTCTTATAGTCGGAATACTTGACTACTAGGTAAGTGGTGGCACCATTCCCATACGCAATAAACCAAAAGGGATCGCCTGGCGCCAGTTGAAGTGCCTGGTTTCTGGTCCGACGTGGCCTATTTCTAAAAATGTGAATAAGCAACAGAGACGAGCTTGATAAGGATGGATGAGTTAGGAATGATTTCTTGTGTCCTTGAATGGCGATAAACAGCCAAACGAAAGACTTTGTTCTTATTGTGGCTGTGATTGGTGATTCGCATCGCCAAAACATTCCGAAGTAAAAGCGGTGCCTTCTCTGGCGTAGATAGAGAACTAATGAAGAGAAATGCATGCTCACTTCAGTCCAATGGATTTAAAGTGAGGAGACAGCTCAGAGACCCATGATGTAATATTACATCACTCGTGAGTGGCGTATGTGAGCATGATGTACCTAATATTTCATCCGAGTTAGTATAATTTTATTTTATCTATCAGTGGAAAACATACTCCAAATTCGATTCTAAATAACAACCTCGATTCGATATGAAGTCGACTGTTTTCGTCAATTATTGCTCTTCTTGAAGGTCCATTCGAATTCAAATAAACACCTCAATTCGATATGAAGTCGACTGTTTTCGTTTGTTTGGATGTATTTGAGTTGACAATTACTCTTCTTGAAGCTCCATTCGAATTCAAATAAACACCTCGATTCGATATGAAGTCGAATTTTTTCGTTTCTTTCGATGTTTTTGAGTTTACGATTACTCGTCTTGAAGGTCCATTTGAACTCAAAAACCGAGCAAGTGATGAAAATAAACAGTATGACCTCGATTTAGCGAGTTCCTTGGAAACTGTACAAAATGTGTGTTGGATCTATACATTTTGTACAGTATACAGGGTGTATCGCAAGTAGATGACAATACGCAAGATGGAGAAACTAGATCAAACACAAAACCATACGTCGTCGAAAGCCAATGTAAACGCTTGCATACGAGTCTGCAACACATTGAGACATTTTCATGTCTCCATTATATACCTCTTATAAACACAGAAAACAAAAATAGTACTTCGTCATTTGTCATCTGTCAAAAACCGTTCACCATTCATTTGGGACACCTAACGACCATAATGTTGTGTGCAAACAAACTTCGTATCAAGTCATGCGCATATCTCAGCTTTTCGAAGGGCGACAACCAAGTGAGAGGAATGTATTCTAGTTCTACAAATCGAGAGGTTTCCAACGAATGGTGAACGGTTTTTGTCCGATGACAAATGACGAAGTACTATTCCCCTAGCAACGACTCAGTTGTACGCGGAAATCGTCAGAAACTCATTTAGGACAATTTTCGTATAGGTTTTTGAGTTATGTGCCATATGAAAGACATGAAAATGTTGAAAGCCATCGAATCTCATCGAATGTTGATCAATACTTCTATTGTTGTTGTGACAGTATTGTTGCGTGGCCATTGATTACATTACATGTGCATGTTGCGCCTGTTATGTTGACTCGATCGTTGAGTTACTGTAGAAAAATAATTTCATGACACTCAAAACTGACTAATGTAAATATTCGTACATTTTCAGATGCCTGGTAACACCAAACAACCCCCCTGAAAGACGTACAAGAGAGTTTCTAAATTTGTAAAGTAAAGTTTGTAAATTTAGAAAGTAAGTTTCTATTCCTTTGAAGGAAGGATCACGGCATTCAACCCGAGCAGGAATAAAATGGACCAAATGTTTCTATAACAAAAATTATAATGTTTGTAAATATTTATTTGAATAGTTATTTTTTAGTTGGCCTTCACCCTACTTTGCCCTTCTTTTTAACTACGCTGGTGTAACCACTGGTGAAATCAATGAAAACTGGTTACTGGTATCTATGAAAACTGGTTACTTTTTCGTTATGTGAGATAGTTAGATGTAGATGAAAATCTATTAGTTTTGAGAAAGCTTGTGATAATTATCAATGTTTTAAGGGATTGTAGCTGCTTGGTCTGGAAATTGTTGTAACTTTCAACTTCAATACATTCAAGTTTGGCATCTCTGTCCTGACCTAATTTGTTTGTAGTATTGAGGTTCTAGATTGTTTCCAAGGTCTAAATTCAATTGCTGATGATGCTGTTACACAACTTACTGCAATGTGTTTTGCAAGCTTACTGCAACGAGGCTACTCAGTATGGAATGTTTTACTGTACTTATTGTGTGCATATAATACGAATGAGGAGCCAAATCTTCACCCTGTTTGAATCCGCTGAGCTCAGTGAAATCCCTTTTGGTTTGTTATCGTCCACGGCTGAGTGGCTCCTACAGCTAATTTCTATGCTACTCACTCTATGAAGCTGTAATTTGGTATTTTGCCCCCTTAGGACTTACACTTTAGGCAGAATAGTCCCAGGATCAGCTGAGAAGCTCCTAAGCCTGTTTTCTAGGTTATTCACTCTATGAAGCGGTAATATGGTATGTAGCCTCCTTAGGACCTACACTTTAAGCAGATTAGGCTCAGAATCAGCTGAGGAGCCCCTATACCTAATAGTGCTACTCAGTCTATAATTTGGTAAGTAGCCTCTTAAGACTTACACTTTAAGCAGAATAGACCCAGGATTAGCTGAGAAGCTCCTAAGCCTGATTTCTAGGTTATTCACTCTATGAAGCTGTAATTTGGTATGTAGCCTCGTTAGGACATACACTTTAAGCATATTAGGCTCAGAATCAGCTGTGTGGCTCCTAAAGCTAATTTCTATACTACTCACTCAGTGAAGCTGTACTTTGGTAGCCTCCTTAGGACCTACACTTTAAGCAGATTAGGCTCAGAATCAGCTGAGGAGCCCCTATACCTAATAGTGCTACTCAGTCTATGAAGCTATAATTTGGTAAGTAGCCTCCTAAGTTACACTTTAAGCAGAATAGACCCTGAAGCAAAATTCTATTCAGTTCAATTTACTGTTTTTCCCGACTTGAATCATCTATCACTCTATGCAAATTAACTTATTTCTCTCTCACCGCGAATAACGTACATATCCATGATCAGATGTTTTCCCCAGTAAGGGCAAAATTTAGGTTTAATTAAATTTTGGTCGAATCGGCATGTAGTCTCTAGCAACGGTAAGTACATTCAGTTGTTCAATTATCCCTCAACAGAATGATGTATGCCGACGATGTGGGTTTGTTGGCTGAGTCAGTTGTGGAATCGCTGAGGAATATAGACGCGCTGGAGGCCTATAGCCGCCAGGGGGCTTTTGAAGTCGACTCATAAATGAAAGGTAATGGTATTTTGGAGAAAAGGGGGAAATTGAGTGGAGTGCTGGACTTTTGGAAACATGCAGTTAGACGTTGTCATCGCCTATAAATACTTGGGCATTACCATGACTCTGACAATGAAGTTTACTGCACATGTGAAGGAGAGGGCCACAGAATCTTAGAGGGTATTTGCTCCATGTACAGGTTCTATTTTTAGGCAGCCAAATGTGCCTCTGATTGATAAATACGGAGTATTTTTGGCTGCTGTCAGATCAGTCTGGTCCTATGGAGCGCATAAAACGGTACCATTCTGCTGAACAAATCCTGATGCACTTTGTTACGCTTGTTCTCAGCCTCCCTATCAATAGGGGGTATTGGTACCGGTTTAACGTTGATACCAAGTACCGTTTTATACCCCAAACCTGCGCTCCGTAGGACAAGACTGATCTGACAGCAGTCCAGGCGATTAAAGTAGTTGGGGGAACTACTTCAATCACCTGGAAACGGGGTCTTTGTATACTCGATCACGCTTCATTGTAGATATCTTCAGAAAATTCTCTCATGGATGCCTAGTATTGGACTGCCTCACTTGGTTGCAAAGTAGGTTGTCAACCGTGGCGTTTATTGGTTCAGGGACCTCAAGAGTTTGGCAAGTGCTCACCAATGATAATTTGACGGAAACCCGGGTAACAAGGTTTGGAGAGCGCAGCTTGAGAAGCTGGTTGCTGTTATTCAGGAGGCACACCGTGAGGACATGGTGTCTCCGGCTCTCTCGTCTGGACCACAGCGCAGAACCTGTAGGAATGGTGAACAAGTCGCACAGGCTCCCTACAAATGTACTGTATTGGATTGCCAAACTCGGAGGTTCACTGATGACTTTGAACCATAGGCCTTACATATAAAAACCCCAGTTGTGAAACTAGCTCAATGTGCAATCTTGGTCGCACCAAAGACGTCCTTCACCTCCCTATAATGAAAGAATTCAGAGTTCTCTATATAGTGGAGATGTTGAACCAGGAGCAGCACTGGGCGGTGCTGTCAGGATTCTGTAGCATAGCGTGGCGGTATAGATCTGAGTAATCCGGGAACTAAATTGATAGGCACATTAGTAGCTAGGTTGGCGCAGTTGCCGGGACTCATGTGTATCTCCGACAGACTGGCAAATAAGTCCCATGTGGTAATATACTTGTGCATCTTATTATCATTAAAATAATTAACACGTCATTAGACAGTTCCTTCATTTACGAGTACATCGTCTTACTTCATCCAAAACTCGCTATGTTATATTTGAAAAAATAAAGCATGTTTTCTCTCTCATTTTTGGAATTTATGAATCATTTTCCCCCCCTTATAATTCCCCTAAGCCACCCTTAGAGTGGCTCGATTCTACCCATCGACGAATTGTCGTCATGCCTTTCAATTGTCATTATAATTTTTTTTGGTGCAAATTCGAACTTTCTCAATTCTATCGAGAGTTATCGTCTGGAATTCAGGATGGTCTTAAACGGATGACAATTTTTCGGAAATTAAAGTTTCAAACATTTTGGATCAAATTTCTTCGAAAATTTGCTGAAAAAAAAGGATCTCATCCGTTGTCTTTGCCAACAGCCTAGTGCAGCTTAAACGAAACTGAAATGCTGAATGAACTTTGGAAAACAGTTATAAATATTGTTATAAATATTGTCTCAACAGTACAAGAGAGGTAGATAGGTTAGGGGCCCGATTTGTCACTAGCCAATAAACTAGACTTTACTTCAGAAAAACCTACAAATACCTCATCAATAACTATTGCAGTTTCGTGGATTTTCCCATTTCTTGGCTGTTGAACTCTTGAAAATAGGACAACTTCCCCTGAAACTTCAGCAAAATTGACAAACGGCCAGAACACGTATTGAACGCAAGTATTCTTCAAATAAATCGTCACTTAAGATCCCACATGGGCTAACACACTTTTCCCAACTTTACAGGAGAGACAAAAAACGTGTGCCCAGTCTAGCCATAGACTTTTCTGCAATTTTGTTCTACATTCATCTCATTATTATAACTAGTATGGAGAACCAAGAATAGTAGAACGAAATTGCAGAAAAGTCTCAAGCCTTGGCACACGTTTTTTGTCACTCCTGTAAAGTTGGGAAAAGTGGGATCTTAAGTGACGAAATCGTGGATCATGGTCATCTTATTTGCCACATTTCACATCTATATTTAACATTTATATTTAGAAAATTGAATCTACATTCCTGACTATGACAAATCTCTTATGACCTGCTATACACCATGTCTCAGACAGCGCGAACTATACTGACTCGGTATAAATCACTACTACCTCTCGATTGTTCAAATTTGGTAGTATGATCGCCTTGAAATATATTGGAATGATACAAGTTTTACTCACAATCAGCAGAGAAGGAAGTTTTAGGGACAAATGCTACCACCAGCTTGGATGACGGAAGTTTATTGGTGAGATGTTGACGGAAAGTAGAACACATTGGTGGACAAGCAATAATGATTGATGTACAGATATTTGAGGGCCATTCTGTACATAGAATGTTTTCTATTTTTAAATGAGAAATGAATGTACAAAAATATGAAGATTGAGAACAGAGAGCAACTGATACTCATTCAACTTTGAGTAATACCAATCAACAACAGTAAGCGAGTGTAATGAAAATACTCGGGGATAACATTAATTCCATCATCATCATGTACCAAAAAAACTCCAAAATATTTGGAACTTGAAACCATTCCTGTACCATTGAAAGTAATGGTAAGATGTATAGAAGCCATTAGCCTAACCAACTATTATGACATGAATATTCGAATCAGCGACAAGGTATCACAGGAATACAAAGGCAAATGATAAGTTGAAAGTATATTTCCCATTAAGTAAAAGAGTTAACTCACCCGTAAACATGACTTTTTAACATTTTAGAACGTTATGTTCTGGTTGAGAGCGATTTCAATACAAAACAAAAGTGACTATCGTTTCAATGTAAATTAAATAGAAAAATAAAGTCGAGACAATTAGGGCGATTTTACACAATTTATTCATAAGAATTCGTCTTAACTATTTAATCGTTTACGTTTCAATATTTACACAAATCAACCACTATAGTTTTTACAATTTCAATTTTGCAGAGGTTTCAATTACTGTAGAAAATTCACAACATTTTCACGCTTTTTAAATAAACACATCAGGTGAAAAAAAGAGAAAAACTATATACCCGATTCATCATAGCACTACAAATATAATACAGTTCATGTTCATTCATGCGTGTGACACGTGGCCCACTTTTTCATATACAACTGAGATACAGGCTTGGATAGTTTACAAATGTAAATAGTTACTACTTGAAATTCCACAATATAATTGAGAAATAACGTCTCAATACAGTCATTAAATATTTTCAAGATGAGTCGCACTTACAACTGTTTTATACATTTATGTACATTATGTATATATTTAAATATAAATATAAATTGCTTCACTATAATTCCTTCTTAAGTTTTCATGGAAAACAGCATGGAACATTGAACGAGCTGATATAACATGCCGTTATTTGAATGCATATGTTCGAGAACAATCACTACACAGCACTACAGATCGAATCAATCCTTCGATATCAACCAATCATCAATGTAGTCAATCATAAAAGATCTAGTAAAATCCACAATTCATAACAAGAAACTACTAGAAGATATAAACTCAATATTGGAATGTGGGTTCCACTAGTTCAAATCAAGAAAAGAACAGGATTTTGTGATCAATATCATCTTAAAACTTACTCTTTCACTCTTATACTTTTCTCCTAAATGCCTCAACTCACCATTAGATTGGGTACTCCATCAGCTTCAGGGTTAGTGAACCCAAATTATTGCTTAGAAGTGGACGAAAAGAACCTCTATTTCCAGGTCGAGAAACATACGAAACATAAATCGTAAACCAAGCATGAGAAAATGAAGGTTTCCAGGCGGCGGGAAAACAACAGAATGTTAAGAGTTGTGAGCAAAATGCAGCGCAGTCCAACATGAAAATACTTGTAATGGTGTATTCTAGCATTGTCACTGTCAACCGATTCTTTATTGTAAGTGGAAGCATAGCTATTGAAGCATAGCATATTGAAGTACCACTGCTCATATTGCATTATACAGAATACAAGGATCAATAGTGAAATAATACAGTTCAAATAAATAAACACTTTTCTAGCAGTGTCGAAATTGAATACATTTAACAAACAGATGGTGAGATGATGAAGTGTTAATCTAATAACATAAAAAGCACAGTGAAACTCCTCTCAATGGATACCACCTTAGCACTGAAGAAACCTCAAGTCGCTAGAACAACTGATGTTCCAAAATAACAGTTAAAACAAAAATCGAATAAAAATGTTCAAGTCTCCATGAGCGAATTTTCAAAATAAAATACTTGGATCACCCAACTAGGAGTATGTGTTGAACAACTATCAAACATGAACACCAAAATTGAAAACTCTTTTCCCCCCCTAACTTCTTGTTAGTTATTCAAATTGTGTGTTTTACAGGACGAAGAACATGAGTGGTGTATTTTAAAAAAAATGGTTGGATCCTCTCCTCTGACGTTGATGCATAAATCACGAAATAAAATGAACCAGTTTCACATTTGTGCGCGTTTAGGAACTGACTGTCGCGATTTGGATGAAATTCGGATACCAAATACCAATTCAAATAACTCCTAAAATATTTGGATGAACAAGCATTATGCACTTAGAGGATTTCAAGTTTTTGCAAGCACATCCTAAGGTTAGATTGAAATTTGTATCGTTCCAGTGCCATAACTACACACCAATACAACGTCAGCCAATTACGATAATTTTTTCATATTTTTGGCACAGTTGAAGGATATGTGACGCACAGACAGGCAGATACGGAACCAAATTTCTACATTATTCTACAGAAACATAAAACGCCAGAGAGAATTTTTAATAAAGAGGACCAAAATTGTTCAACCAACAAAAATCAATTTGAAGGCTCCTGTTAATCTTGGTAGATTCAAGCAAAAACTAAATTCAAGTGACATTGGACGAAAAAATAAATTAAAATCCAGTGCAAACTTCGGGGAAAAGTTAAAAAAGCGAGAGAGGCAGTTTCAGGCAAGCTCAGTTAGTTCTGCTCGTCGAAATTCGGCAGTAAATGCGTGAAAACCAACTTTTTGCTAGGTAAGTGTGGTGTCATTGGCCTACTTCTTCAAAGCAATTTGATATCACTGATATGATGAACACATTTTTGATCCCAGAGTTACAAAGAAGGCATTGTTCATTCTCGTTTGTGTTTCCATCGAGACGGAAGATGGGCTCACCTACTCAAGAGTACTTATCTCAGATTCAACAATATGTTTACAATCTTGGGGATCAAATACATCTTTAAATGACAAACATGATTCGACCAAGGTTATTTTTAGCAAACTACTGCCAGTTTGATGATCATTTGAAAACTACTTGGTTTCTGTGCCTAATGCTGTTTAAACTTACCGCATAATAATCATCACATGATCATACACCATTTTTTTTTACCAAGGTTTGAGTCCTAATATCATACTGTCTGCATTACATACATTTTAGTAAAGCATCGGATTTTGCCATGCCCAGATTTATAGATGTGATACTTGCATGTGTGATTGATTGTGTGAAGGGGAGGGGGGGGGGGGGGTATCTAAGCCTCCAGTCACATCTGGATAGCGGAGTGCATTGGAGGATACCATTCAGTTTTTGGGTCCCAATGAAGCATGCCTTAATGCATTCGTACCCTTTTATAACGAACACTTGGTAGCTGCAAATGTAGGAGTTTCACTATGACAAAAAATAATGGTAAAACGTTCTGAATATTCATATCAAGTAGCAAAATGCAGAGGTAGCTTCAGTTGAAGAACCCTCAATCAATCATTTCACAGGGTGTTGATAGCTGACTTGATAATGAAATATCATCAAATGGGACCACTATTAATATAATATGTACAACCTATATGATTGAAGCCTAGTGACTCAGTTATTTCTCAATAATCAGAGAAAAAAGTAATATAAGGTAGCTACAAAGATTAACAAACCATCCTCTACAAACTAAACATTGGAAAAATGGACAAAAATTAAAGCTAATATCAATTATGGTTTGAAAACACTATCATCCTATCAGTAATACAGTTGTTTCTCTGAAAAATTGAAAGCAGAGAGGTTGACGAAACAAGAAATAATAAAATGTATGCCTACCTTGGAAAACTTGTCAATCATATAATTGTATAACCAGAAGGATGCTGAATACCAGATAAAGATACTGGTTTTGTTTAGCAGTATATTTTCTGGAAGGCTAAAACTTTAGCATTGTTTTAATATTCACAACGCATCAGCAATACATTTTTCTGCACAGGACCATTTTGTGAGTTGGTGGTTCATTAAGGCTTGGAAAAAGTTCTCATCAGAATCTTCAGATCTTGTGAAAACAAACGGAAATATTTGACAACATTATAATCTTTTTGTTTGGGGATTGGTATCCGTCTGTGAGTTTTTCATTTGATTTCTTGGTTCAGTGTTGTTTGTGGGTGGAAATATTTACAATTCGGTTTATCCCAATTTTCCAAAAATGTCGGATGCTGGCTTTAACACTTTCAAACGTGCAGTGTTATGTCTGGCAGATACTTGTATTCTGCGAATGTATACAATATAATTTTCTGCGCTCTATGCGAGTTTCAATGTGTTAGCTCACAAAGATGACCATATATTTTAAAAAAATATATATATATACATTCGCACGTTAAATATTGGTCTTCCACATTCATAATTGTTGGGTAACTGACACTATTTTTGGATGATTTAAAACTGAAGCAAAAATATTACCAACGTCATATGAGAGTTGAATGAGAAAAAGTTGGAAGTAGGATGATGACAAACACGAGGGTGCCACCAAATATTAAGTATTCAGAACAGGGAGGAAAGGATGAATAGATGCTAAGCCATAATTGGATTTCCATCAAGGATACATGAGCAATCATTCATGAAATCTGCAAAGGATTGCAGATGAAGACTCGTGTGTAAAGGTCTGAATAGAATTAGATGGATTTGACATGACCAAGGTTTGATTTTTTTTATCTGGGCCCAATATGACTTTGAACTGGGAGTGTTATTTTGTGGATCGATAATATTTTGTGTCGCGATTTGCTTAAAATTTGAAATGAAAACAGGTATCGTGGCCAGGACACACAGCACTAGCTAATACTACATTACTCAAAGCTCTAGTTAATCGACGGTCTGGCTAACGTTTGAATCACACTATTATAAACAACACACTTGATTACCACCAGATAATGCCCCTTATATGGTATTTTTTGAAACGGTGGTTTTGGATATTCAAGTTGTCCTCAATGGGCTCCATTTCAGTCATTTATAGCTCTTAAAGATGGAATCACCAGGTTTGTGGCTCATACACTGCTCACGGCAGATGATCCAAATTGCAGATGTTTTTTCCCCTCAGCACAAAAATTCAAATTGTAGCACATTCGAGGTTGGAAATTCTCCAAATTACCATTGGTTGGTTGGATTGGAAATTAATAGTCGGGTCAGCTTGAATGGATAACTCAATTCAAAGGTAACGTTTCGATCAACAACTGTGATTCACAAAATTATGAATTCACCAACTCACAATGGCGACCAAAAGTTGGATAATTTAAGATAGCCCAGAATACCATAAGTTGTATTACAAAGACAGACAAGTTTGAACATGCTAAAGTTCTCGCCCGTTTTCTTTTTTAGTCAAAAGATATGGATAAAGACATAAAACATGAGTTGGAATCCCTTCGTAAGGTACTCAATCATAAGAATCACCAAATTAGACCATTTGTCGGAAGCGAGAATAAACCATAATGAACATTATTGGAATTGGTTTATAGGTACCAATAATATGTCAATGTACTGATGACATTCAAGCAGGAGAAACAGAAATAAATTCAAAATGAGTCCGTTTCAAGGGGGGAATATATAAGGAAGATGATGGGAACCTCAGGCCTCCTTTCACAGTTTTGACTGTGAAAACGAAAATGGCTGGCCACGGTAAAATACGAGTAAATGATTTGTCGCAAAATAATACTTTCTTAACTGAATAAAAAAAATGGTCTAACCTAAAATTGTACTTATTGATTAATTAAAAAACATACACAATCATGTGTATCAAATATTAACAAAACAGATCGGATCATAAATCAATAGCCTTACTTCTCTTGTAAAACATTTGAGCATTTGTTAATACGAGTACAAAGTAAAATTGAGTGCAAAGGCACAAAAATGTCTTCTATAACAGTTATAGTTATATATTGGAGTTACTCCAATAATGCACCTAAACTACACAGTAAAATGAGTTCTGTCAGTCTGCCAAAAGAATGCCATCAGTTCATTGAATCAAAACCAAACTTCTAGATAACTTTCACAATTCTTGAAGTAAAATGTAAATCACGATTTACTACATTCAAGAAATATATCTCAACATTTCTGATGTAGTATTAAATACTAAACAGTAGAACTTACTTGGAGCTCGACACATTCGATTGTGGCACCGTGGTTTTGAACAGAAACCCACTAGATCCAATATTAATTTAGGGGGAAGGACACCAATGAATTAATAATTGTCGATGAACAGTAGGCTCTTTGTTCCTTTTTTTCTTCACCCTCTTCTTGCTTAAAAAATCTAATAAGGGCATACTGCTGTGCTGTACTTTATTACGCTTCCTTTTCTGTCGCTGTTGGGAGGAGAAAGAAGAAGTATTGTCAACGATATTGAGTATGATATACTGAACAATAAGTCACTGTTGAGTAACTTGAACATAATTGGTTATTTTTAGTAAGCAATAGTCAATATTTGGGTTCAACGAATCAAGGCTCTAAAACTGTGGGAAAAAGGACTTTAAATTGAAAACAATGTTCAGCACAAATTACCCCTGATCAACAGAAAATCAATGACGTCATGGTGATGGAGGAGGTTGCACTTTTACAGCCAACACCACTGGGCCCGACTAGAGAATTTGGATTATATTTTCAAATTATCCAAAGCACTTGGAACTTGGTAGTATGGTAGATACTATTCTAAAAGTCCTGAGCGCGGAATGCGCTACTGCGAGTATAATATTTCCCAAATAATACCCCGTATTATAATTGAAACAGGGGGAGTTCATAAAGACAAATAGTAGAATACTGTGCCATAATTTTCAGCTTATTGATACTAAGTCAATCCCAAAAGCCAAGGGCCCGGTTTTGCTTAATTAAGCAGAATGGCGTACAGTCTGAGGCTTGAGAATCAAATGAACCACCAACTACTTCACCCTCCAGTAGGTGAGCATATGCTCTGCAGCCAGATTTCAGACACTCATACTGGCTTACACCATTCGTCTATATACGGCAAACAGCGAATTAGAAGCAGTTTACGATTCTCAATACACCTCTTTGTAGGCTCTTCATATACACACGAGAAGTTGAACTTACAGGACCCAGGAGCGATCCGACACTTGATTTAAAACAAAAAATCACAAGCATCCCAATTAGCTACTGGAAGGTGGTTCAGGACTACCTAATTCTTTCCTTAGGAGCGAGCTGCCCTACAACCCAATGCGTACCAGAGGAATCTGACGTCACTACCAAGTTGAATACTCCTGCCTACCTCCACCTACGTCCAATACATGCTAGCGAAGAAAGATTATTCTGGGACGTATGTCATTTATACTACTATTGCTATTTGAACTACTAATAATATAACCCAATATTCTATATTACCCACAATGGTACACACAAGAAATAGATAAATCTGAAGTGACAAATATACTCGTATGAACGTGAAAAGTAAATACAAAATATAAATGTACCTGATCATTTTTTGCTAGACTTTTGCACAATGGAGTAGAATGAAGCGCATAATCACAGAAATGTTGGTTGAGCCGACGTATTCCAGTTTTCAATGAAGGGTCTAAACATAAATCTCCTTGCACTGAGTTGACTAGCCAGCTTTCCAGAGATATCCGTTCTCTATTGGTATAGCCTGACTTACTACTTACTATTGTGTTCACATCGCTGATAATACTCTGAAAATGTTGAAACACAAATCAATAACTAACTTAGTAACAGTAATGTGAGGGTAACAATGAATAACACTATGTTCATGTATGCAAGCATTTAATGAGAAAGTATGAGTAGACATGACTGTTTTAATTCTCAGATTAATGAGCCCATTTCATTTCAATAAAGGATGAAAGTAGATCTAGGAATGCCGTAGCGTTCCGCCCCGCCAAGCAAACAAGTAGATGTTTACCGGACGTCACGAAACGCGTTTTTCAGGTACCCACATTCTCGGTTCAAAATTGCATTACCTCATTTCATTACTCTTTCTTCTGATTCAGATAGGCAAGGCTACAACTTCTCCACCTTCACTGATTGACTTGAAATTTTGCACAGAGCTTCGTTTCAGCTTCAGAAAGATTTAAACGCATTATCTCAACCAAAAAAATTTTAGAAACAGAAACCCGAAATTGTAGTCTAATATTGTCGACTTTGACGAGTCTGTAGACTTTACTGTAGCCTGGGTAACAGGACCATTCGACTTGAAATTTTGCACAGACCTTCTTTATAATATGACCCAGTGCACAAACCCACAACCAAGAGCTTAGAAGCGATTTAGGTTTGTCAAAAATAGCGACCAAACAATTGTTTGGAATGGTTCACAGAACATAATCCTGTAGAAACTGCTGCCATTTTTGAGAAATGACAAAAACAATAATCACCTATATGTATGTAGTATCTGTAAAGCGTTAATGCAAAAGTAATGTTTGCGAGAAACTACATCAAAAATGGAACGAAATGCTGCCACCGGTAGGTATATTTTCATCTCAATCCGTTCTTAAGATATGATCGTTTAAAGGTTTTTTTCAAAAACTTTTTCTCTATTAAACTCGAATTTCTCCACTTTAATAAACTCAATTTTAATTTTCTATAAGATTAGTGTACTTTGATTCTTGACCATAACAGCAGCTCAATCATAGAAGATTTGAAAAAATAAACAATCGGAAAATCTGTTGAACGTAACTACTCATCCAAACAAAATCCCGGAAACTGGCAAATCTCATGAAGACCAAAAAGCAGGAAACCGGTATTCTGGACCCAACTGACTTGAAATGTGCGTGCCGTCACAATGAGGTTTTATATCATAGTATAAAGCTTTGCACTCTTAAAGAGAGTTAAATTCTGTGTCAATGAAATTCAGTCTAGCAGTTTGGCATCCACACGCGTTCAAAGATTGGCTAACCTCCAGTAAGCCGCACTTCTCTGCAAAAACCGTTTGTCAGTCTCTTTTGGCTATAACGCCAAAACTATTCGTCCGTTCCAAAAAATGTTTTTTTTCGTCTGAAAGCTGGTTAACTTTACTTTCAGACCCCATGTATAAAATGTTAATCAAGTCCCTTAATATACCCATGCCAGCACGATTATTAACAATAACATTTTATATTATAAAACCTCTCTATGACGCCTCGTACATTTCAAGTCAGTTGGGTCCAGAATACTGGTTTCGCGCTTTTCGGTTCATGTTGGTTTTTGAGAAAACCGTTTGGTTTAGAAGCACCATTCTGATCTTAAATTAAAGTGTATCATGTTATCTTCAAATCCTTCTCCCACGACCTTATTGTAGGACCAGAAGGTACATTAGGTACTTACTACCCGTAGAAGTCCTAACAACATACTTGAAAAAATTGTAGATAAATGCGCATACGCTAAGTTTGCCTTTTTGTGCACTTTTTTATATCAATTTCATAATGATTGAATCAACAAACTGATAGGTACTCGAAGGTACTCACCCGTAGGTACTCGAATTACAACTAACCTGGGTATGGGGTTTTAGAATAGTACATCTGAGAGCAGGAGCATTACTGAGCCTCATGTCACGCACAGAAACGATGACACAGCCATTGTAAAATAATTGTGGAAATATTTGGTCCCATTCCTCAGCTAAAAAAGGAGGTAGTTCTTGCTTGTCAATGTATTCAAGGAGCGAATCCTGGGCAACGGGTTGATCTGATTCCTAGAATAAAACAAACATTTGTTGATAACAATATTCAAATCAATTCTATTTTCATAATATCTCATTTATATTTCGTAATATTCATTATTTTCACTTTTATAATGATATAATATTATTTTACAAATTATTTCGAATATTTATTTCATTCTTTTATTACGTTTTTATCTCATGTGCAAGGATACAAATTAGTTTTTACTCTAGACACAGTCCAACAATAGGAGTAGGTACGTACGTATTTCGTAGCGCTTGGAAGCTCCACTGAAGAGCACAAGTTCTTTGAACTTATTCTTTGGTGGGCAAAGGATAATAATATTATTATTATTTTTTATTTTTATTTTTTGAAATAATGGTTTTTAGAAGTTCAATTTTCCTTTTATTCTTGTAAATTTTGCCAATAAACACATCTAAATCTCTAGGATTAGCTAGTCATATTTTGTATGGACAATTGACTAGTAGTATTTTCAATACGCGTATCACACAAATAGATGGTGATAGTCCTCTGTGAATAGATTGTACTTTCTGGAGGACCCTCAAGAAAATTACTAGAAGTACAAAATGTATACCAACCTGAATTAATTTGCCCCCAGAGGCCACAAGTCGTAAACTATATGGTTTATCTCCAGGGTATAAAGTTATTGTAACCATGTTCAACTGATTTTTCAACACTAGTTTTTCTAGAAGATTCGATGATTGCCCACAGTTCTGTAACACAAAATGGACATTTTCATCAAATAAAAACAAATGAATAATTTCGGTGAGAAGAGCAAGAATAATAACAACATAAGTGAACAACAAGGCAAATAATCAAGTGAAGTATACAACTAGACTGAGGTAGCATACGTAAATTCGTTTATTTATATTGTAGGGGTCAATGCATTAAAAGATTAACATGGAAAGTTTTGATATAAATATGTTTGAAATGTTCAAATATAATTTCTTCTTCATCTATATAAGTAAATTTAAAGACGATTTTCGTGTTCCTTGGGTATTTTCGAAAAATTTCACTAGTCATTCGTTTCGCTTGAAATGGAGTCGAACCATGCCGATTTTGAATTTGGTGTCTGTCTGTTTGTTTGTTTGTCTGTCCTTCAATCACGCAAAACGGCACAATGGATCGAACCCTTCTCCCGTATTTAAATGTTGATGCCAACAGATTCAAAGGGTCCAAAGACTTCATGATGACTTGAAATCCAAAGTGAATGAAGAAATAGCTGTGCCCAGTTTGAAGTAACAAAACGTGGCGAGAACGCTGTGGGAAACCACCAAATCCCCTGCTCACAAACGTGCGTATAATAGAGCCACCCATGAGCTAAAAATGTCACTAAAGGTACACAAAGCTAAGGAGAAGAGGAACGCCTTACTGTCACTGGATTCACAGGACGGCTCTTTGTGGCGCAAAGCCAAAATGCTGGTGAAACAACCGGAATCCATCTCACCCCTTCGATTCAATAATGTATGGTACTCAACTCCTGAAGAGAAAGCCTCGTTATTCGCAGACCAACTTGTGCATCAGTTCACCCCTAACCCGAGCGAACTACCCCTTTTCCACGAACGTATCGAAGAACAAATTACTGAACCTCTTCCCCCCACCCCCTTCAATGAATTTTTCAATCCGGCTCAAATCAAGAATGCTATTCGACGATCAAAAACTAAAAAGGCCCCAGGTAGTGACAAAATCGTGCAACCTTTACTTCAACATATGCCAAGGAAGACATTAGTTCTATATATACACAGATATATAATGCAATTCTCCGAACTACATACTTCCCACATAAGTGGAAGCACGCTCAAATCTTAATGATTTTAAAACCCCATAATAGGACTAATGACCACAGCAGCTACCGACCTATTAGTTTGGTCTCTATATTCTCCAAACTATTTGAACGCCTTATGCTGCCAAAACTAATACAGTATCTCGCCGATGTAATCCCTCCCTTTCAATTTGGCTTTCGCCCTGCGCATTCCTGCCCACAATAATTACACAGGCTCGTGGAGGAGATCCTCAACACTTTTGAGAATCGGGAAGTATGTCAGGGAATATTCCTCGACACCGATAAAGCTTTCGACAAGGTTTGGCACCCAGGCCTTCTTTACAAACTAAAACCGTTATTGCCGGATACTTACTATCGCATAATACTATCGTTCATTACCAACCGAACATTTCATGTTAAATGCGAACACGCAAGCTCCCAAAGTAAGTGCATTGTATCCTCAGTTCCTCAGGGCAGTGTCTGGGGGCCAATCCTCTACCTCACCTATGTGAGTGATGTACCAACCACAACTGAAACCATGCTACCAATGTTTGCCGACGATCAGGCTATACTATCGCGAGGTAGTAGTGGAAACGTCACGCCAAGCCTTCAGCAGCATGTATCGGAAATAGAATGCTGGAACCGCAAATGGCGTACTACCATGAACCCACAAAAATCTAGTGTGGTTACATATACTTACAAACGAGATTACCGGGTTGATCCTGTCACACTGAACAATATCGTTGTACCGCACAACGAATCCGTCAGGTATCTCGGCGTCATACTAGACAAACAGTTAACGTTCAACCTTACTATACGATTAAGGCAACGTATCCATCTTTTAAAACCACTATTAGGACCGATCTCACCTCTTTCATTAAACCATAAAAGGCTACTCTACCTAACTTTGATACGCCCTATATGGCAGTATGGATGTTCAATATGGGGTGCAGCAAGTGCATGCCACATCCGCAAGATTCAAGTCCAGCAAAACCGAGCACTGCGACTAATAACCAATGCTGATTGGTACGTTCGGAACTCCGTCATCCATCGCGATTTAGACATTCCAGAAGTGAGAACAGTATTGGGATCAGCATTCAAACGTCTGTACAACACGTACTTGTCTCACCCCAATACAACATTCGACGGTTTCACGGAGCAACTGCTGAACCAACGAACTGGAAGACGTCTCAAAAGAAGAAGGCCCATTGACCTACTTGATGTGAACTAAAATGGACCTTTGAAAACCCTAATTACTGAACTTATCATTTTGTTGTTGCTGCTTATTATTATTACTAACTAATTATCGTTGTTGTTGTTAACTAATCATAAAATTCTATATCTGCATTAATGACTAGAAAGGACTGCCGCGGGGCAATTACCTTTAAGCACGTGCCATTGTATTTATACAAAGAAAACTATATAATTGTCAAAACTAGAAAGTAATTATGTTTACTAAAAGTTGTTCTGAATAATAGAAAAAAAAAACAAAACGTGGCCCAAAAATAAATGTGTTATGTTGATTGCTTATGCACTACGAGCGATTTTAGCAAATAAAAATATATTGATTGATTGTGATGGCTGCAGCACTTTATGAAACTACTCCTAGCACTAAAAACCACGGTGTTCCCCCAAACCAAAAGAACTTTTACGCAACACTGCATGGCGGAGGGAACACTGCACAAATCACCTAGTTACTAATTGAACTTCCCTGTTACGCCTCGTACATGCCATTCATTACCTGCTGATCAGTCCAGACTAGCTCAGTGATGGTTAATAAATTATTCATATAAACGCTAAATTTCAAATTTACATAAGATGCATTGTTTAGATTTAATTTATATTGGTATAATAATGGGTTTCTACTTGTATCTACCGACGTCGGCAATAGATAAGAAGTAGGTACCTACCACCAAATTTTTGAAACATCCTTCATTCTTTATACATGAAAAGTATTTCAGAACAAGCTACTCGATGGGACAAAACAATGTTGTTTGAATCACCTGTTCCACAGAAAGACCGTTGACCCCACTCGCTGCTCTTGTGACAGCAATAAATGAAAATAAAATGAAATTTTCATTGGCTCAACCTTTGAGGGGTCACTGTAACGGCTTATTGTAGATAGCTATGGATAGTCTTAAAACATTCTCTGAATTAAACTCTATTTAGATGTCTACAAAAACCGTCACCATTTTCCCGACACCGTGATATGACGTTTTCAAAGTTTCAACATTCATTTTTCAACGTGGGGCTGGTCCCAACCCGTAAACCAAATTTCATAATTTTAGGACAACGTTAATTGGGCAAAGTGGTGCGGACGGCGGGATTTTTTGATATTTGATACTCAGAATCTCTGTATCTTGAAACATAAAACATCAAATTTTGATGGGGGTTAAAATTGTTTTTTCCTTGGTTCATTACTGAAGATGATCAAGGTTAATCAAGGTGAATAATTATGATGGCCTGTGTTAGTTGGTGTCTTTCCAAACGCTAAGACATGTTTGTATCCAACAAAGTTTCGAGAATGAAGATCTAACACTCCTTACTCAGATGTGAGAATCTGAGAATCATAGGACTATATCAGCAAATTTCTCAAGAAAATTTATAGAATTGAAATTCAAAAGATTTAACCAGCTTTATACAGTCATAACATGCCAAAAGAGATATTGTAGAACAACACTACAGATCAGTCAAAATACAATAATCGCCAATAATAAATGCCAGCAAATAAATGTCGTTCAATAATTGCCAGCACAAATTGTCAGCATAGCGTCATGGTTGACACAATCCTGTCTATGTAACTATTAGTGTTTACAAGGGCGTTTTCAAGATGAATAGGTAAGTCATAACTCGACGTCAATTAAAACGGCGGTTGGCGAAGCCAGGAGAGGCCAATGTAACATAAAAATGATATTTAGGAATTTAATAATCCATGGTAATGTGTTGGAGACTCCATAATTTTATTCTTGATAACTGATTAGAACTGAATTATTCAATAAGAACCCCAAGCAAAAACGTTGGCCAGACCCCACACTCAGCTAATTCATGTAAGGTTCACATGCAAGAAGGGGAAAGGAAGGTCTCCAGTCTTGTGTTGAATGGTGTGAGCAAAGTAGATACTGATACAGAACACGGAGCACCACTAATACAGCTGGGAACAGTTATGATTAACCACAAAGATAACAATGACAACGTCTTTTGATTGCAAAGCCTAGTTCGAATGTTTCTTTCCTTCCCCAATAACCTGGCCCAAAGTAACGCACTGGAACATAATGTGGCTATTTCATTGGTCAAAACAAATTAAATACAAACCATATTTGAATGCAAGGGTGAGATTTTTGGCTTAACTGTTTTATTTTAATGGTTCAAATAGATGATTTGACGACTGAATCATGTGTATATCGTTATTTTTTAAGAAAACGGTAGCTCGAGTTATGAAACTACAAGCAAGCCCAACATAGTATAAACGGATACGTTAATTAATCGTATAAATAAGTGAGTATTCAACATTTATGTGTAATCATTTTCATATAGATAGTAGGGAGCTGCAAACAACTTGACGACTTAAGTCAAAAGTAGATTCCTTTACTAGAGAGAAGAGGAAACCTGCAGTAAGAGTTAGAGGTCGTTCTTTTCTCATCTTTTCTTCTCAGTGAATAGCAAATGAAATTATTAGAAAATTGAAACTGAAGGAATGTAGTGTAATTAGCTAAGTGATTTAGCAGTCCTTGCAGTATCCATTGTTAGTATTTCTGTATCACGTCCGTAAACAGCACCGGAAAGATTTGTACATTAGTTATCACAACCGTGTTACTCTATTATTCATGAATATTTAAAATGATGAGTCAATGCTTTGCAGCAATAACTATAACCATTAAACAGCTGGTAATTGTTTGTTTTGAGTGTAAAGAAGCTTTTGTCTTAACACATCCTAGCGTGGTTGTACAATACTACTGTAGTTTCATGACCCTGCAGTGCCGAAATCGAGGTAATCACAACCCAGTATCCACTGAACCTTCATTTTCCCCTCTTCATTATTCTGTCCTTACATTTGTAATGTTTTATCAATGGTCAGCAGAAAGAAAAAAAAACGCTGCAAGTTAACACAAAAAATGAATGATTTTAAAGTCACTAGTGTGCAGAAGATTCAGTTCAGAAGAAATGATTGAGAGTGGTCGGGTTAGAGAGCGAAAACAACTTGAGTATGAGGACCATCAATTCAAGTACACGGAAAAGTATAACAGAACAGAAACAAATAGGGGGGAGTTAGTGGCTATACTAATCCAATTATTCTTTCGTTAGGTCATGCTGCACAAAGAGATGTTATTATGGTTACTGGTTCAAAATCCAAGACAGACTTTTCAGTAATCCTCAAATAAAAGTTTTGTATAATATTTCATAAGCCTCTTTTGTTTCCTGGCTATCTTCCTATACAACATAAGTTCTTATTTTGTATCAATATGAAGAATACCACTATCATACCCTTATTTTTAATAATTTGAACGATTGGAGGTTGAAAGAATGGGTAACATAATCGCGGTGCAACCACCTTTCTCAAGGCCTGCACAACGTTCTTACTCATTTTAAAAGTTCATTTGTCTCTATGTACATTTGATTTTATTGTGCTTCAACAGGAAGCAACTCCTTTAGTAGGATGTGTTTTCGAAATAGAATTCGTCATTGTCATCAACTGAATATGATAGGACTAAATAATTATCTACGTTGCATGCACATCTGTGTATGTTGCTCCAATACTTAATTGTTCATTATTAATTCAAATTGCTGGTGAAACCTAATTGTCCATCTAGTAAACACCTTCACTTGATTATTCATTCAATAGTCTTAGTTCAATTGGTGAACTTTCATAGGCCCCAATAAGAGTTTTAGATTTACAATAAGTCAAGTTCCAACAACACTATATTTGAAAAGAGGAGAGAAAAACGAAGAAGTCTAGAAACCGACTCTGTTATCATGACCTATGAAATGTGATAAAGCATGATGGGATAATATAAATAGCACCAACCAGAAATGGGAAATTCTGTGGACAATGTGGCTCTGTACTATGAATGTGTTGAAGTCTCCGAAAGATACTAGCCGAATTTGCTGAAGAGTGAGGTTCTTGCAATTGTTCTTTATGAATTGGGTTGAGGTGTTCCAAGTCCTCATCCAAAGGAGGCTCTATGGACGCTTCTGGTGTATCGATCCGCCAATCAAATTTATTGACTCCATCACATATTTCCACAACTTCAACTTCCTCAATACCAGTCACCTCATTGAAATCAAATTCAACATTATTCTGGAAAAAATGCATCTTAGTAATTAACAACATTCCAATCAACACTACTGCTCATTCAAACATGCTATAAGCAGTGAAAATGTCAAATAATAGGAGTAAATCATCAGATAATAGAACATTTCGTAATAATAATATGATGCTTGGGATTGCAAACACATACTGTATGGTCCACTCCAAAGTTAAATGTAGGTACATGTTCACTCTATGAAAACATCTAGCACTCAACAAAACTCTTGCTGTGGCAGGTCTCTCATGTTCTGTGGGCTATAATGTGAGAATGTAATTTTGCCCCATATATTAGAAACTTTGGCCTCCGCTACTCTATGAATGTGATATTTTGCTTTCCAATCGTGAACCCCCAAAACGAACCAAACAGTAGTCCTTTGAGTCAATCCCAATCATCATTCAAAGGTAAGGGGCAACCAGAAGTAAGCCAGTGTTACTGAAGTTCGTTTTACTAAAAATTAGAAACCCATGCATACTACCACCCATACCATCAATAGTATAGAAGGCTTTTTTACATCAACTTTGCAAATGGCTCAAATCTAACTTCACACTATCTAAGCTAGTTATAAAACTTACACTGAGCTCATCATTTGCCAGTTGGAGGCTTTGCATGGTAATACAGACGAGTCATAAAGCAGTTCTCCTATAACATTTCAATTGTAGTCAATTCAAGATGGATAAGGATTGTATATACTTTGAACATTATATTCATTATCAACCTTATAGAGAAAATGATATATTAGCCAGAGGTTCAAATTTTCAATACTTGAATAGTTTTTGGGAACGTTTTATTTAAAAACCGGTTCAAAATGCACCCGAAATCAAAACCCAGTTGAAACCTTTTGATATGTATGATTATGTCACCTCATTTGTCAGCATATAAGACTTTTTCAGAAGAAAGACTTGGGAGGGTCTTGAAACACCAAACATCAAAAGCTTGCTGAATGGCGTCAATGTTCATCCCTCCTTAACAGTACATGCTCAACTGTTGGATTTTGTAATAACCACCAGCTATGGCCTGATGTAAATATGGATAGGCAAACGCTCAATGTCAAAATCATAAAGGAGTGCTGACCCATTGGCTGCAAAGCCATCCATCCCCTGACGGCCAGCTCGCACCCCATCCTTGTTTGCTATTTCTTGTATTTCGCAGTAATCATGCTATTTGATTATGAATATTTTATGGTTCGAATCATTGTAGTTTTTACATCTAGAAACTGACTCAAAAAAATATATACACCTACTCATATTATATATTTTTAAATTATAGAGGCCTGACGAAAATATATTATTTCACTATCCAAACATTTTGCCAAGGAACGAAAAATTGGGGTTCCTAAAAAATAGTATGTTTGTCGGTTTTTCCAACAATTGGTTAATTACAAATAAAATATGGATTTATCGGCATTTACTATAGTTTTCAGTGACAATGGTTTCGGGATATTTTTCAAGCATAATGGCTTCCCATTTCAAAATAGGAGAACTGATTATAATTGAAAGATTGCACGTTAATGTGCTTGGCTTGGAATAATTTCTTGATGATCATGACTAGGGTTATTCTTGAATAAGTATGGTCTTTTGATGAACTCAAATTGAGGATGCCATACTTAAAAACTTACCAAACATTTCATTATTGAAAACTGAAACTCAATTCTAAGATGTAAAAAGCCTCATGCCAGATACATGAGTTTGAAGTGGTAAAGATCTATCATAATTTATTACAGAACAAAAATTAAAATATACACAAGAGATACTTACGTGTAGATGAGAAACGTGACAATATATATTGCTCTCGATCAACATCATACAGCAGGTTGAATTTTCATCTTGGGGGAGATCATAAATTCATTTAAATGCTAGGAAACTAGCAATGTGTTGAAGCAGAGGAAAATGGAGAGTAACCACTGCTTGACAGGTGGTATTTGTGACCCTGAAATAGATAAGCAACATAATGAATGTAAAGATACAGTGGCTTTGAATATTTATTTGGAGCAAACGTCTTCAATATCGTCGGGTTGGTGGTAAAAGTGATCAAGTGCAACTTTTTTCACAGAATGAGGTTTTTGCTTATCAAGGCACTACAGTATTAATGATGTATAGCTAGAAATGATTAAGTTATTTGATAAATAATAAAATTATTTAATAAAGTTTTTTCATTATCAATTCCATAATTTTTGTGATATTCATTAACTGCGGGGTTTTGAATAAAGTGTTTCAGGTAAACATAATCAAATATTTCAGCAGCAATTGTGAAACTATCCAATGGATGTTTATTGATATTTTAGTGACTGTTCCATGGGAAACACCATAAAATAGTTTTAGACCTGAAAATTATTATTTATTATCTCTAATGTAGTAAAAATAAAATGAGTTTATACATAATGATCATGTTCGAATCATCACTATTTCCATTCAGGTAAAAGTAGTCAAATTACCAACTTCATTAAAAACCTGAAAAATATCAGTTATGTGGCATTTTATCCACTGTATCCTTCAAGTTTTATTCAGGTATGGTATTTCAGAGTGCAATACATGACAAACATTTGGGTTTTGAACAAATCGAGGGTCTCAAGGAAACACCCCACATCGTCACTTTTGGCCAAAATGAGTTATGCATACCATTCGAAGCGTCTTCCCCCGGCGGATCGATCTAACTAAGTATCTATCTAACTCACGATTTATTTTACTGAATTACTCAGTAAACATAGTCATTGGCAGATGGTTTTTTGGCTCTGCTGAAAAGTCGCCCAAATGACGATGTGGGAAGTTGCCGTGAGACCCTCGAAATATAACGTTAGCAATCCACACTTTCCTACTAGTCAAGATGATCGAAAACTTTGACAGACTCTCCTGTAAAATGTCGAAAAATCCGCTTGATCACTTTTCCCTCCAACCCGACGATATATTTCTCCCCTCACAGATGGAGTAGAGAAGGGCATTACAATTTTCTTATTTGTTTCATGGAATACCATATATATACATTATTTATTTTTATTTTCCAGGCTTTTATACTAGAAAAATTGACTAATGATATTACAGTTAAGGTCATAAATTAATTGAAGCGCTATCTGTGGCTGAGGGATCTACTGGGTTGGTGGAAACCATGAGATTTATTTTCTCTCCATCTCTATGAATTATTTTTGCGTCGTGTCAAAATTACTTGGCGAAATCCTACCAACGTAAGAGCATTGAAATGGCACAGCTCCTAGATTTCGATTCTGTTAAGTTGGGTGGGTGGGTACGTCTAGGGTGACATCAAATAAGGTTCTGACTGTTGATCAAGAGTAAGAGTTAATATAGTGCTAACAGGGAAACTTATTGGGTAAGGGTCTCCATGAGGGCCCTTCCAATTAGAGCTTCAGCAGAACAAAACAATTTTTAGTTTTCTGCGAGTAAGATCAATGTTGGAGCTTTATGATCATAGATACCCCAACATCATCCGTGTCTCTGTTGAGTGTTAGTGAAAAGTCAGTAGTCAGTAGACTCAGTTAAGACCTCATCGTGTGCATGCTTGTGAGACCCCACATGGTCACTTCTCACTCAAGTAACACAACTGGTTACAAGGGAACAGAGCGAACAATTTTGAAGAGATTGAAACGCCCTGTAAAACTCCCTCCGTGAGTGGAAATGGGCTTTAGCTTTGAATCCTAGAAACTGTCAAACAACCCTCTTATAATTTGAGGGAACCGAACGTTCGGTGGTTGACTGCCATTATTGCAGAAAGACCCTGGCCACCACCCCAGGGACTTGGCTGGAGCCTTTCATTCAGAAAGTTGAGAATGAATTTGTAGCGCAGCTACACTACATTTCAACTCCCTGGCTCAAAATTAATTCTTTTGTCTTTTGTTTACAGAGAACAAGCCAAATTTACTCCTCGACTCAAAAATTCTTCATTCAGGTTGTTAATTCAAGTGCATTCCAATTGTTCATTCTGTTGTTCAATTATTCGTTTGTTTTAAAATATACCCGTTAAAATTCTGTAGCGCAGCTACAAAGATGAATTGTGAAATATATCGAATGAATATATTTTTCATGCGGAAGCAGTAACCAAAGTATCGAAATTAGAGCGTTGGCTCTATAATATTTGGGGTCTCCACTCCAAATCCCAATTTTTAAAGATATTTTCAAAGATAGTTTTGAGCCAAAGTAGATAGAGTAACAAAGTAGATTCGACAGTAACATTGAAATCAACTTAATTTGAATGGGCAGTACCAAAATTGTTTACTGTACCCAATTTCTTGTAAGAAAGTTTTGAAGGCAAAACGGCCCAGAAAAGAGAAGAGATAAGAAAATAAATTGGAATCCTATAATCAGGAACGCTGAATCGTAGTATGAATATGTTTTCATAGAAAGTAACGAGAGTTCGAATGAAAAGCTAGGCTGTTTTCAAAAAGATCTGAAGGGATAAGTAAGTAAATATCCTTCTGTCCATTTGAAAACCAAATATAGTCGTTTAACTACATAGCAATCACTTCTCAAGAGAAATTTTCTAGATGACGTTCAGATTCAAAAAGAACAATGTAACGCCACTCAGACTATCAATAAAAAAAAAAGGAAAAATCATTTTCTACGGAAAAATGGTAGGATCTTGATTTGATCGGAGATATGTGTGATACAAACCTGAAATAAATACACTCAACACCGTCTCATGGTTTCACTACTACCGCACCGTTTCAAACAGCGTGGGATAAAAAATACAGACATATTCTCAAAACTACTGAACAGTTCCACTCGGCGTCAAGCTCCAGCGTAGAAATTGTTGCATTCAAACGCTATCAGGCCGTCGACAATCACAGTTTCAAGAGGTGAGGCCATCAACGGAAATGCACGGTACCTAAACGGTTGTTGTGAACAAGGGAACAGGTTGAGACTTCTACAACGCACTAAGCTGTCATTTCGGTACTTCACATTTACAAAATTAGTTACTCTTTCGAAATTCTACAGCAGGAAATGAAATGTTCAAGAACTTCATAATCCATTGCGTTATGCGGTACAGCGGTGTGTAGTTTAGATGACATGGTACGTTGGAGCCCGATCAAACGGTACGTGAGCGGAGCGTCGACATGGAAATCTTCGTGTTCATGAATCCGCGGTTAATAAATTACGAGAAACAATCCAAACCAACCAATATCACTGCTCATTAACATTTTAAAAACAATTTTTTGAACTCAACAGTTTCTTACCCCAATAAAGAAGGTTACAAAACGACCGCAAAGGTATCCCTCACATAGTATGAATTCTTGGATGTACATGGAAATGTTCTTGACGATTCGGCCCTTAATCACGCAAACCAAATTTCAAAACGATGACACCGGATTTTGTTTACTATCATTTTAAATATCAAATAAGCTTACCTAGACACATTTTGTGATAGTTTCACTGAACCTAGTGGATTCGGCACATTGCCACTACAGCAAGGCAAACTCACGAAATACCCTGAACTGACGAAATTTCGAATGCAATCCTGTTGAAAGGAGCGGTAATCGATTGAAATTCAGAGAATTAAGTTTGTATTTTATAAATTGGTGGAATTATATTTCAAAGGCCTGAAAAATTATAACTGTTTACGGAAACAAAAATTATAACTGTTTACAGTAACTTGATCCACAATACACGATTGGTTGGTTGAGTAGGTGGGAGCATCTAAATCACCATGGATACTAGCAAGCCGTAGGTTGATACGGAAGAGGAGCAGAGAACATGACCGCAGCCCTACGGGAAATGGAGAAACTAGTGAAGCGTGTGCCCTGGAGAAAAGTATGCATAGGAAACATAAAGCATTTTTTCTATATTTAGGGTGTCTACAGTAATTATGGGACCAACTCAAGGAATCAATTCTACAGCTAATTTGCAACAAAAAGTGCCTCCTAGAGTTTTTTCATTACCTACTCAAATAAAAACCGGACTTTTTTTTTTGATTTTTTGTTTTGATTTTTATTTATTTTTATTTTTTAAAGATTTTTTTTTTTTTTCGACCTCGTCTCAGTACAACGAATAGAACACCAATATTTGGGATGCCCTAAAAAAATATATATATATAAAAAATGAAAAATAATAATAATAATAATATTAATATGAAGGTCTCCTGGCAACTTCCCACATCGTCATTTGGGCAACTTTTCAGCAGAGCCAAAACACCATCTGCCAATGACTGCCGTGAGACCCTCAAATAATAATAATAAATAAAATTTTAAATAAAAAACCACACAGGACAACTTTTGCTAGTAGACAAATTATTAGCGTCCACTGATATTTTCATCAACGCTCAGGGCGAGTTCACATGGAGCGGAAAGTCTTGATTGTGGATTGCGTGTTGCTCTGTGATTGATCAGCGTCAAAGTTTGGGAGTGTACTTCCAGGGCCTTGACCAATCACTGAGCAACACGCAATCCACAATCAAGACTGTCCACTCCATGTGAACCCGCTTCCATACCGTCCATCCATATCACTCAGGATCTGCTTAATAATTTGAAAAAGTTTTTGGACAACGATTTTCAAATGACGAGGAGGTCCAGGATGCTGTCAAAAAATGTCTCCGGGAGGAAGAGCAGAAGGAATACGACGAGGGTATACAAAAACTGGTCCTTAGGCTTCAGAAATGTCTCAATGGTGATTGTGTAGAGAAATAATGACTTGTGTTTCTTGTAATTTCATTTCAATATATTTTTTTTTTTTTTCAATTTTTAATTTTAATTCTAATTTTTTACTTTCTTTACGTCCACCGGATTTGACAAACTGAGGACGGGTTTATCAAATCTCTGGGGGTATATCAAACATTGCATCAACTACACTGAAATAAATAAAAATCATTTTGGTAGTACAAAATGATTCAATAAAATGATTGGAATACAAAATGAGTTGAGGAAAAGCTAACAACTATGGGAAATCCACTGGTAGGTACCAAATCCATAGGTACGGTACCTAAGGTACCCGAAAATATCCACGAGACTCATCATTATAATAATCACTTTTGGGGCCTTTAGGACCTGGTTAGGAAGGTTTTTGAAGGATTCTTAGGATGTGATTGACTCGGAGTTTTGAAAAGCGGGGGGAGTTTCCCGCCACTATAGAAGTGCCAAGACATCCTATAAGAAGGTTACGAGACATTTATCGAAAAATCGAGAAAACCATGGCGATGACGTTGTGGAGATAGTTAATGAGTAGGTACCCTTATTTAGGTGTAAGACTCACGCCAAGACTATCTTACTCAAAACACCTGACACGCAAGGCCAAAGCATCCAAGGCAACAATGGTATTTGGGGAAAGGCTTTCTCTAATCCTAATATTGCCTTGTCTGCAAAGATGGAAATTTATAATGCAATAGTGAGAGCCATTTTGTGCTATGCTGCTCAGGTATGGGGAGGCTTGGAGTATAGCTCTGTCGAGGGAGTTTTGCTGCTCTTCATTAAAAAGTTGTTTCATCTCCCTCAATGTGCCCCAACTTATATACTCCTCTTGGAAACAGAGTTGGGCGCTCTATCGGCGTATACATTGAAGCTGCATTTCGCCTACCTCTGGAGGGTCATCAGGATGTCTGATTGCCAACAGCCCAGAGTCGTGGCCATCGAGATGATAAGGCGCTGCAAAGGGTTCGCTCTGCGCCGAGTACGCCATTCCTGACAACTTAACTGTTTTTGAAACACGGGTTCTCGGCAGACGGATTCCAATGCCATACAGTTTATTCACATAATTTTCTTGTATTTCAAAATGTGAATATTATTTCATTAACACATTCAATGCGTGTCCGGAAAGGCGGCCAAGCGCTGTGGCGGAAGTGTGTTTGGTGAGATATTTTATATTAGAGTACTAATTAGGTATATATAATTATATATTTATATTGATTATAAGGTGAAATATTAAGTTTTTATTTGTTTTTTAGACCTGTATCATATCAAGACGTCCGCAAGCGGGGATGTCCCGAGATATGCAAAACCAGCAATACACAGGTACAGCGGGCATGAATGTCTTGGATCTACCCTGCTTGCGAGCGTCTTCATATGATACGCCCTAAAATATTGCTATGACATTCTCTCCCAATTATTTTCATTCAATATTTAATTGTTGTATAGCCTATTTTGAACATGTAAACAAGCTTTAGGTACCCAGAACTCTAATGGGAAGTAATGGTTGATCAAAAAAACATGGTCAGAGGCAGTCAAACTTTTTCATTTCAAATGAAATGAATATTTGAATCCGACGAACTCTGGTGGATGTCGGGGGATCTATTGAAGAGAACAAGACCACCGCCGTCCTTCTAGAGCCATTCATGACGATATGCGAGCATTTTTAGTGAGGACTACTACAAAGTTAGTTGTGTATCATATGAAGACGCTCGCGAGCGGGGGAGTTCACTTTGTATCATATGATGACTCCCGCATTGGATGTGTTAAACGTTTTTCTTCTTCTTCTGATGTTTTGACCTTCAGTAAGAATAATGATGGTGAGATGTCGAGGGTCGGTCAAATGAGAAATGTTTTATGTGCCAACGTTTCGAAGAATTTATTTCTCCATCATCAGGGCCTAAAATCAGTTTCACTATGTAGAATTTACAGAAGTTATTGTTGCAAGTGTACCAGAGAATTTTTTACACTATTTTTCACACATTCCCCCATAATTATTAATAATAATTTACACTAGGTACTTGATATCAGTTATGAATAATTAACGCTAATTCATAATAATAATTAATCTACCATTTAATGATCTAGACAGAAGGTGATCTGTACAAAGTCGATAATAAACCGTTGTGTCAAGAATTAGCAGAGTTTTTGGTCTCCAGGAAACCGCCATGGCGCGCCACTTGCTCACCTGTGGGTGGATGACGCTGCGGGACTCACTGGGACCCTCCCCAAGGAGGAAACGTGGGATTTCGGCCGGTTGAGCGCCCCCCCACTAGCGCTACCTCGTGACCTGGAGGTCAACTTGTACCAACTCCTGTCTTCGAGGTTCGTTTCAAACCATGCAATTCAACCTAAAATGCCCAATGATGATCACACTAAGAAGTCTTCTTCGGTGTGACCGACGGGATCAGGAATGAATGTAACATGAACAAGTCGGTTTCTTTTTTGTCACCAACTTCATTGATGCAGGACAAATTCCTCCAATTCTTATTGATCCTTTCGATTTTAGACGACGCTCACCTTTACCTTTCGGATCATAAATTCCATCACTAAAACATCGATAATGTCAAAGACCTTTCTTTCCTTAACGGAGTACACCGTAAATCTGCAGACGTCAACTCATTCCATACCGGTCTTCCATTTCTCAAAATCTTGAGAGTTTTTGAAAGACACAATCCTCTTACTGAGTGGAACTTCGTGAACCTCCTCGTATTATAGGTAGGTATGTAACTATACCAATCAGTACATGTTGTGTTATATAAAGTCGTAAAAACCAAAGTTCTTGCCTTATCCTGAACATTTCATAAAACATTCATTTCAAACATATACTAAACATCATAAATAGTGATATATGTGAGTATTGGAAGCCATTTTGATCATTTTTATAACATTACGTTATATAACATCTCTCGTCAGGGGCGAAAATCGTGTGTATTGCAGGTTTGCCTATACGAATCCTTCACTCCTTACGAGTGATGTCTTATAACATCAAGTCCTTCAAATGATCAAAATGGCTTCCTTGCTAGGCTTCCTACTTCATATACTTATAACTACCTTTCTTATCAAAAATCAGGGTGCTTATGTCAAATTTCCGGGAAAATCATGTCCCGTCACTGACGTTGTTAGCTGTTGTCCTTCCCGCGCTAAACGTGTTAATCTATGTAAAATAACGAAAGCAAAACAGGAGGACGGGAAATGAGGAAAGCAAAACAGGAGATAGTAGAGAGAACAGAGGTTGACGGCCAAGCCTCGAGGCAGCGCTAGTGCCGAAATCCAACGTATCCTTCCCAAAGACCGCTCCAGTTACTTTTATACTCTGTGATTCAGAGTCACAGTGGCAGGCAACACTGGAGCTACTGGTCTTTTGTGAGGCCCGTCGAAGTAACCTCCTTCATATTATTTGGCGTCGGCATGCTCTACGGTTGTCAACTATGAACGCTTCGTTTGAGCAGTGAGCAGTAACACTCGTTTGGTAATCAGTTTCATCGTCTCATCTTGGTTTATCTGCAGTCATTTCCACTTCTACTTGTCAGCGAATAAGGTCGAGGTATGTTGATTTTATTGTCTACTTTAAGAAGTCGTTTACAGGAGACGCGATTTTTCTGGGATTGAACTTAGTTCCGCTAGTAGGATTAAAAGTCCAACGATCATAATACCTCGTGTAGGAATCCGTGTTCATTTGCTATACGTGTAAATGTAGCAATCCTCAGCCCGTTGTTTGGTACTTATTTAAACGGTCGAAAGGATAATCAGGTAAGACTTATGTCATGACGGATACCTGTAGAAGGTATTCGAGTCATGAGACGTTTCAGGACTTAGTTGAACTACTCTCTCTTCTGGGGCTTCGGGTTATTGCATCAGAAAGTATTTGCATCTATTGAAGTATTGAAAATCGAAGTCCTACTATAGAAGTATTGAAAATCCTACTAACTTGTCACTAATGATATGATTTATTTGAATTGAATGCAATGGAAGGAACAAAGAAGTCGTTACCACGAGACGTTGGTGACACCGCCTTTTGTTTCATTATCTGGCAACCTAAATGCCCCTACACACGATCAAATATTTTCTTCAAACATGTTTGAAGGTTTGAAGTCGTATCCACACGTTCAAACCAACCACCAAACACCCATCTTCACCAATCAGTCGTGTTGCTTTCTTTCTCTTCTTCTTTAAAAATGTTGTTCAGTTTGGATACGAGTATGGTTATTTATATTGCCTCATCCGGAGTGAAGCAGCAAAAATATTGGTAATTTTATATCGATGGTTGACACATCCGATGTATCGTGTATCCATAGTTTGACTCCGATATATCGTTAATTTAGTTAAACTCGCACGCCTACTACGTATATAGGAAAACTACCTACTTACCCACAAAGCTGTCGACAGGTAAATCGAATTCTGAATAGTGATGAGTACAGAATTCAAAATCAATCCTCTTCGAATCGTTCTTTACTGCAGTTTCTAATAGTCCGTTTCCAAAACTTCACCTGTAGGGCGTTGTTGTAAATAATATCGACGGTGGGTAGGGACGTAGCAATACTTCACATATATCGGGGTATATTTGTACCAATACTTTGAACAGGCTATTATCGTGGTATCGACACTTTCTCTCGATATTATCTGAAGTATCGGATATCACCCGATATTCTCCAAATATTTGGAAACAGAAAAATGTTCCTACCACATACCCAGGCAGAGAAAATGTCCGTGATAGTTATACACTGATCCTTATACATTATATACAATTATACAACAGACTCAAGCCAGACAACCGGTTGCTTTTTTGCGGACTTGGGCATAAAGATTTGGAAAAATTGTTTGTCTTATCCATTGAAATTTCAATGGATAAAACTAACAGTCAATTTTCCCAAATCTTTATGCCCAAGCATACAAGAGGCTCGCGGTGATGGCCACATCTGTTCCCTGTGAACGCTTGTTTTCAAAAGCAGGGGCCACTTATTTATTGCCAATCATTCAATAGGTTGTCGCCCAAATACTTGCCAAAACTTCTTTTTCTCGGCAGTATTCCTGATGACTACTTTTTCAAGTAATCCTTGAGTTTTCTATTTTTGTATACTTAGCCATCATGGTAATTAGTTACTTTTTTAGACTACTTTTTACTTCTACTGAGTCTTGAGTGATACTAGAAGTACCTCTGAATACCAACTTAAGAGTAGTAGATGCTCATGTCCTGAAAGTAGATGCTCTATTTGAGTAATGACTATGAATACCGCCCTAAATCATTTACATTCTTCGTAAAGAAATAACGAATATAAATTTATTTTTTCTCAATTCAATATATTCCAATATTGATTTCGAAAAGAAAACTTTCATGAGGTATGCAAAAATCTGTATTAGCTACTAAATTATTCTATACTATTTTAGTGCACATTATCAACACTATGAAATTAAAGTTTAGCTTCAATTGCGTCAGTTTAGATCCTGACATCTCTTTGGAGTTCTGATAGGCGAAAGAATTACTAGATTCGTCAATCCCATGAAAACACTTGAAATGTTGTTCTCTCATACATGAGTCATTCTGTCACCCTAGCAATTTCTTAATTAATTTTGAATAAAGTAATTGAGGGGTGTAGTTCCGTATGTGTCCCCACTTTTGAATCGGTATAAATCTGTTATTCTCCCACGAAAAAGAGATATAAAATAGTGTTTCAGAAACCTCTGAATCTCCTTTTACTGTTGGAGTAATAAATTCCCCTTTACCCCGGTGAAAGAGTTCCGTATGTGTCCCCGTGCTATTTTTGAGCGATACAGCGGGATAGTGGACCATACCGCTCCTGAAAGTTGATCATACACAGTTGATGTTTATATTGTGTAGAAAGAAACAGTCAGTACAGCGAGGGACGCTTGAATAAACATGCATCTTACGACAACCGACGAGACTCCGTTCGGTCTCGAGAATCAGTTCGCTTCTACTGCTCGATCGATAATGAATTTAAACAAAGTCTTTGAAACTGATGAGAGTGGTTTGTAATGGCTGAAAGGGAGAGGATTGATTATGGACGTTCCGTTGTGTTCTGTGTGTGGTGAATCAATGACGCTGCGAAAAAAAAAAACGGACAGGAACTGTTGGGTGTATCGTTGCCACAAGAGGAGCTCCGCCTCATGACAAAACTGTGCAGGTATTTGCTAACTCATTTTTTGCGAACCATCGTTGGTCGGCTCGTAATATAATGATCGTTGCATACTGAGCATAAATGAATAAAGCATAATTTTTCGGTGAATTTTTTCTTCTTCTTTGTGGGGGAACATGAGGGACTTTTTCACTGGAGTAATAGTTCCGTATGTGTCCCCACTTTTTTTAACCTCATGATTTTCATGTTCGCTGCAGGCAAGGAGAATTTATTATTTAAGCAAATGAAAGAGGAGATTCACAGGTTTCCAAGACGCTATCAACATTCTTTTTTTGATGGGAAAATGACCAATTTACATCTATTCAAAAGTGAGGACACATACGGAACTACACCCTAATTTTGAGCATGTTCCTGTATGTCCCATCTTGGAAAAGCATCTAGTTTGGTTAAGTTTCCCTGATGTTTTTCAGAATTTAATTAGGACTTTCAGTTTTCTGAAAAGTTGGACCTTCGATTTCCCCTTTCAGGTGGAGTGACCCACATATGATTTTTGGTGTCTTTTGGCAGTGAATTCAGGATGGTCTGAACGGATTCTGGTATACACATTTTTAGGAAATTTGAGTTTTAAACATTTTGGATCGAGAAAAATAGCTTCCTTTTCTTCAAAAGTTCGCAAAAACAATGCACGTATGCAATATAGTCATTAATTTATTCTAACATATAGGTCAGAAAAGTTAGTTCCTTTCATTACTCATCGTCTGTTGAGATCCCACAAGGTCTAACTCACTTTTCTCAACAAAAAAACGTTTTTGCCAACCTACCATCGACGTTTCCGTTGCTTTTTTGGGGTTTCTGCAATTAAAAAGCCTTCTCCTCTTCTACAATGAAGTTTTTTAGTTGAAAATACCATAAAAATGATGGTATTTCAGTATTTAAGTTGAATAAAGTGAGTTAGACGTTGTGGGATCTTAACAGACGTCATATTATGACAAGATAAACCAACTGTAAGATGAAGAAAGCATTCAGTTATTTTTCATACATATAATGCTCATAGCGTTGGTATAACTTTGGTTCTAGTGTCAATTAAACGTAGCACAAATGCACTGCCCCCCCCCCCCCACACACACACAGCTTTCCTTGTCATATAAAGGAAGAATTGGTTCACACACGATTGTCAAAAATGTTTTATTACAACATTAAGAACGTACGGCGTTTTATTTTGTAGCCACTTTGTGGACACTCCTCATTCATAGGGCATGCTTCTATACTGAAGAAGCCTTTAATGTTTTATATTCCAGCACCAGCCTATTTTAAAACTGAACCTTGATGGGCTTGACAAATTTTGAGTGCAGTCTTTATCTGTTTTCATAGATCTTCCCTCAATCGTCTGTTTTGAATCCAGTTCTGCATCAAACTTAGGGAATATCGTTATTAGTCACGAATATTTCGTGACGGGAGCGGGAGGGATACAAACAAATGATCGAACAAATAACCAAATTCTTAATTTTTGTAATCAAGTAATCATCCATTATACAAAAATTAAGAATTTGGTTATTTGTTCGATCATTTGTTTGTATCCCTCCCGCTCCCGTCACGAATAACGATATTCCCTAAGTTTGATGCAGAACTGGATTGAAAACTGAGACGATTGAGGGAAGATCTATGAAAACAGATTAAGACTGTACTCGAATTTTTCAAGCCCATCAAGGGTTTTTATGCAGGTTCAGTTTTAAAATAGGCTGGGGCTGGAATATAAAACATTAAAGGCTTCTTTAGTATAGAAGCATGCCCTATGAATGAGGAGTGTCCCAAAAATCGAAAGCATCTGTAGGTACGCAATTAATCGGTAGAATTAGGATTGTACAACACATAGATGATTTGCACGAAATTCAAGAATGGGTCGACCTTGCTAAATCTCACTTCCCTCCTCCGTAAAAATTGTAAACCAGTGTTATCATTTTTTGTGACAACAGCAAGCAGTGTGACGACTGTACAAACCCCAACATTGGAAGAGTCAGGCACTTAGCTCCTATGTTTCCACTGTTCCAGAGAATATTTAGGAGATTTGCTTCAGGTTTTTTCCATTTTTTTTAAATTCCATTTGTTGGAGTTTGATTTCTTATATTTTTCCAACATCGAGCCCCTGATACGAAATTGACGCATGATGAAAACTTTATCTCATAACAACTGAATTATTGAAAAGTTGTCTTCATGATTAGATGGTATCAACAGTTCCTGTGATATGTAGGTTTTGAAACACTATAAATATTCATTACTGCCAATGGTCTTAGATAATACTGAAACGAGAATATCAGTGTAGATGCCTCGTTTTAATAAAAAATATGCTGCTTTTCAGTAACAATGGGCTGGGTTTTGAATCCGATTTAATCTTAGCATTGATACACAACTAAAGAAAAAGCTTTAATTCTGGGAGAGGAGAGGAAAAACATAATACTCCAGTACTTTTAATGGAATATGTATGGTTCGGTGAATGGTAACTTATTAAAATTCCACTGAGCTGAGATTAATGTTGAGGTGTTTATATCCTATACTGGGTGACTCACGACTTTCATGTGATTCCTACTCTTGTTAATGGTATCTAAAATTTCTATTACAGTAAAAATACCCGTGCTGTTCAGAACTCAACTGCGGCTGGCCATCCACTAAGATGGAGGCCTCTTTCAACATTCCTGGAGGAATCGCTGCTACCAACCCTACTAAACACAAGGTATGACTTGTAATACCTCGTTTTATTATATATGTACAGGGGCTTTCATTTTTATTGGTTTTAACTTATTTTAAAACTGAACCTGCATAAAATCCTTGATGGGCTTGAAAAAGTTTGAGTGCAGTCTTTATCTGTTTTCATAGATCTTCCCTCAATCGTCTCAGTTTTCAATCCAGTTCTGCATCAAACTTAGGGAATATCGTTATTCGTGACGGGAGCGGGAGGGATACAAACAAATGATCGAACAAATAACCGAATTCTTAATTTTTGTAATCAAGTAATCATCCATTAGACAAAGCGTATAAAACAGATAAACTGATTATAGTTACCATTTAAATGAACGTTATGCAGCGGGTATCCCCTATAATTGACTGCAAACCTACTATTCTTGTTTTTATGGCCAAATCCGTACTCCATATACAGATGAAACTCTTGATTACATCATGGGTTGTGGTATCTTCACACTCAGTCTCTAACACTATGTTTCTTTATAATTATATTGTTCTGAACCCTTCCACTACTACAATGCACGCAATTGAAAACTGAGATTCGTAGATTTTGAGACTGGGAGAAGAAGGATCCGTTCTAACTATGGCTAGTTCAAGTAGACCACTTGCTGTTGCAACTCTGCCTTGCCTCCGAACATTTCATGTGTTAAAGTTATTTTTACACCCCATCCAGTTGGCATCCCCTGTAATGGACGCATTACTTGGCAATATCTAGATTTATCCATTGTTCTTTCAAGGAAGCAAATTAGCGTAACCATAGGTGTCATATGTTGAATAAAACAGCAGCTATGTTGGTTTTTCAGGGCCAAATCCCTATCCCGCCATCAGACAAGACCCCTAATGACAACAAGGGCCGCCCAGATTCAGATGACCTCACATCACTACCTTCAAACTTGAATCAGTCTCCTGCAGTATGTTTCCTTTGAAATACGTTGGTCTGAACCCTTCCTCTAGTGTAATGAATTTGACATTTTGAGACTGAGAGAAAAGAACCAGGAATCAGAAAATGGATCTGTCCCTACAATCAATACCACTAGTACTTGCTGTAGAAGTTCCTCAGTTACTGTACGTGGATCGTACGTGGGTAGGGTGTACACTCTGCCCTGCCTTCTAACGTATCATTTTTTTAATTTTTTTTATTAAGTATAGATTCGTCCACATATTACGAGGGTTGCTCCAAAAGTAAGTTCAGACATGCTTGGAAAAATTGAAAAAATAAATAAAAGTTACAAAAAAATATAGGTAGGTACCTACCTATATTTGTGTTCAGCAGCCTAAACTATTTTTCTACACAATTGCCCATTTTTCCAAGCATTTGCGATAACGGTATTCCAGTTTTTCAGTCTAATTTTCATCCAAATTCCTTAGGCAGCTGTGAACCGTACCCTTAACTTCTCGTCTTTGAGGATCCGAAAAATCGATGATCGACCAATGTCGAACTTCGGTGAAGTCATTCAACAATTTCGTTGGCCATAACTGGCGCATGGTCATCAATAATCGCGAGAACAGCTGCTACGGTGCCAGCGTCCTTTGAAGTTGCGGGACGCCCGCTACGCACCTCATTCCCCACTTCTTGACGACTTTCTAGAAAACTCTGCTTCCATCTGCGGACCATTTCGACAAATTGCCGAAACCCTACGGCGAATTTCAGGAACTTGCACACCTTCAGCAATTGAAAATCGGATCACAGAACGGATTTTTTGTTTTTAGGCAACTTGCAGTGGTAGCTCCATGTTTATTTATAATACCGCTATTGCAAATGCTTGGAAAAATGGGCGATTATGTAGAATAATAGTTTAGATGTTGCTGAATACAAATTAATATTTGTTTGTTACTATCTTTTTTATCAAATTTTCCTAGCACGTCGGAATTTACTTTTGGAACAACCCTCATATTTGGAATTATTCCTGTCCACATTTTTCTGATTTCATTCATTTGGATTTTGACTAATCATCGGCAATTTGCTGGATCGAAGACAGATCTGGGGGCCATCAACCCACTAGCAGGAATTGAGAATCATAAGTTGATTTTCAGGTCAGCTTGGTTAAATATTGCGATAAGAGTCAGTTTTTTGTCATAAAGATTACTTGAATGAAGTTGAAATTTAAAAATCACTAAGGTACATCTTCCTATTTATGTATATTTTTACGATTGGTAAAAGTCATGAGCTTCTTCAAAGTTGCAGAAGGGCATGGTTGTGCATGAATCCCCTCGTTTTTCATAGCCTTAATTAACTAAGTATGTACAAAAGCGGAGTTCGATGAAGTGTGGTGGATATTGTTTAGGTGCAAGAGATTCAGTTAGCCAACAACAGCAGAAAACATTAAATTCGAATAAGAAACGCAATGGCTGATGAATTGGATGTTGAATCGAATTTCTTTGTCTGAAATGCTTAATGTTTCTTTTGAATGTTATCTAAAAGTCCAGCTATGGACATAATAAACTATTTGTACTTCCAGGTTCCCAAACTGGATACGCTACATAAACTGGACTTGGGGGCAGCCACCATATCAGTGGCGTTGAACAGCGTCAGTGGTGAAATGACGGAAAATAACTGTTTGAGTGAGAGCTTTCCGGACGAAATGCATGAATTGGATGAAGAAGCCGATGTTGCAGGTGAAGGGTCAGACTTGGGGGCAGCCAACTCATCAGCGCTACTGAGCACCGTGATTCGTGATATCACGGAAAATGACTGTTTGAGTGAGAGCTTTTCAGACGAAATACATGAATTGGATGAAGAAGACGATGTTGCAGGTGAAGGGTCAGACTTGGGGGCAGCCAACTCATCACCGCTACTGAGCACCGTGATTCGTGATATCACGGAAAATGACTGTTTGAGTGACAGCTTTCCGGACGAAATGCATGAATTGGATGAAGAAGCCGATGTTGCAGGTGAAGGGTCAGACTTGGGGGCAGCCAACTCATCACCGCTACTGAGCACCGTGATTCGTGATATCACGGAAAATGACTGTTTGAGTGAGAGCTTTTCAGACGAAATACAAGAATTGGATGAAGAAGACGATGTTGCAGGTGAAGGGTCAGACATGGAAATCTCAGATGCGGACGGCATGGAAGTTTCATGGGAGGTAATTGAACATATGCCAGTGATGTAATTCTGAAAATGACAGCAATTGGCCAGATGTTTGTCTTTTGCCTTCTTTTCATTTCTAGAAATGGGCTCAACCTATTAGGCCAGTGAATTTAAAACGAAGCGAAAAATGTTACACGTAAATTTTTTATAGGAAATGAAAATTGCTACAATTTGAGACCAGCTGCAGTAGATCAGAAAGAACCCAAGAAATTGGCTTCCAAAAATTAGCAATGTTTTCCAAAAAGTTCAAAATTCAAGGTTTTGTCATGTTTCAATTGGAATTACGGCTATAATGCTCATCCTTAGAAAAACATCATTGGGGTGAAGTTGTATTTAGCTTTAATTTCAGCCCATCAGGACGCCTATGTTCATGTTGAAAAAACCAAATGTTCTGTGCTAATTCTAATGGTAAATGAAGAGGTTAAACAATCCAACAACATTGGGATTCATGCTTTAAACATATTTAATTACAAGAGAGTCATCCAAAGCAAAAAAAAAAAAAAAAGATTTATGACAATTTACAGAAGAACTGCAAGGAAAAAAGAACTAACACTAAACACGTACAATATTTAAAATACAAGCACAACGCGTACATTTTTTTTTGTTTTGTTCATATTTACAATGTTTTTTTAATGTTTTGTTCGTCTGTGGCCTCAAGCTCTATAAGAGAGGTTGCACAGAGCAGTTTAGCCATGCTCTCTGGCAGGAGTAGGTACTTCCAGTGCAGCCCTTGCTGGACTTTCGGGAAATTAATTTCAGCAGTGTTTGGGCTGGTTTGTCCGTTTGAATGGGAATTGGGCCATACTGGCTTGTGGTCCAGCCCCAAAACAACTTACAATGTGACGGATTCGGACTTTATCCGTCTCCCACTACCATAATCGGCAGTCCATCCCTTCCTTCTCCTTTTCTGATATCGACGAGGGGCCCGGAGCGGCAGTCCCGTTTCCGCCTCGTTCGCGATCTTTTCCCGTATTCCCCAATTCCAACTGCATTTTTCTCCATCTTGCATTCTTCGACCACGTGTCAGGTTTTTACAATTTACTCCTTTTTTTTATATTTAATTTTCAGCGTAGGTACCAGCGAAGTTTAATTCATTTTGTATACTTCATTTCATTTCCTCCATTTGCCCATTTTTGGTCTTGATTAGTGTTACTCAGGTACTGTTGTCGAACGTGGGTTCAACCAGTTTTTTTAAATTCACCCCCCCCCCCCCCCGTATCATTTCAAATTATATTCTTTCCAAGATAGATTGGGGATGATTTCATTAAATTGGATTTGACTACTCATCTGTGATAAGCTGGTGTGATAGAAGATCTGTTGAGCTGTCAACCTTCTTGCAGAAATTATCACCCTCTTAGTGATCAAATTATTCATCGAGCAGTTATTGCATTACTCATGCAAAATCATTGAGTACCAACAGTTCCATCCTATTCATTAGCAAGAGATTCCTTGTTTTTCACGGTACAAATTTACTTTATTTCCTGATATTGAGGAGAAAAATTGTAGTGGACATTTTTAAGGTGTAAGAAATTCAGTTTGCCTTTTTAATGTTATTTATAAGTCCAGCTATGGTCATACTAAAATTTTGGTACATCCAGGACCGCAGCGATTCTACCAAATCAGCAATGTCGATCGATCTGGATGAAATGGATTCAGGCGGTGCTGATCAAGTTGAACCAGACGACGATCTCCATGATGAGCCATCAGGAGACGGCTCACGCCTCATTCACAAGGTAGGATTCATAAGTCGGCAGACAAATGGGGTAATTAGAAACATAACAGTAATTTTTTTTTAAATTAAATAACGCGTGTTGAGACAATTGCGTTTTATCTTGTCTATATTTTGACTGATCCAATATTTCTTCAGAGGTGTTCATTTCAGTCATGTTTGTTTTTCAGGGCCAAATCCATGATCCATTTTCGAATTTCAACCACAAGGGTGGCATCAAAGCTGACTATATGGGAAGGAGGCAATCACAAGATGAACCGGCTCCTTCAGTATGTTTCCTTATAAATACTTTTACAGAATGGGTTCAATTGGAAGGTTGGATTTTTAGATTTTGAGACTGAGATTAAAGACTCGGGGATCAGACATGGGATCGGTTTCCACAATTCCTAGGGCAGGTAGACCACTTGCAGAAGATCCTACTCAGTGACTGTGCCCCTACATGGGTAGTGGGGTTTACTCTGTCTGCCCAGCCTCCCAACATTTAATTTAATTTTTTTTTAAATGCATGCCCATTGTAATTTGAATTATATTGTTCCATGATTGATCAGGGGATGATTTCATTCATTTAGAAACTTGAGGTTAGAAAAAACCTCTGAAGAGTTCTTGATAGAATTGAGGTAAAATGTTCAAATTTGCCCAAAAATCCGTCTTGGCAAGTGAAAGGCTAAGTTCGTAGATGGAATCCTCCTCATTTAGAACCTTGAGGTTAGGGAAAATCTCAGAAGAGGTCCAAATAAGATCACTTACAACCTAGCTGACTAACTTGTGGCGCACAGTGGATACCTTGAATCATGTTTGCAAACTCTGTCCTGAAATATACAAACATTTATTCTGTGTGGATTTTAGTGTGAAAAGATATATCCATGTACTGAACTGGGCTGTGGTCATGTAAACGTAGAAGACTCTGCATCTACCGTTGAGCTCCTCTGATGAATAGAAAAAAGTGGGACTGCTTGACATCATTTCACTTAGGTTGAGGCAAAGGGCTGAACGCGATTCATGTTAAAAGTATGAAGCATTTCCAAGTTAGTGTTTACTAGTAGTTGTTCCTCTTGTTCCATCCATAGGTAGTCAAAGTGGTGTCATTTCACCTGGCAGGATTTAAACAAGGCTCAAGGAATAATCACAAGGCGGTACTTGGAGTGCAGGTCGGAAATCAGGTCAGCCACAATGCCTTGTCTATATTTTGACTGATCCAATATTTCTTCAAGGAAGAATATTAGCGTACTCAGAGATGCTCGTTGAAATTAACTGGAGCCATGTTTTTTTTCAGAGTCAGAACCGTACTCCGTTATCAGATATAAAGTGCTACACCTCCAAGGATGGAATCACAGTCACACAATCTGAGTTACCAGAGACGCATTCAGTATGTTTCCTTATAAATATTTGTAGATAATGAGTTCAATTGGAAGGTTGGATTTTTAGATTTTGAGACTGAGATTAAAGACTTGGGGATCAGACATGGGATCTGTTTCCACAATTCCTAGGGCAAGTAGACCACTTGCAGAAGATCCTTCTCAGTTACTGTGCCCGTACATGGGTAGTGGGGTTCAACTCTGTCAGCCCAGCCTCCCTACATTTAATTTCATTATTATTATTTTTTTTTAAATGCTCGCCAATTTTATTTTGACTTATATTGTTCCATGATTGATGTTCAGGGGATTATTTCAATAATTTAGAAACTTGAGGTTAGAAAAAACCTCTGAAGATTTCTTGATAGAATTGTGATAAAATGTTCAAATATGCACAAAAAATCCGTCTTGGCAATCGAAAAGCTAAGTTCGTAGATGGGCGGAATCCTCCTCATTTAGAAACTTGAGGTAAGGGAAAATCTCAGAAGAGGTCCAAATAAGATCACTCATAGCCTGGCTGACTAACTTGTGGTGTACAGTAGATAACTTCAATCACGTTTGCAAACTCCAGCCTGCAATATACAAACACTTATTCTGTGTGGATTTTAGTGTGACAATAGTGAAAAACTCTGCAAATTCTTGACACAACGGTTCATTATCTTCTTTGTACAGATCACCCTTCTGTCTAGATCACTAGGTCTAAATGTCTAGATCCTAAATGTTAGATTAATTATTATTATCAATTATCACTAATTATTACCAATTTTTTTTCAAGTACCTAGTGAAAATTATTATAATTTATTGTTAGGTACTAATAATTGGTATTTATTATTAATAATAATTGTTATTCATTATGATTAATTATTACGATACAATTCTGGGGTTTTTAATGCTACGTCGGTAATAATTTTTCTATAAAAGAAGTACCTACCAACAAACATTCGAAATTACCTTCATTTCCGTAGCACGAAACGCACCTCAGAACAACAAACTCGACATCACTTAAGCCATATGATGTTCCAAAGAGCTTGTTAGTATGAAAATGGACCTGTATTTCAACAGTTTGAGTCATGATCGTGTTGTGAGGCACAATCTTTGAGCCGTCATTGTGAACGAACGGCTGGTCGTACAAAGCTGCGGATGGTCTTAAAAAATTCTACGGAACAAACTCTATCTAAATATGAAATAAAAAACATACCGTTCTATATGAATTTTTCGAGATATGGAAATTTCAAAATTCGTTTTGAACCCCTTCCCCTTGACCTAGGGTTATGAAAAGTTTCGAGGATCATTGTGGGGCTGGTCCAAACCCAGAAACCAAATTTCGTAATTTTAACTCAACGCTAACTGGGCAAAGTGGCGCGGACGGACGGTTTTTTTTTTATTCGATTTTCTGAATCTACGTATCTTGAAACGTAAACCAACAAATTTTGAGGGGGGGTTAAAGTTTTTTTTTCTTTGGGCGATTCCAATGGTTCATTATCGAAGATAATAAACCAAAAAGAGACATCTATGTACTGAACTGGGATGTGGTCACGTAAACGTAGAAGAATCTAGATCTACGGTTGAGCTCCTCTGACGAAGAGAAAAAAGTGGGACAGTTTGACATCATTTCACTGTGGTTGAGGCAAAGGGCTGAACGCAATTCATGTTAAAAGTATGAAGCTTTTCCAAGTTAGTGTTTACTAGTAGTTGTTCCTCTTGTTCCATCCTTAGGTTGCAGGAGCGGTGCAATTTACCCTGCCAGGCTCAAGCAATAATCACAATTCGGTACTTCAAGTGCAGGTCGGAAATCAGGTCAGCCGCAATGCCTTGTCTATATTTTGACTGATCCAATATTTCTTCAAGGAAGAATATCAGCGTACTCAGAGATGCTCGTTGAAATTAACTGCCGCCATGTTTGTTTTTCAGAGTCAAAACCGTACTCCGTTATCAGATATCACGTGCAAAGACTCGAAGGATGTAATCACAGTCACACGATCTCATTTACCAGAGACGCATTCAGTATGTTTCCTTATAAATACTTGTACATAATGAGTTCAATCGGAAGGCTGGATTTTTAGATTTTGAGACAGATTAAAGACTCGGGGATCAGACATGGGATCTGTTTCCACAATTGCTTGGGAAATTAGACCACTTGCAGAAGATCCTACTCAGTTACTGTGCCCCTACATGGGTAGTGGGGTTCAACTCTGTCTGCCCAGCCTCCCGACATTTAATTTCATTTTTTTTCTTAAATGCATGCCCATTGTATTTTGAATTATATTGTTCCATGATTGATCAGGGGATGATTTCATTCATTTACTCGTAGAAACTTGAGGTTAGAAAAAACCTCTGAAGGTTTTGACAATTGCGCTTTATCTATCAATAGTTATTGTTTATATTCATTCTTGATAGAATTGAGATAAAAGGTTCAAATTTGCAAACATCCGTCGTGGCATCGAATGGATAAGAGCGTAGATGGGCGGATTCCTCCTCATTTAGAAACTTGAGGTTAGAGAAAACCTCAGAAGAGGTCCAAATAAGAACACTCACAGCCTGGCTGACTAACTTGTGGTATACAGTAGATAACTTCAATCACGTTTGCAAACTCCGGCCTGCAATATACAAACACTTATTCTGTGTGGATTTTACTGTGACAATAGTGAGAAAAGATATATCTAAATTATCGTATTGAGAACACGAATAGAGTTTTTAAAAACCGTTTTATCTGATTTGAAGTTACACTTTGAAACAACGGTATAAAAACGGGCAGAGTAACGTCGTAGACGAGTGACAAGAAGAGACTGACTCGCCCATGCAATGGGTCGAGCTTTTATATACTCGGGTTGCTGATTCAGCAGATAATTAGCAATTCAGCAATTCTATCATATATAACACCTCCCCCCTCCCCCAAGATTAAAATTTAGGGTGGAGCAATAATTTTATATCGGTGAGAAAATATATGACGAAGTGCCGAGTTGGTACTAAAGGTTGAAAATTACAGTAAGTAGGCAAAATTGATTAGTGAGGGTACAATACTCCTTAGGCTATGATGAACAGTCAGTTCAAGTTATGTTGTCGAACATGTAATAAGTAGGTAAAGGCAAAAGAGCGGTAATGGCATACAAAGTAGTACAACAGTTAGATAAGTAATAATAAAACAGTTAGATAAGTAATAATAAAATTGTAAATTTCATTCAAACAGAGAAGTACCAAAACCCAAATAACGCAGTGTGATATATACAACAACAAAAATTTAATCCCATATAATAATGGAAGGTAATTAAGTAAACTAAAGCGAATGTCAGACAGGCAATTATTTCGATTCACGTCAAATAGATACACATTCGTCAAACACATCTGTCAAATAAAGACACAGATTAATAACAATTCCATGTTGTCAAATTGGCACATGTCAAATGAGTACACAGGTTTATAACAAATTTACCCACCTATCAACGGAAACGGGTTACCATACCTTTGGACTAGGTAGTGCGTCCCTAGGTAGACCGTCATTCGATATCCGCTCGAAAAATTTCCTAATGTTGTTTAGGAAATCCGGTTGTTCCTTGAGACTGCGCCAATTATCGTATTGAGAACACGAATAGAGTTTTTAAAAACTGTTTTATTTGATTTGAAGTCACACTTTGAACCAACGGTATAAAAACAGGCAGAGTAAAGTAGAGTGTCAAGAAGAGACTGACTCTGCCATGCAATGGGTCGAGCTTTTATATACTCGGGTTGCTGCTTCAGCAGATAATTAGCAATTCAGCAATTCTATCATATATAACACCTATGTACTGAACTGGGCTGTGGTCACGTAAACGTAGAAGGATCTAGATCTACGGTTGAGCTCCTCTGACGAAGAGAAAAAAGTGGGACAGTTTGACATCATGTCACAGTGGTTGAGGCAAAAAGCTGAACGCGATTCATGTTAAAAGTATGAAGCATTTCCAAGTTAGTGTTTACTAGTAGTTGTTCCTCTTGTTCCATCCATAGGTTATCAAAGTGGTGCCATTTCACCTGGCAGGATTTAAACAAGGCTCACGCAATAATCACATACTTGGAGTGCAGGTCGGAAATCAGGTCAGCCGCAAGGCCTTGTCTATATTTTAACTGATCCAATATTTCTTCAAGGAATCATATTAGCGTACTTAGAGATGTTCGTTGAAATTAACTGCAGCCATGTTTGTTTTTCAGAGTCAGAAACGTACTCCGTTATCAGATATCACGTGCAACGGTTCCAAGGTTGGAATCACAGTCACACGATCTCAGTTACCAGAGACGCATTCAGTATGTTTCCTTATAAACACTTGAGTTGAAATGGGTTCAATTGGAATGTTGGATTTTTAGATTTTGAGACTGAGATTAAAGACTCGGGAATCAGACATGGGATCGGTTTCCACAATTGCTAGGGCAAGTAGACCATTTGCGAGAGGATCCTACTCAGTTACTGTGCCCATACATGGGTGGTGGGGTTCAACTCTGTCTGCCCAGTTTCCCCAACATTTAATTTCATTTTTTTTTAAATGCATGCCCATTGTATTTTGAATTATATTGTTCCATGATTGATCAGGGGATGATTTCATTCATTTAGAAACTTGAGGTTAGAAAAAACCTCTGAAGATTTCTTGATAGAATTGAGATAAAATGTTCAAATCTGCACAAAAAATACGTCTTGGCAATCGAAAAGCTATGTTCGTAGATGGACGGAATCCTGCTCATTTAGAACCTTGAGGTTAGGGAAAATCTCAGAAGAGGTCCAAATAAGATCACTCACAGCCTGGCTGACTAACTTGTGGTATACAGTAGATAACTTCAATCACGTTTGCAAACTCCGGCCTGCAATACCGGCTGAACGCGATGCATGTTAAAAGTATGAAGTATTTCCATGTAGGAGGAGGATTATTCCTCTTGTTCCATCCATAGGTTGCCGCAGAGGTGCCATATACCCCGCCTGGCTTCAAGCGAACACTGCACAAAATTCCCAAGGGAGTGCTTCGAGTGCTGTCAAAAAAACAGGTCAGCCGCAATGCCTTGTCTGTATTTTGACTGATCCAATATTTCTTCAAGGAAGAATATTAGCGTACTCAGAGATGCTCGTTGAAATTAACTGCAGCCATGTTTGTTTTTCAGAACAAACCCATCCAAAATCTTCCATCTTCATCGATGAACCGCAACGTTGGCCCTATTACTCTGGGACATCTGAGAAGAGCACTACTTCAGGTAGAACAGACACGTTCAGTATTTTTCCTTATAAATCTTGTACATAATGATTTCAATTGGAAGGTTTGATTTTTAGACTGAGATTAAAGACTCGGGGATCAGACATGGGATCTGTTTCCACAATTGCTAGGGCAAGTAGACCACTTGCAGAAGATCCTACTCAGTTACTGTGCCCGTACATGGGTAGTGGGTAACTCGGTCTGCCCAACCTCCCGACATTTAATTTCTTCTTTTTTTTAATGCATGCCCATGTTATTTTGAATTATATTGTTTCATGATTGATCAGGGGATGATTTCATTCATTTAGAATCTTGAGATTAGGAAAAATAGGAAGGCTTAGACAATTTCGTTTCATCTATTAATCATTTTTGTTTATCCTCATTTTTTATAGAAATGAGATTTAAAAAAAAATTCAAATTTGCACAAAAATCGGTCTTGGCAATCGGAAGGCTAACTTCGTAGATGGGCGGAATCCTCCTCATTTAGAAACTTGAGGTTAGGGAAAACCTCAGAAGAGGTCCAAATAAGATCACTCATAGCTTGGCTGACTAACTTGTGGTGTACAGTGGATAACTTGAATCATGTTTGCATACTCTGGCCTGCAATATACAAACACTTATTCTGTGTGGATTTTAGTGTGAAAAGATATATCCATGTACTGAACTGGGCTGGGGTCACGTAAACGTAGAAGACTCTGGATCTAATAGTCCAGTCAATCTAAGCTTTGGAGCGGAAAAAAATATGGGATTTTGTTTTTTTGCGGGAATATGTAGGGGAGGGTCCCCTGATCAAAGTCCAATAAAGTCCCGAGCCGACCCCCCCACCACGATGGAGTTTATAACGAAAACTTTGTGATATAAAATGAAAGCTTATTGAATTCTCTAAAACTTTTATCGTATACATTTTATTAAAATTCCCCACCGTTTCCGAGATATACGCTCCGGAAAAGTGACCTTTTTCAAAAAAAAAATTTTTTACCTCACTTTTTTTCTCAAACTTTTCATCCTACCTTCTTACCTGTTCACTTTGAGCTAAAAGTATGAATATAAAAGTTGTAGAGGATTAAATTTCCTTCAAGAATATATGTATAAATGGCTATTTATCTTTAACGGGTCGTCGGCTACGAATTTTTACAAAAATTTGGGGTTTTATAAGATAGACTACAAAAATGTTGTATCGATATTTTAATTGATAAAACCACTTGAATATTGAGAAAATTTCTCAATATTTAATATGAATGAATTGAATTTTAATAATTGTTAATTAACATGAGAATGGTAGCATGATACAGGGTGGGGCAAAACAAACAGTGCAGTTTAAAAAGGGCTATAAAAAAAAACGGCGCAACATAGAAAAATGCGGTTTGTTTTATTTGATTCAGTATTTCACCCCATTTGTTTATTCAAGTTTTAAAGATTACATCAGCAAGATGATGGCCTTCAGCAGCAATGCACTGATGGAGGCGATTTCTGAAACTTTCGACAGCCTTCTGGCACATATCGACTGGAATTGTGGCGATTTCCTCTCTAATTCGTGTCTTCAGCTCTTCCAAAGTGTGAGGACGATGTTTAAAAACCTTTTCCTTGAGGTAGCCCCACAGGAAAAAATCGCAGATGCTCAAATCTGGTGATCTCGCGGGCCACCCCAGGTCACCCCTCAGAGAGACGAGGCGCGCAGGGAACATCTGCCGCAGTTTCGTCATCGAAATGATCGCTGTGTGGGCCGTAGCCCCATCTTGTTGGAACCAGATATCCCCCAGATCTTGTTCTCCAGCCAACTGCTCCAATTCTGGCTCAAAAAACGTTTCCAGCATGGAAACATAACGCTGAGCATTGACAGTTGTGGTTCGCCCATCCTCCTCAAAAAAGTAAGGCCCAATCACCCCGAATTTCGAAATGGCACACCACACAGTAACTTTCGGGGAGTGGAGAGGTCTCTCGTGAAGTTGTCGTGGATTAGTGTCACTCCAATAGCGAAAATTTTGTTTGTTCACGGCTCCAGACAGATGGAAGTGAGCTTCGTCACTAGAGAAAAAAGTTGACCTTGGTGGGATACGGTTTAGCATTTCTTGGGCGCGATTAACACGGTTTTGAAAGTCTGGGGGCATTAACTCCTGAACAATCATCATCTTGTAGGGATGGAACGTTAAATCTTCATGCAAAATTCTCCTTAGCGAGCGGTTAGACATGTTCAATGCTGTTGCATGCTTACGGGCAGAGCGCCTAGGCGAATGTTCGACAGCTGCTCTCACAGTAGCCACATTTTCTGGTGTTCGAACCGTTTTTGGTCTTCCCATACCCCTAGGCCTTGTTGTGGATCCAGTTTCTTCCAATGCACGAACCCAAGCCGCGATAACATTGCGATGAGGGACGGGATCTCGACGTGGAATGTTGAAGTGCAGCCGGAAGGCCCGCTGGGTGGCGATGAAAGAACGGCCGCTTTCGAAAAACGTGCGGACAGCGAAGCCTCGATGCTCTCCGGTCCAAACCATGGTAGTGACTGAAAATGGGGTGAGTGGCCGGACACAATGAGACCCCTCCCAGGTTCCTACCACTTCCACGAAGGATTTAGTCACCCTTCAAAACTGCACTGTTTGTTTTGCCCCACCCTGTAGAATGGCGAATGATAACATTGGTCATGGTGGGTAACATTTTTATAAAAATGTTATGAATAAGCATGAGAAATACACATCATGGTGTTCTTATTATGTTTCTAAAATATATTTTAAATTTTTTCAATTTACAGTTTGTTGATGTTTATCAAACTAAAAATATTTCTAAATTTGAATCATCATTCCATTCGTTGTCCATCATTCAAAGTCGAGGTCGTCATCTTCGTATTCCTCGTTGTCAATCGTGGTGGTATTGGTGCAATCCCCCTGGCAGTTGCTGCAGACCTTTGAGCAAAATATCCCAGCCTTCCTGCAACCGCATCTTGATTCACACCCTCTCGTGCAATGGCAGAATATGGAGTTGAGCACGTGATCTGGTGCCGGTGGGGCTGTGGTGGTCACAGGAGCTAGATCTCCTCCTTCCTCTCTCTTCCACCCCCATCTCTCTGGTGGGAGATAGTTTCCCAACCAAGTCTGCACTTGTAGATAAACCCAGAGGGAGTGCTGGTACGAAGCGTTCTTGGTAGGTGGGAGAGAGGGGAGGCTGGTTTTCTTCTTTGATGAATCTTTGACGAAGCACCGGTATCTATAGGTGTCCAGGTCGTTTTAACCAGGAGGGGCTTGATACAACTTCAAGAATGCCTGTGCTGAGAATGCCTCACCAACCTCTTCTGCTGTGGAGTGCGGATTGTAAAATGCATTCGCTACGTTACTCATTTCGGTGGGGAACTTTTTGAAACTGTTTATCATTGTAATCTTGCTCCTGGAGAAAATCGCGGAGGCGGTATCGCACCCCGAGAAGCCATGTATGAACAGAATGGCCCTACTTAGTTCGCTCCAAGGTTGTAGTTGGAGCTGCTGGCATGAAAACGTTTTGTTTTCTGTGTTCCCTTTCCCTGGCTTGAAGAAGAAAATACTGCTAGTAGGTGGTGCAAGCGCAAGGTCTACGTCCTCTCCAACAACTACCACTGTGGGGTGCGCTGCAGACTTATCCAATCCACATCTCACAATGAGTCCATCTGCATCTTCAGGAGCGCCAATAGCTTCTATCCCACTCTCAACGAAAGTTTGAACGAGTAGATCAATGAGCCTGGTCTTGTTTTTGCTGTTCGCCAAGAAGTGCTCTTGTTGAACTGTAGCTACCATGTTGTTGTCGAACAGTATGTCCACTGATGTTTTTAAGGCACTCCTACGCTTCTGTTCAGCTCTCTTGGTGGAGTTTGGGTCTTCATACCCATCAAAAATTACACTGCAGTGACCGAAATGATTGTTTAAGTATGTTAAATACTGCCCAGCAATCGAGGTAAAAGTGCTGCCAGTACGCCAATTAACTCTGTGAAGGAGGAAGCCACCATCAATCACTGCATATGAGGCTTTGACTCGAATATCTTCTTCTGCATAGACAGGGAATACTTTATATAATGATGACTTCTGGGTTTTTCTCATGCCTGCCTCATCAAAAAGGGACATGGGGAATGGAGATAGCTCGTATGAGAGCAAATCCGCTATGACTTCGTCGGTCTTTTTGCTGATAACTGCTCTGTGAAAAATGCTCGATTGCATTGCTCGACAAGTGACTGAGTCGATCTGGGTGGTGAAAGAAAGGCTGGCGTCGTCCAATACTCCAAGGTCCTTAATCAGAGAAGGGCGCTGAAGCTGCACACCATTAGTTTAGTATTGAAAGGTGATCAATGTGCTGAACGATTAGGGACATAACATGGCATTTGGACGCATTTACGGAGAGGTTATTATTTCCACACCATTCAACCAAGCCATGCAGATTCTCCTGAATAACGATGCAGTCCTCAATGGAGCCGACTAGGTCTACCTCTTCCAACCCAGGTGCACATTCCATTAGAACCCGACACGTGCGACTTCGCAAAAGGTAAGGATTAAAGGGAACGCTCGAATATTCACTAATATAAGTTGCAGCAAGAGTCGTGTTGAAATATTTCCTGCTCATATTTCTCAATATTCAAGTGGTTTTATCAATTAAACTCGATACAACATTTTAGTAGTCTATCTTATAAAACCCCAAATTTTTGTAAAAATTCGTAGCCGACGACCCGTTAAAGATAAATAGGCATTTATATATATATTCTTGAAGGAAATTTAATCCTCTACAACTTTTATATTCATACTTTTAGCTCAAAGTGAACAGGTAAGAAGGTAGGATGAAAAGTTTGAGAAAAAAAGTGAGGTAAAAAATTTTTTTTTTTGAAAAAGGTCACTTTTCTGGAGCGTATATCTCGGAAACGGTGGGGAATTTTAATAAAATGTATACGATAAAAGTTTTAGAGAATTCAATAAGCTTTCATTTTATATCACAAAGTTTTCGTCTACGACGCACTGTTTTCAAGGTACAACCGAAAAACCACGAAAATGTACTTTCAAACCCCCCCCCCCACTCCATCGTGGTTGGGGGGTCGGCTCGGGACTTTATTGGACTTTGATCAGGGGACCCTCCCCTACATATTCCCGCAAAAAAACAAAATCCCATATTTTTTTCTTTTATTTGGGATTTTTCGGCTTAGATTGACTTAGGTTGAGCTCCTCTGATGAAAAGAAAAAAGTGGGACTGCTTGACATCATTTCACAGTGGTTGAGGCAAAGGGCTGAACGCGATGCATGTTAAAAGTATGAAGTATTTCCATGGTAGTGTTTACTAGTAGTTGTTCCTCTTGTTCCATCTATAGGTTGTCAAGGTGGTGCCACTCATCATGCCTGACCCTCCAGTCAACCCATTCATATTTCCGGAGTCAGTACTTCAAGCACTGGCCGCAAAACAGGTCAGCCGCAATGCATTGTCTATATTTTGACTGATCCAATATTTCTTCAAGGAATCATATTAGCGTACTTAGAGATGTTCGTTGAAATTAACTGCAGCCATGTTTGTTTTTCGGGGCAAAATCCCTCCTCCATTATCAAATATCAACCGCAATGACTCCAAAGTTGGCATCACAGTCACACAATCTGAGTTACCAGAGATTCATTCAGTATGTTTCCTTATAAATACATCCTTCCTACATAATGAGTTCAATTGGCATGTTGGATTTTTAGATTTTGAGACTGAGATTAAAGACTTGGGAATCAGACATGGGATCTGTTTCCACAATTGCTAGGGCAAGTAGACCACTTGCAGAAGATCCTACTCAGTTACTGTGCCCGTACATGGGTAGTGGGGTTCAACTCTGTCAGCCCAGCTTCCCAACATTTAATTTCATTATTTTTTTTCGACGGGCTATGTTCGTAGATGGACGGAGTCCTCCTTATTTAGAAACTTGAGGTTAGGGAAATCCTCAGAAGAGGTTCAAGATCACTTACAAACTGGCTGACTAACTTGTGGTATACAGTGGATAACTTCAATCACGTTTGCAAACTTCGGCCTGCAATATACAAACACTTATTCTGTGTGGATTTTAGTGTGAGAATAGTGAAAAAAGATACATAGAATTGAGATAAAATGTGCAAATTTGCCCAAAAATCCGTCTTGGCAATTGAAAGGCTAAGTTCGTAGATGGAATCCTCCTCATTTAGAACCTTGAGGTTAGGGAAAATCTCAGAAGAGGTCCAAATAAGATCACTTACAACCTGGCTAACTAACTTGTGGTGCACAGTGGATAACTTGAATCATGTTTGCAAACTCTGGCCTGAAATATACAAACATTTATTCTGTGTGGATTTTAGTGTGAAAAGATATATCCATGTACTGAACTGGGCTGTGGTCACGTAAACGTAGAAGAATCTAGATCTACGGTTGAGCTCCTCTGACGAAGAGAAAAAAGTGGGACTGCTTGACATCATTTCACTGTGGTTGAGGCAAAGGGCTGAACGCGATTCATGTTAAAAGTATGAAGCATTTCCATGTTTGTGTTTACTAGTAGTTGTTCCTCTTGTTCCATCCCTAGGAGTCCGCAGTGGTGCCATATACCCCGTCTGGCTCTGAATCAAGGCCACGCAAAGTTCCCATGGCAGTACTTCGGGTGCTGGAATTAAAAGAGAAAAGGACAAAACAGAACAGCAGTCAACCCGCAGCAAAACCAAGCCCTAAAATTGGTAATGTAACTAACTCATATTTTAAATACAATATAAGTATATTTATTGTTCGTGGTTGTCAGTAAAACGGATTTCTCTTCTCCGTTTTACTTCCTACATGCGAATTTTATAACGCAATCTCCATGAAGAGAGGTATTGACTAAAATGTATTCAATACCGGTTTTCATGGAGATAGCGTTATATTTAATATAGCTTTGATCAATTCCATTGATTTGATATAATTCCAATATAGGTATTTAGGTGAGTACTCCCTCAAGGTGCTCAGAAAATAGATCAGGTTTTCTTTAACACTTCTTGCCAATATTCAATTGTCATCCTCCATTTCCTCGATCACTGCCTTGAGCTCATTACAGAATTTATCCAGGAACACCGCAGCATAACAGTCGATAGAGTTTTTTTTTTTAATCTCTGATATAGAATGATTGAAATCTACGTTTCAAGATACGTACAACCAAACAATAGGTAGGAAAAGAAAAGCGCGGCACTTTGCCTAATTAGGATAGTCCTAAAATGTTGAGGCTAGGGATGATACTTGAAACTTTTGATCAGATTGCATTGCTTATTTCTTGCTTGGTTTTGCTCTTTACACACATCGTTTTTGCTCCAGTACAAGTCAAATAATAAATCATAATAATCACCCAAGAAACCAACTCTTACACCCTCAAAATGGCTTGGGTGCCGTTTCCAGGTATCATTAAAGCAAATAGGAATTGATCTATATTCGCCAAAAGATGTCCATCCTGTTTGGACCATGAACGTGGTTGGGGCCAAAGAAGCATTAAAAAGAAAACAAAGGGGGGGGGGGGGGCATATGGATATGAAAGGGGAAATGGACATGGAAGAGGAGGATCGAAACGTGAGTAAAATTGCAAAAAAAACTCAGCTCGAATATATTCAACTTGAATTTAATAAATTCAAACCAATGTCCCAGATACAGCGCATGATTTGGCTACCCTCAATATTAAAGGCCTGGACATGGGAGAGGATGCTCAGTTTGGAAACCGACCTTTTGGCGCATTTTTTGGCATACCTTCACAATTCTGCTATAATAGGTAATAATAATAAAATCACCAAGCGTTTGAAAACATGTGATTTTGAGATTTTATCAGAATCCATTTTCACTCAAGTCGGATTTTCAGTGGAGACACTTTTCGTGGGAAAATAAATGTAGAACACGTAGGAGAAGTGCTGTACATCACTCGCGTTACACCCTGCATTTTTATGTATTTGGAATGGTTTTGGTTGTACTTTCTCTATGGCATAATGTGGCGTATTATATATATAACCATAGTTTCAGTTAACCACAACTTCCTACTTCCGCTACTACCACCATTTCTCCCGATTTATTACTGCTACTCATTGAAAATGAAATTATTTCTAGGTAATTTAGCATCGTAATTTGCTGCATCATGAGTTGGTTCCATAAGCATTGAGCAAAACTGAGGCATATACTTGGACTAGAGCGGCATTTGTATCTCGTATGTGTTTTGTTGTACCACCTAAGACAATGCCACTACTGGGTCTTGAGACGAAATTGCCGAAAAGCAGTATGCTTACCCTGTAAAATTTACTTATTATTTAATACTCTTGACACTAATGAATTGTTTACAATTGGTGGCATTCAGAAACTACGTTTGCAGACTAGTTCTTTCTGGTGTTTTTTTTTTTTTTTTTTTTTTTTTACTGCATAACTTCTAAAACATGTTCGATATCAAATATGTTGTTTGGAAGGATACCAAGCCAATCGGCTTGGTATCTGTGTAAATAGTTTGATATCATGGAGATGAGTTTCTGTTTGTGTTTTCCCCGAAAAAGTTGTTGTGTATGTTCGAAAATATAGTTCGTGTGTTCTCCTAACCCATTGCCGTTATTCCTAACAATTGGTGTCAGAATGTCAACCGAACCTGCGCCCGGACTTGATGGTCACCAAGTTTTACGTAGTAGGCGTGTTGTTTCGCTGCTTGAATTAGGATACGAGGTTAAGGTGAAATTTAGAAGGTTTCAAAGAACGATTGGTGAATGACGTCATGTTAGAAATAAGGGACTTGTAGCACCCGTACCATGATTGTATGGCAACGGCCAGATCCCATCTAAACGGCTCCCAATCTCAGCATTTATCCTCATCGTCACCTCCTCATACTGGTATTGGGACTGCAGCACCTAGGAAGGTGATGTCTTTTGATGGCTCTGCTCAATGGGAGTCATCAAATTCAGTTTGAGACAGTGGCAGTTGCAAATGGCTGGAATGATGAGGCAACGGCGGTAGCACTCGCCTCAGCGTTGTCTGGACCTGCATTAACACTCCTCAGTGATATTGCGCCACCTAGGACATACGGGCGGTTGATAGCCGTTTTGGAGGAAAGGTATGGGGTACAGCACCAGTCGCAAATGTATTTGAACCTTCTGAATACCCGCACCCAGCCACCAGATGAAGACATCCGCGAATTTCATCAAGCAATCCGCACCCTTGCTCGTAATTCTGTTTTGGATGTTGAACGCCATGGAGTGTTAACACTTCTCCCGAGGCTTAAGGGATCCTGAAGTGAGAAGAGCCATTGACACTCTTTCCCCCGCCACAATGTCTGAAGCCCTTGTGATTGCTCCGAGAGTAGAAGCAGCTTCAAAGAGAACCTGAGGGGAGCTGAAGGTGTGGAAGACAGTCCCAACATGAGTGTTAACGTACAGCCGGGTCGGTGTCCCACTACATTTCAAACGCGTCAAGGAGGTATTGCTTCAGAATCCACAAATCATCTTTGCTGGGCACACCAACACGAAGCTTGTGTCAGCCAAACTCCTGTAAGCGGTCGTCGTCCCAATCATAGAGTGGCTTGTTGGAGATGTGACGGTATTGGCCACTACTGTCGTGACTGTCCCACCCGGGAAACGGCAGGCGGCCAATGCTCCTCAGCCCATCACCACGGAGCGTTCAGGTAGTGGTGGAATTGAAGAGGTGTACCGATTAGGAGGAAGTGGGTCTCTAAGTTTGTGGGGAGGCGTTGGCACTATTGAGTGCGAATTTTTGGTTGATACCGGGGCCACTGCGACTTTTGTGTCTCCACTCCTAGTCGAGGTAGCCAACATCAAACTGTCCTGGATCTGAGGGTTTGCTCCATACAGCCACAGGGGAAACGTCACCTACACTGGGCCGGGCTGTTATCCAGTTAGACATTGGGGATGGGGAACAACGTGAGCAGGCAGCAGTCGTCGCCCAAATAGGAGAAGATTGTATTCGTTGCCTTGACTTCCTGTGGAATCATGGGTGCATTATAAATATGGCGCGAGGATGCATTCAAATTGGGACTGCCATTCTGTGATGACCATGAACTGTCGTTAGCCATTCTGGAGCAAGACGAGATGTGGGGTGAGAAGATGGCGCTTTCGTTGGATCCAGTCTGGGCAAACGTGGAGAAGGCAGAAACGGCAATGGAATAGCATAATGCCCCTCCTCATTTGACGCTACTCTTCTCAAAGCTCACTGACTGTCTATCAGCAGCCCAACTCAACGACGTTCGACTACTGCTGATTGAGTTTGGAGATGTTTTTGCTACGGAAAAGACTGATTTGGGACGGATAACAGAGATCGAACATCACATTGAAGTGCTTATTGACACCCCCATTCGCCAGGTCCCAAGACGTATCCCACCACACAGACTTTTAGAGGTTGACGGTTTGATAGCTGAAATGGAGAAGGGGGGAATTATTGAGCTATCAAATAGCCCATGGACGAGACCGATAGTTCTTGTGAAAAAGAAGGACGGAACAACCCAATTTTGTATAGATTATCGACGGCTGAATGATGTAACACGTAATGACTCCTACCCGCTCCCTCACATCAACGATCTTCTCGTTGATCTAGTCTGTGGTTCTCAGGTCAGTGGTTTGTGGCAGTTTCGAGTGATGCCATTTGGACTATGCAACGCCCCTGCAACATTCCAAAGGGTGATGGGGAAGGTTCTGCACAAACAGCTGAACAAGGGGCGTGTCAAGGTTTACCTTGACGATGTCTTAGTTGATACGTCAACATTTGGAGAGCAGCTCACATGGTTGGAGGACGTTTTTCGAGATTTCCGGAAGCGAACACCTCTATAAGGCACAAAGATGAAGGAACTTTCCAGTGGACTTCCGAATGTCAAACAGCTTTTGAGGATTTAAAGGCGGCCCTCACCAAAGCACCCTTTCTAGGGCATGTTTTACCGGATTTGCTCTTCACCTTTGATGTAGACGCCAGTGAAAGGGCAATTAGAGTGGTATTATCACAGCAGCAAGGGCCCCGTGAGATTGTGCTGGGCTATTATAGTCGGTGTCTCTCGCGGCCTGAAAGAAACTACTGTGTAACACGGAAGAAAATCCTGGCGGTAATTGAGGCCCTCAATCATTTTCGCCCATACGGATTGGACAATGGAAGGAACTGATCTCTCCTCACTTGGAACACCGTGAGAACTGATCTCTCCTCACTGCAGTGGTTGAAAACTTTTAAGCAGCCTGATGGGCAGATGGATCGGTGGCTTGAGTTCTTAGCCCTTTTCGTTGGCCTTGTCTGATGAAAGGATGCAAATACTGTGCCCGGCGGGTGGAGAAAGAAGCCCCAGCTACCATTGAGAAAGTTAATCGAATAGGGCTAGAACGGGATGTCCAATGGCAGGAGGCACAACTCAAGGATCCAGACATCTGCCCTGTCTATGAGTGGAAGGCTGGGGGTATACGACCTGGAGGGGAAAAAGTATCTCCCCTCAGTGCAAACACAAAGGCAAAAGGGAGGAAGATCGTCGTTCACGTAGACAGACTGAGGCCATATTCAGAGGGCCGAGCTCAGAGGGAAGATGTCAACTTCAAGAACACAGAAGAGGGTGATGTTAGGAAGTATACCATCCCAATCGGCTTGATATCTGTGTAAATAGTTTGATATTGTTATAGTAAGGCCATGTTGCATGTGTTTTTTGTTGACAGTTAGTGGGTTATAGTTACATTACAAAAAAGTGGTTGCTCTGTTTTGGAAATTGGCTACAATTGATAGTTGTTGTTCCTTGTTGTGACAAATTGGGGTAAATACACATTGTTGACATATTCACACAGTTGGTTTTTGTACAATATCATGGAGATGAGTTTCTGTTTGTGTTTTCCCCGAAAAATTTGTTGTGTGTGTTTGAAAATATAGTTTGTGTGTTCTCCTAACCCAGTGCCGTTATTCCTAACAATATATATAGTTATAGTATAGTTCAGTAGTTGTAAAGTAGTATATAAGTGTAGTTCTCAATATGACATATTGAGAAATACATTGTATTTCTCAATATCAAAGTATGTCAGGTACTGGTGGGCATAGTTTGGAAAAATTTGTGTTGTCCTAATTATTGTACATTCTTCAATATCATCGTAATTATTTGGGAAACAATGTGTTTAACACTAGCTGCTGTGAATCGAAACGTCACATCCTCGCAATTTTTAAATAGAAAAGTAACAATCTGAAAAGTAACAAGACTTGAAAGAGTATCCTATTACCAATACAATCAAATGAAAAATATTAGATTTTTTTTGTATCTAACAAATCAAAAATTATTTCAGATAGGTGTTACATGTTAATGTACTCACAGAAGAATCTAAAAGTCAAGATGAAGTACATTTAGTCTCTTGTATAAATTCTCTGGTATTTGTTACTTACGCAAAACCCTCAGTTTTCATCCCTCAGCATTGTATAACAGGTTGCTACATTTGTTGGGGCATCTTCGACAAAATATTTTTCATATACTGTAGTATATTTGAAGTGGTTATGGCAGATGGCTCTGTCCTTCATAACGGAAACCAAACATTTTTGATGGGGCAAGAGTCGTTTCTTAGTTAATTACTATGGCTTATTATTTGACTTGTATCGCAGAAAGACAGCTGTGACTGAAGGACTGTGTTGATGTTGGCGGGTGGGTGGGAGGCTTCCCTCACATTGTTTACATTCGACATTTACTGTTTCAAATCTAGCTGATGATTGTTATAAAAAGAGCATGGAATTGATGAGTACCGATGCTTGTAATTCCCAAGTTATTGCCCTGCTCTCCTATTCAGCCAAATTCGTCTGGCTTATTTTAGATTTCACGTCCCTAAACAAGGAGCTTGAGGAGAAAATAGAATAGATAGGGAGCAGTTGACAGGAGCATATAGGGTTGTACACAGGCTAGTAACGTCCTGTGTCTATGACAAGACCAACAGGTGAAACTAGTCGGGCTAGGTGACAATATAAATTGTTAACACGAAGAAAGCCGTCAAAATACTTACCTCACAATGTGACAGCATAAAGTGGCTAACATTAGCCCCATGACTGATTTTCGTTTTAGAAATAACACAATACAAGCGTTGTTGTCGTTAATTTGGTGACAGATAAACATTGTATTATTTTGGGTTTATTATAGATCTACTTTGTGCAGATCACCATGTTGCCTAAATCACTGAATGATAGATTATTTATTATTATGAATTATTATTATTATTACGAGTAGAAATCATTATCAAGTAGTGAAAATTATTATTACTGATTAATAATTATTGTTGGTTATTAATAATTATTAATAAAGATTGTTAATTATTATAAATTAACTCGATATCTGAAAACCATGTGCTGTTCGAATGATTCACCCTCATGTTGACATCTTTTGATCTGCTCCAACTTTGAGCCCTCATTGTGTACGAACGGCTGGTCTTCCAAATGGTCTTAAAAAAATTCAAAAATTGAACTCTATTTAAATGTGAACTAGAAACTATACGGTTTCATCATAAATTCATTTTGAACCCCTTCCTCATGATCTTGGGTTATGAAAAGTTTCGAGGATCATCTTGGGTGTGGTCTGTACAAAGCTAATAATTATTGGGCATAGTGGTGTAGACGGCGGACAGACGGATTTTTTTTATTCGATTTTCTGAATCTGTATCATGAAACGTAAACCAACGAATTTTGAGGGGGGGGGGGGGGGGGTTGTAAATTCTTTTTCCTTGGTAGTTTCCATTGGTTCAGTATCAAAGATAATAAACCAAAAATCCGTCTGTACGCTTTCCGCGCCACTTTGCCCAGTTAGCGTTGTGCTAAAAATACGAAATTGGGTTTATGGGTTCCAACTAGCCCCAAAATGATCCTTGACATCCTAAACCAATGGGGAGGGGTACAAAACGAATTTTGAAAACGTCATATCTTGAAAAAGTCGAATTGAACTGTGTAGTTGTTTTTGCAGACATTTAAATAGAGATTTTGGTTTATTATCTTCGATAATGAACCATTGGAATCGCCCAACAAAATTTTAACCTCCCCCCCCCCCCCCCTCAAAATATGTTGGTTTACGTTTCAAGACACCTAGATTCAGAAAATCGGTCCAGTTAGCGTTGAGCTAAAATTACGAAATTTTTATCACGGGTTCCGACCAACCCCACAATGATCCTCGAAACTTTTCATAACCCTAGGTCAAGGGGAAGGGGTTCAAAACGAATTTTGAAACTTTGAAAATTTCAAAACTCGAAAAATTTATGTGTAACGGTGTATTTTGTAGTTCATATTTGGATAGAGTTTATTTTTTAGAATTTTTTAAGACCATCCACAGCTTTGCACGACCAGTCGTTCGTTCACAATGACGGCTCAAAGTTAGAGCAGATCGAAAATCATCAACATGAGAGTGAATCGAGAGGCAGCCTGTCGGGTGGGTCCATTGCAAACTGGCCCAGCTGATTCAAACAGCACATTGTTTTCAAATATCAAGTTAATAAATAATATTTAATAATGATTATTAATAACTAGCTGTGTACACGCGCTTCGCAACGGTGGAACAAACCAAACTGGTCAGAAACCTTCCCAATGTTCACACAATTTCAATGTTTCACTCCAACTCGTCAAGTAGTTTTTGGATTGCCTGTAGACCCCCCCCCCCCCACAACCTGCCCCCCCCCCCCTCCTAAATTGGTCAGAAACCTTCCTCAATGTTCACTCAACGTTTTCCCTAAGTTTCATCCAGATCGGTCATGTAGCTTTGAAATCCCTGAACCCCCCCCCAAACTTACTAAGGACTCTCCCTACCTGGTCAGAAACCTTCCCAATGTTCACACAACACAATTTCAATGTTTCACTCCAATTCGTCACGTAGTTTTTGGATTGCCTGTAGACCCCCCCCCGCCACAACCAGTAACCCCCCCCCCTTCCTAAATTGGTCAGAAACCTTCCTCAATGTTCACTCAACATATTCCCGAAGTTTCATTCAGATCGGTCATGTAGTTTTGAAATCCCTGAACCCCCCCCCCCCCCAAACTTACTAAGGACTCTCCCTACCTGGTCAGAAACCTTCCCAATGTTCACACAACACAATTTCAATGTTTCACTCCAATTCGTCAAGTAGTTTTTGGATTGCCTGTAGACCCCCCCCCTCCACAACCAGTAACCCCCCCCCCCCTTCCTAAATTGGTCAGAAACCTTCCTCAATGTTCACTCAACATATTCCCGAAGTTTCATTCAGATTGGTCAAGAAGTTTTGAAATCCCTGAACCCCCCCCAACTTACTATGGACTCTCCCTACCTGGTCAGAAACCTTCCCAATGTTCACACAACACAATTTCAATGTTTCACTCCAATTCGTCAAGTAGTTTTTGGATTGCCTGTAACCCCCCCCCCCCACAACCAGTAACCCAACCCCCCCTTCCTAAATTGGTCAGAAACCTTCCTCAATGTTCACTCAACATTTTCCCTAAGTTTCATCCAGATCGGTCATGTAGCTTTGAAATCCCTGAACCCCCCCCCAAACTTACTAAGGACTCTCCCTACCTGGTCAGAAACCTTCCCAATGTTCACACAACACAATTTCAATGTTTCACTCCAATTCGTCACGTAGTTTTTGGATTGCCTGTAGACCCCCCTTCCTAAATTGGTCAGAAACCTTCCTCAATGTTCACTCAACATATTCCCTAAGTTTCATCCAGATCGGTCATGTAGTTTTGAAATCCCTGAACCCCCCCCCCCCCCCCCCCAACTTACTATGGACTCTCCCTACCTGGTCAGAAACCTTCCCAATGTTCACACAACACAATTTCAAAGTTTCACTCCAATTCGTCACGTAGTTTTTGGATTGCCTGTAGACCCCCCCCCCAACCTGTAACCCCCCCCCCCCCCCCTTCCTAAATTGGTCAGAAACCTTCCTCAATGTTCACTCAACTTATTCCCGAAGTTTCATTCAGTTCGGTCAAGTAGTTTTGAAATCCCGGTAATACCCCCCTCCTCCTACCCTAACTGCCTTTTACCCCCCCGCCCCCCATACTATTGACCCACCCTACCTGTTGAGAAACATTCCTCAATGTTCACACAACAAATTCCCAAAGTTGCACTCCAACTGGTCAAGTAGTTTTGAATGCCTGTAATGTAGACACACCCCCCCCCCCCCTCTCTAACATCCCGATTGAAGTACCACTTGAAAGTACTCGTCGAGCTGAATCCAGAGACTACTTACAATCGGATTTACGTTCAACCGTTCAAAAGTTATAAGCATAAACGTCCTCATAGAAGTGATTAAGTATAACACTTTTTTAGTACTATTTCATTCATAGCGTTTCAACGGATAGACAGATTTAAACGCGGATTTTTCATAAACCTTCCCAGATAAATTCTGCGTCAAATGGTACCAGCCGCAATTTTCTACGTTCAGCCGTTCTCAATTGATGATGAGACAAACACACAGAGACGATTTTATTATATAGTATAGATGAAGCATAAAAATTGATAATAATTATTATACTACTTGATAATAGTTATTATTAATCAATGATAATTCGTAATAATAATTAATATCATTTAGTGATCTAGGCAGAAGGGTGATCTGCATTAAGGAGACAATAAACCGTTGTGTGAAGAATTTGAAGAGTTTTTTTTTTTTTATTCGATTTTTTGAATACGTATCTTGAAACGTAAACCAACAAATTTTGAGGGGGGGGGGGGGTAAAAATATTTTTCTTTGGTTGATTCCAAAGATAATAAACCAAAATGTATTTGGCTTATGAAAACTCGAAACATGGGGCTACACACACATCTGATTGAAACCCCATTGTATTATATCCCCCTTCCGTTCATTGAATATTCTTCTGATCTTTGGAGTTGATAGAATAATGTAAACGTGTTATTGGTTCATGGAATAAAACGCGAGTATCCACATACTGATGATGTGTAATTGAGAAGAGATTTTATGCTTATCCTAGTTTATTTCTATTCTCAGATTTTAGCCCAGGGCAGTGGCTGTGTGTTAAGAAGGATGGTTGGAATCCTTATCCGGCTATGTTCATGAGAGCTGTAGGCGACAAGTTGCTATTGAAGAAGGTGGCTCCAAAAAAAACTGGATATGTATGGGGGTTAACCGAAATGGTGGATACCTCGGAGATATCCCGCCCAATTGAAACCCCGATATTGAGGACACAAGTTGGTACCAAGAGCGCTGCTAAACTCTTAGTAATGTACTTTATGGACGAAGAATTTTAATTCCATTTGTTACACGTTTGGTGAACTGTTCTATACAGAGAGGCACGTCTTCATTTTCTAATATTATGTCTTTTAAATTTTCCAAACATTTTCTAAATCTTATCACCATATTCAGACTGATAACTTGATAATTGTTGTGATAACTTGATCTCTGATCTCAATAATAACTGTGCCTTCATAAGATTTTGCACCAATGTTACCATTGTTCAGTTAGGTTCATACATTGTTTTAGTAGTTGGTCAATTGTGAGTAGCTCAACCAGATTGTTCACTAATCTTCCTGTGATAGCACTTGGGAAATGACTATAATTTCATATGTTTGTACGCTTTAGTAGACGATTACTTCTATAATATTGTTTGCGTTCTTATTTTGCTAAATGTTGAGCGATATTTTTTTGTTCTTTCTCTGACTTGCTCCGTACGTATATCTCGTCCAATTTCCCTCAAACCCATCAAAAGTTATATTAACATCATGATGCATATTGTTCTGTGTATATTTCAAAGGGATGCATTGCAGCCTTGAGGTTATTGTACAGTCCGCTGTGGTCTGTTACGCTAGTCCAAGACCCAGGAATAGGTTGAAGCTTACCTGAAGTATAGTGATTTCCACTCACATTTAGGCTTTAATCATACTCTTTTCGTTTATTATCTTTTTGAAGTGGACATTGAGGCGAGATTTTCCTTTGGGCAATAAATTAGTACTTAGTTTTCGGTTTATTACTACCAATAATGAGCTATTTGAATCAACCTAGAAATGTTTTATAAGGACTGTTTTTTATAAGAAATGTTTTATAATTTTGAACAAATAGCCACTTTTTACATCATAACTATGTTTTATCATATACATGTTTTTTGTACAAATTGAATAAGTTATGATTCAGTAAGTTTGTCAAGATCACCAGCAATGGAAATAATGAATGACGACTCCTCAGCTATGTTTAAAATGTGTACTTAGATACTATTCTTGGGTTAGGTACTCAATGTGGGTGAAACCCAATTGGCATATGAGTCTTCATCATAGACCTATATACCGATATATAGGTCAATGGTCTCCATTTGCTATTCCCGATTGGTCAATGATAGATGGCAGGGAGGTATTCATGTTTTGGAGAATAACTGAATTTTTTTTTTTTTTTTTTTTGACATGAGATGGCATTTGAGGATATTTTCTGCAAGTATCCAAATTATTGTTCTTATAGCATTTAATTTGCATTATTACTACCTGTGTGATCCTAAATGGATAAATTCTCCTATCTAATGCAAAAGAACCCTGTCAAATATCGAGTCATGGTTCCTGATTATTATTATCATGTTCCTTTTTAATAATTGTGATAACGGTAAATTATTTGTTATTTACCATAGAGAATGTGATATCTAACGAATTTTGTATTTTTAACTTGATTTATTATCTTTTATAATTGTGTAATATAATATTATACATGACTTCAACCTCCCATATTCATTTGTTTATTATTTTCAATAAATAACCACTGGAATCGACCACGAAAAGAAAATCTAACCCCCCTCAAAATAGGTGGGTTTACGTTTCATGATACGTGGAATCTGAAAAACGAATGTGACGAAATCTGCCGTCCACGGAACTTGGCCCAATTAGAATTTTGAAATATGGGACGGGGGCTCAGACCAGCCAAGAATGATCCTTTCTTTTCATAACCTTAATTCAATAGGAAGGGGTGCTAGAAAGGGTTTGGAATTTTCAAAACGTCATATCTCGGAAAGTTCAAATGGAAGTGTAGTTGTTTGATTTATTATCTTTGAATGAACCATTGGAATCGACCAAAGAAAAAAAAAGTTTAACCCCCCTCAAAATTTGAGGGTTTACGTTTCAAGATACGTAGATTCAGAAAATCGAGAAAAAAAAATCCGTCCGTCCGCGGCACACTGCCTAGTTAGCGATGTGCTAAAATTGCGAAATTTGGTTTACCGGTACGGACTGACCCCACAATGAACAGAGGTTCAAAACGAATTTTGTTAGGATCATATCTCAAAAAATTCAAATAGTACGGTTTGTACGACCAGCCGCTCAAAGAGGGCTGAAAGTTGGAGCATATCAAAAGCTGTCAACATGAGGGTGAATCGTGCGGCAGCTGGCCCAGCTGATTCGAACAGCACAGGGCATGAAAGCTTTTGTCGAGGAGATTTGATAAATTCTTGACACAATGGATTGAACCCATAGATTATAACCATAAATCTTCCCCCCACAACCCCATGCGAGGTACGAGTTCAAAAAACATTAATTTCGTAATTTAATTTAACACAACCAGGACCGGATCTAGCTTAATGTTGCGGGGGGGGGGGGGGATGATCAACTTTTCATACAAGAGGTCTGATAGTAAATTCAACCAGCTTTAAGATGAAAAAAAAAGAAATTTTGAACTTGAGTTATAGCTAACAGTGGGCCAAAAACATGGACTTCACAACAGTACGGGTTTTTAGCGAGCTGGCATGGGTATTTTAAGGGGCTTGAGTATCATTTCATACATGGGGGTCTGAATGTAAAATTAACTAGCTTTTAGAAGAAAAAAAAATAAATTTTGGATCAGACGAATAGTTTTAGAGATGTAGCCAAAAGAGACCGTCAGTTAGTTTTGTTAGTGTTTGAGAAAACCTTTCGTTCTAGAAGCACCATTTGGTCTTGAATTGAAGCGTAGTAATAAATCATCTTCAAATCTCATGACTTTTTTGTAGTAGTTTGGTCGGTACGAAACTAGAAAAATGGCATTAAATTTGCACTTTCGGGGAAAAAATGGGCTGTTTTGATCTTGGGTTTCACCAGGTATACGGAGTTTTACTACCACCGAAATTGTAGGGAATTTTAATACTTAATAAATGGAGCAACTAAAACTAGTGCAATCATTTCGCAGGAAATCTCCAGCTTTTCCAGGATATCTTTGCTATCTCACCTTTTTCTTGCCTAATATTCCTTCCGCCCCTGTTACTGCTACCCCAACGCTAACTGGGCAAAGTGCCGCGTACAGCGGACGGACGGTCGAAACGTGAACCCTCAAATTTTGAGGGAGGTTGAAAAATTTCTGTTTTCTTCGTCGATTCCGATCGAAGATAATGTCAAAGATTTCAAGAATTTGCAGAGTTTATATATTTTCCAAGACCCAGATCATGATGACAGTATTTGGAAAAGTGATGATTTTTATTCCTATTTCTGTAAACTTCCTACTCGTATGCATTTTCTATTTGTTATTGAAACAATGAAAAAAATGGAACCTAAATTGAAATAATTGTATTGATATCCATTAATAACGTGCTAATTAATAATAACCCCTAAAGGGGCGATGAGCTGGGTCATATTGGATTACACCTGTGTATCAATTATTTATTTGTGATCTAGTTCTGATTGTATTTCCTTAGTATAAATAATGTATTTTATATTATACTTATATATACTATATTTTTATACTAGTAACGTATGTATTCAAGATGAGACTTATAAAAAAAAACTATTTGACTGACTTGGTAGGTACCAAATCCATCCTAGGTGGTTGGTTATGGTGCAATTGTAGGTATATATATTTTCTTATTCCGATTGTCACCATGCAATTCTAGTCTTTCTGTACTATAACTGATTCATAACTTATATGATAATGACTAAATATAAGTGTGGACTAGGGTGCTTATGAACTCAGCTGTTTGAGGGCTTTGGTATTTTTGACAGGGTGTTGGCTGGTAGATCAGGGGCGTAGCGTCAGGGCAAGCTTCCTCAAGAAATGAAGAATGTAGGTAGAAGTTGAACTATGACAAAATTTATTGAGGATAACAAAATATTTTTTCAACCGTAAAATATTCAATTGCAAATTTGAGTCGCCCGCTCATTATGCCACAGTTACCTGGTTGGAATCACGAATCCAATGACTACCATGGCTGGAGCCAAGTCATTTTAGAAGAGGAAGAAGAAGAATTGATAGTAGGTGATCGCCTTCCAGCTCAAGGTCACTGTAGGGATGGGGAATCAGTATAAAAAATCGATTCAAAATCTAATGAACAAAATCGAAACTTCAAAAAAATCATTTTAAAAACATCGAGTTTTCCAAAAAATCAATTCTTATTAAAAAAAAACTCAAATTTCGATTTTTGAATTAAAATTGATCAAATCTTATACTAAATTTCGATTTTTTTGAAATTAAAATTGATCAAATCTTATACTGTAAACAAATTCCATAACGTAGGTACAAAAAAGACTGAAAAATTACCACCAAGTAATTATTAAAAATTATTACTTACTACAAAAATTATTAAATAAAGTAATTATTAAATTAAAAAATTACCAAATTACTTTTAAAAAATCACCACATTTTATCTTCAACACTCTGAAGAAAAATCAGTTTTGAAACCAGCTTCGCACCGAGCTGTTTATGCGAGGGAGAAACTATTTTCCCTGCCTTGGAAAAGAGCAGTAAGTCATTGTCTGGACAAGCCATGGTAGACATCAAGGATAGATGATAGGAGGACGTAATACCATACTATGGTAGGTACAAGGTGGATAGATCTGGCTTGGTTAGGTAGAAGTATGACCCCATGAAAAAAAAATTTCTCACGATTTTTGCACCAAAAATCTAATAATTTTCACAATTTTTTCACGGAAAATCGATTCACGATTTGAAAAAAAATCGATTCACCTATAAAATTGGTATTTAAAAATCGATTTCAGAAAATTTCGGTAAAAAAATCGATTTAATGAAAAAATTGGGAATCGATTCCCATCCCTAGGTCACTGGGGAAGCGTTGGCTTGGCTGCGGGTGGCCCTGTCAGCGTGTGTGTATTCTAGCGCGTGCGTGTGTGTGTCTCCGACTGTTTACCATTGAGCTCACGTTTTTCGCGTATGCCTTTGTTATGCGCAGGCGTCCCTTTCGCTGGAATGCGGAGCCCAGAGAATTTATAATATCCATGTTGTTGTTTGATGTGTTCTGATATGTTTCAGTTGTTCGTTTAGTTTATCTTCCTAAAATGAACGTTTTGCGAAGTTTTAGCAAAAAAATCGTACAGGTGCCAGATCTAAAGGGCTTATCACCGTGAGTACACTAGACATTTTAATGTTGAGAATTACAATAGATACCAACCAATGGTTGTCAGGGCTACCTAGTTCAAAAAACCCTTTTGTTTTCCTCTGAAAACAAAAAAAACATCTTGGTGTAGTGGCTTTTTATCGAATTTTCAAAGAAAAGGAAGCTATTGTTCTCGTTCCAAAATGTTTTAACTCGAATTTCCGAAACATTTGTATACCAAAATCCGTTTCAGAACGAAAGACACCAAAAATTTATAAGTATCCCCAAAACGATCTTATAAGTGCTATAGCTAGATTCATTCTAGATGATATTAAAATTCTCTTTGATCTCATTTTCATTTTTAGGGTGATAGAGTTAGGAAGTGTGTGTGTGTGTGTGTGTAGATGGGGGGGGGGGGGGGTTTGAATACCCCCATGTCCAGAGCCACGCTACGCTCCACATGTCAACATTTTAATGTTGAGAACTACAATAGATACCAACCAATGGTTGTCAGGGCGTACCTAGTTCAAAAAACCTTTTGTTTTCCTCTGAAAAAAAAAAAAAAAAAACCATCTTGGTGTACCTAGTGGCTTTTTCCCTAACCTCAAGCAGTGCTACGATTTACAAAATGAGCGCTACCCACCCAAAGAGGCCATATAATGTTAGTATAAACGAAGTTCTACAGTAGGTACAACGTAATCATCAGGTTTTTATACAATGTGTGTTTCTGTGAATTCGGTCCCCAATTATTCTTTTAAAAAACCTGTCACAAATTTATATGTTTCATTTGAGGGATCTCCTGCAGCTAGTTTCTCCTAGAACATTGGCTACTTTGATACTTTGAAATCACCTCTGGGTACCTGCGGGGCTGAAATTGTGGCTTGACCGCGTCCATTCACCTCTGTTTCGGGTCACTTTTATCTGGGTATCGGGTTTTCAGGGGTGCAAGAGATTTAGAGTTATAAGCAGGTTCAGGTGCCAAATGGTTGATGGTGTTCCAAAGTAGCAACTTTTTGCAGTTGAAAATTAACAATATCAAGCCGTTTGTCGGGGTGCAGGAACCGATAGTTGGGTCCCTTTTTTAAAGACGATTTGAGGAAAATCCCAAAAAAAGTATTTTCTGTTTTCGGGGAAGTGCAGTTTTGTAACAGGAGATGATACGGGGTCATAGGTACCATCGGATTGCATGTCCGTTTTTTGCCACCCTGGAGAGAAAAAAAAAAACACATGCAGTTTATTTAGGTGCATATGGTGTTTATATTAATGTTTGTGAAATTCATGAATGTCTCAGAAGAGAATATTCCTTCATCAAGAATGTTGTGTTCTCTACAGTGGGAATTCTGTAATTGAAATTATTGTGCACCTGACCCTTGGGCTTTGGGCTTTCCTATCACTACATCTTATCGATCCCTCTTAATCTCTGTTAATACTTGATTCAGCTACAAGTAATTAGAAAAAATAGTAAGCATGGTTGCCTAAGGCGGATTTCAAAACATTGCAGGAACCCCTGCTTGGCCTGAAATTCTCTCCCACCCATGATAGTTGGGGGGGAAATAATTACCCAAAAATGAAACAGTCATTTCAAAGGGTTCTTTCTAACGCTAAACACGATGGTGAAGTAAAAATTGCGATGTCTTATTCGGTTCTCAAACTGGAGCGCTTTTCAGATTAAGAAACGTGGTTGTTACTTGAGATGTTCTTCACGGTTCATCTGCTCTAATCTGATAACGGTATGAGACATCGCAATTCTGACTTCACCATCGTGTCAGCGTTAAAAAAATCTATACGCTGAGGTGTTACTCAGCAGATAAAGTAGGCAAAATGTCTTATAAAACCAGTAAAATGAAGACATTAAAACGTGTTATTTCCCCGAGAATTCGCTCTTATAGCCATACTGCATGACTATGGATTTTTCTTGTTCAATATTTGATCGATTCGATTTTTGTCCAGTGATGTTTTGGTTTCATGTCAACCCGTCGTCATTTCTCTTGATTATACACTCGTACAGTACTGACTTCATATTACTCCATACATTACACTCGTAATTTCGAGCATTATTTATCTAAATAAATTCTCAAGAAAGGGAAATATTCAAACGGGCGTTGCTGCATCACTGTGCCCCTGAGCTGCCTACATTGGACGCAAAGGACCAATGAAAAACGTCCTAATATTCTAAACTGTTGAAATAGTTTGAAATTATTCCTGCTGATTCGAAGTCGAATTTAATGATTTGAACTGTCCCATTCCGAGATAGGTGATTTTGAATATCAATCGTTAACTTCTAGAATGGCAACGTTATTGCGACATTTCTAATAACTCTGCTTCAACTGTTGGATTGTTTGCAGTTCCCAAAGGGGAAACCCAGACTCGAAAATGTTGCTACAACCTCCTCAAACTTGATGTTAAAGGTTGGAAACTCCATATGCTGCAGGACAAGGAAGATGTTCGGGTGAGAAACAGGTCTGAGCTTCTGAGATTACTGAATGAGGTAACTTCGGTTTTGCAGTTGTTCAATGGTAATAAACACGAGGACAAACAATTAGTATCATACCGTAGATTGGCCTGCAAATTGAGGCACTTCTTGTCCCCTTATATATCATACGTTTATCAATCCGCTTGTTCATGCTCGGTGCTCTCTGAAAGCTGTGTTGGCCTCGTTCGTGGACCACCAATTTTATTAAAACACATCCATTGTTCATACACGAATAGAGTTTTACCACCAGTGATATTTGTAACGTTTGAAATGAAGCCTCCATGGCTCAGAATGCACGAAGAACTCTTGAAGAAAGTTGTAGATAAAAAAGTGCTTGGTAATGGCTGTATCAGAGTTGTTAGGCGACCTCTCACATTTGCTCATATCACTTCTCAACACGTGCCTGCCATTCAATGTTTGTTGGCAACTTACTTTTGGAGTAATGTTGATGTCTCAACAGTTCTCCAATATCCGGAATTCACGTGTGTGGTCTTGTATGGGAACCTTGTTGTTGGCTTTGGCTATCTGTCTCCTGGAACTCACTGTAACGAAGGATACATAAACTTTCTGTTCGTTCGTCCTCATTGGAGGAGATGTGGTATTGGGGAAACACTTCTCTATCTTTTGCGACAGCAGTGCTTATTTTGGACACTCACTCTTCACGTTTCCCCTAATAGTGAAGCTTTGAATTTATATCACAAATTTGGGTTCAAGACTGATTGTCGCATAAAAGATTTTTACGCCGGCTACTTACTTTCCAATGCCCAGTCTGAGAAAGACGCGCTGTTTATGAAATTAGAAAATAGGATACCTCAAATGTTTTAAGTCTTACAGTTACGTATTTGGACCATGTTCCCAGTATTTATTAGAACTCATACCTTCAAATTTGAATTAATTTTGGAGTCAACCATTCAAATTCAGGACCTGTGATGATGGTGATCCCCTGATACCTCGCACAAAATATTTGAATGGGTGGGCCTAATATGTCGTTTTTCCGAACATTACAGGAGAGCGAAATGAAAATGAAATCTGATCGAGCGAATCAATTTTACGCCTTTTTTATGAACTTATTCTATTATTATATTTTATTCTATTTTATGAACTTATTCCACAAATTATTTATTCTATTTTATGAACTTATTCCACAAATTATTTTCCCGTTTGGCGGGCAGTAAAAACAACACTACTTTCCATCACAACTCATTCTTCCATTTCTGACCCACAAAAGGAGAACTCATCATCTTTTAGTTTTTCTTGAAAATGGTTTTATTGCTTTTGAAAGACAAATTAGATGCATATAAGAATGAGAAAACAAGACTCTCGAGAATGCATTACTAGGACCTACCTAAGTTTATAATGGACAAAATAAAAAATGCTCAAGGTAAAAAGGTCAATACACTGAGGGAAGAGACTCATAGAAACCACTGTATTTGGGCTCCAGAAATGGAATCATCCGCAGAAGGTTTATTATCTTCCATAATGAACCGTTGGAATCGCCCAAAGAAAAACAATTTTTAACCTCATGTCAAAATTTGTTGGTTTACGTTTCAAGATACGTAGATTCAGAAAATCGAATTTAAAAAAAAATCCGTCCGTCCGCTACGCCGTCCGCGGCACTTTGCCCAGTTAGCGTTGAGCTAAAATTACGAAATTTTTCTTACGGGTTCGGACCAACCCATTTTCAAACTGGCCCAGCTGATTCAAACAGCACATGGTTTTCAAATATCGAGTTAATAAATAATAATAATTAATAATGAAGCATAAAAATTATTAATAACCAACAATAAATATTAATAATTTACACTACTTGATAATAATAATTAATGATAATTCATAATAATAATTAATCCATCATTCAGTGACCTAGATAGAAGAGTGATCTGTACAAAGAAGATAATAAACCTTTGTGTCAAGAATTTGCAGAGTTTTTGGGCTGTGAAATAGGCAGAAGAGTGGTGTGCCGAGGGGGAAGTTGATGGGGTTTTGGCAAACTTTGGGATGGAGCTGTGTAGACGGTATGCCTTTGCCATGGATGCAATGTGTTGTGTGTCTGTCGAGCGTGGATGCAGAAAGGGTCGTCGATAGAGTACTTCATCCAAAGATTTTTGGTGATCTTTAAATGTTTATTCTTGGGTTTCAAGAGGTGTCGCTGGAACTCTTGAGGGTCTTTGAAGTCTTCTTGGCACATTTCTACAATATTGAAGGGCTCGTTCACCTTGGCGTCTGCGATGACATATTTCCACTTGGAAGGGACGTAAACCTTGCTCATTTTTTTTCTTCTTCTCGATAACAGGGAAATCTCTATCGCAGGGCAGAAAGCTGTGTCCGGACACGAGAAATTTTTGGTGTGCTTTTGAGAAATACCTTCTTTTGCACTAAATAACAGCAAGTATTCAAAAAGGTCCAGTTGTTGTTTTGACCAACACAGCGATCTGACCAAATAAGCAGGATGAAATTTCGGAAGCCCCTCTGCCTGCCAGACACTCGTACCTGCATTTGTGGTACGAAAATGCATGCTTGCTTTCCCGTTCCCATATCGTGAATGTCAGAGTGGTGGCGAACAAAACATGCTGTAAATCAATTCAAAGGACGATTATATTCGGATTTTGTTTGGCCTTACTGGTGTCTAGTTTCAATGCTCCATATCCTTGAACAGCTTTTGTGTGATGCAAATCACTCTCATTCTGAGTCGCCCTCCTTTCCTCTTCATTCCCAGCTGCTTTCAGTTTTATATAAAGTAAATCGCACAATTTACAAGTATCCGACCTTGGCTGTCCAAAAGCGAGGTTAAATGTTTTGAAAATTTTTCTGTATAACGTTTTACTGATGATCATGTTTGAAGCTCTTGTACATCTTAGTCAAATTTAGGTCAGGGCTGAGATACATTTTGGCCACTGAAGGGGGCCTGGAGAGGCGACACGATTGGCTGTTGAAATTAATTTCTTCATGATATTATATTATATAATTCGGACATAATATGCCTCATATTATGATGTCCAACTAATCTATATGGTACTAATCAATTGATTAGGGGATGTTTTTATTCCGAACAAAAGTCTTTCTTTTTAAATCCACTAAAAATCAGACTTTTTCCACTTTTTGTCTGCCTATTTAATGTATAACAAATTATTTCTAGGTGAACTAAGGAGTGAAAATGGAGTCAGAAAAGTGAATTTTATCAATATTTCAAAATCACCTGGTTTTTTGAACGCTTGGTGATCGTACTAATTCTAGCAGAATTGTGAGGGTATGCCAAAAGGTCAGCTTTCTAATGGACTCATCAAAAATGGTTTTGCTATTGAATTGAGACAGTAAATGAGGTGTGAATGCGAAAACAACGCGTTTTTCGGGCTAAATCTTGGGTTTTTCATGACAAATGTTCTTTTTGTGAACTAGTGAGTTTTGAGTCATCTTTGTGGTAGTTTTTCACGCTGTGTGATTAAGGTATCGGGGTTCGGCAGGTAGGCAGCAGACAGTAGACGGTAGACAGTTGACGGTAGACGGTTTATTCGAGAGTGAATTCAAGGGTGAAAGGGGCCTCCTTATATACTACCTGGGGTGGGGCGTTCGGCCAATCGCAGGGCCCGTTATTATAGCCAATAGGAATAGCCCAAGGGTTGGTTACATCACCATCTCCCCCTTAAATAAAGAATCTACCTAGTAATAATCTAACAACGGTACTTAGTCTAGGTTTAACACAAGAACACGTTGGTACTTAGTCTACAAAAAAAAATATATAAAATTTTACATTAATTACCTAGTTACATAAGTTACAATAATTACATAAGTTACGTTAATTACATAAGTTACATTAAGTACATTAGATACATTAATTACGACGTCAGAAATAAAATTTTACATTAATTACCTAGTTACATTAATTACATAAGTGACATTAATTACATAAGTGACATTAATTACAGAAGTTACATTAATTACAATAGTTACATTAATTACATAAGTTACATTAATTACATAAGTTACATTAATTACATAAGTTACATTAATTACTTTCTTTTTTTTTTTTTCTTTCTTTTTTTTTTTCTTTTTTTTTTTTTTTTTTTTTTTTTTTTTTTTTTTTTTTTTTTTTTTTTTTTTTTTTTTTTTTTTTTTTTTTCCACAACTATTTACATTGGTACCTTAACACAATTAGGAATGTGTAGAGCTTTCACCTTGGAGGGACTGGGGAATCGCCCGTGAACTGAAATGATCGAGCCTAAAAATTCTAATGACTGAACAAAAAATTCTACGTTGATTTTTACATTGTATTGATTGAGAGGGCCCAGGACTTGACGCATCCTAGTATCACATTGCTTGTGATTCGTTCCCCCAATTAAAATGTCGTTTAGAAAAACAGCGACCCCAGGCAAATGACCTAGAATTTTGTCCATGAAATATTGAAAATCGGGTGGCGCTGAAGCTAGTCCAAATACTAGGCGGGGAAATTGATAAGGACAAAAAGTGGTATTTACCGTTAGAAGGGGTTGGTCATCAACATCTACTGCCAATTGTAAATAGGCGTTTGTCAGATCTAACCTAACAATTACGGTACACCCAGTAAATCGTTGGACAATCTCATCAGGGCGCGGCAGGGGGTACACATCAGTCATAATTTGAGGGTTAAGAGTTCGTTGTAAAACAACACACAACCGGATCCCACCGGATTTCTTTGGGACACAGACTAAGGGGGAGGCCCATTGAGACGAGGAGACTGGAGTTATAATGTTATTTTCACAGAGCCTATCTAACTCAGCCTTAACCTGATCGCGGAGAGCAAACGGGATTGAATACGGTCGTTGACATATGGGTTTAGCGGTGGGTTTGAGATGGATATGGACAGCATACTGATCAATGGGTAAATAGTTGTCAATGTGCCCAAAGCAGCGAGGAAATAATTGAACTAACTTGGACGGTGGCAAGGTTACTGATAAAACTGAAGGACCAGTGAGAAGTGAATTTGACCAATTCGGATTGAGAACTTTGATTACGTCGCGTCCTAAAATGGCGGTAGGGAACAATCGAGACGCTACAAACAATTTGACTGTAATAGGAGGGTTGGGTGAATTTATAGATTTAAATGTCACCCGGGCCATGCCAATAATTGACAAACTCGAGGGTGCAGCAGTGGAGACGGCAAAATGAACAGGGGTAATTTCCAGTGAAGGCTTCAAAGAGCGAACGGTTTTATAATCTATGAGAGTTAGGGAACTCCCTGTGTCCACTAAGAACGGAATAGGAAGGCTATTATCGACTGAAAATGGGATCAACAATGGAGCAGGGCTAGAAATTTCCCCCAAACCAGAACTTGACATTGGGGGTCGACGGGAGTTGCTGTGTACGCCGACCAACTGACATTCGTGATCCAGATCCAAATGCCTGTTGCGTCTACCCTCAGCTGCTAACTCGCAGACCGAGGGCGTGGAGCCAAGGACTCCTCGGCCATTCAAAGAATGTCCGTCCACCAACACAGGACTTCGCAATACTCTATCAGCAGAAAAATGCCTGTTGCGTCTACCCTCAGCTGCTAACACACAGACTGAGGGCGTGGAGTCAGAGACTCCTCGGCCATTCAAAGAATGTCCGTCCACCAACACAGGACTTCGCGTTGCACTATCAGCAAGAAAATGCCTGTTGCGTCTACCCTCAGCTGTTAACTCACAGACTGAGGGCGTGGAGTCAGAGACTCCTCGGCCATTCAAAGAATGTCCGTCCACCAACACAGGACTTCGCGTTACACTATCAAGAAAATGCCTGTTGCGTCTACCCTCAGCTGTTAACTCACAGACTGAGGGCGTGGAGTCAGAGACTCCTCGGCCATTCCAAGAATGTCCGTCCACCAACACAGGACTTCGCGTTACACTATCAGCAAGAAAATGCCTGTTGCGTCTACCCTCAGCTGTTAACTCACAGACTGAGGGCGTGGAGTCAGAGACTCCTCGGCCATTCCAAGAATGTCCGTCCACCAACACAGGACTTCGCGTTACACTATCAGCAAGAAAATGCCTGTTGCGTCTACCCTCAGCTGTTAACTCACAGACTGAGGGCGTGGAGTCAGAGACTCCTCGGCCATTCCAAGAATGTCCGTCCACCAACACAGGACTTCGCGTTACACTATCAGCAAGAAAATGCCTGTTGCGTCTACCCTCAGCTGTTAACTCACAGACTGAGGGCGTGGAGTCAGAGACTCCTCGGCCATTCCAAGAATGTCCGTCCACCAACACAGGGCTTCCTATCACATTACAATCTAAATATGTAGTCAAAGGGCCAAAGGGATCCTCCATGAGTAAAGGCTCATCCACGTTGTCCGAAACATAAAAATTTTTCTGACCTGATCTGGACGGGCAGAACCTCTGGATGTGTCCCTGAAGGCCGCAGTGATGACAGGTCCAAGAGCGGGCAGGACAGGACGACGGGTTGTGGGCAGTGTGGCAGCCATTGCAGCGCTTGGGCTCCCGAGGCTGGCTGGATGAACCCCCCTGTGGGGCACGGCGTTGGTTGGGCTGGACGAGACCCTGTTGTTGACGGCGGAAGCTAGGTTGGCCTTCAGGTCCTCGGGGCTTTGGACCATAGCCCTTGGAAGGCGGGTTGAGATGAAGGGCGGCAATGGCTGGTGGTGGAGCGACGAGGCGGTCTACGGTGGTCTTGACGACCTCTGCACGGGATGCGGCTGCGACCATCTCGTTAAAGGAGCTGCCATCGGCGAGGGCCAGAAGTGCTGCAATGATCTGCGGGTCCTTCATGCCGCCAATGAGCCGACCGCAGAGGGAGACCTCGAGACCAGCCCCGAAGTCGCATGGGACGGCTGCCTTCCGGAGTGCGTCGGCGTAGTCCTCAACTGTTTGGCCTGGAGATCTAGAAAAGAGAGAAAACTCATAACGGGCAAGTGCTTTATTTACCGGCGGTTTCTCAACCCCTATCAATGCGGCTCTAATAACTGAATATTTTGAGCCAAGGATAGGGGTAGGGGTGAGAGCCGCCTCCAACTTTTCGAAGACGGGCAGGGGCAGAAGGGAGGTCAGCTTGCCCACTGATTTAGTATCATCAGTGATCCCCTCTGCGAGGAAGTGGAGCTCCAGCCTCCTCAGGAACGAAGCGATGTTGTCTCCAACAACATAAGGCGGGATCGAAGCGGTCATCGTGACAGTAAGCGGCAGTAGCAGGTACGGATTCGTCGGTAGTAGCGGGTTCAGACTCGTCGCCAGTAAGGTATCGGGGTTCGGCAGGTAGGCAGCAGACAGTAGACGGTAGACAGTTGACGGTAGACGGTTTATTCGAGAGTGAATTCAAGGGTGAAAGGGGCCTCCTTATATACTACCTGGGGTGGGGCGTTCGGCCAATCGCAGGGCCCGTTATTATAGCCAATAGGAATAGCCCAAGGGTTGGTTACATCAGTGATAGTATGAGTCAGGGAGATCTGAAAGTGTCACCATTCGACTCAGTGAGTTTTTCATAGAAAGTTTTTCATTTTAGGGCAGGTGTATCGACTTCCGCCTAAAAATAATTTGTTAAGCATTAAATAGGCAGACAATTTAACTCTTTTTCTAACGGTATCCTTACTAATTAATTAGTCATGAAAACTTTGTGTTTGAATTCTATGACGACATAGAATTCTATGTCCTCCACGCTCGCCGTATTGGTAGCCAACGTGTTGCGCTTTCAGCCATCGGTGGCCAAACGTTATACTCCCTTCGCTTGCAGCTTTAATAGGATGGGATTGCAATCACCAGAAAGTTCCAACAGATTTTGATGTTCAGAAATAGTTATGTGTACAACTAGGTAGTTGTTTACACTACTGTTTGAGCCCTATCACGTTTTAAAATAACCAAATTTATTAATTTTCTTTCATCCCGATGTCATTTTGAATGAACTCATTCTCCAAAAATGAATACTTTTATGCCAGCGTATTAAATATTTAAATTTTTCTCATTTAGTGTTAGTATACCATGACAACCCCCCAATCAAAGTTTGGATCCGCCCCTGGCCAGGCTGAGCTGGGCACCTTATGTTCTACTCGTAATTATGATCTTATTCCACTGACAGTGATATTATAAGGTAAACAGTTTGTCTGTGATTTATTGTAATGTTGTAAAACTACCTATGAATGTACCTGTGTGACCATTGCTGAAATGGATAACTTTAAACATGTGCCTATAGTTAAAAAGCTGTGTTGTTGAAAATAAATTATGGCAAATATATGTATTTGTATTTTGTATATACATATATGTATTTTGCAAATGTATGTATACATAATAAATATAATAATACATGTAATAAATATATGCAATAAAATTTTGCAAATATATGTATACATGTATATGTATTTTATTGGTGTCTCCTTATTTGGTTTTCAATTATTGAAAGGCCGATCCACATTTTATTAATGATAGTAATTTTTAGCACATTTATGTAGAAAAGATAGTATTGAAGTTGCAAAATTTGAAATTTAGTCTAAAAAATTTTTTTTAAAAACAAATTTCGATGCAAATCCGGTTTGATTTGCTTTTCAGAAAAGTGTAAGTCACAATTAAATTCTGCAAAAAAAAAAAAAAAAAAAAAAATCAGGAACGTTCGTCTAGCTAATTAAAAATTCAATTAGAAATTGCAAAGGTGAAAGAATGTCACGTATGGTGAACGAATGTCGTCGCCAGTATTATTCTTTGGATCGACATTCCCTCCCCCTACTTGATATTCTCTCAACTAATCTGTGCTCTTCATGATCGATTCATCGTTTTTTGAGTTTTGGTCCTTGGGCCAATATAGGAAACTTTTGTTGACAGCCATTGCTGATATTTCACGGATGCAGACCCATCGAAAGCATTGAACAAAATATTCTTGGATTGGCAACAGGCATTTCTCTGGCACTGGATTCCAGCACATTTCCCTCGTGATTTTTCTCTGGATCCAATGACTTTTGCGTTGTACACATAATCTGAAGTTATCGTGCTTTTGACATAGACAACTTTCTCTCCTGGCAACGATTGGTGGAATTATCCAGAAGGGTTTTAGTGCACAGAATGATACATATGAGATATTGTACTGAACAGAGCCCCGAAACTGGGTTTATGAATTTGAGATCAGCATTCATTTCTGTTTTTTTAAGCCACGCTTTGTTATGCAATCCTTCCCAGAGCATATTTTGCTATTCTCGTCTTCTTCGAAACATAATTCAAAATCCTTCCGTACTTTTTCAGAAATTGACTTCACAGCATGAGCTTTTCCAACTTTGTTGGGCCTGTTCCTCAGGGAATTAGTTAGAATTTTAAAACCTTTAAAATATACATTTTGTTAACCCATTTTCCGCCATACTCCCACAACTAAAACCAACCCAACGAGCAAAATTTCAGACAAAACAAGTATGAACGGCGTACAGAGACTAAATTTGAGGGACAAGACAAAAGTCCCCCTCTGCAAATACATAGGTGGAATTTTTGAATAAGAATACTCCAATATTCATACAATAATAAACCAATGTGTTCCGAGAATTATAAATAGGTATAAAGCGTTAAAATTAACTTCCAGTGACATTCTCTCACTAAGCAAAAAAGATATGATACGTGATAGAATGTCAACTCGTGATTTTTCCCATTTTTTCAACTAGAAGCTGGCGTTTTCTTGTGATTAGGTACAATGGATACTAGAACTGGAGCTCTAAATTTCTAGTGGGGGCAGCGATTTCCCTATGCCAGGGGGGGGGGGGGGCAAAAGTGAAGAAACCATTGCGGTGAAAGAATGTCACTAAACCTCTGGACACACAATTTTTCCTCTTCTGTCCATTGTTGCCATTTTAATATGTTAATTCGAAAGACAAATCACAAATTAACACCGGGTTTTTTTTTTCTTTCAAAACAAGCTCAAAGTCCAGACCCAGGACATGGTGAAGAAATGTAATTTTGGCTGATTAGATTTAAATGTCTCCCATTTAAATTATATTTAAGGGATCATTCGTTAAACAAGTGCGATAGTAAATATAGAAATTTTTCCCAAGTTAAAAAAGTGTACTAGGGAATAGCTGGATGCTCTGGACAGCACTTCACAGAGATTGAAAACACAATTCCCCCCCCCCCCCAATTCAATTTATTTCACAATATGTACCTGAAGGGCGGGTTGTGGGGATCAGGGGGGAATTATAATATAGCTGTTTCTTGTTCTGTAGATCTTCTTGGCATGTTCAGTGTTGAACATCACAATTGAAATTTGATGGATTTGAAACTTGGACGTAAAATGGCGCGCGGTTGTGACGTCACTCACCGTCGACCCCTCGGCCATCTCGCAAGTTTCAGGGAGGGTGACTACCGTTTTCAGTACCGTATCAGTGCAGTACTAGCGTTGATTTAATTGCACCCCGACCAATCAGATGCTTCATCGGTTCTGACGTCACCGCGCGCTCTTTATGAACATGATTATATTTCTCTACCCATAAAAATAAGGGTAAACTAATTTCGACGAATGGTTCCCATTTTCACGTTTTTGAAACGATTCTCTATCAAAAAAAAAATTCTAAACAAAAATCATGCGCAGACCCCATTGTATATTATTCTTGGAGTACCTAGACCTTAAATGTATGTCACATTATCTTTGATGATGGATATACAGGGTGTCCCACTTAAGGGTGGACATCCCGCTGGCGGTGAATTCTTTAACTAATTTGTGACTAAAAATTCCCTATGACATATTTTTTACTCACCTTAAAACCCGAGTTTTTTCACTTTAAAATTTGTTTTCGTGTTGTCGACCTTACTCCACAAAAACGGGCATAACGCCCTTATTTTCCAACCTAATCTCAAATCTGAGGATACTGTTGGAAAGAGCATTAAATTTCCTATCTCCCTGGTGCCAAACCAAAATCTTTTGCTCAGGTTCAACGGTTAATCAGTCTAAAATAAAAATTTGTCAAATCCTGGAAATTTCCAGTTTTTTCAATCGCCGGTAAAACCTATGACTTGTACTTGAAAATTTTGTACTGTTTCGGCCAAAGTTGGCCAAAAAGCTCAGGTTTCCAACGGTAACCTCAAATTTGAATTTACAGACAATGTCGTTTCCCCGTCGGAAAATGCTTTTTTTCTACGCGAAATTGAGGGTTTCCCGACGGGCATTTTTTTTTCTCGCAAAACCATAGACCAATACCATTCAGCACATGAAAAACTTGCCATCGGTAGGTGGGACAGTGACGCCCAATCCAACTGATGATATGAACACGCTGCTATGAGCATGTTTTTTGTTTGTTGTTGAGTCAGTGACATGAACTCAGTAAACGACATGACATGGTTTACAGTGCAGTGGTCTTGAACTCAACGAGTCCAAAAAGGCCATTCCCAGTGAGGAACCACGCCGAGGTAGTCATTTTTCACCCCACAACCTCAATTTCGCGCGAAAAAAAAAGAAAAAACGCGTTTCCCGGCGGGGAAACGACATTTCCTTCCTTATTTTCCGATGTGATTTCAAATTTGTGGATACCGTCGGAATGCTGAGCTTTTTGGCCAACTTTTGCAGTAACAGTACAAAACTTCCAAGTACGAGTAATAGATTTTGAAAAAAACTGGAAATTTCAAGGATTTGACGACTTTTTATTTTTAGGCTGATTTTTTAACTGTTAAACCTGAGCAAAAGATTTTGGTTTAGAGATAGAAAATTTAATGCTCTTTCCAACGGTACCCTCAAATTTGAGATCACTTTGTCCGTTATTGTGACATAAGGTCGAAAACACGAAAAAAGTGAAAGAACTCGGGTTTAAGTGGAGTAAAAAAATATAAGTCATAGGGAATTTTTAGTTACAAATTAGTTGTAGAATTTACCCCCGGCGGGACGTCCACCCTTATGTGGAACACACTGTATATCAAGAAGTACCTACCAACAGATATTAGAAATTACCTTCTGTTTGTAAACAAGAAATGTCTCTCGGAACCACAAACTGTGTGGTATGAATCTGCTGTTCCCCGGTATGAAAATTAGCTAGAAGTTCTATCAATCGACTCACGCTCATGTTGACGATTTCTTCTTGGTTGAAACGTTGAGCCTTCATTGTGAAATCTCTTGGCGGTCTTAATAACGTCTCTGAATCAAAACAATATCTTATAATATATTATTATATATTATATTCGAATGTGACATCTCCATGAAGATATTTTCCTGATCCTGATAGATATTTTTTCCCACTTTCTATTATGCCTATCCCAAACTAGATCACTTGCGATAATGACCAGGAAACCAATTTTTAATTGATTCAGAATGGTCTACACAATAGAGTGTGAGTATTTTGATTTTTCTGCAAACAAAAACTTCAAAAGTCCTTTTAGCGAATTTTCGAAGAAAATGTAGCTATCGTTCTCTGTCAAAAATTTTTAAAACTCGAATTTTTGAAAACTTTTCATACCAAAATCTGTTGCAGACCATCCTGAATCCACTGCCAAAAGACACCAAAAATTATATGTGTATATATATTTATGTATGTGTCATTCCAAACGATAACTCTCGATAGAATTGAGATAAAAAATTCGAATTTGCACAAAAAAATCTGTCTTGGCAATCGAAAGGCTAAGTTCGTAGATGGGCAGAATCGGGCTATTAGGGGGGTTGGGGGGAGTTTTTAGGGGGAAATAATTACCCAAAAATGAAACAGTCTGACGAGTGACACCTCACTTCCAAGGGTTCTTTCTAACGCTAAACACGATGGTGAAGTAAAAATTGTGATATCTCATTCCGTTCTCAAACTGGAGCACTTTGAAGACGAAGAAACGTGGTTGTTACTTGATATATTCTCAGGGTTCGTGCCGGTCAGGGAAGTCAGGGAAGTCATGGAAAAGTCAGGGAAATATAAATGGGCACTGGAAGTCATGGAAAAGTCAGGGATATTGGATTTTGGTCAGGGAAAAATCTCAAATCGGGTGCAGAATTGCGAAAAATCCATGATACGCGTCGAAAACCCCTTTACCTTTGTAAGGTATGGTTTATGTAAACCACGTACTCAAAACTTTTATGTGTTTTATCTTGTGATTCTATCTCTTACTTTGTTTTAAGTAAACTTCGTTTTTTTATGAATAAAAAAACTTGTTCCTTATATTGTTTTTCTTCATTTGCGCATCTAAAATTTTCGATTCATGCAAAACGTTACTGTTTAAAGGATCCTGAAACGTTGTGAAAAGTCAGGGAAAAATCGAAATTTTTGGTCTGGAAATCAGGGAAATTGAAAATTGAAAATCGGCACGAAACCTGAAAATGCCGCCCGCGACCGCTCGAGGGAGTAAAAATTGAGTTTTAATTTCGGCATAAAATGCCGCCCGCGACCGCTCGAGGCAGTAAAAATTGAGTTTTAATTTCGGCATGAAATGCCGCCCGCGACCGCTCGAGGGAGTAAAAATTGAGTTTTAATTTCGGCATAAAATGCCGCCCGCGACCGCTCGAGGGAGTAAAAATTGAGTTTTAATTTCGGCATAAAATGCCGCCCGCGACCGCTCGAGGGAGTAAAAATTGAGTTTTAATTTCGGCATAAAATGGACTAATTTAATGGGACCGACTTTAAGAATAGCAACATGGAATGCAAACGGATTGCTAAATCACATCAAGGAAGTCGAATTATTTCTCCACTCCAACAAGATAGACATCTTACTTATTTCTGAGACCCATTTCACTCGGACGTCATACATCAAAATAAGAGGATTCACGTGTTATCATACGCTACACCCAAGCAATAAAGCTAGAGGAGGTTCGGCAATTCTCATTAAAGCTAACATCGCTCACCATGAAGAACCAAAAATCGAAGAGGAAAAAATGCAGGTAACTTCGGTCAAGGTACAACTCAAAAATAAAAGCTTTAGTATAGCCGCAATATACTGCCCCCCCAGGTTTAACCTAAAAAAAGATGATTATACGGTCCTTCTTAAATCGCTTGGTAACAACTTTATAATTGGAGGTGACTACAATGCCAAAAATACCTTCTGGGGTTCGCGATTAACCACGGCTAAAGGTAAAGAGTTGTATGAAGCAGCAGCTTCTTTTAAGTGCGACTTTCTCTCAACTGGAAGGCCTACATACTGGCCCACGGATGCTAACAAAACCCCAGACCTTATAGACTTCTTTATAAGCAGAGGTATCTCAAGTGGTTACATAAATCTAGAGGACAGCGACGACCTACCCTCTGACCACTCGCCTGTTATAATAACAATCAGCGAAAAAGTAATCATTAGTGAAAATTCTCCGAGTTTATTCAATAGAAATACTTGCTGGTCCTGTTTTCGGCAGCAATTGGAAACATCGATCGACCTTAAAGTTCCTCTGAAAACCCCTAAACAACTGGAAGACGAACTTGACTTATTTATCAATAACATACAACGAGCAGCCTGGTTATGTACCCCAATAAACCAAAACAGCAACTATGACACTAATTCGAAATCATATCCGCTAGAAGTAAGGGATCTCCTGTGCGCCAAACGTAAAGCTAGAAGGAAATGGAAGAATAACAGAACCCCTGAAAACAAAACTATTCTCAATAGACTCGGTAACAAACTTAAATATCTTATTAGATCAATGGATAACCAATCAGTTGAACATTTTTTGAGTAACCTAACTGCAGAGAAAGACACCGAATACTCCCTCTACAAGGTAACCAAAAGTATAAATAGACCTAAAGTTCATTCTCCTCCAATCAAAAAGGATGACGGGACATGGGCCAGAAGTAACCTAGAGAAAGCTCAACTTTTTGCAGATCATCTCTATGAAACCTTTCAACCTCTTCCAGTACAGACACCGGAAGAAAATGCAACACTGATAGAAAAAACGGATGAGCTCGATATTCGGCCCGTTACGTTAAAAGAACTCAAAGATGAAATTAAAGTTTTTCACGGTTTTCAGCGTTTTTCAGCGGTCGCGGGCGGCATTTTATGCCGAACTTAAAAACTCATTTTTTACTCCCTCGAGCGGTCGCGGGCGGCATTTTATGCCGAAATTAAAACTCATTTTTTACTCCCTCGAGCGGTCGCGGGCGGCATTTTATGCCGAAATTAAAACTCATTTTTTACTCCCTCGAGCGGTCGCGGGCGGCATTTTATGCCGAAATTAAAACTCATTTTTAAGAATAAGAATAAGAATAAGAATAATTTATTGGCAAAAAAACTGAACAACCACTTCGTACAATGAAAACACAGAAATCTTATTGAGTAAAAAATGAGATTTAATTTCGGCAGACAATGTTGTTTTATAGTAACTTTTGTTTATAATGGC